>OX359270.1:40961605-43361605 GCA_947179155.2 Hedera helix | reverse complement strand
ATAAACTATAGAATTCCTTCTTCTTTTTTTATAGTTACATTTTTATTTGTATATTAATATAATAAAGTGGCATATCTCTTGTTGTAAAGTCTTTAGTTTTTTTAATCGTTTTTTAGTATAATTAGGTCACATCTTTTTTTAAAAATTATCTACCTTCTATTCTATAAAACAAAAAATTACTTAGCGATTACTTTTTAAAATACTTTAATTTTTATCTACTTGATCTCTTATTTGAGTTGACTCATTGGTGTCAATTACTCTACTCAATTTCACAATTCCACAATTTACAATAAAACAGTAAAACACTCGCACGTTGTACGAATCTATTATGCCTCTAAATGCCTCTATGTTCATAACTGATCTAGAAGAAATAGTGTCGAGTGAGGAGAAGTTGGAATGATATATAATTTATTTATCAATGTGAGTAAAATAAAGGATATAGTTTAAGTTTAAATAATACAATAGGGTCATGTTTTTTAGTAAAAAATATATTTAGAATTAAATTATTTATTTTAATTTAATATTAGTTCGGACTATTTAATCATTTGAATAAGGACCTATGGATCCCTTGATATGGAACTACTAGTCGTATAAAGTCATTTAATAGTTTAAAATTGAAGAACTATTAACCTCACATTAATCAGAAAATTATATAATCTCTCATAAATAGCCTTAGGAATGACAAAAAAAAAACTATTTAAAGGATTATTAATCTTTCATCATGGGATAAAATAGTCTGAAGTACTATTAAAATATGATAAATAGTCCAATCTCAAATATATTTTTTACAAACAAACACAGTCCAGATGTATAAAGTTATAAGGACAAGTGTAAGGAGGCAAAATCTAAACACAAAACTAAACACTATATTTATCTCAACTATTAAAAAGTGTGTCATGTCATGAATTTTAATATCATACCCTACTTTTTAATTGTTAAAATAAACATAATATTTAAATATTGTGCACTTATACTTATTCAAATTATAATCGATTCACGAAATATGGAAATTATATTTTGTAGGAAGTTGTATTCAGTTTTAATTGTATTTAATATTTTATAGGCATAATAAACTCTTTTTAAGATAAGATGTGACCTAATTATTCTAAAAAGGGATTAAAAAAAGTCATAGGCTTTATAATATAACATCTCATTTTTCTCTTTTTAACACACACGTAGTGTATGTCATATAAATTAGTACATTTAATGAATTCATTTGTACAAAAAAAAAAAAAAATTGTAAGTACAACAAGGCGCATATATTCCCCTAGTACATATCATATGCATAAATTAACTTCCTTTTGTTCTTAAATTTGATTCTTACTTAAGTGAGTTTATTTATTTTTATATAAAATATGTGTTTCCTCCTTTATGTGATGCTTGTTCGTGAATTTGTGTCTTCTTTCTCTAATGAGGGGTTTGATTGGTTCTTTGATATTGTAATATTGAATGATATACTTAATTATGAGATTATATTGTAATCCCAACAAATAGAGTTTTAAAAAAAATACATAAATTAATTCTCAATATCTCAAATCATAGCATGACTTTTGTATCCACTATCAAATTTTTGAAGTTGATAAGGAATTAATGATCTCAAATTTGAGATTTTAAAATTTTTGGGCACAATAGGAAGATTTTATTTGAAACAGACTAGTGAAGACTTGTACTACAATGAATTGAAAAGATAAATATAATCTGTTCGTCGTAGGGATTTCATTTCATTTTAATTTAATTTATTATTTTTTTGTGAAACTATGGATAATTTTATGGAATTTTTAGAAATAGAATCTAAGCTTGATAAAAGGAGATTATTATTCCAATTAAGCGTCATACTCGCTCTTCTCTTGAACGAATAACGGTGGTCAGTTATGTTTTGCTGTGATCTATGTTGGACGAAACAAACTGAATTTGGAGTGAATTACAGTGACTTGAATCTAAGAAATCGGAAGAGAGATGGGGAAGGGGACGGTGGTTGCGGCAGTTACAACGGTGGCGACGGTTGTGGCGGTGGCGGTGCTAGTGAGGCAGTGGAAGAAGCGGAGCGAGAGACGGTGGAGGCACGCCCGACGCATTGTACGTAAATTCGCCAGAGAATGCGCCACTCCTGTCCCAATGCTTAGGCACATTGCTAATGGCATGAAAGCAGCCCTACCTAATAATCTCACCATGCTTCCCTCCTACGTTCATCCACTCCCCACTGGGTATTAATCTTAATCTGTATATACAAGATAATTTTATTTGTAAGGACTTCAATTTCATGTGAATTAATTAATGTGGCGACATATATATGTATGTATATATATATACGCAGTGATGAGAAAGGATTTTACTATGGGTTGAATTTACGTGGAGAGAATTTCTTGATGTTGCGAGGGAGACTTGGAGGGAAGACTGAACCCATTTCTGATTTGCATAGGGAGGAGGTTTCTATTCCCTCCCATCTCATGCCTTCCACTTCTTCTAAGGTTAATTAATTACGTAGTAGTAATTATTTTACCGTGTCATTCTTTTTGACATCAGTTAGGTGGTTAGGTTCATAGCTAAATCGTACATAAGCCAATCAAAATAACATTGGTGTTAAATCATATGTAAGCCAATCAAAATAACATTCGTGTTAAATTGCTTGCATTAATCCGTTTAGCACGTGAAATTCTTATTTATAAACCTATGGTTCTAATTACACCTCCTTCAGGAATTGTTTGAATATGTCGCCCTGCAGCTAGCAAAATTTGTTTCTGTAGATACAGAGGGTACCAAAGATACACAAGCAACCACAAATAATTTAGGTGTAACCGTATCTTACCCAGTGGACCAAGCTGCAGCAGCCTCGGCCATCAAATGGAAGAGTTTCTCTGCCGATGACATGGTTGATTATACTTGCACTTGGCTTAATTTCTTAAAAATACAAAAGAGATTTCTCTAATTAATGATTTAATTATGTTGTTGGACTGCTCATTGGTTTCAAGCTTTGACCACCAAATTAAGGCCAATTTCACCTCTAATTCTTCACCAAAAATTCGTGATCAGGTCGGAAAAGAGTTGGTAAATGAAATCAATCAGGCTTTGGAGAAACATGGTGTTGATTTGCGTGTTTTTGCATTGGTAATTAATCTCTTATGCGTTTAATCAAAATACCCTTTTGCAAGTATTCTGAAACAACTAGCCATCTAACTAGCTTCATTGAAACAAGTTTATACAGCTGTTTGCGCGTGCAGGTTGATGATACCACTGGAGATTTGGCTGGAGGAAGATACTACAACAATGAGAGCGCAGCAGCAATTACTCTAGGTATGGCCATCAATGCTGCTTACCTAGAACCTCCTCAAGAAGTTCCCAAATGGCATGGCCCATCTCCTGAATCTGGAGAAATGGTCAGTAATTAGACGGTACTAATTCCTAGTTAGCTCGTAGAAGAAGTAAGATCTAATTACTAATGATTAACAACTATTTTAACTTTCAGGTTATTAACATACAATGGGGAAATTTCAAATCTCCTCATCTTCCTATAACCGAGTTTGATACTTCTTTAGATGTTGAAAGCTCAAATCCTGGCAGCCAGGTATGGTTACGCTTTGGGTAGTTCGGGTGTCTATTTATAGACATATGTGGGATTGATTCATTGATATCTTAATTATTTCCCCTCAGATTTTTGAAAAGCTAGTTTCCGGGATGTATCTAGGAGAAATTGTTAGACGAGTGTTACTAAAGATGGCCCAAGAGGCAGCTTTATTTGGAGATAGTGTGCCACACAAACTTACAACCCCATACTTGTTGAGGTATGAATTAGTTCTTGTCACGATGCATTAGCATCCTCTGTTTTTTAAGGAGGATGATAGATTGCTCTAAGAGGTTCAGACACCCATGATTGCTTAAAAACAAAGGATAGATTGCTCCAAGTAACAGGCCTTTTGTGCTAAAATTCTAATTTATTGTACTTGAAGACAGAGATCACCCGCATAAATAAAACATAGTTTATGAGTTGGAAATAAATCATACTCCTACTTCATAGGTTGATTAGTGAAACTTTACTTTTCCATGGGCGTTAAAAAGGGGTATAAATTAAGAAGCAGAAGTTTTACTTATTTTAGCTATATAAGAAATTTACTTTCTTCTTCTTCTTGCTGCAAGTAAAATCCCCCCTCCGGATGTTATGTGATGATGGGTTTGCGTTCATTACTATGTTTTACTTTGATTTAGGTTTAAATGAAACATGCTTAGCAGTTATGAAATAACATCAAATTTGACCTATGAAATAGGTCCCCTGATATGGCAGCAATGCATCAAGATACATCAGAAGATCATGAAGTGGTTGATGAGAAACTGAAAGAAATTTTCGGGGTACATACACAATGATTAATCCTATTATTATTTGCACTAATTTAAGCTTCCTTTCATTACATTAATCATCTTATAAACCATAATCATGAAGCATAACTTCAAGATGACAAAGAGCCGGTATTTACCAGCTTTTGTTGGCTAAAATTATTTGTTATCACTGGGGGGGGAAAACAAAGTGATCCTTAATTATATAATCTGTTTAATTTGACCAACACAATTCTACGAATACCAGATTACAAATTCTACTCCAAAGGTGAGAGAAGTAGTAGCGGAGGTCTGTGACATTGTAGCAGAACGAGGAGCTCGTCTAGCTGGAGCTGGCATAGTGGGGATTATAAAGAAGCGGGGAAGAATATCTAACAAGAAAAGTGTAGTTACTGTGGAAGGTGGGCTTTACGAGCACTACCGAGTCTTTAGGAACCATCTCCACAGCAGTGTACGGGAGATGCTGGGGAATTTTATTTCAGAAAATGTGATTATTGAGCCTTCTCATGGAGGCTCTGGAGCAGGTGCTATCTTTCTTGCTGCTTCACAATCCCATGATCCAGATTCTTCCTAGATGGTAAAAGTATTATTTGAAACTAGTAATACAACAATTTTGCTAACATTTTATATAATCCACCATTGTTTGAATTAGTCATTTTTTGTAGAATTTCTATTATTTACTATCCATAAATTCCCTCCGTCTCAAAATGAGACTTTTTGGGCATGTTAAGGTTACACAATGACAAGCCTAGACATGATTTTCTTTGATGTTTCTTCTTTCAAAATTATGAGCTTAGAGAATTTGTAACTAAGGCAAGTCTAGAACTAATTTTACGCTTGAATTGGAAGAATAGGATGAGTGAAGGAATGAAATAGAGAAAGGAATGGAATGGAGAGTGAAATGATTCATTCCGTCCCAGGTTGAATAAACCATTTTATACCTACCCTCAAAGAATAAAATTCATAAATTCGTGAGGGATGAAAATAATTCATTCTATTCCAATGAAGCAACCAAACACAATTATTTTAATTCCATAGGAATGAGTCGTTCCATTCTCACATTTATTCATCCGATCCGAACGTGGTATACCAAACAGAGAGTTTAAGCAATCGTCTTTGTTATGAACATGCAGCATTAATATGATGGTTACAAACCATGTGCAATGTTTGTTATCTATGAAACAAACCAAAATATGTGAATTTAGTACACGAAAGTGTTGCAAAGAAGCTGTTTATTGGGGGAGCAAAGGGAATTCTTCAGCTTTACAGCATATATGAATGGAGGGATCTGCAGGCCTGTTTGTATCAATCGATTAGATACATACACAGGTTGAAAAGGACTTGAGCTGCAAGGAAAAATAAAAATCCTGATGTCTTGTTCCGCGAATACACATAGGTACCCACCCACTGGCAAACAGCAAACAGCAAACAGGAACTAGCTTTTCTCTCTTAATCTTTTCCAGCTGCAATTGGGGTTGGACCACTAGTACCTCCTGGATTTCTCATTCGTGACAAACTTTGGATGCAAGCCTTGATTGTCTGTGGACTTCATTTCTTTTCTGTTCTGTGATCTTTTCCTTTTCAAGGATAGACAAGCGTTTGCACTCCGCGTCTAATGATTTTTATTTCAAACTAATTGAGGTAAATGGAAGAATGGCCTTATGATAGTAAATATGGGTCCTCCTCAACACCCATATTGAAAATGAATCTCCCCATATATAACAAATTTAGGAAGGTGAAATGAAATAAAAAGATATCCGATTGTATGCCCCAATTCCATCATCCTATACATAAATTTTTGCTAATTTTGCATAAATACGAGTCGAGTGATCAGTTCATTAAGGATAAACAAATGTATACATTGCTTCCAATTTCACTGCATAGGATGAAAATAATATTAAAAGTTGTACAAGGCTTTCCAGCTTACTCAAGCTCACAAAGTAAGTGTATGTATGTTATTGTCTGGGTGATCTTCGGATTATTAATTAATTTATTGTAACGAAGATAAGTAACAACTACCACTACATTTTATCACGACAAGTCATGATTCAGACGACAGACGGGGACTCAATTCTAAGACAACAATTTAAGACCGTACTCTCATAGTTTATTTTCTTTCATTGCCTTGCGCACATATTTTTATCTTTATTTTGGTAGCTAGTGCGTGCATGTCCCAAAACTTTGTTCAATTTTACCCAATGGCACTCAATATTAAAGAATAAGGACTCACCGGAACTGCAGCTACCTCTATAATAATTATAATATATCAACTGCAAATATATTATGTACTTTTATATATATATAAAAGAAAGGTTCATTTATTTTTTATTTTCTGCCAACCGCAAACATCCAAATTTGCTAAGGTGAAAATGCAAATTCTAGTGATGATATAATAATAAGATTGTAATGTTAAATTTAATTATATTATGTTATTTTATATTATTATTATTATTATTAAAAATATATAGAAGAACTCTATAGGACTGTGTGGTCATTTTACACATCTAAAGAGCGCAGGCTCCTTACCCGGTTTCCCATATTTGGGACCATATCAGACTCTGTATCTTCCGCATTGGTCCCGCAATTGCTGTCACTTACCAACAATTAAAAGGGTAAGTTAGTAATATGCAGGAGAACTAGAAACACACAACCCAAATCCTCTCGTATTTCATTCTCTCTCTCCTCCATGTCAGTCAACTATTTTGACCAGCTTTATCTTTTGTGACTGAGCCCAGGCCCAGTAACATTGACAATTACCAAAAAATTATTTTTCCCATGTTATTCTAATCACTTGGATTCATAATAGGGAATAGTAGTTGTGGTATGATATATTCTAGGATTCCCATAAGTTAGTCCCCACTCACCACCGGCTCTGTCCCCCCGGTGATTCTAAAACGAGAGAGTGGTGATGTGATGATGGGTTAGGGTTGGGGTTGGGGTTGGGGTCACACTGTCTGCATGGGCTTATGCAACCATCATCATGCATGCATGCATGGGTTCCACCTTTTCTCATTCAATCAACGTGTTTCCGTTAGAGTGAACCCAATTTCTTATCAATCTGCTTCCGTAATCATGCACAAGGTTAATGGCCGAACTCATTATTTGGTCAAATCTACCTTATCCTTTTTTCTATTCATCTGTTCATATTCTTTTTATTATTGTTGTTTTTATTATCGATTCTTACCCCCACCCACTACGATGTGTTATTATCTTTATTTTAATGGAATATTTTATAGAGTAATTTTTAAGAAGAAAATACTCAGTCGAATATCTCATCTCTTCCGCCTTCACTCCGCACCATACCAGTCCCACCACCGGCTCCCACCTAGACACTTTTTCCGCCTTTAGCACGCTATTTAAACACCCTAAACTTCCTGCTTGAAAAAGATTTTGGCTCTTTCCATTATATTTTTTCCCTTAATTTCGTTTAATATACCAACTATTTTTCATAACATTTTTAATAATAACGATCTAATTACATTAATAGTCATTTTATTAACATTAGTTTTAAAAAACGATAGAATAACTACAAAGTGTTTACCGTAAAAAATTTAAAAATTAGACAATTGATATTTTCACAAATTAAAGTAATAATTACATAAAATTCCTCCTACATATTACATCCGTTCTTATGTAATTGACATTTTAGGATAAACATGCAAACTAAAAAATATAATAAATATTTTATCTGATTAACCAAATTAAATATAAAATCTCAATATTAACATTCTAAAATTTATTGACAACGAAACAAATTTGTATTTAACACAGTAATAATATATATATATAGGAAACTAAATAATTAATGATTTCTTAAAATTTACAAGAGATAGAAAAAAAAGAAACAAATTTACTCTTTAAAAAGAAATACAAAATAGTTTTCACACTCATGTTATAAGAATCTTGTATAAATATTAAATATTACTTGTAAATATATCAATTTAATTCTATAAATATCTCTTTTCATGATTTTTTTTTTTTTATAGTTTAGTTTCTTATACTTAAAAAAAAATATTTTTTAAAATTTTAAAATGCTCATGTAAATTACATGTGAGTATATATATATATATATATATATATATATATATAGAGGTTTTGCAAGGTAAAGGGGAGACCTCTACCACTAACTATCACCTTTGATTTTTTATTTTAGTTTTAATGGTTAACTTAGTTATAAGTGATAGCAATTAAATCAACAATATTAGAAAATATACAAAACGAGATTAAGAAATTTATGTGCCAATTTGAAGGAAAGAATTCAAATAAAAAATTCAAGCACTTTGGAGAAAAGGACAAATTAAGGGAAAAGTTTATTCAACTTTTTCATGATTTACTTACTTAATAATAAAAAACAAACCACCTTTGTGATTAGTTTGTTTTGATCAATAAGCTTTTAAAGGGCGACAACCGTTGATAATCAAACGTTCGAACATAACAAGAAGAAACAAATTTACGAAGTAGTTTCTTTCTTTCTGTATAAAACGGTACTGAATAAGGTTACAGTTCACCGCCTTCCCCATCTTTAGCTGCTCGTGTTGCTAGCTCAAATCTTCTCCTTCACTCTATTATCTCCTTTTCTTTATTTCTCTCTCCTAAAAACCAAAACCAGTAGTAGAGACAGAAAAGAGTAATTCCCAATAAGAAAATGCCCTTCCTACCTCTCCTTTTTCTCTTACTTCACTTACAATTCCACCACTCTGCCGCCGCCAAACCTTACTACCTACCGGAATACCGCGCTCTTCTCTCTCTGAAATCCGCCATTACTCAGGACCCACACTCTTCACTCTCCACATGGAACATATCCACCAGCCACTGCACGTGGTCAGGCGTCACGTGCGACTCCCGCCGCCACGTGACCTCAATCGACATCTCCGGCCACAACCTTACCGGCACTCTCTCCCCGGATGTCGGCCAGCTCCGCTTCCTCGCAAACCTCAACCTCGCCGCCAACCAAATCGACGGGCCCATCCCCCCGGAGCTCTCCCTTATCTCCGGCCTCCGTCTTCTCAACCTCTCCAATAACATGTTCAATGAAACCTTCCCTACCCAGCTCTTTAAGAGCCTCAAATCCCTCGAAATCCTCGACCTTTATAACAACAACTTGATCGGCGACCTCCCCGTCGACGTCTACCAACTCTCCAGCCTCCGCCACCTCCATCTCGGCGGCAACTTCTTCGCCGGTTCCATTCCTCCAGAATACGGCCTCTTTCCTTTCCTTGAATACCTCGCCGTCTCCGGAAACGAGCTTGTCGGCGCCATTCCTCCAGAAATTGGAAATTTATCCACTCTCAAACACCTCTACATCGGTTACTTCAACAACTATTCTGGTGGTCTTCCTCCAGAGATCGGAAACCTATTCCAACTCATCAGATTCGACGCAGCAAACTGTGGACTCTCCGGCGAAATCCCGCCAGAGATCGGGAATCTTCAGAACCTAGACACATTATTCCTCCAAGTAAACGAACTTTCAGGGCCTTTAGCCCCTGAGCTCGGTACCCTGAAAAACCTAAAATCCATGGATCTGTCAAACAATATGCTCGCCGGTGAAATACCGGACACATTTGCAAATCTCAAAAACCTAACTCTCTTAAATCTTTTCCGAAACAAGCTTCATGGGTCGATACCTGACTTCATCGGCGACTTACCGGAGCTAGAAGTATTGCAGCTGTGGGAGAATAACTTCACTGGAAGCATTCCTCAAGGATTGGGGAAAAACTCGAAACTTCAGATTCTGGATCTATCCTCAAACAAATTGACAGGAATGCTTCCTCAGTCTCTGTGCTCCGGCAATAAACTTGAAACTCTCATCACTCTGGGTAACTTTTTATTCGGCCCGATTCCTGACTCGCTCGGGCAGTGCGAATCATTGAGTCGGATTCGGATGGGGGAGAATTATCTAAATGGCTCGATTCCCAAGGGTCTTTTAAGTTTGCCCAAGCTTTCGCAAGTCGAACTTCAAGATAATCTTCTTTCTGGTGGATTTCCAGAGACTAATTTGATCTCTGTCAGTCTCGGACAGATTAGTTTGTCTAATAATCATCTCACTGGATCTTTACCGGCCAGTATCAGTAACTTTTCCGGTGTCCAGAAGCTTCTGCTCGACGGCAACAAGTTTTCGGGCCAGATTCCTCCAGAAATTGGGAGGTTGCAGCAGTTATCTAAGATTGATCTTAGTCACAACACTTTCTCAGGGGATATTACGAAAGAGATTAGTCAATGCAAGCTGCTGACATTTGTTGATCTCAGTCGGAACCAGCTGTCGGGACAAATTCCAACTGAGATCACAGGTATGAGGATACTGAACTATTTGAATTTATCGCGGAATCATTTAGTAGGAGGTATTCCAGCACCTATTGCTACAATGCAGAGCTTAACATCAGTTGATTTTTCATATAACAATCTATCTGGGTTAGTTCCGGGCTCGGGTCAATTCAGTTACTTTAATTACACTTCGTTTCTTGGCAATCCTGAGCTTTGTGGCCCTTATTTGGGACCTTGCAAAGATGGGGTTGCCAATGGCACTCACCAGCCACATTTTAAGGGGCCGCTCTCGGCTTCTATGAAGCTTTTACTTGTTATTGGATTGCTTGTATGCTCGATTGCATTTGCTGTAGCAGCGATCATTAAGGCACGCTCATTGAAGAAGGCAAGCGATGCTCGTGCATGGAAGCTTACGGCTTTCCAACGCTTAGACTTTACATGTGATGATGTTCTTGATAGCTTGAAGGAGGATAATATTATTGGGAAAGGAGGTGCTGGTATTGTTTATAAAGGGGTTATGCCGAATAATGAAAGTGTTGCGGTGAAGAGGTTGCCCGTAATGAGTCGTGGATCTTCCCATGATCATGGATTCAATGCTGAGATACAAACTCTTGGGAGGATTAGACACAGGCACATTGTTAGGTTGTTGGGTTTCTGTTCGAATCATGAGACTAATCTACTGGTTTATGAGTATATGCCTAACGGGAGCCTGGGAGAAATGCTTCATGGCAAGAAAGGAGGTCATCTTCTTTGGGATACTAGGTATAAGATTGCAGTGGAGGCTGCAAAGGGCCTGTGCTATCTTCACCATGATTGCTCACCTCTAATTCTGCATCGTGATGTGAAATCAAACAACATCCTTTTAGACTCCAACTTCGAAGCTCATGTTGCTGATTTTGGCCTTGCCAAGTTCTTGCAAGATTCGGGTACCTCAGAGTGTATGTCTGCTATTGCTGGTTCTTATGGATATATTGCACCAGGTATATTCTATATCTCCAGCATGGAATTTACTTTACAATTATGAATTCTCTCTTTTTTGTTGAAACTTGATTCATTTACTGTGGAAGTCTTTAATTCATCATTTTGTTGAACAAGTTGATTTTGATCATTACTAAATTTAGCTTTTTAATACTAGTATTAGGTTGATAGCTTACATTAATTTTCTTAGGTTTCCTCTGTTTTATGGTCTTAACTAATTTTGGGTATACGTAAACACACTGCAGTATGTGCTCTTGTTTTACGAAGTGCGTGTTTGTCTCCATCAGTCTCTATATTTGATGGAACTAAAATGACAACCGGAAAAACAACTTCAGTCTAAAATGAATTTTATGATTTTTGACTGATACTTTAAGATATTAATTGAACTCTTATTCATTAAATGTACCCTTAGATTGAGGATGATGTCTAACTAGTTGTGTAGTTGGGTACTGTTTTAGCTGTGTTTTTTAGTACTCTTACATAACAATATTGCTATAATAAGTTCTTTCCTTGAAACTTAAGCATATTGGTTAGAGATAGTTGGCAAATACTTATATTTTACATTACAGAATTTATGGCAATGTATTTTTTTTGTTAATCATGTTCAAATCTTGGAATTTACAGAATATGCCTACACGCTTAAGGTTGATGAGAAGAGTGATGTGTACAGTTTTGGTGTAGTTCTCTTAGAACTAGTAAGTGGCAGAAAACCAGTTGGGGAGTTTGGTGATGGTGTTGACATTGTGCAGTGGGTGAGAAAGATGAATGACGGGAACAAGGAAGGAGTGCTTAAAATCTTGGATCCAAGGCTTCCCACAGTTCCCCTTCATGAGGTGATGCATGTATTCTATGTTGCAATGCTTTGTGTTGAAGAACAGGCGGTGGAACGCCCAACAATGCGAGAAGTTGTGCAAATCCTAACAGAGCTCCCAAGGCCACCAAACTCAAAACAGGGCGATGCAATTGCTACAGACTCTCCCCTTCGACCCCCATCTGCATTCGAGTCTCCCAGCACAGCTCCTAAAGACACCAAAGAACATCATCAGCCCCCGCCTCAATCACCACCGTCTGACCTTCTTAGCATATGAGGAATTGTTCTGTGGTGAAGGCTTTTGTTCAAGTACTGGGTTTAGTTTTGTTGATCAGTATTTTATTTTCTTCTTTTTTCTTCTTCTTTTTTTGTTTTTTTTTTTGGGTTTCAAATTTCAATTGGGGGGAGGCTTAATCTTATTAACTTGATTAAGGTGTTATTAGTGTTTGAATGTTTTTGGTGTACAGTAGGAGGGGTTGGTGGGAGCTTTAATTATATGAAATTATCTTTGTCAAATAGCCATGTGCTGTTGCTGCGTTATGTCTATGGCACTACTACTGCTTGGTATTTGGTGTTAGTTCTCTGGACCTGCAAAAGCAGGAGGAAACTATAGGCTTGTAACTGTGACTATCAAGAGAGTTGGAGCGAACCGGCTTAAATCACAAATAATGAGTTAGATTTATTGATATTTGTGTACATTAATGAGAACCCTAGAGAGTGGGGTGCTGGATAGAAAGCAGACAAAAGAGTGCAATGCAGTGACTTTCAATTAGCAAGGCCTAGTATGGTTTAGTCTGATAGAGGGAGAGTGAAAAACTCTCTTTCCATTTTGGCTCAATCCCTTTCGGGAAGAACTGAATGATCTACTAAAATAGTAGTGGATTTAAATAGAGGTAATTAAATTGTCTATCTCCTCATTCAAAGCCTCTCATAATAATAGTCACAAGTGAAGAATTCCATATTTTGTAGTTCCTTGATTGGTTGCGGCAAATGAGATGGTGGTATTATGTCCTTTGTCATGAATATATGTTTTTCCCCTTCCATTTCTTCAAATCCAAGGCAGGGCTCATCATAATAATATAGTTTCTTAACCCGGCCAGTTTGGACATCTGAACCGGAGCCAGCCTAAGTTGATGGCTTCGCTTATCGTTCAATTTAATTTGTGGCCAAAACATGCTGTAGGGAAAGAAGTTGGACGTAATTGTATCAGAATTTTCACTTTCAAGCCTCTTTCATTCCCATAGATTCGAATATGATACAAGTATTATCCAAATGCACATGACTCACATTAAAGAGAGCGTGTGTGTGTGTGTGTGTGTGTGTGTGTGTGTGTGTGTGTGAGAGAGAGAGAGAGAGAGAGAGGTAGGTTTTGTACGGGGGTTGTTGTAAAGTAAGTAAGATTGCCTGATGGGTTGGTCAACTTTTTTGGTACCCTAAAGTCTATGCTAGATATTCTTGCTCATATTTATTGATTGTTGGTGTCTTGGTGATCCATCGATCAGCACTACTTTGGTAATTTGGTACGCATATTGTGTTTTCTAATCTGAATTTCGTCAAAGACTAGGCACGATAAGTGAATGAGAAAAGGTATAACGCTAAAAATTTAACCCCAAGGGTTCAATAGTTTAGAAAGGTGATGATTTTCTGGGGCCTGTACAAATATTCTTTGTCTAGGTAAATTATGGTATAATTTTTGTCATATTATTTGGCATTATTTTAATGAGATAGTGTGTAAAGATGATAGGTTCTATTTGAATTTTGTTATATGTAATGATCTATATAATAATTTTTTATAAAATAATGAGTCTCATAAAATAATTAAACTATAAAATCTAATATTTTATAATAAATTATTAAGTATAACAAGATTGGGTCTTATCCATGGGTTCCACGGTTCCTAGTCCCAGATAAAGAAAAACAATTTAGTGGAGTACAAAGGAAAGGACGTTTATCGAATTTTGTTTAACTTTTTACCAAGTGGAAATCATCGCCAATCTCTCTCTCTCTCCTTCAGGCTTCAGTGATTGTAAGTAGACCATGAGAAAAGCCTACGTACTTTGTGTTTGTTTGTTTTATTTACTAGTATGGCGTTGTGTACAACACCACAGTATCTATTATGCATGTATAAATTAACTGCCACGTCAGTTATGAACCTGATTTGACAATTCAAACTTGGGCTGTTGACGTGGAAAGTTCATTACCGTTGGATGGCCCTCGTGGATGGAGTCTAGCTGTACACTTGATTGATGGACTGTCCTGTTTAGATTGATTGTCCGTCCATTCAACATTAAATGGTGAATTCAGAGTTTTGATATCATGAAGTGAAAATTCAGTGCCCGTTGTTTCTATTTCTGTCTTCCTCCTGTTCTTCTACATGTAAAAAATGCTTTGGAAGTACAAGTGTTTGATTGGAATTTGAATCTTATGGCAATTAATTAATTGATTGCATTGCACGAAAAGGAAGTGTTTGGGTCGGTTCCTCTATTCAATTTTAATTGGTTGAACGATAGATGAATGGATTGATTGAGAATATTTGTTTCAATTTTCAATGAATACATGCATGCATGCATGGTTCTAGTAGAAAAAACTGTTGATCGTGGATAACCTGTATTTTACAGAAATGGTATGGGTAGTTTTGTACTCGCCCATGTAACCAACTTTTATTCGTTGAGCAATTGCTATTGCGCGGGCCATTTAATGGATCTCCCTTGTCTGTTTCACAGTCTTACTCACTCTACTTGTATTATCTGGAAATGCTACTATTGTTTTATCATGAATGAATAATGTTAATCGCTTGTATTGAAGGCCAAGTGCTGCAACTGTTGATGAAGCGAATAAAGTGCTTTTACCAAAGGAAAATGATGTGCATATCAAGACAGATTGAATTGCAACTAATTAATTAATGTGGATAAGAACAATACTATTACCAAACCTTTGAATTGCATAATCCTAAAGATTTCCCAGATTTTTTTGTCTTTAAAAGGAAAGACTAGATATATGAAATGGGACAAAACAGTCCAATAAAAAGTAAAAGGAACGTATCGACGATAATGAATCTACAATTAAGTGTGCTTCCTGACACAACATCATCATGATTATTATTATTATTATTATTAATAACACGGGATGACTAGATTAATCAAACTTTGGTCAAAAAATAAGTACGTTGAGGCTCAATCGTTTCCGCTAATTTGATCAATAATCACAACCTAACAACTTTTTTAAGTGATTGAAACACAATAATATGCAGCTTACAAAAAGAGCGAGGAAGAATTAAAGAGACATTTGAGGTGATGTTGGAAAAAGCCAATTAAAAATAGAGAGGGAAAAAGGGATGAATCTCTGTGCCTTTTTCATGTTCAAACAGTGTTTTAAGATCTGTACAGAAAATTCAAAAGGACTAGATTTTTTTATTTTTTTTTGTATTTTGTTTTTTTGTTAACTTGATTCACCCACACCTACCTATCTTGACTTTGTCAAAAATTAAATATTTAATCTCACAAATATCATGAATTAAGTAATATTCGGACCAATGACGTTGTAACTAAATTTTTTCCACTAACTTGACTAATTAGTACACTTATATAAATTGTAGTGGATTCGAACATGTGTAATGAGAAGGAAAATGTGGGGACTTGAGTACACTGACATGGACATGCATGCATGGGATCCCAATCCATCATTATATCTAGTAAAGCACACTATTATCTTTTTAAGTTTATGTACTACTTGCAAGTTAGAGCATCTCCAGTAATAAATTTTTAAACTAAATATGGTCTAGAATTTAATTTTTCTCTCCAGCAGATAAACTAAATATAGTCTCGGACTATATTTGAAGCTCTTAAAAGACTAAATCTAAGAACTAGATAGTCCATGGACTATAAAATTAATTATATTTAAATAAGAGAGTAGAAAGATGATAAGAGTTTTTTTGAATTTATTGATTATTTTAATTTTTTTATATTATAGTCCACGGGATAGTCCATCTGCTGAAATGATTGAAGACTAAAGGATATTTACTGATGTCATATGAACTAAATATAATCTATAAAATAGTTCATCTGTTAAAAATGCTCTTACAACCATTGTTGCTTCCTGTTCTTATATGATTTGCATAAGACTGGAAGACTTTCTGCAGAATACATATTATCAATTACTTCATGTGATCTAAAAATAGATTATACATTTTAAGTTTTTAAGACAATTTGCTAATTATTTTCCAAATTCAAAAATGTTATGAATTCATTTAAGTTTTAAAAATAAAAAATTATAACTTATACTATGGATTTAAATTTTAAGATATTACAAATTAACTTATAAAATAAAATATGTCTAATTTTGACAGAGAGGAAATACCATCACAAAATTGATGATTTTATGTGTACATGTATATGCATAAACAGAATTGTAGGACAAGCACAGGGAAAAAAAGTGTGACCGAGGAGTAAGATCGATGGTGTGGTAGTGGGCTTCAATCAAAGCCTTCAATCATGTCATGTAAGGTGGTATCTCGCCAAAAGGAATGAGATCGTTGGTATTGGCCTTTAATTATATCTTGCAAGGGGCTAGCTAGCTCGTTTCTTTACTCGATGTTGAACCAAAGATTTTTTAATATATATATATAAGTGTTTCTCAATTATTATATATGCGTTCAAGCTTGAGAAATCCTGGTTCAGGGATCTCATGTATGTTTTTTTTCGATTTGCCACCAAATATAAAGACAAGTAGAGTGTCCCACTAACAGACATACAAGGATCCAAGACAATTACTACGCACAATGATTAAGGGCCTTCTTCCATCCACAAAGGGAATTACTTGGAAGAGATGATGTAACATCGTTGGTGTTGGGCTGAGTATTTATTAACATAAATAAGTTGTCATAGTCTATTGGGTTTAGTACACTAAAAAGAGAACTCTCAAGTCTAATAGACTTGAGTTCGTTGTCTTATCACTTCAGATATTAATTAGTTATTCGATCGCGCGTGCCCAATTATGCCTAGCAGTGCTCATCTGCTCCCCGCGTCGCGCCCAGTCGCGCCCAACCGCGCCCCGCACAGCTCCCGGTTATACCCAGTAGCACCCCGCGCCACACTAGCACCCAACCGGCCCTACGCCCAACTTGCGCCCTGTGCGCCCACACTAGCGACCAGTACAAACTCTATACGCTATCTCGCATTTGTCCGTGCAACACCCAAGCGCTTGGAGGATGTCACTCTTGCCTTGCATTTTTTAGCATTAAAGAACGTGGAAAGAAGATGACTTCGTTGATCCAAGTAAAGTAAAAGTCTAACAAATCTCTTCAGCAATACTTCCAAGGGTCCTCTGTCGGTTTAATATTTATGAGGTTATTTCAATCGACGTATTCTGCTCCTTCAAATAATGACTTTGTCTTAATAATATTGTTTTGTACTCTGTTTTGATTTATTGCATCATTTACCTTATTTTTGAGTCCTACCTTTAATTCTATCAAATATGGCAGTGGGGCAAGAAAGTCAAAGTACTAACATGCTATCAAATAGTATAATAAATACAAAACTCATTCATCACTAGAAGAAGAAAACTATTCCTCTTCAATCTAAAGTCTTCTCGGCTCCCGAAAGCTTTATATCTTCGATTTTGAAGCCTTCTCGGCTCCCAAAAACTGTCTTTGGTCTTATGTTTTCTCGGTTCCTTTACATCTTCAGTCTGAAGCTTTATCGGCTCCTAAAAGCCTTACATCTTCGGTCTTAAAGCCTTTTTGGCTCTTAAAAGTTTTACATTTTCAATCATTAAGTTTTAGAACTCCTGAAAGTTTTATATCTTCGAACTAGAAGTCCTCATACTCCTGAAACCTTCTATCTCAGGTCAAAGTAGTCTTCGGACTTTTAAAACTTATTATTTTTTATCTTAAAAGTCTTCTAAGCTCCCGAAACCTTTTTTCTCTACTCCTCCACCTTATTTCATATGATGATGGAGTGGGAAGCAATGTTGGGCTACGTATTTACTAACACAAATAGGTTGCTCATATTGGGCGAATTCCTAAGTCCAATAGGTTTGAGTTTGTTGTCTTATCATTTCGGATACTAACTAGTTACCATATTCAACAGTAGTTAATATAGGAGTTACTATATCCAGTACAAATTGGCATGACAGTTTCTATTACATGATTTTCATTAGGAATCATGATCTTGTATAGCAGATACTATAAAGTATAAATACAAAGTGAACAATAGAGGCACATTAATTATTTATTGCCTATTAAAAACTTCTCACCTACATTGTCAACACATTGGAGCCTATACTTATTCTCACTGTGCAGGTTCACGTCCAAATCGATGACTGAACGTGCGAACAAATTACAGTGCTAACAGTTGGTTTGTCCTTTTCGCAAATTAAATTATATTACCCCCTTTGTCTCAAAAAAGGTTCTAGACGAGAGCTCACTTTTAAAATCATTATATCTGTATTTAAATTATACTTGAGCAAAAAAAAAATCAAAAAATATTTTGAGATGAGATGGGGATTATAATTTTAGTTCCCTTAACAAAGGCACCAGATGGACTAAAGAAGGGATCGTTTCCTAATTAAAATATTGTTCTGGAAGGTTGGCACAATCGGACCCCAGTAAATCGTAGTTATGTCAATCCAGCTTAGATAAGGATTAAACTTGGGGCCGGCCCAGGCCAGGTGCTAGTTTTAAGGCTTTAGCATGGAACTTTCATACCATGCTTTTTGCTAACGCTGTCATTTGAGCTGCTCCTTGTTGAATTGCGAATCCTGATGTGGGAATCATCGCGTTTGGTGTCTTAAAACCTTATCCTCCTAACCTGACTAGTACTAAACCATAAGAAGAATGGAGCCATAGACCCATAGCTTTGTTCTGAAAGGCTAAACTAAATGGCCCAAAACAGATATTCAGGCCCGAAATATGTAGTTCAACCCTAAATTTATGAGTACATTGTGAAAGCGAGACATATCAACCCCGGTTCTATCTATGTATCATATAAAAGGAGATACAAAGGAGGGGGAGTTTATTTGACTCTGGTCTCTCAATTATCTCATCTCTATGATTTTTCTCTGCCATTCTGTTTTCTATTTTCATATTTCATTCAGTTTTATGTGAAAGAAACTGTTTTTGCTCTTAATTTCTCTCAATAATATATATATACTTATTTTAACTCTCACATATTGATACGATAAAAAATTATATGACCGATTAGGAGTTTAGATTTAGCAAAACATCTAAAGAGTTTAGACTTCGGGAGACCTTCTGATACTTAAATCAATACATTGGAGAAGGGAGACAATAGTTGTATATACAAATTGTGTCTTTTTAAGTGATAAGATTTAGATGATCTCTAGTTGAATCCATCTAAGATTGGGCTCCTTTATTGTGATCTTGATAAAGAGGTAATTATCAGGAGGATCCGCTCAGGATTCATGGTACTTTCATAATCTTTTTCGGAGTAAACTTATATTTAAAATTTTTGTAACTATTTTAGAAAGAACCGTGGAGATATACATATTACACACATGTCAATAAAATTGAATTACGTATATTTTTACTTTATTTAATTTTCTTTTAAATTGCACATACCTAATGTATGCCACAAACATATACTAATACTTAAATAAAGGAATTAATGTTTTGACAAATAGTCTAAATATTTTCATCAGAAACCCTCACATGAATCGATTATAGAAAGGTGACTCGTTGTCTCGTTGTGTCTAAATTATATTCTCACAACCTCTTCTCCTTCTTCTATCTGTCGTTCTTTTTTCTCTTTTTATATTGCATTCATTCCAACCAAAAAAAAACAGAAAAAGTAAAAATAAAAAAACTGTTTTCACTCTTGGTTAATTACATCCCTTCAATTTTAGTCACGAGTGTTCGTATGTTTGGAAGCATTGGGCGCTCAAGGCACACTACCCGACCTTTATCTCCTTGTCATAGAGGGTGGCTGTCTCACAAAAAACAATCTATAAGTAAATTAATAAATATAGTATTCTCTCTATTTTAAATTATAAGGTTAATATTAATTTATTTTAAATATTTTTAAACTTAAATTTAAAATAAATTAATTTAATTTATGTCAATATAATTATAAATATTATAAACTATTTTAAAACTACTACTAATTATAAATTTTATTATTTTAAAAATTTAAATAAATTATGTTAATTTAAAATTTAAAATTTTCTAAAATTTAATTTTAAAAAATTAATAATAATTTTTTAATTTATAACGGAAAGAATAATATATTCTCTTTGTCTGTTTAATTAATTAATAATGAATTGATTGTATTATAATCCATATCTTTGTCCCTTCCTCTGTCTAAAGTAGTCCTGAGTTGCAATCAAATTAGCGGTCGAGTTGTGCCTCAAGCTGATAAGAGTGTAGTAGTGTACATGTGGATAATTAAAGTACATAAAATAATAGTATCATATTGTGCGAAATACATTAACATCGTAATTCGTAAACATAAAATTAATATGGATTTCTTTAATCGAATTTCTGTTGACGTCTAACGTTAAATGTTTATGTTTTAGCACCTATGCTAATTCTCTAATATGTATTCAATTAATTAATACTCTTTCTGTTTTAAAATTAAAAATATATTTTTTTAAATACTGATTTTGTGAAGAAAAAAATATATTATGATAAGATAATATTCGATCTACTTAAAATATAAATAATATAATGTTAAAAAATTTATATTATTTTAAAGTTTAAATTAGATTAATCTATTTTTATAAATCTAAAACGGACTAAACAAATACCTCTCTAGCTAATTTTGAAAGCATCTAAACGCTATATTGAGCCATGATCATGAAACTTGAACCTTGACTGTATATTGAACAAAGGTGATTATAATACTACAGCAAGTACATTTTACAAAGGAATTGTGTGCCAAATATATACAAAGTTGGCTGAAATATTGGGGTTGTTACAGCAGGACTTGATTCTTGTGGTTAATCCGACTGTTACACCCACAAATCTTGTCTAATTATTTTTGAGCTGATCTGTTGTTTGATTTATGATCTCTCTTATATAATCCACCCCAAATATTAAATAATGATATGATTATGAAGGTTTTTATTTAACAAGTCTCTTCTTTATTGCTAGTCTTTACTTAGTACACATTATGCGTGTGCCAGTAAAAAATTTAAGACACAATATTCAAATATAAAATCAAACACAAAATCAAACACTACATTCATCATAATTATTAAAAAGGGAAGTATGACATAAATTTCAATACCATACTCTATTTTTTAATGGTTAAAATAAATATAGTATTTAAATATTATACATTTAAATTTATTCAAAAATTTAAGTTAATTAGTAGGGAGATAATTTAGAAATTAGAGAAAAAGAAGGAGATAAAAATTACACAGCCTCAAAAAGACACCTACTTTTCTCCTTCTCCCTTTATATAATTAATAATTAATAACTAATTACTAACGGCCTATATCCCACAAAGAAAAATCTCTTACTACCCACTTTCTCTACTTATTGTCTCTCCCCTTCGTAACGTGCTCCTCTATTGATCAGTTATCCAAAGTCTGGAAAAGGATGTCATTATATTGATTCCCATAATTGGTTTTAGTTTATTTACGCTCCTTCTATTTCCGCAACTTCTTCCATCATGTTAAATTGTTCTTCATTCCTTTGTCAATTGTTTTTGTTTCATAACAATTCTCTTTCAACATATGAACATCTAAAATTATCATATCTTTGAAATTATTAATTATTTCTTTTCATTTATCATAAATTATCACTAAATGTTGTTAGTATTATAACAATAATAAATTTTATCATATCACTAAATGTATTGAATAGACTAACGTTTTAATAGTTGTCACGTGGGGTACTTGAATATGTGACAGGTGGGTTTAAAAGATTAATTGATATTTTGATTACTATATTAGGGATTGATTTTCATTTTGATTACTGAATCTTTTTTTTTGTTACAAAAACATTACTATACTAAAAAAAATGTTATAAACTAGTTATTACTTAAATGAATAATTTGTAACATTTTTGTGAGTATAGTAATCTATTTGTAACAAAAAAAAATTCAATAATCAAAATAAAAATCGACCCTAATACAGTAATAAAAAACATCAATTAACCCTTCACGTAACAGAGTCACACCTTCCATATATTCAAGTATCCTATATGACAGCTGTTAAATATTAATCTATTCAGCATTTCTATCAATATTTTGGACAGAATAATAAGTAATGACTAATTTATAATATTTTTTTGAGTATAGTAAAATTTTTGTAACAA
Source organism: Hedera helix (assembly GCA_947179155.2). Lineage (NCBI taxonomy): Eukaryota > Viridiplantae > Streptophyta > Magnoliopsida > Apiales > Araliaceae > Hedera > Hedera helix. The sequence continues at coordinate 43,338,953 of OX359270.1, read as the reverse complement.
AAAAAAAATCAATAACTAAAATAAAAATTGACCCCTAGTACAACAACCAAAACATCAACTAACCTCTTTACAAACTTTAATATTTTAAAATATATTTTTAATTATAATAATATGATAATAAAATTGTCATTATTTATATTATTAAGGGAGAGTAATAATGTTAGTTATTTTGGGACTTATGACATGCATTGCAACTTCGGTTGCTGTTGCTGAGTCTGTCACTAGCTTCAATATGTATTAGTATGTGTTATTCTTAAACTTGTAAATTTTATAAATTAATTTTAAAAGTCAAATATATCTCTTCTTAAATTTGTAGATAATTTTAAATGTTAAAATATATCTCTGGTTTTGCAAAGAGAGGTGTACCTAAGAAAAAAAGAAGTAAATAACATACACTTTAGATATTATTTGGATTAATGAAGTGTAGAATGCAGAGAATTCGGCGTGAGGGTGAACAAGCAAGGCCCGTGCTGTGGGTCACAAATAGCTAGCTAACTACGACCTTCAATTGGAAAATCTCTACCACAATATAAATAAATAAAGGATTTTCTTAATATGTGTTCTAAAGGCATATGTTAGACGCGAAAAACAAGAGACAGGACCTACTAAATATTATTTATTTATATATTTACACTGAATTTAATATATAAAAAAATAATATATTAGTGGATCACATATATTGAATTCAGTATAAATATATAAACAAATAAAATTTAGTATTATTTTTTACGCTTAGCATGTGTCCTAAAGGCACATGCTAAGAGGACCCATAAATAAATGGATACTTTACAATAATATACAACAATTAGTAATAAATTATAAAATTAATGTATAAATAAAATAATTACAAAAATAGTATAATAAGAAAAAATTAATTACACCACATATCTTTAGAATCCTGAAAACAAGGAGAAACTGTCATATCTACCAATTATCAAAACAAAATCAATAATTCAAAATAAAAAAATCACATTCCTCGTCGGGCACCCCTTCCATCAAACCAAAAAAAAAGATGACCATTATTACCACCCTGAGAAAAAAATGAAGAAGAATACCATGATGGGGAAAGACGTAGATGGGGCAGTGAAAGTCAGACGGTTATTGGGGCAAAAAGAATCGGTGATTATCGTCGATGGTGAGCTCATGGGTGGCTTTAAGGAGGGGTGGGAAACGGTGGACGACGACGACTGTGTCGTCGTGATGGAAAGGAGTTGAGAAAGAGAGGGTAACCAACCCATAATACAAAGGTACAAAGGTAATTAAACCTTAATACAAAGGTAACCAACCTTAATACAAATGTAACCAACCTTTAATACAAAGATAACCAAACTTTAATACAGATGTAACCAACCTTTAAAACACATGTAATGTGACGCCCCCAAATCTGGGCCCACACAGCCCAAACTTGAGTCGTCAAAATACTACAACAAAATTATTACAACAAAGCACAACGTACAACAATACAGTGTATAATAATACACAACTAAGTCTTCACCATTATTGCCACACTATTTTACAAAACGTGAAGACTATGATAACTATTCCTCGGACCCTCACTCCATTCCCCGGCTAGACCCTGTTATGTTTTCATCTCCTGTTGAAAAACAATGGAACAAAAGAAAGGGTGAGCTCAAATAGCCCAGTAAAGAATATCATGACTAAGATAATGACGAATAAATTATCATTAGTCTTCAACAGTTGAGTTCTTGATAGAATACAATAGACTACAAGGTTTATATCAAAAACTGCAGTTAAATTCTTAAACAACGTTCAGATCAATAATAGCAGCGGAATGAGTAATCTATTAGAAGAATAATGCAGACTATAATGTCCACTCGGTTCTCTTTTTAGGAAAAACATCATCAACTTTTATCATCTGAAATATCATTAGTCAAGATAATACAAATTCACAGTTCCTGATCATAATCATGCACATCAACAGTTCATCTTTGCACTACGGGCCAAATATATTCAATATAGCACCAACGGTCATGATTATACCAGATTCAGCCTTTGGTCATAATCATACCAATCAACAGTTCATCTTTGCACTACGGGCCAAAGAGAACATTCACCACGTGCCATAAAAGACACCGAACAGATGTATCGCCTTTAACCTATTATATCGCCTTTAACCTATCATCTGTTCAACAAATATATCACATCTGTGCCCCCGGCCACAGATATTCACAACAGCTTGATTTTTGGATGATTAGGATGATATAAATGATGAACAGAAGAAATAGGATAACAATAAGTATCGGAAGTTTACTTTGTACAGATTCAAATAATGTCCAAATTGTCAACATGATGTGGAGTGAAATTTAAAAATGATATTCAAGATCCACAGTTCAGAATAACGGTTACAATTCAATAGAAAGGTTCACGTAAATAGGAATGTTCAGTTGAAATAATGAAGTTCAACTATTATGGAACATATAATATTTTCAGGAATTATAGAAGCAATAGTTCCATAATAAATTTCGATTTAGGAGTATGAAAGAAAATAATATCCCTTACCGTAGCAGGTTTGATTAACAAAAGGTGAAGGAAATTAATACAAAGGGTTATTCACCAACAGGCGGCAATCCGCTCCGTAAGGTTATTCCCACAATTTAATAGAATTTGAGTACAAAGAGTTATTCACCAAACAGGCGGCAATCCGCTCCGTAAGGTTATTCTCAGAGATTAATAATGAATGAATACGAAAGGTTATTCACCAACAGGCGGCAATCCGCTCCGTAAGGTTATTCCCACAATTTAATAGAATTTGAGTACAAAGAGTTATTCACCAAACAGGCGGCAATCCGCTCCGTAAGGTTATTCTCAGAGATTAATAATGAATGAATACGAAAGGTTATTCACCAACAGGCGGCAATCCGCTCCGTAAGGTTATTCCCACAATTTAATACATGGAAATAAGAGGCACGTCTTATGAGTAAGGAAGAAACAATATTATTATCGAGAATCAAATAATGATAATCCCTTACCATAGTATGTTTGAATAATGAAAGATGAAAAAGATGGTATCCCTTACCGTAACACGTGACTGGATATTGATTTAAATGAGGTTGATTAACTTGAACAGTACACGTATACTTATAGATCTTCACAAATACTCAAGATGACTTAAGCACACTTAGAGAGAACTTTCACAAGAAGTATTTAGAGAGAGAAAGAAAGAACAAGTAAGGAAGTTTATGAAAAATCCTTAAGTTAAGGCTTCTATTTATAGCCAAAAATCTTATCATTCATTTAATCTAAACCATTCATTTAAAGATCATCTTTTAATCTACACCATCCATTTCAAATATTATATTATCTTTAATCTACACCATTCATTTCATATCACCTAATAATCACCTAACTTTATATTATAAACAAATCAATTTAATTATTCAACAATAATTCACACTTTAATCTACACCATTCATTTCATATCACCTAATAATCACCTAACTTTATATTATAAACAAATAACTTTATCAATTCAATTATTATGACTAATTGTTATAAATACAGTATAGTTAGCTCTTAGATATCAAGTCAATAAATTAATGAAATACAACTGTTTAAATAACATCATAATAGAGATAACAATAATGTAAAATAAAGCATACGTTACTGTGTAATGACAATTATTGATTCAATAATGTGAATTACTGTGCATATGTTACTGTGACAATTATTAGGTTCAATAATTTTAAAAACAGTGCAACAACAATTATTGACTCAATGATATAAAATACAGTGTAATGACAATTATTAAATCAATAATGCAAAATACTGTGTAACAACAATTATTGAATTGATAATATAAAATATTATGCAGTGACAATTATCGATGAAATGATGCGTAACAGTTACGGTGTCAATTATCAGACCAAAAATATGAGACACTATGCAATACCGTGTGTTACTGTAGAGTACCGAGTGCTACAGAAAATACCAATAACTACCGTATGCTACTATTCTTTTATCACCGGTATTTTAACAGTTCCGTTGACTATTTTTATTTAAAAAGGTTACTTCTGTCGTTTTCTATATCCGACAAATATTCCGTTGTGGGGTCCACCAATAATTTGTTATTTCGGCGCCGTCGGACCAAACGAATATTCCCCGACCAAACGAATATTCCCCGACAAAGCGAATATTGTCCGACAAAATAAAATTTGCACATAACATCCTTAACTTTTAACTTTATCGATTTAACCACTTACTGTTTCAAAAAAATATATATATGAAGAAAAATTAAATTTTGTATTTCATAAAATTCGGGGTCTTACAACCTCCCCTCCTTATGAAATTTCGTCCCCGAAATTGACGTACCTGACATATCGAAGAGGTAAGGATACTTAGATTTCATCTCAGATTCTAGCTCCCAGGTCATTTCCTCAGTATCTTGGTTCCTCCATAAAACCTTAACTTGAGGTATAACCTTTGAGCGTAGGATCTGCTCCTTCTTATCCAGGATCTTAACAGGTACCTCCTCGTATGTTAAATCCTCTGCTATAACGTCTGGTTCTAACTCAATGACGTGGTTTGGGTCCTTCACATATTTACGTAACATGGATATGTGAAAAACGTTATGGATGCGAGACATACTTGGTGGTAGGGCTAGTCTGTAGGCTACGGTTCCTATTCGATCGAGGATTTCAAATGGGCCAATAAATCGAGGGTTGAGCTTTCCTCTCTTTCCGAATCTCGTAACCCCTTTCCATGGAGAAACACGTAAGAATACATGATCTCCGACGTTGAAACTTTCGTCTCTCCGATGAAGATCAGCATAACTCTTTTGTCGTTCTTGTGCGGTCTGTATTCGTTGTCGGATCATTTGGATCTTTTCGGTCGTCAAGCGTACCAACTCGGGTCCCAACAATTTTGCTTCTCCTACCTCATTCCAACATATTGGAGAGCGACACTTCCTTCCATACAAAGCCTCGAATGGAGCCATGCCTATGCTTGCTTGGTAACTGTTGTTGTAAGAAAATTCCACCAATGGCAAGTACTTATCCCAACTTCCTTTGAAGTCTAATACACAAAGTCTCAAAAGATCTTCGAGGGTCTGGATCGTCCTTTCCGATTGTCCGTCCGTTTGAGGATGGTATGCAGAACTAAAACGTAGTTCAGTGCCCATAGCTTTTTGTAGACTGATCCAAAAGCGTGAAGTGAATCTAGGATCTCGATCAGAAACTATGGAAACTGGCATGCCATGCAATCTCACGATCTCATTTATGTACATACCGGCAAGACGTTCAAGTGAAAAGTTTTCTCGTATAGGCAAGAAATGAGCAGATTTGGTCAATCTATCTACGATCACCCAAATTGCATCTAAGCCTTGAGAAACTTTTGGAAGACCCGTCACGAAGTCCATATTGATGTGTTCCCACTTCCATTCGGGAACTTCAAGTGATTGTAATGGACCTTTAGGAACTTGATGTTCTGCCTTGACACGTTGACAAGTTAGGCACCTTGAGATAAACTCCGCAATCTCTCTTTTCATATTGTTCCACCAAAATGTATGTCGAAGATCTCGATACATCTTGGTACCTCCTGGGTGGATTGCAAACGGCGTGTTGTGTGCCTCCATCATGATTTTATGCTTTAATTCAGGATCGTTAGGAACACAGAGTCGAGAGTTGACTCGAAGTATTCCTTTCTCGTCGATTCTTGCTTCGGGAATGACACCTTCTTGTACTTTCTTTATCATGTTTATCAGTTCCGGATCGGTAGCTTGAGCAGCTTTAATTTTATCGATTAAAGTTGGTTCTACTCGCACGTGAGCAATCTTCGAGTGGGTCCCTGGTGTCTTTAGCTCTATCTCCATCTTTTGCAAGTCGTACAAAATACACTTTTGTGTTGTTAGCAGTGCACTTGTACTTGCATAAGATTTTCTGCTCAAAGCGTCAGCTACAACGTTCGCCTTTCCCGGGTGATACTGGATTGTGTGGTCATAATCCTTTAACAGCTCAAGCCAACGTCGTTGTCGCATGTTGAGTTCCTTCTGGGTGAAGAAATACTTGAGACTTTTATGATCCGTATAGATATCCACTTTTTCTCCGTACAAGTAGTGTCTCCAGATCTTCAACGCGAAAACGACTGCTGCCAACTCTAGATCATGAGTAGGATAATTTTTCTCATAATCTTTGAGTTGTCGAGAGGCGTAGGCTATAACCTTTCCATGTTGCATAAGGACACAGCCTAGACCTTTGCCAGAAGCATCGCTGTAGATAACAAATTCTCCTGATCCTGATGGTATGGTCAGAACAGGAGCTGAAACCAGTCTCTTCTTGAGTTCTTGGAAACTTTTCTCGCATTCCTCGCTCCATATGAATTTTGTGCTTTTCCGAGTAAGCTGCGTTAATGGAGTGGCGATTCGAGAAAATCCTTCTACGAATCTCCGATAATAACCAGCTAGACCCAGAAAACTTCGGACTTCGGTTACTGTTTTGGGTTGTTCCCAATTTAGTACCGTTTCAATCTTCGCAGGATCGACTGATATTCCTTGACTAGAAATCACATGCCCAAGAAACGCGACCTCCTCAAGCCAGAACTCACATTTCTTCAACTTGGCATATAATTTGTTTTCACGGAGCTTTTGTAGTATCAATCTCAGGTGTTGTTCATGATCCTCGCGACTCTTGGAGTATATGAGGATGTCATCAATAAAGACAACCACAAAATGATCCAAATGTTCCTTGAATATCCGGTTCATCATGTCCATGAAAGCTGCAGGAGCATTAGTTAGTCCAAAAGGCATGACTAAGAACTCATAATGCCCATAACGAGTTCTGAAAGCAGTCTTTGGAATGTCCTCAGCTTTAACCTTTAACTGATGATATCCAGAACGGAGATCAATCTTTGAGAAATGTTGAGCGCCTTGCAATTGATCAAACATGTCATCAATCCGAGGTAACGGGTACCTGTTCTTGATGGTGACATGGTTCAATTCTCGGTAGTCAATGCACAATCTCATACTCCCGTCTTTCTTTTTCACAAATAGAACAGGAGCACCCCAAGGTGATGCACTCGGACGAATGAAACCGGTATCCAACAATTCCTGTAGTTGGACTTTTAACTCTTGAAGTTCAATGGGAGCCATTCGGTAGGGAGCTTTGGAAATGGGCTTGGTACCGGGTTCAAGATCAATATAAAAATCAATTTCACGGTTTGGGGGTAAGCCAGGAAGTTCTTCAGGAAAAACGTCAGGAAACTCATTAACAATGGGAATATCATTCAAGTTTGACGTATTTTTGTTCAAATCAGTGACATGAGCTAAAAAGGCTTGACATCCGTTTTTCAATAAACGAATGGCTTTATGGCTAGAAATAACAGTTATAGATTTCAATGGTTTAGTTGCTTGAATTTGCATGACAGGTTGATTAGGAATATGAAAACTAATAATCTTATGAAAACAATCAATTTTAGCATGATGGGTAGTCAACCAATCAATTCCTAAAATCACATCAAATTCACGCATCTCCAAAGAAATAAGGTCAACAGGTAATGTGAGGTTGTTGATTTGAACTAGGCAAGATTTATAGACAGTAGATGTAATGGTCATTTTTCCTAATGGGGTTTCAACTGATAAGTCAAAGTCCAAGTTTTCAGGAGTTAAGTTTAAACGCTGAGCACATGCAGGTGAGATAAAAGAATGGGTAGAGCCAGTATCTAACAAAGCGTAGACTTCACGAGAATTTATGAATAGCTTACCGGTTATCACCTCGTTCGAGTTTCGCGCCATTTGGGATGTCACAACAAAAGCTCTCCCTTGAACTACAGATTTTCCCTTATCCGCGCTAGCTTTTGGTATCATCATTGCAGCTGGACTTGATTTTGTGGCAGGACAAAACCGCGCAAGATGGCCCTCTTTCCCACAACTGTAGCACTTTTTGGACTGCAGTGTACAGTTTGGGCTGATGTGACCTTCCTGACCACACCTATAGCATCTCACTGGTGGTCGATCTTCTCCCCTTGAAACTGGGGTCGGTGCTGGTGTTGGTACTGGTGCTGGTGCCCTTCCATAATTATTATGGAATCTCTTTCTTTTGAAATTGTTCCCACTAGATTCTCCTCTTCTGTTATTTGGTGTGGAATTACCACCGAAGTGTTGGTTACCTCCTCGATGGTTCTCGTTCCTGTGGTTGTTGTCACTCCTTTCTCTATGCTGATCATTAACTCTTGGCTGCAATGTTTCATCTGTTTGCTCCACCCTTTGAGCCCTATCCACAACATCTGAATACAAACTAAATTTATGAGAGCTAAGTTGTTGACGAATTTTGAATCTCAAACCTCTTAGGAACATCCGACTCATTCGTGCTTCGTCATCCACAAGATGGGTAGCAAAGCGAGATAACTCGGCAAACTTAGCTTCATATTGGGAGACTGTCATGTTTCCCTGCTCCAGCTTAATGAATTCCACTTCCTTCATATGGCGGATGCTTTCTGGGAAATACTTCTCGTTAAACAGTTCTTCGAATTCTGTCCAAGACATTTCGAGTGCTGAAGGTTGGATACGTTTTACCGCTTCCCACCAATGGTCCGCCTCACCTCGTAACATAAAAGTGGCAAATGGCACCTTCTGATCATCAGCGCATTGTAAGACATCAAGTATTTTTGTCGTCTGCTTCAGCCATGCCTCCGCTTTGAGTGGGTCAGGCTTCCCGTGGAATTCAGGTGGTCCTAATTCTTTAAATTGCTTAACAGTGACCATCCTCAAATTGCCAGCGTTTCTACCGTTATTATTGACTGGATTTCCTCTTCCTTGATTCTGTATGAACTGCATGAAATTCCTAAAGAATCCATCGTTCATCATGTTATCAGGAACATTATTTCCTGAGTTGGCAGGAGGATTGTTTGGGGCCTCTTGATTCTCGGCTACATTTGCTTCAGGCATTCCATAGTTAACCTCTTGATTTCCAGATGCCATACTAAACTGTGGTCACAAAATAAATGTTAGTTCAAATAAACTGACTCATCACTTCATGTTCCTACATTCAAATCGACTCATTAGATAATAAAATCTATTTTAGGTAGGACACACTAGTGACTGATTCTATTCGTCTCTCCCCTCCTAGTTCTACCCCAGATCTCCATTAAAGACCATATCCCTAAGCTCTGATGCCAACTGTGACGCCCCCAAATCTGGGCCCACACAGCCCAAACTTGAGTCGTCAAAATACTACAACAAAATTATTACAACAAAGCACAACGTACAACAATACAGTGTATAATAATACACAACTAAGTCTTCACCATTATTGCCACACTATTTTACAAAACGTGAAGACTATGATAACTATTCCTCGGACCCTCACTCCATTCCCCGGCTAGACCCTGTTATGTTTTCATCTCCTGTTGAAAAACAATGGAACAAAAGAAAGGGTGAGCTCAAATAGCCCAGTAAAGAATATCATGACTAAGATAATGACGAATAAATTATCATTAGTCTTCAACAGTTGAGTTCTTGATAGAATACAATAGACTACAAGGTTTATATCAAAAACTGCAGTTAAATTCTTAAACAACGTTCAGATCAATAATAGCAGCGGAATGAGTAATCTATTAGAAGAATAATGCAGACTATAATGTCCACTCGGTTCTCTTTTTAGGAAAAACATCATCAACTTTTATCATCAGAAATATCATTAGTCAAGATAATACAAATTCACAGTTCCTGATCATAATCATGCACATCAACAGTTCATCTTTGCACTACGGGCCAAAGATATTCAATATAGCACCAACGGTCATGATTATACCAGATTCAGCCTTTGGTCATAATCATACCAATCAACAGTTCATCTTTGCACTACGGGCCAAAGAGAACATTCACCACGTGCCATAAAAGACACCGAACAGATGTATCGCCTTTAACCTATTATATCGCCTTTAACCTATCATCTGTTCAACAAATATATCACATCTGTGCCCCCGGCCACAGATATTCACAACAGCTTGATTTTTGGATGATTAGGATGATATAAATGATGAACAGAAGAAATAGGATAACAATAAGTATCGGAAGTTTACTTTGTACAGATTCAAATAATGTCCAAATTGTCAACATGATGTGGAGTGAAATTTAAAAATGATATTCAAGATCCACAGTTCAGAATAACGGTTACAATTCAATAGAAAGGTTCACGTAAATAGGAATGTTCAGTTGAAATAATGAAGTTCAACTATTATGGAACATATAATATTTTCAGGAATTATAGAAGCAATAGTTCCATAATAAATTTCGATTTAGGAGTATGAAAGAAAATAATATCCCTTACCGTAGCAGGTTTGATTAACAAAAGGTGAAGGAAATTAATACAAAGGGTTATTCACCAACAGGCGGCAATCCGCTCCGTAAGGTTATTCCCACAATTTAATAGAATTTGAGTACAAAGAGTTATTCACCAAACAGGCGGCAATCCGCTCCGTAAGGTTATTCTCAGAGATTAATAATGAATGAATACGAAAGGTTATTCACCAACAGGCGGCAATCCGCTCCGTAAGGTTATTCCCACAATTTAATAGAATTTGAGTACAAAGAGTTATTCACCAAACAAGCGGCAATCCGCTCCGTAAGGTTATTCTCAGAGATTAATAATGAATGAATACGAAAGGTTATTCACCAACAGGCGGCAATCCGCTCCGTAAGGTTATTCCCACAATTTAATACATGGAAATAAGAGGCACGTCTTATGAGTAAGGAAGAAACAATATTATTATCGAGAATCAAATAATGATAATCCCTTACCATAGTATGTTTGAATAATGAAAGATGAAAAAGATGGTATCCCTTACCGTAACACGTGACTGGATATTGATTTAAATGAGGTTGATTAACTTGAACAGTACACGTATACTTATAGATCTTCACAAATACTCAAGATGACTTAAGCACACTTAGAGAGAACTTTCACAAGAAGTATTTAGAGAGAGAAAGAAAGAACAAGTAAGGAAGTTTATGAAAAATCCTTAAGTTAAGGCTTCTATTTATAGCCAAAAATCTTATCATTCATTTAATCTAAACCATTCATTTAAAGATCATCTTTTAATCTACACCATCCATTTCAAATATTATATTATCTTTAATCTACACCATTCATTTCATATCACCTAATAATCACCTAACTTTATATTATAAACAAATCAATTTAATTATTCAACAATAATTCACACTTTAATCTACACCATTCATTTCATATCACCTAATAATCACCTAACTTTATATTATAAACAAATAACTTTATCAATTCAATTATTATGACTAATTGTTATAAATACAGTATAGTTAGCTCTTAGATATCAAGTCAATAAATTAATGAAATACAACTGTTTAAATAACATCATAATAGAGATAACAATAATGTAAAATAAAGCATACGTTACTGTGTAATGACAATTATTGATTCAATAATGTGAATTACTGTGCATATGTTACTGTGACAATTATTAGGTTCAATAATTTTAAAAACAGTGCAACAACAATTATTGACTCAATGATATAAAATACAGTGTAATGACAATTATTAAATCAATAATGCAAAATACTGTGTAACAACAATTATTGAATTGATAATATAAAATATTATGCAGTGACAATTATCGATGAAATGATGCGTAACAGTTACGGTGTCAATTATCAGACCAAAAATATGAGACACTATGCAATACCGTGTGTTACTGTAGAGTACCGAGTGCTACAGAAAATACCAATAACTACCGTATGCTACTATTCTTTTATCACCGGTATTTTAACAGTTCCGTTGACTATTTTTATTTAAAAAGGTTACTTCTGTCGTTTTCTATATCCGACAAATATTCCGTTGTGGGGTCCACCAATAATTTGTTATTTCGGCGCCGTCGGACCAAACGAATATTCCCCGACCAAACGAATATTCCCCGACAAAGCGAATATTGTCCGACAAAATAAAATTTGCACATAACATCCTTAACTTTTAACTTTATCGATTTAACCACTTACTGTTTCAAAAAAATATATATATGAAGAAAAATTAAATTTTGTATTTCATAAAATTCGGGGTCTTACATGTAACCAATCCTTAATACACAGGTAACCAAAACTTAATACAAAATGTATCCAACCTTAAAATAAAGGTAACTAACCTTTAATACAAAGGTAACCAAACCTTAATACAAAGATAATCAACCCTTAATACAAAAGTAACCAAACATTAATACAGAGATAACCAAACATTAATATAGAGGTAATCAACCCTTAATACAGAGGTAACCAAACCTTAATACAGAGATAACCAAACCTTAATACAGAAGTAACCAACCTTAATACAGAGGTAACCAAACCTTAATACAGAGGTAACTAAACCTTAATACAGAGGTAACCAACCTTTAATACAAAGGTAATCAAAAATAGTTACTACACATTCAGGAATTTGTTACCTATATATTAGTGTTTGATTACCTAGATTTAGTGCACGAAAAAATTAGTTACTATACATTCAAGAATTGGTTACCTCTATACTAGTGTTTGGTTATCTAGATTTATTACACGAAAAAATTAGTTACTACACATTCAGTAATTGGTTACTTCCATACTAGTATTTGGTTACCTAGATTTACTTCACGAAAAAACTAGTTACTACACATTCAGGAATTGGTTACCTTCATATTAGTGTTTGGTTACCTCTATACTATTATTTGGTTACCTAAATTTACTGAACGAAAAAACTGATTACTACACATTTAGAAAATACGGCTTTGTCCTCATCTGTCGACCTCACAAAATTATATATGACACCAGAAGATTTAATACCATCTATCAATCATCTATCACTAACCACTACCAACAACTCATCCACCGCCACTTACCACCATACACCATCATCATACACCACAAACTCAGATTAACAAAGACAAAATAAAAGGAAGAAGAAGACTAGTATTTGGTTACCTAGATTTACTGCACGAAAAAAACTAGTTACTACACATTCAGGAATTGTTTACCTCCATACTAGTGTTTGGTTACCTCTATTCTATTGTTTGGTTACCTAAATTTACTGAACAAAAAAATTAACCACTACCAACACCTCATCCACCGCCACTTACCACCATAAACTACCGTCACACACCACAAACTCAGATTAAACAAAGACAAAATAAAAAGAGGAATAAGAAGAAAAAGATCGGAAGTCCCTTGATTTTGGTCCGAAGATTTTCGACGGTGTTCTAACAGAATGGAGTCGTCGCGGCTTGATGAAGTCTCCTCTGTGACTTTTAGCAATAGGCATGGTGACTGGTATAATAGAGTTCAGAGGAGAGAGATGAACTAGTTTAAATATGGATTAAAATTTGAATTTTGAAATGTGCAATCAATTAGAAAAATGGTCCACATAAGCAACTCATTAAAATACCTAACTAAATTAAAGGGATAAGAATGCACTAATTTATAAATTAAATATTAAAGATGTACTAATTTTGTAGATATTTTATTTATTCACTTTTATTGTAATTTTTTCTAAAAATATACTAAAAAATGTAATTGTTCCTAAATAAATACATACTATTTCGTTCTGCATCTCCCGACTCCCTAGGCCCAAACTCCCAACAATTAATACACCTTCAATTTCAGAAAGAGAATAAGAATCTCATTTATCAAATAAAAAACTATGAAAAGAATTTTTCTCCTTCTTTTTTATAATAGTATAAATTTAAATTTATCGTTATAATTTTAATATTATATTATTATTATTACACTAATAAATTAAAATTTAACAAAAGGCTAATTTTTTATTTTTTTTCAAATGGAAAAATAATGAAAATACATTCCTTAAAGTAAGTACGTAGTATACAGGTTACATATTTATATGCCCTTCTCGAGTGAGAGTTCAGCAGCCTGATGATTAAGATGGAAATTTTATGATGATTAGGTTACATATTTATATCTTGTTAACTCTCGATTCCTCCTTTTTATTGAAAATGAGAGAGTGCATTTCGATTCACATTCGCCAGGCCAGTATTCAGGTCGGCTACACCTGCTGGGAACTCTACTGCCTTGAGCATGGCATTCAGGTATCTCTTACTTTTTAAAATATTTCAATTACTTACGTTCATGCCTGATTCGTCTTTTTAAATATGTGTATATATGTTTATTATATATATCTAGTGTTTTTGATGTATCTCGTTATACTCGAGCCAGTTTTATGAATTCTTTTTCTAGATAGGATCAATTACAATGTAATATGTCTGAATAAATTGTACCTAACAGGTAGAATAAGTTCATTTTAAAATTTTAGGCTGTGATTTCTTCTTCCAGAAACTAATATTTGTTTAGAGATTATCGTTTACTCTAGATCTGATAGTACTATGTGATCATGGCCTAGATCTGTCAACAATTTGTTTCTTGGCCTCATTTTATACACATATTTGCGGAACTAGGATTTACTAAATGCTTTTGTTCTTATAGTAAATTGAGTATTTGTTGTCTTCTATAGAGATTATGTTCAGCTATGACTAAGTTTAATTTCACATTCTTTTCATCTTTTCAGTTCTAATTTTTGCCAGATCAGTTGTTTTCACACATTAATTTTAGTGGATTTGTAATTCACTGTTATCTATATTACTTGGATAGGTATATTTATTGCTATCTGTTGATGTACATTGATTGAAAGATATTAATTTATATCTTATAATCTGATATCCACTCAACTTAATATTTTTGATAAATACATAGTTGGACTAGCAATAGATTTAGTTATGGCATACACGATAACTTGTTGGATCTCGTGCTATGTATACAGGATGTGTGTGCACTTCATAGTTAAACACAAAAAGCCACTCACTGGCCATTAGCATGAACCTTTGTGAGTGTTGATTATTTTGCATCTTAGGTTTATATAGTTTTTGGGTGATTTAAGCTGATAAGCACTTACTCTCTAATTTCCTTTATGTTATTTGGATTTGTTACCTCATAAACTATTTGGATCTATTTTATTTGTTTTTCTTGTATATAATTTTAATTATGTATTTTGTTTTCTATGTGATGTGATTTGTTGCAATTGAAACATTAAGAAGATTTATTGTGGTTACTTTTCCTTTATTAGTTTTGACTGTGTCATAATATCTCCTTCTCAAATTCTGTATGATTTTCTCTATTTTTTTGCATTGATATCTCTCTCTCATTTTCTTTTGGTTTACTCCTGTATCTGTTTCTGTATAATTGTTCAAAGAACAGTGAAAGAAGTATACATCTTGTAAACTGATTGTGCTTATAGATATGCCATTTGTTGTATGCATGCTTCTTGATGGGCTCTTTGCCAATATCTTTTTGATATCGATTTCAATAGTTTGTGTAGTTATATTGGGATGACAATAGTTGGAAGTTGGAATTCCTGTCATATCTATAGCTGTTATGTATATCAGACACTTTTGTGCTCTATTTCCTGATCTTCTTTGCCTAATATGTTTCCCTCTATTACAGCCTGATGGCCATATGCCAAGCAACAAAACTGTTGGGGGAGGTGATGGTGCTTTTAACACTTTTTTTTAGTGACACTGGTGCTGGAAAGCATGTTCCTCGTGCAATTTTTGTAGATCTCGAGTCCACTCTGATTTATGAAGTGAGGACAGAATCATATCGCCAACTCTTTCATCCAGAACAGCTCATCAGCGGCAAAGCAGATGCAGCTAACAACTTCGCCCGTGGCCACTATACCAGTAAGTGAACTGCCCTCTTTCTGGTTCTTTTTGTTCTCCCATCTATTTGATTAGATGTTAAGCACTATAATAATGTGCGTCAGTTGGAAAGGAAATTGTTGACCTTTGCTTGGATTGTATTTGGAAGCTTGCCGACAATTGCACTGGTCTCCAAGGTTTCCTTGTTTTTAATGCTGTTGGTGGAGTCACTGGTTCTAGTCTTGGTTCCCTTCTTTTGGAACGTCTGTCTGTGGACTATGGCAAGAAATCCAAACTTGGATTCACTGTTTATCCCTCACCCCAAGTCTCAACCTCTGTTGTGGAGCCCTACATCAATGTGCTTTCTACCCATTCCCTTTTGGAACACACTGATGTTTCCGTGCTGCTTGACAATGAAACCATCTATGATATTTGCAGGCGGTCCCTTGACATCAAGCACCCCACCTATACCAACCTTAATCGTTTGGTTTCTCAGGTGCTGACCAGGTTTTTCCCTTTGGAAATTCGCTTCATTTCTTAAACCAATGCGATTGTGTTGTTTCTGATTATGTTATAATCGATAGGTTATTTCCTCCTTGACTACTTCTCTAAGGTTTGATGGAGCTCTGAATGTTGTCGTGACTGAGTTCCAGACTAATATGGTCCCATACCCTAGGATCACTTCATGCTTTCTTCTTATGCACATGTTATATCAGCTGAGAAGGCCTTACCATGAACAACTCTCCATTGCAGAGATCACCAATAGTGCATTTGAGTCGTCCTCTGTGATGGCCGAGTGTGATTCTTGCCATGGTAAATATATGACTTGTTGCCTAATGTACTGTGGTGATGTGGTCCCCAAGGATGTAAATGCAGCTGTGGGAATCATCAAAACCAAGCGTACCATCCAGTTTGTTGATTAGTGCCCTACTGGTTTCAAGTGTTGAATCAATTACCAGGCTCCAACTGTTGTTCCTGGCGGGCGGTGTGATCTTGCCAAGGTGCAGAGGGTTGTGTGCATGATCTCGAACTCCACCAGTGCTGTAGAGGGGTTCTCATGCATTAACCACAAGTTTGACCTCATGTATGTTAAGAGGGCTTTGTCCACTGGTACGTTGGTAAGGGCGTGGAGGAAGATGAATTCTCTAAAGTCGGTTATAAAAAATTAAAAATCAAAACCGCTCAAATTTTTACATCATAATCGGTTATCGGTTTATTCGATTTCGGTTAAATTGGTTGGTTTATTCGGTTATTCGGTTCCGTAATTAATAATTTGATATTTATTATATTGCCAATTTTTCATAATAATTAATAAATCACTAACTCAATAAATACTAATTATAATAGAAGTTCTCTAAATTCGAAAAATAAAAATCACCTAACTCACTCATTAGGATAAAAATTTTGTAAATTCGTTACAATAAAGACATATAATAAATATATAATTATATAAAATAAATATTTATTAAAAAAGTATATAAATTACATTATAATTTTAAATTGTTCGGTCGGTTTTGATTTTTTGAGAAGTCAAATCAAACCGGTCGAACTAGTCTCGATTTTTTAGTTTTATAGTGTTCGATTTTTTCGATTTTATGTTTTTCGGTTTGAAATAATAACGGTTTAGTTCGATACGGTCGATTTTTCGATTTTAATCGATTTTGTGTGCACCCTTAGTTGAAACCTCTCTTATTTATCGCATAAAAGTCCTTTTTCTATTAGTGTTAGAAATTAGAATCTTATAGGGCTTTAAAGTTCATCTTGGTTGCCAATTCTTAATTGGTCAAGCTTCCTAGAAATTATATCTTGTCTTAGATTTAATATACTTTCGTATTAGTAAAATTATTATATTATTTTTCATTAATAAAGTTTTAAAAATAACACGTGATAATTTGTCATTGATAAGTTATTTTCATCCACATCAGATATGCTAAGAATTGTATATGACTTTATAGTATAAAAATTAAAAATGTATTTTAATTTTAAAATTACCGAAGGTGATGTCCAGTGGAACTACGGAAGGGATATCTCCTTTATTGTCCAAGGTTAAATGATCCAATTTACGCATTGGAAGAAATCAAAAATAACCTTGACGTTACATAAATATGTTTTAGTCTACCACTTACAAGAAATCAAAGTCTACCACTTAACAAGAAATCACGCTATGTTTTCCTCCAAGTCCCTAAAATGAAATGTATTGATTAAAAAAAAAAAATTGAATTGTAATACCATCGTAACCTCTTAAAATATAAAAAAAAATTAAATTTATTTATTTTTCTTACTCATATATTAGACAAATAAAATTTAGTATTGAGTTGATGAAAAATGAGTGTGGACCACTCAATTTGAATTAAAAATAAAATGAGATGGGACCAAACTCATTTGTCTTATAAATTGATAAAAAAAAAAAATAAATATAAAAAATTCTAAAATATATTGACTAAAAAATATATTTATATCCTTATTTTTAGTCAAAGAAAATCTTCTCCCTCCCTCTTGTATCCAGTCAAAGAGTCCTTGTATTTCTCCCTTGCGGCCATATTCTAAATTAAAGCCTAAATTACACCAACCAACAATTAACGCCTTCTTAATTCTTCTAATTTCTTTCCACCAAGTTGGGGAAGATTATACTTTCTCGCCCGCCCTTCATAAAGAATCGACATACCCCCAGATTTCCTTGATCCTCATCCCCACAACACAAATTCGCTCCATAAAGCGCCTTAATTTCTCTCATCAATAATTACTGACACATCTATATCTGCATGCAAGGTGCAGTAATCTATCATCAATCTCCAATGGCAACAACTACTTTTCAAGAACCATCAGTCCCAAACTTCAAACCAATGCGAGTCTGCTTCTCTTTTGCAGCCTACGCCAAGAATCTCATCCACCAACTTCACAATAATTCCCATCTTCTCATATCTCAAGGCCTCACCGACGCAGAATTCTCTGAAATCGAATCCACTTTCCATTTCACATTTCCTCCTGATCTCCGATCCATTCTCCTGGAAGGTCTTCCCGTTGACTCTGGCTTCCCCAATTGGCGATCATCGTCGATCCAACAGCTTCAAATCCTAATTGACTTGCCAATCTTGAACATATGTCGGAAAGTTTCTAAGGAAAATTTCTGGTGCGATTTTTGGGGCGAAAGGCCTCATGACAATGAAGAAGCCGCGAATTTGGCTAAAAGGTTCTTGAGAAATGCGCCGGTTCTTGTTCCTATTTATCGGCACTGTTATATTCCGGCAACTCCCTGTTTGGCGGGAAACCCTGTTTTTTACGTGAATGGGAATGAGATTAAGTTGTGGAGCTTTGATGTTGCTGGGTTTTTTCAACAAGTTGAGTTTAGGGGGAATGGGGAGGCTTTGAAGCGGCCGACCCAATCGAATTTGTTTAATGCCCCTGCGTGGGCGGCGACGGAGGGGAGGAGGATTGGGTTTTGGACGGATTTGGTGGAGAGGGAGGAGCGGGCGGCGCCGAGTGGGGGGACGGACGGGTGGTGGAGTGGGAATTTGGGTGGGTGCTTGGAGGAGGTGTGCGGGAGGTTGAGGAAGGGAGGGTGGAAAGAAGATGATGTTAGAGAGATGATGATGGTGGACAGTGGTGATTCGAAGAGATCATTGTCGTCCGTATCATCGTCTTCATCAACAGCATATGATGATGATGATAATAATAATAATAACAATAATAATAAATGTTTGAAAAATAGGGAGGGTGTGGTGCGGCACGTGAGGGGATTGTACGACACTTTGTTAAGTGCGGGGTGGAGCACAGAAGATGTGATGGACCTGCTTGGTTTTCAAGATGATGGTGTTGCTGCTGGTATTCCGGCAGGGGAGCCTAATTGGTTTGGTTATTGTAAGTACAAAAAACCACTGAATGACGCTCATTGTATAGGGAATTAACATATTTTGAAAATTATGTAAACATTTTTGGTTCCATGTAAACAAAATTCTTGGATTTAAGATGGAGTATATTATATTGAAATGTTTTCCTTTCTCTTTTTTCATATTTAACATAGAAAAGTTAGTTTATGCGAGTGCGTTGTGGTAGCTTGTAAATTAGGTGAATATAAGAAAATTTTATTTTTACTATATAGCTTTTGCAGTGCATTAGACCTTAGTAGGAAACATTATTAGCTGCTCACAAAATCGTGGGGTCCACATGGGACCCATCACTTGTGGACCTCACGATATTATGAAAAAATAAATAAATTATAATTTTGTTCCGAAAACAATTAATAATTTTTATTTAATAGAGATATATATTTATATTTTACTAGACTATCATATCTAATATTTCTTAATTTTCTTATTAAATGGAAAGTTAGAGTACTTTTGTTGGTTGACAACATCATCACCAACGGCATAAAAACCTAAATTTCTATCGTAAAAATTAAACAAAAGAAAAAACATGTTTTTATAATGCTAGATACACATTTTAAAGGCACCTTATACATTACAAATAATTTCGGCCACTAAACTGTACCGGGTGTAACAACGAAGTCAAAGTAATCAAGCAAGAAAGTCGTATCATATGGCCCTAATTGCTGATTATAATGTTGTTGCATGTAGAAAATGAAACAATAAAGTCATACACATTGGCCCCAACAGATTAAAATGGTTAATGTGAGTGTGACCGATTAGTACTATTAAGACTTTGAGAGATGCTTTCGCTATTGACTGCAACTAGTTATTGACTCGCAACTAACAAAATCAAAGGGATGGTTAAAAATAAATTTAGAGATATAAAATTTAAATTTAAAATTAAATATTATATTTATTTTAATTATTAAAAAATAAAGACATAATACAAATTTTAATATTATATTTTATTTTTTAATAATTAAAATAAATATAATATTTAAATATTATGTATTTATACTTATTTGATAATTACATATGTGTTCGTATCGTCATACCATCAGCGATGATTAGTCTCGCTTTCTTACGATTTTGCACATACGTTTTATTAATTATACGTCACAGGCAATTATGCATTGACCTAATTTAGCAGAGGGTTGTTTATTAAAAAACAAGTTTTATTTTAGTACCACCACTGTGCTAAAGAAAAGGTATTATAGAGTTTGTCGACTTTTTTTCGAATATTTAAATTTACATGAGATTTGTTTAACTGTATATTTTTTACAATTTTTTTTAACACTAACTTTAAATATTACTCACTTTATTTCACAAAAATAGGATTCATTTAAAAGAATTTTTTTCCCTGTTTAATGATGGTATAAAATGACACAATATTTTTAAATTTATTATTATGTCACTTTTAGTTAACTAACAATTTTTTATTTTAAGAGTGAACATGAAATAAAATTATATAATTAATATTTGTAAACAAATTTTGAAATTGCAGTGAGAGTATTAAATTTTAGTGTGCCACGTGCAAATATCATTCGTCAAACTAAGAAGTCAGCAAATAAGAATTAGACTCTATAGTCTAGAGATAGGAAGAGGCTGTAATATGTGTTGAGAAATTAGTGCCATTAGCTCCTTAATTTTGATCACATTTATTCAAAGTTGTGCTCACATTTATAAACGCCAATATTCAACATTATTACCAAGTACACTAGGGCCGTGTTTGAAATATTAGTTTGCCAAGTATGACCGTAAACGAGAAAAAATTAGGCATGATTACTTGGTGTCCTAATACTATTTATATGTATGTTATTATTTTAATATATACAATAAAAGAATTTACTGTATATACTGAAATGTTAATATGTTAGTAGTCTAGAGTACTACGTAACGGTGTCTCAAGACTATTGAATAATTTCTCATAAACGAGAGTTTGTAAAAAGACACATAATATACAAAAAAACCATCAAATAATCTATTGCTATAAAAGAAAATTGATATGTGATTCTTATAATCCAATTAGATCAATTAAAATGTGCAAAATTGTACCCTGATAGATTGTTATAATCCAATTGTGTTATATAATTAATGTGATTGTAATAATTTAAGGCTATGTTTGTTTACAAAATATATATTTGGGATTTGACTATTTTTATTCATTTAAAACTATTTTGAATTTTTTTATCCCATGATGAGGTATTATTAGTCCTTTCATGTTGGACTATTAGTCTCATAAAGTCATTCAATAACTTAAAATGAGGGAGACTATTAATCCCAAATTCATCCTGGGATTATATAATCTCTCATAAATAGGCTTAAGAATGATCAAAAATAGTCCAAGGACTATTTGAAGGACTATTAATCCCTTATCATAGGATAAATATAATTCGAAATAGTGTTAAATTAATACATATAATCTAATCTCAAATATAATTTTTATAAACAAACATAGCCTAAGTATCATACGGTCTCTATAATCCCAAGAGCAAAATAATAATCATCATAACAAAGCTATGTTTATAAAAACAAAGCTGGACATGTAAAAAGGAACTCCGTTACTTTATCATGTTGGGCCAAGCCCAACTTCCCCTTCCCGTATAATTGAATACTTGTTTTCACTTCTGGATAGTCCAAACTTCTGTATCCTTTAATTGTTAGTCAAATTGAGAGAGAGAGAATGGCGTCGGCGATGGTGAGATCTGGCCTACGAACGGCATTGCGAGGCGGGCAACGGGGAACTCCGGCTTCCCAGAGGACATTTTCTGCGTCTGGCCACCACGACGATGCCTGTATGACCTTTATTTATTTATCCATATATGTATACTTCTCCTTATATGTTCATATATTTGTGTTCGTCTATTATATATGGAGATATTTGTGATGAATTGGATCTTAATTTCACATATTTTATTTTGAATTTCATTTGAACATTTTAAACTGGTGATTTTAGGGTTTCACTTATTACACGTGTCTTCTAGGGTTTTGATTTCTTATGTTTATGTTGACCCTTCATTAATTACTTATGTCTCTATACTAATTTGATATGTGATGATGCTTTAGCACATGATGAGATTTTCCACTTCTGAGTGATTGATTTTTATCTGAGCAGACGAGGCCGCAAAGTGGGAGAAAATTACTTATGTAGGCATTGCAGCGTGCACTATTCTGGCTGTTGTTAACCTTTCAAAGGGTCATTCCCATGATGAAGATCCCCCTGTAAGCTTATTCTTTTCTTATTCAGATTATCATGGCTGATTTATGGTGCATTTGATAAAATAGAGGTGGCTAACTTAATACCATGTGATCTTGTGGTTATCTTTGTCCAGTGCCTCTCTGAAGGCATATGAGTTCTAATGTATTTACTCTCTCAATTGTGTATGCAGCCATACCCACATTTGCACATTCGTAACAAGGAGTTTCCATGGGGTATGTGTTCTCAAACACACTTTTGAGGTTTTCTTTCCATTTTGTTTACAATTTACAACCTTTTGGTTTGATGAACAATATGTTTTGCTATCATTTTTTCCTTTATAAAACATTGAAAATGTACAAAATTCCAGTAGGAAATCTTGTATGGTTGTCACTCGTTTTGAGCGTTAGTGCTTCCAATTGATTGTGAGATGGCAACATTTGAAAATTTTCACGGTTGTTTCTTTTTATTATATACTGTTAATTCATGGTTTGAGAAATGTACCACTAGCATACCTTGACGATTTCATTATGGAACTGACTTGGCTAGATATAATTCATCTTATAAGTTAAGGCTATTTAGCTAAGAAACACATGTTGGAGTGAGTGTAGAGTTCCTTGGATATGAATCTTCTGTGGATATTTACCATGGCCATAAGAGATCTGTAACCGAGTCTTTTTGTGAAACTTTTTTGTAGGATTTTAGGTGAAAAGTAAGATTCCCAAGTTCTGTGGATTTATTGTAATTATGGCCAAAGTTGCAATAGGTGGTGAATAGGTTGTCATAACGTTGAAACAATAATATTACTGATTTGGCTAGACATGGTTTTTTTTTTAGGGGGGGCTAATATTTTGGAGAATCATACAAAGATTTAATGAACTTTTATTCTGGGATAGTACAAAATTGCATGATATTTAATGGTTTAGTCATACCGTACATAAAGTATATACTAGTTTAAGCATTATCTTAAAAGAAGATTGGATTGTTGGCTTGAGATTTTGTTTTTAGACACCATATTGACTTCTACTATTACCTTGAGCTTATTAGGGTATTTAATGCATGTTGTTGTTGGCTATAATAGTTATCCCACAGCAGAGAATCAGTTGGGAGTATCTCATCGTCGCATTATTAAGTTTGTTCCTAAGTTTTAAATGGTCTATTGCTTAACATATACACTTTGGCGAAATGGATAAAACTTTTGTTTATCTTTCCCCCTAATAACTTGTTGCTTGCAGAGTTGCAGTTTCAACTCTGCTATTCCTTAATTAAAATAAAGTTAATAGTGAACCTTTTAACCTAATGCGGTTTACAAGGTTGGCTATAAAGAGGACATAGAATTTTAAAATTGATATGAAAAAATAATCAAATTAGAAATTGATGGATTTTTTGGTATCAAGAGGACCTGTATATTAGACTTTTGAGATCTGCTGATTTAACAAGACATCTACCAGAGGAAGCAATCTTTTTATCAATCCCTTTACATGGTGCTTCTGTTGGGAGAAAGAAAACATAAAGCATATAGAGGCTGGATGACATGCATAATGTATGTGCATGCATAATATAATTTCTGTATGGGTTTCATTTGTTTGTCAAACAGCTTTTGTGAGAACTCAATTGGATACACTATAGTAGCTTTGACTTGGACAAATAATTGTAAGTGAATTATTTCGTGATAGTCTTTTATATTACTTTAAAATCTCACAAAATTATCTTGAAATTGTGGACTCCTCATTTTGTGATAGCCAATAAGAATAGCCATCATTGATTAGCCAATTCTTGATTTCTACATTTAATGTTCATGGATCCAGAAGCATGATACCATTTTACCTGATGTGAAAATCGAGTGCGAGACAAGTGTCGCTCTTAAGTACTACATGTATGTTCATATTTAGGGCGCTGAGATTTTTTTGGTGCATTCTGTTGGTATGGTTTGATAATGGGCCAACAATATGCATACGGTCTACCAATCCTCCCGATACCTTCTTTTTTTTCACATTATTTGCATGTAAATCCACAGTCCAGTAACATGAATGCAGTCTTCTTATTTACTTATTTTTTTTCCTTATTATTTGTTGTTTCTTGTATTTCTGTGTTATCCTTTCTGTTTCACTAAGCATCTTTCTTTTCTGAATGATGTCCAACACCATTAAACGTATTTGACTCATCTTCCATGACATGCAGGCCCTGATGGCCTTTTTGAGGTTAAGAAGCATCACTAATCCTCGACGATCAACACATTGAAGCTTTAGGAATAATGATCGTTGATTTCATTCTTCCAATTTCTGCAGACCTTTTTGGGGGGGGGATTTTTGTGTGGGTAATAATGTGTTTTTGGAAAATATTAAGATTCAGTGGATGGATTTAATGTCCTGTTTACTGCTATTTGTGGATGATGCTTCTAATGAAATTTGTGATTCAAAAAGCTGTTTATAATGTTACTTGTCTCTGATATTGATGAGCTTATTCTTGGCAATCTGTTGAAGGTTTCATGTTTAGTTACTGTAAATAATAAGTTCCTGATCTGAAGTGGGGTTTGATCATTTTTTGTATAATCATGTGAATTGACACCCCGAAGCTAATTGCGGGTTCTTATCATCAGATTTTGGAACTGGTAAGTAATTTGGCCAGGATAGCGGGGATGGGGGGAAAGCATTAGTTATTGTAATGTTTTTTCACGAATGATGGATCCCAAGCACTTGTCATGTTATTGGTATAATAATGTTGAGTAAAGGGGAACTGCAGTCTCACTCAATAATAAATTTTTTAAGGACTCCTGCGTAGTGGATTATATTTTTAGCATTAATTGTAAAACATTTCATTAAGGGTAAAACATACACGGCAATTTTAGAAGTGTGCTTAAAATTCCTCATTGTCCACTTTCATAGGAGTGCTATATATATATATATTTCAGAGATACATTTGAGAAATATGATTGCCTTTTGAAATTTCTCAAGGCATGTTTTAGGAAACTGGGAGAGTAAATCGCCCTGGTATCTCCAGACCAACGTTGTTATAATTTTATATGCATACTTGGGAGTCTTATTCGCGACTTGATAATCCCTGATATGCCGCACAATCAGTAGGATCTGCCCATTGCATTTATGTGTAATGCATTCCCAGATATTAAAGATCTTTGAGCCCATGACCCTGAATCCTGATTGAATCACTGGTGACTGGATGGATATCCCTTCATCAAGTTTACTCCTCAAACACATCATCTGACTACTCGGTAGATCTATCTCTCCACAACATTCACACTAGTACCATTTATCTAAAGTTTGGTGGACTTCTCTCTCCCTCTCTGTGGCTAGAGCTGACAATATAGGTTGAAAAACCACATATGAACCCAATTTAACTCGAACCATTTGGGTTGGTTATCTACTTTACATAATTTCGGTTGGTATGAGGGAGAAAATTTGGGCCAAAACCAGATAACTGTATTCAACCCAAATTTATTAAATGTCAATCCATGTCATCCGTTTTTCTTTCTTTTGAAAGCTACCCCCAATTAAAAAATTACTCCACGAGTATTGACCACCGTCGCCACTTATTCCTCTCTCTCACAAACCTGACTTGTTCATTCGGTGAGATTATTCATGCCAACAAAGGAGAATAAACGATACTCCATGCCCTATGAGTAATAAATTTTAATTTCTTAAAAAAATCATTTATAAATTATTTTAAACAAATAAATTTAACCAAATATATTTTAGTCGTTTTATATATTATTTTAATTTATAAATTATTTTAGTCAAATATTTTTATATTTTTTTATTTTAATTTTTAATTTATAAGTTAAAATAATATCAAACACTTATTTATAAATTATCACTTAAAATAAATTATAAAGTATTTTAAATTCTAACTTATAATTCATTTTAAAACAAATCATTCCCGAATAGATCCTAAATGTCACTTTATAAAATTTTTTTGTTTATTTTGATGCCCGTGTTTGGTATATTTTTAAAAAGAGTAATTATTTAATTTTTCATATGATATACAAACATATAATACAAATTTATTTCTTTCTATCTTTTGAAAAGATGATATTTATATTTTATATTTAATTTAATTAATCAAGCAATACCGGATCCACATATGAAAAATACTTTAATACATACATATATACATACATATATATATATATATATATATATATATATATATATATATATATATATATCTTTTTAAAGTAAAATTGTAATATGCTAAAATGAGAGTATAATTTTTTCAAAATACACTTTTTGCAAAATAGACTAACCTGACGGTGCACAAAAAATTTAGAGAGAGAATTTAAAAATTTTAGTGTATAAATTTTTTTGGAGAGAAGAAGAATGTATAAAACATTAGAGATAGAAGGTAGTCGCACAATAGGCTAGCGTGGCCTGGGTCGACCTGGCCTGAGCCAACCAAGCCTTGACTGATCAGATCGGACCTTTGACTTTCGGCCTGCAAGTCAGGCCAAGCAGGGCTTGATGCTTGAAAAGCTTGTCTGTTGAGGCTTGCAGGCCAGACCGGTCCGATCCGATCAATTTAAAATTATTTTTACTAATTTTAAATATTATTAAAAAATTAATTAAAATTTTATACTTAATTGATGTATTAATTAAAAGTAATTTATTACAATTTACAACTTACAAATTACAATGATGAATAAAAATATTGTATTATTTTATACTATCATTAATAAAAAAAATTATTTTTTTATGAAAAGTATCTTTTTATTATTATTATTATTCTTTTACAAATGACTTTCTAAATTTTTAAGCTAAGTATTTATTAAAATGAAAATACAATGAAAGGTCTGTAAAAAGTATAGGTTGCTAGCTAGGTAAGAAAAATTCTTATATATTACACTACCCAATGTGTTTTCATGAATTTTTTTATTTATATATAAACAAACATGCATAAATGAACGTATTGAAAAACGTCAATTTTATTTGATTTGTTGAATAAGTTATCATAAAGAAAAAAAATTCATCTGCAGTAGGAGAATTAAAGTAACAAAGAAAGAAAATTGACAGGGCGAATCGAGTTTTGGGTGGACCAGACAGGGCCTCATGCCTAGTCGGTCTTGTTGACAGGTCGAATCTGAATTAAAAAAATGTGACATGTTTGTGGCTTCCAAGCCGGGCCAAGCCGGAGCAAGCCTTGGCTAGGCCAGACTTTGACTAGGTCGGGCCTAAGGAGGACCAATGTCGGGTCGCATGTCATTTGTGCATCATTAGATAAAAGGTGAAAGAATATATAAATTAAATATCATAAATAATTTATTTAATTATACCATAATAATAGTAATGTTTAACTATATAGTTTTATTTAAGAACTAAAACTATATTACCTATTTTTAATATGAATTATGTGGGTTGAAATTAAAATTATATAGTTACAATCTATATTAAAATTAGATAATATAATTTTATTTCTTAAATAAAATTATAACTAAATTTTATAAACTAAAATCAATTCATAACTATATTTTGCCAGGCCCGTTTATTTTTGTTAATAGACCGAATTACTAAAGCTAACAATGTAATCTACATTTAGACAAATGCATTTATCACTCTCATAAGGCCACGTGTTATTTGTTTTATTTGTTTAGGTCGGCCCTTCTTTTTTTGTGGTTTTATTCTGCATGGAGCAGACAAGGCATGTATTTAGGTCAGCCCTTTGTTCTCTAGCTACGTTGTTCCATACTCCCACATGCTTCTTTCGACTGTAAAGAAATGTGGCAGACAGACAGTTAAATTGAAGAATAATTCTAGAATTACTCATAAAAAAACACCCGTTAGACTTACCCGTAAAAAAGACAAAAGAGTATGATCCCACTTTATTTGTATTTTATAAATAAAGTGAGACCATATTTCTTTGTTTTATTCATGGGTAAGGCTTGTGGGTCAAAAATGAAAGTAAGTGTAGAACCACTCTAAATTGAAAATATGACTATTCACTCTCTACCTGATCGTTGAGGGAGGATCTTCTGCTCCCTCGTGGGAAATTTCTTCATTTTATATATATATATATACACACACACATACATAATTGTAACTTTTATAGGAGGTAAGGGATAAAAATTTGGGGAAAATAGGACAAAATTTCAAGCAGACTAAAATATAAATAGAGAAATAACAATAGGGACTGCCTTGTGCATATAATGCTGTAAGGTGCAATCCAACACGAAGCATTAGATGAAGGAATAGATATAAGCATCTAATGTTGATAAGCCCAGCAAAATTAGCAGAGCACTATCTTAACTATTATTCAGGTAACCTTTGTAAATTTTTGTGCAAAGTTGAGATTATACTTCTTGTACAGTGGAATTGCATCAACCAACATGTAGAAAATGTTTAAACATGCTCAGTCACCTTTGCAATTGAAAAAAGAAAACAAAGATTAAAAAATAAAAAAAAAACTTAAACATCTATATTTAATGAAAGAAACCAACTCGGAAGATCACTTTTCAGCTGCAACTTCATGGTTGTTTCCTTCAGTTCCACTTTCAGGCAGAGTGGCCGGATCTCTGCGAGCATCTTTCTCGATTGAAGAAGTGTCTGAATTAACTTCATCATGCTTCCTGGCATCAGCATTGTCATTGGGACTTGAAGACGCTTCTTTCTCGGTTACGGTCCTGGAAGTAGAAAAGTCGCCTGTTTTGTTTTGTCCTGAATCTGCATTAGTATTTCCATTTGATAATTCACGGTGTTCTTCTGTTCCTGGTATTTCAGAATTGGTATGAGACTGAAGGGTATCATTATCTTCATTCCAAGTTGAATTTTCATAACTGTTTTGTGTTTTGTTAGATGTACTAGGGTTGGCACTCTGTTCATCCAAAACAGACTCAATGTTGTCAAAAGACTCGATGGATTCTCCATTTACCAAGTCCTTTTTCTCAGTTGTTGCAGGAGGAGCTGAATTCAAATCTGAGTTTTTGCCAGCGGTCATTTCTTCAGGTTTCTCATTTTGCTCTTTCAATAATGTCTGCGTGCTAGCCTGAAAGGGTATAATGTTATCTACCATTTTGTTTTGATTTAGGCTTGTGTCAGAAGTTGGTTCTGTAGCTGGTTTGCCTCCATCAGAATACGTAGGGCTGTCATTCACTTTTAGCTGTCCACCAGTTTCAGTTGTTGCTGTTGTCTGATTGGAACTATCCTCCGTCTCCAACAGGCTGGTCCCATTCTTATTTCCTAAACTATCAAGTGCAGAATCATTCTTTTCCATTATTGCATTTTCTATCACATTCAAGCCTGAGTTATTCTGATTTACACTGGTTGCCTCCGTATTCTTGGTTTCTTTCTCCCCAAATTGATTCCCTTCAGTGTTTTCTATCTGCTCTCCTGCGTTAGATTTTTCCGTGATTCCTCCCTCAGTTTCAGAAATATTCTGAGTCTCCTGGTATACATCACTGGATACATTCTTCTCTCCCTCATGATTTTCCTCTCTTGCAGCCTCGCCATCATTTCTGTCTGGAACCTGATTTTCTGGCATACCTGAATCCTCAACCGTAATTTCCTTCTCTTCTCTAGTTTCCTTAGTCTTTTCATCAGTGTTCTCTCCGATCTCTTCACTTCCTGTTGCTTTGCTCTCAATCATCTTCTCATCCCTAATTTTCTTATCCTCAATCTCCTTACTTTTGCCTTCCTCTTCTTTGTTCTCCTTGCTCTCTCCATTTTCTGTGGAATTATTTTCTTCGCTGCTCTTTCCTTGGGTCTCTTCATTTCCATTTTCTTTGCTATCTCCATTTTCTGTAGTGACAATTTCTTCACTGCTATTTTCTTGGGTCTTTATACTTCCATTATCTTGGCTATCTCCAATTTATGTGGTAAGATTTTCTTCACTGCTCTTTTCTTGAGTCCCTTCACTTCCATTCTCTTTGCTCTTCTCTTCTTTGCTTTCTTCTCTCTTATCTTCTTTTCTTTCAACTCCCTCCTTTCCAATATCATTATTCTCTTTTGCATTTTCCTTGTTTCCATCTTTAGCCTCCTCTTTGTTTTCCTTCTCTCTGTCTTCATCTCTCTCCTCTTCTTTTACATCTGTATCTTTTCTCTCATCTGTCTCCTCCTTTTGTGCTTCAGTCTCGCTTTCTTCATCAATAAAATCCTTTTTATGCTCGCCTTCCTCTTCTACTCTCTCTTGACTTTCTTCTTCTTGATCCTCCTTCTGCCTCACATCCTCAACTGTGGATTCCTCCACATGAGGTTGGAGATCCTTTCTCCCTAACTTAATAATATCACTCCCATTCTGTAGACCCTTTGAGATTTTTGTGCTTTCTCCAATCGCAGCCTTCTTATTGCGTGAGTGTGGGACTTGGTAAAGCAACCAGATTGAAACAGCTAGCAATAGACAAATCTGGAGAGCATGCTTTACGTTAAATCCTTTATTTCTCTGGTTCCTTCAAGGTGATTGCCTGACCATGATTGCTCTCCTAACCCTCGACTTCTTAAATTTCTAATGTAATTCAAGAAATATATAAAACAGAAAAGGAAAAAAAAAACTATTAGTTGAATTTCAATTATGAGAAATTCTCATACAAATGAAATGAGTTTCAGGTAGATTTATAATCATATATTAAAATGCAATTTGGCAACCTACTTTCCTCAAAATGTTTACCGCAAAACACATGGGCTTTTCATAAAAAGTTCCAAAGTAAACTTAATTAAATAAAATCCAAAAACTACTTGACAAGGACAAACGTACTGGTGCCTATATATGCCAAATGGTAAATCAAAGATAATTTCTGCACTGAAATAACCCATTTTATAGAAGGTAACTGAAAAGAAACCTCTTGGCCAACTTCCAAGCACTGTAAAGTCTCACACGGCTAGAGTACAGATCTTAGATATAATTTGCAAGTCATTCATATCATCTATACCTAAACTTCATTTCCTAGAAGATATTCATAGATTTTCAATGTATGTGTTAACTGAATCTTAAATAGAGGAAAAAGTATGGGTTTTTTTTTGGGATCACATAAAGAACAGTACGAAACTCACCCAAAAACTTATATTGTCAATATATTCCCATAAGAGTATTGCAATTAATTAATCTGCCAGTATAATTCTTTCAAAAAGCTTAATTGAGACGAATAAAAAAAAACTTGTTGGAGAAAGGCCGTGTGCATTGTCATTTGGGAGTCTAAAATTTAAAAATATATCACCATGAAAGAGGTAATGTGCAACTCAAAGTCTCTATAAGTACCTCAACTCAAAATTTGTAAAAGCTCCTTTCTTCCTCTTATTTACAAAAACCATATCTTTTTTATCAGTTTGTAGTCAACCCACCACAGAAAAATTAATGAACATCAAAACAAAACAAAATTTTATAATGCATAGGAGAAGAAGAAGAAAAAACCATTCAAACAAAATGACATCAACCATTGCTTCAATATCACAAATTAACAATAGTACTTCCAAATTACAAAAGGAAATCAGCGAATTGCGGGGGAAACATACCAGTGTCAGAAGCCAGCGCGTGGGATCCCTGTTATATGATAATGAAGCAACCTCTTTTTGTTGCTCCACCAAAATAATTGAGAAATTCCAAGTTCGAATTTCACGAATCACAATGTAGTAACTTGTTTATACATATATATATTTATATGTATATATATATATATATATATATATATATATATATAGAGAGAGAGAGAGAGAGAGAGAGAGAGAGGCTGCTGCCTTGAGGACTTCAAAATCAAGTTAGGTTTATAATAAGTGATTCAGAAGCTTTTTTTCAAGTCTAAACGAATACATCAAGAAAGCTAAGCTGTGTTTTTTCCCCTCTCTCTCCTTTCAGATTGGATCTACTAAGATTAGGAAGATCGGGAGTTCAATTCCAGGACCATGCCCTTGTGTAGCAGGTGACTACTGATTCACGGACTCTCACTCGTTTTTTCTCCATCTTCCATTAATGCGCGTGAAGGTTAATCTGTTATGATCGAAGCAACGACGACGTTCAATTCGTATAAATTCAGTTTTTTGAGTTTGGAACGTAAAAAATAAAGAATGAAAACTTAAGAGAAGAAAAGATAAATTATAAAATTATTATTATTATTTCAAAATTAATTTAAAATTAACATAATTTATTTAAAATTTTAAAATAATAAATTTTATAATTAATAATAATTTTTAAATAATTTTTAATATTTATAATTATATTAATATGAATTAAATTAATTTATTTTAAAATTGAAGTTAAAAATATTTAAATTAATTTTTAAAAAATTAATATTAATTTTATAATTTAAAATAACATAATTATATTTTTTTTATATTGTTACTACATTTATTAAAAAAAAATTAATTTAATATTTAATTTATTAAATAGTTTTTATATTAATTTTATTATATTTATAATTTAGACGATATAATAAAATTAAAAAAATAATTTTATATTATTTAATTTTTCGTTTAAGTTTTTTTTTTTTTTTTTTAACATTAATAAAAAAATAATTAAGTTTTTTAGTCTATTTTTGAGCTTTTTTTTAACACAAAAAATCAGTAACAAAAGAATTGAAAGCTTTCCGTCCATTACTTTTCCGTTTAATAATTTCTCAAGGGCTTGTTACTTGCCACGTGTATCTTCCATTTCCAAACAGGCAAACACACCTCTGCGGTCAGACTGTGACCGTCTCTGTTTCTGTTTCTGTTTCCACTAATGTTTTAGTCATCAGTTACTTATCGTTTTCCTTTTATTTTCTACGACAAAACCCAAAAAAATACCCAAATCAATCGAACCATGGCCGCCAAACTAGTTGCCACCGGTCTCTGCCGCACGGCCTCCCGTAAACCCCCAAACATCCGTTTGTTCTCCTCCGCAGCAGCTGCCGTAGCAGAACCCTACGAAGACCCATCCGGAATATCAATGAAAGGCGTGAAAATATCCGGAAGACCACTCTACCTAGACATGCAAGCCACTTCTCCGGTGGACCCCAGAGTTCTCGATGCCATGCTCCCCTTTTACCTTTCCCGCTTTGGCAACCCTCATTCCCGGACCCACCTATACGGCTGGGAATCCGACGAGGCCGTCGAATCCTCCCGGGCTCAAGTCGCCGCCCTTATTAACACCTCCCCTAAAGAAATCGTTTTTACCTCTGGCGCCACCGAGTCCAATAATATCTCCGTAAAAGGAACCCTCCACTTCTACAAGGACAAAAAGAAACACGTAATTACCACTCAAACCGAGCATAAGTGTGTCCTCGATTCCTGCCGCCATCTCCAACAAGAGGGCTTTGATGTAACTTATCTCCCGGTAAAACCCGACGGTCTAGTTGACCTTGAAAAGCTTAAAGATGCGATTCGACCTGATACTGGGCTGATTTCAGTCATGGCGGTTAATAACGAAATTGGTGTGATACAACCAATGGAGGAAATAGGGCAAATTTGTAAAGAGTTTAAAATTCCGTTTCATACCGATGCCGCTCAGGCGTTGGGGAAAATTCTGGTTGATGTGGAGAAATGGAATGTAAGTTTAATGTCATTGAGCGGGCATAAAATTTATGGGCCCAAGGGAGTAGGTGCTTTGTATATGAGGCGTAGGCCAAGGATTAGAGTTGAGCCACAAATGAATGGGGGTGGACAGGAGAGAGGAATTCGGAGCGGAACTGTTCCTACTCCTTTGGTTGTTGGAATGGGTGCTGCGTGCGAATTAGCTATGAAGGAGATGCAATATGATGAGAAGAGGATTGGAATGTTGCAGGAGAGGTTGCTTAATGGGATTACAGCTAAACTTGATGGAGTGGTGGTGAATGGGAGTGTGGAAAGGAGGTATGCTGGGAATTTGAATTTGTCATTTGCTTATGTCGAGGGAGAGAGTTTGTTGATGGGCTTGAAGGAGGTGGCAGTGTCGAGTGGTAGTGCCTGTACTAGTGCCAGTTTGGAGCCATCTTATGTGTTAAGGGCCTTGGGAGTAGATGAGGATATGGCGCATACCTCTATTCGCTTTGGAATTGGGAGGTTTACTACTGAAGAGGAGATTGATCGAGCAGTTGAACTCACTGTGAAGCAGGTTGAGAAGTTGAGGGAAATGAGTCCACTTTATGAGATGGTGAAGGAGGGGATTGATATTAAGAGTATCCAATGGGCGCAACATTGATTGGTGGCTTGATGCTGCAGAGAGATGATGCTCATTTGAACAGTTTGCAGGTTTCCACTTAAATTAATCTGTACATGCTTTGTGAAGTCAGAGTAGTCCTACTATTAAATTTTGCAAGTAGATCAATGTTTTCAAAGTTTACACTGTGATATTGTAAAATGTTCTGTATTCTCTTACTATGGATATGAATGTCATATTTTGGCAATAGGAATAATGAATTGTTTTCCTGCTTTATTTGTCAATGGTATCCACATTTATGTGGTGCAATATCTTGTTGGTTGAAAAATGTTAAATAAGTAGATAGGCGCCCATGTTATAGTTAGTAGTTACCAAAAGAATAAAACCGGTTTGGACGCCTTCATTCAGATTTCACACCCATGGACTCACTCTTATTTTTCGTCGTCTAACTGCATTCTAACACCATCTTTAGGCTCTTTAATGGAATTCCCATGTTCTGGTAGGTTCCACGCGAGCTGAAAATAGTGGATTTGCATGCTCCTACTTTACGCCGATCATTGTTACTATATATAATGATACTTGGGACACTTCTTACTTAGATGTGGAACTCATCAAGTTCCATGAAACCCATGGTTTGGCTTGGTGATTGTGCTTCTCTAGGAGGAAATGATTCGCTAGAAACTCGGAATAGGAAATTTATTCATGATTGATCCTGCACACACCTGGAACTGTTCAACCGATATCCAAATGAAGCATTACTCTCTTTCGTACTTGATTAATAAATACAAGGGTGGCTTTCTTGATAAAGATTGCCATCTATTTTTTTTGGGTGCAGACGGGGAGAGTTTTTTAAACAGCCTCCGCTGTTCAGTTCATGAGGTTTTCCATAGTCCAGATTGTTTTCCATTGCCTCTAATTTACCTTTTGTGCATTCAGTAATCATTGTAACCGGTTATTGGTTGGTTTTGATAATTTAGATCATCCATCTTTCTCTAGTCAGTCGAGCTTAACTTGTTAACACGTGAGTATGCTGGGAGGATTAAAATTCTGGGTTATACAATTAAAATCATAAAGATTTGTTTGAAAATTCAGAATTTAATAGTGTTAGGACCTTGAGGATTCATTATGGTTTCTGATAGGCTTAAACTCCTGGATTTGCTATGCTATATCCTGGGATCCTGGGGTGTCAGTATCCTGGGTTTAGTGCAACTGTATTAGTACTCTCCTCTGCAGCTCTGCTACAGGGAGTTTTATCCATGTGTATTAGTTGATATTACTGTAGCTATTATTAAATCCAAAATATCTTTTCATAATCCAAGCTTAATATTGTACAAAGGATGCAAAAGTCATGTAGGTTTACTCGTCTCTTAGCAAACAGAACTCAGAGGTCAATAACTCAATGGTTTACTTTTTGAATCACTTCC
This sequence comes from Hedera helix, assembly GCA_947179155.2. NCBI lineage: Eukaryota > Viridiplantae > Streptophyta > Magnoliopsida > Apiales > Araliaceae > Hedera > Hedera helix. Next base: position 43,302,774 of record OX359270.1, on the reverse strand, counting down.
ACTCCTAGAAGACTAGTAAGATTGCATTTACTTTCAATTTTGATACTATAGGTTCTTGGGAAGAAATCTTTAATGGAAGGTAGTTTCTGCTGTTATGTTGAGTTGGCAGATTTTTTGTTGTCTGTGTCTAGTAACTGACCTAGAATTTAGCTTTAATAGTATCTGCATAAGTTGATAACGGCTCTAAACTTACTTACCACCATAAATATATCCATTGTACACGGTAGCCTGGTTTCTGGTGATATATCTAATCACAAAGAACTTGGCTGCAACAGGACATCTTTTAGGGCATTTCAACTTTGAAATGTTACTGGAGAAAAGATGGCCAAGAAAATGGCCTGTCAGGAGGGTCGTTTGAATATGATGATTTAGGCAGGGGATTTTTGGTTGCTCTCTGTAGCAGTATGGAAAACGCAGGAATGACTTGTGTCCTTTGAGTCGAGTACTTCTATACATATATACACACGCGCGCGCGCACACACATATATATAGAGAAAGAGATAGAAAGGATGGTTCAAAAGTATACCTCTTAAATAGTATACCTCCTTAAGTAGCATACCTTTATTAAAATGACGTTGTTTTGAAAATTCTTTTATGACATTTGTAAATAAAAGGAAAACAAGTGAGGTCGCGAAATGTCACATTTTCTTTTAATATTTTTTTTTTTAAAAAATCTTCAAAACGACGTCGTTTTAATAAATGTATGCTATTTAAGAGGTATATTTTTGATCCGTCTTATATATATACATATTGTGAGTATATTTATCCATGACTATGGGATGGGCTGCGATGAAACTAATATATAATTGTGATTACCGAGGCCCAACTATAATAAACAGCCAGCACAAAGAAACTTGTAGATGGAAGAGGCTTTGGGAATCATAAACCGCCCCTAATATTCCTTTTCCTCAATCAGATGTTTGTCTTGATACATGTTCTTATCTCATTTTTTTTTGGTACTTTGGATTTAGAGTTGGAGATGGTAAATAGTGACACCTCGTGTATGTCGCACCGATTGTGTCTTTAGATTTTTCCTTTAGAACTGATCTTGATTTAGTATAGTTTAACAATTGAGTTAGAATTTAAAGTTATTGTTTTAATTTTTCAAATTTACAGTACTATGGAATAGGAAATTGTTATAATTTCTTTGGTGCAATTAAAATGTCAGATTCTCATTTACCTTATTCAACCCCAACTTATCTATTAGATTTTTGAGTTAAAAGAAGTTGTGGATATGCAAGGATTAGGCATGGAATCCCCTTTCTCTTGTCCATGCCCTTGCTTAGTATTGTCTTATTAGGGAATGTAGAAATCAGAATGAGATTATGGAACTTTTGTATCAAACAACCAAAAGAGGAATAGTACTTTTCCATTATTTTATGAAATATCCCATCATCATTACTATTTACTTATTACAGTAGCTTCTGGTTCTTTAACTATTGCGGGACAGTGGGTAAGGCAGATCCTTTGAGACTTGTCTCTTTGTCACATATTTTCTTTTAACTATTTCTTCTAGCTTCTGCTCTCTTATGCTCTTTTAGCTCTAGTATAATCCATCCCCTAATAGTTAGCAATCCGGTCTTGTTTTCAAGCATACCTTCTACATAAAGTATTTGAAAAGATCTCTTTTTTCCATTATGACTTGAGTACTTAGTTTCATCTAATTTTATGTGATCATTTAGCTGATGTTAAGGGTTGTTAAATATTTAGTTGTTGATGTTATAATTTCTGTGATCAAATCTGTTGTGTTGATATGGAATAGACAATGAAATTGGTTATTTTGCACAAGCAGACGAGTCCTCATGATAGATATAAACAGGATATATAAACCAACTTCTAACCCCGTAAGTTAAAATAAAATAAAAATAAAAATAAAAAATCAAAGCCCTTTTTTCTGTTTTAGGCTAAAAATACATTAGCATGAAAAAGCACAAGGATATTCACTTTAAATGGGTTGATGACAGATTCACCGAGGAAACCGATGAACCAACCATTATATATATATGCACATGTTCTGAAGGAAGGACTCAAAGAATCCCTCACCCAGCAGCACCGCTTTGAAGGAAGCTGCAAAACTGTTTTCTTACAAATCAAGAAAACCTGCAAAAAATAACCAGAAAATTGGGATAAGTTTGGTAGGTAGGATGATATAGCTATAGCTATAACTCCTATACGGCCTAGTTGCTAGCTGTATAGTCTGTTCAATAATGTTCGTTCAGTCATCAGTGTAGAAAGGTACTCCCCCGTAGTAAATACTCCAGGAAGAGTGTGAATTAAGCCTTCATCCTCCAAAAGGACTAGTCAGATTGCCATTGCCACTACTTATAACAACTTACTACTACTTAACATTAATACTAGTATAGTATATTAATTACCACACAAAAATTTGTATCGGGATAAATTGTATTGCTAACTTGTGTATTATTATTAATTTTTTTAAAAATTAATTTGAGACACTTTTAAATTTAAAATTAACATGATTTATTTAAATATTTAAAATAATAAATTTTATAACTAATAGTAAATTTTTAAATAGTTTATGATATTCATAATTGTATTAACATAAATTAAATTAATTTATCTCAATTTTAAGTTTAAAAATTAATATTAATCTTATAATTTAAAATGGAGAGAGTATTATTTTTCAATTCATTACAAGTTGTGTTTGGTCCTAAAAGGGGACATTGCTTTTGCAAGTATATAATTGAATTACCAAATCTTTTACTTTAATGTGTAACAATGTCCCCTTTTATCTTGTATGTAGTAGCAGTGGAGGAAGTTGAAAGAAGCACCAGATCCTATTGATAAGTTATAGCAGCAGCAAAGTAGCAAAATACAGGTATTATGCAGCAGAGGGAAAAGCATTACTAGAGGCTGATTTTTTCCTGCAGCAGGGGAGCTCAGCTTTTGAATGTTTGCTTCTTTGTTCCTTAATAGTTTTTTCAGGAAGATTGTGAGTTTGCGTTGTGTAATGTTTGTGATTTAGGCAATATATGTTTTGCAATCTCATATTTCATTATCTATTTCTTATATATTATGAAATATATTTCAGCAATATATTATATTTTAGCCTTTAAAAAAAAGGACATGAGACACACGTATTGCGTGTATAAATTATACTAGTTAAAATTATAAAATTTGGAAGACTAAATAGAAAAATTAATATAAAAAGAGCAAAATAATAATATGTTTGAGCATTTTAGCATGTAAAGAAATAGGAAGATTTGCTTTGTTCTAAATGAGAGTATAGTTAACTTTTTTTCTATAAATTCAAAGTTTTTTCAATCATATTTTGATATAAATACGTAAGGAAAACATAATTAAAAGTGAATTGTGACATTTTATTTTGGAACAGGGGGAGGAAGTGGTAGTAATTAATTGGGCCACGAGGCTTTATTGAGCCGAGAAATCTTGTAAATACTAGGGCAATATAAAAATTATTTCGTCCTAGCCGTTGAATAGGAATCTTAGATGCCATATATATACAACAGAATCAAACAAAGGAAGCAAGCAAATATTTGTTGGACATTTATGTAATGGTATAGGAACAATTTACTGCGGTAAAACCGAAGATATTATAGCATTGAAACAAAGAAAATGGAGACAAGGGCTTCACTGCTGTAGTTGTGAATAAAGAAAACAGAGAACCAAAAAGAGAGAGAGAGTGTACTACTTCGACTTCACTCTAGCTCTTGATAGTGTCGTTCATATACATAGATTAAACAAAATAAGTACATAGTATACTAGCTAGTATTGATGGTGCTATGACATGATGATCAGGGATTGAAGATAAAGTTCCCACATTTGCACTTCCAACTCATGGGCTTGTAATTGGAGTAGGCATCACTTCTTGAATATGCAGTTGTGAGCCATGTATTAGTAGACTTAATCTTGCTTCCACCTTTTGTTTGGGGGTTGGTTGGGACTTGAATGGCCTTGCACTGCCTGCAAGAACTGCACCTCCTCTCGCATCGTGGTGGCCTCGAACCGATATGCCCTCTCAAAATCATCCTCTCTTCCTACATTTTGATTATGAAAACCCAAAACATTAAAATATTATTAGCTTCAGCAATTACCATCTCTGTGTGTGTGTGTGTGTATGAGAGAGAGAGAGAGAGATCTAGGGAAAGAAACAGAAGAGTCAATTCAAACCTGAGAATGGGCAAGTGGATTTCCCAAAGTTCTACCTGCATTGTTAATCTGTTATGACAAATGAAATATTGAACTTTATATGTCCGTAAAAAACTAAATTGGTGGAACTTAAATGATTACCTGCAGCAGTGAAACTGAGTTGGGTTGAAGTTGAAATCAGAAGAAAGAGAAAAGAAATGGTAAAATGGTGAAGTGTATTATAATTATAAATAAGTTTGTGAGTGCAACCCATTATACAGAATTAAAGACGTAAAGAGATGAGAAAGTTTGTAGAAAAAGGTCTATGAGAAGTTTAGAGAAAAAGATGGAGTCGAATTAATTAATTAGGAGGAAGACCAAATAGACAGATGGTAAATAATGTACTCCGGTATGCTGCATGCTTATGGAAATGTGGTGTGAAAGAGGGAGCAGAAGAGTCACTGATAGAATGACCTTGTCTATCTAGCCTATGTAAGTGATTTTTTTTATATTTAATGTCACTCGTTCATCAGTAGATCTCTCCCTGTGTGGGTGTTCCCTAGAGATTTGAGATGAAATGATGGAACGTGGAAGGATAAATAATTATATATATATATAGAGAGAGAGAGAGAGAGTAGAATATAGCTTCTGCTTAAAAAGAGAGAACAAAAAGAGCTCCTAAAAAGGGAAGAACCTTAACCTGGCTCTCAATGAGGCCTTTTCAATCAACAAATACTAGTAGATGAGTGTGTGAGATCATGGGGTATAAAAAAGAAAGAAAAAGGAGATGCACGAGTATTAGTAGTAACAGTAAACAGCATACTCTTACATGAGATGGCAATAAGTTAGGGATAGGTGGTACCAGAGAGGTCTATTTAGTGTAGACCGTACATAGTACTGTCTTGAAGACCGTACTGTCTTAAAGACCGTATATTTTAAAATATAAAATTAATATTTATTTTTGAAAAATTATTTTTAACTCGGGATGATTTTGGTCAACAGTCATCTCGTTGTAATTCTTTTACATATTAAGTGTAATTTTTTTAAAATTACTACTTTTATTAATAATATTTTTGTAATTTTATTAGTATATTAATGAAAATGACATCATTTTGGATGGTCACTAGTTGTAAATTTGAGAGAGAGGTTATTGTCACTCCACTAGCGGACACCTGAACACACAGCTGGTGTTGATTATGGGGTTTGATATCATTCATATCTTGGTTATATATATACTCATTATTATTATTATTTGAGTATGGGTTTTCTTGTAGGGGTTGGTTTTCCAATTTTCAGGAAGCACCACCAAATGAACACGCCAAAGATCCAGAACCTCCCTGCTCCTATCTGTGTCCACGAAGTCAGATTTTTTTTTTTTTCAGTGATATTAAAATTATTATTAAAAATTATTTAGAGTTCAGAGTAATAGTGCCGAACTAATTTTTTTTAATATTTTTATACTTTTGAGTCATATATATTATAATGATAATATAATAATTAATAATATATGATATATATATTATATTGACTCATGATAAATCTTTTTAATCACAATTATTCATAAATAATTAATTCTTTAATTGTTTTAAAAAATAATGTAAATTATATTATTATTTAATTTTAAAATATTATAGAAAGATACATATATTTAGGGGATAAGAATAATATGAGGTTAAAATTTGATTGAAAAAATTATAAATATTTAATTTGGTACCATATAATTAAAAAATTATAAAATTTGAATAAAATCAATTTATATATAATATTTAAAAATTAAAAAATTAAAAAATTTGCCTTATATTATAAAATAAATTTTTTTTTTGAGTGGGTTCAATTGACCCCCACATCTCACAATGTAGTTCCTCAATCACGAGTGTCAATCAATGAGGCGATCACAAGAATCAGTATCGTCCTTTTCATTCACTATATATATATATATATATATATATATATATATATATATATATATATATATATATATATATATATCCATGGATGCTACTAGCCATATAATGCATTTACATTGATCCCTAATCTATTTCTTATGAGAACTCGAGGCACACTTGTACTATTTGGGGTTTTAGATTTTAGTCTTGATTATACTTTTATTTTAATGTTGTTTCCTAGAATAGTGCAAGTGCAATTCACTATGATTTTATTTTATTTTATTTTTTTTGGATCTCCAATTTTGCAATATTTTCTTGCATAGCAGTGTTATACATATCCACTAGTCCACTCAAGTTACAAGTAAATAATATAATTGGAATATAAGAAAATAAATTTTGAATTTTGGTATAAAAAAAAATTGTCTATCGAATGAATTTTTTTTCTGAGATTTTATTATTATTATTAGTTTGTGTCACCCGGCTAACCTCAACTGCTCAATTAATGTGCTTCTTTCTTTAATCCTTTTTTTCATGGTTAGTGATATTTTTAGAGAGTTTTTTTTTATATTTTTACATATAAATTGTCATTATACACCTATAGTGGCGATCAAAACTGTAAGACCCCGAATTTTATGAAATACAAAATTTAATTTTTCTTCATATATATTTTTTTTTGAAACAGTAAGTGGTTAAATTAACAAAATTGAAAGTTAAAGATGTTATGTGCAAATTTTATTTTGTCGGACAATATTCGCTTTGTCGGGGAATATTCGTTTGGTCGGGGAATATTCGTGCCGTACGACGGCGCCGAAATAATAAATTATTGGTGGACCCCACAACGGAATATTTGTCGGATATAGAAAACGACAGAAGTAACCTTTTTAAATAAAAATAGTCAACGGAACTGTTAAAATATCGGTGATAAAAGAATAGTAGCATACGGTAGTTTATGGTATTTTCTGTAGCACACGGTACTCTACAGTAACACACGGTATTGCATAGTGTCTCATATTATTGGTCTGATAATTGACACCGTAACTGTTACGCATCATTTCATCGATAATTGTCACTGCATAATATTTTATATTATCAATTCAATAATTGTTGTTACACAGTATTTTGCATTATTGATTTAATAATTGTCATTACACTGTATTTTATATCATTGAGTCAATAATTGTTGTTGCACTGTTTTTAAAATTATTGAACCTAATAATTGTCACAGTAACATATGCACAGTAATTCACATTATTGAATCAATAATTGTCATTACACAGTAACGTATGCTTTATTTTACATTATTGTTATCTCTATTATGATGTTATTTAAACAGTTGTATTTCATTAATTTATTGACTTGATATCTAAGAGCTAACTATACTGTATTTATAACAATTAGTCATAATAATTGAATTGATAAAGTTATTTGTTTATAATATAAAGTTAGGTGATTATTAGGTGATATGAAATGAATGGTGTAGATTAAAGTGTGAATTATTGTTGAATAATTGAATTGATTTGTTTATAATATAAAGTTAGGTGATTATTAGGTGATATGAAATGAATGGTGTAGATTAAAGTGTGAATTATTGTTGAATAATTAAATTGATTTGTTTATAATATAAAGTTAGGTGATTATTAGGTGATATGAAATGAATGGTGTAGATTAAAGATAATATAATATTTGAAATGGATGGTGTAGATTAAAAGATGATCTTTAAATGAATGGTTTAGATTAAATGAATGATAAGATTTTTGGCTATAAATAGAAGCCTTAACTTAAGGATTTTTCATAAACTTCCTTACTTGTTCTTTCTTTCTTTCTCTAAATACTTCTTGTGAAAGTTCTCTCTAAGTGTGCTTAAGTCATCTTGAGTATTTGTGAAGATCTATAAGTATACGTGTACTGTTCAAGTTAATCAACCTCATTTAAATCAATATCCAGTCACGTGTTGAGGTAAGGGATACCATCTTTTTCATCTTCCATTATTCAAACATACTATGGTAAGGGATTATCATTATTTGATTCTCGATAATAATATTGTTTCTTCCTTACTCATAAGACGTGCCTTTTATTTCCATGTATTAAATTGTGGGAATAACCTTACGGAGCGGATTGCCGCCTGTTGGTGAATAACCTTTCGTATTCATTCATTATTAATCTCTGAGAATAACCTTACGGAGCGGATTGCCGCCTGTTTGGTGAATAACTCTTTGTACTCAAATTCTATTAAATTGTGGGAATAACCTTACGGAGCGGATTGCCGCCTGTTTGGTGAATAACTCTTTGTACTCAAATTCTATTAAATTGTGGGAATAACCTTACGGTTTGGTGAATAACTCTTTGTACTCAAATTCTATTAAATTGTGGGAATAACCTTACGGAGCGGATTGCCGCCTGTTGGTGAATAACCCTTTGTATTAATTTCCTTCACCTTTTGTTAATCAAACCTGCTACGGTAAGGGATATTATTTTCTTTCATACTCCTAAATCGAAATTTATTATGGAACTATTGCTTCTATAATTCCTGAAAATATTATATGTTCCATAATAGTTGAACTTCATTATTTCAACTGAACCTTCCTATTTACGTGAACCTTTCTATTGAATTGTAACCGTTATTCTGAACTGTGGATCTTGAATATCATTTTTAAATTTCACTCCACATCATGTTGACAATTTGGACATTATTTGAATCTGTACAAAGTAAACTTCCGATACTTATTGTTATCATATTTCTTCTGTTCATCATTTATATCATTCTAATCATCCAAAAATCAAGCTGTTGTGAATATCTGTGGCCGGGGGCACAGATGTGATATATTTGTTGAACAGATGATAGGTTAAAGGCGATATAATAGGTTAAAGGCGATACATCTGTTCGGTGTCTTTTATGGCACGTGGTGAATGTTCTCTTTGGCCCGTAGTGCAAAGATGAACTGTTGTTTGGTATGATTATGACCAAAGGCTGAATCTGGTATAATCATGACCGTTGGTGTTATATTGAATGTCTTTGGCCCGTAGTGCAAAGATGAACTGTTGATCTGCATGATTATGATCAGGAACTGTGAATTTGTATTATCTTGACTAATGATATTTCAGATGATAAAAGTTGATGATGTTTTTCCTAAAAAGAGAACCGAGTGGACATTATAGTCTGCATTATTCTTCTAATAGATTACTCAGTCCGCTGCTATTATTGATCTGAACGTTGTTTAAGAATTTAACTGCAGTTTTTGATATAAACCTTGTAGTCTATTGTATTCTATCAAGAACTCAACTGTTGAAGACTAATGATAATTTATTCGTCATTATCTTAGTCATGATATTCTTTACTGGGCTATTTGAGCTCACCATTTCTTTTGTTCCATTGTTTTTCAACAGGAGATGAAAACATAACAGGGTCTAGCCGGGGAATGGAGTGAGGGTCCGAGGAATAGTTATCATAGTTTTCACGTTTTGTAAAATAGTGTGGCAATAATAGTGAAGACTTAGTTGTGTATTATTATACGCTGTATTGTTGTACGTTGTGCTTTGTTGTAATAATTTTGTTGTAGTCTTTTGACGACTCAAGTATGGGCTGTGTGAGCCCAGATTTGGGGGCGTCACAGTTGGCATCAGAGTTTAGGGATATGGTCTTTAATGGAGATCTGGGGTAGAACTAGGAGGGGAGAGACGAATAGAATCAGTCACTAGTGTGTCCTACCTAAAATAGATTTTATTATCTAATGAGTCGATTTGAATGTAGGAACATGAAGTGATGAGTCAGTTTATTTGAACTAACATTTATTTTGTGACCACAGTTTAGTATGGCATCTGGAAATCAAGAGGTTAACTATGGAATGCCTGAAGCAAATGTAGCCGAGAATCAAGAGGCCCCAAACAATCCTCCTGCCAACTCAGGAAATAATGTTCCTGATAACATGATGAACGATGGATTCTTTAGGAATTTCATGCAGTTCATACAGAATCAAGGAAGAGGAAATCCAGTCAATAATAACGGTAGAAACGCTGGCAATTTGAGGATGGTCACTGTTAAGCAATTTAAAGAATTAGGACCACCTGAATTCCACGGGAAGCCTGACCCACTCAAAGCGGAGGCATGGCTAAAGCAGACGACAAAAATACTTGATGTCTTACAATGCGCTGATGATCAGAAGGTGCAATTTGCCACTTTTATGTTACGAGGTGAGGCGGACCATTGGTGGGAAGCGGTAAAACGTATCCAACCTTCAGCACTCGAAATGTCTTGGACAGAATTAAAAGAACTGTTTAACGAGAAGTATTTCCCAGAAAGCATCCGCCATATGAAAGAGGGGGGGGGAGGGGGGAAGAAGAAGAGAGATGTTGTACATATGAGCTAATTGATATATTAGAAGTATATAAAAGTCTACCAAAATTCTGATAAAAAGTCTATAAAAATCTGTTGCTTATTTCATGTAATTTTTAAAAGTCATTTTTAAAAAAAATTTAAAATTCACGAATTCTACAAAAGTCTGTTACTAAAAAAAAAATTAAAAATCTTAATTGTACACATCTCTCTTAATCTTTTTTAGCTTTTTCCCCCCTCCACATTTTGCATCTAATTTTTTATTGTGACTGCTTACAATTAAGATGCAAATACGAAGCATGGAGTTTGTACCGAATTATTACCGGAGAATATCTATCAATACACGGTATATTCGCATGAATCAAAACTCCAAAATATACTTGTATCTTACAAATTGACATATAGTGTGTATCGATTATCATAATATATACTTTATTTGTTTTAAATTATAAAATTATTATTAATTTTTAAAAATTAATTAAAGATATTTTTAAACTCAAAATTAAAATAATTGATTAAAGATTATGAAATAATAAATTTTACAATAAATAATATTATATAATTTAATATATTCATCATTGTATTAATTAAAGCCCAAGGAAACATGTCAATTTTAATGTCGAAAATATTTTAAATTGACTTTAAAAATATAATAATAATTTTATATGAATAGAGAAAATATTGTAGCACTACAATCCCACATCGTAAAATATAAGATAATACTTGAATGTGTATATAAGTACTTATACTGCTATTATTAATACTTTCAGTCGTAACTTTTTGAATAAGATTGTGATGAGTTAATATGACCCAAAAAAATACTATTAGACTAATAATTTAAGGTGTTATTTGAATCAATTTGATTCACTCCGAACTCAAAAAAAATTATGGACTCCAAATTTGACATGGATCGTTACATATGATAAATACTATTAAGTTAGTTGTGAAGATATTATTGGGCTAGGAGATTGGCAGTGTTACATACTCGATAACCAATAATTAATTACCATTTGCGACAAAAAAAATCAGAGAATAAATTTGGTGTAATAATATACAGTCCGTTTAATTCCCCAATAATTATTGAGATAAGGAGGATGCACGACGAGAATCGAGCATAAAAATGTAAAATCAGCGATTTGTCTTGGTTGTTTATTATGCACCTAAAATGTACACAAGTATCAAATATCCATGGGCTCCATCTTTTATAACTCGTAATAAATTAGATCCATATATTGTTCCTACTCTTCTAGCAGTATGCGTGTGTCTATACTCTTTATCTGTAGTGAAATATTTACTACTACATGCTATAATTAAGTTGCCATTAATATGGTAGGCCACCTGAATGATCTGATCGCATCGAGCTATATTATGTGTACCGAAATTAAATGTTTTTTAGTACTGTTAGTTTGGGACGCGGATAAGGAGGGATGAAGAAGAGCTGACTAGAAAATGAAAAACAATCCATATGATCATCAATGACGCTACCCTACTCTTCATATGTAACAAATTAAATGTGTATATGTCTAAATCCATCTCACTCTATGACTGCAAGTGTCTGATATTGACACTATACCAACAGTACAGTACCTGGACTCTTATTTTAATTTACCCCCATTTAATTTTCTTGATACTCTGCTGGTCCAATCTTGCTGCAAATCTTCCTTCCGGACCACCGTTACTTAATTCTAACTACCAAGTTCCACCTATCAAGCACATATTGCAGATGATGATGAATAATTGGTGCAAATGGGAAATCTGTACTATATGTAGAGTAGTAGTTAGACTAGTTATTAATCGGTATTAATTGACTATAAATTCAAACCTCAGAAAATCGAGGGAACATATCTATCCAATCCTAAACTGGAGAGGATTTCTATATGATCTTATTGATGTGATCCTAGTAATAAAAAGAGATTGTATTATATGACAATTTTTTTAATAATTTGTTAATTTATATACGAAAGAACCCAGTATATAAAAAAATAAAAAATAAAAAAGAAATAGGCTGAATAGCCTAACTCACCCAGATCCCCATGTTGCTTATTACTTCTTCGAATACCAAAAAAAGAGTAGCCATGTTAATGGAGAGTCGATCTATAATGAGTATAATCCGAGCATCAAAGTATCGCTGGACAGCTTTGCCTATGGAGATATGAGCGAGTTTGACCATTCGGCGTATTTGGCTTCTTTTTTTCTCAATTAGTTCCTTTTATTTGTAGATTAAAAATTATTCAAAAAGTTTGTCAAATGACACAATTTCTTAATTATGACAATAGACCTTAAATATATTTTTATTTTATAGACTTATTTGATGTGGGTTGCATAATTTGTGTCGGGGACTCTTCATTTGACAAGGAAATTTGGTTAGCTCAAGAAAATTTCTTTTAGGTTTAGCTCCACGCTCATTTAAGAATAGCTTAAATATATCTTTTTTTCACTTTGATAATTGAGTTTTTAATTTTTTTAATTAAATAATTAAATTCTTAATTTTTTTAATTAATGTTATCATTTGATAATATGGACTGCACTCGTGACATTTTAGTATTTGTGTTAAAGTTGAGTCATTTTCATTTTTCTTTTATAAAGACAAAATAATAATACAACATACTAAATTTTTAATAATTAAACAAAAAAATTAACAAAATCAAAAATAAAAAACTTGAAACCTGATAATATTATTACATAAACACATTTTTTACAAATTCAATAAATTAAACAAACAGCTGAAAAAGAAAAAAGAAAATAATATGCAAATAGAAAACTTGTCATCCGGCGAAGACAGTTCAATTGTAAATGGAAAGGTAGCGTTTAAGAAGCGATAAGAATCCCGCCATTTCAGATCAGCAACTTAATTTCTTCTCCAATTTAGAGAGAGACAGTGTGTTGGGGTTACAGGGGAAGAGATAGAAATTGGGTATTTGAAGAAGGAATTGATTGAGCAAAAGATTTAGCTGAACAGATCAACCACATGGTGTCCATGAGGTTTTGCTGCTGCTGCTCTAATTTCTTCAGTCCCAAACACACTCTTTATATGGGGTCAACTTGCAACTCCCAACCGATTCGATTGGAGGCGGTGGACGTCGTGAAGGTGGATATGGAGGAGGTGGTGGTGGCTATGGAAGCGGTGCCCCACAACCCTAGGTTGATGGTGCTCCCATCTAGGAATCCAAATCATTCAAATTTTAGAGAGAAAAACCCTAGACACAGAGAGAGTGAAAGCTGTGATTTTGGAGAGGGAACTTTTGCCAAGTTCTCTAGATGTTCGGCCTTCCAACAGCGAAGTTGTTGGTCATATATTTTTTTCATCCGCTGGGTTCTCCACAGATCTTCAGTTTTCTTCTTCTTCACCCCATGAAAAGCTTTCAAGAAAAGCTCCTTTCATATCTGAGTCATCATATGCTGGGTCATCAAGGTACTATACTACGGAAAAAAGCTAGTATTCATGGTGTACAAATTCACTGCTCAGCTTTCTTGACTATCCTGTAGACAACCCTGCCGTAAATAACCAAATGGATGGCAGCATTAATGGTAAGATTTGAGGAATTTACTAAGCCAAGTGATTGGCAAGGATGGGCAGACCAATTAATCACCGATGACGATGTTTTGCCTCCTAATTGGGATGACCTCCTTGTGGATTGATTGATCGTATGGTTGAGATGGGGCATAGATTTGTGGATTGATTGATCATATGGTTAAGAGATAGGGCATAGATGTTGTTGTTGCTGTTGCTGTTGATATTAAGAGCCTTTCATTTTGTTTCGGCTGGGCTTTGATATTGTTTTAATATATGATATATTTATGCATTTATATTTTTGCCCCTTATTTACTCAAGAATATTTAAGATTTTTTTTAAAATTAAATTTTATTACACTTGTGTAAAAATTGGCCATATCTGCATGTCACATCATCGACTTAAGAAGTGATAAATTCAATTGAATCGAAGTAAAAAAAAATAAGTGTTTGTCAACCACCGAAATAAAAATAAAATGATAAGTTTACATATATAATAACCAAATACTATATTAAATACTACATTCATTTATAAAATTAAAAAATTAAACATGACACGAATTTTAATATAATATTTTATTTTTTAATGATATAAATAGATATAATATTTAATATATTATTTAGTTATTATGTATTTATATTTATTAAAAAAAATCAATAGTTTAATATAATAATTTATATTTAAGCCGTTTAGAATCACCACCACTTGGCCCTCAATTTTTTTTAATATTAAATTTGGATAAATTTTCCTTTATAATAAATTAATATAAAATTAAAATATATATATATATATATATATTAATATTATATTAATTTATTATAAAATTAATTTGATACTGATCGATTCGATTATACTTCTTCGGCCAACAACAATAAACAAACAGCAGCCAGTCTCGTCCCAGAGCCCATTACGTGGACTTTACGCCCAATAACATTCATCCACCTAGGCATTGATAACGAATTGGGATTGCTGTTAGGGCGCGAAAATCCAAGAAAAACGTGGTGGGGTGCATGTGGGACCGGGTGGCATCAAAAGGTTGGTAAATGGTATCATTCTCCTTTAAGATCTCGCTTTCTATATAATGAATTCAGCCATGGAAAAGTAATCGTGTTGTATTTACCCATTAGTCTTCCCAAGCCATAGTGAAAAGCTTCATCTGGTAGGACTTGTTTTTCAATGGACATGCCCATCAAAAGCAGCACATCCAAGTGCCATTTATCTAGACGAAATGGATAAAGGTCTCTCTTTGCACCCAAAAAAAACCAATAAAATTATTTTTTTATTTTTTTCAATAATCAAATAAAATTATTCTTTTTAAGGTGTATGATCATAAACACGAATCTCTTCTTCAACAAATTTAACACAAATATTTTATGTCAAATTAACGTATTAAAGTTTTAACGTCATGATTTGTTGCATAAGAGTAAAAGTTGCGATGTTTGGACGTGTTCTTTTTTATCAATTTATTTTATTTTGTCTAGTGCAACACCTACGGTAGTTAAAAAATATATATAATTCTTTAAGTCTTTTATTTAAATTATAGTATGTCAATTCTATTCGTGAATCTTAAATGCAAAATTAATTTTAAATCACCCAGGTTTTAAATTTAATTAATTTTGAAAATTGTAGCACTTTTTAAAAATATCGTATATGACTTTAAAAGACGGAATTAATTAAACTCCGATTTTGAAGTAGGAGTACTACTGATTATCATTAATGTAACTATTCAACTTTATATTAGCATTATCACTTTCGCTCCAAGCCCACTTTTAGCAGAACAAACATTATTATAAAAGCATTAAGGTTCATTGTTATACGTGTCAATACAGTTGACAGTGCTACTTTTTAATTGGTGCGTGAGTGACCAAGAGAAGCTTGCTTGTCAACTCGTGGCAATAGTCCTATTGGGAAGAGTGCCGACATGAACCTCATATATATTTAGTAACTTTGTTTATAAAGATTATAATTTTAAAATATAATTTATAATTTTAAAGTTATATTTATTAATAAGAATTATATTTTTGGATAAATATAAAAATTCTAAATGTCTCGTTTATTTTTAAATTTAAATTTAAAATTATTAATCCAAAAATTATAAAATTACTTAATATAGAATACTAATTAATATTATATTTAATCAGATATTATAATTCCAAAATTATTTAATTTTAAAATTAATAATCTTAATATTATAATCTCATAAATTATAAACACTAAATTATAATCTTTATAAAGAAATATAGTCCACTATTAGGGGAATAGACGCAATCTTGCGAAAGATATCAACTTCATCTATTGGCTGTCCACAGTTGGTTATTGGATAATTCCATTCTCAACTTTCAGCCTAGTCACTAGATCACAAAATTTCAGGGCCACAGCTGAGAATTGACTTGAACTTGTTCCAGCTACCTCAAAATGTACAAGTTCAAGTATTTTCCATGATCAATAAAGGAAAATAAAAATATTCTTTTATGTTGTAATATAGTAAATCATTAATCATCAACCCTATTTTTGTTCTTGGCGTGGAATCTAGCTAGTAAAAATGAAATGTGAATCACAATGCCCAACACTAAGCTATGTATAAAAGGATGATATTTTTAGCTTAAGACATTCACAATAGAGTTATATCATGTGTAATGAACGTTTACGAATTGGTAGCACTAATTCGCTCTATGTATGTCACAATAACTAATGATCCCATCCCATTTAACATTAGGGGCTTCTATGTATGAATATGTTGAGCGCCAGGACGTCGCACTACATTAGTATAATTAATTAATATCTGAAGAAAATATAATTGTAGGTAATTAAATAATTTTTGTCTAATTAATTATCGAACAATATAGAAACCGTACGTATTAGCTAAGTTAAAAGAATAGGCAGAAGATATGAATGAAAGAATTTTGATAGTACTATATAACAATAATAAGAGAGAAATGGCGGGTCCAATTGACGGCTTGGTATTAGCTGTATGGAAAGCAAAAGCTTTTCATTTCATTGTAGCAGTAGTCCCCATCTATCCATGCATCATTTCATAATTGGAGTAGTACTCTTCTTTATCTCTCTATTTATGCACACTATATAACGCCTACATAAGTGCTTATATTCTTGTACCTCATCACAAATATATAATTATATAGCCCAAAATTTTATCATGTGTAGCGCAAATATGGGCACATTGGCAAACCCTTGTTTGAGAAATACAGCTATTGTGTCTCTTTTGTTATATATTATTGTTAGCTGTTCATTCTCCTCCGCCTGGGGTCGCCCTGCTACTTTTCAACAGGACTTTCGTGTTACGTGGTCCGATTCCCATATTAGGCAGATCGATGGAGGCCGGGCCATTCAGCTTGTTCTTGACCAAAATTCAGGTACGTACTTAAGTACAACCTTTTCATGCATGGCCCGGGTGATCCTTTTTTTTTTCTTCTTCTTTTTATAATACTCTCCTACGTACTATTCTTTCTTTTTTTTTCATTGTAACTAATTGGATTGTTAAATATATGTACTTCGTTTTAATTAATTAGGGTGTGGGTTTGCCTCCAAAAGCCAATATTTGTTTGGACGTGTTAGCATGAAGATCAAACTCGTCCCCGGCGACTCTGCTGGGACTGTCACTGCCTTCTATGTATGTTGTTCCACTTCTCATACCATTCTACGTACTATTAATTTGTTATAATTTCAGTTTGAAATTCTAAAGATTAAATAAAGAGTTGGTTATTCATTAATTAATGACTTTATTTAATTGGGGTGTCATAGATGAATTCGGACACGAATGCGATACGCGATGAGCTGGATTTTGAGTTCTTGGGCAATCGTAGTGGACAGCCTACCACAGTCCAGACCAATGTGTACGCTCATGGAAAGGGTGATAGAGAACAAAGGGTTAATCTTTGGTTTGATCCTGCACTTGATTTCCACACTTACACCATTATGTGGAACCATATTCAAGTTGTGTAAGTTAAACCATATCTTTATAAAAATGCATACTTATATATAATTTAAATTCATTTTAACGCTGGTAAGTAATAATATATATTATAGCGAAATTATACAATCCATCCCATTAATGCAACGCAACACTTGTGTAGACTGATCCAATAAGCATGTTGGATGATTTTCTCACCTAAAAGATTAACCTATTAGGTTGAAACTCCACCATACTTATTAACCCATCTATACTTTTAAATTTATCTTAACAATCTCCACATTTCACTTGAATACAAATCACGAGTATCATACTAATTTTCACATTTCACTTGAATACCTATAATAAGTATCATACTAGAGTACTCACTATTAAGCACGCCTTCTTTTATCATACTTCACCGTATAGTGGCAACACGCAGACTGTGAATGCTACACCATGGAATGTCAACTTATACTTGAGTCCATCGAATCATGGGTCACTTGTAGTAAAATTGTATGCTCCATCCCACATCAATTCATTACCAATACAGCGCACATCTGTGTAGTCTAGCCCAATAAACATGTTAGATCACCTTTTCATCTAAAAGGTTAACCTATTAAATTAAGATTTTACCATACTTATTAATCCATCTACACTATTAAATTTATCCGATAATGTGAAATATCCCAACATATATTTCTCACATATGTATTCATGATATAAATAGGTTTTATGTGGACGATGTACCTATAAGGGTATATAAGAACCATGAAGCTAAAGGGATTCCATTCCCGAAGTCTCAACCAATGGGAGTGTACTCAACATTATGGGAAGCAGATGATTGGGCCACAAGGGGTGGACTAGAGAAGATAGATTGGAGCAAAGCCCCTTTTTATTCATACTATAAGGACTTTGACATTGAAGGATGCCCCGTGCCCGGACCAGCTAGTTGTGCCACTAACTCCGCAAACTGGTGGGAGGGAGCTGCTTACACCCAACTCAGCCCAGAGCAAGCTAGAAAATACAGGTGGGTTCGCATTAACCACATGATTTACGATTACTGCACCGACAAATCACGCTACCCCGTTACCCCACCCGAGTGCCTAGCCGGCATCTAATCTTCTGTCCCATCCGATAATTAAACCACATATCTATCTATCTATATTTTTTTCCATTAATTGGGACTTGGGAGTCCATCCATAATATTGTGTGTGTGTGTGTGTGCTCTCTCTCCTAGCTACACGTTATATACTTAGTTGTGTGATAATTAAGAAAGCCATGCAGATATGTCAAAAGGGTATAAGGGGTATATAAGAATAGTAATTCTCGTCTACATGTAAGTAGTCTTCTTAAAGATTGTGAGGTTATTTTGCCAATAAGTGGTCAGAAGTTGGTCAATGTCGCATTTTATTAATTGTGGTACTGTATTGTGTATTTATTTGCTGCGAAAAGTGTGAGCCAAAGACAAACTTGCGTGATTGTGAAAACGATGTATAATAATACTCCACTTTTTATATCAATATATCCAAGTGAATCAAATTTTACTAGTATTGTGACCAATTGCTTTACGCAATAACTTGTCTGCTAATAATGGTTTAATTTGGTTTTCTAAACAACCAACCAAGAACAGAAATGGAGAGATTTTTCTAAAGTTGTAAATATTTGTATAGGAGTACGTCGTTGTTTTATCGATCATTTTACGCTCGGTGGAGGATCCTTAATTTGTAGTTAATTTTAGTTTTCAAGCACAACTTGACGTTTAAGCACAAAAGTACGTGCTAAAAGTTTGCGGGTCATATTCTCTGATGGACTATTAAAACTACCGAAATTGTTCTAACCTACGCTGTTTGGGATCCATCAGATCCATAATCTAATGGGCCAAGGAGGTACTGTGAAATGAACCCATTTGATGGTCATAACTTTGATGTCAATTTACATATACATCACTAAATTATTTTTTTTACATTCGACTCATTATTAAATTTTAACGGAAGGTTGAAGTGAGTGCTTCCATGAATAATTCAGCAAATTAAATATGACCTGATAATGACGATTTGTATTAGAAATTAAAAAAATGGACAAAAAATTAAATAATATAAGTAAAATTCCAAATGACTTTTAACCCAATCTTTAGTTGTTGCAATTCCAGCAAAACTTAAAAGGTTAACCACGAGCTCATTCGTACGATTCTTTGTGCACGATGTGAGAGAGATTATTTTACTTTAATACCTCTATACTAACACAAAAAAAAAAAAAAAAAACTTCAAAAATCAAGAAGGCGGCACTTGCCCCCTTTGCCCCAATATGGATCAGCCCATGAGTACTTCTTAAAACTCATGAATGGATAATTTATTATGAATAATAATAATAATAATATATAAAACTACATTATTCAATTTTTACTTGACATAATTTGGAACATCATATTATTTTTTAATTTAATTTTCAAGAAGGGATCTCCCCTTATTGTATGCATAAAAAATAAGACTTCTATTTTTGAACAAAAACTAAAATACCAGTACAAATCATGAGATCAATTACTCTTTGACCTTTAAATTTAAATTGGGTTAATTAAGAAGAAAGAAGAGTTAAATTGAGTTAATTGAAAAGATAAAAGAGTGAAGAAGGAGAATAGCTGATATATTAATTTAAGTTAAACTCGATAAATTAATTCGTGATCAATGAAATTAATTCAAAAAAATTAAAATTAGAATCGTCTTTGATAGACCATTGAATGAGAATGTTTGAATGAAAAACATCTTAGCAATTGGCTATAGAAATGAGTCAAAGCCGCCGGCTATCGATACGTGGAACAACGCATGCAAGTTGCAACCTACAATCATTTTAACTGTTTTATAAGCTTTATAGTTGATGCACCAAGTCTATTAATAATAGTAAACCCAAGCAAAATGTAATAAGAAACCCCAACTACTTTTCTCTTTTCAAATGCTAATACTTTAGGATGCCCCCACCCCAATTAATCAGTTGACAAAATTCGCCTTTGAACTTTACTGTTGAAAAAAAAATATCCAAAAAACCATTATGTATGTCTAAGCAATATAATACAAACTTTAATAGTCGAAAAAAACATTAACAAAAGAAATACTTCCTTTTTTTCTTGCAAAATTAGAGATAATTTACTTCTTTTTTTTTTTTTTTGGTCTTCAAAACAACTTAAATGTATATCTTTAATTTTGAAGTATAAAATGTCATAAAATTCTTTAACATGTTATTATTTTTATTTTATTTTTTGTCGATTAAGTATTATCATATCATCACCAATAAATTTTTAAATAATATTAAAAATAACAACTTTTAATTTACCTCACAATACATTGAAAAAACGTCTTTCTTCCTAATCTTTAGCCATAATATGAATAAAGTCGGAGATCTAAAAATATGTATCATTATTATGTTGATTGATTATACAATCATGTAATAAAGTAATACTAAATATTCATGTCATGTCATTTAAGATCCGAGTCTTGATAACATTACTAAAAAATTGGTTGATAATAAAATTTGAATAAAAAAACATCTTTTGACTTGAATTCTTGAGTCTTGATTACTAATGACCCGAGTCTCGCGGAGCAGTGCATATGGACCGTAACTCTCTACGCCTAATCACATGTAGTTTGATTTGGGGCTTCCGGCCCAATTTCATATATACCAGTGGCCTTTTTACGACTTTTCGACTCGGAATTATCTAACGGAAAAGAAAATCGTCACTTCTTATTATATGTTTACAAGTTAGAACAACTGCGTTTGCTTTGAAGATGAGTAAGTTTTGATTTGGGAAAGGGATAAGAAGGAAAATTCTTTTTTTTTTTAAAATAAATTCTATAGAGATACGTTAGTAAAATTTCAAGTTTAAAAATAAATTCAATTTGAAAATCACTAAATTTGTATGTTACTCTAAAAGTTTTTATAGATTCAAAATATATATTAAAAGCACTATTGCTAAATATAATATATTAACAAATAATTTAGAGGTGTAAGGAATTGCTTGTAAAATTTGATGACCGACCAAATTTAAGGCCCTTAGCATCATCCTATGATAAAATATCATTTGAGACACTTTTTAATACAAAAAATTTGAGACTCGTGGCATCACCTTAACTAAACAGGAATGTTTTGAGAAATAAATACGTGTAATGGGCCTTTTTGAGAAATAAAGATGGGTAATTGATGAAATTAACAAAATATATAAGGATAGATTTGTACTCCCTCCGTCTCTTGATAAAGTCGTTATTATTATTTTAGATAGTCACGAGTTAAATGTCTACGTACTTATCTTAAATATAATCTATTTTTTGTAATAGTTTGCCTATAATACCTTTAATATTAATTATTTTATATTTCTGTTCTCTATACATATTTATGAAGTATTACTAGTCATGTGCAGAAAATTATATAATTAAATGATAATTTAGAAAGACTTTTTGACATAATTTAAATACTTATAGTTTGAAATAGTATTAGACATTAATAAAATTGATTCCAATGAAAAATAGTATATTTTTCTTCAAGATAATTAATAAAGTACTATTATGATAAATTTATGCTTCTTTCTTTCTTTCTTTTTTCCTTCTCCGGTCAATATGAAAAGTTTATAAAATTTGTTTGCAAATCATGCTCATCATATACTTCAATGCATGAGGGTACGTAGATGCGGAAATTTCTATACACATTAAAATCTTTTTGGAGGATGAAGATAGTTTTACTTTTTCCTTGAAGATTATACAAAAGTGGATACCAAGCTATATATATATATATATATATAGGGCCTTAGTGAGTTAATTAGTGGTAGATTTTAACGTGAAGAAATTGGGAAGAAAAAGGTGAAAAGGTGCAAGATGATGAGAGGGCATGCAAAACAAATTCAGAGTATATATTTTGCATGCTAATAAAAATTTCTCCAGCTTGTTTCCTTTTATAGTTTTTACGACACTTGCTTTCCGTAATCCATATTAGGTTAAATGAGCAGAAAATGAAAAATAAAATATTCCAAATTAAATGTTAATTTGTACTCTGTGTGTACAAGTGAAAATACTACTAATTAATTCCTTCAATTAAGAATGTCGATCAATTTATCGTGAGAAGCTACTAAGTTTCCCCAAACCAAATAGCTATATTATATATCTCTTGAATAAGTTTACTCAAATAGTTAGTTGATCCATTGCAGCCTTAATCATTACATGATAAAAAAGCATGAGTTGCCTTCTAGCATGATTGACGAATACATACATAATACATATATATCTTAACGCAAAATTTTGTACACTAATAAAATTACAGGCCAAAAAAACACTAATAATTATTGAAATTGTAGATTATATTTGTAACACCCTTTTTTCAAAATAAAAAATGAGGTTACGCATAAAATATAATAAAATTATAAAACAAATGAAGAGTTCTATGCCATCAAAATGAATAACTCTAAAATCTAATGAATGTCACAAATCAAATCTTAATAAAAGTCAAACTAATTCAAACTATAATCTAAGATAATTATTACAACTTCAAACAAATTAATCTATCATAATCTAAACAGAATATATCTAAACTATTAGAAGGAAGGAAGCTCTCATCACACTTCTTCTTGATCCCATTGATTACATGTCGGAAGAAAAATACAGCATGTGTCAAATGTCCGGTATGGATATAGAGTACAAAAATGATGAACTGAAACAAATAATACAAATAACTGAACTAAACTGAAACGAACAAAATTTAACACAACAAAATAATAGGCTGAATCAAACAGTTGGGTATTATTTCATATTGAGTTCAAAACAGAACAGAAATATATCTTGCAACACAGGCAAGTCAAAATACTACCACACAGGCAGGCACACATTAGACTACAAATCTAAATGTATGCAAAATCGGAAGGTGTGTTTGACACAAATATCACCAATCCGTAGAACATAAACTAAAGCCGACCTATACGCCTCCCACAACAAAACACCAAATGGTCAACTCTCATCGGAGCACAAAACGGAGACATCGTGGACTGATCACACCGCCATGGAAGGTGTCATGTCTCGGAGTCAAGAGGACATGTCTGTGGTATTCCCACAGGTGGTTATATCTCAGGTATACCCTACTGTATAATCTAACAAAATACTATGTCACAACACATACGACACAAATATCAACGCAAAAGTTCTACTGTGTACATGTCAAATCGAAACGAATCGTCAACACGCAAAGTCTCCAAAATATATTGACATGTACATTACTATAAATATCCAAAATAAATACTAAACATGATGAAATAGTTCAGAGAGTACAAATACGAGTTCTAAATATCAATGTCAAGACGAAACTATCACATAAATTCAAAATAATAACTAACTTCTAAACAATAATTAAACGAACAAATCAAAATTAAAAGGATTATTGCTAAAAGAATACGGAATCCATACCTGAATTAAACAATATAATACCCAAATAATTATAATCTCAAATATGATTTGTTAAATTCTCTCTGTCAAAATTAATTTCACAAGTTAAAATAAATAAATTAATAAATTAGACGCTAAATTACTAATTAATAATTTCTTCTCCTTCTTTTTCTTTAGACTCATATTATTTCTATCTCATATATACAAACCAAATATATATACATTTACGTTACCATATGATCACCGAAAAAAATTTATATTTATAAAATTAAACATGATTTCCACCGATAGTGCATATACACAGACTTAGTTGAGGTTAAGGTATTAAATATAAAATAATTATATTCCTATCCTACCATGATTTGATTAGTTCTTTTTATTTTTCTTTTAATTTACTGTTATTATAATTCAATCACCCTAACCATGTATTCCGTAAACAAAATATAAACATATTATTTATAAGTCCCAACAACAATCAATTAATTGTTTAAGACCGACGGCACCGCATATCAGCTATATAATATTTCATTCTTAAAACAATACCATTCCATTCTATTCATGTGTTAACAACAGTAAATCACAAGACTTGTATATATATTAAATTATTATACTATGATATCTATTATATAAGAAAACTCCACTTCTCTAACCCGGTAAAGTTGATACGTAGCCGCCGCAACTACTTTTCTTTTTCTTTCTGTGATCTCGCCGCCGCCCTCTTTCTCTTCCGTTCTATTAACTCGTCTCAAATGTCACGAAGTATAATTAGATTTTAGTTATTTATTTATTATTTTGATAAATTTTTTAATTTTAATAAATTTAAAATTCACAAATATAAATTAATTTAATTAATTTTAAGGCCCATCTTGATCAATTAATGTTATCCGTTATTTATTATTAACTCGCATAAATTTGACCCAAACATAATATAAAATTTAAATAAAATATTTTAACATAAATTTAACTACTATTTTATTATTATTTTTTTTTCCTGAATATTACAATATTGTTGTAGAGTCAAACTCGTGAAATATGTTCAAATAAATACAAACATTATTATAAGAATTTTAGGTGAAAAGTCAATTGAAAAAAAATTACGGAAAAAGATAAAAAATTCACTATAAAATATTATGGAAAGTACAAATTGTTTATATCTCTCTTCTTCATTCTCACACTCAGTATCCTCTTTCTTTTCTTTGTTCTATGTTTTTATATCCTCTGTCATAATAATTTCAATCTAATCTATACTTGTGGTTGTATTTATAGATATCACGTTCACTCTAAATTAATTAGAAGTAAGAGTCCTTTTTCAAATCTCCTTCTTTTCTAAATTAAACTTCATTATGCCTCCCAAATATGAACACACAATTCTATTTTAATAAGGACTAAGCTGTCAAAATAAATATAAATGGGCCAATATCAAATTCGAGCCATTAAATAAAATAGGTTACATTATATCCAAACTCAAATAATTATATCTCAATAATATATATACCCAAATACTTTATGTATTGAGATGAGATAACGTAATGTGTGTACATAAATAGGAATAGACAAGCCGACAATTTGGCCAACCCAAGACGTGTGTCCTTTCAATTGTTTCTTTCTTTTATCTTCTTAACGTAGTTACGTGCATGCGCAGGGAACTCAATTGACGTAGCCAGCCTCTTAAATTCACTTAATTAAAATTTTAATTTTGCTTTTTAAGAGTGAATAAATCTATACACACAAATATTAAATATAAATTTTTATATAAATTTTATTTTAATTATTAAAAAATGAGATATGAAACGAATTTTCGCGTCTAATCCTATTTTTTAATTATTAAAATAAAATTTGTGTAAAAAATTATGTTTAATATTTGTATGTGTAAAGTTATTATTTAAGAATTAAACTCAACGACGTTGTCTATAAGTTATGCTTAACAATAAAAAAGTTAAAGCAACCTCAATGCTTACTCTCTTTTTTATTTCGTTGTGAATATTTATATTCTTTTCTTATCTTGTTGTTGTTGTAAATATATGTTTATACGATGATCAGGAGATCGGCAGAAGCTAGCTTCGCAGAAATTGCCATTATGGGGATATTGCTGGTCCGCAAGATCATAGCCTTTTAAATGATCATATGTTACATCTTACGCTTTTGCGACAAACAATGGCAATGTTGTGTGGACCATCACGATTATACTCGGTGCTTCTGTTTTAAGGTTAGACGATGATTTTTCATTTTTAAATTTGTGTTAAAACGTTGTATTTTTAATATTTCTAAAATATATAATAGTAATAACATAACAGTATTCAATTAATTTATAATATATATAATTACATGTTAATATTTTTTTATTATTTTAAATAAATAACTTTATGTATATAAATAAAATTTTGAACCCGAGTGAATATAGGATGAGAGTTACTCATCGTCACATTCAGAAAAATGGCTCAAACTTATTCAGTGAGACCAATCATTATATCTTGTCTGTCAAGTTGAAAGTACGAGCTACTCCTATTGAATAGCAGCGGTTCAATTTGGTTGATTAATTAATTAACTTTTCTCCATTACCTGTTCAATCTGTTGTAACGAGTGTTGAATTTTGTTCGAAGGAAAACTCAAATATATAATTTTGTAGAGTAGAAAGAAAGACTTTTACTTAGAATAATTCAAAATTCATGAAGTTGCCAAACACGTAAATTTATAACTTTTTGTTATATTTATTATAATATATAATATATTTATGTCAGTCCATAAAAAGGACACTAGATGATAAATATAATATTTATTATAATAAATACATAAAAAAAATATAAACTTATATGTTATAAAAAAAATGACAATTTTATGGAATATAAATCTCAATGAGAATACAAGCTTTGATCTCAAATCTAATATTGCGTTTGGATTAAAAAAAATTAAAATATTTTAAAATATTTCAACTATATATTTGATTGTTAATAAAGATAGATGATATAATATAATAATAAAATTATCATATATATTTATTTTATTAAAATTAATTTTATTTTATTATTTTTTATAAAATTCAATTCAAACTTAGCATAAATATAAATAGTGGTGGGAAGTAGCAAGCGTGCGTGGGACAGAGTTTAAACATCTCAAGTGAAGTTGGGTGATTTTGATTTTTGGGGTAATGCGTGGCTCCACATAGACATAAAAAGATGAAAAGGACCGGATGGATTCCTCAAGTGCTCAAAATTGGGTGAATGGAAAGAGAATAGTCGGTCAGGTGAGGAATGTGATCCACCTGTCCCCTAAAAGCAGCGACATCTCCACATCCTCCTACCTTCTGTCCCATACTTCTTAATTTATTGTCTAAATAAATTTTTAATTTTTATTTTATTATTTAGTATTTTTCTACTTTTGTTCGTATTTTCATGTTATTTAATCTTATTATTTATTTATTTATTTTATACTTCCTTTTCCAATTTATTTCTCTTTCAAAATTGAGCTTTCCGCTTCGCATTCCTTACTTTCCCAACACGTATCGTCTCTCTCTCTCTCCATCCACCTTCTCACTCATCAGACTTGGCAAACAGGTTGAATTCTCTTAAACAAGTTAAGTTATAATTAGATTGGGCTAAATATTAATTAGCTTAAAATTGTCTAAATTTTTTTAGACTCAAAATAAGAGGTCCGTAATTCAAATTGAGTAAGTTAGGCTAGTCTGTGCACCATTTACTTTTTTTCACACATTACAACACCAAATTTTTGTAAATTCAAAATCCATGAAGAGAAACAATAATTCAAGCATTTTCGATAGAGTTACTAAACATCAGCATTTTCCTCTTTAATTATATAATAGTTATGCTCTTTCAAGGTTTATATTCAAAGTAAAAGATTTTATAGTTTCTCTAAACTAAACCATAGGGTTATGTTTGTTTATAAAAAATATTATTGTGATTGAACTATTTGTATTAATTTAACACTATTTCGGATTATTTTATTCCATGATGGAGAATTAATAATCTTTTAAATATTCCTATGGACTATTTTTTTATTATTATTCTTAAAGCTATTCACGTGGAATTATATAATCCTATAAAAAAAATTGGGATTAATAGTCCCCCTCATTTTAAACTATTAAATGATTTTATGGAACTAATAGTCCAACATTAAAGAATTAACAATCTCTTATCAAAGAATTAAATAATGAAAAGTATTATTAAATTAAGATAAATAGTCAAATCCTAAACATATTTTTTACAAACAAACATAGTCCAAGTATTTACTCTTAGTCATAACAATTCTCAATATAACAATTTAATATAAAATCACCATCTAATGTTTAATTTATTAAACAGTAAAATACATTTACATTCGCATCCCCATTGAAAATTGATTTAAAGTTGAGACATAAAAAAATAATACATTAATTTAAAAAGTGATAGGAGAAATGGGTTAAAGAATTTTCTTACAATCCGAGTCACAACCGGCCAAATCAAAGTTGGGCCCGACTAAAATAATCTATATTTCTTATAGATTATAAAAATACAAGTCAAATCTCATTTTTTTTAGTGGATGAAACAGGTCGACCCGCGGGCTTAAACTACCTTTATGATGTCTATTCCTTACAATGGTGTTTTGGTTGTTGAAATATAAATATTAAAAATAAATATAAAAACGATATTTTTAATTATGATTGGTTATGATTGTTATTTGTTAATTTATTATATATATTTATACTAAATTATTAATTTATATTTTGAAATATTAGTTTATAAATTATTATTTGTAAGAATTTTTTTATATCGTACAAATACTCTTTTACTTTTTCATAATTTCTCCCGACAATTACACCACTCGAACCTCTATGCTCTCTCCTCTTTTTCATACACGCATGATTGTGCCTCAGGAATCATCATATATGTTAGGAGCTTGGGCACACATGCATGTATTTTGTGCTCAATTTTTTTTTAAAATTTTAATTTGAGATTAAGGGATTGTTTGTTTAAAATTTAATGGAATTAAATTGATCATTTATTCATTGTGTTTGTTTTGATCTAATTGGTTGAATCAGTCAAATTTTTGTGTTGAATGGTTAAATCTATTTTTTTTGGCTGAATGATTAAGTAAAAAAAATTAAAAAAATATTAACTATTATATTAAGTAATATTAAATAAATTTATAACAACTTTGAATTTTTTTAAAAGATAAAATTATAAACATATGTTATTCAAATGTTTCAGACATGTCACTTATCAAATAATTTTTTTCATTCAGTATTTAAAAATCTATTTTATTAAACTCATTCAGATTATTTAAATATTTAAAATTATTTTATTCAATTTTTATCGAACACTCTCTAAATTCAAGAGAATAGTTTGGTGAAACCACGTACTTAGGCAGACAAATGGCGGACTCAGACTTTATAATAAAATATACGAGTCTAATTTATTATCTTACTCTTTTTGTGGAGTAAATTAAAGACTACCAATTATATTTTCACTGTGTGCCGACCTAATTTCCTATAACTCATATAAGAAATTTGAACACCAACTATTTAATTAAAATACCAAGCTAGAATTTGTATGGTGATTATCCAAGGGAAAAAGTTATATAAACAGTTTTAAAACTTAGACAATACTTGTGTAACAATAAAATTAATAATAAAAATCCCTTCATTAATACGCGCATATATCTGGAGGATATATCTAATTACAAACATGTATATAGACTTACAGAGGGAAAGATGAAATATAGCACTAGTATATATCTGGTATGTATTTTTTTTCCTACAAATTATATATGTACTATGTCGACCTTGTTCATTGTAAGCCCTTCACTAAAAAATACAGGGAAGGATTGTGGACATTTAATTTCCATATATTTAATATCTACGCACTTACGGATATATATATATATATATACATATATATGGAAACCTCTATCATAACAACCGGTTATTAAAAGTATTATCCTAACAACTACATCTTACACTGTCCATTATAATAATTTCAGGCGTAGATTAAAATGATAGACAGTGTAAGAAATGATTTCTAAAATATTACTCCTAGCAACTAGCAACTGGTTGTTATAGATAGTTCCTATATATATATGTGTGTGTGTGTGTGGTGGAACAAGGATATGTATATTATATAAAACTAACAAGCTGCGGATGGATGATTAGTGAAAGGATTATAGAAGTGATGATGAGGCTTTGAAGCGAAAGGGGTCCTTGATGATATCCCGGGGGGGGCACCGATTGTTTCGCAGGAGGGGCACATGGTGAGGGTGGCCGCCGGCAGCTGCATATATAAGGGGGGTTGCGTCAGTTTGAGTTCTTGAAGCTCCTTCTGTAGTCTCCTGTTCTCATTTGTTAAAGTCTCACAGCATTTCTTCAAGTGCTCGTACTCCACTTCTGTTTGTTTCAGCTTTGTCCTATATATACATACACAATAATAAGTCATTTAAATTGATTCACATGGAAATTAACTAATTCTACCAAATTTCAATATTTGTATTAATTTTGATATATGGACGCACTGAGGTTTAATTTTTCTGGAAATGAAATAATAATAAAAAAATAAATAAATAGGATTTTGGATAAATGAGGTATACTAGATAAATACCTGGCTCTCCTGTTCTGAAACCAGACTTCAACTTGTCTGGGCCTAAGATTTAGGGCCCTTGCTAACTCTTGCTTTTGTTTCTGCTAGTAATTCATATCATGTAATAAATAAGTGTTGATTAATTAATTGTTATATAATTAATTAACTAAGCAACATAAATATATGATGTTTAATTATATACACGTGGCGCTAGTGTTAATGTGTGTGAGAGAGCTAGCTAGAGATGAGATTAGACTTACTGGGTTGAGAGTGGTATGGTGTTTGAAGCTTTCCTCAAGAAGGGTAGATTGTGGTTTTGTGAGTCGAAGTTTCTTCCTCGCGTTAATATTATTATCATCATCGTAAAAATCATCGCTAATTAGCCTCGTTGAAGCAGCAGCAGAAACTAGTATTTCCGTGGTCTCCGGTTTTTCACTTCCAGTGGCGCCCTCTCTCTCCCTTTTGAGACTAGGATTGGAGTAATAGGAATTAGCACCACTACTACTATCTTGATGATCATCGGCTGCCTTGAAAACAATCTTTTTTTCGTGACTCGAAATCAGAGCCAGTGTCAGAGACGGCTCAAAACTAATTATAGGTAGCTTCGGCCTAGGATTGATATCGGTGGTAGTCTTGACCGGGGTACTAGTTTCCAAACCAAGGCCCAGAACAAGACCTGTGTTACAAACATTATCAAACCCCATTTATGATCGATCAATCTATGTGGTAACAAATTACCAAGAAAAAAAAAAGATCTAGGAGATGGAGAGAGAGAGACGGACGGGGTTGAAAGGGGGTATATATGGAGTGTTGAGAGTGAAATGAGAAGAATAACAAGATAGATTGGAGCGTGGGGAGTTGGGTGGGGGGCTACCTATGATACAGTATGATTATCATCAATGTCAATAATCAACTGATCGAATGATTGATGAGTAGATAAATAAAATGAATATCTATGGTGTGACTGTGTGTGGTTGAATTAATTATGGCAACTCAATAAATCTCTCTCTTTTTTCTCCTTCTCTACATGCATAGGTTGACCAATTGAACAGTGCTCTATTCTTATCTATATCAGCTATAATAACAAACCACGAAACTAACTCCCCACCCTACGCCATCCCTAGATATAGGGAGATGATATATATTATAAATTTATGTGTTGATATTTTTATTGTCAATTATGCAAATAAATATTAATTATAATTCTTCCAAATTGATATTTACAGTGACCAAGTCAAAGTTGTTATTCGGTGGGTTTCAATTACATTATGAATAATTTTGCAGAGGTTTGGGAATAGTATCTCTAAGTTAAAAAAAAAATAGAATAATTTGGCACTTTCTGATTATATATATATAATATAAATTTGGTTACAATAAATAGTAATATTGTATATAAATATCTTATAGACCATTGATACGTTTTTTTAATCACAAATTTGTTCAATAATACTTAATTTATTAATTGCTTTAAAAAATAAGACTCTCTCATTTTTAAATTATATGATTATTTTTTACTTTTTAAAGTCAATTTCAAACATTTTAAAGCTCAAATTGAGATGATTCGTTAATAATTATAAAATAATAAAACTTACAATGAGTAATACTTCTTAAATAGTTTACAGTATTCATTATTATATTGATTAAAATTAAAAGAATTTATATTAATTTTGAGTTTAAAAATTATAATGTTGACTTTAAAAAATCAACAATAATTAAATAATATAGAACGGATGGAGTATAAATTAAAATATTATTTATTTGGAAAATGCTAAAGGGAGATGCATATATAAAAAAGTAGGAGTGATATGTGTTTGAAAAAGTTATAAAAAAATTAATTTGTTCCCGTGCATTAGAAAATTTATATAATTTTAATGGAGTTAATTTATATATTACATCTATTTTTTTTAAAAAATTTATCATGTAATTATGTTTTCAGGGGGATTAATCGACTCCACTCCTCTTAACGTTCCTGGATATCTAACATTGACTACTAATATTATAATACTAAAAATAATAATAATAATAATAATAATAACATTATCGAACTTACTAACCTAAAAATAAAATAGTGTCATCTTAAAAAAAAAATTTGTCACTTGATCTCAAATTTTAGAAACAAGCAAGAATGTTATCTGACTTTGAAAACGGATGCTCTCCCTCGCACACAGTAGAATGGTGTAAAAATATGGCTTCACATGGGTATAATGGCAAAACACATCGAGACTGAATAATTAATCCAACCCCTTTCTAGCATCCCTCACTCAGTAGAATGGTGTAAAAATATGGCTTCGAGTATAATGGCAAAAACACATCAATTAAGACTGAATTCTCGTCACCCATAAACATAGCAAAAAATCTAACTATTATTTCCACCTTCTCGATCGATTGGCCACTCTAATTTGTTATGTTTCTTTTGGTATTTTCCTTGCTTTTTCCAATTATATGATCAGCGTGTATATACAATTACATGCATGCACCTAATTATTCATGTCCAACTTTATTTTTCTTAGCACAACTCTTGTCACAGCTAACCTGAGACGTTTTTCTTTTTCCTTTTAACTCTTATGTTTCCTCCTTTATCAAAGATAGCATCATATGTGTAAGCTATAGCTAGCCCATGGTTTTTTTATTCATGGATGATATTGGTTGTATTTTAGTGATGATCATGAACGTATGGCTGGGATTAAAATGACTTCTTTTAAAATTATATATATCATCAGATATATATCTATATAATAGATGGGACTTCATCGTAACTAGAGTCTATAATTATCTTTCTTATTTTTTTGAAAAGTTATTCAGTTATACTAGAGCACCACGTGACCATATTTCAGGCCTATAAAATAATTTTTTCATTTTCTGACAGACCACATGAACTGTCTCTCAGTCCATATACTTTGCCCCAGTTAGCTAGAGGTGGCCTCACATTTACCGATTATGCTTTCTTTCATTAATGGTAGGTGGTGAGATTGTAACAAGTATTCCCATTAAAAGAAGATGGTAATTTGGAGTATATATTTTAAGTTGCTATACTACTACTCATATAAATATATAATACATATATATGTATATATGGTTTTTTTTTGTGGGTTTAGAAGTACTGTATGATTATCAGTACATTTTCTTCATTTTTCTTGTTTTTTCTAGGGTCAGCTTTGTTGTGTGCCGAAAAAGAATGGAAAAGAAATTAAGGGAATTAAAGTAGGGAGTGTAAGAGAGACAGTAGGATTGGAGTTTCAAAGAGTTTAAATATTTATGGTTCCACCAGACTATGACTCATCAACAAGAATCCGGATCCTTGCTCAAGTAGAAAGTTGATGTCGAGTGTTCGGCCGGGGCCTACTAATCTGTCCACTTATAAATCAATAATGGAGTGTCGGCTATAAACACTATTTCCACAAATAATTTTTTTATCATTTATAATATAATTTAATAGCTAATAGGGGATTTGGCCGCATGTCTTTCATGCAATCAGGGAGATTTTTTTTTTTTTTTGGCCTAACCGTATGTACCGCATGTCCTACATGCGGCTAGACCAATATGTGACAATCAAATGCCTTCGTTTTTTTCCACATGAGTTCAAATTTGAAGAAGATGTAAAAGATTAATTGTTCTTTCAATTCTTAAAATCATGGTATTCATATCACAAATTGATCATTAATTATTCATTATGAATATACATAGAAAAGTAAGCATGAAACTCATGTTTCTCAAAGTATCAGGTTTGAATTGTCTGAATTGAAAATTTGTATGAACTTTAAAAATTATATGATAATTTTTCAGATCATGAGAAGAAGTAAA
This sequence comes from Hedera helix, assembly GCA_947179155.2. Lineage (NCBI taxonomy): Eukaryota > Viridiplantae > Streptophyta > Magnoliopsida > Apiales > Araliaceae > Hedera > Hedera helix. The sequence continues at coordinate 43,268,253 of OX359270.1, read as the reverse complement.
GACATGAAAAATGAATGCATGAAATTTGATCAATGTGTTCTAAATTGGAGAGATATGGTATTTGATTTGGGAATATAGATATGTTACAAGCTAGATTATCTTTTTTAAATTTGAATTTATAGGAAAAAACGAAAGCATTTTGGGTTTGTCCTGACCGTGTGTAAGATATGCAACCAAGCCAAACCCAAAACGACATCTGTCTGGTTACATGAAGGACATGCGGTCATGCCAAAAAAAAAAGAGATTTATTTGTTGAAATATTATCCATAACAAACATTTGCTATAAATCACTGTTATATATAATTACCTAACTCTCTCTCTCTCTCACACACACACACACACGTGTGTGTGTGTGTGTGTGTGTGTGTGTATATATATATCATCTTCTTCTATTAAAGGTTTAAGGTCGTTAATATTAAATAATTGAACTTGTTAGGTCTTTTTCCCTTTTCTTTACGTATGCCGTATGGTATGAAATCAGCTTCTACCTACCATTCTTTTCTTCTTTAAATTAAAAAAAAAAAAATTAAAATTTACTATAAACTTCACTCCATATAACGAGAAATTATTGACTGTCCATAAAGTAAAATTATAATTTGCTAATTTTTTTTTATAATACCGTGGAGTTTATAAAGAGTCTATTATTTATGGACCTTATAACATTATAAAAAAAATAAAAAATTATAACTTTACTCTTGAAATATCTAATAATTTTTTCCGCATAACATGCTTCCGGCAGCCGGTTCAGAAATACAGCGTAATAGTTAAAACTAGATACAACCCCGCGCGTTGCGGCGGGATTATTTGTTTTGTTAAACAAAATTAAAAATTAAAAATTGTTTAGATTAATCACCAATCAATTTGAGATAATATAAAATAAAATTATGGGATATAATATCAATTTAGAATTGATGCAATTTTGGGATATAATATCAGTTTAGATTTGTATTTATGAGATAATATTAAATTTTTTTTGTCTGATTAAGGAATTTAAAAATTAAAAAAATTATGCATGAATTTTTTTTGTAAATAAAGTTCTAAAGCCCAATGATGAGATAATATTACATATTTTTTTGCTTCAGAATTATTTTTAAAAAAATTAAAAATTTAAATTTTTGGATAATATCATATATTTATGTATCAGAGTTATTAGCAAAAAATGAGATAATAAAACAATTCAAAAATCAAATTATTGGATAATATCAATTTGAAATTGCAGCAAGTCAATATAGTTTGACTGGTATATGAATACAACATTAGAACAAAAAATTCATACGAATCTATTGTATAATTGTAGTTTTGAGCAATATGTATAGTTTACATGTTATCAGTTAATTCAATATTAACTCTCTTACTTTGTTTCCCATTGTTTGTGCTGAGTTATAAATCTCCAATTGCAGTTAGTTGAGCAATAACATCTAAACACAAAACATTACAATTATACAGTTAAATAATAAAATTTGTATGAAATATACGGTTTGGATTAAATTAGGAAATCTTGGTGATGATAAGATTTTTGCTATAAATAGAGGCCTTAACTTAAGGATTTTTCATAAAAACTTCCTTGCTTATTCTTTCTTTCACTCTCCAAATATTTCTTTGTATAAGTTCTCTTTGAGTGTGCTAAAGTCATCTTGAGTATTTGTAAAGATCTGTAAGTGTACGAGTTCATATCTAGTCACGTGTTAAGGTAAGAGATACCATCTTTTTCATCTTCCATTATTCAAACTTACTATGGTAAGGGTATATCAATATTTAATTCTCGAAAATAATATCGTTTCTTTCTTACTCATAATATGTGTCATTTATTTCCATGTATTAAATTGTGGGAATAACCTTACGGCGCGGATTATCGCCTGTTGGTGAATAACCTTTTGTAAGACCCCGAATTTTATGAAATACAAAATTTAATTTTTCTTCATATATATATTTTTTTGAAACAGTAAGTGGTTAAATCGATAAAGTTAAAAGTTAAGGATGTTATGTGCAAATTTTATTTTGTCGGACAATATTCGCTTTGTCGGGGAATATTCGTTTGGTCGGGAAATATTCGTTTGGTCCGACGGCGCCGAAATAACAAATTATTGGTGGACCCCACATCGGAATATTTGTCGGATATAGAAAACGACAGAAATAACCTTTTTAAATAAAAATAGTCAACGGAACTGTTAAAATACCGGTGATAAAAGAATAGTAGCATACGATAGTTATTGATATTTTCTGTAGCACTCGGTACTCTACAGTAACACACGGTATTGCATAGTGTCTCATATTTTTGGTCTGATAATTGACACCGTAACTGTTACGCATCATTTCATCGATAATTGTCACAGCATAATATTTTATATTATCAATTCAATAATTGTTGTTACACAGTATTTTGCATTATTGATTTAATAATTGTCATTACACTGTATTTTATATCATTGAGTCAATAATTGTTGTTGCACTGTTTTTAAAATTATTGAACCTAATAATTGTCACAGTAACATATGCACAGTAATTCACATTATTGAATCAATAATTGTCATTACACAGTAACGTATGCTTTATTTTACATTATTGTTATCTCTATTATGATGTTATTTAAACAGTTGTATTTCATTAATTTATTGACTTGATATCTAAGAGCTAACTATACTGTATTTATAACAATTAGTCATAATAATTGAATTGATAAAGTTATTTGTTTATAATATAAAGTTAGGTGATTATTAGGTGATATGAAATGAATGGTGTAGATTAAAGTGTGAATTATTGTTGAATAATTGAATTGATTTGTTTATAATATAAAGTTAGGTGATTATTAGGTGATATGAAATGAATGGTGTAGATTAAAGTGTGAATTATTGTTGAATAATTAAATTGATTTGTTTATAATATAAAGTTAGGTGATTATTAGGTGATATGAAATGAATGGTGTAGATTAAAGATAATATAATATTTGAAATGGATGGTGTAGATTAAAAGATGATCTTTAAATGAATGGTTTAGATTAAATGAATGATAAGATTTTTGGCTATAAATAGAAGCCTTAACTTAAGGATTTTTCATAAACTTCCTTACTTGTTCTTTCTTTCTCTCTCTAAATACTTCTTGTGAAAGTTCTCTCTAAGTGTGCTTAAGTCATCTTGAGTATTTGTGAAGATCTATAAGTATACGTGTACTGTTCAAGTTAATCAACCTCATTTAAATCAATATCCAGTCACGTGTTGAGGTAAGGGATACCATCTTTTTCATCTTCCATTATTCAAACGTACTATGGTAAGGGATTATCATTATTTGATTCTCGATAATAATATTGTTTCTTCCTTACTCATAAGACGTGCCTTTTATTTCCATGTATTAAATTGTGGGAATAACCTTACGGAGCGGATTGCCGCCTGTTGGTGAATAACCTTTCGTATTCATTCATTATTAATCTCTGAGAATAACCTTACGGAGCGGATGGCCGCCTGTTTGGTGAATAACTCTTTGTACTCAAATTCTATTAAATTGTGGGAATAACCTTACGGAGCGGATTGCCGCCTGTTGGTGAATAACCCTTTGTATTAATTTCCTTCACCTTTTGTTAATCAAACCTGCTACGGTAAGGGATATTATTTTCTTTCATACTCCTAAATCGAAATTTATTATGGAACTATTGCTTCTATAATTCCTGAAAATATTATATGTTCCATAATAGTTGAACTTCATTATTTCAACTGAACCTTCCTATTTACGTGAACCTTTCTATTGAATTGTAACCGTTATTCTGAACTGTGGATCTTGAATATCATTTTTAAATTTCACTCCACATCATGTTGACAATTTGGACATTATTTGAATCTGTACAAAGTAAACTTCCGATACTTATTGTTATCCTATTTCTTCTGTTCATCATTTATATCATTCTAATCATCCAAAAATCAAGCTGTTGTGAATATCTGTGGCCGGGGGCACAGATGTGATATATTTGTTGAACAGATGATAGGTTAAAGGCGATATAATAGGTTAAAGGCGATACATCTGTTCGGTGTCTTTTATGGCACGTGGTGAAAGTTCTCTTTGGCCCGTAGTGCATAGATGAACTGTTGTTTGGTATGATTATCACCAAAGGCTGAATCTGGTATAATCATGACCGCTGGTGCTATATTAAATATCTTTGGCCCGTAGTGCAAAGATGAACTGTTGATTTGCATGATTATGATCAGGAACTGTAAATTTTTATTATCATGACTAATGGTATTTCAGATGATAAAAGTTGATGATGTTTTTACGAAAAAGAGAAGCGAGTGGACATTATAATCTGCATTATTCTTCTATTAGATTGCTCATTCCGCTGCTATTATTGATCTGAACGTTGTTTAAGAATTTAACTGCAGTTTTTGATATAAACCTTGTAGTCTATTGTATTCTATCAAGAACTCAACTGTTGAAGATTAATGATAATTTATTCGTCATTATCTTAGTCATGATATTTCTTACTGGGCTATTTGAGCTCACCCTTTCTTTTGTTCCATTGTTTTTCAACAGGAAATGAAAACATAACAGGGTCTAGCCGGGGAATGGAGTGAGGGTCCGAGGAATAGTTATCATAGTCTTCACGTTTTGTAAAATAGTGTGGCAATAATAGTGAAGACTTAGTTGTGTATTATTATACACTGTATTGTAGTACGTTGTGCTTTGTTGTAATAATTTTGTTGTAGTCTTTTGACGACTCAAGTTTGGGCTGTGTGGGCCCATATTTGGGGGCGTCACAGTTGGCATCAGAGCTTAGGGATATGGTCTTTAATGGAGATCTGGGGTAGAACTAGGAGGGGAGAGACGAATAGAATCAGTCACTAGTGTGTCCTACCTAAAATAGATTTTATTATCTAAATAGTCGATTTGAATGTAGGAACATGAAGAGATGAGTCAGTTTATTTGAACTAACATTTATTTTGTGACCACAGTTAAGTATGGCATCTGGAAATCAGGAGGTTAACTATGAAATTACCGAAACAAATGTAGCTGCAGAACAAGAGGCGACGAATAATCTTCTTACAAACTCAGAGTTGAATCATTTGCCTAAGGCAAAAATTATGCGTGTTCTATCCAGTAAGGATGAAGGTGAAAGCTCTGCTACAGTCGTTCCAGATCCATTCTTAGAAGCAATTAAAGGAAGTAACGAACTTGCGGAAATTATTGCCTTTAATTTACTCACTAATTGGGAGAGTGATATCACCTGGTTATGCTCTATAACAAAGGATCAGAATATATGGACTTTTCATATTAGTCTTTGGGATTTATGGTGTTCCAGCTATGATTTTCAAGATTATTTAAAAATGATGTTTCTATACTTTTGGGCGTTACAATTTAGAGGAATTCTGGTTAAGTTAGTCACTATCGTGGAAACTGCAGTCTATCGAAAATACTATTTTAATGGAAATCATTGGTACCTTACTACTGATGAAGTTGATGAACCCGAGAAACAGTTTGCTAGAAAATTATTCAGTGGTATTCCCATGGTTGAAATACGTTAAGATCCGAATGAAGTATTCGGGATTCGATTTGACGATAACAGTCAAGAAACCGAATGAGGTGATAACCGGTAAGCTATTCATAAATTCTCGTGAAGTCTACGCTTTGTTAGATACTGGCTCTATCCACTCTTTTATCTCACCTATATGTACTCAACGTTTAAATTTGACTATTGAAAACTTAAATCTTGTCTTATCAGTTGAAACCTCATTGGGAGAAATACCTATTACATTTACTATCTATAAATCTTGCCTAGTTCAAATCAACAACCTCACATTACCTGTTGACCTTATTTCTTTGGAGATGCGTGAATTTGATGTGATTTTAGGAATTGATTGGTTGACTACCCATCATGCTAAAATTGATTGTTTTCATAAGATTATTAGTTTTCATATTCCTAATCAACCTGTCATGCAAATTCAAGCAACTAAACCATTGAAATCTATAACTGTTATTTCTAGCCATAAAGCCATTCGTTTATTGAAAAACGGATGTCAAGCCTTTTTAGCTCATGTCACTGATTTGAACAAAAACACGTCAAACTTGAATGATATTCCCATTGTTAATGAGTTTCCTGACGTTTTTTCTGAGGAACTTTCTGGCTTACCCCAAACCGTGAAATTGAATTCTGTATCGATCTTGAACCCGGCACTAAGCCCATTTTTAAAGTCCCATACCAAATGGCTCCCATAGAACACCAAGAGTTGAAAGTTTAATTACTAGATATCGGTATCATTCATTCTAGTACAAAACTTATATCGAGCGAGGAATGCGAGAAGAGTTTTCAAGAACTCAAGAGGAGACTTGTTTCAGCTCCTGTTCTGACCATACCATCAGGATCAGGAGAATTTGTTATCTACAGCGATGCTTCTGGCAAAGGTCTAGGCTGTGTCCTTATGCAACATGGAAAGGTTATAGCCTATGCCTCTCGACAACTCAAAGATTATGAGAAAAATTATCCTACTCATGATCTAGAGTTGGCAGCAGTCGTTTTCGCGTTGAAGATCTGGAGACACTACTTGTACGGAGAAAAAATGGATATCTATACGGATCATAAAAGTCTCAAGTATTTCTTCACCCAGAAGGAACTCAACATGCGACAACGACGTTGGCTTGAGCTGTTAAAGGATTATGACCACACAATCCAGTATCACCCGGGAAAGGCGAACGTTGTAGCTGACGCTTTGAGCAGAAAATCTTATGCGAGTACAAGTGCACTGCTGACAACACAAAAGTGTATTTTGTACGACTTGCAAAAGATGGAGATAGAGCTAAAGACACCAGGGACCCACTCGAAGATTGCTCACGTGCGAGTAGAACCAACTTTAATCGATAAAATTAAAGCTGCTCAAGCTACCGATCCGGAACTGATAAACATGATAAAGAAAGTACAAGAAGGTGTCATTCCCGAAGCAAGAATCGATGAGAAAGGAATACTTCGAGTCAACTCTCGACTCTGTGTTCCTAACGATCCTGAATTAAAGCATAAAATCATGATGGAGGCATACAACACGCCGTTTGCAATCCATCCAGGAGGCACCAAGATGTATCGAGATCTTCGATATACATTTTGGTGGAACAATATGAAAAGAGAGATTGCGGAGTTTATCTCAAGGTGCCTAACTTGTCAACGTGTCAAGGCAGAGCATCAAGTTCCTAAAGGTCCATTACAATCACTTGAAGTTCCCGAATGGAAGTGGGAACACATCAATATGGACTTCGTGACGGGTCTTCCAAAAGTTTCTCAAGGCTTAGATGCAATTTGGGTGATCGTAGATAGATTGACCAAATCTGCTCATTTCTTGCCTATACGAGAAAACTTTTCACTTGAACGTCTTGCCGGTATGTACATAAATGAGATCGTGAGATTGCATGGCATGCCAGTTTCCATAGTTTCTGATCGAGATCCTAGATTCACTTCACGCTTTTGGATCAGTCTACAAAAAGCTATGGGCACTGAACTACGTTTTAGTTCTGCATACCATCCTCAAACGGACGGACAATCAGAAAGGACGATCCAGACCCTCGAAGATCTTTTGAGACTTTGTGTATTAGACTTCAAAGGAAGTTGGGATAAGTAATTGCCGTTGGTGGAATTTTCTTACAACAACAGTTACCAAGCAAGCATAGGCATGGCTCCATTCGAGGCATTGTATGGAAGGAAGTGTCGCTCTCCAATATGTTGGAATGAGGTAGGAGAAGCAAAATTGTTGGGACCCGAGTTGGTACGCTTGACGACCGAAAAGATCCAAATGATCCGACAACGAATACAGACCGCACAAGAACGACAAAAGAGTTATGCTGATCTTCATCGGAGAGACGAAAGTTTCAACGTCGGAGATCATGTATTCTTACGTGTTTCTCCATGGAAAGGGGTTACGAGATTCGGAAAGAGAGGAAAGCTCAACCCTCAATTTATTGGCCCATTTGAAATCCTCGATCGAATAGGAACCGTAGCCTACAGACTAGCCCTACCACCAAGTATGTCTCGCATCCATAACGTTTTTCACATATCTATGTTACGTAAATATGTGAAGGACCCAAACCACGTCATTGAGTTAGAACCAGACGTTATAGCAGAGGATTTAACATACGAGGAGGTACCTGTTAAGATCCTGGATAAAAAGGAGCAGATCCTACGCTCAAAGGTTATACCTCAAGTTAAGGTTTTATGGAGGAACCAAGATACTGAGGAAATGACCTGGGAGCTAGAATCTGAGATGAAATTTAAGTATCCTTACCTCTTCGATATGTCAGGTACGTCAATTTCGGGGACGAAATTTCATAAGGAGGGGAGGTTGTAAGACCCCGAATTTTATGAAATACAAAATTTAATTTTTCTTCATATATATATTTTTTTGAAACAGTAAGTGGTTAAATCGATAAAGTTAAAAGTTAAGGATGTTATGTGCAAATTTTATTTTGTCGGACAATATTCGCTTTGTCGGGGAATATTCGTTTGGTCGGGAAATATTCGTTTGGTCCGACGGCGCCGAAATAACAAATTATTGGTGGACCCCACATCGGAATATTTGTTGGATATAGAAAACGACAGAAATAACCTTTTTAAATAAAAATAGTCAACGAAACTGTTAAAATACCGGTGATAAAAGAATAGTAGCATACGATAGTTATTGGTATTTTCTGTAGCACTCGGTACTCTACAGTAACACACGGTATTGCATAGTGTCTCATATTTTTGGTCTGATAATTGACACCGTAACTGTTACGCATCATTTCATCGATAATTGTCACAGCATAATATTTTATATTATCAATTCAATAATTGTTGTTACACAGTATTTTGCATTATTGATTTAATAATTGTCATTACACTGTATTTTATATCATTGAGTCAATAATTGTTGTTGCACTGTTTTTAAAATTATTGAACCTAATAATTGTCACAGTAACATATGCACAGTAATTCACATTATTGAATCAATAATTGTCATTACACAGTAACGTATGCTTTATTTTACATTATTGTTATCTCTATTATGATGTTATTTAAACAGTTGTATTTCATTAATTTATTGACTTGATATCTAAGAGCTAACTATACTGTATTTATAACAATTAGTCATAATAATTGAATTGATAAAGTTATTTGTTTATAATATAAAGTTAGGTGATTATTAGGTGATATGAAATGAATGGTGTAGATTAAAGTGTGAATTATTGTTGAATAATTGAATTGATTTGTTTATAATATAAAGTTAGGTGATTATTAGGTGATATGAAATGAATGGTGTAGATTAAAGTGTGAATTATTGTTGAATAATTAAATTGATTTGTTTATAATATAAAGTTAGGTGATTATTAGGTGATATGAAATGAATGGTGTAGATTAAAGATAATATAATATTTGAAATGGATGGTGTAGATTAAAAGATGATCTTTAAATGAATGATTTAGATTAAATGAATGATAAGATTTTTGGCTATAAATAGAAGCCTTAACTTAAGGATTTTTCATAAACTTCCTTACTTGTTCTTTCTTTCTCTCTCTAAATACTTCTTGTGAAAGTTCTCTCTAAGTGTGCTTAAGTCATCTTGAGTATTTGTGAAGATCTATAAGTATACGTGTACTGTTCAAGTTAATCAACCCCATTTAAATCAATATCCAGTCACGTGTTGAGGTAAGGGATACCATCTTTTTCATCTTCCATTATTCAAACGTACTATGGTAAGGGATTATCATTATTTGATTCTCGATAATAATATTGTTTCTTCCTTACTCATAAGACGTGCCTTTTATTTCCATGTATTAAATTGTGGGAATAACCTTACGGAGCGGATTGCCGCCTGTTGGTGAATAACCTTTCGTATTCATTCATTATTAATCTCTGAGAATAACCTTACGGAGCGGATGGCCGCCTGTTTGGTGAATAACTCTTTGTACTCAAATTCTATTAAATTGTGGGAATAACCTTACGGAGCGGATTGCCGCCTGTTGGTGAATAACCCTTTGTATTAATTTCCTTCACCTTTTGTTAATCAAACCTGCTACGGTAAGGGATATTATTTTCTTTCATACTCCTAAATCGAAATTTATTATGGAACTATTGCTTCTATAATTCCTGAAAATATTATATGTTCCATAATAGTTGAACTTCATTATTTCAACTGAACCTTCCTATTTACGTGAACCTTTCTATTGAATTGTAACCGTTATTCTGAACTGTGGATCTTGAATATCATTTTTAAATTTCACTCCACATCATGTTGACAATTTGGACATTATTTGAATCTGTACAAAGTAAACTTCCGATACTTATTGTTATCCTATTTCTTCTGTTCATCATTTATATCATTCTAATCATCCAAAAATCAAGCTGTTGTGAATATCTGTGGCCGGGGGCACAGATGTGATATATTTGTTGAACAGATGATAGGTTAAAGGCGATATAATAGGTTAAAGGCGATACATCTGTTCGGTGTCTTTTATGGCACGTGGTGAAAGTTCTCTTTGGCCCGTAGTGCATAGATGAACTGTTGTTTGGTATGATTATCACCAAAGGCTGAATCTGGTATAATCATGACCGCTGGTGCTATATTAAATATCTTTGGCCCGTAGTGCAAAGATGAACTGTTGATTTGCATGATTATGATCAGGAACTGTAAATTTTTATTATCATGACTAATGGTATTTCAGATGATAAAAGTTGATGATGTTTTTACGAAAAAGAGAAGCGAGTGGACATTATAATCTGCATTATTCTTCTATTAGATTGCTCATTCCGCTGCTATTATTGATCTGAACGTTGTTTAAGAATTTAACTGCAGTTTTTGATATAAACCTTGTAGTCTATTGTATTCTATCAAGAACTCAACTGTTGAAGACTAATGATAATTTATTCGTCATTATCTTAGTCATGATATTTCTTACTGGGCTATTTGAGCTCACCCTTTCTTTTGTTCCATTGTTTTTCAACAGGAAATGAAAACATAACAGGGTCTAGCCGGGGAATGGAGTGAGGGTCCGAGGAATAGTTATCATAGTCTTCACGTTTTGTAAAATAGTGTGGCAATAATAGTGAAGACTTAGTTGTGTATTATTATACACTGTATTGTAGTACGTTGTGCTTTGTTGTAATAATTTTGTTGTAGTCTTTTGACGACTCAAGTTTGGGCTGTGTGGGCCCAGATTTGGGGGCGTCACACCTTTCGTATTTATTTCCATGTATTAAATTGTGGGAATAACCTTACGGCGCGGATTATCGCCTGTTGGTGAATAACCTTTCGTATTTATTTCCATGTATTAAATTGTGGGAATAACCTTACGGCGCGGATTATCGTCTGTTGGTGAATAACCTTTCGTATTCATTCCTTATTAATCTCTGAGAATAACCTGACTACGCGGACTACTGCATGTTTGGTGAATTACTCTTCGTATTCATTTCTTATTTGTCTCTTGTTGGTAAAGTTTCCTGAAATGATTATATATTCTTTAATAGTTTGCGCTTCATCTAATATCATTTCAACTGAACCTTCCTATTTTTCTAAATCTTTCTATTGAACCTTAACTGTTATTCTGAACTGTGGATCTTAAATATCATTCTTGAATTTTAGTCCACATCATGTTGGCAATTTGGACATTATTTGAATCTGCACAAAGTAAAGTCATAAACTTTCGATATTTATTGATCATACTGTTTCTTCTGATTCATCATCTATATCACGGTTGTTATTCTAATCATCAAGAACCATGTTGTTGTGAATATCTGTGGCCTGGGGCACAGTTGATAGGATAAAGGCGATATATTTATTGTGCCTTTTAGGGCACGTGGTGAATATTCTCTTTGGCCTGGGGCAAAGATGAACTGTTGTTGGTATGATTATGACCAAAGGCTGAAAACTGGTATAATCATTACCGTTGGGTTATATTTGAATATCTTTGGCTCGTAATGCAAAGATGAACTATTGACTGACATAATTAAAATTAGGAACTGAAAATTTATATTATCATGACCAGCGGTGTTTAAGATGATAAAAGTTGATAATGTTTTTCCTAAAAAGAGAATCGAGTGGACAATATAGTCTGCATTATTCTTCTAATAGATTGCTCATTCCGCTGCTATTATTGATATACAAAGCTTATTGTCTATTATATTCAATTAAGAACTCATCTGTTGAAGGCTAATGATAATTTATTTGTCGTTATCTTAGTCATGATATTTCTTACTGGGCTATTTGAGCTCACCATTTCTTTTGTTCCATTGTTTTTCAGAAAAAGAGAGAGTAGCCGGGTCTAGCGGGGGAATGGAGTGACGGTCCGAGTGATAGCTATTGTAGTCTTCACATGTTGAATATAGTGTGGAAATAATAGTGAAGACTTAGTTGTGTATTATTGAGTTTTGCATTTTTGTCCTATGTACTATTTGTATTAAAGTTTATGTATTTTATGGCGTCTCAAATTGGGCTATGTAGGCCTAGATTTGGGGGCGTCACACATATGTATGAATTGAAGCATCATCTAACTCTTTGAATGAGGTGGAATCTACGAAATTAATCTTATATGGATGTTTGGTAGCTTTAAAAGAACCACCATTCTGACTAACAACAAAATTGGTGATAATAAAAACTTTGTTTTCCTTAACCAATTGTTGAAATTTATTTTAAAGTGTTCTTTTGATATTGGCTTGTATTCTGTCATCCTACGAAGGAATAACTTGTAGATGTTAAGTTGTTATAATAAAGGTAAACAATTTATAGATGTCAAGTTGTTATAGTAAAGGTAAAGTTTTTGTATGTATATATATATCTTTTATTCAACAATATCATCTTAATACTGTTTATGTAGTCACCTTTATAGAAGCAAGGCATATTCCAGAGTTTAGTTATTTGTGCCTTAATTTTTCACGTTTCTCTTTACAGGACTGATGTTAGCAACACAATTGTATTTAGTAGTTGCGCCAGCTAAATAATCAAACAACAAAAAAGTTGAAGTCAGATTCGTGGTGAGACAAATGTTCAGAATGAAGTAGAAGTAGAAAGAAAATTTGAAGTCAGATTCATGATGAGGCAAAGAAACAGAATGTAATAGAAATAGAAAAAGAGCAATAACAAAAGAAAAATAAGCTTACCATATAAAAGCAAAATATATGAAGAAAAAAACTGTTATGTGGTGTGATTTAGAATGAAATAGGTGGTATATATTTATAGGGTTATTATAAAAATTGTGTAGACCAACCATACATAAAATTGGATTATTATCTATTTGGTATTTCTTTAATTTTGCAATTTTATATGATTTGTGACAAATAAAATTAATATTATTTTTTGTGCTATACTTATATATTTTAATGGGATAATATTGAATTTTTAATTTATTGGATAATATTCGATTGTGTTATATTCAATTTGAGGTTGCTTAAATTAATGGGATTTTAATTGAATAATATTCAAAACTGAATTAATTTGATAAGATCATATTGAGATTGCTTAAATTATGCAATATTTTTAGGTGATAGATTTACTTGCAACAATTTAGAATTATTGAATTACAGTCATATTTATGGGTTACATTCTATTTTTTATGATAGTAGTCTGATTTGTTAAGATTAAATTAACGGGATTTGAGGATTTGAGATTGCTAAAATTAATGGAATTTTAATTGGATAATATTTTAAATTGAATTAATTTGATAAGATCAAATTGAGATTGCTTAAATTATGCAATATTTTTTGCGGTAGAGTTATTTGCAACAACTTTGGGAGGTAAAAAACAATAATATTATATGTACAAATCCGAATGTATTGGATAAAGTAATTATGAATTTAGTTTTGAATCCTAATGCAATATTTACGGAAAAGTTTTATTTTTGGTTGGGAGAGTTGCCAAAAGTTGGGGATCTAATAATATTATCAGATAATTAATATTATATGTAAAAAAAATTAGAAATTGTTGCATGACAGTTATACCATAGATTTGATGCAATTTTGTAATCGCAACATATTTATTGGTTATATCACAATTTTATCGTGTAATTATGGAATTAATATTATTTTTTTTATGAGATAAAATTAATTTTTAAAAGTTTAATACATAGGCGTGAATTGTATGAGTTAAAATAATTTTATTGTCTGTGAGAATAGTCTGAATGTAAAAATAATTATTTTTATGGTGAGTATGGTATGATTTTTGAAAGCTGAAAAAATATAGAAATATCCAATTGTGAGATGTAATATGTATATCGAATTAAGATATGTTGAATTATTATGTGTATGTGAAATAATTAAAAAAATGGGTGTATTAAGGTTTCACTGAAAGTGCAAGTTGCGAGTGACATTTCCAGTAATGTTTCATCATAGAGCGACACGTGGCACAAGTTTAGATTTAACGTGGGATTGAGATAAATGGTATAATATTACGCTGTAATATAATTAATGTTGTTATATAAGTGTAAATAAATTGTATAATATTACGTTATAATATAATTAAATTAATAATGATAGCATCTTTGCAGTTGAGATTAACAGAGCACTTGAGATTATCAAAACAGTTTAGATATGTACTGATTTTGATAATAATTTTGATTTTAGGATATAATAATTATGTTTGAACATAATTAAATTTAAATTTGTAGTGATCGTGTAGATTATACCATACATTATAAAAATAATTTTGTTATTATTTGTGTGTGGTATAATATTATAAATGGTATATAATGGTTAGTAAATTATATTTTTTTATTTGTTTAAGGTATAATGTGTAGTATAATATTATAAAATACGAAAAGCAGGAGTAATGGTTCAGCTCAATTTTGTTATTATTTATTAAATAATAATAAGTATGATATAATGTAAAATATAATATTATAAATGGTATATAATATTTTAAAATTCCAAAAGCCGGATTTAATGGGTAATTATGGTTAGTAATTTGGTAAGTAAGTTATATGTATGGTATAATTATATAAAATGTATAATATTAGAAAATTATAAAAAGTAGAGTAAATTCCCAAAATCGTAGTAAGAATTGAGGGTATTAAATACGTAAAACACGTGTTTTATTGTGAGAAAATCACTTGTCAAGCATTGGTGTTATGTACTGCATTTTAGTATATATAATAGATTTAGAACCAATAAATTAAATAATATAAAAATAGTGGGATCAAGTGAAGACAAAATGTTTCATACTCAATTAATCACTAACAATGCTCAGGAGGACTTGTCAACATCCTGATGTAGCCTGCAGCGATACAATCATCTATATTCCCATGGTTTTAACTTTTAAATTAACTCTATTTTTTCCCTTAGATTTTTCTCTTAGATTGTACAACTGGTCGTTAAGCACATTTTTTGCGTTGAAAACATTATTAAAGTGATTATCTTAACGACTGTTGTTAATTAGCGTGCGAAATACATAATCAAATTATAAAATGATTATCATAGATATCTTTTCTCTTGATGGGTAGCACGAAAATCAATAACTAGATAAACATTGACTTTGACACCACTACGAATATTCAATATATATATATATATATATATATATATATATATATATACACACACACACACTGACGGCTGAGAAAAAGATAATTTCAATTCACAAAGATGTAACATCTAGAATATTATTTATATTGAGATATAATTTATTAGACCTTTGAATTTAGTATGTGTAAAAGATTATTTTATATTTAAAGGTGAACTGGGCTATTTTAACACATTACGAGAGGTTTGAACTGTAAGTTAGTCCATTCAAATATATTCTCTAGAGACGGTTTGAGATATTTAGTAGAGATATTTTAAATATCTGAAAGAATTATTGGGAGGTAGTCAATGAAAAAGTATATATAAAACTATCACAAGCGAGCCAGGTAATGATGCTAATAACAACACAGACTCGAATATCAAATATCATTTCAGCATTATTTTGATTCTTTATTGTGACGCTATTTGATCTGTACTTATTCTTACACCAGAGTATTTTCAGACGACCTAAATCGTCACCTAATATGTGGAGTGATAATGATTGTTCTTGAGTGTAAGTAGCTTGTTGTTTGGTGATTCTAACGAACGAACATAATAATGTGTCAATAATTTATAACAACTATTTATTATGCATTATTTTCTATCTAAATATATATATATATATATATTAAAATTAGTCTACATTATAGTTTCTTGGGGCCTATTGCCACTCCATAAAGAAGCCAAGGTTTTACTCCAATTTTTGTCTTAAGACCTTTGAACAGCCTTTCAGCGGCAAAGAAGCCCCTTCTCCCAAACTAAATTAAGTTTAAAAGGTAAGATAAACCTTTTCGTATTTGTATTTCATCTCTTTAAATTTTCAACACGCATACACTAGGGCAACCAACTAAGCTCTGGTCTATGTTGTGCTAAAAAATTATTGGGAATTCAATGTTTGTTTAGCTATAACATTTGTAATACAATGAGTTGCTAGTAATAAAAATATTATATTTAAGTTTGACTTTAAATTAAAAATAATTGCACAAAAGTAATATAAAAAAATTGATCTTAAAAAAAATGAGATTGTTTGGGTAAATGAGAAGGGACAAGACAGGTATGACTAGGTTGTAAAATGAATAAGATAGTTCGAACTCGATTCGTATCCATTCGACTAAAAGTACGATTAGAGTTTGATTCAAAATATAAACAATTCAAATATCAGTAAAGTTTAAAATTCGATAAATTACTCGAATCTCTTTAAATTATAATTTTTTAATTTATACTTAGATTATATTCATTCAGAAAGTTCAAACTATTTGAACTCTTGATTTAAAATTGTGCCATACTTGAAAGTTAAACAATTCTCAATTAAATTTTATTTTATATTTAATAAATTTTAAAAATTAAATTTGAGTAATTTAATATTCAATTCGACTTAATTTATTTATAACCTAAAGTATGAGATTTTTTTATTTTTTTATTTGGATGCGGGGCGAGTTCACAGGGAAGTACTTGTTGAAGGAGTGGGCATGGGAAGGGGTTTTCCGACCATACACGCATTCTTGCTTGGTTTATCGGATAAAATATGAGTAATGATATTTTATAATAATTTTTATAAAAAATAATGAGAGCTGTCAAAATAGTGGGATTCATTATATAAGTGATGAATTTCATCATTTTTAACAAAAATCTTTATATAAATAAATGGTAAAATTATTACACATAAGAAAGCTGCTGTATAATTTATACAGGTAAAAATTTCCCCGGCAGTACAGATAATAGTACTCACACGTGTCAAATATAGGAGGAGGAAAAAAGGAGTAGTAGAGACAAGATGGGACCCACAAATGATTTAGTTCCGTGAGCCCGATGATTATGGATCGTAGAAGTCGGCAATGATGGATGACGGCACAATTTTTTTGACGGATAGGGTTTGTCCTTTGTACATGTATTTTTGTTCTTCTTTCTTTCTTTTTTAGAGTAATTCTTAATTTTTCAAAATTTTATATTTTCTTCATTTTAAAATATAAGTTCAATTTATTAAATATATATATATACACACACACACACACACATACATATATAATAACTTATCTACCTGAGAAATTGAGGTAATTAATTACTTATAAATTTATAATTTTAAAATTAATTTGTTCATATATTGTTGGAATAAAATTAATATTATTTTATTGTTATATTTTAAAATAAAGGGAGTATTTGGGATTGTGTTATTGGCTCCTTGCTTTACGGGACGGCCATCCGACCATTGTTGCCTAATTTTCGTCGACCGTATTTACTTTACTTTTTCTACCTAGTCTTGGTCCTTTTACTTTTCTAGAATCGCCATCTTTGACTGTGAGACTAAAAAAGTAGCAAACATATGTTACGCTCGATCTTTTAACATAACTATAACTTGAAAATCTGATATATAGACTAACGAAATAATTTAATTGAAAAGAAAAATAATTAAATTTTTCACGTAAAAAAATGATACGTTCATTTTTTTTTCTTTATTTTATATATATATATATATATATATATATATATGAATATGAATGAGTATTACTATACGTTTAAATAAATTTTGTTTAAAATAAATTATACGGTATATAATTTATTATGTATTAATAAATTATACTATACAACTCATAAATGTCTGATCATATTTTTTTAACGAGGAAGTAGATTATACTTTCTCTAGTTAAATAAAAAGTTATGTGACCATTTGTACGGGAATTAATTTTGTGGAGCGGCATATATTCAATTGTTGACTATTTTTGGTTAACATTCTTATATCTGATGAACTAACTATTATATTTCATGAATGTTCATAAATTTAAAAAATTGATATTTTTACAAATAAAATTAACATTTTCGTAATACTTCTTCTCACATGAATAATAAATAAAATCAACATTTATGTGAATGAGATATTATAAAAATATTAATTTTACTTTGTATAAATAACAATTCTCTGAATTTAACTTATAGTTTACAAAAAATTATTAATATTAATTATTTTAAATAAGAAAAGGTGTCCATACAAATTTGGGCAGTGAGTAATTAAGTTAGTATAGCCCAATTTACGTAGTTGGGTGTTTGTTGTAGTGGGCTAGATACAGTTGAGGGCTTCCGGTTCTTTATTTAGCACAAAATTATAGTACATGGGATCCAAGCCCAACCGAAAAGCTTCCTATTCGGCACACTGATTTTACTGGTCGGCATGTCGTTTCAGACGGGGTGAGCAATAGTGCAACTTGGTGTATTTTCAAATAAAAATTGCACGTAAAACTATTTTGAGGCAGTTGTCTAAATTAAAAATCGCATCGTAAAACCGCTTAGAATGGTGCATAGCAATTTCTAAAAATGCATTTGTGGTTTTAAATGATGTGCTTTTAGCTTGAAAACCAAGTGAATAAAAAAGCATGTCATACTTTTTAAATTCTAAATAATTCTCAAGTATTGCTAGCTTGCTGTTATAAATAATACCCAACTATAAAAAGTTAAATTCTTGAAAATCAATCACTAATTAATTTAAAATTTTTAATTTCTCAAATTAAAAAGTTAAAGTTTAATACCATATAAAATTTGAATATGCATACATTATTATAATACAACCATTGTTCCAAACTTAAAGTCTTAAATAATATAAAATTACATATTTCAAAAATAAATTTATAGCCATACTTAAATAAAACTTAAAAAACTCTAGAACATACAAAAAAAATATATATATATTAAATAACTTAGAACTCTAAACGGGTATAGTTTCTATAACGAAACCGTAACCACAGCCGTAAGAGATGCGGTTTAAACTGTGAAAACTAAATTATGCCACCAAAACCATTGGTGCAATTCTTACGATTTTGCGTGCGATTTCGATTTCTTCCTTGGAAGTGTCTCTTTGAGGTCTATCCCAAGGGATGATAATAGTGTGGCAGTAATTATTTTTTAATGATTTGTAACCACATTGTTCTTAAATATTTTTATACCGAAATTGCATTGCATTGATCCGAATTTATGTATTTGCAGTATCATAATTGCACCACCCAAATTTTAGTATTGAACCGAATCGCATTGCACCGCCATGAATTAAAATGCAATTTGTAACTTAAATTACAATAAAAATATAGTTTACATAAAAAATTGTTCTTGAATCAAAGTTTACATAATAATTAAGTTTATCTCAACAAAAGTAAAAGTAGAACAACACAACAACAATGAGAATTTAAAAAAACTTAAATAAAAGTTATAATTTCATTTTTTGATGTGGTGAGATGCACCATCAATTTAACATTGAATATTAACATTGCATCATATTAGTCCTTATTTTTTTTATACCAAAATCGCACCACTTAGCCAACGATACTTTAGCAAAAATCAATCGCTTAGATAGAGTTTAGTCAATTTCGATTTGAATTGTCATCTTGGCTTATCCCATTTTTTTCATGTTGTCGTCATGAATTTAAATTGACCCTAATTTTCATATAAACAAATGAAGAGAAAGGAAAAATGCCATTTCTTATTGTCAAAATTGGTTGACTATGCTATGTTGCTTTTAAATTTAAATCAATTTGGTCATTTTTTTATTATCAAAAATCCAATAATTTATGTTTTTTTTAAAATTATAAATCGTGCATATTAAGGTATGGTTTAACACATGCTTTGACATAATAATTATTTAAATATGTATATATACATATTAAAATTTATCAGTAAATTAAAATTATTCCTTAGATGGGAGAAACGAAAATTTTAAAATAGGGAGATGAACGGGAGTGAAGAATTGTCGGGAATTTTCTGTTTTATTCGCTTCCCTCGCAAGAGGACCAAATTTATCTATTTTTCAAAATTTGAATTTTACGCCTCGCGATAATTAGGGAAATGACCGACTTCACGGTATGTCCAAACCTTTGAACATCGTCGTAGTTTAGCTGTCCACTCCTTTTACTCTTCAGCAAACTAGCATTATTTTCCATTCCAGTTCTCAATTTTATTTTTTAAATTCACACATACATACACATACACACACACACGTATGTATGTGTATGTAGTAAGAAGAAGGTAAATTGCTCCGGAGTCGACCACTCAGAGAAGGAATCATTACTAATATTTGTGTTTCTGAAAAACTGGATAAAGTACTCCCATTCACTAATCGATTCCAAGGAGTCTAGGGTTTATTGATTCTGTATATGGCTAGTCCCCGATTCGCCATCACTCCAACTGAAAAAACTCCAGCTTCTTCTTCTAGGGTTTTTCGAACCCCTCTGACCGACGATGCAATCTGGAAAAGCCTTCGAGACGCCGGTTTTGACGAAGAATCCATCAAACGTAGGGACAAAGCTTCTCTCATTGCCTATATTGCCAAGCTTGAGGCTGAGGTCTCTCCAAATTCTCTTTATCTTTATCTCCCATACTATTTAATTTTAATTGCGTTATTTAATGTTTTCGTTTATGAAATTTGTTATTATTTTGGGTATTTTTGCTGTATTTATGGGAATTCCGTTTATAATATGGATGATCATATATTTATAACTTTTTTTTTTAATTTTCTTGATGTTCTTACTGTTGATAAGCAATTTTTGAAGTATGGGACTGGCTAAGTAACAAAAGGGGGGAAAGGAGAAAATTATTTCAATCAATTTTCATATTATGTTTATTTATGGTGCTTGTATCTTGGGCAAGTTTTGTGTTTACTTATACTCTAGCTAAATTGTTGAGTTCATTTATTTTTATAACAAGAAAATTTCTTTTGGCAAGAAAAATGTTGAGCTCTTTTAATGTTTCAGGGATTTGATTAAAGGGTTTTTTCTTCTTTGCAATTTTTTTTTATTTTTATATATATATATATATATATATATATATATATATATATATATATATATATATATATTATTTTTATGAGTGTTCCTTTCATATATCATCGTGGTATTTGCTTATTTTTATGTAGATGTATGACCATCAATATCAAATGGGACTACTCATTATGGAAAGGAAAGAGTGGGTTTCCAAGTTTGAGCAAAGCAAAGCGGCTGCTGAATCAGCAGAATTGATGTATAAGCGTGACCAGGCTGCACATTTGTCTGCATTGGCAGAAGCAAACAAACGGGAAGATAATCTAAAAAAGGCTCTCGGAATCGAGAGAGAATGTGTTGCAAATGTATGCTCACTTTTATTATTTGTTTACCATGGTTTTACTATCATATTCGTTGCTAATTTAGGATTTATGTAGATTGAAAAATCATTGCATGAGCTGCGTGCTGAATCTGCTGAGGCAAAGGTCTCAGCAGACAATAAATTGGCCGAAGCACGAAGTATGATGGAGGATGCTTTAAAGAAATTCACTGAAGCTGAGACAAAAATGCACGCAGCAGAATCTTTGGAAGTGGAAGCCAGTCGGTATCACCGTGCTGCTGAAAGAAAGTTACATGAAGTTGAATCACGTGAAGATGATCTAAGGAGGCGTTTGATATCGTTCAAATCTGAGTACGTCACCATGTCTTCATTATCATAATACCATCAGTATCATATTTATTTGCAATGTTTACGTTTTAAAAAAAAGAAAATGAGAAATTAAATGCATTAAAGATTAAACTTGAACAATTACAACGTCTGGGGAAACTAACCGTCAGTTAGAGGAAAGCTAGAAGCCTCACTCTAATAAGGCTGCTGTCGGGCTTGCCATCCTCGTTCAATCCCTCTCTCGATCCTTCGCTTCGTTGGTTGCTTGCTTACCAAGTGAGACCGGCAAGCGTTCCTTGTGATTCTAGGGGGTTTAGTATAAGAAGAGGGCTAAGCTCCTTAAAGAGGATGGGACTTGGTTTTTTCGTTGTTGACGTTGGAGCAATCATTTTCTGTCTAAACGGAAGTCTCATTTGATAATCCCTACGGATTATGAGTGGAATTTCATCTGCATATAAAATATTGCATAGAGCAAAAGGAGGTTCAGGAAGAAAACTTAAGAAGAAGCTCGAGTGCATCCCTCCTTCGCAGGGTAAGCGTCACACTATGAGCTTCACGTGGAAATGGTAGTCGATAATAATTGTAGCATATTCATTACTTGAGATATCAGATTTAGATAATAAAGCCGAGCAGCTTTTGCATCTAATATATTTTCCAGGCTAGCTATCTGAATTCTGAACTTGTGGCAAGATTCAATCCATCAACGACAGCCCAAGGCTCCAAGTATACCAATGTTTCTGGAGAAGCCAAAAACCTATTCCCCTACTATATGTGCTGTCTACTTTCCTCTGCTTGTGATGTTAATATGTTCTGGGACTTTTTTCTAAAATAGAAAACCAATACTTAAATCCAAGGTCAGATCTTGTGATGCTTCGTTCAGAATCAAAGGTTAAATCCATGTTCTATGTAGAGAGAAATCCTCATTTCTGTGTAAATTTTGATAATTGTAGACCTGTATAATGCCCTTACTTTTGAGAGTCTCCTATTGATCATTTCTAATTGTGCACATGTTGCATCAAGTATCAATTATTTGGTTTTGATCCATGCTATATGTACGGTGAAATCCTTATTTTTATGTAAATTTTGATAATTGCACCTGTATAATGCTTTATGTTTGAGAGTCTCCTATTATTCATTTCCGGTTGTGCACATAAGCCATGTAGTGTCGATTTTTTGTTTTTGTTTTGGGAACTGATAAGTGTGTTTTGCGTCTCAGTTGTGATTCTAAAGAGAAGGATATTCTTCTTGAGAGGCAATCTTTATGTGAAAGACAGAAAACTCTGCAGCAATCACAAGAAAGATTACTTGACGGGCAAGCTTTGCTAAACCAAAGGGAGAGTTACATTTTTGATAGAACTCAGGAATTGAATCGGCTTGAGAAGGAGTTGGAGGCTTCAAAATCTAACTTCAAGAAAGATCATCAAGCCTTAAGCGAGGAAAAAGCCAATGTGGAGTTAAAGGCATCTTCCTTGCCATTAAGAGAGGAGGTTCGTACTCAATGTATCTCTCTTTAATTTTTTTGAAGTGTGCCATGTTGGTATATTTGGTTGCGACTTTTCTTACGAGCATCTATAATGTAGTTTTTCTTTTGAGTGCTAGCAGGCTGTTATCAAAAGGGAATGTGAGCTTAAGAAGAAAGAGGAAGAGCTACTTGTTCTACAGGAAAAACTTGTAATCAAGGAGTCTGTGAGTACATATTCTTCACAGTCTATGTGATTGTTACAACGAAATATTTTTCTGATCACTTCCGCAGTTTTCTAATCCTGCTTCCTAATAAACAACACAGGATGGAATTCAACAGGTAATGGCTAATCATGAAGCTCTTCTGAGAACAAAAAAATCTGAATTTGAAGCAGAATTGGAAATGAAGCGCAGATTGGTTGAAGAGGAAATTGAGACTAAGAGGAGGAATTGGGAGTTGAGGGAGGTAGACCTTCTTCAGAGAGAAGAGTTGATTTTGGAAAAAGAACATGATCTGGAGATTCAGTCCAGAGCATTGGTTGATAAAGAGAGAGATTTAACAGAGGGGTCAAATTTAGTGGAGGAAAAAGAGAATAGTCTCCAAGCTGCTGAAGGAGAGGTTGAGTTGAAGGTAGCCCTTCTGCTGAAAGAGAAAGAGGAGATCAACAGCAGGGAGTTTGAACTTCAGAAGTCTTTGGATGTACTGGAGAATGAAAAGAAACAAATTCATCATGCAGAAGAGAAAGTGAAGGCCATGAAAAGCGAAACGAGTGAACTATTAGTTCTTGAATTGAAACTTAAAGAAGAAATTGAAATAGTAAGAGCCCAAAAGCATGAACTTGAGGTTGAAGCTGATGAGATGAATGAGCTCAAGCTAAAGTTTGAAACTGAGTGGCAATCTATTGATGACAAAAGAAAAGAACTACAAAAGGAAGCAGAATGCATTGCTGAAGAGAGAGAAGTCCTTTCCAAGCTTCTCAAAGATGAACGTAATAGCCTAAAATTAGAGAAGGATGCGATGCGGGATAAGTATAAACGTGATAACGAGTCACTTTCTCGTGACCGGGAAGCATTCATGAGTAAAATGGAGCATGAGCGTTCAGAGTGGTTCAGCAAAATTCAGAAAGAACGTTCAGATTTCTTGCTGGATATTGAGGTGCAGAGAAGGGAGCTAGAAAATTGTATTGATAAGAGGCGTGAAGAAATAGAAAGTTACCTAATGGAAAGAGAGAGAGACTTTGAGGAAGAGAAGAAGAAAGAATTGCAGCATATCGCTTCACTAAGGGAAACATTGTCAAAGGAAACGGAACAAGTTAATTTAGAAATGAATAGACTTGATACTGAGAGAAGAGACATCAATTTGGATCGTGAAAGAAGAGACAAGGAATGGGCTGAGCTAAATGATTCAATTGAAGAACTTAAGGTCCAGAGGCAGAAACTGGAGAAACAAAGGGAATTACTGCATGCTGATAGAGAAGAAATTCTTGCTCAGATTGAGCATCTGAAGCAATTGGAGGATTTGAAAGCTGTCCCAGATCGTATTTCCTTAGCTGATATTCAGCAGCCTGATATACGATCTAGCAAAAGGATTTTGGCGAGAAGATCTCTGAAGCAGCAGACTGACTTGAATTTAGGTAGTAAAGCAGATGATACTGGTATTGAACTCGATTCGTCTGGGAAAGGATCAATGATTACCTCTCCTCCTCTATCGACTCCTTTCTCATTGCTCAAACGATGTGCTAGTACTCTGCTAGAACAAAAACAGAGTAATAAGAAAATGAGGCAGTCGGAGGAGACCAGTAGTACCCCCAGGTACCTCTTTAATCCTGTTCAATTAAACTCTATTGTGTTAGCTTAATTGTTGTATTTATGTAATTATGAGTTTTAGTTATATTGTTGAGTCTTTTATCAAAGAGGCTTAATAATTTGTTTGTTTTCTGCTATTTTCTTTTAGTATGATATCAACACAACCGAATGCACTGGTGGATGAGCATGCAGTCACATCACTCAACCAAAGTCCAGTATGCGCCAAGGAGACTACTGTATATATAGATAAGATCATAACTATTCAAGAAGTGACCCCAGTTGATGGTGGGAGAGTTATGGGGGACAGTCAGGTAGCATCTATATTTTCAAAATTGCTTGCATTGTTCTTTGGCAAAGTATGATATGTAACTATTTGATGTAATTTACAACTTGCAAACTAGTTTGTGCTCTACTTTTGTTTGTCAAATGTCTTTATAACAGAGTAATGCTAGAGGTACCAAATGGCGACGAGTCATTATTACATTGGTTTGGTCATGTGATAAAAGTGAGTTTAAATATTCACTTGGGAACTCATTTGGTGGCCTGAATTTGGGACCCCTATCATTATTCATTACAAGTTGGGGGTGAAACTCTTATTGCATTCAATTTTACTGTTGATTTCTAATATTGCTATACTATCATCCTATCTGATCAGAATATCGTCTAGCTTTGTCGAGACTCGAGACACAGATCTTGAGTGAAAATCTTCGTCCTATCTTTGAGTTTGAATCATGTTTGATACAAAATTCTAGTAGCCTGTTGATGGATAATGATGTTTTGAGGGGGCCTCTTAATCTGTATGTGTCGGGAAGTTTTAGGTGGACAGTAACTTTTGGGCCTCTGTTATGCTACTGTAGATGTTAGTTACATCCCTTCTGTCTCTTAGGAAGACGATTTCTTCAAATCCGCACACATCTCAATTATATTTCTTCTTTTGGTTATTCAGAAGTATCCAAATATTTCATGATTGATGTCTTTTCTTATTTATTTATAGTGGATGATATGATGTCTATCCATGTCCTTACATAACCTTCAAGAATGCCATACGCTCTACAGCACTTGTGAAGTCCTCTATTTTTTTTTGCTCATCTTCTGTTTATCTGTGCATAGGTATTCTCCCCTAAATGTTAAAAGCATGCCGTCACTGAAACCCTTTTGCCTCTTAACATAGTTTTTTCAGGCAGCTTCTTATTGTTCCTTACGTGGTCTTTGAGCATAGTTTGTCTGGCAGCTTCTCGCTGTTCCTTACGTGGTCTTTGAATTTCATTGTCGAACCTTTCTTATTACTTGTTCCGTTCCAAAATTAGAGATATATTTCTTAAAAGACCACATTAAGGATGATTTTATGCTCCCAAATGTACCCTTAATATTAGTCAAGTTGTGATGGTGTGGTGCTAGAAAGGATAGTGAATAAGTAATGGCACATTAGGAATAACACGTCACTTTGTAGTCCTAAAATAGGCATGCATCTTTTTTTTCCAGGAATGCACTTAAAAGGAAAATGTATCTTTAACTGTGTAATGAAGGGAGTGTATAATGTTATTGCAAAATTGATGAAGACACTGACGTGTGGAAGCTGTTTTTTATATTTTGATGCTAGCATCCATATTTCTGGTTATTTCTTTATCTTTTGTGATATTGTTAAAATTTATGATATTCTAATACAGCAGTATCAAGAAGATGCTATCTACCAGGAATGTGATGAGAAGCTTTCAGATAATGGTGACTTGGAATCGGATAAAAATGGGGAAGTTAGGCAGAAAGTTGAAAGGAGGAGGACAAGGTCAAAGCAAAAGCAGTAAAAATGTGTATTTTTAGCTTGTTTGGGAAATCAAGTTGCGAAGATGTTTCTGTGTTTGGATATTGAGATTGTCACCCACGGTTTTGTTATTCAATTTTGTTTAGTCTTGTCTCAATTCACTTTAATCATCCGACTGATAAATGAAACGTGTATTCTAGTTTTGGTAAATCGGTAGACCTAATTATTATGCTTGTAATTATATAGATGCTGGTAGAGATCCATCGATTTAATTGACGTAAAATCATTTACTTTGATGATTTATTTGGTAATAAAAAGTTTTTTAAATTGTCTCCAATAATTATTCTAATAATTTAATACAATGAAAAACTTTTGAGACGCTGGTGGAGATCCTGGGAGTTAATTGACGTAAAATCGTCTATTTTGATATTTTTTTTGATAATAAAAAGCCTTTTAAATTGCAGTATTGTTATACGTAATGATTTATATAATGATTTATACTGTGATATTTTATAAAATAGTAAGTCTCATGAAACAATTAAAATATGGGACTCATTATTTTATGAAAAATCATTATATGAATCATTACGTATAATAAGATTTTTTAAATTGTCTCCAATAATTATTCTAATAATTTAATACAGCGAAAAAACTTTAGATGTATACATAAACGAGTTATGTTGGATTCTTAGATGAGATTAAATGTAAATGAGATCAAATGGAATTCGTGCTGGACTTGTTGAATAAAAATAAATAAAAGTAATTTTTAGCAAAAAGTTGTTACTATATAATCAAAATTTAAAAATATTTAAATACTAAAAACATTGGCTTTTATTTATTCATTCAACAATTACTAATTAGTCAACATTAGCTTTATTTATTCAGAGTTTCGCAATGTAAAAAATCAACACAATTAATTTTTTTTTTATGTGATAACAATCAATAATTAGTTGACATTTATCCTAAATAGAAAGAACCAATCTCGATTCATAATTTAGAGTAAAATGGGAATACTTAGGTCCGGTAATTAATAAAACTCGAATTTATAATTTTATAGGATTAAAATCGAATAGGGAATATATCCTCCCGTCTCATGATTTAGTCTTTGTATATTTATATAATTATGCAGCTATCTAGTGTGATTTAAGTTGTTGACAGTAATAAAATTAAATTAAAAATAATTTTTTACAAGTAATATTAAAAAAATTGAATAAATTTAATTTGAGAAAAAATAAAAGAACTGGTAAGCGGAGTGGAGCGAGTACAGAACATTTGTTTTTGAGGTTGAGTCGAATTCGGGAGTAATATACGTGTTGGTGAATCGGGTCTGAAGAGGGTGGCCGGATCAAACCCGTTCCAGGCCTAAATTAATACCGTAGGGTTGGTAAAACGTTTACAATTAAACGAGGATTCAGTTCAACTCAAGTTGAATAGTCCTGCTTCTCGGCGACACTGGTTAAAGCATTCATCACAGAGAGGGGAGAGAGACAGTAACAGAAGAGAGAGAAAATGGAGGGCGGCGTGGTGTTTGCAGGGCTTCACCACCCACATCCTAATCATCTTTTCAGTCCATCAAGTAACGCTGCTGCCCTTTCCCCCCCTCCTCTCTTCAACGATAGAAAACACTTGTACTCCTCTCAATCTCTCAAGGTAACCATTAATATGGCGTTTTGCTCGCCTTCGCCCATTGTGATTTTTCTCTATTATGTAAATTGAAACTTGCACATTAAAAAGATTTTATTGCCTACTTATTTGGTTTATTTTATTCATGCTTGTAGCTCCAAAAGCAGTCTCATTTCGCTTCGTATAATGCTTCTGTTCCAGTGGCATCTCCTGTCAGGTATTTGTTACTTTAAGTTGCATTGAAAAATCTGTAATACTTTATTTACTTTTCAATTACATCAGCACGTTCCAATTTCTCTATTAGTTGTACTTATTTCTTCCCACAACCAAGTTAAACTGCCATGACTTGCATTGTGGTGCCCTAGATTGATATCATGAGGCTTTGGCGTTATTCATTATTTACTTTCTCTTCATTTGTTTTTAAATTTTAAGTGAAGCATGCTAAATTAGCTTTTTGTTTTACTTAATGGAAAATAAAATAAAGTTAGGGTAGCTGGTAATAAGCTGATACCAAACGTTGATTAGTCCTTCTTTATCACAGAAATGAACCATCTGCGATAGCTGACATTGATTGGGACAATCTTGGATTCGGGTTTGTGCCTACTGATTACATGTATATGATGAAATGTGCTCGAGGAGAAATTTTTTCTAAGGGTGAATTACAGCCTTTTGGGAACATTGAGTTGAGTCCATCAGCTGGAATCTTAAATTATGGGCAAGTTAGTTCTTTAACCCTTACCTTGTGCTGAATATTTTGTTTGAGTACAATGCTTATGTAATGTCTTAATGATATAATAATTTAATTTTTAGTTTCCTTGTATTTTAGCTTTCTTTGTTTTCTTTTTTAATGTATAAGTGTGCTATAGTATTGCTTTCTGTATATGTTTCCCATTTAAGTCTCACTTGCTGGTGCTAAATTATGTTTATAGTTTCAATTACTTAGCGGAATTATTCAAGGTGTTATCTTCTTGCACCTTAGAGTGGATGGGCAAGGTTCAAGTCCCAACTAGGATGTGGTTGTCTTGATAGTGCTTGTTTATGGGGGAGGGGGTGGGGAACTGAAGAATTTTTTCTAGTCCACTATTAAGGTCTCCTGGATCACTACATTCTTTCGCTTTTTTGCTTCAGGTTTTATATTATTGAATGTTGTATATTGGTTTATGATAACTTTGATTTTGCATACGGGATTATTCAAATTTGCTCTCATGCAACTCAGATTTCTTTCCCTTTTCCATTTATGCCTATAGTATGCTTCAGTTTTCTATTACTCCAATATAGAGAATTAGAGTTTTATTCTTTGATGATTTCCCCCCACCCCACCCCACTAGAAGTGTTTGTGATTATATGAAAAATATCCTGTTTATTTCTCTAGAGGAATGACCTGCCAGTTTTTTAGTTGTCCCTCTCTTGACTGCCATCTCTGCACAAGTGAAATCATGAGAAAGTAATGCAGTTGAAATATCTTTTTGTTTAGTTGATGCTTTTTCCAGTTGGTTTTCAGGACATGTTCAACTGGTTTTCCTTTTATTTATTTTCAAGCGTTTGTATCCTTTAGAGAGATTCCTGGCATATGTAGGTGCATAACAGAATGGCTAGCATTCTTCTTTGGTCTTTGCTTTGAAATCGAATTGGCTAGATCTCATTTACTTTGTTTAATTACGTGTAGGAATTACATTGATCATTGAACTTCATACTTTTTCCGGTTAAATCTTTTTGCAGCTTTTGCTCTTTTTAAACCTTTCTTACTTGATTCTTGTTATAATTGCATTTGCTGAAATTTTAACTATATTGTTCTTGTCTATTTAGGGATTATTTGAAGGTTTGAAAGCTTATAAGACCGAAGACGGAAACATTTTACTGTTTCGTCCAGAGGAGAATGCCATGCGCATGTGTTTGGGTGCAGAGCGCATGTGCATGCCTTCCCCAAGTGTTGAGCAATTTGTGAAGGCTGTAAAGGACACTGTTCTAGCAAATGAAAGATGGGTAATGTGCAACTTTAACTTTGCAGTGTCATAATTTCTGCATAATGGGTAAATGGTAATAGATGTTAGATTGGAGATTTGTTTGGTTTTAAATGTTTAATGTCTTCTTTCAGATACCTCCTCCCGGTAAAGGTTCCTTATATATAAGGCCATTGCTTATGGGGAGTGGAACTGTTCTTGGCCTTGCACCAGCTCCTGAGTACACCTTTCTGATTTATGTTTCTCCTGTTGGTAACTATTTCAAGGTATAATGTTTATACTTGGGTATAGGTTGCCATTTCATATGAATCATATCTAATTTATCGAAATCTGTCCCGATAAAATAATTTCCATTCTTCTCTTTTGTATTAGACATGTATTTCATATCGAATCTATTTTCTATTTGCTTTTCCGTTTTATACTGGTAATTCATAA
This sequence comes from Hedera helix, assembly GCA_947179155.2. Classification (NCBI taxonomy): domain Eukaryota; kingdom Viridiplantae; phylum Streptophyta; class Magnoliopsida; order Apiales; family Araliaceae; genus Hedera; species Hedera helix. The sequence continues at coordinate 43,237,325 of OX359270.1, read as the reverse complement.
TTATTATAAAAATTAAAAGAGAGATCCCCCCCCCCCCCACCCACACACCCTAATCTACAACTATTATTAACCGCTGAAAGATATAACATGAATATCTTATAGCTAACTGAAGAGTTGGAACTTGTAAAAAAGTTAATTCCTATATTGATGATGAGAAAAGGACAAAAAATAATATATGTTTAGAAGTTAAAAGTAAACGAGCAAAATGTTTAGCAGTTAAAAATTGTGGAAGTCCCTACTTAAGCATTCTAAGTATTGGTGCATGTCTGAATGTCTCCACTAAGCTAATTATGTGAAGTTGAACATCAACTCGATGCTCGATTATATTAATGGACCGAAGGTTATTACACTATATATAGGTTGCAAAATCCTTACTTCAAGTTGGGAGTGTTTTATATCCCAACTAAATGATAAAAAGGTCATATACATTAGTGTGTGTATATATAATTGACTTTCTGGCAAATATTTTTATTATTTTTTAAGTTTCACGTGTGCATAATTGAGAATATGGCTTTGGGTTGAGGAAAAGGAAATATCTTGCTGACCTAACTAGTTTGGGATTAAGGCATAGTTGAGTTAATTGAGCTTCAAGCATACAAAGATAAATATATATGAGATCGGATGTTATTTCTTTCCATATTATGTACTAATTAGTCTTTGTTTTTACTTTTTTCCTTTTGGGTATAATGAGAATCTCATGGCATATTGTGGTGGGGTGCAATCTTAACTCCTTTACATTTCTTCTGCTGGGTACATGTGGGGCTCAATCTTAACTCCTCTAAATTTCTTCTGCTGGGTACGTGTGGGGCTTTGAGGCTCATGGTGGTGCTTAAATCAGTGTTGGACATTCTTTACTCGTTATTTCTTTTTTGAAATGGTTGTTGTGTTAAGTGACAAAGTGCTTATATAACTCCTTAAGAATTTTAATGAACAAGACCACCATTTTTATAAAGCTCTTACTTTGTGTTTGTGCTATCTAGTTTTCAGAATTTTGACCAGTCAATGTTAAGGTCTTCATTTATAATACACATAATTTTGCAGATCGGTTGGACAGAATCTTGCATGTTCTTAACTTTTGTTTGATGCCAGGAATTATCTCCAATAACTTTGGTAGTTGAGACTGAAATGCATCGAGCAACCCCTGGTGGTACTGGAGGCGTGAAAGCGATAGGAAACTATGCTGCGGTAAGATTGCTACCAGTTCTTGTTGGTTAATATACCACTACTTGAATGTGCATTTGGACATACTCTTACCCCATTAGGCCATTCCTATAATTACAAAAGCTTTTTATTGGTTGATCTTGTTCACCCAAACTTGGGAGTTATATTTTATCTTTTTCATATTTTTAATGTTTCTCTACAAATTAAGTTGCTTTCCATCCTTCCCTTTCCTTCTTTCAATTTTTCTTGAATTTCTTCTTTTATTCTTTGTTCAGTGGTCTATTTTGATTACATGTGTGGTCTTTCTCCTTGAGTCTTTTGCAAGTAATCTACTTTGTTTCAAATTGCAGAGTTTGTGCATTAGTTGGAGTGTTTTTTTCAACTTTTTAGAGCATATAGGTAGAGATTCTTATTGATTTTCCCCTCTTTTTGTGTTTTGTGATCACGGAAATTTCTGAGGAAAGGTTTGGCTTGGCCCTTAATACTGATAGCTGATGACATGTGTTTCCATCATTTCTTTTAAGCACCATCATGTGGAAATTGATAATTCTTGATTACCCTTTTATCAAAATTTATAGCAATTTTTTCTTTTTTTATCTAACTTTTTGCCAGCATTCTGAGTATGAATTTTAGGTGCTGAAGGCACAAAGTGCTGCAAAAGCCAAAGGCTATTCTGATGTTCTTTACCTTGATAGTATTCACAAAAAGTATCTGGAAGAGGTCTCCTCTTGCAATGTTTTTGTTGTCAAGGTACACTCTTTATTGCATTAGACTGTGCCAAATATTTAGTTAACAGTTTATCTGATTATCAATTATCCCAGCAGTTTACGTGTTCTTTGTTGAGAAAAACATTTGGTTGTAAGTCTTTTATATTCAGAATTTTCCATCTGATGTTCTTTTCTCATTTTCTTTGACACATCATTCTGAGGAGAGAAAGCATTCAATCTTAAACTTCTCTCTTCAAAATTTTCTATGTGATTTTCCCCTAAACGGAGTTATTGTCGCAACTTATGCCATTTGTTCTAATACTTGTGAATGAAATATGTGATGAAATCTTCCTTGCGGATACGATGAATTGCATAAAATTTAAGGATCTTGAAAACATGTAAATTATACTGCTGACTGCATGACCCAGTCTTTGCCTTTAAGTGATTAGTTTTGTTGTCATATGTTATGGTGGAAGTTCTACGGTTTTTGACCAAGATATTCAGGCCATTATATACTGGGTTAGGACTTGGTAGCTACCTGCTAGGATGTAGACACAATATGCTCACCGTAATTAAAATACTCTACACTTTTGAGATTTTAAAATGTCAACCCTGGAGATACTAATGAAGTAATGATTGATTGACGAGGTTTATGTTATTCCTCTTAAAATTTTACGATATAGGGAAATTATGGTGAGGTTGGCATGCAAGGGTATTCCCTAAGTCTGAACTTTATGTTTCAGTGCAGCTTTTGAAGTAGAGTAGAATGCCCTTCCCAAAATCCTGAGGCAAACTGTTAAACCTTTCAAAAAGAGGCTCTGATTCATTTAACAAGCAGATCAAAATTTTCCAAATGTGGGAGACAAGATTCACAATATTTTCTCTTTATTTATTTGTGATTTCCATTTCCCGAAGTTTTGGGTAGCCACACGATAATACATTTTTATTTTGTACTATCCTTATTTCCAGCATGGAAATCTTTTTGTTTTCTTCTCCTTTTATTTCATGTTACTAAATTTGAAGCCATATGTAATTGATGGCAGTAATACTAACATGGCTTCAATTACTATGCTCTTCTAGGGTAACGTTATTTCTACTCCTGGAATAAAAGGGACCATCCTACCTGGCATTACAAGGAAGAGTATTATTGATGTTGCTCGTAGACTAGGATTTCAGGTATTTTCTCAGCTGTGAATTTTTGAACTATGATGACAAAACTATCTTTGTTCTTCTATATTTTGAAATATGGGGAAGTGGGGTAGAGAACACAAAAAGAAAAGGAAAAAGAGAAGAAATGTGAATTGTAGAACGCTGCTAGGATATAGATGAAAAAACTAAGCCTTGCCTTTAGATATGCAAGTATGGGGTAATGAAAGTCCAAATAATTATACTGCTTGAGGTTGTTTCCAAACTTCTGAATCAGCTTGTAATATTGTAACATAGACTTTGGATTAGCACCATGGCATTATTTTTATTAAGTCCAGTTTAATTGGGAGGAACCCAATGTACAAGTTGGGGATATGTTGTCAAGGGAGAATTTATATAGGAAGGGAAAGATCAAATTATGTTCAGCTTATAGTAACCATTTTTTTGGGGGGACAAAATAGTAAATTTATTAGATGAAAAGAGAGAATACAAGAACAGGGGGAACAAGTAGTTAAACTCTCTATCTATAAGAAGTGGAAAAAAGAAAATATTCAAAAGATAGCAGCTCCACCAATCTCTACAAATATCAGAAACAAAAATTCCCCTAAAGGCCCCTATGGTAGAGGCCCATAAAGAAGTGAATAAATCGATCATATCCCTCAACAAAGTAAAAGATAAATAAATATCTCTGATAGTAAAGCTTTACGCTCGCCAAATCCCAAAAATCAGAAAAAGACTGCGCACGTAGTATCATTCCTTCATCCAAAACCTCTGAACCGGATATGCAGCAAAACCTTCATTGAGATAGGACACCCACACCGCCCCCAACACACCAAAAGTAGAATTCCAATGCAAAAATAGAACACTAATCACTTTGTCTGCAGGTAACACAAATCTCCGGTGATAAAGCCTTGTGGGGTCTCCGTACCTAAAAGAGAGATGCAACAATTTTATCGAAGGTCATGGAAATTTAATCAGTTGGCAAGATTCATCTAGGCCAAAAAATAAATATAAAAGAAATCATAATCAGTTGTATGTACCATTATTTTATAAAGAGAAAAGGAGTTCTTTTTAGAGTAAAATTCAAAAAACCACTTATGGTTTACACGAATTTTTTGAGTCATCATCTGTGATCCGGAAACTATCGATTTACCACTTGTGGTTTCACATTTACTTTCAAGTTACCTCATTTTTGTCCATTTTGATAGCAAGTAGATTTCACTCACCAAAAAGCAAGTGGAGTGTTATCTAATAACAATAAATATTGTTCTAGTGACCTTAATACCCTCCAATTTCCCTCAAATTTAGTAGAGCATACCCCTCAACGATTCTTCACAAACCCTTTTACTTTTCTTCAAGAATAATGGGAGGAATTTATTCAGCTAAGCTCATCTTCATGTCAAATTACAATCATAGGAGGATAATTATTCAACCAAACCCATCCAAATTTTATTCTATTTAGATAAAATTACATGCCAAAAATATTTTTTAAAAAAATAAAAATTAACAAACCCATTGTTCTTGTTCACCGTCATCAACACTACACAAACCCTAACCCTAAACCACCTTCATCAACAGCTGCACCACCACAATCCCATCTCATCATCTTTGTCCAACAACTACGAGAAGAAAAACTCATCATCACACCACCGCCTCCCTTGGTGGAAACCTCCAATTGCTAGGAAATGAATCAACCCATGAAATTGAAAGTAAGGAAAAATTGGAAAGAGATACCTTCAAACGACCCACAACATTGAAAGCAAATTACAGATTTTGTTTGAATTACCTGCAAATTGTCGTCCCTGCAACACCCTTGCCTGTTAATCTATCGCCAGCAGGAAAAAAAAAGCCCAGCAAAATGGAATCTGAAAAATTGCGTGCCACGCAAAGCTTGATACTGGCGGTTGGATTTGATTTTCTATTGACTTCGTAAATTTGGGACCATGAATCTTGCAACAGTGAAACCATGAAGATGGTTTTGTTTTGTTTATGTTAGTATGTTTTATAATTTTGTTTATTCTATGTTTGTAATTACTTTTATTTAATTACACCTATATATATATATTAGACAATTATCAGTTATTTGTGTAGTACATACTTATTGTATAGACCTAATTTGTTATTTCAAATATGATTTTTTATTTATTTATTTCAGTTATTTAGGACTTAATGTCCCAAAAAATTAATTATAAAATTATTTACTTTACATATCATGTGTCAGTTTTTAGGTCACCAAGTCTTTAGCTTAATGTAGTATGATTGTATTTATTTATTTTGCTACATGTATGATTGAAAATTTTGTTCATTTTTTTATTATCTTGTATATATATTTAATTTAGTTTTTATGAATCATAACATTAATTTAGTTTAATGCTTCCTAATTTTGTAATATTGTTTATTTGTATTTGAGATGTTAAAAAGAAAAAAAGAACGAATAAAATGTTATTGAGTGACAAAATAAAAAGGGTAGAACAATCTTTACACAAAAATTAATGGTGTTATGCCAAAATTGTTAACGGGGGTGCCGTTGTGAAGATGAATGTGAAATCATAGGTGGTGGTGATTCGATACTTTCCGAACCACATGTGGTGACTCAAAGAATTGGTGTAAACCATAAATGGTTTTTTGCATTTTACTCTTCTTTTTATATAGAAACAAAGTACAAAGGAGTGGACAAGGAGTTCACCAAAAAATACAAGTGGGGAACTAAAGAGAAACTAGTCACGCACTTACCTCCAATCTCTATGAATGAAATAGCAACTCCTTTAAAAGCTCACATAGCCGAAACCCAAAGCGATTTAGTAAATGATACGCTATCCCGAATAAGAGAACGAGAGAGATGGGTATCATAAGAAACTCTAGCATTCCTTTCAATCCATATACCTCATTAAATAGTTAAACTAGAATACCTTCATAGGATCGTGGGCGGACCCCATTGCCTCCCAAAGTCCCTAAACCTGCTTGGAGGCAGTTGGAGCAAACTCTCCAATGAGTAAGGGAAAACCTAGGCCTCCTCAAAATCCCAAAAAGAAAATATCATAGACTTCGTGCTGAAGCACAATGCAAAATATAATGTTCTCGAGACTCTGAACTTTGCCTGTAAATGACGCACATATTGCCATCAGCGTTTGTATTGTCTTTGCCTGTGCAACAAAATTTCCAAATACTTTGTTTTATAATTTTATGAGTTTATATTGTTTAATACTATAATTCCTCATTTCAATCACCTTTGTGGTAACCAGCTAACCACCGTCCATATTTGATGCAAGTGTTTAATTTAGAAATTTACTAATGTGTTCAAGACTTCAAGTAGTGTTAAAATCTCCTGCATGTTACACTTAAAATATCTATACGCATCAATGTTAGTGCTGTCTCTCAGGTTTTTCTTTCCCAAGTTTAATGTTATCTATACAGTACCTTTCCAAAGTTCAATATTATCTATTTTAGCATAATTATGCGCACATCTATTTTAGCTGTAACTACTGGTCTCATCAGATGATAAAGTCACATGTCCTTACTTTGTCTTCTTATTCCTCTTGGCCCTATGCTAATGAGTTTGTTGCTCATCTCCACCATTCTGTAGCCTTTGTTTGTTGTTCATGATTTCTTTTATGCTGATACGTACCGTGCAGGTTGAGGAACAAATGGTAACAGTGGATCAGTTGCTAGATGCTGATGAAATTTTTGTTACTGGAACAGCGGTAGTTGTATCACCTGTGGGCAGCATAACTTATCTTGGTAGAAGGTAAAGTCTGTATAATGCTGTTGCAATTTTATCTTTAGGTTGGTTGATCCTTTCTGAGGAATGGATTTGGTAGCAACTCCCCAGTCCTAGATTCTATATTCTTCTTCAGAAGTGTTCTTTTCCAAGACCTCTTCCTTTTAGAATCTTTTAGAGAGTTCACATGAAGAATTGGAGTTTGAATAGAAGGCACATGCCTAAAAGACTCTTTGTTTCAAATGGTTGAACATGTCATAATAAGCAATTTTGGTGATTACATAAGAAACTTCTCAGTTTATGGTGGAGCCTAGTGCCGGAGCCATTTTGGGAAACTAGAATACTTGATCAATTAATTGCTTGTCTTTCGTTGTGCAGGGTGTCTTATGGAAGCTCTGGGATCGGTGTTGTGACGCAACAACTATATTCTGCACTAACTAGACTACAAATGGGTCTTGCAGTAGACAGTATGGATTGGATTGTCAAGCTAAAATAGGTTTCTTATGTAACTGAATCAACTGCGCACTTTTGTGGACGGTTTATATGTTTTTTAGTATTATCTTTATATAGGCTTGAAGTTTGGGTTACAGATTTAGCTTGCACAAGCTTGAAGTCATGCCATGTACTATAGCTTAGAAGATTATTCGGCCATTGGCTGTTATTGCAATCTATTGAGAAGTTTAACTCATTTTCCTTTCTCCAGCCTAGTTGGTGTTTTTTTCCACCTTATTTTGTGAATGATATCTGTGGTCAAATATAGGCCAGAGTAAAATCCACTCCCCCCACACCCCACCCCCCGCGCACACACGAAAAAAAGGAAACAGAAAAGAAAAAGAAATAGTGGAAAGGAAAAAAGATTTGCATACGCCAAAAAGCAAATTGATATTATCCCCATTGACCATGGTAAAAAGCTGGCTTCCTGGATGTAATTTCAAGAACTTTATATTTTGCTGTTGAATGCACTTACTATTATTTTTGTGAGATGGGACTACGTAAAAGTAGCATTTATTTATTTTTGGTTATAATAATAATAATTTTAAAAATTTATTATTATACTTTACCCCTAAATCACATATCCCTCCTATTTTTTAAGCCAAAAAGCCCATCAACGCTACCTTTACTTATCTATTGAATAAACAGGGCTATATAGTATATCCCCGAAGTCAATTCCACGGTGCCATGGAAGAATTGGCCAAATAGTTTGAAAGGAATCATCAACCTTCCAGAAAATTTCTACTAAACGAGAAGAATAAAACCTTCGAACGACTGGAATGGAGAAAGTAATTAGTTGCCGTAGTTTGACCGAAGTATCACCATACAATAATGTCAATAATTTTTTCTCTGCAAAGGTCACTAAAGTAGAAATTCCACTAAATTAATACAATGCTTCTTCTGCTACCCTTTTTTGACGTTCTACAAGGTCTCGCCCAAAAGACCCAACTTACTTGTTTTAATTTTTATTGAAATGGTAAATTTATTTTTCGAATAGTGATGGGATACATGGGCATCGATAAGGGGCCCAAAAATTTGATACCCGGATTGTGCGAGAGTATATTAGCGTACTGTACTGTAAAATATTTTTTTCTTTACAAATCTTGCATCCCTCTGAAATTATTGTGCCATAACATAATGCTACATTAATTACTACCTCTAATATTTGCTAAGAAATAGCCTTAAATATTAGTATAATATAGGAATAACTCTTATTCCGGTGTAGGGAGTATTGCAATAACCAACCAACAAATAAGTTGGAAATAAGCAATAATAGTGGTTTCCTTATATATATATATATATATATATATATATATATATATATATCAGGAGTAGGTCACTGCACTTTCAAAAGAGCAGGTCAGGATTACCACGAGAAGAAAGTGGGTTGAGCTGAGAGTAGACCCTCAAAATGAAATTAAGAGTACTGTTTCAAAACTAGGATTCGATGATAGTAAACAAAATATTGAAACACACGCTGAGGTAACTAATAATTAATTACTCCATTCGCTGCACTTGTACTTTTAACTATAAAGTGAAGATGTTCTTAATAAGTCATTACTTTGATTTATATTTTCAAAATCGGCTTAATTAAATACTATCACTATTACATTTTAACTAATATTGGTACATAATATATCTAACAATTTTTTTAAAAAAAATCTTAACTTTAAATATGTAACTGTAATTTTGGAATGGAGTGAATGGTAAAGAAAGAATTAAAGAAAAAAATAGAGCAGCCAAAATTCACTAAAGGCGTATGAACAACAAATGAAAAATAAAAATGAAGGACTTTGGCTTGGTAATAAGTCAAAAATGGCAATATTAATACTCCTACTTTAAACAGATATGGATGTTGAATTTGGTTATACGTTGATTTGTTGCATATATATATATATATATATATAGAGAGAGAGAGTATACTAAAAATAAAGTTGACTGACAAAGGGAAACCAACTTTTTAACGCCGAAGAGTCTTCAACTCTTTCTTGGTAGGCTACCACCATAATAACTGCTTAGTTCTAAGCTTCACTCTTCTCTTGGATAATGGGAGAAAACTTGTAATATATATTCCAGTGTCAATTTAATACAAATTATTAGTATAAATTAACATTTCTTTATATATATAGCAGGTTCGTAAATTACCTTGTCGAAGATCCTCCACTTATAAGTTATTACATCCGCCAAAGAAAATCTTCCATCGCGTACGAAATCATCTACGACAGTGTGGAAAAAAGGGAGTACTAATTGAAGTGTATATATATATATATATATATATATATATATATATATATATATATATATATATAACAAATGCATCGTATCCTTCTTGTGTATATGTATTGAAATGTTAAGCGGGTTATGAACTTTGGCATGTCATGACTAATGCCTAGGGACAACCGCCACTACTTCCGTCAAATCCAACTTTTCACTGCCATGCGGCCCATGCTACTATTTTTATTTTTATTTTCCTCTTAACAAACACTATACATTACTACAATATTTAGTCAGCAGGTTGGCGATTTGGTCACCCACTAAAAACACAAAAGGGGGAAAATCTCGACTAATTTCCACATATGTTTGCTAGCTAGCTAGCATGCACATGTATGGGGATTATTGTAAGCACGCACCGTTACTTTCAACTTTTCCTTCAAGTGGATCTATTCCGTGATACGTTAGATCATGGTCGATATGTTTGCTTGATGCAAGAACATGGCCTTGTTTCCCACCCCAACTATATAGCGACTTTCTATATTTCCTGTCACATGATATTTCTTCTTTCTATTTTCTCCTGCGACAATATATAGTGAATTATCATTTTATCAATTTACCTTCAGTCCATGTTTACTAGAAACGTTAATTGACTGGGTTACATAAAATAAAATCAGATACGAATTAAAAACACTTTATGTGATGAATATACAAGATATCTTAATTCTTGTATTAGGATTCGGAACAAAGTGTATAAAAGGTAAAGTGAGGTAGTCCGATATAGTCTAGTCTATCATAATGAGATTGAGATCTCATGACGTAGATGCTATCTACTACCTTTCAACTCTGAACTGAGTAAGCCATCAAGACACGAGTTGTAATTCCATGATATATACTACATCCGATTTAAATTTTAGAATTAATATTGAATTTTTTACAGTCATTTTTTAATATTTTTAAACTCAAATTGAGATCGATGAATTTATTTAGTTTATGTCAATACAATTATAAATATTATAAATTGCCTAAAAAGTAGTACTAGTTATAAAATTTATTATTTTCAAAACTTTAATAAATCATGTCAATTTTAAATTTAAAAATATCTTAAATAGACTTTTAGAGAGTATAGTGATATTATAATTTGGAACGAATAGAATACTATCTTATATAACATTAGTTGCAATTTTCTTACAAAATCTGTCACAATAATTGTTTTAGGATTAGAATATCAACTACTTTTTTAGGGCGTGTATACATATAGACAATAATGTTAGCTTGTTACAAACATGAATTAATATTTTGATCATAGAGATATTGCGTAATACCTAGGTTAAAAGATTAATAATCCCATACATCCTTCAAGCGTAAGCGTACTGCAAGATTACAGTATATATATATATATATATATATATTTCATTTCGACATGGGCATCCAAATTTAATATACACCTAGGTAATATTTGTTTGCTAAAAATATATTTGAGATTTGACTATTTATATTAATTTAACATTATTTTGGATTATGTTAACCCATGATGGGGGATTAACAGTTCTTTAAATAATCATATGGACTATTTTTTTTATCATTCCTAAAGTTATTTATGATGGATTATATAATCCCATGAAAAATATGAGATTAATAATCTCCTTTATTTTAAGTTATTAAATAATTTTATGGGACTAATAGTCCAATATTAAGGGATTAATAATCCCTTATCAAAAAATTAAATAGTACAAAATAATGTTAAATTAAAACAAATAATTCAATCTCAAATATGATTTTTGCATATATAGTCCTAAGATAAATGAACATTATCTTATATTTTTATTTGTAGCACAGAGATATTGGTATGGCATGATGAAGTATATATATATGGGAAGAGATTCTAGAGAAATAAAGACAATGAGAAAAAACTTGGTCCAATGTTCTGGCATTCCATTTCTCCATTATTCTATACAAAATGGTTCATCTTTTTCTAAACCCACTTTTTCAAATTCGGTGTTCATTTCATCCCCCATGTCTCTCCTTCTCCAGCTATTATAGTCTCTCTCTCTCTCTCTCTCTCTCTCACATGTGTGTGTATATATATTTATAAATACTGCCTAGCTAGTAGTACTCCATAAAACCATTATCATCAGCAGGTTATGTATACTATACAAAATATATATATAATTACCAGAAATTAACAAACACCAACCTCAACCCAGAGAGGCAGAAAATTATAGTCAAGAATGGGGAGAGCTCCTTGTTGTGACAAAGCCAATGTGAAGAGAGGGCCATGGTCACCTGATGAAGATGCCAAACTCAAGTCTTACATCCAACTCCATGGTACTGACGGCAACTGGATAGCCTTGCCCCAGACGATAGGTATAAATTAAACTTGGTCTCTCCTCCGTATTTAGTTAACAAAATCTCACTCAATTATATAAATTAGATCGAATTACACAAACGTAATTATAGAATGGATATTTAAAAGGATTATCATTTGAATTATTTCTATAATCTTTTTATTATTTGTAACAAATTACAACTTTAATATAATGCAGTTATTTAGACTGTTTATGTTTACGTTTGCTGATTGATGGAGTATTATTGACCAACTAATTAAGGGCTTAAGAGATGCGGGAAGAGTTGTCGGCTTAGATGGTTGAATTATCTTCGACCAAACATCAAGCATGGAGGGTTTTCAGATGAAGAAGATGACATTATTTGCACCCTCTATATGACCATTGGAAGCAGGTACATATATACAACTTAATTAATTCTTCCAATTAAAACTGGAGTTTTGATATATGTAATGACTCATACAATGATATGTATAATAATTCAATGTAAAAATAATGGGATCTACTATTTTTATATTATAGGTCCCACTATTTTTACATTGAATTATTGTACACATCGTTGCATAGATCATTATTCATAACAAAATTGTTAAAACTATACGAGTATTAGCTAGCTAGTTTATTCTTCATTGATAATGCACGCTCAATTCAAACGGATTAATTTACTAAGTTTATGCTAATATATATGTTTTTGAATTAATTTGAACAAGGTGGTCTATTATTGCGGCACAATTACCAGGACGAACCGATAATGATATAAAGAACTACTGGAACACAAGACTTAAGAAAAAGCTCCTCGGCAAGCAACGTAAAGGAGTACAACAGGCCGCTCGACGGTTGAACTGTGTTGTCAATAAGCAAGAGATAATCAAGAGAGAGGATTTCATGTCTCATGATCCCGATCAGGCAACCAACATGCAATATTATCCCTATAAATGGCTGCCGGATCAGCTTCCAGCTGTGGCCATGTCATCATTGACTGTGAATCCGAATCCAAACAATCTAGAGCCTCCGAATCCAAATAATCTAGTATATGAAACTGACATCGATAATTTCATGAATATTATTCCGGCAGCTAGTTCTTTGGCATCCATAGATAATAATACTTGTTTTCAATTGCTGAATAGCCATTATTCAAACTATTTTCAAGCTTTCAACAACTTGGCTATTGATCAGATGGATGAAACAGCATATGGATTCATGGAGACTACCAATTTGTGTGGAGTGGACATGGTGAATGGTGGTGGTAGCATGAATGGTACAACTACCTCTGCAGACAGTACTACAACTAGTAGTTGTGGAGGAAATATAGTAAGCTCCTTTGTATGCTCTCCAATGGTTTCCAGTAATTATGAAGATGAGAATCGACAAGGGCTGTATGCATTTGAGGAGCCCACGCACTTTGGGTTTCAATAATATAGTTACCACTAACGTACGGTACTGTATGTTTAGCTAGCTAGGTACACAATATGTGGTGTACGTATAAATAAATAAATATACACATTTATATTTTATGTTGACGTATAAATTTTTCTCACACTGAAATTACCAATCAGCAAGATACCTGTACACTTATTAGGCCATTAAACACCCTACAGATCAGGTCAAGACTTGAACTGTCCGGGAATGCTCAAAGTATAAATAAGTTTATGCGATTAAACATCACAATGGAGAACCCAAATATATGCTAGAATAATTGTAAGATATTTGATAGATCTTGTATTGTATGTAGAAGCATTACCCGGTTTATTTGTGAGGTTTTGTGTATATACTCATTCATGCATCACTAGGAGTTCCATCAACTTTATCAAGTGAGAAAATAATATTTTTCCCCACTCACCCAAACCGTTTCCTAGATAAGAATACTTAAATGGATTGACCCAAGGTCCAAGTCCATCATAATAGGTAAATTAGCTCAGCTCAACTCCATAACAAAATAATAGTACTTGGTCCATATTAAAATATTGAGTCTAATAAATTATGTCCCAACATTTTATTTTATGATCAATAGGGAATTTTAATTCACTGTTGCTTTCGGTTGAACCTTATCGAACTCTGGGATTTGTTTGTTTTGCACAATCACTTTCATTCTAATTATTTACTCAGATTCCTCGTATATGTTTTAAAAATAAATAACAAATATATATCCCTAGCATATACTTCCTTGAGTTGCACACGCACATAGATATGTATTATATTATATATATGGTGTTTTCATTTGTATATATACTAGGTTAATAATTTTGCCATCACTTTTGGGCTGAACGAACGTCTAGTTCGGTTGATACTGCATGAGTACACGGAATTTAATTTAGAGCCTGAAAATGAGACATAATCTGCGAGAATGTGCTGGTCACCTGGAACTGAGTAAAGCTTAATTAATTAAGGACCTCTTTTATTAATTAATATTTATAACTAAGATTTAATCAAAAGTACGTTGGAAAGGTGCTTCGTCGTTTTGGCCACAACTTGGTTCAGCCCTAGCTATCATGTAGGGCATTCAAAAATGGCTATGTTCTTTTATTGTTATTTTCATAATTTCTAATTATGGAGTAATGGAAAAGGAGGATATACTGGAAGAAGCACATATCATCAGAGAGGGACTTGATGTTAGGGCTGGTTGCATAACTTTTTTGTAACCGCAAGTATACGGATCGTGCTTAGTATTTACTATTGTATGATCAATCACATTCATGAACTCATTTCTAAAAGTCTTCATTGCAGATAAATAAAAGCTATGTTTCGCAATTCAATTTCACATTTTTGAATTGAAAATGACCGCCAAATTTTAATTATATAAAATTATAGATAAACTCTTAATTCCAATTTCAAATTCTTGAATTAAGTTGCCAAGAGATCGAGAATATGATTTTAGGGTAAAGTTCTATGTCTAGTGATTTTGAATGTAAGATGATAGATATACGATCTCCCATGGAAATACGATCAAATGTCATGTCATATTTTCTGTTACTATACCACTCTCTTTTTTATAACTTTAGGAAGCTTGCCCAGCTTTATGAGACAATTGATCAAACAATTGGATATATATGAGAATTGATCAAGCATAAGCGCTACTTAAGAAAAAAATTATTTCAGCAACTTCATCTCTTACTGTTCATTACAAGATTTAATGACTAAGAGGGGATCTGACCGTTAATCTTAATAGCGATCAGAGAGAATTTTTTAATCTTACCGTTAATCCTAATAACGACTAGATAAACTAAGTCATTTTTTATTTTAGTTTGGCGCTAGTCTTATATTTATAACCGTGAAAAGCATTCAAGTTACTATCTATATTCCTTAAAGAATTTTAAGTATCCTCAGCTGGTTTCAGTTGTTATACATGTATGTTGATGCAGATTGATACCTAACTTCTCATTTCATGTGATATATATATATATATATATATATATATATATATATATACACACACACACACACACACACATATATATATATATATACGTGGGGTATCTTAGATTACTTTCTATCAATTGTTTTCATTTAAGTCGGTTAATTTGAGATAAATTAAACATTTTATGTCAGTTTTCCCACAAAACTAACGACTAATATTGGTCTGATAATCTAGTAGTAAAGTCTATCGAATTTTGTCTCTAAGCTAGCTAGCTAATAATGATTGTTGACTTTTAGCCTTCAGGTAGCTTTGAATTTGGTTTGTTGATTGGACAAACAATTAAAGGTATTAGTATTAAAGTTAGCTGACATGTATGATTTGGAGCTGGTGGTTGAGTTTGTCAATCTGTAAGAGACTTTACAGTCCATTAACAGAACCAACTCTTTGACTTGATATACTGGTTAGATTATGAAAGATAAGGACGTACTCTTAAAACTTTGGAATTAATTAATTAATGGATTGAAAACTTTAACAAATCATTTTTCTCAATGAACAACGAATTAATTATATATAGCCATTTGTACCAAGAGATGATGGGAAATCAAATATCAATGAATAATAAATTAAAATGACGTACGTACGTGCTTAAAAAATAACGGTAATTTTTAAAACGAACGTAGTACTAACTAATGCCTGAAATTACTAAAGAAGACGGCTCTAAATTATATGACATTCTTAAAATGTACAGATCGACTACTTTTACTGTCAGTTATAAAATTTTCATATAAATTTTATAATATTGGAGCAATATTTCTTTTATATATATATATATATATGCTCGATGATTCGGCTCCTTTGTCTAGATTGATTAATCTCTCTCAAGCTGTCAAGAAAGTTTATATTTTCAAATGTGTAATGGGGTTTCCTCTACAAAATCAAGGGAGTAGTAATTCAGAGATTTCCCGGTCTAAATTATAATTTACTCCCCCCTTCCTACGTTTCAAAATTTTATTTTATTTTATTTTGTTAAAAGAAGTACTCGTGTTTAGGTTTATTTTAAATGATGATTTTTTGCTATTTTATAAATTTTTATTTTTTAAGTTAATTTTTCATACATATTTTTTATGATCTAGGTCTTTTTTTATAATGTTTTTGATCTTTTACGTGGGAATAACCCACAAGCAATGCAATATAGTAAAATAAAATATTTTATTTAATAATAAAACTTAATTATATATTATATAAATAGTACTATATTTCGTTTTTAACAATAAATTTAGTAATGGTGTGATGAACTCATTAAATACTGTAACATACCAAATTATTATAAGGGTGATGCAATAGATTGAGACATATAATGTATCAAGTTGACGGGAAGATTAATGATTATTGGATTGTTTTATCACTAATGAACTTGATTCTACGATAATATATATGTACATATAGATGGGTTGGTTTTTGAATTAAATGAAAAATATTTTTTGACTTAAAATAGGAGAAGTAATACTATAGGAAAAGTAATTTTTGCATAAAAAAGAAGAAAAGAAGGATAAATTAAAAAATAAAAAAAAGAGGACGAACTAAATTGTCTGTTTAGTTAAAATATTCAAGCATCTATATATCTCGTGCAAAACACAAGTTTTATCATAAAGTTATGATATTGTAAATATTTTATTAATTTTTTTTAATAAATATATTAATAAATTTATTAAGTAAATGGTTCTAATAAGAAAATACTTCTAAAAATTATATTATTTAACTTATACTAAGATTTTACTTATTCTTGAATATAATTATAGTTATATTTAATCAAAAGTAACAAATTCTAGTTAGGTAAGATGATCTATTTGATTTCCCCCCGCCCCTCTCAAACTATATCGTTTAAGTTGTAATAAAATCTTATTTAACAATGGTAATAAATTAATATTACGCAAAATGATCTTATGTTTATTTTCTTGTAAACATTATTTCTAATATTTATTGTTGACTCGGGTGAGCTGAACGAGGGGTTTAATTGACGTTTCAAATTTTATTTTACAAATTTTTATTACATAGAGTAATTAATTTTTTATTTAATAATTGAATCGTATGATCGATTAGTATATTATATTTTTATTTTAAGAATAATAACAATTATATTATCTAAATAATAATTAAATCTTTTGGATACTCAAAAATATAATTATATTTATATTTTAATAATAGTAATATATTTAATTTAGGTAGATGATATTTATGATAAAAAAATCTCTTTCCAAACTTTATTATCTAAAAAACAATATAATTTTAATTAAACTTGTATTATTGTATATATATTTGAATAAAATAAATCAATTAATATTAGGTAATATAATCTTATTTTGATTATTTTTTATAAAACTATATCATGAAACAATGTTTTCTTATAAAACTACGATATTAACTTCAATTTTTGAATATAATTTAAAAAACTAATATTAGGTAAGATTATCTTATTTTGAATATTTTCTTAGAAAAATATATTACTAATTCTTTTTTTCTTATAAAAGTACGATACTAATTTTAATTTCTAATTTGAATTGATAAATAATTAAGTAAGATGATCTTATTTTGATTATTTTCTTATAAAATTATTTTTTTAATTCTTATTTTTTTATAAAACTACGATACTAATTCTAATTTTTAATTTGAATTAATAAATAATAAAAATTTACTTAATGTAGGAAAAGTTAACAAAAAAGGAAGACGAACCAACTTCAAAAAAAGAAGAAGGAAGAACTGAATTATTTATTTAATTATATTAAGTATGGATAGATAGATTATTATTTTTTAAAGGACTCTTCCACTTCAATCCATCACAATAGAAAGCAACCCAACTTCCCATTAGCATAGGCCAAGAGAAACTCATGACATTATTCTACAGGGAAGGAGATAGTGAGACCCAGCCCTAGACACTGTTAATAAGCACCCAAAATGGGCCGAACCATTGATGATAGGCCCATTTATTATGATTGTGTATCAAATCTTGAAAATGAAATCAGCCCAAAAGTACTCAATGAGACCAATTTTACGAGACCCAAACTCTATGGGAGTCTACCAAAGATCAAAAAAGAAAGTAGACGATTCAGAGATACTTGATAAAACTAAATGAGGAATTCTAAATAATTAAAGGCCTCTAAATAAGCTAAGCAGGGTTGAGATTTTGAACACAGAATGAAATGAGGTGTTTAATAATAAATCTTTTAAAATATTTAAATAAATGCATTTCCCATTTAATATATATATAGACAGCATTGCTGAGAGAGAGCAGAAACTACATACTCTCCTTTGACTATATATAGGCAAAATAATAATAATTTCTTTTGAAACTTCCTTCAAATTATGAAAACAATCTACAATTTACGAAAATATCCTTCAAACTAATGTGGTTTTTATCAATAGTAACTCTAGTATAATTTATTTGTCAGTAGGTCTCACATCTATGTGAGAGCGGAGGATGTGAAAATATCATTTTTTATTGTAAAAATATCGATTTCCAATAAAAATGGTTACTTCTGTCAACCGACACTCCACATTCAAATGTATGACCGGCCAATCTTTCTCGGACCAATATTTTTCATTTTTTCTACATGTATGATATATATATATATATATATATATATATATATATATATATGTATGTATGTATATGTATATATGTGTGTGTGTGTGGAACTTAGAAAAAAATAAAAAGAAAAACAGAAGATAATAAAAAGTCATCTCTCATAAGATAAATCGAAGGAGAGAAAGATCTAGTTAGAGCTAGGGTTGCTAGAGAATAATACGCTTACAAGGAGATACAATTGATCATGAAGACAACAATTCCTCCTTCTAGACTGTGTTATAAATCTAACCAAGGAAAACAAATAAAATATCTCCTATTTCACACCAAAATTCGAGAAAACAAAAATGTGTTACTATTTCTGATGGCCATTAATATCATGGACCATGGCCTTAATTGTAGCTAACTAGGGACATTAATTTTAGGGTATGGGAAGTGGGTCATGATCATAATGTGAAAGAAGTAATAGAAGGTGTCATGTTCATTTGGCTAACTTTTGTCTTCCTCGAGGTAAGCATCACAAAAGTAGAGCACACCAGCTTGCTCCGACGATGGAGCACAAGGGAGAGTAAAGAAACCTAATTTTCAGACCCATTCATACGAGCTTTCAATATTTCCAAGTGTTCTCTATTCCATAGCTCCCATGTGCTTCCATGGACCCCCTCGTGTGAAACCCACATGATACCCCATGCTCCTCATTCATATATAATTTTCATTAAATGAGACGTCTTACCACTACTAGACTATCACTTTGGTATGAGCCTTTCATTTAATATAACAATTCTTCGTATTGTTCATGTTTTCTCTATGTTGGTTAGTGTATATAGAAGCACACCATTTACTAAGTCATCCAAAAATAAAAATTATGCCATATATATATAGGGCATGATTCATAGCATATATTCGCTATTAATTCTCATAGAGTATACACTATCTATACAATTGAAAATAAGAAGAAACAGAAAGGATTAAAATATAAAAATCGATCAAAAAATTAAATTCTAAATATTAGATCAAAAAATTCAACAGATGACCCTAAATCTTAAACCCTAAAAACTAAATCCTAAACCCTAAAAAATAAATCATATCTTATAGTTAATAAGTCTCCTAATGTAATGGTTATCTGTTGAGTTTTCTGATCTAATATTTAAAGTTTGACTTTTTTATCGACGTCTACTAGTAACAGACATTTTAAAAAAATTTAATCGTCCGCTATTAATAGTAGTGGACACCGATTTTTAGTTTCTGATTCTGATCGTTACTTCTTGTTTTCAATGATATGAATGGTGTTTGTCCTTTTTGATCCATAACAAATACTTTCTATGGATCACACACACACACACACACACACTCCAAACGACAAATAAAAGTTAATAATATTTTTAATAAAAGATACTCCCTTCTTTCCATTATATAATTCATTTTAGATTTTTTTTTATCTTTCCAAAATATAAGACGTTTTACATATATCTAAGAGAAAAAATATATTCATTTTCTACTTTACCCTTAAAAATAGAGTAATTGAGAGAGAGAGGAGCAAGAGTAATTGATTAATGCATGAGTATTAATAAAATTTCAAACCAACATTTTTTTTTTTTGAGAAACATTTCAAACCAACATTAATTAGCTAACATTAGTATTAATAAAATTTCTTAATATATGTGCTTATATTTTAAACGACCTATATAATGAAAAAGATCGAGTAATTAAAAAGATTGGAGGTAGTACTTTAGTTTGAAACATTAACAAGCCTATGTTTATACATTGTGTTTCGTGTTGGAGCGAGGATTAGTGTCGATAATTATTGGACAAGAAGTTGCAATTGTATCTTTGTCAATTATAGTTTAGTAAGTTGGTCAATTTCTCACTTTTCTTTTCTTTTATGGTTTAGTAAATCTCTCTAATGAGAAAGGATACCTTAGCAGCATACCTTCGAAGTGGCATGGTGCCCCAAAGTACGTAACCAGTTACCATGCATGGCTCCTCACCAATCAGCATACTAGACAACTTCACATCTACAAATGTACGTAACCTAGTCATCATGGTCAACATGACTTTCAGTCCCTTGTGGCACATACTTATTGGTTTAGTGGATGTCCATATAGAAAAATTATTCAGTGTTTATGGGATATTGTCACGTGATGCCTCAGACCAATTACATGTTGTCATTTTAACATGTACAGTGAGCTCAGATATAAAAAATTCACTATACACGTTAAAATTAAATCATATGATTAATTTGAAATACTACGTAATAATATCTCAAAAATACTAAATAACTTCTCGTCCGTATGGGGACCTGTTCCGCCTAATATTTTGTGTTAGTGTCAAGCATTTGTCAAGAAACAACACAAAAAGCAATGTTTTTCGTGTCTAAATTTGTCTTCCTTGTCTACATGAAAAGACAATTGTATTGGCTGCATGTCCGCTGACTTGAAATTTGATTTTGGGTACCATAATTTTAGGTAATCGAAGAAAAAAATTAACCATGTAATTTAGCTAGATAAAATATTAATATATATTATAATGTACAATTCATAAATATTTTGTTTAGATAAGTTAAACAATTTTTGTCTATTTACTTGACATTTTTCCTCAGTCTATCTAGGCCAGCGGTAACGCGCATGCAGTAGGATGGATGGACCAGATTATTATTTTAATTCATTAGCAGTTTTTATTTGCTATATATATATATATATATATATATAAATAAAATTTCATATACAACCGCAACAACTGCCAGTTACGTAGGAAAAAAAAGTCTCTCCTTGTTGTAATTGTGATCCATTTAAGATATAGTTATAACTATCAACGGTTCAGAATCAGCTACGATGTAATTAAATCAACGGAAACTTTGTACTGATTATAATATTCGAAAGCAGATTATTAAAAAACTGTAAAGCGCAGTATGAAAATCCTACTCCAACCTTCATGCTCGACAATATGGCATAATATCATTACAAAGAAAGAATATGCGAGGTTAGCCTCTTCTGATTTTCAGAAATGTAGTTTTTTGTGAACTTCTTATCGGAGAGCATAGTGTTAGAATATTTTATTTCTTAATGTGGCCTCTACTATTTATGTATTTATTGGACTTACATATTGTATTAATTTAATTACTTTATTTATGGGTTTGGTAATTATGTGACCCATAAGTAATATTACTAATAGTATTTGGCATAATGGACCTTAGGGTTTCATAATCTTGATGGACGATTTTGATCCTTAGCTATTCTATAAATAAAACAGTTAGGGTTTGGTCTCAATTGTCGTCTCAAGAATTTTATACACACCTATATATCCATTCTAAGATTGAGAGGGACAATTGAAAACCTTCACCCTTAAGCGCAGCGAATACGTGATACGCACGAGATGTCTTCTCTCAATTCATATAAGTACTTATTTAATTTATATTTATTCTATGAAATAGCACGATCTGTTAATAATAATTATTTAACATTTGGTATCAGGAGCATGGTTACGCTATTACATAGAATAATTAATGCTGATAAATCGGAGATGCATTGCTTTCCTGTATGCTATGTAAACAGACCAATTTGCTTGTATTGGCATTATAATAATTATTCAATACGTAGAAGTCCAACTTGCCATCATTCATGAAACTGGTGGCTTATTGATCAAAAGCAATATTATCCAAACTATCATGCCCCATCAATAAAGTAAAATAAAATAAATAATTAGTGTGGGTGTGGGTGGATTTAACTACTATCAAGTAGTATAATATTCGGTTTTATGTCGCCGTGAATGATATTGTAATGCATAATTACAGTAGAATTTATTTTTGCTTGCATTAAAATAATAATAATAATAATACTAATCATGCTGCAAAATTGGCGTGCTTTAGTAATATATGAATTCGTGCTTTAGCAAAACTAATTCAATATAAAACTAATTGACGTGCTTTAGCAAAACTAATTTATTCATGTATTATGATTTATGGGCCACTTTCATGAAAGTCATATAATCAGAACATGATACATGTATCTTTTAATATCTATTTATATATTTAATATTCCTTTTAATGTCATTCACTCTTGTATTTGTGAAACTATCAGGAATATACATATGTCTCATGAACTATGCATTGCATTTATTAAGCATTGTGCTTAATCGCCATGTGTATTTAATTATGTATCATGAAACCTGATTTTGGAGAGAGAAAGAAGAAAATAAAATAAAAAATCAATGCTATAAAGTTAGAGAATAAATAATGAATTATGATTCATTAGTACTTAATTTTGTCATCTAGTATTCTATTAGAAAAAGGAATACATGACCTACTGGATATGATATTAAAGCAATACTTTATTAAGCATACTACTTACATAATAATTTACTGTTATGCATAAAGTTTATTGTATCATGTTCATTTTATGTTATGTATGAAGTTTATAATCAATTTATGTTCGTAATTGTACATTTTAATTTAGATTATAAACATAATATATTGTTGGGGCTTTAAAGTTGTTACATGTAAATTATAAATAATGTTAATTTTCAAACTTGATTATTATGTTATAAATTTAATTTTTATGAAAATTGAGTTTGATCATAATAATTTACATGTATGCGTGACTATTTTATTGTTAAAATTAATAATCAGTCCAACGGAGGGTTATTAATTGAAACAATTAAAGATTAAGAAAAGTCACATGATGTTACATTTAATAAATGAATATTTTAATTTTACCCAACGGAAAATTAGAATTAGAATTTATTAAATGGAATTTTATTGCATAAGTAACATGTTTATTTCGTTTCTGCCCAACGGTGATGCGTAAATAAATGTGTTTTGCATTATTTTATGGGGATGTTATTAGCATATTATTGATTGGACCAACGAAAGATTGATAATTATGCACTAACATCTCATTAAAATCTATTTTGGGTGTTGTAAATAGATTTTATATAACTAATTGTTTGCCCTACAGTTAGTTTTTATTATGATTAATTATTAATTATTGTTGTACATTGTGGATTTCTTTTACCTATTTGTAAGCATGCTTATGATTTTGATCATGTTTCAATATTGAATCCTACTACTATCTCTGGATATCTATTTGGAATTGAAATCTTAAAAATGAGACTAATTTTACTGTTTGGAAAGATCAAATGAAAATTGTTCTCGGCGTTATGGCGTTATGGAATTGAATTATGCATTACGAGTGGATCCTCCTGCTCCACTTACAGCTACAAGCTCAAATAAGCAAAAAGCTATTTATGAAAAGTGGGAGCGATCCAACCGCATGTCCCTTACGATTATAAAAAACTATATCTTAACAGCTATTCGAAGAGTCATTCCCGACTCTAAGAATGTCAAAGAGTACTTAACATCAGTCAAGGAATAATTTATGTCCTTCAATTATGTGATTTATGAATCCTTTCAAATTGATGTTCCTTCTAATACATGGTGGATTAACACTGGTGTTATGGTTCACATTACTAATTCATTGTAGGGATTTCTCTCTAAGAAGACACTCCAAAAAAAAGGAGAAATAACCATTAAAGTAGGTAATGGAGAGTCTATACGAGTTGAAGCTGTAGGAACTCTCCCTTTAGTTTTGGAGAATGGTTTCACCTTGTATTTAATTGATACTCTTTATATTCCCAGTATGATACGAAATTTAATTTCTGTATCTAAACTTGACGTTAATGTTTTTTTCCGTTCAAGTTTGGGAATAATAAAATAATTATTTATCGTGACTCTCAAGTTATTGGTTCTGGCTCTTTAGAGGGAAACCTCTATAAGTTAAATTTGGATAATGTCTTTGTTGAATCCTTGTTAACAATGAATGTGACAGAAAGTACCTTTCCAAGTGGAAATAAGAGAAAGCTAGATAAGGAGAATTCCTCAAAATTATGGCATCAATGTTTAGGTCATATTTCTAAAGACAGAATGCAACATCTTATAAAGGATGAAATTCTCCATTCACTAGATTTCTCTGATCTTGACCAATGTATTGAATGTATAAAAGGAAAATTTGTGAAAGTTAATAAGAAATGAGCCACTAGAAGTGGTGCACTTCTTCAGGTGATTCACATTGATATATGTGAACCATTTTCTCCCGGAATTGGTGGACATAAATCTTTCATTACGTTCATTGATGATTATTCTCGTTATTCTTATGTTTACCTGATTAATGAAAAATCTGATTCACTAAATATGTTTAAAATTTTCAAGGCTAAAGTTGAAAATCAACTTGACCAAAAAATTAAAGTAGTGAGATCAGATAGAGGCGGAGAGTAGTATGGTAAACACTCCGATACAGGTCATAGTCCCAGTCCATTTTTCTTATTTTGTCAAGAAAATGGAATCGTCACTCATTACACAATGCCTGGTACACCGCAGCAGAATGGTGTAGCTGAGAGGCGAAATCGTACCCTTATGGATATGGTATGTAGTATGTTATGCAATTCCATCTTGCCTATTTTTTTGTGGACTAAGTCATTAAAGACAGATGTTCATATTTTAAACCGGGTTCCTAGCAAATATGTCCCTAAGACTCCTTATGAAATTTGGACAGGTAGGAAACCTAGTTTAAAATTCTTACGGGTGTGGGGTTGCCCAGCCGAGACTAAGATTTTCAATCCACAAATAAAGAAACTTGACTCTAAAACTATTAGTTGTCATTTCATTGGATATCCTGAGAGATCTAATTTTTACTGTCCCTCACATACCACTAGAATTGTTGAGACTAGGCATGCAGAGTTTTTAAGGAATGGTGATTTATGTGGGAATGATGAACTTAAAAAAATTGATCTTGAAGAAAACAAGACTTATGTTCCTAATCCTGTAATTCAAGAGGGTGAGGCACAACTTTCTATTGAGGCGTATGATGCCCCTGTGATAGCTGAGCCACCACCTAATGTTGAACCCCATATTATTGAAAATCATATTCGTGAAGTTGTGCATCCTTTACGTAGGTCCGAAAGACCTAGAAGACCTATTAATTTTGATGATTTTATAACCTATCTTAATGAGATTGACTATGATTCAAGTAAGATTAATGATCCTATTTTCTATAAAGAGGTCATTACGAGTGTTCAATCAACTCAATAGCTTGAAGCCATGAATGATGAGTTGAAATCAATGGAGCTTAATAACGTTTGGGATCTTGAAGAGTTACCAAAATGTGTTAAACCTGTTGGTTGTAAGTGAATCTATAAGACCAAATTAGATCCTAAAGGAAACGTTGAAATGTATAAAACTCGATTGGTTGCTAAATGTTTCATTGAAAAGGAAGGTGTGAATTATAATGAAACTTTCTCTCCAGTATCCAAGAAAGATTCATTTAGAATAGTCATGGTTTTAGTAGCTCATTATGATTTGGAGTTACATCAAATGGATGTAAAGACTGCATTCCTTAATGTTGACTTGTATGAGAATGTCTATATGACACAACCAGAAGACCTTCTGGTTGAAGGCAAGGAACATATGGTATGTAGACTAAAGAAATCCATCTATGGGTTAAAACAGGCTTCTCCACAATGGTATCTTAAGTTTCATGAGGTGATGAGTAATTTTGATTTTAAGAAAAATATAATAGATCAATGCATATACTTGAAGGTCAGTGGGAGTAAATTTGTTATTCTTGTTTTATATGTTGATGATATAATACTTGCAACTAATAACTCAGACATGTTGTACGAGACAAAACGTTTTCTTTCTGAAAATTTTGATATGAAGGATCTCGGTGAAGCCTCTTATGTCATAGGTATTGAAATTCATCGAGATAGGTCTCGCGAGATATTAGGATTATCCCAAAGAGCTTATATTGACAAAGTTCTTAACAAATACAACATGCAAAATTGCTCCCCTACTATTGCCTCTGTTGTTAAAGGTGACAAATTTGGCTCATATCAATGTCCTAAGAATCAGTTGGAACGTGATCAAATGAATCTTATTCCTTATGCTTCTGTGGTTGGGAGTCTTATGTATGCTCAAGTTTGTACTCGTCTTGATATATCGTATATAACTGGTATGCTTGGACGTTACCAATCAAATCCAGGTTTAGATCACTGGAAAGCAGCTAAAAAGGTGTTACGCTACTTACAGGGTACTAAGGATTTTATGCTTACATTCAGAAAAACAGATAACCTTGAAGTTGTTGGTTATTCTGATTCTGATTTTGCTAAGTGTAAAGACGAAAAGAAATCTACATCAGGGTACATTTTTATGTTTTCAGGAGGCCCTATTTCGTGGAGAAGTCATAAGCAAGAGTTAACTACCACTTCCACGATGATGGCAGAATATGTGGCTTGTTATCATGCTACTTGTCATGCCATATTGTTGAGGAATCTTATTTCAGGACTTAAGATTGTAGATTCCATTTCAAGGCCATTGAAAATATTTTGCGATAATAATTCTGCTGTTAGTTTTTCCAACAGCACAAGTTCGAGTGGTGTTGGACTGTACCTTGACACTAAATACTTATTCGTCAGGGAAAGAGTTGAAGATCAAAATGTTGTCATTAAATATATTAGTACGCATGATATGTTAGCGGATCCACTTATGAAAGGCTTACCACCCAAACTCTTTTTAGAACATGTTGCCGGCATGGGTTTAACTGGTAGTCTTAATTAGTAAGTTACTCTGATGTAAGACAACTTAATTTTGAGCTCATTGTTTTGACTTCACATTACGTTTATGGTTTGCTGTTCTCTTTATTGTGCACACTTGAGAACTTATGAGCAAACAATTATGTTTGGACCATATGAATGAGTTTAAATTATTACCACTTATGTAAACTCTATTCATACCTGTTATGCTTAATGTTAATCCTTGTTTTAATTAAAGTACTAGTTATGTAACTAATGGGGATCTTGTGTTAATTGTGACACAAAGATTGTATTAATTCGTATTGGTGCTTTTGTTTGAACATGATGTAGATATTAAATTAATGCTTGGCCAAATTAATGATTGTAAGCATTATGTTTTGTATATAAAGAGTATTTCGGCCAAGTGGGAGAATGTTAGAATATTTTATTTCCTAATGTGGCCTCTACTATTTATGTATTTATTGGGCTTACATATTGTATTAATTTAATTACTTTATTTATGGGTTTGGTAATTATGTGACCCATAAGTAATATTACTAATAGTATTTGGCATAATGGGCCATAGGGTTTCATAATCTTGATGGACGATTTTGATCCTTAGCTATTCTATAAATAAAACAGTTAGGGTTTGGTCCCAATTGTCGTCTCAAGAATTTTATACACACCCATATATCCATTTTAAGATTGAGAGAGACAATTGAAGACCTTCACCCTTAAGCGCAGCGAATACGTGATACGTACGAGATGTCTTCTCTCAATTCATGTAAGTACTTATTATTATGATTCATTAATTTAATGTTTATTCTATGAAATAGCACGATTCGTTAATAATTATTTAACACATAGCCGAGAGTAGATATTGAGTTTGTGAAGAAACCAATCCAAAGCTTGACATTTTTGTTGCTGCTGATACTACCATGTCATCGTTGGAGTAAATAGCTCCAACGCGAAAACCCGGGAGCCCGAGATCTTTGGAGAGGCTATACAAAATATGAACTCGTTCCCAGACTTCACTGTTCATCAGGTTCCTGTTCATTAGGACCTCCATGATACTAATGAAGCTTGGTGAGCTAAAAATGGTGCCCGAATAAATTTCGTCGGTTACTAAATGAATTCCTTTAGCTTCAGTGAAGTTAACAAGGAGATTAAGCTCGTTTAGGCTCAATGTTGTGCCTAGCGAATTTGAAGGGTTTGCAACCAAGACCCCTTTAACTCTGAGGTTGAGTTCATGTGCTTGCTTATATGCCTCTACGAGAGCCGATTCAGTGATTTGGAAGCCATTTGAGCTATTACATTGTATTGGTACAATCTCAACTCCGGTTCGCCACTTGAGATCTCTATCAAATCTGCAAAATATTAATTAATAAGAAAAATAAATTAGCAACTTTGCTTGGAACTTGAGCCAACTTATATACATATGGTAATGGCAATTTTGAAATAAAGCGGAAGTAAGGAAATACAGTTTTAGACCAAAAGTCAGCCGCGTCATTTTGTTCAAATATTCTTTATATATATGTACTAGTCATAATTATTACATGTAAAGAGAAAATAGAGATAATTATACATACCCAGGATAGTATGGGGTAGGAAGGAGAAAAACGTCCCCCGGCTCGGCTAGGCAAAACATGAGGGTCTCATTGGCGGAAGTTGCACCCGCGGTTAGAACTAAGTTGTTTGGATTAAAGGTGACCTTGTTTCCTCTTATTTCTGACATGAAATCTACTAAAGCCTGCAATAAAATTAATGATAAAATAAATACCGAGTTAGAAAGAAAAAGAAAAAATAATATATAGTAAGTTAATACTTATATATATATATATATACTGTAATTAATTGCATTGACTTAATAAAAATGAATGAATGCTTACATTCTTGAAAGCAGGAAGGCCATGATAGTCTTGGAAGAGAGCAAGGTCTCTAAAAATGGGTTGCCCATCTCTCTTAAACCCAGCTGCATCAGGGTTGTTTGAGAGCCAGGCCCCAAGAAGATCAAAGGGGAGCTGATTTTCGGCCAGTCCCAGTTGGATGATTCCGTTAGGATTCACAAACTCATCGTATGGATTCTTCTCGTACTCCTCCCATCCTAAGAAGTATGAAGAATCTTGTCCGTGTGAGTTGAACGTGGCTTTTCTAGACAGCATCTTCTTTTTTCGGTTGAGCTACAAAAAAATGTGCAAAATAGACAAGGAATTCTAAAGAGAGAGTTGCTGCTGGAGGGAAGGAAGGGAAGTTTGTTTTAGTTAGTGTAGTAGTTGGTTGGAGAAGGGTTTGATTATTTTGTTGTGAGGAATAAAATGTAGCCATAAAGCCGCATTTATAGTGGAATTAGGGGTGAAGAAATTGCCACAGCAGCATGGCAATAAAAACCCCTTCCTTGACCGGGATATGATAATGTTAGGTCCTTTTTATTGCTTCTGATTTTTTAATTAATTAGATAAATTTGGAAATAACAAATATAGTAAAATAAAACAAGAAACGATATTAAAAAGACAAGAACAATATATATATATGTGTGTGTGTGTGTGATAAGAGAGAGATTGTTGTTTGTACTTTGTAGAGTTCTGGTAGCCGGAAAGCCATTAACTGACGGCAAATCTTGAAACTAATGGGTAGAGGACCTGTGAAGCCTGGACACAACTAGGGACATAACAATATTTAAATACTATATTCATTGTCATCATTAAAAAGTGGGGCATGACATGACTATTAAAAAGTAGGGTATAACATTAAAATCCGTGTCATATTCCACTTTAAGCCCATCTAAACTTGGACCCTCCCCAGGTCCCAGGTTCCCCCCCCCTAGTATACCATAGTTATTATAGTATACTACTTAATTACTGGTGCAAATGGCTAACAGATTTTTCATCTCAATTTAAGTTGATTGCACGGGAGAGTGGTAAGCACCATAAATCACGCATCCACAATACCTTAATGTGTTCAGGATACAAGGGAATTAATTAATTCATATGACAAACTTATTTTGAATTTGCTAGCTTATACTTTTGAACCTTCATTCATTCTATTCTAGTAGTGTTTTTCTTTTTACGTCTTCGGGATTATAATGTAAGTTATTATTGATTTGCAATCAACTACGCGCGCGCTTATGTATGTATGGAATCGGAGGATATCTGAAAATGACACAGCTGATAATTGTTCTTAGTACGTTGAGCACTAAACAATTATGAACTAATTAATCATTATGAACTCCATCCTATCAAAAAAGGAAATACTACAAACTTCAATTGAACTCATGTGATGCCTTTTTAGGTAATAGAAATGTCTTTTAATAAGGTTTAAACTGAGGTCTTACTGCCATTAGCTAGGACGTTACATGTTTAAATTTGTGTGAGTTTGTATTTCTTCTTCATTGTGATATTTTCTTTTATCCTATTTTGAGGCTAGTTATCCTCGTAAGAGTTTAATATATTGTGATTGATCGATATTATTAATGTTGCTTATGAAATTCATTTGTGCATATATATATATATATATATTGATGTCCATCCACAGTGGGAAGTTTAATAAAAAGTATAATAAAAGTGATTAATAGGAATGAATGTGGTTTATTATACAAAATGTTTATTTATTTACTCTCTTTTTTTTGGAAAAAAAAAAGGAATTTTATGAGCTACGTAGATAGGTGAAATGGTCATGCAGCTCGATCGATGGCAGGATCGATGGCAAGGAAAGCATTCACAAGTAACAAAAGATCGATCGATATATGTATGTTACTTAAAAATGATGATATATAATAACAGACGTACGTACGGCTTTATATAGCCAATATATATATATATATATAGCAGCAGCTCGTGATTCTCTTTCGAGAAAAAGAAGTGTCAACTAACAGTAACTCATAAGGAAAATTAATTAAAACAATTAGTGATGGGAATCATTACCGGTGAAACTCATGACGGACTTGGAGGGAGCAATTTTATGAGCATTGCATCCACATCAGAAAATTAATTAAAAGTTCACAACAAAAAGAAGAGTTGAAAATGTTCACATAGTCCAGAGCGAAAGGCCAGAAGAGGAAATGTAAACACAGAGATGTGGAACGGGATCTGCCAAGATAAAAAAGAAAACAAATAAATAAATTTGGTACAACTAAATCAATCGACACCGCCATTCCGTCGGCGGTATCATCTTTCAATTATTAAAAAACAGGAAAAAGAAAACACAGTTATGGGCCGTTGTCGTCCTTTCAGCCACATGCAGCAGATGGCACTTGGCAAGAATGTGTTTTCAGATCCAATAGGTCAAATTATTTTATTGAACGGTGACATCATAAACATATATAGAATTTAAAATATGAAGTATTTAAATAAATTATAATGAACTGGGACCGACCACTCTTAATTACAGTATGTATAATAAATAAATAATCTTGGTGTCAAAAATATAATAAGAAAGGTAAATAAAAAGAATTAATTCACCTGATCAATTTGACCAATTCAAACACTTGTCCAACCCATAGTCAACCAGACTAAATTGATAGATAACATAATGAAAACATTACTCGACTGTCTAGTTGGTTGGGTATATATGCAACAAAATATAATAATGGGGTATTCAAAACAAATTAAAAAATGAGAACATTTCCCATATCATATAAGGTATGAACTTCTGGCAAATGCATTTGTTTTGTTTTGTTTCGTTTTGCTGATTAAATAGGCTAGCAACTTAAATCATGAATGGCTTGAAATTTAAATACTAGCCTTCATATGTTTTATTTCACTGTGAGATGCATAAAGATATGCAAGTCTTTGCCAGGTCTACTGATACATCATATATGGAGAGTGGCAGAGTAATTATTATTATGATTTATGGGCAACCAAAGAAAAACACATTCTGGTAAATGTTAGCTGCTGCACTTGACGGTTGAATACATTTCAATTAGTAATGGGGCTCTTCTCTTTATTGCAAATCATGTACCTGTTATGTAATCTTCCGGATTTATTAAGTCTGATAACTAATTAATTTTGTTAGCTCTATATTCTCATGGAGTTGCCTTCCTCTTCATTTGCCATCACATCTGCAAACATAGGATCAACAATAATCCCCTACCATATTAAGCAATAGTCTTATAAACCATCTCAATTCCAATAATGCATCACATTGTAAGCTTCCCTTCAGTTCAGTTCAGTGGAGGGAAGCTATTATATACGTACGAGGACCAAAAGAAATTCCCTTCACAGCAAATTCTATAATACAAACCTTTTCTTTTTTGTCGAATTCCAGTTTGACATAATCATATGTATGACCGTCCTGCTTCCAGAATTTTGTATCATCATTTGGTCAAAGGGTCGGCAGCTGCAGTGTGTTCAAAAGTTCCCTCCCAGACATATCATCGGAGAAACCAAACTAGTGTCTCCACCATCTCCATCACGTTTAGTTCCCCTCAGTTGTTTAATATCCACTTGCACCACACTCTGTCTCTCCCTTTCCCTATCCCTATCCCTATCCCTATCCCACTCCCTTTTGCTTATTACTAAAAAGACACTCGACTTCAGGAAAAAAAAAAAACAAAATGGTGCCTTTTTTGGCAGTATAAGAATCGAATATGGTAATATTCTACACCAGCCGATTAACTTCTGCTGCAGCAGTGTTATGGAATTTCTCACCCCTAGCCTAACTCCTCACTTGAGTATATATGATGCTGAAAATGGAAATGAACGCATGTTGATAAAGGTGATGAATTAACAAAGAAGAAACAGAAAATGCTAACTGAATTAATTGCAACAGAGAAAGAGATTCACAAGTACGACAACTGCTGTAGAGTACACTTCTTTTTATACATCATAATGATCATTATGTTAGTACTGTTTGCCGGGATGATGTCTGGACTCACACTGGGATTCATGTCTCTGAACATCGTAGATCTTGAAGTTCTCAGAAAGTCTGGAAAGCACAGGGATCGTCTTCATGCCTGTATGTAACATATATATCACTTTATTTGTCTCTTTGCATACGCATTTCTTCTGATTTTGCTTCTAATTTATGTACAGCTTCAGTGCTTATTTGATATGCTGATGTTAATGCATGTATCTTATGCAATATATTAGTTCTAGGCCGGTTGGATGTACATCTTAAATTCTTAATATCTTATATGAAAGTAAACATATCCATTGAAACCCTTATTTTTTGCTTGTTTAATGTATTTAGGATTTGACCCCTGAAAATTATGTACCATGCATGCTACTATGTCCTAGAAATCTGTGTGCTACCATCCAATGATGAGGGATGAAGCATCTTTTGTACATATGAATATATATGCATATACAAACGTAGACACATTTATATATAGTAGTATGGACAAGAACAATACGAGTATAATGAGAACCAAAAAATTGATTTAGTTTAAAGAAAATAATTCATCTTTGAAAAACAGAATGTAGCACCTTTAACAATGTATATGTATATATATACTAAAGTATATCTTCTTTGAAATTTTGATCATGTTAGCTATGTTTATGCTAGTAGTTGGTTGGGGGCTTCCGAGAGTGGTACAGGACATAATAATTAACCTCTTACCGTCTCTGCACTTTTCAGCAAAGATTTTGCCAGTTGTGAAGAGACAACATCTAATGCTCTTCACACTTCTAATAAGTAATCAGCTATACTGCTGCTATGGAGGTAAACAGCAGAAAGGATGCTTTTAACCATTCCCATGACTTATATCTATATAATTACAATAACCTCTTGGCCGGTGCCAGTGACCGGTCACAATTATTTATTTATTTATTTTTATTTTTAAAATATTTATAATATTTATTTTGATAATTTTTTTTACAGAATTCAGTAAATTAAGTGTAAATAAGAGTGTCGTACAGTCTGTACATACAAAAGACCTCTCCCAACCAATTCTTTAAATATAATACATATTAAAAATATAAAATTATATATATCATATTATATATTAAATATATTAAATATATGTTATAATATTATATATTTAATATATAAAATAATATATTTCATATATTGTACTATTATAAATTATAATATAATATAAATATAATACATATTAAAAATATATTATAATATTATTTATATTTATATTTGTTTTATATTATATTATAATTATATATATAAACATATAGAATATCTACTATAGTATATAATATTTATATGTATGTATATATTATATTTATATTATATTATATTACAACAATATTATATATGAATATATAATATAAGTATATCATATCATATATTATCTCATCATAATTTTTGTAAATAAATATAATATAGTTTGAGATAAAATTATTCAATTAATCTAATATTATTAGGAACTACATAACTAGTCATTTATTTAATTATATATTATTTATTTAATTACATATTTGTTAAGGGTCCTTTTTGTCCAACTATATATCTTGAAGGGAGAGTTTCGCCAAAAAAATTATTTGAGAGAGAATTTTGTAAAAATAATATAAACTGAAGGGATAATTCTGTCAAAGAAAAAGTTCGAATGAAAGTTGCAAAATTGATACGGGGACGGTTTTGCATTTCAGTTATATATATATATTACTCGTACGCGTTCTTTGTGACTTCAAAAGAAATGCCTGTTAGGCACTACCTTTTTATCCTTGTTTTAAGTTTACTCTGTCAGGATATTTATAAAGTTCATATTTATGCAGTTTATATAGGCTTTAAAAGAATGACTGATGAAGTTCATAATTTGCAAGGATAACTTAACTGCCATAACTGAAAATGCCGCCACACAACTCATTAAGCTTAACTGTTTGCTTGCCAAGTTCACTCGCTCACACCAATACTCAGATGCCCTCCAACTATGCTACCAAATTCATTCTTCCCACCACCTTAAACCGGACCACTATACCCTCTCCACCACCCTCACCGGATGCGCTAACCTCCGTGACACTGCGGCTGGAAATCAGCTTCACGCCTACGCCATTCGGGCAGGGTTTAAAACTTACCCCCACATTGCAAACACCCTGCTCTCCCTATATGCAAAATCAGAAAACTTAGTTTCGGTGACACGGGTTTTTGGGGAGATTAAGTCCCCTGATGTCTACTCATGGACAACCTTGTTGTCAGCATGCACGAAGCTTGGGGAGGTTGGTTATGCCTGTGAGCTATTCGATCAAATGTCTAACAGAAATGTGGCAGTTTGGAATGCCATAATTACGGGCTGTGCAGAAAATGGGCATGAGGAGATTGCTTTTGGTTTGTTTAAGAGAATGCAGTTACTTGGGGTTAGACATGATAATTATACCTTTGCTAGTGTGTTGTCCTTGTGTTCTCCAGAAATTCTGGATTTTGGGAGGGAAGTGCATTCATTGGTAATCAAAACAGGATTTTTGGCTAAAGTTTCGGTGATCAATGCTATGCTCACAATGTACTTCAACAGTGGAAGTGTTGCAGATGCATATGAAGTATTTGAAGAAGCAGAAGATGATGTGCACGACCAGATTACTTATAATGCGATGATAGCTGGTCTAGTAAGTGCAGGAAGAGATGTGGAGGCCTTTCATATGTTCAAAGATATGCAAGAAGTTTGTCTCAGACCTACTGAATTGACTTTTGTGAGTGTAATGAGTTTGTGTTCATGTGCAAGAGTTGTCACTCAAGTACACGCCCAAGCTATAAAGATTGGTTTTGAGGTTTGTACTTCTGTGAGTAATGCAACAATAACCATGTATTCCACTTGTGGGGATCTGGGCGCAGCTCACATGGTTTTTGGGGAACTCAAAGAGAAGGATACTGTCTCTTGGAACACCATTATAACAGGCTATGCTCAGGGGAATTTGGGTAGAGCAGCTATCTTGGCCTATCTGCAAATGCAGAGGGAAGGGATTGAACCAGATGAATTCACTATTGGAAGCATATTAGCAAGCACAGAGTTGCTGACAGCTGTTGAGATGATTCAAGCTGTTGTATTGAAATATGGGCTTTTCTCAAATATTCAAGTTTGCAATGCGCTGCTTTCTGCATTTTCCAACTACGGTGAAATGAAGCGGGCCTATCAAGTATTCTGTGGCATGAGTCACAGGAATTTGATCTCCTGGAATTCATTGATATCTGGGCTCCAACTAAATGGGTTCCCAGTGCAGGGCTTAGACAAATTTTCTGAGCTGCTGATGTCAGAAATGCGTCCAAATGTTTATAGTTTCTGTATTGTCTTGAGCATATGTGCTAGCATTTCTTCATTGGAACATGGGAAACAGATCCATGGATACATTCTCAAATGTGGGTATTTCTTACAAACATCTTTAGGGAATGCACTCATTACATTGTATGCAAAATGTGGAGATCTAGATTGGTCTCTAAAGGTGTTCAACTTGATGAATGAGAAAGACAATATCTCTTGGAATTCCATGATTTCAGCCTATGCACAGCATGGAGAAGGGAAGGAAGCTGCTCACTGTTTTGAGGCAATGCAAGATATAAGTGGGATTAAACCAGATAAGGCAACTTTCACTGCAGTTCTTTCAGCTTGTAGCCATGCAGGTCTAATTGATGATGGCATTCGCATTTTCAACTCTATGGTCAATAAGTATGGTTTTGAGCCTGAAGTAGATCACTTTTCTTGCATTGTCGACCTTCTTGGTAGAGCTGGTTATCTTGATGTTGCAGAAATACTAATAACTACTAAGCTTATTGACATAGATTCTAACATCTGGTGGACATTATTCAGTTCTTGTGCAGCTCATGGAAATTTAAGGTTAGGAAGAATTATAGCCGAGTTTCTTCTTAAAAATGAAGAAAGAAATTCAACAGTTTATGTGCTTTTGTCAAATATATATGCAAATGCGGGTCAATGGGAAGAAGCAGCTAATATGAGGGTATTGATGAAGACATATGGGGTGGTAAAACAACCAGGCTGCAGTTGGATCAGTTCCTAAGACCGTAGGAGCACTTATACCTGTCGCTGAAATAATTAAATGCAAAATGAAGGTATATCTGAAGGTAAGACTGAAAGTTTAGGCTTTTGGCTCATCAGGCATTGTAGCCGTCTGTAACAAAACACTGAACGGTGACAGACCCACAACATTTCTTATACTCCAGACATTTGGCCCTGGGACAAGAAAAGAAGAGTCTCATTGAGGAAATTATTTGACAGCATCCATGAAGGTGCACATAAAGGATGAAGTTCATTCAACTGGTTGACAGGATGTAGAAGAACTGATAAATTTTCAGAGAGCTTCAAGGGCACTCAACAGGTTGACAGGATTTATAATGTAGGACCTTGGCTTAGCAATATATACTTGAAGTCTTGAACTACTGGTCGGAGAAAATAATCAAGAGCTGTGTTGCAAATTGCTTGACCGTGAAGAGATAACCGGTAAGCTACAACCTGAATTTGTTAGCCAGGTAGAAGAATGCACAAGGAAGATTTATGAACATGCATTCCTTGGAATGTGTCCAAACCGTAAGTTATCATGGTATGCCCAGCATTCTTCTATCTCATCTTGGTTGATGATTTCGTATACTTACCATCTAATGCCCAACTTTGTTGGGATCTCTTCAATATATGAATTTTTAGTGTTTGCAGTGGCAAGTAATGTTGACCCTCGAATGTTCAAATAGCTCGCTTGTGCTGTATGCAATGTTTTAGTTCGGATCAAGTCGTGATGTCTGTTTAGTGCCACAGACTCTGGTTTTCACATAGGTAATTCAAGTTGATTTTCCTGAAAAATAGAGCGCCAATTTGACAATAGAGGAGAAAAATTTTCTATTGTTCTATTTCTCCATTGTCATCTTTCAGACAGCTGCATAATTGCAAAAGTTCAGATATTTTCTTAATAAGCAACAATTTCTGTTTTTACCAATCAATTCCTTGGGGTTTCTAATCCAAATTTTGCTCTTGTATATAGAGGATTTGAGAAATCCAAAATTTCCTTTAGCACGTAGTTCACACCTTGTGATGTGTACACTGAAGAACTAAGACAGTCATCATATTGCTAGAAGACGTTGATGCATATTATAACTTTAAATCAGAATGTACGGTTGAATAGAAATTTTTTATTCATACATTTGAATTCGAATAATCAAATAACTGCTTCTGTCTCCTACTATCATACAACAACTCTTTCACTTCACAATAAAAAGGAAAGTAGTATTTGAAGAAGATAGTTTCTCCCACAGCAGCCGAAGGTATTTTGAATCTTGTCCTGCTTAATTTGATATTTCATCTGCAGGAGGAGCTCTATAATATGCTGGAACAGTTGCAGGGAAAAACATTTGCCCGACTCCTTCCGTATTTATGATGGGAAAAATTATTCCTGAAGCACCGTAAATTATAGACAAAGTTCATTAGGGTCGATTACAACAGGAAATTTGGTTTTTCCTTTACCTCTTCAAGAATTTACAAATGAAGGAAACCACGTTTTCCATTCTTTGAGGAAATTTGAAACGAAAAATAATATATAACTGATTGAATTAAGCACATAAACATCTGACTCATTATCGAATAGTACATGCCAGAGAAACCATTATGCAGTCCGCAATGCTGGTAGAGAAATCAAGAGTAAGGCTTGATAGGAGAGGAAGTTCAGCATGATATCAAATACTAAATACCCTGTTTTGAAAAGATTGCAACTACTTACTGATATCAATCTAACTCCAGTCCACAAGTGTTTAGGTGAAGGAAAGGGTAATAACAGGCGACCAACACCGTATATAGCCACGGCAATGAAATGAAGAACTAAGCTCAATGGCCGAGGATTTAGACCAGAGAGTAGAGCCACAGGTCCTGTCGAGTAAACACCTCCAAGGCTTAAATAGTCAAAACATGCTTCACGCATTTCCTTCCTTGCTTGATCGGGAGAAGCACAAAACACCTTGTATAATGCCCCTGCCAGAGTATTTATTGTAGATGCCACTGGCTGCAAAAGGAAACCATTTTTAGGTACCAAGTCAATGAAGAGTGAAACATAATATCTTCGGGGGCAGAGGGGGTTGCTCCAGTGGTAGTGAATATACATTGATGAGGCATTGGTCATGGATTGTTCCAGTGGTAGTGAATATACATTGATGAGGTTATAGTTGTTGGAATTGAATTGGTAAAATAAGATAGTGGTCAGCAGTTGCTAATTTTTAGGGCCAAAGACTCGGTCAAATATAAGTTATAACAAGACCTTCTTTTTAGCTATCATCCCTTATTTTTAGGGTGGTAGGCTTCTCAGACTTCTTATATAATTAGGGAAGTGGAACTTAGAAAAAGAACAGCTCTCTTTTCCTTGGTAAAAATTCTGGTTTTCAAAAAGTCTGAAGAGTGTTGTTCATATTGGTTCGATTGAGTCCACTTGCATTGAAGGGCCTCTTGCTCGTGGTTAGGAGTGTTGTATCTTGGGAGGTTTTTGTCCTGTGAAGCTTGGCACCCGAGGCTGGGCAATATTAAACCTTAAGGAGATTCGCGTTTGGCGTTCCTCACTCCAATCTCCAGTTTCATCTCTTTTCTGAATTTTTGGTAACAAATTTAATTATTTTATTCAATTAATTTATACCATGTTGTTTATGTATGGCAAGCATGTTTTAAATCCTTTCGTGTATTAATATTTTCACTACCGTTGTTTAATTCCATTAATGCAATTTATTTATTGAATAATATTTAAATTCTCGTTCATTTTTTGTCATCATTCATATTCTACTGTTTCACTAAATTATTTAGTTGCTGAATAATATTTCTGGGTGAGTGCTAAAAACTCACGGCTATTGATTAAAATTAATAATTCATTTTTATGTAAACCCATTTTTATTATATTACTCCACGTCCCATTTTTTTTTCTATGTACATGAGTTCCTGAATCACTTTTTACTAACATATGAATCACTTTGGATTCAGGCAACATTCTTAAGGTTTAATAATATTAACTATTCTTATATTCTGTTAATATATATTTTGTTAACTGAAGCTTCGTTGCTTTTCTAATAGGAAAAGAAAAATCTTTATTTTCTGCCATAAGTTTAATAACAGGTTTCATTGCATAATAAGTATAATATTTTGAATAAATTTTATATTCTGTATCACATGTATCCAAGATAACGAGAATAATTTTTGAATAAATTTTATTCTTTATCTCATATTTGGTTTACATATTTTGTAGTGAAAACATGTCAAATAATGACATTGAGAAATCCACCATCCAAATTGGAGGTGATGACAATTCCAGTGGTGGGGTAACCCCTGTTGATAATGTGGCCCAAAGTGGCGTGACCCCAGTTGGCACTAACCCCCGTGGGGGCATAACCAATGAGACTGGTGGCTCTAGTGGCACTCAAATGATTGCTCCTGGCATTGAGGTGACTGCTCCTGTGGCACCCACAATGACTGATCCAGTGACTGGCCGTGTCACTTCTGTGATTCTTGGTGAAAAACCCGAGAAGTTCAGTGGTACTGATTTCAAGAGATGGCATCAAAAGATGTCATTCTACCTGTCAACATGTGGACTTGGCAAGTACCTCACAGAAGTGTGTCCTGCCATAAAAGCAGAAGATCCTTCTACTGTTGCTGTGGTGCAAGCATGGATGTACGGTGATTATCTGTGCAAAAATCATCTCCTTAACGGACTTGTGAACTCTCTTTACGGTGTATACTGTAAAAAGCCCACTGCTAAGGAATTGTGGGAAGCTCTTCAAAAGAAGTACAAGACTGAGGATGCTGGCACAAAGAAATTTGTGGTGGGCAGATTTCTTGACTTCAAGATGGTGGACTCCAAGTCTGTCACTTCACAGGTGGAAGAGTTTCAACTAATCATGCATGAAATTGAAGCAGAAGGAATGAAATTGAGTGAATCATTCCAAGTGGCAGCTGTGATAGAGAAATTGCCTCCTGGGTGGACTGATTACAAAAATCGGTTGAAACACAAACGTGAGGAGATGAATCTAGAGGATTTGGGCCTTGATCTAAGGATCGAAGAAGACAATAGGAGGAAGATTGGTGCTCTTCCAAGAGAGCCAAAGGCAAATGTGGTAGAAACTTCTAAGCCCAAAAATGATGGGAAAAGAAAGCGAGACCACCAAGCCAAGGGCAACAAGCCGCAACGGGTTCAGGGCAACTGCTATTACTGCGATAAACCTGGACACAGGGCAAAAGACTGTAGAGAGCGCCTTAAAAAGTTCAAGAACAAAGGCAAAGCTGTTAAGCAAGCTCACCTGGTCGATCAAGAAGGTGAGGATGATGAAGAGATGTTGGTTGCTGTGGTCTCCCAAGTAAATATGGTGGCCAATACCAAAGACTGGTGGGTGGATACAGGTGCGACCACCCATATTTGCACTGACAAGAATCTCTTCACTTCCTATGAAAAGAAGAGTGAAGGAGAAAAGATCTACATGGCTAACTCTGCTTCAGCCACTGTAGAGGGAACAGGCAAGGTGATCCTGAAGTTCACATCTGGGAAAGCCTTAACACTGATGAATGTGCTTCATGTTCCAGAGATTCGCAAGAATTTGATCTCAGTCCCTATCCTGATCAAGAAAGGATTCAAGATGGTGTTTGAATCCGACAAATTTATTATTATGAAGGGTGGGATGTATGTGGGAAAAGGGTATTCTAGTGATGGGCTTTTTAAAGCTAGTGTTGCTGTAATGGACGAACAGTCCAAATTCTTGTACCCCAAGGCTGTTATTGATAATAATAATAAAGCGAAGTCTTCAGTTTACTTTGTTGTTTCTCCTTGTTTGTGGCATGGTAGATTAGGACATGTAAACTATGGTACAATGAAAAAACTAGCAAACTTAGGGTTAATCCCAAATTTTAATTTAGATGTCAACCATAAATGTGAAACATGTGTTGAAGCTAAGTTTGCAAAGAAACCCTTTCACTCAATTGAGAGAAGCTCTGACCCTCTAGCATTAATCCACAGTGATTTATGTGATTTGAAATTTATTCAAAGTAGAGGTGGAAAGAAATACTTCATCACTTTCATAGATGATTGTACTCGGTTTTGCTATGTTTATTTATTAACTAGCAAAAATGAAGCCATGGATGCTTTTATCAAATATAAAAATGAGGTTGAGACTCAACTTTGGAAAAGGATCAAATCTCTTAGGTCTGATAGAGGAGGAGAATATGATTCTTCCTCC
This sequence comes from Hedera helix, assembly GCA_947179155.2. Taxonomy (NCBI): domain Eukaryota; kingdom Viridiplantae; phylum Streptophyta; class Magnoliopsida; order Apiales; family Araliaceae; genus Hedera; species Hedera helix. Next base: position 43,194,976 of record OX359270.1, on the reverse strand, counting down.
TTTGATGAGTTATGTGCAAATTATGGAATAATTCATCAAACTACTGCACCATACACACCTCAGCAAAATGGAATTGCTGAAAGGAAAAACAGAACTTTAAAAGAGATGGTCAATGCCATGTTAATAAGTTCTGGTTTACCTCAGAACTTGTGGGGGGAAGCAGTATTAACTGCTAATTATATTCTTAACAGAGTGCCTCACAAAAAGACGGGTAGTATTCCTTATGAAATGTGGAAAGGAAGAACACCTTCTTTCAAATACTTGAAAGTGTGGGGGTGTCTTGCTAAGGTGGCAGTGCCTCCACCAAAGCAAATAAAACTTGGACCCAAGACAGTTGATTGCATATTTATAGGATATGCTCATAATAGTAGTGCATTCAGGTTTTTGGTACACAAATCTGAAATAGATGATATCCATGCAAACGCAATCATGGAATCAAGAGATGCAGAATTTTTTGAGGAAGTATTTCCTTATAAAAATACTGTAACCTCTCAGAAAAGGATTAGAAGATCAAACTCTGAGAAAGAAGAAATGGAAACACAAGAGATTGAACCAAGGACGAGCAAGAGATCTAGAATCTCCAAGTCTTTTGGTCCAGACTACCTAACATACATGTTGGAAGGTGAACCTCAGACTTTTAAAGAAGCAATGACATCTTCGGATGCCATATTCTGGGAAGAAGCTGTAAACAGCGAGATAGAATCCATCATAAGTAATCAGACCTGGGAATTGGTTAATCTCCCTCCTGGGAATAAGCCAATTGGATGTAAATGGATCTTCAAGAAAAAGTTAAAAGCTGATGGTTCCATAGATAAGTATAAAGCAAGGCTGGTTGCCAAAGGGTATAGACAAAAAGAAGGTCTAGACTACTTTGATACTTATTCACCAGTCTCAAGGATTACATCCATAAGGATGTTAATCTCCATAGCTTCACTATATAACTTGCAGATACATCAAATGGATGTAAAAATTGCATTCTTGAATGGTGATCTCAATGAGGAGATATATATGGAACAACCTGAAGGGTTCAAAGTCAAAGGACAAGAGAACAAAGTGTGTAGACTTGTCAAGTCATTATATGGACTTAAACAAGCTCCAAAACAATGGCACGAAAAATTTGACCAAGTTATGATTCGAAACGGGTTTACAATTAATGAAACTGACAAATGTGTTTACACTAAAACTATCATTGATGGTTGTGTCATAGTTTGTCTTTATGTAGATGACATGCTGATTCTTGGACATAATATTGAAAATATTAACTGTACCAAGAAAATGTTGTCTAAAAATTTCGATATGAAAGACTTGGGTGAAGCGGATGTGATACTAGGCATAAAGATTTCCAAAAATTCAGAAGGCCTAGCTTTATCTCAATCACACTACATTGAGAAGGTGATTGAAAGGTTTAAGGGCCTTGGCATTAAGGATGCTAATAATCCTTTTCTATCACACCTAGTCTTACATAAAAATACTGGCAACAGTATTAAACAGTTGGAATACTCTCAAGTGATTGGTAGTGTTATGTACCTCATGAACTGCACGAGACCAGATATTGCGTACGCTGTTAGTAGACTAAGCAGGTACACGAGCAATCCTGGTCATGAGCATTGGAAAGCTCTATTGAGAGTATTAGGGTATCTAAATAAGACAAAGAGTTATTCTTTGCATTATCAACAATATCCAGCTGTTGTAGAAGGATATAGTGACGCTAATTGGATTTCAGATTCAGATGAATCTAAGTCAACTAGAGGTTATGTATTTATCCTTGGAGGTGGAGCTATATCTTGGAAGTCTTCAAAACAAACTTGTATAGCTCGTTCAACGATGGAATCTGAATTCATCGCTTTAGATAAGTCAGGTGAAGAAGCAGAGTGGCTTCGTCACTTCTTAGAGGATATTCCTCTGTGGCCGAAACCTGTGCCTGCAATATGTATCCATTGTGATAATCAGGCTACAATTGCAAGAGCACAGAATGTCATCTATAACGGTAAGTCTAGACACATTCGTCGAAGACATGATACCGTGAGAAAACTGCTCTCTAATGGAACAATTTCCATTGATTTTGTGAAGTCAAAAAATAACCTAGCGGATCCATTTACAAAAGGGTTGAGTCGAGAGCAAGTCGATTGCGCATCGAGAGGAATGGGGTTAAAAGCCTTAAACCCATGAGTTACCTTGATTGAAACCTAACCTAGCGATTGGAGATCCCAAGGACTAGGTTCAACAGGAAAACGTAAGTTTTGTGTAACTCGAATGAGAAACACTTGTAGTTATTCTGTCTCATTCCTTGGATGCAGTAAGTGCTACGCACAAGTGTGTACAGGTTAAGCCATATGCTTTTAATGATGCTTAAGTGGGGTATGTGAGATACTCATAACAAGACATCACCTATGTGAGTGAAGAGTAAGGCCGACTCTATGAAAAAAAAAAACTACCAAGGCTTGATTTTCTAAAGCACTCACTGAACCCAAGATGTTCAGGGCCGAAAAATGAACACAACCGAGAACCAATTTTGAATTGGATTAGTACTGTGTGAGATCTATTGTCTGGGCTTACATAAACAACTGGCAGTTCAAGGCATAAATCCACTGACTAGTTAAGTGGGTTCGATAGATCTTCACTAGGGAATGTTCAAAGCCAAAAGCTACCTATCCTGATGCAGTATTATTCTTAATGTACTCTCAGACTTTCGTCCGTGTTAGACTTGTCTTATTTTTCCATTCAATGTGGGGGATTGTTGGAATTGAATTGGTAAAATAAGATAGTGGTCAGCAGTTGCTAATTTTTAGGGCCAAAGACTCGGTCAAATATAAGTTATAACAAGACCTTCTTTTTAGCTATCATCCCTTATTTTTAGGGTGGTAGGCTTCTCAGACTTCTTATATAATTAGGGAAGTGGAACTTAGAAAAAGAACGTAGAAAAATAACAGCTCTCTTTTCCTTGGTAAAAATTCTGGTTTTCAAAAAGTCTGAAGAGTGTTGTTCATATTGGTTCGATTGAGTCCACTTGCATTGAAGGGCCTCTTGCTCGTGGTTAGGAGTGTTGTATCTTGGGAGGTTTTTGTCCTGTGAAGCTTGGCACCCGAGGCTGGGCAATATTAAACCTTAAGGAGATTCGCGTTTGGCGTTCCTCACTCCAATCTCCAGTTCCATCTCTTTTCTGAATTTTTGGTAACAAATTTAATTATTTTATTCAATTAATTTATACCATGTTGTTTATGTATGGCAAGCATGTTTTAAATCCTTTCGTGTATTAATATTTTCACTACCGTTGTTTAATTCCATTAATGCAATTTATTTATTGAATAATATTTAAATTCTCGTTCATTTTTTGTCATCATTCATATTCTACTGTTTCACTAAATTATTTAGTTGCTGAATAATATTTCTGGGTGAGTGCTAAAAACTCACGGCTATTGATTAAAATTAATAATTCATTTTTATGTAAACCCATTTTTATTATATTACTCCACGTCCCATTTTTTTTTCTATGTACATGAGTTCCTGAATCACTTTTTACTAACATATGAATCACTTTGACGAAGCCACTCTGCTTCTTCACCTGACTTATCTAAAGCGATGAATTCAGATTCCATCGTTGAACGAGCTATACAAGTTTGTTTTGAAGACTTCCAAGATATAGCTCCACCTCCAAGGATAAATACATAACCACTAGTTGACTTAGATTCATCTGAATCTGAAATCCAATTAGCGTCACTATATCCTTCTACAACAGCTGGATATTGTTGATAATGCAAAGAATAACTCTTTGTCTTATTTAGATACCCTAATACTCTCAATAGAGCTTTCCAATGCTCATGACCAGGATTGCTCGTGTACCTGCTTAGTCTACTAACAGTGTACGCAATATCTGGTCTCGTGCAGTTCATGAGGTACATAACACTACCAATCACTTGAGAGTATTCCAACTGTTTAATACTGTTGCCAGTATTTTTATGTAAGACTAGGTGTGATAGAAAAGGATTATTAGCATCCTTAATGCCAAGGCCCTTAAACCTTTCAATCACCTTCTCAATGTAGTGTGATTGAGATAAAGCTAGGCCTTCTGAATTTTTGGAAATCTTTATGCCTAGTATCACATCCGCTTCACCCAAGTCTTTCATATCGAAATTTTTAGACAACATTTTCTTGGTACAGTTAATATTTTCAATATTATGTCCAAGAATCAGCATGTCATCTACATAAAGACAAACTATGACACAACCATCAATGATAGTTTTAGTGTAAACACATTTGTCAGTTTCATTAATTGTAAACCCGTTTCGAATCATAACTTGGTCAAATTTTTCGTGCCATTGTTTTGGAGCTTGTTTAAGTCCATATAATGACTTGACAAGTCTACACACTTTGTTCTCTTGTCCTTTGACTTTGAACCCTTCAGGTTGTTCCATATATATCTCCTCATTGAGATCACCATTCAAGAATGCAGTTTTTACATCCATTTGATGTATCTGCAAGTTATATAGTGAAGCTATGGAGATTAACATCCTTATGGATGTAATCCTTGAGACTGGTGAATAAGTATCAAAGTAGTCTAGACCTTCTTTTTGTCTATACCCTTTGGCAACCAGCCTTGCTTTATACTTATCTATGGAACCATCAGCTTTTAACTTTTTCTTGAAGATCCATTTACATCCAATTGGCTTATTCCCAGGAGGGAGATTAACCAATTCCCAGGTATGATTACTTATGATGGATTCTATCTCGCTGTTTACAGCTTCTTCCCAGAATATAGCATCCGAAGATGTCATTGCTTCTTTAAAAGTCTGAGGTTCACCTTCCAACATGTATGTTAGGTAGTCTGGACCAAAAGACTTGGAGATTCTAGATCTCTTGATCGTCCTTGGTTCAATCTCTTGTGTTTCCATTTCTTCTTTCTCAGAGTTTGATCTTCTAATCCTTTTCTGAGAGGTTACAGTATTTTTATAAGGAAATACTTCCTCAAAAAATTCTGCATCTCTTGATTCCATGATTGCGTTTGCATGGATATCATCTATTTCAGATTTGTGTACCAAAAACCTGAACGCACTACTATTATGAGCATATCCTATAAATATGCAATCAACTGTCTTGGGTCCAAGTTTTATTTGCTTTGGTGGAGGCACTGCCACCTTAGCAAGACACCCCCACACTTTCAAGTATTTGAAAGAAGGTGTTCTTCCTTTCCACATTTCATAAGGAATACTACCCGTCTTTTTGTGAGGCACTCTGTTAAGAATATAATTAGCAGTTAATACTGCTTCCCCCCACAAGTTCTGAGGTAAACCAGAACTTATTAACATGGCATTGACCATCTCTTTTAAAGTTCTGTTTTTCCTTTCAGCAATTCCATTTTGCTGAGGTGTGTATGGTGCAGTAGTTTGATGAATTATTCCATAATTTGCACATAACTCATCAAAGGAGGAAGAATCATATTCTTCTCCTCTATCAGACCTAAGAGATTTGATCCTTTTCCCAAGTTGAGTCTCAACCTCATTTTTATATTTGATAAAAGCATCCATGGCTTCATTTTTGCTAGTTAATAAATAAACATAGCAAAACCGAGTACAATCATCTATGAAAGTGATGAAGTATTTCTTTGATACTTATTCACCAGTCTCAAGGATTACATCCATTGATGAGGTTATAGTCATGGGTTGAAAACAGATTCCCATTGCACACAAAAAGAGGACACAAATCCCGCTTACCTTACGCAATGTGTAGAAGGACTCTAAATATTTGCAAAGCGAATCTGCATCAGTCATGTCACGGAGGGGCTTAAGAAGATTCCTTAACACAACAATGTCAGAGAGTGCCACAGTCATTCCTCCACCAGTTGAAGGATGACGCATATTGAAAGCATCGCCCATTAATAGGGCTCCAGGAGTAGGATAGGCAGCAGCCCGCATGCTTCTATTTGGCATTGTCCTTATATTCCCTTTATCAGTGGCGGCTATAAAGGCATCGTGTAACTCAGGTGGAAGCTGAAACGAGGATGTATTTAGTTAATTCAAGGTACAAGCCTGGCAAAACTTTAACAATGAGGAAAGGACAAGTTTTCTAAGGAAAATTTACTCAGGGACGGACATGCGTGTTGAGAATAATATATATTCCAGCAGTTACTTCTCATCTCGATATATAAATTGTTTTGTTATTAACAAATCAATCCTTCCTAGATTTTGGTAGGTACCATCTGTATGTCTGTCTCGTGCTTGATAGTGTTATTTAACTAACCACATCTTGTATCTTCATGAAAATGAAAACCTACAGACTTGTTTTGTTGGATTATGTATTAAGTATTTCAAAACGATACTTCACCTTCTCTGTCTCTGTCAAAATTTGAAAAGACATTTCCTTCTTCCCTAGCAGCAGCAACAGCCGCCACAGCCATTAAGTAAGAAGACGTGATTAAGAGTGATGAGTCTCGTGATCATTGTATAGTTTATTATATTTTCTTTCGCTCGCTCTTTAGTATGTTGCCGATGATGATGACCATGATTATATTCCATCGATTAACAAAAAGATATTAATTTTGGTTGGACTTCACAGGGAAGGAGGCCTGTAAGACAAGTAGTTCCACTTTCCTGTTACTCAAATCCCCACTACCATCATATTGGATAAACAACCTTGTTAGGAAAAGAATTTAATTTTAGCACAACTAATTGATACAAAATTGTGGGGCCTTCATAACATCCATCAGACCACAATTCTACAAGTATGGAGGTAATAATAATAGAGAGTTATAAGGTGTGTTTGTTCTTGTGTTTATGGCCGTTATACCCATCCTTACCCTTCCTCTTCATCCCATCTTTTGATTGCTTTGATCCCTGCACCCACAGAAGAGCACTTGCATAAGCGGAAAGCAACTTAATAGTTTACCAAATAAAAGCCCTAGCCACCCAAAAAGTAGTTTTATTAACTGAATTACACTCCATTAGGAAAATTAACCATTTACTCGTGTTAGCAATAAATATTACTCCCAAATTATTTTGTTCCACAAAAAAAAAAAAAAAAAATCCTTAATATTTATAAATTTTATAAATGGGACTCTTTCTGGAACATAGTATGAGCTCTGAACAAATCTTCAGCTAAAAAGTCCTGCTGCTTGTGTTGAAAGATAATTCTCAGACTAAAGATATTGTCCAATTATCAGATCTCCCAAGACAACAGACATAGGAAAGATTTCTTTAAGCTTAAGATAGAACTCAAGTCTGGATACCTTATGGAGTTGGGGCAAACGCAAACGAGCCTTTTATAGAGCATCTCAAGCCTGGCTAGATTAGTTTCAATAAAATGATATATTGGGATGCTAATTAGTAAACAAGCCAAACTTAAACACAGATGAAATTTTAACAAACCTAAAAATGTGCTCAAACTCAAAACATATAGCTTGATTGAGCGCAAAAAAGATTGGTTTGTTTTACAGCATTATTTATTGAAATTTGAAGTCAATATACATTGGAACCTAAGTTTTATCAATTATTGAATTTCTTTTCCTTAACACCATGTTTGTGAGTATGGAAAGAAAAGAAAGGGAAGTAAAGAGAGGGAAAGGGAAGGGGAAGGGAATTGAATCTTACTGCAAGTTACAATAGTATATTACTATTTTATCTTACTGACTAAATTTCATAGATCATTGTACTTTTGGTATTTTCTAAAAATTACTCTCGTTTCAAAATTAGAGATACATTTTAACTGTTTGAAGTCAATCCGATACAATTTATATAATTATTATATACTCCCTCCGTCCCAAGATAAAAGTCATGGTTGACTTGTTGCACTTACTAAGAAAGATGATAAAATGACAAAATTGTCTATATTTAAATTCTCATTTAATTGCATAGTTTTCTGTACATGACTAGTAATGCTCCATAAATATGCATAGAGAATAGAAATACAACAATTAATACTAATGATATTATAGGTAAATTATTATAAGGACTTTTTATCATGGAATGGAGGGGAGGAAGTACTAGCTAAAATGTACTGCTAGTTACAATATTAGTTACTTTGCAAAACTTAAATGAAATCATATCAATTTTGAATTTTAAGATTTCGCAAGTTGACTTTAAAAGTCAAAATGTATCCCTAATTTTAGAATGAGAGTAGTATTAGCCTTTCACCGCTTTCTTCCCAAATCTTCTCATTCTTGAGAGGAAAAGTTTTACGAAAGAAAGTGGGAGTTGCTTTCTCTCCTTTTCAATTCTTATCTCTCCTTAAAGAACTAACAGACAAGGAAATTGGAAAGAAAGCTTATCAAATTATCCCTTTTCATTTCTTTTCTACCCTTTTTCAAACTCACAAATGGTGTAAAGCTAGTTTTGCATGAAACAATTGAAGCTGAAAATAAAAGGGAGACAATAACTTTAAAATATGATGGGGATCAGTGTACTATTCACGTGTTACTGTTCACGTGAGGATTGGATTGTTTCGTTTTGATGCATTTTATTTATATTTGGATTGTTATTATTTTAGGGCGTTGTTGGTATTTTATTTCTATTAAGTAGGGTTATTTGAGTCTTTAATTGTTTTATTCAGATTAGGGTTTTGGGTCTATTTAAAGACTGATGTAATCTGATTTTATTACGCTATTATTATTAATTCTGAAATTACCCTAATTGTTGGTTGCGATCAATATCTTCTCTCCCTACTGCGGTTGGGAAACCCTAGGGGTAGTGGTTCTCCTGCGGTTGGATCACCTTAGTTTTTATCAGTTTTCCTTATTGAATTACCGTTACCAGTGCATTATTTGGCCATCTATTTTCGTCCTACATCAAAATACCTCAGCAGAGAAACTCTTGAGAGGGTCTCTGTTCCCATATTTTCCCTTGAATCCCTTACGGCAAGCAGAATTAGTATTTCTTCCCATTGCTGTACTAGAGAGCTTGACAATGTTGCTTGCTTCTTGTGTTATTGGATCTAACAGGTACTCAGGCACATCACGTAGGTGAGAAGCAGGGGCCTTTTTGCTCAGACTCTTGTCATGTTTCAGAAGATCTGCACATATACAAACACAACCTCATAGAATTCAACATTCAGATTAGCAAGTAATATCTCTACAAAATTATTCAAGAAATATGCAACTAAAAACATCTTTCACCTAAATCCTTGGGATTATTCTGGAAATGGGCTTTCAACCTGACCAGATGCAAAGAGTAAAGCAAACATAATGTTAATCAGATAATGTTTGCACATGCAAAGCACTTAAACGAGAGTGTAAAGCCTGTCATAAAGGTGCATGATACACATCTTAGGCCGACAAAATTCTTGTGGTACAGACCCCAGATAATGACCTACATGTACACTACAGAAAATATATAGCCAAAAAGTAACTCACTTTTCAGAATTAAAAATTTCATTCCTCAGATCCTCAGCTCGTGATTCTCTGACAGCAATTTTTGTCACACTTCTAGCAACATCCTGCCAAGATCAATCCATCAATGCCTTTCATCCCTTAGCGGTGAAACAACATACACTGACTTGCACATAAGATTCATTGCAAAATAAGTATCTTAAGATGGCAGTACAGGCAAAAGGGGAATCATGAAATAAGGAGAAGAAATCGCCATCAAGATGCCTTTCACCAGGACTTGCATTGGCATATGACCAATTGACCATAAACAGCCATTAATAAGTTCTCAATGGCTGGGCTATTCTCAACTCAAACTTTTTAAAGACATTCTTTGTTGTCCACCGCATTCAAAAGCACAAACAAGGACAAATGCAAACACCAGATGTAATATATATATATATATATATATATATATATATATATATATATATATATATATATATATATATTCCCTTGTGCCTGGTGCATGATATACATCTTAGGCCCGCAAAACTGAGGTTATAGATTCAAGATAAACGTATTCTCTGTGTGTATAGACAGAATCCACCAGACTCAACATTCAAATTTGATCAAACTTGTTAATGGTCTTCTTATTCTTAAAAGTAACATCTCCAACCACAAGCAAAATATTTGTTCTCGCTATGTTGCATTTTTAGCCTGCCCCAACTAGTCTAGTATAAATGGCCAATATAAGATTTCCCAACATTAGAATACCACAAGATTTGGAACTAGGGGCCTGTTTGGATAGTATTTTAAAATATGGTTATCCTGATGATTTAATGTATACTTTTTTGTTCTTCTTGTGATGTAGACTCTTTGCATGGTTGCACCCCCTTAGGGTGCTTCGTTAGTGATACATTTACTAATCAGAATAAGAAATGGTATCGTTACTCCATCAATCAACATATTAGTCTCAGAATATGTACCCTATGCATTAATACCTAATATATATTCCCTATATCTTTTTGATATCATAGGTAACATTTAGACAAACGTTTTACAGCGCTGTTAAAGTAATATATAGCATTTTTCCAACTAAATAGTTCAACAAATTGACGTGGGCTGTGTACAGTTTGAACTATTACTCAACCTGGGTGCAACATAAATTAAATAATTTCTCATCTAAACACATACATGAGCAATTGCAATTTGTGAGCTCATATTTGGTTCACATAAATATTAACAGAGCCTTTCTTGAATAGCTATCAGTAATGACATTATAAGAATTAGCACAAAGTTCGTAGCTGTACAATTTTTTTTATCAGGGATGATGCTATTGACATTATACGAGAGCTTCTATCTCGAAGACATAAATTCACATTATCAGTACAAAGGTAACTGAGAACCACAAAAGGTTTTCAAAGTGGCATCACCCATTCCTTTTATCATATGTCAAACCTGAAAAGCTAATATTATACATAACCTCATATTTGAAGTCACCTAGAGGTCTTTAAGGCGCTCCTCTTCATCAACCCCATGATTGACTATAAACCAAAAAGAATAAAACCATTTACCTCAGATCTATATCGTAAAGACTCCACAGCATTCTCAGTGGGAAAACGAAATTTAGAAATAGAATTCGACTCCAGAATCCCCCCAACAGAGCTTCAATCTCCTCAAAAACTTTCTCCTCTTCTGGAGAAACCTGTTTAGAGAACAAGTAATAAAATACCAATATGCCAAGAAAAGATTAGATCGTGTCAACATCATTATCATCATCCAGCCTAATTGTACAAGTAGATTCATTTAAATACATAGCGAAGTGAAAAACTGGATAAATAAAGAAATGAAAAAGGACTAAGCATTGAACATGTTTACATAATCAAAGATGTCTAAAGTTAGCACCAAAAAATTCTCTGACACTGATTATTTAACAAAAGTATACTTGGAAATAAGAACCATGCCAGTCAATAAATACTTTTTTTAAATAGTATACATCTCGAAGGGTCACAAAAACGTGTAGAAAGAACAAGGCAACTCCTTGTTTGTTGTACACCCCAATAAGTAAATTCAAGATTTCTTTATAAACTTACAAGAGACATAGATTCACCCATATCATACGCTCTCCCTGTAAATCCAATTCTGTGTACATATCCTACTGCACTTTGAGGCATATCAAAATTTATAACCTGTTGAAAACAGAGGACCACATATTACCAAGTGTGAAAACAGCACCCTTAAGTCAGAAAATGCTTTTCAATTAAAAAACTACCAACCACATTCTCTAAAACAAAAAGACTGACAATGGGGTGGAGGTAATTTTTCACTTACGAAATCACAATCTTAGTGGTAAACCCAGTAGATGAAATTACAAGTTACTAGCATTTCTGCAATAGAGAGTAGAGGAGCTATTAGAGCTCTAAATGAATCAAGCTATCCGCAAGCCCGGTCCAGCTCGGCTCAACACAAAACAAGCCGAGCTCAAACAAGCTCATTTTCCCGTTTAGTTAAACAAGTTGAGCTCAAACAACATGGTGCCCGGCTCGTTTAGGCATGGGTTGAGTAAGCCCGACTTGTTTAACATTTAATTAATTTTGTTTTCTTATATTATAATAAAAAAGTTAAGCAAGTTGGGCTTAACTAGACTAGGTTAGGCTAGCTTAAGCCCGGCTTGAGCTCAACTCATTTACTAAATGGGCTGAGTTTGTGCACCAAATCTCAAGCTTGTTTAAAGCCCAACTTGACTCGGCTTGTTTAACTTTTAAACGAGCTCAAACTTGACAAGCTAAAGTTTGGCTCAGCTCAACTCGTTTATCGTTTACAGCTCTAGGAGATTTATTGCGATGTGGACCAGCTTATCACGAGCACTGCATTTGATCTAAAGTAAAAAAAAAAAAAAATAGAACTTAGCAAAGCAGTATACTCTCTCTCTCTCTCCCCATCCTAAAATATGTTCAAGTAGTCACAAAATTTCAAAATTAAAGTTGAGAAATATTCACAAGGAAGTCCAATAAAACAAAGACCGCCACAAGTGGCTAGCATTGGAGGATGAAAAAAGATAACACACAAAATCAATATGAGACAGGCACTGCAAGATTTAAGTCCAACAAGCAGACAAGTTAGTGCATCCGGCAATGAAAAATCAAAGAGATACTAAAAGGGTCTCGCATCTCTTACATAATATTGCTGAATATTTTTGGAGACAATCTCATCCTTGTCTTTTCCCTGTTCCCGTAAAGTTAGGAAATAGGGATTGTGTAGAAGAGGTGCTGCCAGCTTTTCAACTTCAGCACTGCAAATTATCAGAAAAGCGATCAGAATCAATATTTTTTAAGCTCTACAGAAGAAAGTGGATGCAAGTGCAATTCCACTCCACAGGGTAACATCTACTTAACAAGAAACTAAGAAAATTTCATTTTTGTTCTTAAGACTCGATAAATTACTGAAATTTGAAATATAAAGAACTGAGATGAACAGAATATTAAGTTTCAAAACAATTATCCTGTTTTTACTAGATGGCAAAGACAATAAGGGATGACAATTTGCCCCATCCCTACGATGATCCATATGTCTCACCATGAATAGGGACGGTGATTTTGACTCTAATTGGGGATGGGCCCGGGCAAGGGGAATCACCGAATGTTATTTTTAGGGATGGGGAGGGGATGGTATTTGCTTTCCCTGCCCCAATCCCCACCCCGTACCCGCCCCAAATAATTATATATTAATTAAATTAATATTTATACTATTATATATTACACAATTAAAATATATGTCCTTGTGTGTGTGTGTATATATATTATTTGATTTTTTTTAATTTTATCATGTATGCGCTAAAATATGATTAATTTTAATGTATGTATTATTGTAAACATAACTAAAATTTATTTTTTTTATTAAAAAAATCACAAAACATTAATCCCTGGTGATATAAATTCCCCGTGGAGGTAGTTTAAATTCCCCTTGGGGATGGGGATGGCTATTAAGTTTTAATCCCCGTGAGGAATTTTCATAAGACTGGGGATGGGGGTGGGAAGTGTAATCCCTGCCCCATTGCCATTCCTAAAGACAATACCTCAACTTCCACCATGACACAATAAGGTATGAACTAAATAAAATTCAAGGTAACTAACAGAATATAAAATTTTGGACATTATATTACAAACCATCATTATAAGAATATATGTACGCAACACACACAAACCTTATAGTAGCAGACATAAGAAGGTAATGACAGCGCCAAGGGATGTGAGCAGTGAGAGCTTTCAAATCATTTCCATGTCCAAATGACAAAAGAAGATCTGCCTGATGGTAAATAAAATTATCAATCTCAGAAATAGCTACACATCATCCTTAATGGTTGAAACTAGAAACTATCACAATTTCACAAACAGAATCTATTACAATCTTGCCAATGTGGATTCAATTTTCATTTAAGGAAAGAAATCAACAAGAAACTGTTACCTCATCTAGAATGAGAATTGAGAGTGAATCCTGAATAGATTTTCCTTGAAGGACACCTATTGTCAAGCATTTTACTATACCTCCCGGAGTAGACAAAAGAATATCAGGCGGCCCTGCCAATGCTGTTTTCTGCCAATAGAGTGGTTCAAACTTCAAATCTCACATAAATCCAATATATGTCATGACCTATTATATGTGTATTTGATATTACAGTGGAAAATGTAGGAAGAATCAACCAAGTCAGAAGCTTGCGCATCGGTGATGAATTGTACAACTTTGAGTTGAACTCTACGTAACTCAATCAGTGACAAAACCTCATTATATACCTAAAAATAAACAAATATTTGATTATGCAAGTAAAGTGATATAAGATGGCAGTTATGAAAGGGTGAATATGAAAGCACCTGTTGACATAATTCTAGCGTAGGAACAATAATGAATGTGGTGGGAGCAAGGCTCTTTTGTGAAGAAGAACAATCGGAAAAGAGTTTCTGAAGCATAGGAAGGAGATAAGCGAATGTCTTTCCTGAACCAGTGTGTGCTCGAGTAACCACGTCCTTTCCTTCCTAACAAATAAAACAAAATCATTTTGTTTGTTTGATTGATGAGGAAATGAAGAAAAACAGAGGGATAACAAAATTGACAAACGAGTGAATCGAAACTCACGAGGATTAGAGGGATTGCGGCTCGCTGGATAGGAGTGGGCTTCTCGACGCCTTTCTTGATTAGGGCACGTATAAGGCGAGAGTCCAATCCCAGCTCTTGGAAGCTCTTCTCTTCTTCTCCTTCATCCTCTCGTACTTCTCTTTCGATTGGTGATTGTTCCGCTGTGTCGGCCATTGTTACTTCTTTCTGGGGACTGGGGGAGTTATGTTCTGCTGAAGATTGTTATTAGAGGTTTCCAAATTCTGAATTGGAGAAGAGAGAAAACAGAAATACAGTATTTGAGAAAGTGATGAGCGCGAACCCGCGAAAGGTTTATGTTTCTGTTTACACAGCGGGTACTGGGCAGAATTCGATGGGCGGTTTGGTTTGGATCAAACCCAAGTCGGCAATCCTATTGGATATAATCCTACTAGTCAGTTTTATCACATACTAATAACTAATTCAAAATTAGCAACAACAAAAAAATAACTAATTTAAGGGTAGTCATCCTTTTTTACTATTAAATCATTTGATTGATTACATTTTTTTTAATAATATTATGATGACTAAAAAATATTATAAAAAAAGAGATATAAAATAATATATATGATTGTAGCTGGTTATAATCATTAGATTCTCTCATGTATAGTGGATCATCTATTTAATTACACGTAGATATATCATTTTGAAAAGAAAAAAAAATTGTAAATTTTTTTTGTAAGTATAGCAATACTGAAAATTTTTATGCGGTAAGACATTAATGATATTAAAATCAAAGAAATGATTTTAAGGGAGAGCAAAGACTTTAATCTCTCTTGGTGTCGTCATCTTAAAATTTAACTCCCTCCTCTTGGTATTCAAGAGGTTGTTGGTGTCCTCATTAGGGGTGGTCAAAAAATTTGGGACAACCGATTTTTTGGGTGAATCGGACCTATTCGAACTGGTCAGTTCAATACAAAAACGACCGGTCTAGTACAGGTTCAATATATCAATATCGGTTCAATGTTTTAGGAATCCGGTATATACCGGATCATATCGGTTTTTTTATAATTATTATTATTAGTATTAATAATAATAACTAATTTTTTTTCGGTAAAAACCGATACTGAACAAGCTAACCGATTCGGTATATCAATATCAATTTCGGCACTAAATTTTTTATGATTTCGATACCGGTCCGGTTCGTACCGATTGAATACTCCTAGTCCTCATCTTAAAATTTCAGTTATATATTCCTTTCTTATTTTAAATACTAAATAATAAATCTCAATTATATCTCCCTTTATTAATTTCTTATCTGAAATACTGATTATTTATGGTCAGCCCTAATCTCGCTTGTAATACTCTAGACTTAAATAATCTATAATTTTGGAACATTAGAAATTTGGTCCCAGGTATTTGTACTAATATTTCTAATGTTATAATTGGCCCAAATATTTGACTTACCCAAATTTGATCTAATATTTTGAAATAGATATAATACTTAATAATTAATATATAGGGATCTCGCTATTAAAAAATTGTACATGTGATTTTTAAAATTAACTACACTGACTACAAATCTCACCAATAACTATATATAACAATGCATTTATAATTTTATTAAGTCATTTTGATTAATTATGAGTTAATATTTAGTTAAAACTCAGTAAATTATTTAATACTTTTTATTTTTTTGATATAATGTATAAATTTATCGTATACCGTAAAATATATATTTGAATATATAAAAATAAATATACATGCATGAGTTGTAATCAATATATAAACTTTCCGTACACCATAAAATATACACAATTATATTCAAGAACTAAACACAAATTGTTTACGAATAAAATTAAATTAAATCACATGATTCGCAAACATATTTAATTGAATAATTAAATATAATATTATGTCCAAACTCAACTCAATAAATTAATTTAATGGAACTCAAATTTACTCGCGAAGAGTTCAATTCGCTTTTGAACCCAGTCAAATCATCACTAGAATAGAATATGAATACCACTTATAAACAAAAGGTCCCATACATTAATTATATCTATATTATTAAGGAGAGCAAATAATTAAACTCTTGATCTCTCTATCTCTCACGTTAATAAATTTAAGTAAAAAGAAATATTAATTTGAATTTTCTAATTTTTCTCTCCCGCCTCTAATCATTGCTCCTACCTTCTTTTATCCACTATTTTTTTTATATATTTTTGAACTGCGCAAATATGTGTATGCCACTAAACTAATAAACTAGTACATATATATTGCATGCCATTCTTGGAGATGCCATTAATGAGGAGTTAAAAGCAACGTTGACTAAGCTTTTACTTTCGGTGTGACGTATGTGTTGATTTTTTATTTTTTATTTTTTTTTGAAGTTTTCTTTCTGTTGAGGCAAAGGACAAAAGTTTTTTATATTACAGTAGCGGTATATAAATGTAGGACACTATTATATATATAAAAATTAAATATTATATTTATTTTAATTAATAAAAAGAGAAAGTTAACACAAATTTTCATATTAAATTTATTTTTTTAACAATTAAGATGCATTTTATATTTTATTTTGTTATTAATTTTTATTAACTTATTATTTTCCATAAATGTAAGCACGTATGGTGGTAGGTGCTGCGCCTTTTAGACTAACAGTTATATATGTAACAGCATATAAATTTGCTGCTTCCAACTATTTTGGATAAATAAAAATTCATTACCTTTTCAATTCCTTTTTATTTTATTTCCACTTGCAGAAGAGAAGTAATAGGTAGGTGAACGCAAGAGCTTCAACATATTAAATCAGTCTTGGGATGGAATAGAATCCCCTTGCAGAGTCCGAAATGAGAACGAGTTCAATACTAGTGGTAATACTTTTTTCTTTTTAATTAACACAAATACTCCGTTTTTTAATATGTATTTTAATGAATGGGAATCATAATTTAATATTACCGTCGTTTCAAAATAAAAAATTAAATTTAACTTTCAAATTTAATAATATACATTTTTAATTTCAAGATAGATGTAATTCATTTAATTTTAAAAAATAATAGATGTTGTAGTTTGTAGAAAATAATATATCTATTTTTTTTGCAATTGTATTATTTAAAATT
Source organism: Hedera helix (assembly GCA_947179155.2). Classification (NCBI taxonomy): domain Eukaryota; kingdom Viridiplantae; phylum Streptophyta; class Magnoliopsida; order Apiales; family Araliaceae; genus Hedera; species Hedera helix. The sequence goes on along the minus strand of OX359270.1, from coordinate 43,177,474 downwards.
AAATAAAACTATATTAAATTTAAAAATATTTTAAATTAACTTTAAAAAGTAAAATTCGATCATGGTAGAATTTTAAATTTCATCCGAGTATTTTTTAGGTTTATTAAAGTTTATTATACACACATATATATATAATTTTTTAAAATTGTAATTGCGTAGGGGAGCGAGAGATACAGTTGAAGTTGTTATAACAATGTCTAAGTAGTGTCAATAATGATACCTGACATTTCATGGCCCATTTATTAGCAAGAGTCAAGGATACGCGAACTAAGACCCCAAAAAGGATAACTGTGCTAAATATTTCACGAACAAGTATAATTGTATAATATTTAAATATAATATTTATTTTAATTATTAAAAAATAAAATAATAATATTAAAATTCAAATTATATTTTATTTGTTATCAATTAAAATAATTAAAATATTATATTTTATGTTTAAATATTGTACCTACAAACTTGTTCATATTTGACATCTCTAGTTCTTAAAAGTCGTTGACGTGGTGGAGTACATGTCTTGCACTCTTATTTTCTTTTTCTTTTCGGACAAACCAAACTAGAAAAGAATCATAAACCTATAGTCACGGTGATAAAAGTAATTACAAAAAAATAAATATCAAATAATATATTAAATTATAATTAATTAATATTTTATTATATATAAGTAAATTCAATAATTATAACTAATTACTATCATACAGATTATTTGTATTATTTTTTTTATATTCAATATTTTGTTGGTGAATTTATGATCCATTCCATGTGTTCCCTTTCTCGATTTCTAGGCATAAAAAATTAATAGGAAAGCACTGATCACAATTGTATGGACTGAAATCTTCTTATCTCTTCATCTTAAGAAAACAATTTATACATTATCTCTTAGACCTTTGATTGCACACACACAGACAGCACTTGCTAACACACATTTCTTTAAATTACTCGTCCTATACAAAACTTTTTCTAATGGTGACACCGATTTTATATTTAATCTTATCTTTTTGATATATTTTTAACATTTACTATATAATATAATATCAAGTTTACGAAAACATTTAGCGCATAATACTTAAATATATCTTAAACTTCATGTCACACTAAAAATATATTTCGAGACTAAGGGAGTATAAAGTTAAAGTAGTAACACAAGTGTGAAACTCATACGTATTTTTAATGAAACATACCACCGATATTTACAGCTTTAGGTTTTTACCGAGTAATCATTTGAGAGCTTTTATAACTGAACAAATTATTTCAGCAGGTCTCCCCCACCAACTGACATTGGCAAAGAATTCAATTGTAGCATAAATATCGGAAAATGTAATTTACTCCCTATATTCCAAAAATAACAGATTAATTAATGTGTTAGCTAAAAATGTAATATGATAATATCATGGTACTCAATTAACTTATAATAAAATAATGATATATAAAAAAACTTATAACAAAATAATGATGTAACGAAGAAACTTCATCTCAGTCTGCCGTCTATAAATAAAAACATATCTCTACTGTTGATTTTAAATACTAGTAACCATTTCATACTATAGAGTACATACTTATAATTTACCAATAACTTAATTTATAGAGTATAATTGATACATGTGCCCCTTGGATTACGGAGTCCCCTGTCCACCCTTGCAGTGAGTTGTATGTATTTTAGTTTAGCCCACCGGTAGACAAAATACCACAGTTCAGTGCTTCACCCCTACATTTTCAACCTACCCCGCCCGCAGACACAGAAAAAACAGGGAGGTACAAATGTAAGCAGTGAACTGACTGTACCGTGTATAATAATAATAGCCTAGGAGAGAACATAAGAACTCGAGTAATGTGTGTATATATCACCAAAAACTCACATATCTATCTATATACATTGATTGTTAATGATTGACAAAACTGAAAATTATGAAGAAAAACCAAAAGAAAATAAAAAAGGGAGAAGGTAGTTAAGCAACAGAATAAGAAAAAGAAAAAGAAAATTCCCAGGATCAGTACAAGGACAACAAGAAAATCCATCAACATCAACATATTTTTAAAAGAAAAAACTAGCTCACACCTCTGATTGGGGTACAAGTTTTAATTAAGTTGTACAAATCTGTAATTTGGAGCATTGAATTACTAGTAGGGATAGTATTTAATTCTCAATAATCTGGCATTAGCTGACTAATTTTGCCCTCTTGATCACCTGCCATTTTGTGCTCGGTAACTCTCAACCATATACACACTGCAGTAAAACTGAGGACCAAACTCAAGAACCCGCTTCCCAATCCGATCCCAACAATGGCTAAAATCGACAAGCCTTTATTCTTCATCGGCGGCAAAGGGTACCCATAAAGATCCTTATTTCCCTCGTACGACGTCGCATTGAACCTCGGCAAGTTGGCACTCCGGTTCCCGAGCGTGGCCGGAATCTGGCCGGCGAGCCGATTGTTGGACACATCAAAAACGGAGAGCCGAACGAGGAGACCCAGCTGCTGAGGGATGGGACCCACGAGGATATTGTCGTGGAGATCTATGACGTTGAGGTAAGCGCACAGGGCGAGCTGCGGCGGGATTTGGCCGGAGAGGCGGTTGGCGGAGAGGTTGAGGACGGCGAGATTGACGAGGAACTGGAGGTCGGTGGGGATTGGGCCGGAGAGGGAGTTGGAGGAGAGGTCTAGGGCTTGGAGATTGGTGCAATTTGCAAGGTAAGGTGAGATGGAGCCTCTTAGAGCGAGATTAGAGATAGAGAGTTTGTAGATGCGGCCATTGTTGCAGGTGGCGCCTTGGAGGTAGGAGGTAAAGCCCACACAAGGATTGGCGAAGGTTGATTTAGTCCAGTTTTGGAGGTTCTTATTTGGGTCTTGGAGTGATTGGCTCAAGTGGGTCAAGCAAGATTCATCTTCTGGATCTGATTTGGTGGGTCGAAGGCTGCTAATTGTTACGAGTGTACACAACAAGAGTAGCCTCCAAGTACCCATCATTTATATATTCCGTAAAACCCACTTCTTAATCTCTGTATTTCTTCTTCTGCTGCTGCTGCTGCTGTTTTGTATTGAATCTGCAGATTAGCAGTGAGATGGGAAGAGAGGTCCTGTAAAATAATACTACTGTACTTTTTAGGAATGTGGTTTTTGAGGGAACAGTGAATTGGGGGATAAAATTGAAAAGGACGATGAAGAAATGTGAACAGAAAGAGAGGCGGTAATGGTTATGAGTCTTGTATACTTTTTTTCTCCTCCTTTTTGTCAATAAACGCAACGCAAGCTATCATCAAGAGAGAGGGAGGGGAAGAAGGTGACTTTGTTTGGAAGTCTTCCATTAATTTAATTTATGTAGGCAGTAATGGGGTTGGGCCAAATAAACTCATGACATCCATGACATTAGAGGATTAAACCTTACAAAAAAAGGTTTTCGCCAATTTGTAGGACAGGACAGAGAGAGATTGAGAACTATTAAAAAAAATAAAAAAATTGGCCAATTTGGAGGACAGGACAGAGAGAGATTGAGATTGGGAGGTGAGATTGGCGTGGGGAGGGGAGGGGGCACTAACTTTGGTTTTGATGAAAATGAAAGTAGAAGTTTTAAGTATATATTCATGGGAGAGAAAATGTGGGGAACGGTCACCTGCACGACTGCACATATGGGGGTGCGATAGAGAACACCACATAATCGGACACCGATGGATTTTTCTTCATCTCCTCTTCTTTTTTTTCCTAGTTCTAGTACAATGGCTACTCTATTTCTCATTTTTTTTAATTAAACAATAAGGGTATTCTTAGGTTTTTTTCAATGCGATTTTAAGGGTGCATCTTTTACTCTCTTTATATCCGTCTAGTATAATTAGGAGAATTCCCTCTTATCTAATGGTCTCAAAATTCAAATTCAAGACTCGAGATTTGAACTCAAAAAATTAAGTTCGAACTTGAGAAAGAGAGCAAATTTTTTTAATCACCAGGTCAACTCCCTTGGGATTGTTACCCTATTCCGCTCATATATTTAGAATAGTTTCAATTTTGTAGAAAAGGAGTATTATAACATAAATTAAGTAAAAATATACACATAAAAACATCATAAATGTAACAGTTGATTTTAAGAAATTTAGTATATGAGGACAATTAGGAGAACCTATGTAAAGTACAAGATAAAATGAAAGTATGTTCCCTTAGTCCTACAATGTATTATTATTATTATTAAACATATAATTGTATAGATTATACTTGGACATAATTTTTTTAATAGATAAGGTTTAATTTTTAAAGGTTAATAAATTATAGATATATCAATAGTGTGAAAAAAATTAAAAAATAACTTGTCAACTTCGACTTTGATAGAAAAACACTAGATGGCATATTTCTTCTTTTTTTTCTTTTTTTTTGAGTATTGATACTATTACAATGTAATAAATTTAAGAATATATTTTAATTATAGGGGCTTAGGGGTGACTTGTGAAAGAGGATAGGAGGGGGATTAGAGAAAAATTATCTTTAGTCTATGATAATGTAGTAAATTTAAGGGTATATTTTAATTTAGGACTTGATCTAATAATTATCCCTATTCATTGTGTATTAAGAGGGTGAAAATTCAAAATTGGTAGAAAAAAAATCTATGAGTACATTTCAATCTTAAAAAAAAAAATTTAAATATGTGACCTTACACAATAAACGAGTGATCTCGAGAAATTGAATTGATGTGGAATTATTGACTCAGTTTCATGGATCAAAAATTGTAAAAACTCCTTGATCGAATATTTAGGATAATTATGTCTTTTGAAAAAATAGTAAAAAAAAATGTCTTTTACTATATAAAGAAAGGAGAAAAAAATGTATAAGTACATCAAGTAAGAGATATAATTTTATTTTTTTTCTCAAATTCAAATTACATATACATATATACATATATATATAAATTACTATATATTTCCTCCTAAACAGAAGAAAAAAAGAAGTTGAACTCTCCTGACCTCTGGCCCCTTAGTCATCAATGGAGTAGTAATTAACTTCTCCAGTCATTACGTGCCTAGGAATAAATGTAAAACAATATTGGTGTACTCCAAACATGACACGTATATAAAAAATGTTAAGTAATTAAATAATTTTTGAATAAATATAATTAGATAAAATAACATTATAACAACAATTTGACCAATTGTCACTGCCATTAAACTAGACGTTGATTATATTTAAAGATAAAAATAAAAAAAGCATACTTGCATTTATTAAAATTTGTAAAATAGGACTCATAATAAGCGTATAGTCGGGGGCCGAAATAGTGAATTTTGTTAGAGGACACCTGAGGCAAGAGATATTTCACATTTTTATATAAAGTATTTTTTTTATCAAAATAATATTTTTAAAAATTATAAAAATATCATTTTATTCGCAGCATTAAAAAAGAATGCATCTAATTTTGTAAAACTACATCATTTTGAACTTGCCTCCCGTAAGAGCTTGCCTCCCTTTTTGTCCTTTTGTTAATGAGAAAGAGTCATTTTGGTAAGTCATGCGCAAAGCACTAGATAAGTATTATAATAGAGCATGTTACTTGGTTGCCACCAAAAAGTATAGCCAAGTGCCAAAGTATGATTGTTACACCGCACAAACCTTCTATGATATTGCTGGCTTTGAGCATATGCGCATGTATGTGAAAAGTAAGATTAATTAGCATTTTGTGTTGATACATAGTATTCTTTTTTCAGTTGGTGTCCGCAATTATTCAACGCATTGCTGGTGGAGTTTGACCAAATTATCTAATTTTATTTATCTCACTTTCGGCCTTTTTAAGGTTGCTTTGTCAAACCTAAAGACCATCTAAGTTGACATAGTTGTCCTTACACGTCAAGGTTGGTTAGCTCAAAGAATGGTTTTCATTTAGTAGTTGAAAATTCTTTCTCTATATATATACATATATACACACATGCTCTAGATTTTACGATTTTAAATTCTCTATAATAATTTTTTCTTATATTTTTATTACAAGACTTATAATGACGATTTTTAGAATTTATGACTACAGTTTGTTCTATTATCATAAAATAGGACTATGATGACGGGATAAACTATTACCGTAGATCCTAAAAATTATCACTATAAACCTCGCAATTTTTTTTATTGCAGATGATTTTGTCCCAAATTTTACCAAGTATTAATAAAATTGATTTTGAATGGACTCGTCGCTTGTGAAAATGTACTCCATAGACCATAGCTATCTAATACTAGAGAGATTTATCTTAAATGCACACGTATAAACATAAATAAACTTAAGGGTAGGTTATCATTTGGTGAAATTCTGCAAATATTAAATAAGTGGTTAAATATTATGTGTAAAATCTTGAGAGTCTCAGCAAACTAACTGGCCTACACGTGCAACTAGAGCTCGTCCTAGTTGAAACAGGTTGAAAATCTCTGGTTTTCCTTTTAGGCTGCTTAAAATTATCCATAAGGTTTTGTGCATGAATTAGCTCTTGGGACCTTGAGGGTGATGGATGTCCCAACACGCATGAGTGCCTACAAACCAACCAACATACTGCAGCCTGTTGGGGGTCCGATTTGAGTCAAGGCCGGATCTTATTTCTCTTCTCTATTGGATGATCGGGTGTTCAAAAAATTTGGTATAATTGGTATTTTATTGGTATCGATCAGTTCGATATGATTAAATTAGTAAAATTTAAAATTAGTACGGTACCGGTAAAAATAACCATTATATATCGGCTAATTGGTACCGGTATCAATATTTTTTTTCCCCAAAGTGTATGTATTATACTGTACCCGTGTGTATATATATATATCAAGTATTATAGCAATTAAGAGATGAGATAATTGGTAAAATAAGAATTGCAAACTAACCTCTAATACTAATAAAATATACTTTATGCGTAGTAATAATTTTAACATAAAGAGCATAAAAATAAAAAATAAAAAATCATATAGTGGCACCATAAGAGTTTACTATTGCTTAACAAAAAAAATTAAGGAAACTTTCTGACTCTTAGTCCTGTTTCAATGATATCATTGTATACATATATTATTATTTATATCACATTATGGTCACATAAATACAATAAATTTATTTATTTTTATTTTAAAAACAGTACGTAACTGATACCGTCCTTATATTGAACAAACCTATACCAGTATGGGATACTGATATTTCGATAATAATATTAATACTCATTTTTTTAGATATTCGATAATTAATTTAGTCCAATTTAAACCGGTATACGATTTTTTCGGATGAATACTCCTAGTCGCAGGGTAGGGGATCCACAATGAACAACCTCATTTATTTTATCTGTTCTACTATATAAATTATAAGTTTGAAATTTTAAAGTCTCTGTCAGGTATTTTTAAATTTAAAATTAATGTTATAAATTTAACTTTTAAAAATATATGTAAAGATATTATATTTTAAAATGAAACCGTATAAATCCATGGTGGTGGTGGCAATGAGCGAGGCCCTGAACTTAAATGGACCACCCGCATCGCTGGCTGGTCCCTCAAACAACACAAATCTCGTAGATTCTTTCATTAGTCAATACCATCTTTAGTTCAGATGTTGGGACTTCGACACACTATGTGGGTATATGCTCGACAAGATTATTATTATATGAATATATGTTTTATGTTATATATATATATATATATATATAATCTTTATTATATGAATATATGTTTTATGTTATATATATATATATATATATATATATATATGTTTGTGAGTGAGTGAGGGAATGATGTTTTGACAGATGTTCAATGGTCTTCACCAAGTAGAGAGCGTAATGCTTCTCTTAGTTGAATGCTACCGTATATTTGTCCTCTATTCTTGGGTATAGTAAACAATGAATGGATTATTTTATGGTTTTTTTTTCCTTTCCTTTTTTCCATAATGCAGCCCAACTTTCCTTCTTTTTTTCCAGGGACTGTTTGGATGGATGGCGACTTACAAGCGAAACTGAGACGCATTAATTTAACAATTTTCCGGAATTAAGTTATACTCCGTATATACTACCTGAAGGATTTGGCCAGAAAGGATGGGATGGCATCCACATTACGGTAGGTAGTTGTCATTGCAAACATTTAGGTCCCCCTGAGATGCCAAATCTTTTTTTTTCTTCTCCTCCTCTTTGGTATGTCTTTTGCCACTGATTAATTGCTGGTTAAGCCAACCAAATTATTACTACTACTTAATTTGTATCTTTAGCTTGCACATTGGTGCTGTTACTAATTAGTAGAATATGACTATCCTGTAACAATTGTATTTTATATGTTTTTTTTTATAAAAAATATTCAATACAATCGTTACAACTAGGCCTGCAAACGAACCGAACTGTTCGCGAACCGGTTCGGTTCGGTTCGAGTTCGGTTCGGTTCGAGTTCGAGTTGGATGCTTTGTCGAACCGAGTTCGCACATGATGTTATGTTCGATTGCTCGATCGAACATGTTCGCGAACCATGTGGTTCGGTTCGTCTATGTTCACGAACAGTTCGGGTTCGGTTCGGTTCAATAAGTTCGAGTTCGGTTCGAGATCGGTTCGAGTAGTTCGATTTCTTACATGTTTAAATTATTTTTAAAATTCTAAATACAAATAATTGGTTATTTCATAATTCATATTAAATTTTAAAGTTTGTCTTATCAATAATTGTTAAATTTGTAGTAATTTTCTTTATTTATTACTTAAACATCTTTTTATTTTTTTTAATAATTGATTATATGTAAACATTTTTATTAAATAATTAATAAATAGTACTGTGTATTTCTTCACCTCTAATTTAATTAAAATAATTTTCATATTTTCATAAAATTTTTAAAAATAATTGTTGGATTATTACAATTTACATCACTAATAATTTAATAAATTACAACCCATGTTATAAATCACATAAATAAAGTAATTAATCATCATGCAATGAAAATTCGACATTAATTAAATAATGATACAATATTGTTGCTTACATTTACATGATTTATTAAAATTGTCAAATTGAGATAGATAATAGAGAAATCAAGTTATCAATGTATCGAGACTTCACTAATAAAGTAATAGTCATTGTACAATTACTATTGTATATTATATCAATTATCAACTATATAATTAAAAGTACAACCTTGATTTTACCAATTTTTAAAAATTTTAATTTTACAGACTTACAGTGTATATGTGAAACAATGAGAGAGTGATTGGATAACTTTGGTTTATGCAATTAAGCAATCATATTTAGTGTAAATACTAAAAAGTAATGTTTAATAATTCAATTAAACAATATGTCACATTACTGTTTTTATGAAATTAAAATGAGTTATTAATTTAAATTAGAATAAGCAAAAAGATTTTTAAAAAAATGAAAAAAAAAATCTCTAAATAACTTTGAGCATTTGATCTTAGAATCGTAGTTAATTTATTTAGTTTTAAACAATATAAGTTATATAACTATGAAAATTATAACATTTTTATAAAGTAATTCATCTTATTACTTATGTAAATTGTTTTTAAAATTCTAAATATAAATAATTGGTTATTTCATAATTCATATTAAATTCTAAAGTTTGTCTTATCAATAATTGTTAAATTTGTAGTAATTTTCTTTATTTATTACTTAAACATCTTTTTATTTTTTTAATAATTGATTATATGGAAACATTTTTATTAAATAATTAATAAATAATAATATGTATTTCTTCACCTATAATTTCATTAAAATAATTTAATATTTTCATAAAATTTTTAACAATGATTATTGGATTATTACAATTTACATCACTAATAATTTAATAAAGTATAACCCATGTCATAAATTATATAAATAAAGTAATTAATCATCATGTAATGACAATTTGACATTGATTAAAGAATGATACAATACAGTTGATTACATTTGCATGAGTTATTAAAATTATCAAATTGAGATAAATAATAGAGAAATCAAGTTATCAATGAATCGAGATTTCACTAATAAAGTAATAGCCATTGTACAGTTACTATTGTATATATTACATGAACTATATAATTAAAAGTGCAAACTTGAATTCACCAATTTTTGAATATTTTAGTTTTACAAACTTACGGTGTATATGTGAAATAGTGAGAGCTAAGAAAATGATTGACTAACTTTGATTTATGTAATTAAGCAATCATATTTAGTGTAAAAACTAAAAAGCAGTGTTTAATAATTCAATTAAACAATGTCACAGTACCGTTTTCATGAAATTAAAATTAGTTATTAATTTAAATTAGAATAAGCAAAAATGTTTTTTTTTAAATGAAACAAAATCTCTTAATAGCTTTGAACATTTGATCTTAGAATCGTAGTTAATTTATTTAGTTTTAAACAATATAAATTGTACAACTATGAAAATTATAAATTTTTATAAAATAATTCTCAATATTTATTGTACAACTATGAACGTTCGCGAACTGTTTATGTTCGCGAACTTGCACATGTTCGATAGGTTCATGAACTGATCGCGAACTCGATTATGTTCGCGAACTATTTATGTTCGCGAACTCGATCATGTTCGACAATGTTCGCGAACTCGATTATGTTCGCGAACTCGATCATGTTCGACTATGTTCGCGAACTGTTCGCGAACTCGATCATGTTCGCGAACAGTTCGCGAACATCTAACGAACCGAACTCGCACACAGGTGTTGGTTCGATCAAGTTATTCGAACATGTTCGAGTTCGACTAGAAGTGTTCGAGTTCGGTTCGAGTTCGACAAAGTTCGGTTCGAGTTCGACAAAGTTCGGTTCGGTTCGGATCGTTTGCAGCTCTAGTTACAACTTACAACAATTAGGACTATAAACGGATATATACAAATTCGGATAAAGCAATATCCGTATCTAAAAAATTAATACCTTATTTGTATTTGTATTCGGTATTCAACGGATTTTAAAAATATTATCCATATTTGGTATTCAAAATAATATCCGAATACGAATAATATATATTTTCGTTTATTTTATTCGAATGAACATACTATTCAAATATTCGGATACCCGAATTCGTTTATTAGTTATAAAAATTAAAAATAAAATAAAATTACTCATTACCATTTAAATTTTGTCAAACACGTCATCATTTATCATTGATTATAAAAATCAATCAAAATTTAAATATCTTAGAGAAAGTATCAAATTAATCGCACAAATTTTGGATATGGATATGAATCCGTATATCAGATACCTAATATCCGTTATCTGTAGGATATATTTACGGCTAGTTGTTAAATGAATACAATTATGGTTATATTCATATTCATATACGTTTATGTACGGATACTTTAAAAACGAATACAGGTATATCTGTTTTTATTTCGAATACAAATAATATTTGTTTTTTTTCAAATACAGATACAATTTTTTCGGTTATCATTTACGGTCCTAATAATAATCTTGGACTTTATAACAAACCTGTAACCCTATTTTCTTCTCTCATCACATGATGAGAGACGCGTATTGTTACATCTCCATTTCATTCAATATTTTTATGGGGAGAGAACTTCATTAGCCATGTCTAAAGTGGGTTAGTCCAATTTCTTCAAACAAAAAACCCAACAACAATCCTTTGAAAACAAGAGGAATCGTAGGCAACAGAGATTCTCCGATGAGAAAAATATTCAATGTAACCTTGATAACTGTATTATAATCATCATTCCCCAATCTCTCCTTGTTACTTCACTTTTTTCGTCCTGGCCTCATCACATACTCAGACAGAGATACATTCCATTACAACTAAAATTGTTGCAGTATTTACACTTCCCCACTGCTTTATATATGGGAAAATTACATATATTAGTACATTTTTAAAATTAATTACAGAAATCATACCTCTATAAAATAATTACAATAATATTACAGTTTTTTATTTTTATTTACAATATTAATATAACTATAACTCCTTAATTTAAGGGATTAATATTAATGGTTTACGTGATAAATTAGTGTCCAACTTGAACAGGTTACTATTTTTTTTTGAAAGCCGTGATAACCGCCATTACGAAACCCTCTTTTTTTTTCTCTGTTCGTGCTCTTCCCTATCTGTAGCTGTTCGTGTTATTCGATTTCTGCTCCAGATTTTTTTCTTTGTTCGTGCTCTTCCCTATCTGTATCTGTTCGTGTTATTAGGTTTCTGCTCTAGTTATTACATAGCCTTTCGTGTTGGTCATTTTTTCGGTCGCTCTGTTCGTGGTATTCTGCAGTATTATCTCTCTGTTCGTGTTCTTCCGTTTATTCTGTCTTTTCGTGGTATTCCGTCTCTGTTCGTGCGATTTGTGAACAATGGCTGATACAAGGAAGAAGGATGGAAAGAGGAAGAGAATCACGGAGGATGATTCTGTAAAGGGCTTGAAGAAGTTTGTTGTGGAGAGTAAGGGGAAGGGGGAGAATGCAGGTAAGAAATCAAGCAAGAGTGATGATAGGTTGGTTATTCACAGTGGTACCAAGCATTCTGAAGTGCATGTAGATGATATTTTTGATGTCGATGTAGTTAAGTCAGAAGGACAAGTTATTGGCCAGAATATAATCATAACAGAAAGAATTTTAAAGGTTTGTTAGTTTAAATTTTGTTATTTTATGATCGTATGATCGTATAAATATTTGGTTTGTTAGTTTGTTTGTTTTTGGTTACCATTAAAAGATGTTTTGGTTACTATGTTATAGTTGGTCGGTTACTATCATATAATTATTTGGTTACCATTGAAATCGATGTTGGTTACTGTGATATAACTATTTGGTTACTGCTTTAGTGTGTTTGTTGTTAATGTTTGCTTATGATTTGGAATCTATTATTGTTCACTCAATTTGGTATTTTTGGTTACTTTTGTATGCTGTTTTTTTTTTACAATGTATTTGTGTAGTATAAATTTGTTAGCTGAAATGGATTTGGTTACCATGAAAACATGTTTTTGGTTCTATAATATAACTGTCGGTTTCTATGTTATAATTATTTGGTTACTAGCATATAACTGTTTGGTTACTATATAAACTGATATGTACTACATCTTGATAATATTTTGGTTACAATGTATTTGTAAAGGATAAATTTGTTGGCTGAAATGGATTTGGTTACCATGAAAACATGTATTTGTTTACTATAATATAACTGTTCGGTTACTATGTTATAGCTATTTGGTTACTATCATATAACTGTTTGGTTACTATATAAACTGATATGTACTACATCTTGATAATATTTTGGTTACAATGTATTTGTAAAGGATAAATTTGTTGGCTGAAATGGATTTGGTTACCATGAAAACATGTCTTTGTTTACTATAATATAACTGTTCGGTTACTATGTTATAGCTATTTGGTTACTATCATATAACTGTTTGGTTACTATATAAACTGATATGTACTACATCTTGATAATATTTTGGTTACAATGTATTTGTAAAGGATAAATTTGTTTGCTGAAATGGATTTGGTTACCATGAAAACATGTCTTTGTTTACTATAATATAACTGTTCGGTTACTATGTTATAGCTATTTGGTTACTATCATATAACTGTTTGGTTACTATATAAACTGATATGTACTACATCTTGATAATATTTTTGTTAGCACTAGATTATATAATATAAGTGTTTGGTTATTGATTTAGTATGTTATGGCTATTGTTATATTGTTTTATTTTGTTTACTAATAATTGTGCAAATCTGATTTTGTTTATTTGCAGTTATGGGATTTATATTACGAGGTGTGCAACAGGAAATTTACTGGAAAAGTTATATATTGGTGCGACTTGGAAGTCCCCAGCATTATTGCAAAGAAACTGAATGAAATTCAGCTGCAGATTTTTAAGGCAACATGTTTTGGGAATTTATTGGAGTTTGGTGATCAACACCAAATGTATTCCCAGATTATTCACCATGCTCTAGTAAGGGAGGTTCACCAGGCCGATGATGGTGAAATGTGGTTCTTGTTTGCTGATAAAAGGGTGAGATTTGGTTTGCCTGAGTTCAGTCTAATTTCTGGGTTGAGATGGCAGGGTGAGGATGATATCACTGTATATAAAGGTATGGAGAATGTGATTGTTGAAAAGTTTTTTGGGGACGAAGCTCTGACGCGTAAAAGTATAGGTAGGGTTTATCGGGAGGCAGTTTTTGATAATGATGATGAGGCTATTAAGATGTCATTTATTTTTTTGGTGTTTAATTTCATCTTATCAACAGTTTCTGAAAATTTTGTGGATGGGACAATGGTAAATTTTTTATGTTATGGTGATGTCAGTAGTTATCCTTGGGGGAAAGTCGCGTTTGAGATGACAAAATACTCTTTGTCCAATGCGTTGAAGGGACGATTGAAGAAAGGAAAGAATGGTGGTTCAATTTATAATTTCTACAAGGATCATTATACAAAGTTGTACAAGTTGAACGGACTACCTTATGTATTCCAAGTTTTCATGTTTGAAACCATTCCGACATTCAAAATTCGGGGACTATGCATTGATGATCATCCGTCGGAAATCCGTTTGTTTAGATGGAGGGAGCTAGTGAAGCCCCCTACGAACGATAAGTTGAACGATTTAGTATTTTGTTCCGGACAGGTATGCAGTTTATTGATAATAGTATAATTGGTTATCTATTTACTTATGTATATAGTTACTGATTTTATTGTGTATTTTACTGTTAACAAAGTAGTTAGTTACTTTGATATACTCTTTTTGGTTACTGTGCTATGTATGTGTATGTTCATAATAACAAAGTTTTTTGTTACCTCAATATACGCATTTGGTTACAAATGTTGGCTAACTTTATTCATTGATTTGGATACTAATACTGATTTATATACCCTTGGTTACCTTTATATATGTAGTTGGTTACTAATTATGTTTCATGATTCTTTATTTAATTATTTTTAATTGTAATTGTACAATGTTTGTCAGATGTTATATTAAATGTACTTAATGTTTTTCAGTTGAGGATAAAAAGTTTGATTCCCACGTCCGAGGAGAAGGAGAGGCTTGATTTGGGCGGGTTTCAATTTGTCAATGGGAAGGATGCTGAAAAGAAGGTTGGAAAAAAAGTTAAGGGTGATAACGTTGGATTTGATCTTTCTGCAGTTAAAGATGCAATTGATGAACGGGTTAGGCCGTTGGAGAAGAAAGTGTCTCAAATCAAGAAAGATATTGTAAAATTGCGGGGTGATATCAAGGATGACATGTATGTTTTACATGTTCAGTTGTGTAAGGACTTTAGGTCCATTATTAGAGAGGAGTTACGTGGGATCAAAGATGGTGGGGAGAAACAAGTTGATAGGGATTCCGACGATGATTCTGATTCCCATGATGGCGGTGGTGATGATGATGATGATGATGATGATGTTGCTGATGATGTTGTTGATGATGATGATGAAGATGGTGATGTTGGGTTGAAAGTCGATGAGAAGGGTGCTGAGTTTGAATCTGATGTCATTAAACCGTGTGACGATGTTGTTATTGTTGATGAAGTGGTTAAAGAGTGTGGAGACTCCCATGTTGATGATGTGTTGAATTTTGTTGAGAATAAGGATGGGAATGAAATTGAGCTTGGTAAAGAAGTTGAACGTGATGTTGTGGTTGAAGAACATCATGAAATAAAAATTAATGATGATGCAGAAAATGTCAAGGTTAGACATATTTGTTTGTTTTGTTGTGTGATGTGTTTTTTTTTTAATTATTAATTGGTTGTTTTTCATTTTGCACAGATTGGCAAGAGTAATGACATGCCATCTTTTGACATATTAAGCCAATGCACTGGGAAAGAGATTGTTGTGTATGCTGCTGCCGAGGTTAGTGTTATAATGACATGCCTTCATTTTTTTTTACACCCAATTGGCTCTGGTTACTGTTATATTGAGATATGGTTACTATTATATATATTATGTCACTGTTATAATATTTGCTGGTTACTATTACAATGTGTGTTGGTTACTATTATATTATAATTTGATTAGTAGTTTATTTTGTTTAGGTTACTATTATGATACGTTCACTTTAATATGTCGATTATTGTTCATTCATTTTTTCATTACATATAGTTGTTAACTGCAAGTGTTTATCTTGAAAATATAACTTGTATTTGTTACCCTTTATGTCAATATAAACAGGGGAATAAATGTGAGGAAGAAATCAAGTATGGCCTTGATGAGATGGTTTTGACTACACAGGACATAGTTCAATGTGATGAGTTGGAGAAAAGTGTCCACAAAGCCGGTGATAGACCTGTCCGTGAACACGCAAAGAGTGCCGTTTTGCGGTCTCCATATACATCAATGTTTGGATCGGCTGGTTCATCGTCTACTGCCGTGGGTGCTAGTCAAAGACATGCATTTCTTTCTGCATTTCCGGAAGTATGCATGGACATGCCATCAGTGTTTGAAGAGGCACTGTTTGAACAATGGTTTAAAATTGGTTTAAACAACAGGAAAAGGTTTGTTTTTTATTGTTAAGAATGCTACTGTTTTAGTTAATGCCATATTATATATTGGTTACTGTCATATTATGTGTTGTTACAAATACATTATAGTTTGGTTACTATAATGTAAATTGGTTTTATGTTATTGTTCCATTGAAGTAAATTGTTTATTACTTTATATTATATGTTGATTGATTACTAGGTATTTGTTTAGTACATTCATGTTGTCTAAAATTACTATTGTGTAGATAATGATGCTGTTTTGGTTACTATGAAATTGTTTTATGGTTACTAGTCTGTTATTATTTTGGTTACTGTTATGTTATGTATTGGTTACTGTTTGATTATGGTTATTATATTAATATTTGTTGGTTACCAGGTTACTTTTTACAATGAAGTTGTTGATTAGTATGTTAAATAGTGGCTGTTCAAGTTTGATGTTGGGTTATGTATACTAATACGGTATCTGTTTTATATTGAAGGATTCACAAATTCCCCGGAAAGAACGATAATATTCAACCTTCTTTTCTATTTGGGTCGGTCCCAATATCATCAAAAATGTGGTTCTACAAATTAAAGACTCCTGGAGAATGGTTAGACGACGATGTGAGTTACTTTTTAAAAAAAATTATGTCTTTCTAGATATAGTTACATTTTTTAGTTGGGGTGGTAACTAGTGTTAACAAAGTTGGTTACATTATTTACATGCTTACATTTGTTAGCAAATGTGTAATATTATATGTTTTTTTTTCTGGTTCAGCACATCAATGTTGCGTTATATTATTTCCGTAAATTGGCCAAACATTCCAACAGTGTTCATATAAGGGCAACGACTACGGATTGTTGGTTTCATAACAAGATTACCGCTCTTTTCGATGAGTTTACAAATAAAAATGCAGATAAGAGTGTTTTGTCTGGGGAAGGTGATGTTGCTGAATACATCCATGGGCTGTTTATGGATGTCAACACACCATGGAGAAATGTTGACTACGTATTGTTCCCCATTCATATGACATCACCAGAACATTGGTTTTTGTTGACATTTGATGTGCATCGTAGACGTCTAATTGTTTATAATTCTTTGCGTCTAAAAAAGAAATCCATGCAGACAAAAATTATGGATGTTTGTGAGCCATACATATTTATTCTTCCCACTTTATTGCGCAAGAGTGGTTTTTGGAGGGATAGGTCGGACATTGACTTTAGCAGTGAACCGTATCGCAACAAGGATGAAGATGATATAATTGAGTTGGAATTTGCTGAGGCGGTTCCTGAACAAGTTGAGGGGTAAGGGTTTCATTGTTTACATTTTTTTAATTATTACATTTAGATTGATTTTTGTGTTGATTTTTCTTATCTTATTTTCTGTTTGTGTAGTGATTGCGGGATGTTCACGATATGTTTTGCTGAGCATGTCATTCACCAGAAATTTCATGAAATTCCTATTCCATTTCCCATTGCGCAGTATCGGAAGAAGTTATGCACAAACCTATATATGCATGCAAGGAACAAGCAGTTGGAGGGATATGAGACTGACAGAGAATTTCCAGGAAGATTTGTTTCAGATTTTGATTAGTTAGGATCTCGTTTTTTGTATTTATGAATTGTGTTTTTTTTTTTACATACACAACATTTTAGTATGGGATGTGAGTTTGTGAAATGTACATGTCAGAGTGTAACAGGGTTTCCTAAACAAACAATATCACTTTCAATACAGGATGATAGATGCACAGGTTGTTTTTTGTCTTGGTTACCATTATAACATTTTATGGTTACTGTTATGTAACTATTTGGTTACTGATTTATTATATTAATTTTACATATTTGATAATTTTAGCAATAATGAAAGCAACATTGTTTGTCAATTGGTTTTTGTTTTTTTCAAGTTGTGTTTGATACATTGTCTGGCATGTACAGTTGGTAACCAAATATGTATAGAAAGGTAACCAACTATTGTTTTGATAGTAACCAGAGAGTTACAAAGTTGTTTCAGGACATATATCAATTGTGAAATGTACATGTCAGAGTGTACATGGGTTGCATAAACAAACAATATCACTTTCATTACAGGATGCTAGATGCACAGGTTGTTTTTTTGTCTTGGTTACCATTATAACAGTAGTTGGTTACTGTTATGTAACTATTTGGTTACTGATTTATTACATTAGTTTTACATATTTGATAATTTTAGCAATAATGAAAGCAACATTGTTTGTCGGTTGGTTTTTGTTTCTTTCAAGTTGTGTTTGCTACATTGTCTGGCATGTACAGTTGGTAACCAAATATGTATAGAAAGGTAACCAACTATTGTTTTGATAGTAACCAGAGAGTTACAAAGTTGTTTCAGGACATATATCAATTGTGAAATGTACATGTCAGAGTGTACATGGGTTGCATAAACAAACAGTATCACTTTCAATACAGGATGTTGGATGCACAGGTTGTTTTTTGTTTTGGTTACCATGATAACATTTTATGGTTACTGTTATGTAACTATTTGGTTACTGATTTATTATATTAGTTTTACTGTTATTTAATGTTTTTTGACTTCTATTATTGTACAATAAATGGTTTTTTTTTTTGTTAAAATGTAATTGTTCTACTTACCATTTTTTTTATTATATAGGTAACCATTTTATTTGTTATTAGTGAACAAATTGACATAAAATTAGTTAAAATCAGTATATATATAAAGTTTTGAATGTGTGTGTTTGATTTATAGTCAAGTGCATAGTGTACATGTTTGGGTTTCCATTTATCTAGCTGATGGATACTTTTAAATTACATAGTTATTTATTGTCAAGTCGTGACAATTTTATTTTAGGTGGTAAACAAATTTACATGAAAATGTTGTACAATAGTTAACAGTTGTACAATGTATATATATATATATATATATATGTGTGTGCTTTATACTGGAAACTCATAATGAAATCAGAAATCAAATTATTAAGTAATAACAATTTTGTTTACTGTACACAATAAGAAATGTTACCAACCATATGGATAATGGTTACTCATAGTAAACAATTATCTATTCATGTATTTACACTCTTAATGTATCTGCACCATATCAGACCTTTTTAGGTCTTAAAACTGGTGGATTATTGCATGTTTTCCTGTTGTGTCCTTTTTCTTGGCACCTGCTGCATTTGTTTTGAATTTTAAGTTCAGACCCGTGTTTGTACCTCCCCATTTTTGGTCTTCCCGCTGGTCTTCTTGTATTCGGTGGTTTTACACATATGTTTCTTACTTCGTATGGTATATCCCAGTTTTCTTTGTCCTCTAACGGCATGATGGAAGCTGAATATGTGTCGACCAAAGTTGTTTTAGAATAATTTTTTGAGCAAAAATCATAACAGCTCAAATTTCGCTTGTTCATAACAGCAGCAGCGTGGGGACAAGGCATCTCATGGTACTGAAATTTACGACACGTGCATGTCTTTTGGTCGATGTCCACAATATATTGTTTGGTGACATCGTAAACAGTGAAAATCACTAAGTTTGATGTCTCAACCTACAACACAAAGTAAGTGTTGTTAGAATAAATTACAACTGGAATAATTTTCATTGTCTGAAAACAGAGTAATTATAGTAAAGTAAACAACTCAATGTTATAATTGTAAAACACAATAACATAATAATTAAACAGAGTAACCAAACAAGTATCAGTTAGTAACCAGTACAATGATACACAGTAACCAAATCAGTAGTAGTCAGTAACCATTATAATTTTATGCAGTAAGCAATTAAGTATTAGTTAGTAACGAACATAATATTACATAGTAACCAAGTTACCATTAGTCAGGAAAAAAGTGAGTATTAGTCAGTAACTATTATAATGTTACACAGTAACCAATTCAGATTTAGTCAGTAACTAAAACAATATTTGACAGTATAATGTTGCACAGTAACCAATAGTGAACAAATAGGTTTCCAAATAAATGCAAATGCAACTTATGATGCAATAATTTAAAATTTGTATTAGTTACCTTAAGTTTCTTTGATTTAATGATATTAGATTGCAACCTTCCCTCGGCTGTTGTGGATAGTGTTGTGAATGTTGATATGGCTGCTTGTTTGTTTGTGAAATACCATCTTTGAACTAGACAACGTAGGCATTCAATCATTGATGCAACTGGAAGATCCCTGATCATCTTGATTGCGTTGTTAATAGATTCGGCGGTGTTTGAAGTCATTGTTGAGTATCTACTTACAGTCCCATGGAGCCTGGTGCATTTATCCAACTTGACATCTTCCTCCAAATATGTCCTTATTCGAGGATCAATGGCATCAAGTTCAGCCATGTGTTTGTTGAATTGTTCAATAGTGTAAGCTCTACAAGCCCCGTTGTAAGCCTGTTTAAGTTCCTCTCCTCTCTTTTTGAATCTATTCTTTATATTTTTCAGAACATGGTATGTGCAGGAACCATGCATGACGTCCGGAAACACGAAGTTCAGTCCTTGTATAATGGCTTCATGTCTATCTGAGACAATGCATTGGCCTTCCCTAACTCCACAAGCAATTCTCAAATTTACGAAAAACCATCTCCAAGATAATTCATTTTCACTGTCAACCACTGCAAAAGCAATCGGAACAATGTTTCGATTTGCATCTTGTGTGCTTGCTATCAGTAGTGTCCCCCCGTAAGTTGATTGTATGAACGTCCCATCGATTACAATTATTGGAAAGCAATGCTTCCATGCTTTAATGGAAGCTCCAATGGCAAAGAATAAATACTTGAAACGACCATTTGTTTCCAACTCAAGGGATGTGACAGAACCTGATATGAAACATGAGCATTATCATTAGAATTCCAAATAGTATACAGTATCTAAATCACTAGTAGTTGGTAACCATTAAGTTTGTTAATGGTATCCAAATCATTTTTGATGGGTAACCAAATCAGTTTAGCTGGTAAACAACTAATTATGAAAAACAAATTAAAATGGTTTTAATTGTTACCTGGATTTGTTTTCTTCAGCATGTGTAACCATGATGGGATAATTGAGTAGTCGTGTGGATTTCCTCTTACCTTTTCCAACGCTTTCTCCTTCGATCTCCATGCTTTTTGGTAAGAGATAGACACATTATATTCTGTCATCATGTCATCCACAATATCGGTTGGTGTGTATATTTTTTTCAAATTTGTTAACTTGTGCATTATGCATTCACTGACCAACTCACTATTTGCTTGTCTGTGGTCTCCCAGCAATACGTTTACTGAACACGTGTGGACGTCGTTGAATTCTCTCACCTTGAACATACTGGTTTTCCGAAAACTTGATGCTCTCATTTTCCATTTGCAATTTTCATCATATACGCACACTAGCACAAAGTCTCTATGACCTGTTCGTTGAACTTTGTGTTGTCTGTTTTTCCTGATTGAATGCAGCCTCATAGCTTGTGATAGGATTTTTTTGTCTTTGTAGGTTTGATGTAATTGTACTTCACGTTCATTCGGATCTGTTATTACATCATCATGTCGTTCTTCTGTGTATGATCTGTCATGTTGTCTGTCTCGTTGTTGTTCAATAATTTCCATTGCAAGGTGATCGACATATTGCGTTCCGATTTGGCACTCGTGTGTTGGTAGTGGAACTAGTGCTGAATTCCCTTGTGTTGATCTGATTGGCGTTACATTGTGAATCACAGTTTCTTCTACATTTGTCAAGTTATGTAATATTGTTGTGCGTTCCCTTCTGTGTTCAGTCTCTATAATCACTGGGAATTTACCTTGCTCATCAGATTTTCTGCTGACTTCAATAAAGAATCTTAAGGTTGCTTCATCTGATATACTGATCGGTGGAATATCGCTTCGAATCTGAAATTTTATTGACAATGTTGTTGCGTTTGTGTCTAGCCGTAATGCAGTGAATATGATGTTCTGCATTTCTCTGAACGTACAAGTTGATGGAACTAGTATGCCGGTAACTTCAAATTTGGTGTATTGGTTACTATCAGCCCACGTACCGTTGAAATAAAGTACAATTGGAATCATCTCCATTGTCTGACAACATAATAAGTATTTGTAAAGTAACCAAATAAATGTTAGTTAGTAACCAAAGTACATGATGCTAGTAACCAGAACATAAAACACATTTGTACATTCATCTTACAATAGAAATAATCAGTATATTGATATTTGCTACCAATTAAATTATAACAGTTATATGCAGGTAACCAATGTAGCAATAAGTAACCACCATATTAAAACAAACCAATATAAAACCCTGTAACAGTATACCGTAATCATAACAACTATATACAGTAACTAAATACATTTTAGTTAGTAATCATAACAAGATAAACATATTAGAAATATGCATTTTTAACAGTATACCGTAATCATAACAACTATATACAGTAACCAACACATATTTAGTTAGTAATCATAACAAGATAAACATATTAGAAATATGCATTTTTATAGTAAAAAACAACCAGTATAATTTGTTTGTTACCAACTAAAGGAAAACTTTGTAAAAATGTAACCAACTTATCAACATATCGATTAATATATATATATTATAGTAAATATAATGTAACACAGTAAGCAAGTCAGCATTAGACAGTAACCAATATAATGTTACATAGTAACCAAGTTAGCATTACTCAGTAACCAAGACAGCATTAATTAGTATCATTAGTCAGTAACCAAGACATTATTAGTCAGTAACCAAATCAGCTTTAGTCAGTAAGCAAGTCAACTTTAGTGACTAAATAATATTTTTACACATTAACGAAGTCAGCATTTTATTTTTACACAGCAACCTGGTCAGCATTATAGTTTTTACACAGTAACCAAGTAAGCAATAGTCAGTAACCATTATAGTGTAACACAGTAAGCAAGTCAGCATTAGACAGTAACCAATATAATGTTACAGAGTAACCAAGTCAGCATTACTCAGTAACCAAGACAACATTAATTAGTATCATTAGTCAGTAAACAAGACAACATTAGTCAGTAACCAAGAAAGCAGTAGACAGTAACCAATTTATATAATCTTAGTAACCATAATATAAAACATGTTTTGGAATACATTTTGCAATCACAACATTCGGTATTCAAACTTTGTGACAATTTTAAGTTTTTAAAACGGAAGAAAGGTAATCAATATAGTAATTCGTAGTAACCATAGGAGATCAGAAATGGAGGATATAGTTGTCGTTGTGTCCAGGTTTATGAAACTTCCAATTCAAATGTTCAGTGGAGATCGAGTAATTGTAACAGTGACAAATTGACTAAGTCGATTGACAACACAATTAATGAGAGTGTATGATGGGCATGGCGTCTCTAAGGTTGCAAACTAATGTCGTAATAGTTGCCAAGAGCAGTGGAAAAAACAATTTACCGTAAACTTGTATCAAGGTTGATGTTGAGATTGGATGAAAATTTACTATTGTACCTGTTACGATTTGCGTCGCGAATGGTGGAGGAGTCGACTTCTCCGATGTCAGAGTCATGTATCGTCAGAATATTTTGTGTTCTCCGATTGATTTGGCATGTTTCCTCAATTGCTTGATTTTAGGGGCCGTCAGTTACAAATATGGAAATCCCTGAATTGTAGGAGATAATGATACGTGAATTTAACACAGTAATATACTGTGGTTTGTTATTTTTGTAATTATTTTGTATGTGTTTTATTTTTGTAATTACTTTCTAATTGTTGTATATTAGTGTTAAGGACCCTTTATATATTGGTATCTTCCAATGGTACAGCCCATTTAAGGTCATCTAAAAGTTTTTGGGCTCTACTTTGGAGTTGTTTAGTCCCTAAAATCAAACATGCTGCCGGCCCTCTCATGAAATATATGGGCAGGCCATATTTAAAGCTCATTGACGTAGTAGTAATTATTTCAGTGTGGTACGCAATTAAGTTGTCACCTTTTAAAAAAGTCTCATATTTATTTATTTTTATTAATTTAAGAGAATTTATAATTATTTTATCATTGAGCTATAAGGGGTTTGGTGTCTCATTTTTTCTTGGAAAGTAATATTTTCACAAGATTTTTTGATATTCTCACATATAAACTGTCACTATGACATAATAACTGTCAAAATCGTAAACCTATAGCGATACTTTTTATGTGAAAATATTAAAAAACTCTATAGAAATATCAGTTTACTTTCTTCTTCTGTGATTGTTGAAGAAGAACAGTTTTTAATGAGAATGAATCTCAGTTAACTTGTTTTTTGTAACAGTAAAACAATACTACAAGGAGATCGGCAAAATACAGTGTAGGTTTCTGTTAGTGCTAAGGATTGTCATAATATACTCCGTTTGATCCACACAAAAAAAGTCTTATTTATAAACATTAAAAATTTATTTTTTTAATTTTATTTTTACCCCTAAAATAATAATTTTTTATTACTTAATTAAATAATAATAATAAAATTGAGACATTGTATTATTTAATAGTATAGTAGTATGATACTGCTAAAAAGAGTGGGAATCTTTTTTTGAAAAATAAAATTATGTTTTGTGGAAGTGCTCCTGCCCGCCGGGTAGCTGACAAGCTAGCTAGGCTCTGTATAAAACTTGATATTGAATGTTATGAAAAGACACATTGAATAATGAAGAAATCATACATACATATCTAAGCAAATGTTTTCCGTCAAACCTCTGCTGCTGATTATAAGTTAGTACTCCAGTATTTTGCATGATCGCACCAAATAATTGTTAAACTTTCCAACGACATAATCATTAATATTAATAATTTCAACGGGGACAAAGTCGGTCGTTGTCTTTTAGTACTTATGTCTTACAGCTCAGCCAAAACTATATATGCATGGTTTTACTCTGTTGCCACGTGATCCTGAACTTTAAACCTGTTGATGACAAATCCCATGAAAAATTATTCCGTATTTTTGAAGTATTGGTACATAATATTTTTAAGTTAATTATATATTATTATTTTAATATATATAATAAATTTAAATATAAAAAATTTATTATACATATTAACTTGAGACATCACATAATAATGTCTCAAGAATATCAAATAACTTTTTTAAATCTGATTACAAATTTGGTGAAATGACAAAGTTAGTTAATTTTTTAACCTTTTATATATATATATATATATATATATATAATTGTAGGAGAGTGATATTTTGACATGTAATTTTAATATTTTTATATAAAAATAAAGTAAGTGTTTATTTTATACGAACATGTAAAAATATTAAAAATATATATAAAAATTATGATTTCCTAATTAGCAAATTTATTAATATAATACAAAGTCGTACCTTGTGCGTCATAAAGTGTATGTTGCACTATATATAGTATATAGTTGAGTTGGAAATATCATTTTTCTTTTTTACAATACCAAATTTTACTTTCTGGATTCACCAAACAACAACATTTTCTGTGCTCCCTAGGCTGACTGGACATCAGATTAATTTATTAATAATATAGATAATAGGGATGGAACGTCCATCCCCTTTGGAGAAAGCTTACACAGGAGAGAAATATGGCAATGATGATGATCGTGTGTGTGTGTGTATATATATATATATATATATATATAGTACATAAAAAATAAAGAATTATTATTTTTATAAATAAAAATAATAATTTCACAAAATCTCTTTTATATAAATAAGAGATAAGTCTTACATTAATATGAAATTTTTTTCATAAAAATATCAAATTTTACTCGGAATATCAATTTTTAAAAGAAAAGGATAGATAAGAGATACAGATACTCTTGTGGTCAAAGGCTACCAGTAAAGACCGTGTTGGAAAACATTTCTGTTCTTAAAGGACAAATAAAAGCTAAAGTTAATTTTAAACAGGGAAGTGAACTGGTAGTGATTAAAAGGAAAAATTTCAAAACAGGGTCAATCATCATATGCTTTATAGCTTCCGTCCACAAGTTCTTTCAAGATCTTCATAATTACTAATACTACATAAAAAGAATTTGAGTTTGAAAATTTGGAAACCTTGTTGACATGCAATTTTAAGGTCCCACCCACCCCAAAATTCTTTGTTAAACCCCTCAATTCAGAATAAACCATCCAATTAACCACATATCATGCATCTGTCCATGCAGCAAAAACAGGCACATGAGGCCCCGGCTGGGCTGTTGAGATCCAAGAACTACTAGTATTTGTGGAACTACTCAGAAACTTGGCCGCTGAAGGCGGCATTCTGAAAAGCATTGGAAGGGTATTGCTTTTATCAGGGCTGCCTTGTCTTGAGCTGCTCAAGCTAGTCACCAGTGAAGAAGTGGTGTCCAATTTTGCAGATTCATCTGCCTCTTGCTGAACTGAGCTCACTGAATCAATTCCAATTCCAATTCCAATCTCAAACAAATCATCTGGTCGGGCCACTGAGAGAGATGGGATCCTGAAATCTTCAGCGACAACAGCTGGTCTTTTATCGGGCTGAGATGACTGATAGATTCCCAGTTTCCAGTCAGATTGACCTCCATTGTTCTCCTTTGGGACTCCGGATTCGCCATTTTGGTTATGACTAAAAGGGTTGTGATTAGAGACCTCATTAGGGGTAATAGCCTCCTTGTTACGCCTTGCCATTTCCCCAGCTAGAAGGGTATTGCTTGCCATGATTCTTTCCACATCATACTTCGATGTATCAAAGTTTGTTACAGCATTTGTCCCACGAAACTTGATCGCTGCTACATCGTAGGCCTCAGCAGCTGCTTCTTGGGTGCCTTAAGTAGTAATTTAGCAAAACCGGGAAGTTTAGTTCATCATTATAAGATCATTTTAATGAGAACTGGGAACAGGTTAGTCATATAATGTTTAAGAGGCAAAAACATACATTCCCAAATTTAGTATTGGATTAAGAATAAAAGGAAGAAGATCCCTTCAAAAAACAGCCTTGATTGGTAAAAGTGTACTCTTGCTGCACAATCTTAAAGTGGCTTGTGATCAGCCTTATTATCTCTAGTGGCACAATAGACTGATTTCAAAGAGGTTAGACCCTGAAAGATCCTAAAATAACCTTTTTGAAGATCACCCGGCACTAACACTAATATCTAGGTAATTTTAAAAGAATGATTTATCACTTCAAAGTTAACTTCAACATACAAATTAAATCAAAAATCATACATAGATGATAAATTTATGAAAGGAGAAAATAATGGCTGATGGTGATTATGAGAAGATTATGTAAAGTAATTTTTTCCACTAAGAACTTCAAGATTCAAAAAAGCTTACTAAATGTCCCAAGATAAAGGTCCTTGTTTCCTGCCACTCGGCCAATCCTAGCTTGCCATCGGCCATGTTGATGATGTCTGCTAAAGTTCAAAGCAGAAACGGAGAATTCAGCAACAAAAAAGTTATTTTCTATACATAAGTTTAGAAGTAGGAATAAGCACAAAATTAAGACCTTGTCACTCCTCTATACATTGAAGCTCCCCTAGAGAAGCCGCTGCTTTTCCTGCAAAGTTAAATGGAACATATCAATGAAATTTGGTAATTCTACTATGGAGTTAACACATCCTTTAAACATAAGTGAATATCAACCTTCTCAAATGAATTTAACAAAAAAAAAAACCTTCTCAAATGAGCAACATATTCCTGCCTAGTCATATTCTTCATGCCTTCAAGTTCTTGATGATAATTTTCCAACTGTAAGATAAACAGTGGCATCTCCGTTATTTGAAAAAAAATAAACTAATGGGATC
Source organism: Hedera helix (assembly GCA_947179155.2). Classification (NCBI taxonomy): domain Eukaryota; kingdom Viridiplantae; phylum Streptophyta; class Magnoliopsida; order Apiales; family Araliaceae; genus Hedera; species Hedera helix. The sequence continues at coordinate 43,149,440 of OX359270.1, read as the reverse complement.
ATCTAGCATCAAAGCACCCAGAAAATTATTTTTCCCCCGTTAAGTAGCACTACCGGAAAATTAATATGAGTTGAAGGTCCCCAATATTTGAGTGCTGCTGAATCGTAAGCTCTTGCAGCTTTCTCTTCCATGTCATAACCACCTAAGAAGAACAATATATTTCAAATGACTTATTTTTAGTTAAAAGGAACGAGGATCCTGATTGCTCATCATCTGCTTTAAATTAATTGTAGAAAAGGAGCTTACCCAGGTACACTGATATATTTTTTTTCCCAATGGAATGGGCCCAGCAACCAAGACCATGAAAAATTGGTAAAAGTAAGATTCTTAGTGATGCATTGAGCAAATCATAACAAAAATTTTCTAACCAGAACTAATATTGTAGATAGATCATGCTTTTGTTACTAACCTTGCCTTCCTTTCCTGCTCTGGCCTTCTTCTTTCTTGCAACTGTTGTCCCATAAATGTGCTTCATATCTACCAGTCCATCTATGTCTGATGGACATATAGATTTATTGAAAAACTAGTAGATGCATAGTAAAACAAATTTGATAAAACTTAACAAGGAAAATATTATTTTCAGTCCAAAAAAAGAAAGAAAAAAAAGAAATATACAGACATTATGATGGTATCAATGTAACAACAAAATAAGGAAGCACAATAATGTGTAGAAAAACAAGTATTCAACAAATACAAGAGCAATTTATAGTTGACAATGACAAAATAGTAAGAAAAAGAAGACCATATAGAAGAAAGCATCAGGTAAAGAATAAACCTTGTAACACCTCTATACTGTGAGGTCCTCTGGCCAAATGTATCTATGGACTTCCTATGAACAATCTGCTTCTGATCCTCCTTTTCAGACCCTCTTTTCTTTGTATCCATGACCAAACACTCAGCCACAGAAGGTGAGATTTGCTGTGAACCAGTAACACAGCTGCTTGAATGAGAACCAGGACTCATGGACAAGCTCAGAGATCGTAAATTCCCATACCCCGTTGAACCAATAATAGACACAGATTCTCCCCCATTAACACTATGACTAGTTGGGTAGTTCCTTGAAACCCAGTTCTTCATGCCAGAGATTTCATCTTCTTCTGCCATCGTTGGGAGTTGAAGATTACTCTCCTCTTGTGGCAATTGGTAGAGCTCATGCCCTCTAAATGCTGAGTAATCTGGGTGATTTTGGACCTGAATCTGCTTCCTAGAGTTTTCTTGGAGGTGGTTTAGGAGATCTTGACTGTTGTTAGTATCATTCCGCTCTTGGTTATGGTGATAGTACATACTGTCCAAGCTCAGAGCCATAGCTGCTACTCTGTCATTGCTTTCAAAGGGATGGGTCCCCATTGTTGAACCACCAAAGAAGTCCTCCAGTTTTAGGGTTGAACTTACCATTCCTTAATTCAAAGGTAAATAAATAGTCAATAAGGGGCCCAAGTATTGTAATTTCTAAAGCACATAAACAAAACTATATTGATAAGTAGCAAAAGCTAACCTTGTTGTTGAGAGCTGGTCATAGCTTCCATTATGCAGAGTGAGCCATCAGACTTGAGTGGCATCACAGACAAAGGAGAGTAGAGGCTGCCACCATTTTCACCCCCAATATCACAGTAAATGCCACAGTAGTTGAAATGAGAAGGGAGATTAAAAGAAGTGCAGCTTGTTGGGACTACTGAACTAGAGGAAGAATGCTGAGGAGGGCCTAAAGGATCAGGGGATAGGGAGAATTCCAGCCAGTTGTTACTGTTTTTGCTGTTATTAGTATCATTATTACCCATGGACTTCATTTTCTCACAATGGATCAACTCTTTTTTTTCACACACAGATTTTCTAAGTAGCTAGCAAGTTTTTCATGGTGCAAGGCAGCTCAATGATTGGGAAACTAATAAACTAATCATCATATTGTTTTCCCTCCATTTTGAAACAGGGAACTTTATCTTTTGTTTTCTAGCTGCAGAGTTATACTACAACAAATCTAACCATGATTCTAAAGAAAATCCCAACTCAGTGAATCAATGGTATTTTTCTCTCCTCTGAAAAGATTTGTGAAGAGAACAAAGCAAGTCCCTTTAGACTAAACAAAAAGAATGAATTCCAGCAAGAATTCCATTGGGATCTGTGCTTTGAGAAAGACCTCTTCTTTTGCTTTTGTTCCTCCGCTCCATCCTGCATTCTCTTGCTTTCTTTTCTTTTCCTTTACATGCTTGTAGTTATATTCCTAGTTAAGACCCTTGACTTAAAAATCCAACATATACGTTGAACCAAGATGCAAATAACAAACTTTTATAGAAATCCACATTCTTTCTCTGAGATGATGGACTACAGTGAAGAATGGATGATTTTTGGTTAATTGATGTGGAGAAAGGAGGTGATCAATTACAAAGGTTATGATTTTTTACCATTTATCAAGGCATCAATGAGAAAGCTAAGCTAGCCTTGCTTTTTTACTGTCTCTTTTTTATCCGGTTGGCTCAGAGGAGAGCTAAGATAGATTTCTCACAAGGGGCAGAGTAGACAAAACTGTCCCTCTGATCACTTGACGAGCATCAGTAAGTACATCACAACATATAGCCTTCTGTATGTAGTTCTGTTTCAGGACCTGGTAGAGTTGAAATACTAGTCCTATTAGAGCTCATGGATATGTATAGGTATCTGCCATTAGTCCCTACTCAGCTATAGCTAGTAGGACCTTGGATTTGGAAGTGTGTGGATCACAAAAGTCTAAAAAAAACAAAATAACACACCTAGAAATTGCCTGGACAACAAGTCGTCATCTTAGAGATGTAAGATTAAAAATTGTTTAGACACGGACAAGATTGAAAAGAGTACTTCATTTATTGTTGAGGGAGCTGGACTCTGGTCTTAATATTCAAGTATATAGTTAGGACTTCTCAATTGATCTTCATTTCCTCACTAAGCTTCACTTTAGCATATTAACAAAGAATAAATGTGGGGGTAAACAATAGTGGCACAATTGATACACGCATCATTATGATGTACAATATGTTTCCGTTGAGTTTGTGTTTAGCTGCCTGGTACATTCATCTAAAATCCATCCTCCTTTCCAAAATATTAGACAAAACTGATATGCAAAATGTAAAAGAAAATGTTTTCATATTTTGAAACAGATGCACTAATAATTAAAATCCCTTGTTGACGAATCTCTGCTAAAATTGCATGAAAACTGTGCATGTGAGAGATCATGGAGGCAGATTTTCGAAAAGGAATGATTTGGTTTGGGTTTATGCGTGTGCGTGTGTTGTGTGTATTAAAAGAAAAAAGGATAATGGGAGGGAAAGAGATTTAGTATTAGTAGTAACGATTAGGGAGAATGTAGAGGAAGAGGGGACCTTGTCATTGACTGTAGTAATGATGAGTAAATCCAACCAAACACTGGAGTATTAAGGGGCAATTGTATTTTGCCTAAAATGGTGAAGGGCCTAAGGAAAAGGGGGTGGGTCTGTCTTCGACCTCAGAACAAATTGCTTGATTTCATTATCAGAGTCCTTTAGCATGTTTGAAATAAGACAGCCCAGCCTTGTCAATTATCTATTTCTAATGAATGAGGTCTATGCTTTTTTACCATTTTTATTTTTTTGTTCCTCGTTTGCTTCTTTACCATACGGGGACCATTATGCCTCCTGGACTGGGACATCCACAAATCCACACCATAACACAGACATAACTAGGCTGTTTGTGTTCAAATTATACCCCCAAGATTATGGGTTTCAACACCGACAAACTTATTAACAATTGGTAGAACTCAAGACCCTTTCACAATGAAAAGGATCCCACTTAAATATTCAACCACCGAAGTTAATTTTTGGTCTCCAACTATCTTAAGGTACAACTTCATAAATGTTTCATCCGTCTCCCCATACATTCTGTACATGAACATCCATCACTAATTACTGAAAGACTCCCTCCCCCATACACACCAACAATGTCCACCCCCAATACATACCAACAATGTGTACATACTCTTTTTAGCTAGTAAGTCAAAATCAATTAAGTTTTTGACTTTTAGAAATTATCAAACTGGCTTTAAAAAATTAAAATATATCTTTAATTTTGAAACAGACAAAATATTTGCATTTATTAACCGATAAATTAAAAAGTAGCAACAACATGAGATAAACTCCTGCATTGCTGAAATTAAGGGACAGAAATCAAAATTAACAAAATCTAAATAAGATTAGATGACAGACAGGCACGCCAGCCACACAACACAACCAAGTCGCCAACATAAAAAGTAGTAGTAGGAGGAGGAGGACCATAGAACGAACGCTATAGTTAGTGTCCTGCTGCATGCATGACAGACAAAAGCTCTTTAGACTCTTGCTCATTTTAATTTTAGAGAGAGAAAAAGAGACTTCTTCACCAGAACTCCGCCCAACCAGTTTTATGCATTTTTCTATTCATTCCATCTCCCTCCCCTATATATTCTTAAGCAATGTCATATATATCTATGGTTATTGCAACATTATAAAAAGGAAAAAAGAAACATGCATCATTTATTTCTCCTTTTCTTCTTCCTTCTCCAGATAACGAGGTGGAAATGGAAAAGGAAAAGGTAATGCATTGGTAATCTAATACTCCAGAAGGCTTGCAATAAATAGGTCCCACTAGATTTTCAATCACAAACAGCAAAGAATTCTCAGGAAAAAGCATGCAACTCAGTCAACCAAAGAATTCTCTTTCAAAGCATAGGTAAAAAGAAAATCAAAGTATATAATCTATGGAAAATGATAGATCACCCAACTGAATAAACTTCATGACATTGTCAACAGCAAAGACAGGTTTCAGAAATATTTATTTCTTGGGTCTATCTATTCATCAGCTTAGATGTCTGAACTAAAATCTGAATTATGTCCAAAAGTAAAAATAAAAAACTGATATCTGAATTCACCTGCATTACATATAAACAAATGTCAATATATCAAAACATTCTAACTCCAAGATTTTGAACTATTATGCCCTGTGTTTCTTCTTACTGGTAACAAATATTTATTCCTTTTTATATACTACTGAAAATTGAATCCAATCAAAAATATATAGCTTAACAATAGCTACCCTCATTCTAAGTTGATAACCAACTTTTAGAAGACAAAGTTGGTAAGATGAGTTTGACTTGGATTAAGATCATCTCAACTTATATAAAAATAATGAAATTTGGTGCATAAATTTGAAAATCCACCGTCATTTTCAGAATGTTCAGAAATAAGAGACTGAGGTCGAATTCTAGATGGAGGAAAAACTGATCATATTAACAAGATATTTATGCAACAGGAACTCTGCAGCAGCTATCAAAGATATCGTCTAAAGGAGTATGATCGCCGTTCCCTTCGTCTTTCCGTGCAAACAACAATTTGTTTCCTTTAAATACAAACATCCCTCCCTGCCAGGTTTAAAAAAAAAAAAAGGAAAGAAGCAGCAGCAGCAGCAGCAGGAGTTCTGATTATTTTTACGCAAATTTATATAAAACTCAAACTACATAGGTGGATATTTCGAACCTGTTGCAAAAATCCACTTCTATTATCTGATGTGGCTTCATTAGTATAGTTCTTTAGAGCTTTCTTCAGAGACTCAGATCTTGAAAGTACCTTCGCCTAAACAAGCCAAAAATTTGAATAAAGGATGCTTGGCAAACTCAATGAGATATATTACAAATAGATGGTCTCTTTGAAGAGAAGAAAGAGAATATTACACTGGCTGGGTTGAAACAAGTCCGGCCAAAACCATGATACAATCCCAAAACATCATATGCCTGAAATAAAAGGAAATGTCAAGAAGCTTTGGTGGCATACATAAGATATTTTCAAAAGACCCTGTTGATACAGACAATAATTCTTACTTTGCGCTGTGGATCAGCATAAAGAGAATCCAATGGAAATGGTAACTGGCCATAAAATATCAGCACAGGAAATTAGCTCCAGCTATCAAGAAGAGACATTTGGTAAGCCCTTCTCAATGTAAGGGACTAGAGAAGGACGTAGACATTCTTGGAGGTAAAAAAAAACAAAACAATAAATTTTCATCACAACATTAGCAATAATCAGTAAACAAGCAAAGACAAACGGTTAGAAAAAGAAATTATCTTTATAAAACATAATAAATAAAGTTGATAAAGCCACTAACTTCAATCAAGGAGGTCAAATGAAACAGATGAAAGGAAACTTTATTACCCTTTCAGCACGAATGAGAGCTTTAATTTTTGAATGCTATGCAAGCATTTTAAATCTCTTCAGGGAATGGTCGTAGTTACTCTTTTGAGGCATTTTGGATGCCCTTGCTGGTGAGTACTCAATCCTCTTCTTATAATGGAAACTTTGTTTGTTCAGAATAGTGGAATTCTGTTATGAATCTTCTTTCTTCAGTCTAGCTGGGAACTTGCTTCAGAACTCAAAGAATCAAAAGCAACCTTTGACTCCGCAGGTGTGAAGCTAATTGCTAATCAAAAAAATAAATAAATAGCATAACACAACATACATCAACTTAAATTTGCATTTTTTTAACCGAAATTAGGAATAGAACAGTTGGAATTCCATTCCGGCCTAAAAATCCTATAATTCATAAAATTTATTTTTATGGCTCATCAACAGCTTCAAACATGTTGAACCTGCCAATGTGTATTTAACCTATTCTTCTGAACAAAGAGAGGTAACCGTACTGTGAATGCGTGACCTGCCTCATTTGATCAGATTTTGTATCTCTTCCCTTGTTTTACTTCTACTTTTTATGGGAGACAAAAATCGTAAAACATTAGTATGTTAAGTTCAGTACAACTATGAGACCTTTTCCCTAGCTCATTGAATAATTGGAGGTGGCAGAACCTGCAATCAGGGGGAAATACTCTTTTTGGACCAGGGATGCCCATGTCGACCCACCTACAGACTTACCAAGTCTACGTCCACCTTACTGAGACACTGAAATAAACCAGAATTCATTCCTTATAACCTGCTTGTTTACATGAAGTATATGCAAACTGGTATGATTGGTAGCTTCTATGTTTATACTAAAACTTTAATAAACAAGACCTATAGCAAATAGCTTCAACCCTTGTGAATTTCAGTTATAACACTAATGACCAAACCTACTTAAGGGGGGAAGGGAGTTTCTTTGTACTGTGATGCCAATCATTTTCCAGTAAAACTACCCAAAACTTTAATGTCCTCTGGTTCCTATTATATTCCAATTAAACCTTCCATATACATGTTGTTTTTAAAGCTTACACAAATGTTGGTCCAAAAAGTTTCGCTATTTTATCAGAGCCAGGCTTCAGTCCTAGGACCTGTTTGCTCTATTACGTACTATGATTAACATGAAATAAAATCGGCTGATATACTTTATACATGTGTAGTTTGATACACTATTTATTTCTTCCATTATTGTGCAGAAATTTCTTTTAAAAAAATTAGAGAATATTAGTTTTCTTGCGTGTAGCGCACATAACATATTAGTTATTAGGAGCACATACCAATGAGCTACTCCAAAAAGAATGAGCTCAATCACTAGTACATCACCAAAAAACTTATACTCCCAACATCCAAAAATAAGATTATGATTCGACTTTATTAAGTTAGCCTGGATAAACCTAAAACATATTTTTTTCCAATAATATTTGCTAGTCACAATTTTTAGTCATAAAATTTGATACTGATTTTTTTTTTTTTAATGTCTATATCTTAATATGCCTAACAAAGCCAAAAAGTGGATTGGGACTCTTATTTTTAAGACCGAGGTAGTACTTAACTCCATTATCAAGTAAATTCACAATCTTTAAAACCAAGACAAATTTTTTCTTTTATATTTTTACTTACCAAACAAAGTCTCATATAGAACTAACACCCAATTGAAGAAAAATAATTCTAACATAAAGTTAACGAGAACGCTTAACAAAAATTAACTGATTGATATACTACTAATAAAAGTAAAATTAATTAGTACAGATACCTGGTTCTGATCCAAGAGGTCCTTGAACATGACGGGCTCACCGGACGCTGTGTAGATGCTAACGTCACCAAGAGTGTTGGAGATACCGGAGGTGGAAGAAGAAGCACTTGCGACAAGTAGCGAAGAGGGGAACGAGGTGATTTTAGGGATGAACGGACGGCGGTGACGGAAGAGTGAGATTGGGATAAAAATTGGGGAGCAGATGAAGAAGAGAATATAGAAGAAGTAAAATGAAGTTTAGCTTTATTTTTATTTTTAGGGTATGTAATTGTTGGGGTTATAGAAGATATCGTTGCCGTCGCCGATAACTTTTCTCTAAGCAGACGAAGGGAGATGGAAGTATCAATTATCCAATAACTAGTGTTACGAATTCATGCGATTAGTACTCCAGCCACCGCTTTGTGAATGTGAGGCGATTAGTGATTTTTGGAGTAAATTTCAGATACTTTTTAAAATAACAGAAGCCAGCCTTGATGTTTAAAGACCGTAAAAAATTACATATATGCGTTTATTATAAATTTATCATACAAGTCAAGTTAAATATAGTTATGTCCCTTCAATTCATCTTACACAAATGATTTTAATATGAATTTTCTTAATCGTGTGTCTTCACTAAACGCGAAAAATAATATATAATATTATTTATTTATATAAACGCACTGAATTTAATATATAAAAAACAATATACTAGTGAACCCATGTATTGAATTTAGTGCAATTATATAAAAAAAATAATTTTCAGCGGATTCTATCTCTTATTTTTCGCACTTAGTGTGTGCCCTTAAGATTAAACGCACCCTTTTAATATATCAGAATTTATAAAAATTACTATCAAGTACATTTTAATATATAAAAATAATCTTAATAATTTTTTCGATCAAAAAACTGACGTGACACCGGAAAGAATAGTGTATTAAGTATATTTTTATATTTTTAAACGTATTTTATTGTATTAAATCCATATAATTATATTAAATCCGTATAATTTAATTATAAAATTATAAATATAATTTAAAATTATAATTACTCCAAAATTCAAACATACACTAACGCACCAAGACCACACATGCAAATTCAAAAGCTTGCCAAATCCATCCAAAACACACATCCAACGAATAACAAAATCAGGATCAAATGCAAACAATAATCATCAAAGTGGTAACCGACAACTGCAACCCGAAAATCCCCGTCACCAACAGAACAAATCCGATCAAATGGGCAAGCGGCTAGAAAATAAAGGATGAAGGAAGAGAAAAGGAGAGAAACCGAGAGGGAGGAGGAGTAGATTCGGCGGCCATCGAAATACAAACCAGGCTTCAAATTTCCCTACAAGATTAAGAACCCATTTGCCAGAAATCCAACGGGTCGGACCCTGCAGTTGTCTTCTGATCGGAGATGGGTGTTTGCCGGGAAATTGTTCCCACGGGTTCATGATGTTTGGTGGTTGTAAACGGGGATTTGGACTTTTTAGAGAGAGAAAATGAGAGAGGAGGGGGATGTATGATGTAATGCAGTTCAGTGGGATTAAAATAAGAAAATTTTAAAGGTCTGATAAGTAAAGTAGAGATACAAGTTGAATGTTAAACGTTAAATTGGGTTATTATTATATTATTTAATTAATTAGTTGTTATTATAGTTTTATTTATTTATTTTTATTCTGAAAATAATATTAATTTTTAAACACTAGCTATTAATTGTTATGAGTTATTAATTAATTGCTATTTTAATATATATGAGTCATTATTATATTAGTTAACTATTTTATTTGAATTAATTAATTGAGTTAGTTGTTTTATTTAGTTAATTAGTGGAATTAACTATTTTATTTGAGTAAATTATTAAATTTAATTAATTATTTTTTTATTTTATGTGTAGTGTGATAATTTGTAGTGAATTTTATTTATTTTAAGTGGTATAATTTGTATTGTTATTTTGTATTAATTGATAGGATAAGTTATTTTATTTAGGTTAATAGTTGAGTTAATTATTTAATTAAATTTAATTAGTATGATAAATTATTTTATTTGAATTAATTAGTGGATTTTAATTATTTAACTTGAATTATTTTATTTATTTGATTTAGTTAATAATTTTTAATTATTTAATTTAATTAGGGTTATAAATTGTTTTAAGTGAATTAATAATTATTTAACGTGAATTATTTTATTTATTTGGTTTAGTTAATAATTTTTAATAATTTTATTTAATTTAATCAAGGTGATAAATTATTTTATTTAAATTAATTAGAGAGTTTTAATTATTTAACTTGAATTATTTTATTTATTTGATTTAGTTAATGAGATTAATTATTTAATTTAATTTAATTAGTGTGAAAAATTATTTTATTTGAATTAATTAGTGAGTTTTAATTATTTAACTTGAATTATTTTATTTATTTGATTTAATTTAATTAGTGTGATAAATTATTTTATTTAAATTAATTAATGAGTTCTAATTATTTAACTTAAATTATTTTATCTCTCTTGTTTTTTCCAAAATAAATAAATGTAGATTAACGACAATAATACTCAATTACTCGGTACTTATAGTAATACTACTCCTGTCTGCACTGCATGCCTTTGGCAAATGAAGCATACATCATGATTTTCATTCATTAATTATACGAAATTGATATTTTCAGTAATAACAGTGATTTATATAAAAATCTTAGTATTAATAATAAGCGGAACCTATGAATTTATTAAAAATCAGAAATAGAGGAATAGAGATATACTTGAATGTAACAACCGCACTAACTTTAAAATTGTCTTTATATTCACCACTCGTCACCTATAACCTAAATTTATGTTCACAAATTATTCTGGTTAAAAAAAAAAAGAAAAGATATTTTTATATGTAAATTAGCGTTACGTCTTTATAGCGACGGTTAAAATTGTCATTATAGATATATAACGATATTTTTCATGTAAAAATATCAATTTCTTAAAAAAAAATAGTATTTCAAGTTACTGAAAAAAGAAAAAGGTATATTTTGATTTGCATGATTCCAAGGGTTTTCAGGTTTTTAAATTTTTATACCTTTCTCTATATTTAAAAAAAAAAAAAAAATCAAAGTGACTAAGGGAATTAGATGCAAGATGAAACCAATACAATTAAGTTTTGTTTCAGAACTGACGTTGAATGTTCAGCATCATTTATACAATGATCGATCAAATCAATCGAGATATATTGTCACGTTATTAGAAAAATAAAATAATAATTCATTTTATTTTCAATTTATCTCATCCCGTTACATCATCCAATGCTGGGGTATCAATTTTTGAGGTATATTTTCTTAATTGTTATTAATTCGAATGTGCTTTAAATATTTTCTTTTATTTCATTAATAATTTCATGAACTAGCTTATTAGTGTGGTTCATTTTCACCTAATAAAGGAGATTTCGATAATCTAGCATTTCATAGAAATAGAAATAACAAGCAATAAATGACCATTTTGATTTGGCTAATGATAATTATGTTATCGTTGATCAGAACTCAAACATTAATTCCTCTGTTGGAAACCAAGTGGATATATCTGGATTATTATTTTGATAATTAAAATAAAAGTATTTTTACTGTAAAAATATTTATTACTAGAAATTTTAACGACAGAGTTATTTTTTTTTTTGAAACTGTCATTAAAATATTTTTTTAAATAATTTTAAGTTGTAATAAGTCGGTGTGAATTAACTCCAAACGTTTGGTACGCTAATCCTAGTCTCTGTCTGCGCCTCAGTTTCAACCCCTCTCTCTCTCTGCAGTTACTTTTAATTTTTTTTCTTTTTCTCAAATATGGGTGCTTTATAAATCAGCGTCAAACACTCGCTCACCTTCAGCTCCGCCTTTTTCTCTCTCCGATTCAATATTTTTTCAAAAACCTAACTTGTTTACCATGAATTACTCATGCTCTGTGGAGCAGATTGGGTGAGTTTTGAGGTATGGATTTTGGGCCGGTGAGTTTGAATGGTTTTGTGGGTGCAGATGCTGGAGCTATGGCGTCCTCTTCCCGTGGCAGTCCAAGGGTCAGCTGCGGAATGACTTCCCTCGATGGATCTGGGCTTCTCATTCCATCAGAACAAGACTGGAAAGACTCCAAGTCAATCAGCCTGGCTGATGATCCGCAACTTGAATTCCCCACTCGAATATTGCAGAGATCTACCAACTCTTTACTCGCCGCCGGACAACCCACAATGCTTAGCTTTTCTTCCCCAAATCCATTCCCCACCAAGAACGGTGCTGCTCCACCTTGTCGATACATTCCAGAGACGCCCTTTCCTTTCTGTCAGCAAGGAGGTAATAAATGTACGACACTTTTTCAAATAACGGATTATTTTGTTCAAATTTGTCTAGGATTCTATTAATTTACAATGTTTGTTAATAATACTATTGCATAGTTGCTTTATAATGGGTGGAGGGTCTTTTCATTAGCATATTATTTTTTCGAGATATTATAGCTTCATAAATGCTGCAGCTTTGCCCCTAATTCTTCTGGTTATTCACATACTAATTTTTTTTTTTTAATCACTTGAAATGGCTTTTGGGTTTTGTTCACGTATGGTCTTTTTCATATTCCTTACTTGTCACTTCTGGTGATTTATGCTTTCTTTTACTCTTTTTTTATTCTCTATCTATCAACTTTTATTTTCAATGGATCTTTAACTTATCTTTTACCTCTTTGGTTTTTAAGGGTATGGCTCTGGAGGGTCCAATGGTGGGATGCATGGTTCTTTTACTAGGTGCAAAGGTCCATTTACACCGTCCCAGTGGCTGGAGCTGGAACTCCAGGCCTTAATTTACAAATACATTCTAGCAAATGTGCCTATTCCATCACATTTACTTATTCAAATCCGGAAATCTCTCAACCCTTTTGTATATGTGGGGTCTTCTTCAGGATCTTATGCCCCCAATTCAAGTAAGCCATAACTCTTTTAAAATTTTCAAACCTATAAAGTTAAAGTTGTTTCTTTCCATCATATACTCACTAAAATTTCCTTTCACTTAAGTTGCAAAACATATTGGAAATGGATTTGAGTTGAAGTCTCTTATTTGTCATTCATTTTTTAATCTCAATCTGTATTTTTATTATGTAAATGGTCTTACTTAGATGATGACATCTCTAATTAGTTACCTCCTGAAGGACCTGTCATGTGTGTAGTGCTATGTTAAATTTTGTTCACCAACCAAGTCCCAGTCTTCTCATCTTTTAGCAGTTATTTTTTTGGTATGCAATAATCATGGACTTGTTTATCTATCTCTTAAAAATATAATCCTGATATTTTTTACTACATTAGCTTAAGTAGTTCCATCTACTGGGTTCTATATACTCCTATTTTATTTTGAATCCATTAACTCATATCTAACCTGACCAAAAAACGAAAAATGGCTAATCTCTTTTTGTTTGTTTTCATTTATTTAATTCTGGTGTATTCAGTCGGATGGGGTACTTTTCATCTTGGTTTATCTGGCAGCACTGATCCTGAGCCTGGGAGGTGTCGCCGAACAGATGGGAAGAAATGGCGGTGTTCAAGAGAAGCTGTTCCAGACCAGAAATACTGTGAACGGCATATAAACAGGGGCCGCCATCGTTCAAGAAAGCCTGTGGAAAGCCATAATGGCCAAGTTGTCACTGGAACTACTAATACAAAGGTGGTGCCGATTGCTTCATCCCCATCTGCATCGGTAATGTGCAACAGTGGCTGGTCCAAAAACCTTGGTCAGACGCAGCACCAGTTCAAGAGTTTGCAGCCTGACACTGCAAATCCTTCCATAAATGCTTCTGTCAACAGGTGAATGATTATTTTGATCGATTTACTTTACCTGTAAAAAAAAAGAAGTTAATGGATGTTAAACTTTCTTACTTCTCACTATCTACTATTAATTTCGTTAAACTAGCATTGCTATGAAATAGTATGCATATTTCTGCACTTTCTTATCTTTTTGCTTTGAAGTAGACCCCTTTTTTTTATTTTGGCTGTTGCAGTAGACCCCATTATTTCATCTTTTATTTAGTGAAAGTGACTAGTCTGATTAGTAGAGCTTAAGATTCCTTCTCTATGAGGATTTCATTAAATTTTGGCCTCTATGGAAGGAAACACAACTGTTCTCCATTATTTTCATGGATACTTGTGACTGTTTCCAACAATTCTCCTTTTATTTTTCCTTCACACTTTTAAGTTAGTGTTTCCCTTTTGACACACAGATTCTATACTTTGTGCTTATATTTTGGATGTCTCTGGCAGAATGCAAGGTACCCAAGGCCAGTCAATGATATCTCCTATCATAAACTTGATGTCTAAAGATGATCCGTTCTCCATTCCAACGCAACTTGTCCCCATTGGAGGGTACTCTCGGCCAGAGTTCAGCGTTGTCTCCTCTGCCTCCCTCATATATCCTTCAGATAAAAGTTCCTATAGCAATCCTAGAAACTGTGACTCGTTCTTGAGTTTCAATGACCAAGAAACACATCACGAACAACCACTTCGCCATTTCATGAATGATTTGCCTAAGGAGCAGTCTGATCGTCTCACTGTCTCTTGGCCTGAAGAATTTAAATCAGACTGGGCTCAGCTCTCAATGTCCATCCCTATGGCTTCCTGTGATTTCTCATCATGCTCAAATTCCCCTCGCCAAGAGAAATTCACCTTGACACCTCTAAGCCTACCTTGTGAGCTTGATTCTATCAATTTAAGTTTAGGGGCACTCAATGACCCGATTAAAAAGCCAACAAACTGGATTCCAGTCACTTGGGGAAATTCAATGGGAGGTCCTCTGGGAGAGGCCCTGAACAGCATCAATAGTTCAGTGGAAGCCAATAAGAGCTCGTTGGTGCTGAACCTCATGACTGAAGCGTGGGATGGCCGCCCTCAGCTGGGATCATCCCCAACAGGTGTCCTACAGAAGGCGGCATTTGTGTCGGTTTCAAACAGCAGTTCAGGGAGCAGTCCAGGAGCTGATTACAAGGCGAGTGGTAGCATTTCTGATGATGCTCTTGCTGGTTCGGTATCCATTCCTTTGTAAATGCATGCCTTCAAGCATCAGAGGTTTTTTTTCCTTGTTTCTTTCTTTTCTTGTTTTTGTTTTTGTGAAGAAACATGAGAAGTAGATGGAAGAAGACTCGAGGAAGTTTTGGGTAGCTCGGTCACTTCACCCCCCCCCCCCCCCCCCCCCTCTTCTCTCTCTGTATTATGGTTTCGTAACATTGCCAGCTGACACAACATTTACGAGTATTTGTAAGTTACGGATTAGTGTAATTTATGGTATAATGTTTCGGTTCAACCTTGTTCTGTAAGTTTTCTAATCTCTTCTAGTGTTAATTTTACTTGAATACCCCTGGCCCGCCAGCATTCAGTGTACAGTTGTTTAAATGCTTATTGATAGTCTTTGCCGCGAGAATGATTCTCTTTCCATATTCAATATTAAATTAATAGAAATTCTCGGGTCTAAATTCTAAAAATAAAAAAAAGAATATATTAAAATCAATATATTTTAAATTTTGAGATGCAAATTTTTAGAATTAAAAAAAAATCTTTTATAGCAAATCGATTATTTTGGGCGAATGTTGGGGATATTTTCTGACTCCCACCTGAACATAACATCTCTCATTAAAACAAGGGAAAGTTTGACCAAACATGGGCACGTATATACTTGTGAAATAAAGAAGATCACAAGCTTGCTATGATTGAGAGGGTGCTGGATATGAATATTATTTAAACTTATTTAAAAAATGTTAGACTTGGTTAATTATTATTGTAATTTCTTGTAGTTAGTGTGAATTTATTAATTTTGTAATTATGAGAATTTATTGTATTTGTAATACATTTTCAGTCTTCACTATGGAGTGATAATGTATAACAAATTTAAAACCAACAATATGAATAAACTTAAAAATGGTGAGAATCGAATTTAGAATTTAATTATTTTAAAATCAGTCTAAAACATCATTAACACCTTAGCTTCCCCAATGTTGTTAGCTTCCAACTTAATAAAATAAAAGATCTTTAATCATATCAAAGTTTTTATTAACTTTCGATGAAGATTTTTTTTTTAATTGCCAAAACTTGAAAAACGTACTATACAAGTTCTGAAATTTTATTTTGTTAATGTGGAGTTGTACCAGATATAGAATAAGCTGCATAAATCCACGAGTAGGTCTTTATTTATGGAAATATCATTAATTATTGATTCAAAAAAGAAAAAATATATATATTAAAGAGAGAAGTAAAAATTATAATTAGGATTGCAATCAGTTGTGTTCTTAGATTGCAACCGGTTTGACCCTTTCAAGTTTTAGTGATCATTATCTGACTGTACTATATAATTAATCTTCTTGACCAGCTTGGAAGGCTAGATGGTGTCCATTATTGCATGCTCTGATTAACTGATATATAGAATGAGATTTTCCTAGCTAGACAATCCATATCTTAGTTCAAAAGGGTGAGGATCAAAGGACAAAGTCGTTGAAGGCTACTATACCACGCCCGTGAAATACGGTGCATCAACAAGAAGCCTAAGGAGAGATTCAAGCATCAGCTGTATTTAATAAGCCAAAGACAACAAACAAGGCAAGGGAAGAAAGAAGTTGCTTCAGTCTTCTTCTTAGTGCTCCTCTCAAGAACAAGCTTAAGCAATATCAGATTCTCAAATATCTTCTTCTTGTTACTGAATCTGCAATGAAGAACGTTATAGAATGTAACACTTTGGTTTTATGGTGGACGTACGTGCCACAAAGGGGAACCTGTGGAAGTCTTGAATTAGAGCCGTGGCTGTTGGTTCAAATGTTTCCGTGGTTATATTATGTTTCATATACCTACCTCTGTACGTCTGTATACTGTAAGTTTAAATTATCTGCGAGGCAAAGGGGAATTAACCTGTGGACTACTGTATACCGTGGTTATATTATGTTTCATATTTTACAAAGTTCAGCTGTTGTCATTACTACTGGAATGACAAATTGAAAAGCCTACTACCATATTACATACTCCTTCCCTTCTAAAAGATATTACTATGAAGTATAATATTGTTATTTTTAAAATTAAAATAAATTTGTATTACAATTTAAATTTTAAGACTTTACAATTGGACTAGAATAAAAATTAAATGAGATTTTTTTATTTCCTGTGAACTGAAGGGATACAGTATTAAGCACAGTCAAAAAAACCGATTCAAACTTGAGCCAAATAATCATTTGATTATTTAATTTTCCTTCTGTTAATTTGAAAAGTTACTTACCTGATTCAAGGATACTTTTAATCATACCGAGTAGTGTTATGTGTCGTACTCTTTCTTAATGAGCAATAGAAAAAAGGTCACGACTCTCACCATAATTAATTGAAAAATCATATCCATTTTTTCTTCTTATTTTTTCCCTTGTTAAACCTGAATAGCAAGCAAAAAAATGGAAGAAAAGGGAGGACTTTTCCCCCCTTCCGGTTCTCCCTCCCTCTCTCCCATTTGTAACAATTTTATACTACCGGACATAATTTTAGTAGTATGTTTAACCAACAACCGTTAAAGTTGGATTGGAGACACTATTTTCATTTAATCCAATCTTAACCATCCGTTACAATATTTAAAAAGGGAGAAGAAAATATATTGCATAATTGTTATTGGCGTTATCGCATAACAGTTATGCGGTAAGAGGTCCACAAAACAAATTCTAAATTTACTTTCATTATACTGCACATTGTATCTGCGGTATACACAAAACTATATATATATATATATAATTTAATTTTTTATATCTAATTATGTGTAACGTTCAAAATTATTGACTATTTTTTCCAATCATTACTGGATTTCTATTTTCTATTATACTAAATTACCAAATTTAATTTCTTACGAGGGAATCGATCCATGAAATTCACATTATTTTACGAAACCAATATTCTTTGAGCTAAAAGGATCTTACTTGAGTGGTGACACGTCCAGTCAAATTACTAAAAGAGAAAGAAACAAACACAAATCTAGATTCGTGGACATAGATGAATGCGATAATGGTTCATGTAACCAACCATTCCTTGTTTTCTTTCGGTTCACGTAACCATCATCCTCCTCGAGGTCCCTTTTTCTTCCCCTTTCTTTATCGCTCCATATGCTTTTTACTTGACCAAATTCTTTTAGATTCCATTAATTTGAAAAATATAGACTATATTTGTTTGTAAAAAATATACTTAAAATTAAATTATTTATATTAATTTAACATTATTTCAAACTATTTTATCTTATAATGAAAAATTAATAGTGATTTAAATAATTCTATGGAGTACTTTTTTTTTTTTTTTTATCACTCCTAAGGTTATTTATGTAGAATTATATAATTCATTGAAAAATATAAAATTAATAGTCTCTCTTATTTTAAACTATTAAACGGCTTTATGGGATTAATAGTTCAACATTAAGGTATTAATAATTCCTTATCAAAAAATTAAATAGTGTAAAATAATATTAAATTAAGATAAATAGTCCGATTTTAAATATATTTTTTACAAATAAATATAGCTCATGTCTTTGTAACTTACAAGAGAAGAAAAGAAGAGATAATGTCTCCACACGTGCAAACCCTTAACATAGCTTTTTGAGGGCAATGCCCGTTTAAAAATAATAATTTGAGACATTTTTTTAAAAATTTAAATTGATATAATTTATTTAAAATTTTAAAATAATAAATTTTATAATAATATGTTTTAGATAATTAATATTTTCTCTATTCAAGTTTATTTTTCTTAATTTTCTTTTTAGTTTCTTCAAATTTATTTGTCCTCTTTCCTTTTTAATGATTTTTTTGGCCTTGCTTTTTTAATAATATTCTCATTTAACTTTAAATTTTTTTATTGAAAATAACATCACATACATTAAAAAAGTTTGTTAACATTGATATTGGAATTATAATCACACCGGCTTTTCCTTCTCTCTCTAATCTATTTTATTATTTCAAAAGAGAGTTGAGAGATTAAATAAAAAAAAATGATTATAAAATAATTAAAATGGATAATTTAGTTTTTTATTTTTATTTTAATAGACGTATACTTTTAAAAAAGAACAAGAACAGTTAGACAGAGAGAATAATATTAATAAAAATTAAATAAATTTAAAATATTTCAAATTAAACTTTTTTAAAAATTAATATTAATTTTATGATTTATGACGGATGAGTAATAAACTATTCTAATCACAAGCCAAAAAGGTTATACGTAACAAGAGTTATACTCCAGACCTACCCTCGAGGCCTCAACATACAACGAAACATCCAAAAAAGAAAAACCCAACAACTATACACAATTTGGCGTAAATGAAATAAGGCTTAATTAGATGATTATCATCAATGGTTGAGAAATTATTTTGCAGCACAAATTTTGGAATCAAACGGAGTGGAGATTGAAATTTAATTAATATGCGGAGAATATACGTTACACTGTAGTAAGTAGGATATTTTATTTTCGCACTGAACTTAATCAGCATTACTAGTGTTTTCATCAGGAATACTTTTAATCATAGCTTATTAAAATGGGGATGATGTATGCATCCATCTGCTTTTGTTAAGGTTTGATTGGATGAATAAGTTTATTCACGTAATTTTAAAATATAAATTCTTATTTTATTATTAAAAAGTAAAAAATTTAATAATAAAATTTGTGTTAAATTTTGTTTTTTAATAATAAAATAAAATTTTATATCTAAATTTATATTTAATGTTTGTGGGTATAAATTTGTCCCGATTAAATTCGCCTTTGGTCAAGATATGTGGGCTCTCCCATGATAACTCAATCATAAACTCCGCCATCCATCTTCATTAATACTCTCTATTCCAAAAATAAAATTTTATTTGTTAATTTTTTTTATTTTATAAAAAAAGTTATACTCTTTTGGTACCAAAATATAAGATTATTTTTACTTTTTTTAAATTAACTAAAGATATTTTTAAATTTAAAATTAATATAAATTCTTTTAATTTAGTCAATATAATAATGAATATTATAAATTATTTTTAAAATTTTACTCATTGTAAGATTTTTTTTATTTATAATTTTTAATAAATAATATCAATTTTAAGTTTTAAAATATATCAGATTAATAATAATCTTATAATTTTTTATTTTTTTTAATAATAATATATAAAATAATATACTTTTTTTGGGTTTTCTTCTTTGCGCTCAATTCCAAAACCAATCAGGTTAGTAAAAAAAAGTGATTTTATATTCCCTGTTCCGAATTATAAGGTTTTTATTGATTTTATAAAAATAAATTTAAAATATTTTTAAGTTTTAAAAGTAATAAATTTTATAATTAATAATATTTTTTATATAATTTATAATATTTATAATTGTATTAACATAAATTAAATTAAATATTTATATTAATTTTAAATATTTTTAAAATTAATATTTAAAAAATCAACGATGAACTTAAAACTCATCTGTTGCATTGACTCGGGTAATTACTTTCTTTCTTTTTTGCTAATTTAGTAGTTTATTTAAACTCACATACATTATTTTTTTACTATAAAAATTTTAACTCTCACTTTCTTCTCTTGATATACAAAGGATTGAGATAACCATTGGGTCAAAAACTTAATATTATGTTTGAATTAAAAGAATGAAATGACTTATTTTTGAAAAATAAAAAAATATATGTTTGGTTATTCCATTAAAATAAAATGAACTATTCCATCAATCACAAATTTATTAATTTTATTCTTTTAGATAATATATAAAATAACTCATTTTAATTAAAATAAAATAAATTATTTCCTTTTTTATTTTATTTTATTCTTTTATTAATTTTATTTTTTTAATTCAAATGTAGCAAAAGTTTGGCTCAAGTTTCGCTCGGGTAATTACATCTATCCTTTTTATAAAGGTGAAAAGACAAAGCTCCGCTCCGGAAAAAAGTAAGGTGGGCCAGTGAAACGATGGGGAGGGTTAATGTCGGATCCCCAGGATTTACCCATTCAAAGCAGTGTAGGCGAAGAGATTTGCTTTTTGTAACCGGCGGGAGTATGCCACTATTTTTAGTGAATACAATAATTAATATTAAAAATTATTTTAAAAATTTTAATAATGGTAAATTTTATTTTTTTATAATTTTTAATGAGTAATCTTAATTTTAAATTTAAAAATATATTAAATTAATTTTAAAAAATTAATAATAATTTTATAATTTAGAATAAAAAGAATATGTTTAATGATAATATATAAATAATATACTTTTTTCGGGTTTTCTTCCCTGCGCTAAATTCCAAAACCAATCAAGTTAGTAAACAAAAAGTAAAATATTAATAATTAATATGTACTAGTCAGTTTGCTTGTATAATGAAACATTCATATTCGCCCTTCCGAATTATTATTAATTTTGTAAAAGTTAATTAAAAATATTTTTAAATTTAAAATTAACATGATTAATTTAAGTTTAAAAATAATAAATCTTACAATTAGTATTTTTTTTAATATAATTTTTGATATTTATAATTATATTAATATAAATTAAATAAAATATTTTTGTTAATTTTAAATTTCAAAATATTTGAGTAAAAAATCAATAATAATCTTAAAATTCATTTCTCTTGCATTGGCTCGGGTAATTACATCTACTCCTCCTTAGTAAAGGTGAGAAGACTAAGCTTCATTCCGAAAAAAGCAAGGTGGGCCAGTGAAACGATGGAGGAGGCTTAACGTCGGATCCCCAAGATTTATCCATTCAAAGCAATTTAGGCAAAGGGATATGCTTTTTAAAACAGGAGGGAGTATGCTACTGTTTTTAGGTTTTCTTCTTTGCTCTTACTTCCAAAACCAATCAAGTTAGTAAACAAAAAAGTAAAATATAAATACTATGGACTAGTCAGTTTGCTTGTACAATGAAATATTCATATTCGCCTTCCGTCTGGGATTGATTCTTGTATTGCTGGCTGAATCTTGGTTCCTATTTTCCTTTTGACGTACGGACTTGAGGGTATATATATGGACATCTGTCAATCAATCATTAGGGGCCTAGGTCCTTCAATTGTTTTTTGATACTAATTATATTCGCCAACTGGATATAAATTATGGTTGAATATTAATAATTTGAAATGGTCACATTGTTAAATAACATGCACGAGCCAAATTATTATTTGGGTACACTTGACGTTAATTATTAATCTGGTTTTATTGTGACGAGTTAGCTAGTCTTAATGTCTAATAATGCAATAGCATCATATTTGGCCCATAACTTACGCCTTGTCTGTATATATATAAAGATACTACTCCATATGACCATGACAAAAAAAATGTATGAAGTTTAATAACAACATTATTAATTTTATAGAAGAGTTAAAAACCAAAAGCACAACAAATTAATTAATATACAACAAAACCTTTAAGAATCTAGCTAGATAGATAGCTAATAGACCAAACACTTGATAATTAAATCTTCACATAATAATGATGACTCTGGTTTTGCTGAAAACAACAATTTTACAAAAAACCACCATTTTCCCGTCCTCTGATATTCTAGTGGAGCAGCTTTTAATTTACAGAGGAAGAGAGAGAGATAGAGAGAGAGTTCCATTGGGTTCATGCGTGTTTGAAAGATGGATGATAAGGTCATTTAATAGAGCAAATTAGATTATTATGTGATTAATCTTGATGGGCGTAAAGTTGTCGTTATTGCATGACCAAGGAAGAAGATAATTGTTGCTCAAGTTTCCGAACGACCAAATCTTGATGCATGTCCCACACTTTCTGCTGGAGCATCACTGACTCGGACCTGAGTATTTCATTTTCTCTCTCTAGGATTTGGCTATGATGCGCGACCACACGTAGCCGATTCATCATTTCCCGGTTCTCGACCTTAAGCAGGTTCACTTGATTCCTAAGATCCTCGAAGTGTTTCTGTTTTCTCATGCGGGATCGCCGAGCCGATTCCCGGTTCGATGTCATGCGTCTCCGCTTTCGCTCGTCAACTACTGAAGGATCATCTGAACTGGAACTGGAACTCTTCCTCTTCCGGTTCTCTTCTTTAGAGACGGAATTTGAACTTATCTGTATTGGTTCGGAGTTGTCCGAACCGGAATTTGAAAAAACCGGTTCTTGTGTTGGGTCTGGACTAAAGACCGGTTCATCTTCCTGTAAGAAAAGGGGTGGTTCCCAAGGGTCTAAAGCCGGAAAAGGGGCTCCAAAAAACCCATCAGAGGACAACAAAGTGGACAACATAGCCGGAAAACCGCTAAATTATATGGGAGTTGAGTCGGAGAGGGAAAGGGAAGAAAGGAGTGTGAGGAGGTTGGTATTTATAGTGCCTAGCGGTGGTCCTCTGAGGGGCATGTTGGTCAAAACATGTATTTTAAGGGCATAGTTTTTTAGTCAAGTTGGCGTTAAGTGGTGGGGGTGCCGGCCGACCTGTGGCTGTGGACCCCGATAAAGTTTGATGTTAAAGCTTAGGGATGAAGAAACAAAACAACAGGTGGAATCCTGTTGACACGTGTCGAGATACTATTGTTTAAGGTTGAGACAAATCTCAGTGTGTAGAAAGTTTAGGTAATTAGTGCGCCTTTAAAGTTGCTTACGTGTTTCCAGGCGCGCTGATCAGGAAGGAAGCTGTTGGTCATGGCATGAGACGGAAGTAGCCATATTTCCTTTGTATTCATTGAAAAGGTTCATTACAATGATCAAAAATAAATAAAAAAAAAAGAAGGGGAAAATAAAAAATTGACTCCTGACCACTGTGAAGACTGAAGAGTGTGACATTTTTATTGATTTTCATTTGATGATCAGAATAAATAAACCAAAAAGTTCCATGAGATATGATTCCATTACCTTAAAACTTTTCAATTACTCTCTTCTTTTTCTAATCCTTATCCAAACTTATTGATCAATACCTATTTTCCTCTCAAAATCTGACTTGCCATACATTAATAATTATTCTTAAAATATTTTTATGTTGCGGAGCTTCCTAATATCTAACCAAAAGTTATAATCTGTGCGGACAAGGACAACATTCTAGTCTTTACATTTTATACAATTATATATATATATACGAATGCAATAATATAAATGATTTTTATAAAGATTATTGAGTTTAATTTCCATTTTTCCATTTTTTTAATTTATTAATAGAAACAAGAATCATTAATTAAAATGTTTAAGTGCGTCAATGAGAATATATATGTTAACTTCTAATTAATAATTTTGAATGAGTTAGTGACGTATTTAAAATTAGTGAATAATATTGTTCGTACAACAATATTTTAATTAAAACTGTAAAATGAACTAAACGGTTCAAATTTAATTCGTATTTTCTTGACTAAAAGTTCGATTTGAGTTCAATTCGAAATATAAACGATTCAAATATGAATAAAGCTTAAAGTTTGATAAATTACTCAAATTTTTTCAAATTATATTATTGATATTCAGATCGTATTCACTCGAAAAATTCAAACTATTCGAATTTAATTCGAGATCTTATCCAACTCAATAGTTAAACCTAACTTTAATAATGAGTTGGAGGGGAGGACAATTTCTATTAAATAATGTTCTTGAATTGACAACTAAAATGAGGGCGATCGATCGAGACGTATCCGAAAGTCTTATCCGTGAATGAGTAGCTGTGGGTGATCCATAATATTCTTTTAATCTTTCTTGCATTCAAGTATTATTCATACATCCTCAAATACGAAGTGGAATCATGCATGTTGTACTCCACGAGTCCTCCCTTCTCTTTTTCCCTAAAGCCTCGTGAGTTCCTTTTCGGATCTAGCACCAAAATGGTTGATTACGTTAAGCTAAAAATCAGGTGGTTAATCATTTTTTACTAGACTATTTGTGAGGTTGAAAAGACAAATAAAAAAAGGAAGAGAAATTAAAATTTATAAGAGAAATGAACAAAGAAGAAAATAGATTATTTCTTTCCCGTATTTGTGAATTTTTGGAAGGCAAGTGTAACTAAATTTGATATTTCTGTTTTACCCTTATGAGACTAAATGTGAGAAACCACTATCTAATGGTATTTTCACTTTTTAGAAATATTATTTTACAAATTGTTCATCATCTTCTTTTTAAAATATTTTTGGCATTTTTGCTAACAAAATCTTAAGAAAAAATTTACAATAATTTTCAAACAAGCCTTTTCTTTTTCTCTATGTAAAAATTCAGAGCCCATTTGGCAGAGTTTTTGAATAGACTAAAAGCAATTCTAAGTTAAAAATGATTTTTTTTATTTATATATTTGATAAACTCTCTGAAAACATGTTTTAATTAAAAGAATAGTTTTGAGTTTAAAAGTATTTTTAGTTATTTGAGCTTTTAGTTTAAATACTTTTGACAAAAATACAATATTCAAGATTATTCTTAAATTGTTAAAAAGAAAAATATATATATCACACAATTACCTTAAATTTGTTATCAATATTCTCAGATAATTTTTATAATTATGTAATTAACACTATTTTAACTTTCTTTTTATGAAATCATTTTTATCAAAAATTCTAAATTTATCACCATAAATGTTACATGCCCTTTCCAAATAGGTTAATATGAGATATTTGAATGTATATATAAGAATTCAAACTACTATTATTAATGCTTTTAGTTATAAGATTTTGGGTAAACCTGTGATGAGTGGGAGAATTTGTAACATCCCAATCCCAAATTAATTAATATAAAATTATTTACTATAATTAATACTTTTAATTATAATATTTTAGATGAATTTGTAATGAAATAAAATGATTTTAAAAAATATATATTAAATTTTATTATATTATAATTTAATTTGAATTCAAAATTTGATCGAATAATTACGATAAACTTTTTACTTTGTCATCCTAATTTTGTTTGTTCTTTCCTTTTCAAAACTCTCAATCGCAGGAGCTGAGTGGCTGTTAGGCAGCTCGGCTGGTACTTACCAAAAATCTTTTTGTGGCTGTGATCCCATGCACTAATAACCACACGTCGCCAACACGCCCAACATGTTACTACGCACGTAAAAAACTAAATTAAATAAATTACCCAAAAATAAAGACTGAAGTAAAATAAAAAAGCGTACAAGACTTAAAAAAAAAAAAAAAAAAAAAAAACTCTCAGTACAAATACACATATGTACATCATATTATAAGATTCGATTAAAATTACAAGTTTTTCACCTTAGTGATATGTTGACTTGCTACATCATTTATTGCGAGCGAGCCTCATGAAACTTTTAATTACTGAAATTAATGATAATTTTTTAATAAATAAAATTTTTAAATAGACAACCGTACCCACATATATTCAAAAGGTTGCCATTCAAAAAAAAAAAAAAACTCAAAAGGTCATATTTTCACCCA
This sequence comes from Hedera helix, assembly GCA_947179155.2. Taxonomy (NCBI): domain Eukaryota; kingdom Viridiplantae; phylum Streptophyta; class Magnoliopsida; order Apiales; family Araliaceae; genus Hedera; species Hedera helix. The sequence goes on along the minus strand of OX359270.1, from coordinate 43,123,191 downwards.
TTGAGGGAGTGTTTACTGCAATAAAAATATTGTTAATCAAATTATATTTCACTTTGATTTCCTTTTAGAGTACTATATTACTCATCATTTACTTCATTTAAACTATATATTAAGTGAAAAGGATTATAATTAATGCAAATAGTATAAACGGTTTGACAAATTAAGAAGAAACTCTTGCATGAAAGAAAATAATTTTGAGCATCTGTTATGGCCTCCTTAATTACTTTAGTTAGGGAATCTATAAGCCTAATTTTAATCCTCCATGGGAATTGGAAAAGGTGGGAGTCATCAAGCTAAACTGATTAAGGTTTTCATTGAGGCTATAACCTTTCAAACTTAGAGCACTCTAAATTAACTTCAATTTTCATCTGGTTAAGTATCTCTGAGCCTTCAAAGAACTGCGCTTAACCCCTTTAGGCCTATTTATATTTTGCATCTCATTTATTACTATATCGTTTTCAAAAACGTTATAGTTGTCGACAAAAAGTGTAGAACGTGGTGAAATTAAGTTATCTTCACTTTGCCTTAATGTTACTTAAATCTAAATCAACTGATTTCCCAGAATCACCTCATATAGTATTATAGTCCAGATTTTAGGAAATTTAGAATTAATGTTGAGCATCCTCGCATCTTCAGTTTGTAAGTGAAAATTCCTAGCACGTCCACACTAAAGTTATTCCCCATGTATACTTTTTTGCCAGCCGGAATGCAGCGATATTTCTCGAACCCAGCTCTATCTCTGGGTATGTGGTCTGTTGCTCCGGAATCTACTATACACAAATGAAGAGATTGAGTAACAAAAGTACTAGAAGTAACATTACACATAGTTTGATCAAAACTAGGAAGTACCTTCTTCGACTCAGTACATTCACGAGCGAAGTGCTCCATTTTGCTACAGTTGTAACAGGTCATCTTCGCATTGTCCATTTTGCCACCTCTTTTTCTTTTTTTCCTCTTGGCACCTGCATTTCCTACTTTGTTAGGCACAAGATCGAGGTGCAACAATAGATTTCTTTCCATTATTTCTTCGTTAGGGCTTCCCCTTGCAAGAATTGGACTCAGCAACATATGTCTATGATGGCTTAACAGCTTCTAAGCGCTCAACCTGAAGCTCCAAGCGACACCAAATATCTTCAAAAGTTTTTGATATTCGGATTTTGGGTCATATTAACCCGTATATGTTCCCAATTATCTGGGAGTGAGCTTACCACATTTGATATCAGCTGCTCATCCAACAGGTTATTACTAGCAGCCTTTAACTCACGAATCATGTTTGATATTATTCGAAAGTGCTTTTCATTGAATGATAAGTCTCCTTCTTATAACCGTCAAACCTAATAGTTAAGTCGCGCAACCTAGTCAATGAGGTGCCTCTGAATTTGATTTTGAGAGCTTCCCACATCTCGTAAGCAGTTGAATACTCTTCGTACTCAAACAAAAACTCATTGTTCATATTGCTCAATAAAATGATGTGAACAATTCTATCTTTCTTGCGCTAATTTTAAAAGGCAACAAGCTTTTCAGCATCATTACTAGTGGGTTTGGTTTTTTTAGTTATTAAAGTCTCTTCCACTTTCAATTTCTCAGGTACCATGCGGAACTTATGATGTCAAACATCATAATTATCCTCATCGAACTTGTGACCGTTATTATAATCGACAATTATTTGTTTTGAAGCCAATTAAAAAAATCTAGAAAACTTCATTATAAAACTTTAAGAGTTCACCACAGTATTAATTTATCTTTACCACATATGTGATGCCCCTAAATCGGGCCCACACCACCCAATTGGAGTCGTCAAAAGATTACAACAAAATTATTACAATACACTGTACAGTACCCAATAATACATAATTAAGTTTTCACATTTATTACTATTCTACAGTGAAAACTACTATAGCAACTAACTCGGACAGCTACTCCATTCCCTTTTTCTCCCCGCTAGTCCCGGCTACGCTCTCATTTCCTGAACAATTGAACAAAAAGAAAATGATGAGCTCAAATAGCCTAGTAAGGAATATCATGACTAAGATAATGAAAAATAAATTATTCTTAACCTTCATCAGTTGAGTTCTTAATTGAATATAATAGACAACAAGTTTTAAATCAACTGTTGTAGTTGAATTGTTAACAAAGTAATATAAACAACAAGATTTAAATAAAAAATAACAGTTAAATTCTTAAACAAAGTTCAACTGCAGTGAAATAACCACTACTAAGAGAATTAAGTAGATCATAATGTCTACTAACTTCCCTTTTTAAGAAAATTATCATCAACTTTTATCATCTGAAACACTACTGGTCATGATCATGCCAAACAACAGTTCTTGTTTCCCCCGGCCAAAGAGAACATTCATCACGTGTCTTTATCATCTGACCAAAGACACCCAACAATTATATCGTCTTTAACTTATATCGCATTTAACTTATTATCTGTGTCCTAAGTCTCAAATATTCAGAACAACCTGATTCTTGATAATTGAAATAACAACAGAGATATAAATAATGAACAGAAAAATAAGATAAACAATAACATTAGGAGTTAGCAAATTTTACTTTATTTAAATTCAAATAATGTCCAAATTATCAACATGATGTAGAGAAAAAAAAAGTTCCAGTCCAAGAGTAATGTCCAAGATCCATAGGGAAGAAGTTCAACGGTAAGGTTTACGGTATAAGGAATTAGTCCAAAATGTTCACAGTTCAAATAAATGTCCACAATTCAAAAGTTCAATGTCCATAAGTTCACAGTTCAAATATGCGATGAAAATTTAATAGGAATGTTCTTGTCAAAGGGTATTGGATGAAATGCAAACTATTAAGGGAGTATTAATGAATTATTAATTCACAAATTTTCACCGTTTAATAATATTAGATGTAGAAATGAGATACTTTCTTATCGTAATAAGTTTAAGTGATAGAAGATGAAAAGGACGGTATCTCTTACAAGTAAGAAATAAAATTATATCACTTTATGATGATGAAAAGAATGATACTCCTTATCGTAATAAGTTTAAGAGTTTGAAAGAAAATGAAATCTTACAAGTAAGAAATAAAATGATATCCCTTTATGATGATGAAAAGAAAGATACCCCTTACCGTAATAAGTTTAAGAGTTTGAAGGAAAATGACATCCTTTATCTTATCTCGTGACTAAATACAGCTTTTATGAGATTGATCAACTTGAACAATACTCGTACCCTTCTAGATCTTCAACGCTTAAGATAATTTTAATACACTCAGAGAGATACTTATTGTGACGCCCCCAAATCTAGGCCCACACAGCCCAAACTTGAGTCGTCAAAAGACTACAACAAAATTATTACAATGAAATACAACGTACAACAATACAGTGGATAATACAACACAACTAAGTCTTCATTATTATTGCCACACTATTTTATAACACGTGAAGACTATGATAGCTATCCCCGCACTCTCACTCCATTCCCCGGCTAGACCCCGTTACGTTCTCATCTCCTGTTGAAAAACAATGGAACGAAAAGAAAGGGTGAGCTCAAATAGCCCAGTAAGAAATATCATGACTAAGATAATGACGAATAATTTATCATTAGCCTTCAACAGTTGAGTTCTTGATAGAATACAATAGACTACAAGGTTTATATCAAAAACTGCAGTTAAATTCTTAAACAACGTTCAGATCAATAATAGCAGCGGAATGAGCAATCTATTAGAAGAATAATGCAGACTATAATGTCCACTCGCTTATCTTTTTAGTAAAAATATCATCAACTTTTATCATCTGAAATACCATTAGTCAAAATAATACAACTTCACAGTTCCTGGTCATAATCATGCAGATCAACAGTTCATCTTTGCACTACGGGCCAAAGACATTCAATATAACACCAACGGTCATGATTATACCAGATTCAGCCTTTGGTCATAATCATACCAACCAACAGTTCATCTTTGCACTACGGGCCAAAGAGAACATTCACCACGTGTCATAAAAGACACCGAACAGATGTATCGCCTTTAACCTAGTATATCGCCTTTAACCTATCATCTGTTCAACAATTATATCACATCTGTGCCCCCGGCCACAGATATTCACAACAGCTTGATTCTTGATGATTAATACAAATAACAGTGATACAAATGATGAACAGAAGAACAGGATAAACAATAAGTATCAGAAGTTTACTTTGTGCAGATTCAAATAATGTCCAAATTGCCAACATGATGTGGAGTGAAATTTAAAAATGATATTCAAGATCCACAGTTCAGAATAACGATTACAGTTCAATAGAAATGTTCAGAAAATAGGAAGGTTCAGTTGAACTAATGAAATTCAACTATTATGGAACATATAATATTTTCAGGAATTATAGAAGCAATAGTTCCATAATAAGTTTCGATTTAGGTGTATGGAAGAAAATAATATCCCTTACCGTAGCAGGTTTGATTAACAAAAGGTGAAGGGAATTAATATCCCTTACCATAGTAAGTTTGAATAATGGAAGATGAAAAAGATGGTATCCCTTATGAGTATAAAGGAAAATGATATCACTTACGAATATGGAATAAAAGTGTCATGTGATAATTCGTGTAGACAAATTATTTCCACACGAGACAAATAACAAGGGTTATTCACCAACAGGCGATAATCCGCACCGTAAGGTTATTCCCATCAATTTGAATACGAATAGTTATTCACCAAACAGGCGTAATCCGCACCGTAAGGTTATTCCCACAATTTAATAGAATTTGAACACGAAGAGTTATTCACCAAACAGGCGTAATCCGCACCGTAAGGTTATTCTCAAAGATTAATAAGGAATGAATACAAAAGGTTATTCACCAACAGGCGGTAAACCGCGCCGTAAGGTTATTCCCACAATTTAATACATGGAAATAAATGGCACAAGAAAGAAACGATATTATTTTCGAGAATCAAAGAATGATAATCCCTTCAAGTAAGAAAGAAAATAATATCCATTTATGATGATGAAAAGAGTGATACCCCTTACCTTAACACGTGACTGGATATTGATTTAAATGAGATTGATCAACCTATATATATTTAATATAATTAGTAATTACCACATATAAATTTCAAAGTATATGATAACTCGTATATTATGAACTATCAAAATTATATATATTTAACATAATTTTTGTAGTATAATATAACAACTTTAAAATAGTTTTTAAAATAATATTCCAAAATAAATCTTCCAAAGAAAGCTTTTAAAAATGAATCTTCTCAAAGAAGAGTCTTCTAAAGGAAGATTTGTGAATACCGTGAAAAATAGGAATTTATGAAATTACTACTCTTTAATAAAACACTTACTTGAAAAATTCCTGCACTCCTTTTGGCTTTCAAACTCTCAAAATAACCTTACTATTCTCAGAGAAAACTCATAAAATTCTTATAGAAAAATTTTATGTTTTAGGTGTGATTTTTCTATTCAGCTGAGCAAGCTATTTATAGGAGAAAAAAGGACACTATGCTTGGTTGGTGAACTGCTGCGTGCTGCACGCCAATGTAAGTTTTCTACAAAAGCAGCGCAGCCACTGCTTTTCAAATTTCTCCAGCACACTTCAATTTCACATGTTAATTTTCATGTGGCCCCCACATAGGGTCCACATGTTACTATTTCAAATAGTAAAAATAATTTAATATATTTTTATTTATTTATTTATTTATTTATTTATTTATTTATTTATTTATTTATTTATTCTTCCTGTGAGTCCAACATATAAAATAATGTTACCACAATAATGTAAGAAACACGTTACATATTATTATTAATTTAATAATATAAATTATAGTGTATTTGCTACTGTGACAATTATTAGATTCAATAATTTTAAACTACAGTGCATCAACAATTATTGACTCGATGATATGAAATACAGTGTAATGACAATTATTGAATCAATAATGCAAAATACTGTGTAGCAACAATAATTGAATTGATAATATAAAATATTATGCAGTGACAATTATTGATGAAATGATGCGTAACAATTACGGTGTCAATTATCAGACCAATAATATGAGACACTGTGCAATACCGTGTGCTACTGTAGAGTACCGTGTGCTACAGAAAATACCATAAATTACCGTATGCTACTATTCTTTTATCACTGGTATTTTAACAGTTAACACTGTTGACTATTTTTATTTAAAAAGGTTACTTCTGTCGTTTTCTATATCCGACAAATATTCCGTTGTGGGGTCCACCAATAATTAGTTATTTCGGCGCCGTCGTACGGCCTGAATATTCCCCGACAAAACGAATATTATCCGACAAAATAAAATTTGCACATAACATCCTTAACTTTCAATTTTGTCAATTTAACCATTTACTGTTTCAGGAAAAATATATATGAAGAAAAATTAAATTTTGTATTTCATAAATTCGGGGTCTTACAACCTCCCCTCCTTATGAAATTTCGTCCCCGAAATTGACGTACCTGGCATTTCGAAGAGGTATGGATACCTAGACTTCATCTCAGATTCTAGCTCCCAGGTCATTTCCTCAATATCTTGGTTCCTCCATAAAACCTTAACTTGAGGTATAACCTTTGAGCGTAAGATCTGCTCCTTCTTATCTAGGATCTTAACAGGTACTTCCTCATACGTTAAATCTTCTGCTATAACGTCTGGTTCTAACTCAATGACGTGGTTTGGGTCCTTCACATATTTACGTAACATAGATATGTGAAAAACGTTATGGATGCGAGACATACTTGGTGGTAAGGCTAGTCTGTAAGCTACAGTTCCCACCCGATCGAGGATTTCAAATGGGCCAATAAATCGAGGGTTGAGTTTTCCTTTCTTTCCGAATCTCGTAACCCCTTTCCATGGAGAAACACGTAAGAATACATGATCTCCGACGTTGAATCTCTCATCTCTCCGATGAAGATCTGCATAACTCTTTTGTCGTTCTTGTGCTGTCTGTATTCGTTGTCGGATCATTTGGATCTTTTCGGTCGTCAAGCGTACCAACTCGGGTCCCAACAGTTTTGCTTCTCCTACCTCATTCCAACATACTGGAGAGCGACATTTGCGTCCATATAAAGCCTCGAATGGAGCCATACCTATACTTGCTTGGTAACTGTTGTTGTAGGAAAATTCCACCAATGGCAAGTACTTATCCCAACTTCCTTTGAAATCTAGTACGCAAAGTCTCAAAAGATCTTCGAGGGTCTGGATCGTCCTTTCCGATTGTCCGTCCGTTTGAGGATGGTATGCAGAACTAAAACGTAGTTCAGTGCCCGTAGCTTTTTGTAGACTGATCCAAAAGCGTGAAGTGAATCTAGGATCTCGATCAGAAACTATGGAAACTGGCATGCCATGCAATCTCACGATCTCATTTATGTACATACCGGCAAGACGTTCAAGTGAAAAGTTTTCTCGTATAGGCAAGAAATGAGCGGATTTGGTCAATCTATCTACGATGACCCAAATTGCATCTAAGCCTTGAGAAACTTTGGGAAGACCCGTCACGAAATCCATATTGATGTGTTCCCACTTCCATTCGGGAACCTCAAGTGGTTGTAAAGGACCCTTAGGTACTTGATGCTCTGCCTTGACACGTTGACAAGTTAAGCACCTTGAGATAAACTCTGCAATCTCCCTTTTCATATTGTTCCACCAAAATGTATGTCGAAGATCTCGATACATCTTGGTACCTCCAGGGTGGATTGCAAATGGCGTGTTGTGTGCCTCCATCATGATTTTATGCTTCAATTCAGGATCGTTAGGAACACAGAGTCGAGAGTTGACTCGAAGTATTCCTTTCTCGTCGATTCTTGCTTCGGGAATGGTACCTTCTTGTACTTTCTTTATCATGTTTATCAGTTCCGGATCGGTAGCTTGAGCAGCTTTAATTTTATCGATTAAAGCTGGTTCTACTTGCACGTGAGCAATCTTCGAGTGGGTCCCTGGTGTCTTTAGCTCCATCTCCATCTTTTGCAAGTCATACAAAATACGCTTTTGTGTTGTCAGCAGTGCACTTGTACTCGCATAAGATTTTCTGCTCAAAGCGTCAGCTACAACGTTCGCCTTTCCCGGGTGATACTGGATTATGTGATCATAATCCTTCAACAACTCAAGCCAACGTCGTTGTCGCATGTTGAGTTCCTTCTGGGTGAAGAAATACTTGAGACTTTTATGATCCGTATAGATATCCACTTTCTCTCCGTACGACTGCTGCCAACTCTAGATCATGAGTAGGGTAATTTTTCTCATAATCTTTGAGTTGTCGAGAGGCATAGGCTATAACCTTTCCATGTTGCATAAGGACACAGCCTAGACCTTTGCCTGAAGCATCGCTGTATATGACAAATTCTCCCGATCCTGATGGAATGGTCAGAACAGGAGCTGAAACAAGTCTCCTCTTAAGCTCTTGAAAACTTTTCTCGCATTGCTCGCTCCATATGAATTTTGTGCTTTTCCGAGTAAGCTGAGTTAATGGAGTGGCGATTCGAGAAAATCCTTCTACGAATCTCCGATAATAACCAGCTAGGCCCAGAAAACTTCGGACTTCGGTTACTGTCTTGGGTTGTTCCCAATTTAGTACCGTTTCAATCTTCGCAGGATCGACTGATATTCCTTGACTAGAAATCACATGCCCAAGAAACGTGACCTCCTCAAGCCAGAACTCACATTTCTTCAACTTGGCATATAATTTGTTCTCACGGAGCTTCTGGAGTATCAATCTCAGGTGTTGTTCATGATCCTCACGACTTTTGGAGTATATGAGGATGTCATCAATAAAGACAACCACAAAATGATCCAAATATTCCTTGAATATTCGGTTCATCATGTCCATGAAAGCTGCAGGAGCATTGGTTAGTCCAAAAGGCATGACTAAAAACTCATAATGCCCATAACGAGTTCTGAAAGCAGTCTTTGGAATGTCCTCAGCTTTAACCTTTAACTGATGATATCCAGAACGGAGATCAATCTTTGAGAAATGTTGAGCACCTTGTAATTGATCAAACATGTCATCAATTCGAGGTAACGGATACCTGTTTTTGATGGTGACATGGTTCAATTCTCGGTAGTCAATGCACAATCTCATACTCCCGTCTTTCTTCTTCACAAATAGAACAGGAGCACCCCAAGGTGATGCACTCGGACGAATGAAACCAGTATCCAACAATTCCTGTAGTTGGACTTTTAACTCTTGAAGTTCAATGGGAGCCATTCGGTATGGAGTTTTGGAAATGGGCTTAGTACCGGGTTCAAGATCGATACAGGATTCAATTTCTCGGTTTGGGGGTAAACCAGGAAGTTCCTCCGGAAAAACGTCAGGAAACTCATTAACAATGGGAATATCATTCAAGTTTGACGTATTTTTGTTCAAATCAGTGACATGCGCTAAAAAGGCTTGACATCCGTTTTTCAATAAACGAATGGCTTTATGGCTAGAAATAACAGTTATAGATTTCAATGGTTTAGTTGCTTGAATTTGCATGACAGGTTGATTAGGAATATGAAAACTAATAATCTTATGAAAACAATCAATTTTAGCATGATGGGTAGTCAACCAATCAATTCCTAAAATCACATCAAATTCATGCATCTCCAAAGAAATAAGGTCAACAGGTAATGTGAGGTTATTGATTTGAACTAGGCAAGATTTATAGACAGTAGATGTAATGGTCATTTCTCCTAATGGGGTTTCAACTGATAAGTCAAAGTCCAAATTTTCAGGAGTTAAGTTTAAACGCTGAGCACATGCAGGTGAGATAAAAGAATGGGTAGAACCAGTATCTAACAAAGCGTAGACTTCACGAGAATTTATGAATAGCTTACCGTTATCACCTCGTTCGAGTTTCGTGCCATTTGGGATGTCACAACAAAAGCTCTCCCTTGAACTACAGATTTTCCCTTATCCGCGCTAGCTTTTGGTATCATCACTGCAGCTGGACTTGATTTTGTGGCAGGACAAAATCGCGCAAGATGACCCTCTTTCCCACAACTGTAGCACTTTTTGGACTGCAGTGTACAGTTTGGGCTGATGTGACCTTCCTGACCACACCTATAGCATCTCACTGGTGGTCGATCTTCTCCCCTTGAAACTGGGGTCGGTGCTGGTGCTGGTACTGGTGTCCTTCCATAATTATTATGGAATCTCTTTCTTTTGAAATTGTTCCCATTGGATTCTCCTCTTCTGTTATTTGATGTGGAATTACCACCGAAGTGTTGGTTACCTCCTCGATGGTTCTCGTTCCTGTGGTTGTTATCATTTCTCTGATCATTGACTCTTGGCTGTAATTTTTCATCTGTTTGCTCCACCCTTTGAGCCCTATCAACAACATCTGAATACAAACTAAATTTATGAGAGCTAAGTTGTTGACGGATTTCGAATCTTAGACCACGTAAGAACATCCGACTCATCCGTGCTTCGTCATCTACTAGATGAGTCGCAAAACGAGACAGTTCAGCAAACTTAGCTTCATATTGAGAAACTGTCATGTTTCCCTGCTCCAGCTTAATGAATTCCACTTCCTTCATATGGCGGATGCTTTCTGGGAAGTACTTTTCATTAAATAGCTCTTGGAATTCTGTCCAAGACATCTCAAGTGCTGAAGGGTGGATACGTTTTACCGCTTCCCACCAGTGATCCGCCTCACCTCGAAACATAAAAGTAGCAAAGGGCACCTTCTGATCATTAGCGCATTGTAGGACATCAAGTATTTTTGTCGTCTGCTTCAGCCATGCCTCCGCTTTGAGTGGGTCAGGCTTCCCGTGGAATTCAGGTGGTCCCAATTCTTTAAATTGCTTGACAGTGACCATCCTCAAATTACCAGCATTTCTACCGTTATTGTTAACTGGATTTCCTCTTGCCTGATTCTGCATGAACTGCAAGAAATTCCTAAAGAATCCATCATTCATCATGTTATCAGGAATATTATTTCCTGAGTTGGCAGGAGGATTGTTTGTGGCTTCTTGATTTTCGGCTACATTCGCTTCGGGTATTTCATAGTTAACCTCTTGATTTCCAGATGCCATACTAAACTGTGGTCACAAAATAAATGTTAGTTCAAATAAACTGACTCATCACTTCATGTCCCTATATTCAAATCAACTCATTAGATAATAAAATCTAATTTAGGTAGGACATACTAGTGACTGATTCTATTCGTCTCTCCCCTCCTAGTTCTAACCCCAGATCTCCATTAAAGACCATATCCCTAAGCTCTGATGCCAACTGTGACGCCCCCAAATCTAGGCCCACACAGCCCAAACTTGAGTCGTCAAAAGACTACAACAAAATTATTACAATGAAATACAACGTACAACAATACAGTGGATAATACAACACAACTAAGTCTTCATTATTATTGCCACACTATTTTATAACACGTGAAGACTATGATAGCTATCCCCGCACTCTCACTCCATTCCCCGGCTAGACCCCGTTACGTTCTCATCTCCTGTTGAAAAACAATGGAACGAAAAGAAAGGGTGAGCTCAAATAGCCCAGTAAGAAATATCATGACTAAGATAATGACGAATAATTTATCATTAGCCTTCAACAGTTGAGTTCTTGATAGAATACAATAGACTACAAGGTTTATATCAAAAACTGCAGTTAAATTCTTAAACAACGTTCAGATCAATAATAGCAGCGGAATGAGCAATCTATTAGAAGAATAATGCAGACTATAATGTCCACTCGCTTCTCTTTTTAGTAAAAATATCATCAACTTTTATCATCTGAAATACCATTAGTCAAAATAATACAACTTCACAGTTCCTGGTCATAATCATGCAGATCAACAGTTCATCTTTGCACTACGGGCCAAAGACATTCAATATAACACCAACGGTCATGATTATACCAGATTCAGCCTTTGGTCATAATCATACCAACCAACAGTTCATCTTTGCACTACGGGCCAAAGAGAACATTCACCACGTGTCATAAAAGACACCGAACAGATGTATCGCCTTTAACCTAGTATATCGCCTTTAACCTATCATCTGTTCAACAATTATATCACATCTGTGCCCCCGGCCACAGATATTCACAACAGCTTGATTCTTGATGATTAATACAAATAACAGTGATACAAATGATGAACAGAAGAACAGGATAAACAATAAGTATCAGAAGTTTACTTTGTGCAGATTCAAATAATGTCCAAATTGCCAACATGATGTGGAGTGAAATTTAAAAATGATATTCAAGATCCACAGTTCAGAATAACGATTACAGTTCAATAGAAATGTTCAGAAAATAGGAAGGTTCAGTTGAACTAATGAAATTCAACTATTATGGAACATATAATATTTTCAGGAATTATAGAAGCAATAGTTCCATAATAAGTTTCGATTTAGGTGTATGGAAGAAAATAATATCCCTTACCGTAGCAGGTTTGATTAACAAAAGGTGAAGGGAATTAATATCCCTTACCATAGTAAGTTTGAATAATGGAAGATGAAAAAGATGGTATCCCTTATGAGTATAAAGGAAAATGATATCACTTACGAATATGGAATAAAAGTGTCATGTGATAATTCGTGTAGACAAATTATTTCCACACGAGACAAATAACAAGGGTTATTCACCAACAGGCGATAATCCGCACCGTAAGGTTATTCCCATCAATTTGAATACGAATAGTTATTCACCAAACAGGCGTAATCCGCACCGTAAGGTTATTCCCACAATTTAATAGAATTTGAACACGAAGAGTTATTCACCAAACAGGCGTAATCCGCACCGTAAGGTTATTCTCAAAGATTAATAAGGAATGAATACAAAAAGTTATTCACCAACAGGCGGTAAACCGCGCCGTAAGGTTATTCCCACAATTTAATACATGGAAATAAATGGCACAAGAAAGAAACGATATTATTTTCGAGAATCAAAGAATGATAATCCCTTCAAGTAAGAAAGAAAATAATATCCATTTATGATGATGAAAAGAGTGATACCCCTTACCTTAACACGTGACTGGATATTGATTTAAATGAGATTGATCAACCTATATATATTTAATATAATTAGTAATTACCACATATAAATTTCAAAGTATATGATAACTCGTATATTATGAACTATCAAAATTATATATATTTAACATAATTTTTGTAGTATAATATAACAACTTTAAAATAGTTTTTAAAATAATATTCCAAAATAAATCTTCCAAAGAAAGCTTTTAAAAATGAATCTTCTCAAAGAAGAGTCTTCTAAAGGAAGATTTGTGAATACCGTGAAAAATAGGAATTTATGAAATTACTACTCTTTAATAAAACACTTACTTGAAAAATTCCTGCACTCCTTTTGGCTTTCAAACTCTCAAAATAACCTTACTATTCTCAGAGAAAACTCATAAAATTCTTATAGAAAAATTTTATGTTTTAGGTGTGATTTTTCTATTCAGCTGAGCAAGCTATTTATAGGAGAAAAAAGGACACTATGCTTGATTGGTGAACTGCTGCGTGCTGCACGCCAATGTAAGTTTTCTACAAAAGCAGCGCAGCCACTGCTTTTCAAATTTCTCCAGCACACTTCAATTTCACATGTTAATTTTCATGTGGCCCCCACATAGGGTCCACATGTTACTATTTCAAATAGTAAAAATAATTTAATATATTTTTATTTATTTATTTATTTATTTATTTATTTATTTATTTATTTATTTATTTATTCTTCCTGTGAGTCCAACATATAAAATAATGTTACCACAATAATGTAAGAAACACGTTACATATTATTATTAATTTAATAATATAAATTATAGTGTATTTGCTACTGTGACAATTATTAGATTCAATAATTTTAAACTACAGTGCATCAACAATTATTGACTCGATGATATGAAATACAGTGTAATGACAATTATTGAATCAATAATGCAAAATACTGTGTAGCAACAATAATTGAATTGATAATATAAAATATTATGCAGTGACAATTATTGATGAAATGATGCGTAACAATTACGGTGTCAATTATCAGACCAATAATATGAGACACTGTGCAATACCGTGTGCTACTGTAGAGTACCGTATGCTACTATTCTTTTATCACTGGTATTTTAACAGTTAACACTGTTGACTATTTTTATTTAAAAAGGTTACTTCTGTCGTTTTCTATATCCGACAAATATTCCGTTGTGGGGTCCACCAATAATTAGTTATTTCGGCGCCGTCGTACGGCCCGAATATTCCCCGACAAAACGAATATTATCCGACAAAATAAAATTTGCACATAACATCCTTAACTTTCAATTTTGTCAATTTAACCATTTACTGTTTCAGGAAAAATATATATGAAGAAAAATTAAATTTTGTATTTCATAAATTCGGGGTCTTACACTTATACTAAGAAATATTTAGAGAGTGGAAAGAAGATTGAGTGATCAATGTATGAAACTCCTTATGTTAAGCCACTTATTTATAGCCAGAGCCTAACCAACTTTTTCACAGACACATCTCATCTTTTAATCTAAACTATTCATCAACCAACACTCGTTTCACACTTTAATCTGCACCATTAATTGACTAACACGCGTTACACATTTACACGCGTTACACATTTACGTGTTATACATTTACGTGTGTTACACACTTACATATTATTTTATTAATTTAATATCCCAATTATTGAGCATACAGTATTTTTTAAATAATAAATTTGTCTAACTGTTTAATACCCGTGACTACTACCATAACAATTATTGACCCAATAATACAAGATGTTGTGCATTATGACAATTATTGATTCAATAATGTAAAATGTTGTGTAATGACAATTATTGATGAAATACTATACAATAACCACTTTATCAATTCAATAATTTAAACATTGTGTAATATCGTGTGCTGGTGTAAAATACCATATGCTACCATACTTTTATCCCTGGGTATTTTAACAGTTAAAAATGATAATACCATTGACCATTTTTATTTATAAAGGTTATTGCTATCGTTTTCTACATTCGACAATATTTTATTGTGGGGTCCACCCATAATTGAATATTTCGGCGCTCTCATACGAATATTACTCGACAGAACGAATATTCCTCGACCAATCAAATATTTTTCGACATAAATTTTTTTACACATAACATCCTTAATTTTAATTTTTATTAATTTAACGCCTTACTGTTAGGTATAAAATTATGAGAAAATTTTAAAATCTATTTATTAAAATTCGGGGTCTTACAGCATAGGATAAACTTCTTAAAATAATTAAAGTATAAACACAAAAAGAAAACTTTGTTAAGCTTGGGAGTCACAATTTGCATGTATATTTAATTATTTTACTATAGTTTATTTAGCGCAAAAATATACATAGAATTTAATAATTAAACAAAATTTTAATTTTTTTAAATTCTTCCCACTAAGTTTAAGTATATATATTTGTTTTTAAGCATAATTTTAATCTCTAGTATCCTTTTACAAACTTAAAAAAATATTTTAATATTTCAAATATTTTGTAAGAATAAAATAATTACTCATATTATTCCAAATAATATGTAACATCATGTAAAACACTTCATATAGCTACCAAAAAAATTTACACTACATAATAACAGGTTATTAACATTTTGTAAATTTTTTAGATTGTTCTGAATAATACACAATTTATAAAAGTAAATTGTACATCCATAATTTGACTAGAAAATTAGTTCAAGCCACTTTATTAAAATATTTTTCAACAACATTGGTGGATAAATGAAAAAATAGGTTTCTGATGTCTATAAAAAAAATTGGACAGAGAAACAACTTTCTAATATTTTTTTAAACAAATTTTAACTACAAAATTAATTTCTAAAAATTTCAAGTATATCCAAAAAATAATTTTAATAAACAAAAAATTCATAAATTTAAAATAAAAATTACAGTAAAAATTTCATGGCTGGAAAAATTCGAGAAAGAGGTGCGTGGCCCTCACGTGCCATTGCTGCACGTGGGCGTCCCCGACAGGCGTGCGTATGGCGCATCAGTGGCCATATAGGCTGCTGACGTGGCATTCGTACTGCTGACTTGGTTCCCAAATGTCGACATGACGGCCACGTGTCACTGTCAAATCTGACATGTGTCCCTGATGTAAGACCCCGAATTTATGAAATACAAAATTTAATTTTTCTTCATATATATTTTTCCTGAAACAGTAAATGGTTAAATTGACAAAATTGAAAGTTAAGGATGTTATGTGCAAATTTTATTTTGTCGGATAATATTCGTTTTGTCGGGGAATATTCGGGCCGTACGACGGCGCCGAAATAACTAATTATTGGTGGACCCCACAACGGAATATTTGTCGGATATAGAAAACGACAGAAGTAACCTTTTTAAATAAAAATAGTCAACAGTGTTAACTGTTAAAATACCAGTGATAAAAGAATAGTAGCATACGGTAATTTATGGTATTTTTTGTAGCACACGGTACTCTACAGTAGCACACGGTATTGCACAGTGTCTCATATTATTGGTCTGATAATTGACACCATAATTGTTACGCATCATTTCATCAATAATTGTCACTGCATAATATTTTATATTATCAATTCAATTATTGTTGCTACACAGTATTTTGCATTATTGATTCAATAATTGTCATTACACTGTATTTCATATCATCGAGTCAATAATTGTTGATGCACTGTAGTTTAAAATTATTGAATCTAATAATTGTCACAGTAGCAAATACACTATAATTTATATTATTAAATTAATAATAATATGTAACGTGTTTCTTACATTATTGTGGTAACATTATTTTATATGTTGGACTCACAGGAAGAATAAATAAATAAATAAATAAATAAATAAATAAATAAATAAATAAATAAAAATATATTAAATTATTTTTACTATTTGAAATAGTAACATGTGGACCCTATGTGGGGGCCACATGAAAATTAACATGTGAAATTGAAGTGTGCTGGAGAAATTTGAAAAGCAGTGGCTGCGCTGCTTTTGTAGAAAACTTACATTGGCGTGCAGCACGCAGCAGTTCACCAACCAAGCATAGTGTCCTTTTTTCTCCTATAAATAGCTTGCTCAGCTGAATAGAAAAATCACACCTAAAACATAAAATTTTTCTATAAGAATTTTATGAGTTTTCTCTGAGAATAGTAAGGTTATTTTGAGAGTTTGAAAGCCAAAAGGAGTGCAGGAATTTTTCAAGTAAGTGTTTTATTAAAGAGTAGTAATTTCATAAATTCCTATTTTTCACGGTATTCACAAATCTTCCTTTAGAAGACTCTTCTTTTAGAAGATTCATTTTTAAAAGCTTTCTTTGGAAGATTTATTTTGGAATATTATTTTAAAAACTATTTTAAAGTTGTTATATTATACTACAAAAATTATGTTAAATATATATAATTTTGATAGTTCATAATATACGAGTTATCATATACTTTGAAATTTATATGTGGTAATTACTAATTATATTAAATATATATAGGTTGATCAATCTCATTTAAATCAATATCCAGTCACGTGTTAAGGTAAGGGGTATCACTCTTTTCATCATCATAAATGGATATTATTTTCTTTCTTACTTGAAGGGATTATCATTCTTTGATTCTCGAAAATAATATCGTTTCTTTCTTGTGCCATTTATTTCCATGTATTAAATTGTGGGAATAACCTTACGGCGCGGTTTACCGCCTGTTGGTGAATAACTTTTTGTATTCATTCCTTATTAATCTTTGAGAATAACCTTACGGTGCGGATTACGCCTGTTTGGTGAATAACTCTTCGTGTTCAAATTCTATTAAATTGTGGGAATAACCTTACGGTGCGGATTACGCCTGTTTGGTGAATAACTATTCGTATTCAAATTGATGGGAATAACCTTACGGTGCGGATTATCGCCTGTTGGTGAATAACCCTTGTTATTTGTCTCGTGTGGAAATAATTTGTCTACACGAATTATCACATGACACTTTTATTCCATATTCGTAAGTGATATCATTTTCCTTTATACTCATAAGGGATACCATCTTTTTCATCTTCCATTATTCAAACTTACTATGGTAAGGGATATTAATTCCCTTCACCTTTTGTTAATCAAACCTGCTACGGTAAGGGATATTATTTTCTTCCATACACCTAAATCGAAACTTATTATGGAACTATTGCTTCTATAATTCCTGAAAATATTATATGTTCCATAATAGTTGAATTTCATTAGTTCAACTGAACCTTCCTATTTTCTGAACATTTCTATTGAACTGTAATCGTTATTCTGAACTGTGGATCTTGAATATCATTTTTAAATTTCACTCCACATCATGTTGGCAATTTGGACATTATTTGAATCTGCACAAAGTAAACTTCTGATACTTATTGTTTATCCTGTTCTTCTGTTCATCATTTGTATCACTGTTATTTGTATTAATCATCAAGAATCAAGCTGTTGTGAATATCTGTGGCCGGGGGCACAGATGTGATATAATTGTTGAACAGATGATAGGTTAAAGGCGATATACTAGGTTAAAGGCGATACATCTGTTCGGTGTCTTTTATGACACGTGGTGAATGTTCTCTTTGGCCCGTAGTGCAAAGATGAACTGTTGGTTGGTATGATTATGACCAAAGGCTGAATCTGGTATAATCATGACCGTTGGTGTTATATTGAATGTCTTTGGCCCGTAGTGCAAAGATGAACTGTTGATCTGCATGATTATGACCAGGAACTGTGAAGTTGTATTATTTTGACTAATGGTATTTCAGATGATAAAAGTTGATGATATTTTTACTAAAAAGAGAAGCGAGTGGACATTATAGTCTGCATTATTCTTCTAATAGATTGCTCATTCCGCTGCTATTATTGATCTGAACGTTGTTTAAGAATTTAACTGCAGTTTTTGATATAAACCTTGTAGTCTATTGTATTCTATCAAGAACTCAACTGTTGAAGGCTAATGATAAATTATTCGTCATTATCTTAGTCATGATATTTCTTACTGGGCTATTTGAGCTCACCCTTTCTTTTCGTTCCATTGTTTTTCAACAGGAGATGAGAACGTAACGGGGTCTAGCCGGGGAATGGAGTGAGAGTGCGGGGATAGCTATCATAGTCTTCACGTGTTATAAAATAGTGTGGCAATAATAATGAAGACTTAGTTGTGTTGTATTATCCACTGTATTGTTGTACGTTGTATTTCATTGTAATAATTTTGTTGTAGTCTTTTGACGACTCAAGTTTGGGCTGTGTGGGCCTAGATTTGGGGGCGTCACAGTTGGCATCAGAGCTTAGGGATATGGTCTTTAATGGAGATCTGGGGTTAGAACTAGGAGGGGAGAGACGAATAGAATCAGTCACTAGTATGTCCTACCTAAATTAGATTTTATTATCTAATGAGTTGATTTGAATATAGGGACATGAAGTGATGAGTCAGTTTATTTGAACTAACATTTATTTTGTGACCACAGTTTAGTATGGCATCTGGAAATCAAGAGGTTAACTATGAAATACCCGAAGCGAATGTAGCCGAAAATCAAGAAGCCACAAACAATCCTCCTGCCAACTCAGGAAATAATATTCCTGATAACATGATGAATGATGGATTCTTTAGGAATTTCTTGCAGTTCATGCAGAATCAGGCAAGAGGAAATCCAGTTAACAATAACGGTAGAAATGCTGGTAATTTGAGGATGGTCACTGTCAAGCAATTTAAAGAATTGGGACCACCTGAATTCCACGGGAAGCCTGACCCACTCAAAGCGGAGGCATGGCTGAAGCAGACGACAAAAATACTTGATGTCCTACAATGCGCTAATGATCAGAAGGTGCCCTTTGCTACTTTTATGTTTCGAGGTGAGGCGGATCACTGGTGGGAAGCGGTAAAACGTATCCACCCTTCAGCACTTGAGATGTCTTGGACAGAATTCCAAGAGCTATTTAATGAAAAGTACTTCCCAGAAAGCATCCGCCATATGAAGGAAGTGGAATTCATTAAGCTGGAGCAGGGAAACATGACAGTTTCTCAATATGAAGCTAAGTTTGCTGAACTGTCTCGTTTTGCGACTCATCTAGTAGATGACGAAGCACGGATGAGTCGGATGTTCTTACGTGGTCTAAGATTCGAAATCCGTCAACAACTTAGCTCTCATAAATTTAGTTTGTATTCAGATGTTGTTGATAGGGCTCAAAGGGTGGAGCAAACAGATGAAAAATTACAGCCAAGAGTCAATGATCAGAGAAATGATAACAACCACAGGAACGAGAACCATCGAGGAGGTAACCAACACTTCGGTGGTAATTCCACATCAAATAACAGAAGAGGAGAATCCAATGGGAACAATTTCAAAAGAAAGAGATTCCATAATAATTATGGAAGGACACCAGTACCAGCACCAGCACCGACCCCAGTTTCAAGGGGAGAAGATCGACCACCAGTGAGATGCTATAGGTGTGGTCAGGAAGGTCACATCAGCCCAAACTGTACACTGCAGTCCAAAAAGTGCTACAGTTGTGGGAAAGAGGGTCATCTTGCGCGATTTTGTCCTGCCACAAAATCAAGTCCAGCTGCAGTGATGATACCAAAAGCTAGCGCGGATAAGGGAAAATCTGTAGTTCAAGGGAGAGCTTTTGTTGTGACATCCCAAATGGCACGAAACTCGAACGAGGTGATAACCGGTAAGCTATTCATAAATTCTCGTGAAGTCTACGCTTTGTTAGATACTGGTTCTACCCATTCTTTTATCTCACCTGCATGTGCTCAGCGTTTAAACTTAACTCCTGAAAATTTGGACTTTGACTTATCAGTTGAAACCCCATTAGGAGAAATGACCATTACATCTACTGTCTATAAATCTTGCCTAGTTCAAATCAATAACCTCACATTACCTGTTGACCTTATTTCTTTGGAGATGCATGAATTTGATGTGATTTTAGGAATTGATTGGTTGACTACCCATCATGCTAAAATTGATTGTTTTCATAAGATTATTAGTTTTCATATTCCTAATCAACCTGTCATGCAAATTCAAGCAACTAAACCATTGAAATCTATAACTGTTATTTCTAGCCATAAAGCCATTCGTTTATTGAAAAACGGATGTCAAGCCTTTTTAGCTCATGTCACTGATTTGAACAAAAATACGTCAAACTTGAATGATATTCCCATTGTTAATGAGTTTCCTGACGTTTTTCCGGAGGAACTTCCTGGTTTACCCCCAAACCGAGAAATTGAATTCTGTATCGATCTTGAACCCGGTACTAAGCCCATTTCCAAAACTCCATACCGAATGGCTCCCATTGAACTTCAAGAGTTAAAAGTCCAACTACAGGAATTGTTGGATACTGGTTTCATTCGTCCGAGTGCATCACCTTGGGGTGCTCCTGTTCTATTTGTGAAGAAGAAAGACGGGAGTATGAGATTGTGCATTGACTACCGAGAATTGAACCATGTCACCATCAAAAACAGGTATCCGTTACCTCGAATTGATGACATGTTTGATCAATTACAAGGTGCTCAACATTTCTCAAAGATTGATCTCCGTTCTGGATATCATCAGTTAAAGGTTAAAGCTGAGGACATTCCAAAGACTGATTTCAGAACTCGTTATGGGCATTATGAGTTTTTAGTCATGCCTTTTGGACTAACCAATGCTCCTGCAGCTTTCATGGACATGATGAACCGAATATTCAAGGAATATTTGGATCATTTTGTGGTTGTCTTTATTGATGACATCCTCATATACTCCAAAAGTCGTGAGGATCATGAACAACACCTGAGATTGATACTCCAGAAGCTCCGTGAGAACAAATTATATGCCAAGTTGAAGAAATGTGAGTTCTGGCTTGAGGAGGTCACGTTTCTTGGGCATGTGATTTCTAGTCAAGGAATATCAGTCGATCCTGCGAAGATTGAAACGGTACTAAATTGGGAACAACCCAAGACAGTAACCGAAGTCCGAAGTTTTCTGGGCCTAGCTGGTTATTATCGGAGATTCGTAGAAGGATTTTCTCGAATCGCCACTCCATTAACTCAGCTTACTCGGAAAAGCACAAAATTCATATGGAGCGAGCAATGCGAGAAAAGTTTTCAAGAGCTTAAGAGGAGACTTGTTTCAGCTCCTGTTCTGACCATTCCATCAGGATCGGGAGAATTTGTCATATACAGCGATGCTTCAGGCAAAGGTCTAGGCTGTGTCCTTATGCAACATGGAAAGGTTATAGCCTATGCCTCTCGACAACTCAAAGATTATGAGAAAAATTACCCTACTCATGATCTAGAGTTGGCAGCAGTCGTTTTCGCATTGAAGATCTGGAGACACTACTTGTACGGAGAGAAAGTGGATATCTATACGGATCATAAAAGTCTCAAGTATTTCTTCACCCAGAAGGAACTCAACATGCGACAACGACGTTGGCTTGAGCTGTTGAAGGATTATGATCACACAATCCAGTATCACCCGGGAAAGGCGAACGTTGTAGCTGACGCTTTGAGCAGAAAATCTTATGCGAGTACAAGTGCACTGCTGACAACACAAAAGCGTATTTTGTATGACTTGCAAAAGATGGAGATGGAGCTAAAGACACCAGGGACCCACTCGAAGATTGCTCACGTGCAAGTAGAACCAGCTTTAATCGATAAAATTAAAGCTGCTCAAGCTACCGATCCGGAACTGATAAACATGATAAAGAAAGTACAAGAAGGTACCATTCCCGAAGCAAGAATCGACGAGAAAGGAATACTTCGAGTCAACTCTCGACTCTGTGTTCCTAACGATCCTGAATTGAAGCATAAAATCATGATGGAGGCACACAACACGCCATTTGCAATCCACCCTGGAGGTACCAAGATGTATCGAGATCTTCGACATACATTTTGGTGGAACAATATGAAAAGGGAGATTGCAGAGTTTATCTCAAGGTGCTTAACTTGTCAACGTGTCAAGGCAGAGCATCAAGTACCTAAGGGTCCTTTACAACCACTTGAGGTTCCCGAATGGAAGTGGGAACACATCAATATGGATTTCGTGACGGGTCTTCCCAAAGTTTCTCAAGGCTTAGATGCAATTTGGGTCATCGTAGATAGATTGACCAAATCCGCTTATTTCTTGCCTATACGAGAAAACTTTTCACTTGAACGTCTTGCCGGTATGTACATAAATGAGATCGTGAGATTGCATGGCATGCCAGTTTCCATAGTTTCTGATCGAGATCCTAGATTCACTTCACGCTTTTGGATCAGTCTACAAAAAGCTATGGGCACTGAACTACGTTTTAGTTCTGCATACCATCCTCAAACGGACGGACAATCGGAAAGGACGATCCAGACCCTCGAAGATCTTTTGAGACTTTGCGTACTAAATTTCAAAGGAAGTTGGGATAAGTACTTGCCATTGGTGGAATTTTCCTACAACAACAGTTACCAAGCAAGTATAGGTATGGCTCCATTCGAGGCTTTATATGGACGCAAATGTCGCTCTCCAGTATGTTGGAATGAGGTAGGAGAAGCAAAACTGTTGGGACCCGAGTTGGTACGCTTGACGACCGAAAAGATCCAAATGATCCGACAACGAATACAGACAGCACAAGAACGACAAAAGAGTTATGCCGATCTTCATCGGAGAGATGAGAGATTCAACGTCGGAGATCATGTATTCTTACGTGTTTCTCCATGAAAAGGGGTTACGAGATTCGGAAAGAAAGGAAAACTCAACCCTCGATTTATTGGCCCATTTGAAATCCTCGATCGGGTGGGAACTGTAGCTTACAGACTAGCCTTACCACCAAGTATGTCTCGCATCCATAACGTTTTTCACATATCTATGTTACGTAAATATGTGAAGGACCCAAACCACGTCATTGAGTTAGAACCAGACGTTATAGCAGAAGATTTAACGTATGAGGAAGTACCTGTTAAGATCCTAGATAAGAAGGAGCAGATCTTACGCTCAAAGGTTATACATCAAGTTAAGGTTTTATGGAGGAACCAAGATATTGAGGAAATGACCTGGGAGCTAGAATCTGAGATGAAGTCTAGGTATCCATACCTCTTCGAAATGCCAGGTACGTCAATTTCGGGGACGAAATTTCATAAGGAGGGGAGGTTGTAAGACCCCGAATTTATGAAATACAAAATTTAATTTTTCTTCATATATATTTTTCCTGAAACAGTAAATGGTTAAACTGACAAAATTGAAAGTTAAGGATATTATGTGCAAATTTTATTTTGTCGGATAATATTCGTTTTGTCGGGGAATATTCGGGCCGTACGACGGCGCCGAAATAACTAATTATTGGTGGACCCCACAACGGAATATTTGTCGGATATAGAAAACGACAGAAGTAACCTTTTTAAATAAAAATAGTCAACAGTGTTAACTGTTAAAATACCAGTGATAAAAGAATAGTAGCATACGGTAATTTATGGTATTTTCTGTAGCACACGGTACTCTACAGTAGCACACGGTATTGCACAGTGTCTCATATTATTGGTCTGATAATTGACACCGTAATTGTTACGCATCATTTCATCAATAATTGTCACTGCATAATATTTTATATTATCAATTCAATTATTGTTGCTACACAGTATTTTGCATTATTGATTCAATAATTGTCATTACACTGTATTTCATATCATCGAGTCAATAATTGTTGATGCACTGTAGTTTAAAATTATTGAATCTAATAATTGTCACAGTAGCAAATACACTATAATTTATATTATTAAATTAATAATAATATGTAACGTGTTTCTTACATTATTGTGGTAACATTATTTTATATGTTGGACTCACAGGAAGAATAAATAAATAAATAAATAAATAAATAAATAAATAAATAAATAAATAAATAAAAATATATTAAATTATTTTTACTATTTGAAATAGTAACATGTGGACCCTATGTGGGGGCCACATGAAAATTAACATGTGAAATTGAAGTGTGCTGGAGAAATTTGAAAAGCAGTGGCTGCGCTGCTTTTGTAGAAAACTTACATTGGCGTGCAGCACGCAGCAGTTCACCAACCAAGCATAGTGTCCTTTTTTCTCCTATAAATAGCTTGCTCAGCTGAATAGAAAAATCACACCTAAAACATAAAATTTTTCTATAAGAATTTTATGAGTTTTCTCTGAGAATAGTAAGGTTATTTTGAGAGTTTGAAAGCCAAAAGGAGTGCAGGAATTTTTCAAGTAAGTGTTTTATTAAAGAGTAGTAATTTCATAAATTCCTATTTTTCACGGTATTCACAAATCTTCCTTTAGAAGACTCTTCTTTGAGAAGATTCATTTTTAAAAGCTTTCTTTGGAAGATTTATTTTGGAATATTATTTTAAAAACTATTTTAAAGTTGTTATATTATACTACAAAAATTATGTTAAATATATATAATTTTGATAGTTCATAATATACGAGTTATCATATACTTTGAAATTTATATGTGGTAATTACTAATTATATTAAATATATATAGGTTGATCAATCTCATTTAAATCAATATCCAGTCACGTGTTAAGGTAAGGGGTATCACTCTTTTCATCATCATAAATGGATATTATTTTCTTTCTTACTTGAAGGGATTATCATTCTTTGATTCTCGAAAATAATATCGTTTCTTTCTTGTGCCATTTATTTCCATGTATTAAATTGTGGGAATAACCTTACGGCGCGGTTTACCGCCTGTTGGTGAATAACTTTTTGTATTCATTCCTTATTAATCTTTGAGAATAACCTTACGGTGCGGATTACGCCTGTTTGGTGAATAACTCTTCGTGTTCAAATTCTATTAAATTGTGGGAATAACCTTACGGTGCGGATTACGCCTGTTTGGTGAATAACTATTCGTATTCAAATTGATGGGAATAACCTTACGGTGCGGATTATCGCCTGTTGGTGAATAACCCTTGTTATTTGTCTCGTGTGGAAATAATTTGTCTACACGAATTATCACATGACACTTTTATTCCATATTCGTAAGTGATATCATTTTCCTTTATACTCATAAGGGATACCATCTTTTTCATCTTCCATTATTCAAACTTACTATGGTAAGGGATATTAATTCCCTTCACCTTTTGTTAATCAAACCTGCTACGGTAAGGGATATTATTTTCTTCCATACACCTAAATCGAAACTTATTATGGAACTATTGCTTCTATAATTCCTGAAAATATTATATGTTCCATAATAGTTGAATTTCATTAGTTCAACTGAACCTTCCTATTTTCTGAACATTTCTATTGAACTGTAATCGTTATTCTGAACTGTGGATCTTGAATATCATTTTTAAATTTCACTCCACATCATGTTGGCAATTTGGACATTATTTGAATCTGCACAAAGTAAACTTCTGATACTTATTGTTTATCCTGTTCTTCTGTTCATCATTTGTATCACTGTTATTTGTATTAATCATCAAGAATCAAGCTGTTGTGAATATCTGTGGCCGGGGGCACAGATGTGATATAATTGTTGAACAGATGATAGGTTAAAGGCGATATACTAGGTTAAAGGCGATACATCTGTTCGGTGTCTTTTATGACACGTGGTGAATGTTCTCTTTGGCCCGTAGTGCAAAGATGAACTGTTGGTTGGTATGATTATGACCAAAGGCTGAATCTGGTATAATCATGACCGTTGGTGTTATATTGAATGTCTTTGGCCCGTAGTGCAAAGATGAACTGTTGATCTGCATGATTATGACCAGGAACTGTGAAGTTGTATTATTTTGACTAATGGTATTTCAGATGATAAAAGTTGATGATATTTTTACTAAAAAGAGAAGCGAGTGGACATTATAGTCTGCATTATTCTTCTAATAGATTGCTCATTCCGCTGCTATTATTGATCTGAACGTTGTTTAAGAATTTAACTGCAGTTTTTGATATAAACCTTGTAGTCTATTGTATTCTATCAAGAACTCAACTGTTGAAGGCTAATGATAAATTATTCGTCATTATCTTAGTCATGATATTTCTTACTGGGCTATTTGAGCTCACCCTTTCTTTTCGTTCCATTGTTTTTCAACAGGAGATGAGAACGTAACGGGGTCTAGCCGGGGAATGGAGTGAGAGTGCGGGGATAGCTATCATAGTCTTCACGTGTTATAAAATAGTGTGGCAATAATAATGAAGACTTAGTTGTGTTGTATTATCCACTGTATTGTTGTACGTTGTATTTCATTGTAATAATTTTGTTGTAGTCTTTTGACGACTCAAGTTTGGGCTGTGTGGGCCTAGATTTGGTGGCGTCACACCTGACGTGGTTGTCACATCATCATCGTCAACCATCTACTGGGGTTTTTAGGTGACAAATTATAGTTTCATACCCTTTTTTAAAATGACTATAACTTACTCATTTTAAGCCCAAAATATGCAAACAAGATATCCACGGATTCGTATCGAAAAAATCTACACATTCATTTGATAAAAAAAATGATCCGAAGTTCAAGGGAAAACAGTTTTAAAAAAATTAAAAACCTTCATAATTAACTTAATGTTTGAATTTTCTTCCAAAATACAAAATCAATGAGCACGAATTTTTGTAGGCTATGTATACATCATATAAGCTAGAACATTATGATTTTTCATGCTCAAATAATATCTCTAACATGTTTTGCCATTGTCATGCTTTTCAAGTTTTATTTCTTTGAAGGAAAAATATAAAACGCATGCATGACATCACGAACAACATGTATAATATGAATTTTCGCACTATTAACTCTGATGCCAATGTAATAAAATTAAGCATACATGTAATGGATATGAACCTAAAAATTAAAAAAATTCGATTACTTTTGAAGCGTATGCTCATGATTACGAATAGATAGAATCAAGTGTTCAAGAAACAATGTTTTTAACGATAATTTATACTACAAATGAGTACTAAATATATCTTTCACAATTCGAGAAGTTATAAATTTACAAGTTTCACGAATGACCTACAGTAACTTATAGAAAACTCTTTCTTTTTCTCTCAAGTTACTTGGTGCTTCATAATGATCAGCAATGTTATCATTTTATACTCAACTTCAAGAAGTGTAACTTATATATATATTAAATAAAAATTAATATAATTACGTAATTCATTTATAACTCCCACATAAATTACACTAATTATAATGCAACTCCACTGTTTAATATATATTAAACTCTTAAGTTATAACTCAAAAGAATGTGTTACTCCTCAAGAGAATAAAGAGAGATTAATACATATTATTTATAATATTTAGATAATAGACTATATGATTATACCCACAAAGTCGTCCGTGTCATAAGGGCTCCAATTTAAGTCCATACACAGACAAATGGTATTGCTAGAACTCACTAATAATAGATGAAATTCATTAAGTGTTGGAATCTCCTGTTCCATAATTTTCTCTCTCCCTCTCCACCCACGGTGTGAAAGAGTAAGATGAGTTTAGTCGCCAACAAACTTGACTTGTTTGACACGTAGCTTTAAATATGATTCCATATCAACATCATATATTATTCTTTTTCTCACAAGATTATAGTTATGTTTTTATTTTTAAATTATAAAATAACATTAAGTTTCTAACTTACCACAGCTATTTATACCATAGGTTGATTGAATGCTTGAGTACACAGTTACTAGATTTTTAGTAATTATTATAAGTGTTAAATATATGTTTAAAAAAATAAAATTATTCTTGATTAAAAATTGTCATTATAAAAATATATCTCAGTTTTTTATTTTATTTTTAAAAAAAGGGGAGGGAGCATGTATATATATGATATGATGTTATCTTGCATTATTTCATATTATTAATTGGGGATATTCTTTCGTTAGCCACTTATTCTGTGAATTAGGTTGCAGAAAAAGCTTAATTTATGTGTCGTCTCATGATAGATCGCATCTTTATTGTCTGTTGTAGTCGCCAAATCGGGAACAACTAACTAGTAGGGCTCATGTGAAAGATTATACTAGCTAGCTAGCTAGGAGTATGTATATGTATTATATATCTCAAAAGAGCCAGGGACTCTTAAATTAATATATGCTTATCATTTGTTGCAATCTAAGGAGGGAGTATTCCGCCCGACCGGTTGTCTTAAAATTAATTAAATGAGATGGTTGTATTTAAACTAGCAGACTCAAAATCTGATTGATGATATTATTTCCCATTTAGAGAAGTGAGTAACAAAGGACGGACGACTTTAGCTTCGCGCTACTAAAGGAAAACTTGCAACCAACTTCAACTACAATTTTCTTTTTTCCCCAGCTTTTCTCTTGCATTTGTTTCAGTTTTCTTGACAAATTAAGATGGTAAGAACTTTGATTTGCTATGATTGCCTTCTTTTTATAGGTGTGACTCAAAATTTTGTGTGGGAAATTATTAAGTTGAGGCCTACCCTACCCTACCATACCCCACCCTACCTATACAAGTACTCTGTATTAATTTTAATAAATACATTGAGACTTAACTCTCGTGTTAAGGTTTTTTATAGATTGACAAATTACAATATGCTGAATTAGAGTTAGATCAGCTGGGCCTGGACTATTAGTTTGACTTCGTATCAACACTCATCGATATGGCCCATCACAGCAGCCTACGCTCAAGAAATACTTGGCCTACATCACACGTTTAAACGTACGGGTGACCTTTCTTTATCATTTTCATTGTTTTTTTTTTTTTATATATATATATTTTTTTACATTCTTCATTGCATGCATGCCCTTAACCTTAACTTGATGCATTTTTTTTTATAAAAAAAAGGTCCCTCGTCTAATTTGATGTAGCGATATTTTTTAAGATTATAATATCTCTCCTACTTTTGTTAGCTATTTTTGTTCTATTCAACATTTGTGTCAAATGTTAAATTTGAGTTACTGAGCTCAAAATAAATATTTGTTCTGCCTCTGTGATTTTTGGTCTGGTTGTTGATAATATTCAAGTGAATGGATATGCATGGCTTGGTTGAGCTAACGTGTTTTCTTTTTCCCTCAACAGAATCATCATATTATTTATCAGAATTTTTGTGAAATTTAAAACATGGCGGGACCGACCGGTACATAACAACAAAAGCAAGCGCTGTCACTCCAAACCCCACAATATATATATCCATCCCATCCTTTCTGTGACAATTATAATGGCGTACTACTGCCCCTATTTATTAAAGACAAAAGCAGCACAAGCAACGTTCAGGATTGTGTTCACACTCGATCAAACTTCAATTCAAAGGCCACTTTCATTTTTTGCTTTTTTGACGAATTTTATTCTGAACTTACACATCAATCAACCTAATTTCCCTATTTGTACAGTCGACGGAGTTGCCACTGACGACCCGACTCATCATCACTCTTTGTTTTTCGCTCATTCAATCATCTCAAATATGACCGCGTACGTACCGTTGTTTGAGTTTTAATTTAGAGGAAAGAAGGAAGAGAGTCCAAAGATCACCAACACTAAGCCCTCCCTCCTTAATGGAGTCATAAAGTCTCTCATCGTAATTATATATGTGGTTGAGCGAGATTCTCATCAAAATATAACTATAATAATGCGAGTTTTATTTTAAAGGTTGGCTTCTCATAAAAAAATAAGTTACAAATCAAATGAATCCGTGCGATGATCTATATTTATATTAGTTTCAAATTATCCAATTTATTAATTGTTGGTTAATTATATTGCCTTTAAGCTAGCTAGCTAGCTGTTGCTCCGCATAAGTGATAATTAATCATGCAAAAATATTTGTCTCACTTTAGGCATCTGGTTTTCTCATGATGAAATTTGCATGGGAGTGAAGACATACCTGCTAGTGAATGCATTAGAGTCTTTTAATCAATCTAGGACATTAATTAAGCTAAGTGGCTGGTAGTGTGTACATGTTATATTACAAGTCAATTCCCTTAGATTGCTCATGTATTAAGTTCTTAGTTCAATCCAGCCATTTTCTTTCTCATGGAGCCCATGAAACTATGAAATCTTCATAAAAATCAGAATCAACTTTATTCTTCTCTTGTTTCTTTTCAACTTTTATATTAATGAATCATATACGAACAATAAAGGAATGTAACTAATTCAACAACACGACCCCACTCCATAAAATTTTCTAAACACATGAAACATAATATATAGTGATATCGGAATGGGAGTCATGGAAAAACTTAAATGAATTCTCACTTCAATTTAAGGGTGAATATATTTTGGCGGAACATGAGACACACATATAAAGTTTTATAATTGCTTCAAATCAGATTTTCTCGTAAAATATTATTCCTCTTCCATAATAAGAGTTCCAATTGTATGTTACAAATATTAAACATATATTTATTTTTATTTATAAAAATAACAACCATTAATTTAATACTATTAACATGATAATAAAATTATTAAGTTATCACCGATAGAAATAGGATTGAACCAAATAAACTGTACAAATTAAACTCTTATTATCGTTAAAGGGAGTATCAGGGGAGGATGCACACACAGTCGGGGGAGGGGGATGGGAATGGGAATGGGAACGGGAACGCGGGCAGGGGTGGGCACCCTTGATTTTTGGATTTTTTTTTAAGTATAGGGGTGATACAGTAAAGGGTCCCCCCCTCCCCCTCCCCCTCCCCCAAAAGACATTAGGTCACTTATCAATAATTAGATATTTTTAATATCTTCTTTCAAATTCAATTTTCAATTTTTGTTTTCATGGGTCTATTGATTTTTTCTCAATTTTTAAGGCTGAGATTAAATATAATTAATTTTTTCTCTAATTTTTTTTTATTATTATAGTAATTAATTATTTGATTTTGATTCTTATTTATTTTTATTTATTTATGCTAATTAGTAAATCCGCATGTTATCTTTAATTTTGCGGTATGTATTGAATTTTTTGGCATGTGTGTCATTTGATGATGTATTAAATCAATAAAGACATAAATTGTGAATATATAATTTTGTTTTAGGACCATACCACTGGGAGCTTGATATGTTTATATTATTAAATTCATTATTTAGTTTTTTTATTATATTATGAATTTGTATGTGATATTTTGAATCAGGATAAATAGATATATGAATAAATATTTTTCAAAATTTAGCACTACTAAATGTCATCAATCCTAATTATGTCTCAGTCCAAGAAATAAAATTTTATACTAAATTTTATATATTTTTAATTAAAAATTATATTTAATATATTTTATTTAATTATAAGAATGTCCACCTTATGTCCGCCCTCGGAGAGTATGCAACGTATACGTT
The DNA here is from genome assembly GCA_947179155.2 of Hedera helix. Classification (NCBI taxonomy): domain Eukaryota; kingdom Viridiplantae; phylum Streptophyta; class Magnoliopsida; order Apiales; family Araliaceae; genus Hedera; species Hedera helix. Next base: position 43,091,055 of record OX359270.1, on the reverse strand, counting down.
GGAGTTGACCCACCAGTTTAAAGACTAAATTGTCGGATCTAATGTTATTAGAGAGTAATGCATGCTTTAACCCAGTACTCAAGTAGGCAGTTTAATTGCCAGAGCATCACGCAATTATATTCTTGATCTTACTACTCCTTTGACTCGTTTGGAGAAGAATGGTTTGTATAATATAATAATATCGCGCGTTTACATGTTGGATTCGACTTCCGTTCCCATTGCCTGCCTGCCTGCCTCACGTCAAGTATATAAGGTTTCCTTTTGTACTTGAAAACAGATTAGCATGCCCCTTTTTCCTCGATGTCTTCGTCAACTTTGTTTAAAACTAAACGACCACATACATTCTTTCTAAACTAACATCTACATTTCCACTTGGCTGCCGACTTATATTTAATTTCATACATACATATACAGTATATATGTGAACGTGACAAAATTAAATCCTAAACAAAGTAAGTTATTGCATGCATGCCCATATATATATGGTCTATATATGGCAGATACAGGAACTAAAATTCTTTCGGGTTAGATAAAGAATGCTTAGGTGCATGGGCATATATTACCTACCTACCACCAGAATATATTATAATATTTCAGAATTTAGATAAATCTATGTACTAAATGTTTGAATAATCCTTAAACCACCAACCATCTTGTACCTCCAGATAAACTGATCGAGCCATGTCAAAATAACCCTAGGAATAATGATTTAATATACGAACAATGTTTGTAATTAACCAGTGATCGAACCGTTATTGAACCGGTGAAGTCATATATATATATATATATAAAATATATTATTAATAATTAATAAAATTTTAAAACATATAATTTATTATAAGCTAAAATATAGTAAAATAATATTATAATATTAATAAAAATATATAATTTTAAAAATAAAAATATTTTTGTACAAAAAAAAATTAAAAAACTTTAAACCGGATCAACAAGTTCAATTAAACGGTTGAACCATCGATTGGACTGATATTTTGACCGAGTCATTAAAAATTGATTTTTTAAACTAAATCAATCGCATGTCAACTAATTCCGTTCAAACTGCTGTCCAGTCCGAATTTGGGTTTACAAACATTCTATACAGATCCATGATTTATGAGTTGATGTATTGATATATATAAACGGTAAACCTTTTAGTCGTTTGCCAATTTACATTGTCATATCATACTCGTACTGTACGTAGACCATCAATTAATTTTGAGTTTCATAGATATGTATGTACCTTTTAGCGGTTATGGTGCCACCGATTAGTATATTAATTTGCCCAAAAATCCAATTAATTTATTATTTATTTGTAAATTTGGAGGGATGGGATGGATGAAAAGAAAAAGTATAGGAGATGATGGAATTATAGTTTTTCTTTATCATGTTTAGAAGGAATGGAAAGAAATTTTCATTAAATTTTCTCTTGCTTATAAATTTAGAAGTAGAGAAGGGAAGATAAATTATTCTTATTTTTAAACTACATTATTATTATATTACCCTTAAATATATAAATATAAGAAATTATATGATTTAATAATGTCTATTTATTAGAATTATTTCATCTCTCTCTCTCTCTCTCTCTCTCTCTATATATATATATATATATATATATATATATAATTTTCATAAATTTACTCTAAAATTTCTTTTTTTTGAAACATCTAAAAATAATAAATGTAGGAGTATCAAAAGATTATTAAAATTTTCGGCAACTATGAAGCACGTTAAGCTTAATTACATCCATTTTCAGAAAAGAATTATAAAAATAACGAGAGAAGAAGACGACAAACTTAATTCTTTATCTTAGTTCATTCTTTTGTTGGACGACTATGGACATTTTGTCGATTTGTGTAGTAGATGCAGTGTTTTATAATTTCAGTTGGTTAAAAGGGGTATATACAGGGAATTGATATTTTCACTTTTATTTTTAATATTTTGACACGGTACTCTCTCGCACAAGTATAAAGTGAATCTTACTTTTATGTTAATAAAAATCATGTAAAAATATAAAAAATACATATTGAAGTAGTACTCCCCTATATGTATTGGGAGTTATGCTAGTGAGAGACAAAATTATAATATTATTTATTTTACAAGATTATCTTTGATAATATAAAATATATCACTTTCCTATCGTTTTCTATCCCTACAAATCCTCACTTTTGAGGAGAAAATTTTGAACAAAAAATTGAATCAATTTTACCTCCAAATCCTTTCACTTCCTCTCTAAAAAAAATTCACAAATATGAAATTTAAATTTTTTATAATTATTTTCCCACCCCCTCCCCTCCCCTCCCCTCCAGTAAAAACTTACAAACACAATATTAGTGTTCAACTGAAGGATTAATTGCAATATGATAAGTAAGATGTCATGCCGACTTGACTTTGAAATGGATCAGCACATCTTTGAAAGGGAAATTAAGAATGCTACAGAAATTCCTAGCTAGATCGATCTATTTTTAATACTAGTATTTTTATTTATTTGACTTGTTTTTTTAATTTATTTGGCTGTACTTTTAAAGAAGCTGCTCCTTAAGTTCAACCTTTCCAACTATCATGTTCACACCTACTAGCCTACATTTATTTGTATTCTGCGTCCTCTATATAAATGGAGTACTACTTATGAGTCTCCCAGTCGTCTCATTAATTATAAACTAGGTAGCTAGCTAGATTATTAAATATATATCCAGCACCAGCAGGCATGACTAAACTTGCTACTCTCTTAATCATATCCCTCCTCCTCTGCACCACAATTTCCTACTCCGCTCGTCCCGACCCAAACTTCCCTCACACCACACCACTACTCAAAACCCAAAACAAGGTAATTCACTTTGATCAAAGAGAAGCTAGTTTGATATATTATATATTACTTTTTATTATTAATTTGATATAAATTTAATTAAAGAGAAGCTAGTTTGATATATTATTTAATTTGCAAATTTAATTTTATTGTGTTCTTAGGTTGCCAAGGCTGATGATGTGGTGGATGAGAGCTGTCAAGGAATTGGGGATGAGGAATGCTTAATGAGAAGGACCCTTGCTGCTCATTTAGACTATATTTATACTCAGAAGCAAAAACCATAGATTATTGCTTTCTGTTTTTTTACCTAAATATATATATATCATACTGTATGTATTCAGTTTGGCACGAACACTTCAGTAAGGTGCCGTAGGTATTCAGTTTGGCTGGAATACTTCAATAAATTACAGTTGTTAATTACAACATATATCTGCAGCTTTAGTTGCCTTGGAAAATATTAATTGTCAGGTTGATATAGGTTTATATATGGATGTACTGTGATGGGTTTTTTGTATTCATCACATTTTGTATATAATATATATGCAGCTTGGCACCTTTTTTATTTTCTCCATCCAATATTATTTCTCAAGAGGATCAAACTCAAGGTTCTGTAAAAATTATCCGCTCCCTTGAACAAAATAAAGAGAGTTGAATGATCGACACAAACTAACTAAAGCGATGTCTAACGACCCAATTTCAAGCCTTTGAAATGGGAATTGAACGTAAAATTTTAACTAAATTTCAATTCTATAAAATTTGCAATGGTTCTCTCATTACCAAATCCAAATATTCGAATTTAGTTGCAAACATAATGTAAACAAAGTTCAAATAAAACTTAGAATCAATGAAGCTATTTTGGCAACTCGATCAATTTCAAGGCCTTTTGGTAATTGGAGTTGAACACCAAATTTTAACTACCTTCTAGCAATGGGAATTCTAGTTAATTGTACTTTCAATTCCAATTTCAAAGCTTGAAGTTGCCAAACATGGCGTGATCAGTTCAACCCCCACCTCCATTAAGGATCAACATTGGATTTTCCCAAATGCCTGCCTGTAGCCTGTTGGTAGTTGAAAGATCAAACTGAGGTCATATTAACGTCTCGCTTAGGCACGAACTGCCTAATATTACTAGGGCCAAATAGACAGCCAAGCTAGATTTTGCAGTAGTTCTATGGTGATGCATGTAAGATAGCTGCTTTTAAAGTAAGAATTTAATGAAAACAACTACCTTTACTATAGAATTACAGGTAAGGAAGTTAAGAAACAACCACAAACTCGCGGGTTAATTTATGTTAATGACGAGTAGTTGACAGTTAGACTTCCCTCATTTATTTTTCTATCGCCTGCGTACTAGTAGTAATGGCAGTTAACTAGCCCTTGATATTCAATCCAGAACTACCCACTATCAGTTTCTTCTGCACATAACAATAATTATAATTGGATAGCTAATTTATTCGATTTAGTTTTGATTATATGTAAATGTTCATAATTTTTATTGCATTTATTATATCAAAAATTGGATAGGTTATTTTTGTCATCTAGTATTTTTTTTGTAGAATAACACGGCTACAACATTTACTATAATAAATATAACAAAAAATTATAAACTTAAATTCCTAACGTCAGCACTTTTCTTATGGTAAGAGTCTAGAACTGCTGATTTCGACGAATGTATGCCGTCATGCCGAGGGTAAACCAAGTGATACGGCAATTGACAACCCATGCGCGTGCCATTTTAATTTCTGGTCCCTGCTCATCCATTCAATACGTTGAACTATTGAAGCAAATGATCGACTAAGTGGTACGTAAACTACGTATATGTTTGTCGTCTAGAACATTTTCCAAACTAAAAATTTAAACTTTTTTGGTGACCGTGTGTAAAATTTTCGAGTCCAAATATTTAGGTAAATTAAAGGTTAATGAGTAACTATATATAAAAGACTGATATTTTCGCAGGATTTTTTTATATTTTTACATGAAAAATATTGCTATAGGTCTATAACGACGGTTTTGACCGTCGCTATAGGTCTATATTAACACTTTATATATGAAAAAATCAAAAAATCTTTTGAAAATATTACTTCCCACAAAGGAAAGAACTGCAGTGACCAGATTCATAGACCAATTTGAATGTCAACAAAGTATTGCAGCTCTGGACCAAAATTAGTAGTTAAACACAGCAGTTCAACCAAAACTAAAAATTTACGACTCCCTCCGTCCAAAGTATAGTACTCCTTTTCTTAGTTGAATTCTTCTGTGCGTGTACAAGTGGGTGAAGTAGCTTGTGTAGTGGCAAAGTGGGTATTTTCAGTTATTAGCGATTGCAGCAATTAGCATTTAGTGCGTTCAGAAGTCCGAGAGAGATTGGATTCTTTTATCTTAGAAAATATATATACCTCCATTATGTCCTTGTAAATTTTGTGCCATTTAAATCTAGCAAACGGAAAGTACTTACTTTTACATGAGTGAATGAATTTACGTTTGACGAACAATTATACATAAAAAAAAAAAAGTATTTTCATATGTAAAGTGTTGTTATAGACCTATAGCAACAATTAAAATCATTGTTATAGATCTATAATGACACTTTTATGTAATAATATAAAAAAATCCTGCGAAAATATCAGTTTCCACTTTAAACTAGTATGTTTTACAGTGACCTACTGAATGTTGGTGCTCTAACTATATCATACTTGTGTATCTTATCCTATTGTGCTTGTTTATCTTGCTCGCCTCTATTATGCAACCCTGTTAATGCTGAATACAGAGCAATTGGTTTCGACTTTTTTCCCTTGATTTGTCTTTGGTTGGTTGATTTCTCCACTTTAAATGATACTCCCTGTTATACATAAAAGTCACATTTCTTTTCATGATAATATGAAATAGCACAATATCTATTTTCAACTTTGTCATCAAAATTTTATTATTATAACATCACTAATTTAACCAATTATTGTGTGTAGGGGTAACATGGAACAAATTACGTATGTAATATTTATAAATTTTACAAATAACTCTTTTTTTGAAATTTATTAGAAACTCATAAATAAGACTTGAAGTAGCTGGACAGCCTATGTTCGAATTTGATGAGTACGAGTTGTTTGAGGATAAGTATATGAATAAGTATAAAAACACAATATCTGAACACAATATTCAAAGTGAGATAGCATTGAAATTCATGTCATGCTCTACTTCTTAATGATTAAGATGGATGTAGAGTTTTATTTTTTGTTTGTAGACTTGTCCTAGTAGATATATCTAAAATATAAGCAGATTTATCCAGAAACCAACACTGGATGTGTCGGTTGAGTCTCCAGCTGATGCTAGGCAAGGATAAGATCAATCAAAGTTCCATCTACTACTATTATTTTCTGACTGACATCATTAGGATTGAACTAAGGTTATGAAATTTAGCATTCTCCTCCTATCTCAACAGGATGATAAAATATCATTTTGAATATGCAATTTGCTCTTCTAGATGGGAAAATCTTTGTAAATGCCAAGCCAACTTTTCCTAACAACTTAGCTCAAGACCCACCCAGTTACTTTGCGCAGCATTTAAAGAAAATGAATCTATGGGAGAAAATTACTAAGAACATTTTAAAACGGTTCCATCATATTCATATCTAGCCTGGAGTGTACAACAGAATTTGTAGAACAACATATATCGAACAATATTGGCATTTACGGGTGCTGAATTGTTGAGATAACCGGGAGCTAGATTAACTAGGTATTATACTAGAGATAAATACTACATCATGACTTTCTCTACTCACAGTAGAATTGTGACCTAGTTTTAGTAACAACGAGTTTTAAGTGGTCTTGCATCGAGTTGTTGAGACAAATATCTTGTGAACCATGAGGCTCAATATCAGATTACAACTATCAATCTTGAGAACAAATGACAGTTATACATCATAATTCCGAAGAAGCTATAGAAACAAGCAAACTGTTGTGCCTCGGCATTGCTTGTTAAGTTATTAGTTATTACAACAACAAACTACAAGACAATCTTGAAATGAATAAAGCAGAGCACTGACTAATCAAATTTACTGCCTCATGTCTTATGGAATTCCAGCATTTTAATCAAGATATACAATAGATTTCATACACATTGTTCTATCATCCAAGCTCGGCTCTCATATCTGAGCAGAAAAAATTGCTCATTATGTCCTTCAATCACAACAGAAGTGAAACTTAAGACATTTGAATGACAAAAAAAATACACGTTTTTGTTCTATAAGCCCAAGAACATGGGAAAAGAATCTTATGAGGAAGATGGATGGGAGCCCCCAGTATGAAAATTAACTGAAAAAACTTAAGCTGGAACCAAAATCCATGGACCAGTTAATATGTGCAAACACAAAGAGAGACATATAGTAGCAACAGTGGAAGACTTGGCAGTGACATATCTGAAAACTTCAAGTCCCCTGTCAATAACCTCGTCATGAACAACATTAAGATTATTTTTCAAACCCTCGGATAGATTTTCTAGCAAAAATTCCAGGAAAGATCTAACTGTTTCAAAAGTTACCATTCCGGCCATATCAAGAACAAACCTCCTATTGCTCGGTACTGCCAATGTGGAAGACATGTTATTCACCCACCCTCCATCATGCTTCTCATCAAATGATTTCATTCCTATCCATTCAGCTGGTAGTGGTTCTTGCCCATAAAACTTTCCCCCAACTTTTGTTGTACCATCTCTAAGATTGATAGCCAAACTAGAGGAATATGAATTTGAATCAACATTCGAATTTGTACTTGTCAAGACTTGGTGAGATGTTCTAACAAGGGTTTCTATTGCACCATTACATATAGCTGCCAACATCTCTCTTACTTTTGTTTCGTGCTTTGGATTAGTCAATCCCGTAAAGATCTCCTCATAGGTGTTGATATCCATGGTCTTATCAAGATAAGCAGCAACTGCAGTGCTCACAAACAACTGGATACAATCCCCAGTGAGATTTCTACACTTTTCATCGCATACAATATCAACCCATCTTGAAACAGAACTAGATGCCAAATCTAAATGGTCAGAATTCTCGGAGCTCTTCAATTTAGGTCCTCCATTACTATCTGAATAAAAAACCATTACCAAGTTCCTGGCGAAGCTCCCAACAATAGCAGAAGCAAAACCAGATCCAGCTGTGGAGAAAAGCTTATCCAAAACCTGGTCAGTTAAACTTGAATTGCCACCACTAACTGAATCGGCATTCCTCTCCTCCTCCTCAAATCGATATCCCCGCAAAATTCCCACAGCTAAAGCCCTGGTAATCCCACTAACAGACCTTGAAAACTCCTCAGACTGGGCAAGCTTAGAAATTTGCCTCAAACTATTGGGAATTTTGTCAGAATCAGAGTGTATAAACTCATTTACATCTTTTGTAACAACCCCAATCGCCTCAGCAGAATCTGCCACTACTTCAGCAATAGAAACCAAGGCACCTAAGAGCCTCAACAACCTTTTCCTCTTTTTAACAACAGAAGGCAAGTGATAAACCCTATACGCACTATAACCAGAAAAACCCAAAGCTGCAACTAGAAAAACCCACTTCTTTCTTCTTTGGGTGTAATCAAAACCCTTCTTTACAAGTAGTAAATCCATAGCGCACACAATTGAACACCACAAAAGCTTTTTAAGAAAAAAATCCAATCTTTTGGGGCTTCAATTCTTGTAATTGAAGTACTAATTCAAGATTTTAATGACGGAATCATTCACATAGCCACATAAGTACATACATATTAAAATCTATCCATATTCACACGGATATATACATTAACCTGAGGAGAGAGATGGAAAGGGATGACGTAAAAGCAGTTGCAGATAGGAATTTTCTTCTCGTGTAGGAAAGAAAAACTGAAAAAGGCTTGTGCGCACGTACTACAAGATGAGAGAGAAAATAAACATTCAAAAAGCTCATCCACTGAAATTATGCAATATTAGATTATGGTGAAGTTGAAGTAACAAAAAATACGGCAGCTATATCGTCGTAAAATGTAATGGATCATCCTTCGTAGATGAGACATATAGAGGGGGAATGGATATATTGGTGGAGGTTATGTGGGATCTTGTGAAAGTGAGTTATACGTAGTAGCTATAAAAGGTCCCAGTTTCCCTCTTCCTCAAATAGCAAGTCAACTCTGGTGAGCTAAAACGTATGGGCCTAAACGGCTGCTTGGATATATACCAATATTACCCAAATACACTGTTTGGATGTCTTCAACAAGAAAATGATTCTTGATAAAATTAAAATAAAAAAATAAAAAATATATATATTGAAAGTTACTTTTTTACAAGTTTTTAATCGAAATTGCTTTTATAAAAATTATAAAAGTTAACACTAGTTTTACCATGATACAAATTCCTCTTTAAAATTGAGAAATTTGAATGTAAATGTTTGGAAATTATAATTAGGTAGACCTATAATTTTCATAACACTAAAACATATATCTATATAGAGAGAGAATAATAGTTAATATGTAAAATTTTCATTTAATTTAAGATTGTTGAGTATTATTATTATTATAATCGTGTAAATTAATTATCTTTTTCAACAGTTTACATATGTGTTTTGTTTTTCATCACCATTGACATATGCCATGAGCTCAAATGAAAATTTTACATGCTTTCATACAAAATTTTCTCTCTTTCCCTTACTTAGGATCAAGGGCATCTGCCTTCCTTGCTACGAGAATATGGCATATATAATTATTCAAAAATAAGAACAACTAATATTTAATTGATCATCATCTTATACAAACCAACTAAATTGATGTCTTAAAAAGGGATATTCAAAATTTACTATTTTCGTTTTAAGTGGTGATGAATCATCGTTTTCCTGTGCACCGGTGTTGTTTTTAATGCCTGTTTCATTGATGTCTTGTTCTTCTTCTTCGAGATTGAGAGTGTTGGCGATAGTTCGAGCAGACCATGACATTATTGTGAATTTGAATCCAGAGATAGAAGTAATATATATATATATATATATATATATCTCAGATCGCCGGCTGGAGTGAGGTCGATGCGCTTCGGCAACTACTTATAAGTTAGCAACTTATAAATAGTATAAATAGTTAACTCAAAAAATTGTTCAAAAAATACTTTTTTATATATAATTTATAAGTTAAAAATAAATAAATAAATTTTTGTTACTTAAAAAAAATTACTTATAAATTATTTTTTTTAAATCGGTCAATTCAAATGAAATGACAGAAATACTCTTTTATATTTTTTTAATATTTTTTTTATTAAAAAATATTTTTGTAATTTTTATATTTTATTTAATTTATAAATTCTTATTAACCGAACACGTTTATAATTATTACTTTTAATTCTCGACTTATAAATACAAATGATGCTGAATATTTTTATTTATAAATTTACTAAAATTTTAATTTATAAATTTATTAAAATTTTAATTTTAAATAAAAAATATATATCATTCCCAAACTGCCCCGACGGACCTTGCTTCCTTTGTTTGTTCTTTTAGCTGTGAATTGTGATACTATGAGTTGTATACGTAATATTACAGAGTTTAATTGATTTTCTATTATATAGTGGATAAAGAAATTGGGAGGTGTAATTATACTTCTACCTAATATTTTTTAGAGTTAATTTAAAATATTTTTAAATTTAAATTTAAAAAAATTAATTAATAATTATTAAGCTAAAAATCTTATAATCAATAATAATGTTTTGATAGTTTATAATAGTTATTATTATATTTGTTAAAATTTATGTTAATTTTAATTTTAAAAATATTTTAAATTAATTTTTAAAAAGTAACTTTTATTTTACAACAGAAAGAGTATTAAATATATCGGTAAGAGAGGGAAAAAAAACACTTATTCTTTCTAATTCTAATTTAAAGATATATTTTAAAAATTTTAAGTCAAATTTTAATTATAAAATTTAGAGTCAATTCAAATTTATTTGATTTAATTACAAACAGTTATAATTATTGTAAAATAGCAAAAGACTCAGATAAAAGTAAATATATAAAATAATTTATTTATGAGTTTGGGACATAAAAATAAAAACCTTAAACGAGGCCTTCCAAATTAAAGTTATCCTCGACCTTTCTATTAAGATTTGTTACGCTTATAACTTAATTGGTAAACAAAAAATTTGGTTATATTTTTCGTCCCTCTATTCTCTTAAACAGTGTTCTCAGACCCGAATCGATCATCGAATCGAAAAAGTTATCGAATGGACGGGTCACTGGTCCAACCAGTAGTCGGAACGTTATTGAACCGGTAACATCATTAATATATAATAAATAATAAATAATTAAATATATTAATTATTATTATATATTATATATAATATTTAGTAAATATGTAAAATTAATCAATTTATCTATACACAAAAAAAATTAAACTTATTTGTACAATATTTACTTTATACAATTCAAAAAAATACTAAATTTATATATAAAAAAAAAAAAGATATTAAATTATGATCATAACTCAAAATTCAAGACTCAAGAGTGATAAAATCAAATACAAATGAATATAAACATATCTAGAATACATTCAATCAAATTCGGTAAATGAATAAATCTATTTGTACAATATTTACTTAATAAAATTCAAATAAATACTAAATCTATATGGAAAAAAAATATTAAATCATGATCATAACTCAAAACTCAATCAATGATATATTTAATCAAGTTCAAATGTTTCGATTTCAAAATAAATAAAAAATAGGTAAGGAACCGGTAAAATCGGTGACCCGATAACCGGGTCACTGAGTCAACCGGTCCGACCGTCAGATCACCGATTTTTGACTGAAAAGTCGACCGGTTCTCATTTTTTCCGATGACTCAAAAATTAAGCAAGTTGAATTCGTCGGGAGTAGCACTCGGCCCAAGGAATGCCCAAAAGGATGGGTGGCCCGAGTTTGTTATGCTTGGTTGCTCCAATGTTGGCAAGTCTTCTCTGATTAATTCCCTGGCTCGAAAGAAAGAAGTCGCTCTTACTTCTAAAAAACTAGGTTTTATTTTGTGTTTTTGAATATGAATTGAATATGGGGGTTTTGAATTTTTACGTTATACGAGTTAATAATGATTGCGGGTAAGACTCAGCTTTTTAATCATTTCTTGGTGAACAAAAGTTGGTACCTTGTGGATTTGCCTGGTTATGGGGTTTTCACTGTATGTTTTTAATTCTGTATATGTTGTTATCAATGCCTATAAAGTTTGCAGTATTTAGGTATGCAAGTGATGCTAAACCCACAAAAGCTGATAACTTTATTGTTAGATTAGTGTTTATTCTTTTGCTGAGAAGTTTGAAGTGATGGAATTAATTGTTTGAGGTTTCTGTGTGTATGGGGTGAGCTGGAGGGAATTTTGTATATTTGGGTAGGGTTGTCATTTTTGAAGTAATGCCCAATTGGGTATTTTCTAGAAAATTCCTTTGTGGAACTCTTCATAATTTACTATGCTAATCAGGTTTTGAAATGATGCAATTTTGGATACTACGTTGTTTGAAATACGTCACTTTGTGCTTGTGGAACAGAATTACCGTTGGACTCCTTCAGTGAGAAGCAATGCGCAATGCGGACGTGTGTTGAGCCCGTAAATTTTAATCACTTAAGTAGAAGGCTTCTATAATACTAAGCATAATTCTTTGTATAGTAGATGTCAACCTTTTACATTATGATGTTAGGTTTTATAAGTTCTGCTGGTCTACACCAGTTGTATCTTTGAAGGAGCACAAATTAGTGATTTTCATTTATATTTGTGAAAAGTTGCTGCTGGGCTTGTAAGTTATGTCCAAGTGACTGTTAGAAACTGTTGGAGGCACAAATAAAATCTCTCTGTCTTTAGTTTGCAACTGTTATTGGTCTGTTTGTGTTTAAACTTTTCATGCCTTTTGTAGGCCTTCCATTAACAAATTTGACTTTTATCTGATTGCATTTCCAAATTTGTTGCGTAGCTGTGAACTTATCTTTTTTGAGCTTTTATCAGGGTAGCTATTTCTGATATTCATACCGATTGGCAGACTGTACTCCACAGAGGGCTGTGCACTTTTTCCACTTTCTCATTTTTCCCTTAGGGACTCATTTTTTTCCCCTGCGTAATTGTGCTTTCTTATTTTATTTTTAAAAAAATCCATTTGTTTGCTTCATTTTTAAAAGCTTTTGGAACCTTACGGACTAGTTCATGCTACAGATGGGTTAAATGCAAATAAGCTCCCTGAACTATAGGGTTTTTGGACGCAAATCGAGCCCTATACTATTTAAAAATTTGGATATTGTGCCCCCAGGTGCCACATGTGCGTTGACTGCCGACGTGGCACCTGTGACGTGGCAGTGACATGGCATTTCAGAAAAATGTATCTCCGGCAGTTCGAACTAACAACCTCAGCAATGGCAATCAACACTTTAACCACCCGAGCACCACAGGTATAGCTACAAATTTAGGACAAGAAATTGTTCATATACTGTAACAACATATCTCCCCAGCACATTGATGAAAAGACGATCGTACCCCCCACTCCACTTGGCTTCCATCGCTTTCCTTTATTTCAGATCGCACTTTTCTGAAGCCAGCATAGTCTCTTTCTCTCTCTTCTTTCTTTTAAAGGTTCTACGTTTGAGCAACTAGGGTTTGTAAAATTTTGTTAAACGCGGCAAAACTCAGAAAAATCCCAGAGTAATGGAAAGGGGAAAGGTACATAAAGGAACTAGCAACATTAAGGTTGGGGACGATTCAATATCTATCGGAGTTGGTGGAATTTCATCCCCAAAGTATTATGGGTGTGGGATACGAGCAAGAATTTGTACGTCGTCCAAGGAAAAAACTGTAGGGAGAAAGTTTTATGGTTGTTCAAATTTTGGTGTAAGTTCTGCTACTTTTTTTTTTTTAATATTTAAGTTATGTTATTTAGCATGGTATAAATAATTAATTTATTTGTTTACTCATACTGTAATATTTATAATTGTTTGATTAATTTGGCACAGAAGGATTCATTTTGTGGGTTTTTTGAATGGATTGACTCTATGAACATGTTAGAAGATGCCAACAATTGTTCGGGTCTGTTGAATTTGAAGAACACTGAGGTTGAGCTACACATGATGAAGGTTAAAGCTCATGACTTGGAAGTGCAAGAAGCTAAAATGACAAAAAAGAACGTGAAATTGAAGAATGAATTGAAGTGTTTAGCAGAGAAATTAAGGAATTTAGAAACAAGAGAGAAGTGGTTTATACTTGTAATTGGGGTGTTGTTTGTTTTATTTATAACCATGTTGAAGAACATGTTTTAGCTTCAATGAATGTATGGCTCAATTTGAAGTACAAATGTGAATGTAATATAATAGGAACTTGAATGAATGTATAAGTCAATTTCAAGTACAATGTGAATGTAATATAATGGGAATGCATTTGTCATGTTTGGGTTTTCATGTTACACATACCACTTTATACAATATGACTGTTTACTTTATTATTCGACTACATGGGAGCCAAACTTGAAAGATGAAATGAGAAAAAGGGAAAGACATTAATAATCAGTTAACAAACATGATTGTTATACAAATTATAATTGTGCATATATTAATACCATCAGAACTTCCAAAATTCCTTGCACAGTCAACTGATCATTTTTTACATAAATACAAAAACCAAAATATGTAATCACATACTAATAGTGCTTGTCTTGCATAATCAACTGATCATTTTTTACATAAATACAAAAACCAACATATGTAATCACATCCTAATAGTGCATGCCTTGCATAGTCAACTGATCGTTTTTTACATAAATACAAAAACCAAAATATGTAATCACATCCTAATAGTGCATGCCTTGCACAGTCAACTAATCGTTTTTTACATAAATACAAAAACCAAAATATGTAATCAAATACTAATAGTGCAAATGCTGCTACTTCTTGGTCGCACTTTCTTGAGTTCCACTAACTTTGGGATTGATATTTGACACTCCACTTGATTGGCCCTCCCTCTCTTATCTTCCTCCCCCTTTAGTCTCCCTTATGTTGTTATATAACACTTCAGCCATCAACTGATCATCTGTTTCAGTTGTATCCTTGTAAGCCTTTCCCACTCTTATGACAGTAGATATCAATTTAGTAGTTGCATTTGCCCTCTTTTTTGATTGACTTGTACTCATCACTGCCTTTCTTTTTCCCTTGTCATTTCCAGTTGAGACAACAATGGTCTTTTGTTTATCATTTTCATCACCAGGTTGTACAACATTTGGTCTAGTTTTACCAGATTTTAGGACAGCTTCAGGTACGTAAACTCTCCCAGGTGTAGTCTAATATTTTGGGGGGCAAAAACTATCATATATCTATGTAATACAAGGCATGACAATGTTAGGGTTTTGACACAGAGAAAGCAGCGGAATTTAAAAATTTTTCCGAAAACCTAAGCCAGGATCCATGCAAAACCATATTAATTCAGAAGTTTAGATTATTTACCGATTATTCGAGATGGACATGAGACGTTGGAATTCTGAAACGGCTTCGAATCTTCAACGCAATCCAGCGACTGCGTCTCTACAGTATCCACACGAACGCTCCGCGAACCGTCACACGATCTGCAGCAAAAGGGATATGCGGTACTAGCCACCAAGATCAGGATTTCTAACCTATTTTTCTCTCTAGCCTCTTTCTGAAAGCGGCTAGGGTTTTAGTTTTTCCTTACATGACTTTTAGACTACTGATATATCATATATATATAGTAGTTAATAGGAATTAACTAAAACCTAAAATAAATAGAAAAATAAAATCCAAATTTATATATATTATATTTTAATTAAGTCTTACTTAATTAATATACATATATACAAATTATCCTATTAATTTAAATTCGTAATTTTTAAATACTATCAATCATATTGACATATTTAAAATACTTACAATTTAAATTAATTCTCTTTTAATTACGTTTTAAGTGTGTGACCCTATAGGTTATTATTATGTTGGTAATAATTTTAAAATCATATTATAAAATTATAAACAGTGAGCGGCATCTAGTAATGCATCACTGCTACCCAAATAATAATAAGATCGGTGATTCGATACAACCTTTTCGTGACCAATGTTTTAATGTAATTTAATCCTTTTAACCTTATATCCTAGATTAAACTCGAGGCATGGAATGTGTCATACTCTTCATAATTTAATCTGAGTTTTCTTGATCAATGAGTAGACTATATGAAACAAATCAATATTTGAGCATGGCCATGCATTTCATAGTCCTACTCAATCAAGAGGCCTATGGATATCACTCCTAATATATAGGAGGGTTAAATTCCATCTAGATCACTCATATTCCTCACACGATTCATGATGTACCCAATAATCACTTTTATTGTCCACCCTATTAAATGTGACATTTGATGATATCAAAGTACACAAATTCTCGTGTAAAAATATAGTGACTTCAGGTCGGAGGATCATTACATCATTGTCACTATAAGAATTTCTTATGACACTTTGCATAATGCTCCATGTAGAATTCTCATGGTGGGTCAGTCCAGTACATTGTTCTCTAACATGTACCTATGCATTGACTCAAATATCTCATATATTTATGACCAATGAGATTTGGCCATCAGTCAATCCACATACTAGTCTCAATGCATCATTGTTGTCCCATTAACAATGATACTCGACTAGGGACATTTAAGAGCAATGATACTAATTATAATTATATAATCTCATGTTCAAGTCACATACTTAAAGCTATATAATTCGTATCATTATTCTAAGGGATTTTATTATGTTAACATTTATATAACGCAGTAAATGAAATCATAATAAAATAATCCATTTATTCAATCAAATATAATATCAAAAATGTTAAGCAATTACATCAAATAATTAGCCTCTAGGGCATAAACTCTAACAGACAAATGTTATAAATCTAACTAAAACAAACTCACAGAAAACATATACTTACTGAAATGTATGTGTTACCAATTTCTGGGAATATATAAGAGTCAAAACCTAGAGGGATCATTTCACTTCTTGCTACCCTTTTACCATTATTGGGAGCATTCAGTACAGTCTTTCTTTTAATTGGTAGTTTTTGCCTACCACCTTTATCTCTAACATTTGTCTGCTTTAAAGTTTTCTATAACACCAAAATATAAATCACAATTTCATAAAAATATTAATCAGCTTCATAACTATTGATAACATCAATTAAACTAAGTATTTAAATTACCTGCAATATTATGTCATCTTTTTCTGTTTGCCCTCTAAACGTCTTTATGACATCAATTAAACTACCAAAAATGCTATAATCTTCTGTCACTTGTTCCTACAATTCATATCAATTGGTAGATGTGTTACTATCATTATAGTGTAGAATGACAAAGTCAGTGAAGGAAATACCTTATTACTATCATTATACTGTTTGCCCTTGCTCATCTGTTTGTTTGTGCTACTAGACGCTCATTCGGTGTTAATTTCTGACTGGTTGATGCTTTCCCCATTTTGTCGTCCCTCAACATTTTCCTACAAACGTGTCAGAATATCAAATCACAAAAAATATACATATTTGTACACTATCAGTTAACTATTTAAGTGCAAAAAAAACTTACACTCGTTTGTCTTACTAACTTGCAAGTGAACCGATTATGGTCAGGTGTCTTGCACAAACTGCATGAAATTATTGTGCCTTTCCTAGATAATTTATGTAGACCATCTTTTTCTTGTTCTTTTCACTTGATGTATCTGCCTCCTCACCTATCTCCCTCCTTCTTAACTTTTGTGGCTTACTTCTTAGTCTCTTTAATGGTGGAGTGACTGAAACCTTTGGCCAAAATCTCTCCCCCCTCACCACTCGCAACATTTTTGAGTATGCTCTCATATACGTTTCGACCCTAAACCACTCTGATATATAATATGCAGGATTGTACCTCATGTACAATATAGTTGCACATGCATGTGCACAGGGAATTCCATTGAGCTCCCAACCCCTACAAGCACAGCTGCGAGTTTGCAAATCGACTGTGTATCCATCATGGTCAGTTATGGATGTCACCTCAAACTGCAGATCCCCATTGTATAAAACAACAAAATGTGAGCTCTTTTTTATGTTACTGTCAAGTTCTTTTTTTGGCCTAGGACAAATGTCTCATTTCTTCTTAATGGCCACATCCCTCTTCTGCTGTAGCCTGCTCATTAACATTTGCCTTATGTCTTCCAATAAGTCAATAAGTGGCTTGCCTCTTGAATGAACGATGTACCCATTAAAACACTCACACAGATTATAGTGCACAATGTCACACTTTGTGTCGGTCTTGAACAAGGCCTTGCACCATTTCCTAAGATTCTCTCCCATCAAAAATTCAAATGCCCCTTTATCTATCCCCTTAATGTTTTCCATCTCATTCTCAAAATCAATGGTAGTTGTAGCTTTAGCTGTTCTCCAGAAGGTCTTCTTCAAAGCTATGCCCTTGAACCTCTTTCTCAGATTGGCATAAATATATCTTGCACAGTTTCTAGTTTCGGAGAAAGGAAAAAGATATGCTAATGCACCCTCAAATCCCTATAATAGAAACACAAAGATCAAGTTAACGAATAACATGTATATCTAATTATCAAATACAATTTGAAATACCAAGATTTGAATGTACCTTTTGTTGATCAGATATGAAGGTCCACCCATCACCTTCTTGTAACTGCAGGTCATCTTGAAGTAAGCCCATAAACCACTCCCAGGACTCTCTGTTTTATCCCTCTACAACTGCCCAAGAGATTGGAAACATTTGGTTGTTTCCATCTCTACCAACATCACTTAATAGTTGCCCACCACAACAACCTTTTAAAAAACACCCATCTAGGCCAATTATTTTCCTACAACCAGTAAGCATACCATGTCTCAAAGTCTTAAATCCAATATAAAGTCTTCTGAATTCAAGTGCACCAGAATGAAAGACTTGATACAAGTCAATGGTAATACCAGGATTTGACCTTTTTAACTCCTCAATGTATCTATTCAACTTGTTATAATGTTCTTTCATGTGACCCATCAACTCTTGTAATGCAAATTGTCTAGCCCTATAACATTTGTCTATTGAGACATTAACTTGCCATTTATTCTTCACAAAAGATTAAATATCATTAAGTCTCCAATTTCTGAATTCTTTAAGTTCTCTATTCAAGTTCCTTGCTAACCACTTTGCATTAACTTGTCTGCTCTTCAAAGTTTTTGTACATCTATGTTTTCTCCTGATTGATCGAAGCTGGAAAATTTGTTAAAACTGAACTTTGGTTCCCCACACTTTCACATAACAGTTTTTGTTATTCATACACCTCCCTTTGACCCTATTTTTCTCATTTTTTACAAATTTTAAATCAAAATCATTTGTCAATGACCAATTAATTACAACATACTTGAATTCTTTCCTGCTTTCAAATAACATTCCAAGCTCTAGCACAGTCCCCATGATATCAGTTTTGGGGTTATAGACTAGGAAAGGGTTATCCTTCCAAACAAGTGTATCATCCTCAGAGTCAGCTTCCTCAGGACTATCTTTTTATGCACAGTCAGTGTCATAATTAGCAGTATTTTCAGCATCAGTTTCACTATCATCACTAGTATTTTCAGAACCAGCTTGTTGTACAGGAACAGTTTCTAGTTCTTGGGTGCTTATACTTTGATGTTCAACAGTGGTTCCTAGGTGCTTGTACTTATATTTCCTAATATTTTTTCTTGCCTCGATTACTTCTTCATCATCAGTTGCAAACATTTCTTCTTCATCCTCATCAACTATATACGTATCATCAGAACTATTTGAAAACTGATTCCCATTTTCTTCAACATCACCACTATCATTTTCTTCCACCACATGAGCATCATGTTTTTCAATAAACTTCTGACCATGTTTTTCCCCTTCACAATCATGCTCAAGATATATCTCAACATATTTATGATTTACAACTTCATTTAACATAATATTAAGGTCATGATCATTTGCAAGATTTTTGTAATGGCCATAACAAATAGTATAACGCATTTTGTAAAAAATACCTACTATGTCTGTGTACCCAAATCCTTCACACATTCTCTTCAGCTCCTCAAAATTCAGCATAAAATAAGGGATTCTAAACTTATCTACCTCCCCTCCAGTATAATGCATAACAGGATGTAACCCAAAGTAACCCCCATGGTGGAGTTCAATTACCAAGTAGTTACAGTCAAAAAATTAGACAAGTATTAAAAAATATTTATATTTTTTAATTTAACATGTATAAAGAAAGACTATATATACAGTTGACAATGGAAGTAAGTAAAAGACAACAACAAAGACATTAACAACCCAACATGTACATATAAAATATATACAAACAATACTCAGTAGGACCACAACATGGGTCCGTGCCATAAAGAAAAAGAAAACACAGAGACAGTATCACACGAACAACCCAACACATATACATACAGAATATACACTTACACACAACAATAGGACCACAACATGAGTCCTTATCATAAAGAAATAAAGCAAAAGGAAAGAAAACAAACTGACCAACTGTCCATTAACGGGGCAGACAAACAGACATGTGTATTGGTTAACTAACAAAACAAAGAAGATGAAAGTTACACTTACACCATCTGCTTTTGATTCTAAATATTCTTTTACATCCAATTTCTCCTTCAAAAGATGGCAGATAAAACCCCTAAATTGAAATTTTTCCCTAATTTGGTTGTAATTAGAAAATGAATTGGCTTCAGAAAAGTGCGATCTAAAATAAAGGAAAGCGATGGAAGCCAAGTGGAGTGGGGGGGCACGATCGTCTTTTGATCAATGTGCTGGGGAGATATGTTGTTACAGTATATGAACAATTTCTTGTCCTAAATTTGTAGCTACCCCCGTGGTGCTCGGGTGGTTAAAGTATTGATTGTCATTGCTGAGGTTGTTAGTTCGAACCGCCGTAGATGCATTTTTTCCAAGAGTTAAACTCTGAAATGCCATATCACTGTCACGTATGTAGTCAACGCACATGTGGTACCTGGGGGCTCAATATCCAAATTTTTAAATAGTATAAGGCTCGATTTACGTTGACCAAAAAATATGAGCTCAAAGTTCAAAAACTCGAGGGCTTATTTGCATTTAACCCTAATACAGATAGGGGTTTCTGTTATGCTGTTGCTGGGGTATGGTATCATTAGTCCTGACCTTATTTACAATGGCTCTGAAATCTAGTTATCAGTAGGAAAACATTGTGATGACGAGATAGGCTTCCGTTACGGTATACGGTTTTTATTTCAGATTGTCTAATTTCATTCTCTAATCTGCAATATATGGAGCTATGAAAGTGATGCTGTTGGTGTAAGTAGTTGTCAGGACCACTGATTGAACTGTTCGTTGTATGGCTGTTTACAGTATTTTCTGGGAGGTAGATGATGCAAGCAATTTTAATTTATCCTTGTATGCTGCCACTATGTATCTCAATTGTTTTGCTCGTAACTTTATGTAATGTTACGTTATCATGAAATATCTTCAGTCAAACTCGGTGCATAGGCATATATTGAGCTCTATATCTTTCATTGTGTTTACAGATTTGCTAATGCCCCCAGAATCTGCTAGGATGGATTGGTCTTCATTCACTAAAGGATACTTTTTAAATAGAGAAACTTTGTGTGCAGTTCTACTACTATTAGTTGCTAGTGTACCACCTCAAAAGATTGACCTTGACTGTGCTAATTGGCTTGGCCGAAACAATGTATGTTACTTGTTATTTTTGTTATCTTCAAATACCCATTAGTTCATCACTACACCTTTGAGGCAAAAGTTCGATCCACTGTCATGATGTTTTGCATTTCTGCCACACCTTTCAGATAGCAATGACGTTGGTGCTCACAAAATGCGACAAAATGAAAGGTGGAAAAGGAAAATGACTTGATGAGAAACATCAAGAGTTTCCAAGAGCTGATCAGACAGAATTACAAGATTCATCCTCCGCGGATCATGACCAGCAGTGCCACTGGTTTGGACAGGAATGAACTCCTTCTGCATATGTCACAGCAAAGAAACTACTGGGATAATTAGAAGCCTTGATTAGAGCATCTTTCAGATTGATCTCATGCAAATCAAGTAAGTCCAGAAGTTAGAATATTAATCTATTATGTCATTTAGCGGTCTACAACTAGTTTGTCTGGAAATTCCCTGTTACCAGAAACTAGTCAAATGTAACCAAGTTTACAAATTTTGTATTTGTTACTTGTATCAATCTATTATACTCTGGATCTCAAGTCTAGTTAATCTGTATGGTACATGTTTTTTATATTATTTAATTTCTTTAATACATATTTGCATGTAGGCAACTTCTTCTATGCCAAATAGCAGCAGGCACATGATATGTTTAGGGTGGGGCATCATATACGAATTGTTAAAAGTCTTTTCATGAGAGATGCTAATACATTGATATCAATTTTTAGAGAACAAACTGTTGAAATACATGTTACATTAGAAGCAAAAATACTTTAGATCAATTAATCCATCAGAGAGATTATACTTCTTTCAGTCAGTACTTGTCTTTTAATTACCATGATTTCAAACTTTTTGTCATTTGTCCCTTTATAGAAATAGTTTGAAACGTGCTGCTATATGGTATCTATATTGCTGATTGTTTTTTCTTCAAACAGTTCATTTGCTGGGGATAGATTTCCTTACTACTCATTTGAGGGTTTGTACTACTTTCATTAACCCCTGCCATGTTTTACCCGGCCCCTGATCTCCAAGTTTCGATATGCATGTTCAATTTGCAGATTAGGCCCTTAATTTGGTATCGTAAATTGCATGTTCAGTTGCTAATTGTTGGATATTCAGCCTTGTGCTTGAAGATATGCAAAATTGTTTTTCTTTTGTGACTATAAACGTTGTCCTCTTTTACTTGCCCTGATTTATTTTTTTCCCTTGGTTTAAATATACTTCGTTTCTGGATAAAGTTTTGATTCTCTTTTGCGAGAATAATATTGAAACAGAAATCAGCTAAAGAACAGAAGTCTAACAAACAAAGTACATATATTTATCTTCAAACTTGAAACATTGAAATATATACCAAGTAAAAAATCTACTAAGATACAAGAGAACAGAAAAAATAAAGGGAAGATTATTTATGATCTTACTTTGTAGCCCTATATATAGTCGCAGTGATTCTTATGTTCAATGAGAGTATATGACTAGAAAGTGAGATTACAAAGCAGAACCAATAAAGCAATACACTAACAAAATATGGCTGTGTATCTTAATATAAGCATACTTTTGCATGATAACTTGATAATGATAAAGGGGAGGGTGAACTAAAAAATCTGGCCTCCTAGTACGGATGAATTAGAATCATTATGGTAATTATGGATAGATCGATGACGAAGATCCAAAGAACTGTTCTGGGCTCCAGAGTGGATAAGGTTCCAGGACTTTCAAGAAGGAATACCATGTAAGAGAAGCAGGAGACAAACTGAACCCTAGAGGACTCATCAGTGTTCCGAAATTGTCTGATAACTTGGTAGGTTTTGTATCCAGTACTATTCCATTCATCAGGTCATGGAAGGTGGCGGAGAATGGCGATTTATTTGAAGGAGTGAGCTGGAGGGGAAGGGTTTGTTTTCTTCAGAAAATGCAATTGGTGTGGATAGAGTAAGAGGGGCGGTGCCACATCTTGGAGACGTCGAGGCTGGAACTCGGACATGCTGGTGAGCCTTTGAACGACTTGTTTGAAGTTAGGAGGGTCGACTTGGTAGATTGTTGGCGGAATTGGTGGCAGTGGCGCAATCGGCTTCTTCATCATTGGCTTTGGCTGCAGTGGTTTACGAATGGAATGTAGTGCAGAATGGTAAGAAGGTGGTGGTTTTGGTTTCCTTTCTGTTTGTTGATGGGAAGAAAAGTTACGAGTTGTAGAGGAGGATGAACAAGTGTATGAATTATACGAGTCCATGATCAATATATGATAACTTTAAATTTTTCTTAGCCGATTGTGTTTGTTTTGAGTTAAAAAGGCTTTGTTTTGTCTAATTGTATAAAGATGGTTAGTGATGTCTAGCAACCAGACATTGTATTAGTATATATATATATATAGAGAGAGAGAGAGAGAGAGAGGGTTGTGAGAAGATGAAAAATAACAGCTTAGATTAGAGTATAGCATTCAGTGCTAGGATGGGATAGATAGATCATAGAACTGAAGAAATTCAAATGTTGGGTTTTGTCCTTAGCGTCGGCGGCTGAGATTTGTACAAGCTGACGTTTTGATTCATGGTCAAAAGCGGAAGTTTGACCATTATTTATATTGCCTCCGTTATTGTCTTAAATTCCGTGGATTTTTTGTGGACCCGGTCAGGAGTTCTTCGTGTAAATTATTTTAAATGGATAAATCAATTATGTCTTTAAGAATTCGAGCTTAATCTTTTCATATTGTCTAATTGATGTACGTGAAATGTATTTGACATTACATGAATTGAATTAAGGACAAGTCTAACATCTAAATATAAAATAAAATATTTTATTTATTTTAATTATTTAAAAATAGAATATAATATATATTTTAATGTTTTATTTTATTTTTAATTATTAAAATAAATGTAGTGTTTAAATATTTTATATTTATTCTTGAACCAAAGGGATCAGTCATTTTAAAATAAAAATTCATTTCTTGTCGCAAAAAATTTAAGCCCTTTTCAAAACATAATATTACGAAAGCTAAGTGAATAGACAATTCTACAAGAGCGCCAAGGAAAAGCCGCCTCCCAACTGTCTTCATTAAAGAGGGAGGGGAGGGACCGCGCCAAATTCAAAATTAATGAGTAGGCTTCTTAAGCGTTGACAAATTCAGTTCTATGATTAATTAATTGTGATACTATTGCTGCCGGTCTCTTCGTAACCACTCAATGTGAATAAAACAAATGGATCTAAGTGGATCCGACTGTCATGAAATAAATTTTGGTCAATTAATTAATATAATAATAATTTATGAAAAAAAAAATCTCTTAATTTATGTATTAATATTATATTAATTAATTAATTAAAATTAACTTTATAGTAACAGAATTCGATCCAAGTACATATATATACTCCCGAATCTTCTTTTCCTCTTTCTATCTAATATAATAAAATGCAAAGCACTTTGAATTTCCCCCCAATTTATTAAATCATTCGGACCGTTCAAAATTTGGCATAAATCTAACCGTTCATTCACTTTATATCCCATCTCTCTTCTTCATTCTTCATTCTTCTTCTTCTCCTTCTTCTTCTTCGTGTGTTTCAGTGCCGTAAACACGGGTATCCTCTCGTATGTATATATGCAATCAACCCCCGTGAATCCAAATAGTTTTAATTCCTAAATAGCTACCTACCTTCCTGTTATTTGAATTGATGGACGAAGTCTTACAAGACTTCAACTTTCTCGACTGTAAATAAGATATAATAATAATAAAAAAAAGGAATAGAGGTTCATGTGGTACACCCACAGGTGCAGGCATTGTGATTCAATCATATTCATTTTACCATATATCCTTCCTCCCTTCATTTCGGATGCATATATGCTTAAATAAATTATTCAATTAATATATGCATGGTTCTCCCATGAATTAATAGGTAAATTATTTATATTCCAGACGACTAGACCAATATATCAGCGCAGGTTAAATTTTGTATCATATATATGCTGATCTTAAATTATATATAATTAAGAACATAATTTTTATACGGAGTACTTATTAATTATATATATATATATATATATATGAAAAGTGATTCATAATAAACATTTGTTATGAATATTATTTCAACAAATTTAACGGCTAGTGCTTGCTACTATCACCAACTTCCAAAAATTGTATTGGATTCTACAATTTTTTTTGTAGAACATGCATATGAAAAATCATTATTATTATTTTAAAAATTAACTTAAAATATTTTTAAATTTATAATTAACATAATTTATTTAAATTTTTATTATAATAAATTTTATAACTAATAAAAAATTTAAATAATTTATAATATTCATAATTGTATTAACATGTAATAATTAGTTGTTGATTTTTAATACATGATATAAATAAATTTGAAAAAATAGTGGGTTTTTTGCAAGTACTCCCTCTTATTTAAATTATAATATTAATATCAGACTTTTGAAATTAATTTTAAATATTTTAAATTTAAAATTAAAATTAATTTATTTTATTTATGTTAATAAAATTATAAATATTATAAATTATTTAAATTTTATTATAATATAAATTTAGATGAATTATTTTAATTAAAAATTTAAAAATATTTTAAATTAATTTCAAAAAAATAATAATAATTTTTCATATGCATGTTGTATAAAAAAAAATGTTGAATCCAATACAATTTTTGAAAATTGGTAATAGTCCCGAGCACTAGCCCGTCTAGCCGGTAAACTGCTAATATTTTTTTTTTCCTCCCATCCGCTGCCACTACCATAGCTAGCAGCTTGGTACTAATATATATATATATATATATATATATATATATATATATATATATTTTTTTTTTTTTATTTTTTTTCTTTTCTCCTAGTAAAAAAAATTCTCTTATCCGTTATCTAAAGTAGCACCATGGTAGTAATTTTTTTTGTCTTTTCTCTACCCGCTATTTAAGGTCTGCATGGTTCTAATATATATATATATATATATATATATATATATTCTCCTACACGCTAGGGTTGGTACTAGTAATTTTTTTTCCCCTACTAGTTATCTAAGGCGGTGACATGGTAGTAAAATAATTTTTTTTGCCTTCTCTTTACCCTTTATCTAAGATAACGGTATGGTATAATTTATTTATTTTTTTCTCATACCCGTTATCTAAGGTAGTGGGCCTGGTGGCTGGGACAATATTACAACTATTAGATCATTATTTCAACGATTTTAGATGCGTTAGCTAGAATAGTATTCATAACAAATATTTATTATAAATTACTTTCTTATATATATATATATATATTTTCCTTACTTAATTAATTTCTTATCTTTTACGTTAATTACCCTTACCTTAATCAATGTCTCTACTAGAAAATTAAGCTACTATATACGTTGATCCATGCATGGTTTCCTTAAGGTGCATGCAATCTACATCTGCTCAATTCGTCATCCCTCATAAATGCTTGTACCAGATGATCAGAATGAAAGAGGACTTCATTTTTGGATTTCTGAAAGGGGGATTGGAACACCATTCGCCAATATAGATGAGCATATATGAACAATAACAATTCATTAATGATGTTCTGCAAAAACAATCGCATTTAATTTCCCATATTTTCTTTATTTCGTTATAAAAGTCCCCTTTTTATGATTATAATAATAAAAAAAATAACACAATATTCTTAAATACGTCATTTTAATTTTGTTATAATACTATAATTACTAAACTAATTCAAATTATTTTCTTTATTTCAAAATATAGAATTAGTTTTGACATTTAATTTGAAGCTAATTTAAAATATTTTTAAATTAAAAAATTAATATAAATTCAATATAACTATGAAATTTGTTTTTTATCTAAAAGACTATTAATTACAAAATTTATTATTTTTAAAAATTGAATGAATTACATCAAATTTTAATAAAAATTATCACAAATTTACTTTAAAAAGTTGAATTTGATCTTATGTTCTAAAAAAAATATTTTAAAGACAAATATTGAATAAAAATAAATTTTTAATATTTATAAAATTTATAAACGAGACTATATTTTTTTGGAATGCTATTAATAGTTGCCTAATGACATACTACTAATTATTAAAGGATATAATGATATGTTAAAGGATATAACATATGATATATACGATGCTTGTGAACAATATTCGATCTGTCTAGTTTCATGTACAAAATAAGTCATGTAACATGCATTAATTTCCTCAAGTCCGAAAAAAAAATACACTTTTACCATCATGCCAATGTGCCATACCATTCATTTAATAATAAAATCAAAGGTGGAACAATGAAGCTAAACAGAGTACTGCAACGGTTAGACCAAATAAATTAACCTCATATATAGAGAGAGAGGAATGATCCTACATGATTGTTATACTCATGTTGTATCTTGTACTCTTACCTTATTATGTTATCCCCCGTTTCGTATTATAAAATTATTATTAATTTTTTAAATTTAATTTTAAAAAAAATTAAATTTAAAAGTAACATAATTATTTTTAATTTTAATCAATATAATAATAAATAACGTATATTATCTAAAAGGTATTAATTATTATAAATTTAATTATTTTATAATTTTTAATGAATTATCTTAATTTTGAGTTTTAAAATGTCTCAAATTAATTTTTAAACTCTATTTTTTAAACATTTATCATATGATGTAAAAGAACACTACCTCACAAATTTTAAATTTAGTGGAGAAAGTTACATTTATTATCATTATCTATTTTTCTCTAATAATAATTATATATATATATACACACACCCACGCACATATATTTGGATTCTTAATGGATGGAACCCCTAATTTTTAGAAAAATTGTCACACGCTGCGTAAGAAAACTACTTAACAATTTTTAAATTTAATGGAGAAACTTATATTTATTATCTTTATCTATTTTTTATTATATTATTGCTGAGGGGTAAACCCCGAAGGCCCATTCCAGTTGCCCAAGACAAAAACCCAATCCGATATAACTCTACTCGAAGGCCCAGTCCAGCGGCCCCAATAACCCAACCCCAGTTACGAACTATATCTCAAATAAATCGGCAGACTCCAAGCGTAACTCGCGGATAAACTTCTAGCAAAAAGGGCCCTTACCCAACAGACCTTAAATGTCTGTGGCTTAGAGCTTAGGGACAGCTACAGTGACACATACAGCAGGGACATTGTGACGCCCCCAAATCTGAGCCCACACAGCCCAAACTTGAGTCGTCAAAAGACTACAACAAAATTATTACAACAAATCACAACGTACAACAATACAGTGTATAATAATACACAACTAAGTCTTCACTATTATTGCCACACTATTTTACAACACGTGAAGACTACGACAGCTATTCCTCAGACTCTCACTCCATCCCCCGGCTAGACCCTGTTACGTTTTTATCTCCTGTTGAAAAACAATGGAACAAAAGAAAGGGTGAGCTCAAATAGCCCAGTAAGAAATATCATGACTAAGATAATGACGAATAAATTATCATTAGCCTTCAACAGTTGAGTTCTTGATAGAATACAATAGACTACAAGGTTTATATCAAAAACTGTAGTTAAATTTTTAAACAATGTTCAGATCAATAATAGCAGCGGAATGAGCAATCTATTAGAAGAATAATGCAGACTATAATGTCCACTCGCTTCTCTTTTTTGTAAAAATATCATCAACTTTTATCATCTGAAATACTATTAGTCATGATAATAAAAATTCACAGTTCCTGATCATAATCATGCAGATCAACAGTTCATATTTGCACTACGGGCCAAAGACATTTAATATAACACCAACGATCATGATTATACCAGATTCAGCCTTTGGTAATAATCATACCAATCAACAGTTCATCTTTGCACTACGGGCCAAAGATATTCAATAAAGCACCAACGGTCATGATTATACCAGATTCAGCCTTTGGTCATAATCATACCAACCAACAGTTCATCTTTGCACTACGGGCCAAAGAGAACATTCACCACGTGCCATAAAAGACACCGAACAGATGTATCGCCTTTAACCTAGTATATCGCCTTTAACCTATCATCTGTTCAACAATTATATCACATCTGTGCCCCTGGCCACAGATATTCACAACAGCTTGATTCTTGATGATTAATACAAATAACAGTGATACAAATGATGAACAGAAGAACAGGATAAACAATAAGTATCCGAAGTTTACTTTGTGCAGATTCAAATAATGTCCAAATTGCCAACATGATGTGGAGTGAAATTTAAAAATGATATTCAAGATCCACAGTTCAGAATAACGGTTACAGTTCAATAGAAAGGTTCACGTAAATAGGAAGGTTCAGTTGAAATAATGAAGTTCAACTATTATGGAACATATAATATTTTCAGGAATTATAGAAGCAATAGTTCCATAATAAGTTTCGATTTAGGTGTATGAAAGAAAATAATATCCCTTACCGTAGCAGGTTTGATTAACAAAAGGTGAAGGGAATTAATATCCCTTACCATAGTAAGTTTGAATAATGGAAGATGAAAAAGATGGTATCCCTTATGAGTATAAAGGAAAATGATATCACTTACGAATATGGAATAAAAGTGTCATGTGATAATTCGTGTAGACAAATTATTTTCACACGAGACAAATAAAAAGGGTTATTCACCAACAGGCGGTAATCCGCGCCGTAAGGTTATTCCCATTAATTTGAATACGAATAGTTATTCACCAAACAGGCGATAATCCGCGCCGTAAGGTTATTCCCATCAATTTGAATACGAAGAGTTATTCACCAAACAGGCGATAATCCGCACCGTAAGGTTATTCTCATCAATTTGAATACGAAGAGTTATTCACCAAACAGGCGATAATCCGCACCGTAAGGTTATTCTCAAAGATTAATAAGGAATGAATACAAAAGGTTATTCACCAACAGGCGGTAAACCGCGCCGTAAGGTTATTCCCACAATTTAATACATGGAAGTAAATGGTACAAGAACGAAATGATATTATTTTCGAGAATCAAAGAATGATAATCCCTTCAAGTAAGAAAGAAAATAATATCCATTTATGATGATGAAAAGAATGATACTCCTTACCGTAGTAAGTTAGAATACGAAAGAAGATGAAAGAATATGATATTCCTTACCACAGTGAATTTAAGAGTGTGAAAAGAATAATATTCGTTACCGTAGTAAGTTTAAGAGTATGAAAGAAAATGAAATTCCTTACCTTAACACGTGACTGGATATTGATTTAAATGAGGTTGATCAACCTATATATTTATAATAAAATTAGTAATTACCACATATAAATTTCAAGGTGTATGATAACTCGTATAATATGAACTATCAAAATTATATATATTTAACATAATTTTTGTAGTATAATATAACAACTTTAAAATAGTTTTTAAAATAATATTTCAAAATAAATCTTCCAAAGAAAGCTTTTAAAAATGAATCTTCTCAAAGAAGAGTCTTCTAAAGGAAGATTTGTGAATACCGTGAAAAATAGGAATTTATGAAATTACTACTCTTTAATAAAACACTTACTTGAAAAATTCCTGCACTCCTTTTGGCTTTCAAACTCTCAAAATAACCTTACTATTCTCAGAGAAAACTCATAAAATTCTTATAGAAAAATTCTATGTTTTAGGTGTGATTTTTCTATTCAGCTGAACAAGCTATTTATAGGAGAAAATAAGGCACTATGCGTGGTAGGTGAACAGAAAAAAAAATCAGCAGAGGCTGCTGCGCAGCCTCCACCAACCCATTCCCAGCAAACACATTTCTCACATTTCGTGTGGGCCCCACAGTGGGTCCCACATGTTTCTTACTATTCACTTACTATTCACGTTACTATTCACGTCACTATTCACGTTACTATTTCAAATAGTAAAATTAATTTTTTTATTTTTTTATTTATTTATTTATTCTTCCTGTGAGTCCAACATATAAAATAATGTTACCATAATAATGTAAGAAACACGTTACATATTTTTATTAATTTAATAATATAAATTACAGTATATTTGCTACTGTGACAATTATTAGATTCAATAATTTTAAACTACAGTGCACCAATAATTATTGACTCGATGATATGAAATACAGTGTAATGACAATTATTGAATCAATAATGCAAAATACTGTGTAGCAACAATAATTGAATTGATAATATAAAATATTATGCAGTGACAATTATTGATGAAATGATGCGTAACAGTTACGGTGTCAATAATATGAGACACTGTGCAATACCGTGTGCTACTGTAGAATACCGTGTGCCACAATAAAATACCATAAATTACCGTATGCTACTATTCTTTTATCACCGGTATTTTAACAGTTAACATCGTTGACTATTTTTATTTAAAAAGGTTACTTCTGTCGTTTTCTATATCCGACAATTATTCCGTTGTGGACTCCACCAATAATTAGTTATTTCGGCGCCGTCGTACGACACGAATATTCCCCGACAAAACGAATATTGTCCGACAAAATAAAATTTGCACATAACATCCTTAACTTTCAATTTCGTCAATTTAACCACTTACTGTTTCATGAAAAAATATATATGAAGAAAAATTAAATTTTATATTTCATAAAATTCGGGGTCTTACAGACATGATTAAAAGGCAAGGCGAGCAGCGACGGGACGAGTCGCCACCCCGTCCCATCAAAGCTCGTCCCCAATGAAAAACGGAAATATAAAGGGAGCACGATGCCACAAGGAAAGGGTTAGACGCCAGCTTTATTATGTGTAATGATATTATCAATAATTTATGTAATAATTTTTACAAAAAATAATGAGATTTATTACTTTAATGATAAGTCTTATTATTTTTTATAAGAATCATTATATAAATTATTATAAAATATTATTATTCATATATTTTTTCGTTAGACACCAGACACATTTGTATTATTTAAAGTTGTGTATTTAAAAATTAAAATATATATAATTAAATAAAATAAGATTTGATAATAAATTTATGTTTTATATTTAATTAAGATATTGTATGGTAGAAAGATTGAATTATACGATAACTATTTATATAAAAGTTTTTTTATAATTAAATATTGAAATCTATATTATTTGAAAAATCGTTGATCGCTAAAGGAGTTTATCCTTATTGTGAAATAAATATTAATAATTTAAAAAAATAATAATTTAATTTATTTATATAAATAAGATTATAATGGTTCTAATTAATTTATTCTACAACTGATTTAATATGGAGAACCTAAAGGGTCACACCGCAAAAAAAAAAAAATTATTTAAGAAGTGAATGACATAATCGTAATAATAAATTAAGTATATTTAATTTATATTATGTTGACATAATAAATTAAATAACTTAATATTTATAATTAAGTATTTTAAAAATACTAATTATAAATTAATAAAAAGAGTTTTATTATTATTATTACTATTATAATTATTATTATTATTATTATTATTATTTAGTTCCTAAATGATTTAGGAATTAATTAATAAGAGTACTCTCATAAATAATAATTAAATTCTTAAATGGTTTAGGAATTGTAATTATTATATTAAATTAATTTAATTTTTAATTAAATTAGTAGTTAAATTAAAATACTATTCTTAAAGAATTTATGATGATTGGGTAAATCTATAAATAAGAGAAAAATTATTATGGATTAAGGCTATTCACATAATTCTCTACATCTAAGTAATTAGAAGAGAGAGAAAACTATGGTTAGCCACCACCCACTTCTTAAATTCAATTTTTGTGTGGATCATCTCTAGAGGCTATACACTTGAGTAGCTAACGTTGATTTAAGGAATCTAATCGTTGAATTTGGAGAAGAACGGGAATAAATTGGAAATGAACTCGTACCTATAGAAGCTTAGGTTCTACGAGTATATAATTCTTTCTTTCAGCTATTAATACCGCATTGGTGGCATCTCCCGGTGGACAACTCTTACCTAGGACCCATACAAAGGATATAGTATCATCATTGACACTAGAAGAAGGGTCAACATAACGAGTTCACCATTGTTTTATTATCTAACAGCATCGGGAACCCAATTTCCCACAACTGTCGATTTTTGAATGATTAAGAACAAAACTAATTTGCTCCCTGGACCATTCATGTGACGATGATGAGAACTAGGAACCGCGTAGGGAGAAGCGTAACTTCCTAGGCACACAACAATCACTAGCTAAGGCATCGATCGCATTCCCCTAGAGGTCCCGAGGAACAGTGGGGGAAAAAATCCCTAATTGGGGCAATCTAAATGGTTAATACACTCCAAGATGGCGAATGACTTACGATACCACTTGTTAAGGAACTAGGCGTTGTTCGTTAAGAGCAGAGGAAGGACCCTCAGATACAGAGGGAGCATTCTAGCAGGCTTAAATCTACGCTCTCTCCACTTTGCATATCCAGTATGAGGAGCCGTTGAGGCGTATAAACCTGATGGAGGAAAAGTTCTATGGCGGTTAGGAGATACATAGGAATGTGAGCCTTCAGGGGTCCGGCAAAGGCAACTCACATCATAGTGGGCTTCAGTTGAGAGCCCAGGGTGTTATATCTCAGAGGCACAAAACAAATCTAGGGGGAGTTGAATATGTCTCTTCAAAATTTCTTTAATTTGTTTAAGTAAAAAGTTAATTGTTAATTTATAAATCAATGTCAATTAAACACAGCGGAATGTATTTTAAAATTCCTTTAAGAACTCAACTGTTGAATGCTAATATTGATTTAAAACTTGTTTATTATATTCAATTAAGAACTCAACTGTTGAAAGCTAATGATAATTTATTCGTCATTATCTTAGTCATGATATTTTTTTACTGGCCTGTTTAAGCTCACCTTTTTTTTTGTTTCATTATTCTTCAGGTAATGAGAGTGTAGTTGGGACTAGCTGGATAATGGAGTAATGGTTCGATTTTGTAGATGATAGTCTTCACCATGTTGTATAATAGTGTGACAATAATAGTGAAGACTTAGTTATGTATTATTGAGTTCTGTATTTTTTTGTGTTTTATACCGTTTTGTATTAGTTGTTGTGTATTTTGACATCTCAAGTTTGGGCTGTATGGGCTCGAATTTAGGGGTGTCACACATTATGTTTGGTCAACGCATGCGCTACATGCTAGCTGATGATGAACATGGTATTCAAGAATCAGATTGGGAAAACATGAAAGTCTATGTTGATGACATGATTGTGAAAAACTTAACCATGATCGATCATGTCCATGACCTTAGATAATGTTTTTAGAGCTTCCACTGGCATAATATGCGCCTCAACCCTGCTAAATGTACATTTGGGTTGGCATCTAAGAAGTTTCTCGGCTTTTTAATAACTGAGCGAGGGATTGAAGCTAACCCAGAAAAGATACAAGCCATCATCGACATATAATCGCCAAGTTATACATGGATGTGCAAAAGCTAATAGGGACCCTGATTGCCCTCCGAAGGTTCGTCTCAAAACTCGTCAAACGATGTCTTCCATTCTTTGAAACTTTAAGAGGCACCCAGAATACTCGTAGCTTTATATGGAGTATGAACGCCAAAATACCAGTCAACATTTGAGCCATCAAGGTATACCTGACCAAGCCGTCGATACTTTCCAAAGCCTAACCATAGGAGCCACCGTATGTCTACTTAGTAGCTAGCTCGAAAGTTGTCGGGGAGACCCTTATTTTGGCAAAAAGGTATCCGAATATAAAAAAGCTAGCTTATGCATTTATAACTACATCAAGAAAATTGTGACATTATTTTCAAGGGTGAACGATAAAGGTAATGACTGATCAACCCCTCAAGAAGATTCTCTTTAAGCTTGACCTTTCTAGTAGATTAGTCATATGAACTGTAGAACTTAGCCAATATCATTATGAATATCAGTCACGCACTACAATCAAGGCGCAAACATTAGTTGATTTCATCGTATAATGTACTTTTTTCGCAGATTAAACAATAGAAAATAGACCGACGAAGCCACCACAAGCACTGTGAAGCCCATTCATCTGGTTGATATATGTGGACAGTTTTTCCAAGAATGAGAATAGTGGGGTTGACCTGATCTTCACAAGCCCTGAGGATTTTTAGGTAAAATAATCTATGAGATTCAAGTTCAAGGCCATCAACAACGAGTCTAAATACGAAGCCCTATTAACAGGGTTAAGACTCGCTCGAAGCCTAGGAACGCAGAAGTTGAACGCTTTCAGTGACTCTTAGTTGATTGTTAAACAGATAACAGGGGATATTGAAGTTAGGGGAGTACAAAATATCCCTTTCAGGAGTTTTCGATTTAAGTGATAGTCAGGAAACAGAATCAGATAGCCGATGTTCTCTCCAAGCAGGCTACGATAGACGAAACTAACCCCGACGAATAGGTCTACGTTGAAAGTTTGGACCATCTAAGCATCTAACAAAATACCATCCTAAACATCGAGCTAGAACTAAACTAGATGACGCCTATAATTTTATTCCTAAAACAAGATTTTATCTAAAAAACAAAAAAAAGTTCAAAAGATAAAATTTAAAGCTTCCAAATTCTGTATCAATAAAAGAACTCTGTACTGAAGGGCGTTTCTACCCCCTA
Organism: Hedera helix; assembly: GCA_947179155.2. Classification (NCBI taxonomy): domain Eukaryota; kingdom Viridiplantae; phylum Streptophyta; class Magnoliopsida; order Apiales; family Araliaceae; genus Hedera; species Hedera helix. Next base: position 43,055,040 of record OX359270.1, on the reverse strand, counting down.
CTAAAATACGTATATTTGTTTTGAGTGATTTTTTTAAAAGATAATTTTACATACTCAAATGTTAAACACAAATTTTTATATAAATTTTATCTCAATTATTAAAAAAATGAGATTAACACAAATTTTTATATTATATCTTATTTTTTAATAATGAAATAGAATTTATGTTTGAGTGTTTATGCAAGTAAACTTATTTTGTTGGATTGTTTTGAAGAGTTTGAAAAATATGATATTTAAAAATGTGAACACGCTGGAACGCACGAGAATCGGAGAAACAAGCCCTTTTTAATGAAAACCCTAAAGCCCTCTTTTCCTTTTAGATTAGCTCTACCTCTCTCTCTCTCTCTCCCTCAAAATCTCTCTTTTCTCGCTCTTTGCAAGGCTGAGCAACAGCTCAACCACCCGCAGCTATGGCGGAGCTCAAACTCTCGGAGTCCCGAGACCTAACCCGAATAGAACGCATAGGCGCTCATTCTCACATCCGTGGCCTCGGCCTAGACTCCGCCCTTGAACCCCGTGTAGTCTCAGAGGGCATGGTCGGCCAGACATCTGCCCGTAAAGCTGCCGGTGTCATCGTCCAGATGGTGAAGGAAGGAAAAATCGCAGGCCGAGCTGTGCTGCTGGCAGGCCAGCCCGGAACTGGTAAGACAGCAATCGCCATGGGCATGGCCAAGTCAATAGGCGAAGAAACCCCATTTGCAATGCTCGCAGGCAGTGAACTCTTCTCTCTTGAGATGTCCAAAACAGAAGCCCTAATGCAAGCTTTTCGAAAAGCTATCGGAGTCCGAATCAAAGAAGATTCCGAAGTGATTGAAGGTGAAGTCGTTGAAATTCAAATTGACCGCCCTGCAGTGGCAGGTGCAGCGTCGAAGACTGGAAAATTGACTTTAAAGACTACTGAAATGGAGACGGTTTACGATTTAGGGGCGAAGATGATTGAGGCCTTGGCGAAAGATAAGGTTCAGAGTGGGGATGTAATTGCAATTGATAAGGCTTCCGGGAAGATTACAAAGCTGGGGAGGTCGTTTTCGAGATCGAGGGATTATGATGCCATGGGGCCACAGACAAAGTTCGTGCAGTGTCCTGATGGAGAGTTGCAGAAGAGGAAAGAGATTGTGCACTGTGTTACTCTACACGAGATTGATGTTATTAACAGCAGGTATTTTTCTCTATTCCTCACTGGTTATTGGTTCGTATTTAGTTTCGTTTCTGCAGTAATTGTAAAAAAGATAGATACTTTTGTACTAAGGTAGCACCTTATTGTTCGTAAACATCATTTGATGTGATTAGACTTTGAAGGGTTTTGAGGATAGATATAGTTCCACTAATTATTAAAAGTATGACCATCGTGTTTTCTATAGTCGGATTTCTTTTCCTTCCTGCCTTACTGTATTTTTGTGAGGTTGGTGTTTGCAGCAACACTGCAAATATGTCTAATAATTGTAAAAAAAAATTTGGAATAGTCAAGGATTTTAACTTTTTTTCCCTGACTTAAACGTCACACACTGCAGGCACGCCCCTGGTGCCCAAGGGCCCTTAGGTTTATATATATTTACTTGTAAAAAAATAAAATAAATGTGGCTCATTGCATTTCATGTACTCATTAATTTTGAAGACATTTTGTCATCTAAAGCCAGGCAGGCATGTTTGAGTTGTCTTTAGTTATACTCTGCTGTTGAATCTATGCTTAAATGAATGTCATTTCTTATTCCTCACAGAATTGTTTTTGGAGTTTTTACTGCGTTTTTCGTTTTTAGAGACCAATATTTTTTCCTTTGCCTTTCTCATTTAGAATTTAGCTCTTGTGCAGGGTTTACTTTTTTTTGTTCTCTAATAAGAAATCAGCTTGCAAATTTCGAGATGTGATAGTTATTGTTCTCTTGTTGTGAAGAAGGTTATATAAAAATATAAAATGTAATAAGTTATTGTTTGGAAGGTTGCTGGAGCGTATTAATGTGTTTGACTTCTTTTTTAATGGAGATGAAGTTTGGGCCAGTTTAGCATTAAAAACATAATTAGCATTTTACTATAAGCTCCAGCTTATAAGAAGTACACATAAAAATTCGCGTGCCAAAATATTCTTCTGTTGAGGAATTGGATGTTTGGTTAATATGAACAATCACTCTCTGCTCTGGGAGATTTTTCAATTTGATCCATTATATTAAGGAGAGTTCATTTTCATTCATTTAATGTTAATATATGTTGATTGTTTGGCCTAGCTCTCATTAAAGCCACTGTATTTAAAGTTATGATATACAAGGCATGTGGTTTAGAGGTTTATGCTACGTTTCATTATAGATTTAACATAGCCACATTGTTTGATCCATATTACTACTTAGTTTCAATTTAGATTGCATTCTATAGGACCTTGAAATTGCTCAGTGGGTCTGATATTGGAAAATTATTGACTGGGTGCACATTGAACATGCTCATAAATGACAATAAATTGCATCGGTTTCCTCGCAGAATATTATATTCCATATATAATGTTCCTTAGGATCCCCCTTTAATCAGTTACCTGGAGCTTGTGTGATGTTTTTTGTATTTAATCTTTCTTTTAACACACAAGCTGAAGAAAAGGGAGAGGGTTAGACAAATTTTATGGTCAAGCTCATTGTGTCATGAAACAAATTCTGGGCATGCAAGCTTCATGTTGACTGGGTTTCAAGTAATTCCCCCAATGTATTAAGCAAAGTGAACACTCTACTCATTTTTCAAAGTATTTTTTGATACTGTTACCATCAAGTTGTACCATTTTTATTAGTTTTGTTGTGCATCGGAAACATGGTTTTTGAATCTACCGATGCCATCTTTGCCGGCATAGTTCTTAAGCTCGTGTCAGTGGCCCAATTTCTGTAATGCAGGTTCATTATGGGGACAATTTCTTAGGAGTGTAGTCATTCACAATTTGTTCATATAAACATTCCTGTTGAAGATTTTTCAATGATCTGTCCAGCATCTTAAAGTGTGATGAAGGTCTCTTCTCTGAATCCTTCCACATGAAGTTATACATTATATCCTTCCAGGCTATCTCTCTAAGCCAACTCTATGGATCTGTGTTGTCGTTGTTTTGGGCCTAACCTGTTGAAAGCTGTATTTGGTGTTTAAATCATGATTATATATTTTTGTAGTCTGATAGTTCAACTGTTACGTAGTACTTTAATGCTACAAGTTTGGCATGCTCTTAAGTTAGTGAGTTGTGGGGTAAAAGTCTGCCACTTTCTCTTATCACTTGAGTCGGTATAACCTTAAGACGTCTTTCAATTTCAGGACACAGGGATTTCTGGCACTTTTCACTGGAGATACTGGTGAAATACGTGCTGAAGTGAGGGAACAAATTGACACAAAGGTTGCAGAGTGGAGAGAGGAAGGAAAGGCAGAGATAGTCCCAGGCGTCCTTTTCATTGATGAAGTGCATATGCTTGATATCGAGTGCTTTTCATTCCTTAATCGTGCTCTAGAGAATGATATGGCACCAATACTGGTTGTTGCTACCAACAGAGGGATCACGACGATCCGAGGCACAAACTACAGATCTCCACATGGCATTCCAATCGATTTCCTTGATCGCCTGCTCATAATCTCAACACAGCCATATACATCAGACGACATTCACAAAATTTTGGATATAAGAATCCAAGAGGAAGATGTGGAAATGTCTGAAGATGCAAAGGGTTTGTTGACAAAAATTGGGGAAGATACCTCCCTGCGATATGCCATCCACCTCATCACAGCTTCTGCATTGGCTTGCCAGAAGCGAAAGGGAAAGCTTGTGGAGATGGAGGACATTAGTCGAGTTTATAATCTGTTTTTGGATATTAAGAGATCAACCCAGTACTTGATGGAGTTTCAGAGCGAGTATATGTTCAATGAAGTGGCACCGGCAGCGGGGGATGAGGGTGAAGACGACGCCATGAATTCTTAAATATTTGTATCAAGCTGGAATTTGGTAGTTTGTTCTTATGCTCTTGCTATGTTCAGTCTAATCTGGCACTGGCCAATTCAAGTGGGATATTTATAGTATGACTCTTTACTTCCGTGTGTAGAATTTTGGATGAACAGAAGATAGGATTATGCCTTAAGTTGCTTTAGTCTCTTGATGCAGATAGTTGATGCAGATAGTCTTGCAATGATGCATTTCTTGTATTAGTTTATTTGTATGAAACCGTTGGGACTCACTTTATCTTAGATGGGAATTAGTTTATTTATTGGTAATTGTTTGTATGCTAGAGTTGCTATATTCCCCATTGTTTATTGGGTTGACACTTGGTCGTCCTGTTCCATGATTGTGTTTAGCATCTTCTTTTCACTTACATGGTCCAATTTTCGGACTAATAAACTTGTTACAATTTGGAAAGGTTCATAGAAAAAACAATCTAGTTTATTTCTATTGTGTAAATATAATCGAGCAAGAGCTGTTACTATTTCACATTGATCTGAGTCTCACCAGCCAGGTGCATCGAACGGCCAGGGCAACACCGAGGAGGAATCCAGCAAGTTAGGGTGAACAAATCCAAAACTGCGAAGCACCTGGTTATCAGCAAAATTCAAAGAGCTGTCCATCCCGTCATGGCAAGAATCTCCGGCATACATCGGGTTGTGGTCCCCACTGCAAGGCGAACACCCCGTAAAGTGTGTTATAAACGGCCGCCGCCCTGTGTCTTTCTCGTAGCCGGCCTCTTTCACATACTGCTCCCTCAGCTCACCATAGTTCTCACTCACTACCTCTGCATGTCTCCTCCTCAACATACTCACACTCTTCTCTATATTCACATACTTCTCGGTCACATTTCCAAACCAATTCACTACGCTGGCCCAATAGCATTGAAGACAGTACTCATTCTCAATGTACACTTTGTCAGCCCATTTATTTTTCTGTTTCAATAACATATAAACCAGAGCTGACTGATCATCTGATATGGGGTACAGTTTGTCCGTGAACGCTGATTTCAAAACATAGCCCCATTTTTCGTAGTCTGGGCTTCCTGGGCCCATGCTGGCCCATACATCCATGAAGTCCATGGACCATTGGCAGTTTCGGAACAGCAACACCCCAGCGTTAAGCCCATACCAGCTCCTTTGCTCATAAATCATTCCGGGCCACCCATCCACTACAAGGTTGTGATTCTTGTACTTGTCCAAAGGCAGCTTGAAGTCCATGTCAGTGATGACGGCATCTGAGTCTACCCACCAAATCCACTCAGCTTCTGGATGGGCGAGCATTGCAGCTCGAATAAGAGGTGTTTTGGCCCAATAAGAGCCCATCTTTGGATGGAGGAATGCAGTGTTGTAGAAGATATCATAGCCGTGGATCCTGCAATAGTCAACCTTGTTTTTGAAAAGTCTCAGAAGGAAGAAATCACCAAAGGGGTTGTTACAGGCGGACGGCTGTGATCCGGTCAACATGAGTATCCGATGGCTTGCTCCGGCGGCAAATGACGGATGGTGCTCCATCCACTCCCTTCGCTTCTCATCCCACTTGTCTATACGACTTCCAATGGAGTAGTTGAGTTTGGGATCATCGTAGAATGTTTCATCAGGTGGATCCCCGCGCCGGTTAACGTCCTGCACATCAACGGTGCAATTTAGCATGGAAGGGTTGTCTGAGGCTAAAGTGGTCTGCTGACTGGACATGAGTGAGAAACCAAAGGAACTAGTGGAGGAGCAAAGAGCCCAAGCAGTAATAAGAAGCAGTATAAAGAGTGTCCCGAAAACAGAAGGCGGCGACCAGCAGCTTTTCTTAAGAAGCGAAGCCGGTTCGATGATACGCAGGTCTTGAGGTTTAGACATGCGGGATGTCCTCTTCATCAGCTTTAACGACGACGACTGCTCCATGGATATAAGTACTAATTGTGGAAGCGTAACTTAACTTGATTTTGATTTGGTGAAAATATTCTCTACTAGCTAGCTGGCAAGGACTTCCTTTTGCAAGTTATTTGTTGATAAACTTAATGAACAATTACGTACCTTTAATTATATTTTGAAAATTCTTCTCCAACGCCTGCCTCAATAACAATCTATATATATATATATATACACCTCCCGTCCTCAAACGGATAATTAAATATACAATTTTTTTATCTTAAAAATGATGAGCTAAGGTATATAAAATAAAAGATAAATATATCATTTAATAGAATTCATTAATGTAAAAAAAAAAAAAAAGTACTAATCATTTTATTTAATTTTGTAAGGCCACTAAAGATAAATTTAATTTTTTTTTTTGCTTTCTTTCTGTTATTTTATTTTTCGTAATTTATATAAAACAAATATATATATATATATATATATATATATATATATATATATATATATATATATATATATATATATATATTGAGAGAGAGAGAGAGAGAGAGTGAATTAATTAACAAATTATGTGGACTAGTTCTATTGTGTGATGCAATGACAACAAATGGCAAAAGAAGCTCGAAAAAAAGTATTTAAATACAGCCGAATCCCTTTCAGCCGGCACAAATTTTAAATTAATGTCATTAATCAATACTTATCTATAACAACTCATAACTTGATTGGACAAATGAGTTAAATGGTTAATTTTTTTTTAGAATTTGATTGAGTTCTATTGAATTACTGTCGAGTTAATGATTAAAAAAAAATAATTAATTTTGATCATAAATTTATTTACGTTAAATACGACTGAGTAATGACGTTACTATCGATGCTATTAGATCGAAAATTATCAATCGGCTCAAAGCTAATTTATTGTTTTATAATCTGTGTAGACAGACATGAATTGCCTTAGTAATAAGTAAAAGAATCTAAATGATGGTAAATTAATGCTTCCTTTACCCTAAAAGAGATATATGCTTGCGGATTTTTGTTTGACATATAGAATTCAAAGACAACCAGTGGCAGCAACCGAACAAGGCTAAAATAATAATAAACCCAAAATGAAGGAAGAGGACATGTGACAGATTGACAATTTTGCTCTTCCGTATAATTAAAGCCACTATCACTAATTTGACCGCAAGTATTTCAGTTGTTTTTTTGTGGTTTATTTTTTGAAAAATAAATTATTTGTGATTTTAAGTTTTTTTACTTATTTTTTTCAATTTTAATGATCTATATATAATATAAGATTTTATTTTGATTTTACATTCGTTTACTAACCATTTCGCAAGCAACTAATCCGTGCTTTGCACGGGTGCAAACAGTGTTTGTTAATATAATACAAGAAGTGTACGTAACCCTTCAAATTATTAACAACGACAAAGGGCCATGTGAAAAGAGTAAGGATAACTGCAATATATGTATGCATGAATTTGGCAGCATCACTGTATATATTGGCATTGCCGGTTTGGTTCATCCTACACCTACCGTGTTAAATTAAAACCAAATTTTTCATCAAGTTTTCCATACTAATATTATACGTACTAATATCGTTAATGATTAATTAATATTGCCTTAATTTCTAGGTATTGATCTTAAGATATCACCACGTAAAAATTAATTATATATTCGCCCACTTCCATATTATTTACTCCCTCATCATGTTCCATTAGTTGCTACTTTAAATCAGCTTAATCCAGCTCACATATATATATACACATGTGGCATGTTACTTCATCATCTAGTTCTTCTTCTCAAGCTCATCTATCTATCCTGGATGAGTCTTACCTTTCTTTTCTTCTCAATTAATTAATTAAAGCTTATTAGACACGTTTTAATGGCCAATTCAAAGCTGCAAGTCTGTTTAGTCTGCACCATCCAACATTTAGTATACAATCTGCTCTGGGTTTGTAGCAGCAAGTAGTATTTATTTGGTAAAAAGTTCTTTTTGGACTACTTTTATGTAACTAATGGTGCATTTGTTATGCAACCATTCAACTAGAAAGCTAAATATATATATATATATATGCCTGCCATGCTATTTGGTATTTGGTTGAAATTCTTATTTGGTTATAGAAACCTCTGGGAGGAAGTCGTGTTTGAAAACTCATCATATATAGTGGAAGGGAGGGAAACAAATCTAATAAAGAAACTCACTTGGACATATGAGATAAATGGGCCAAGCCCAACTTTAACTTGGATTTATCTCATGTTTTGTACCCCAAACTTTTTTGGGCCAAACCTTCTACATTTCATACACATATTCTACCAGATTACTTTTTCTTTGTTTTATAGATAGACAACATATTCCAATCATCCTGACATTCATATTTATCGTTAAAAACAATTCCACTAGAGATCTCTAAAATTTATGTCTATCTCAGGGTACACCAGCATAAAACTATAGTAAGAGATGTTAAAGAGCGAAACAAGGTTGAAATGGTTTTTTCATTTTAAAAGATTAATTAAATTGCCATTACTGTAAACTTGACCAACCAAATAAAAATTAATATATTCAATGGGAGTCCGCTTCTGTAAGACTAATCTACACTGACAGGAGATCATTTTTTTGACTTGACGTCGGATGATAAAATTATAAAGCTTATGACTGCTAGAATTGGGTCACCGGTTCACAATGTTATGTTACATAATAAATCAATTGAATCGGTAATATTGAGCCACAATACCCTTAGACCCTTACTGGCTTGGCATTGGGGCTCGGCATGCTAGATGCCCAGGCAACGTGTCAAAACTTGGTCTTGACATTCAATTTGTGTAGGCAAGAAAATTATTTAAATGGACATACCTAAAGAGTATACATTATGACAGTTTAACCACACTAGATATCTATTGATGGCACTTATAATATTTTCTTAGTATTTACTTTAGGAGATGGTTGGTTTGTGAAATCTATCCAGGGCATGGGCAGACTATCATGACCTATGCATGCGAAGCGTTGAGATATTGTTGGGCTTTCCTAACAATAATATTAGCATACAGGTTGTTGGCTTAGATCGATCAAAGATTATCATCGAGTTGACATTGAATGTAAACAACATGCAGGCTGCAGATGTGGACAACCATCAATAGCAACGTTGGGGGCTTAATTGTGTTGAGATGGTGCAACATTTTGTGGCAGCAAGAAAGACCAAAACTTGTGGGGCAAAAATTTGGCATTGGTTGGGGCATGGCATAGATAGCGGTCTAGCGTGTTAGTGCACGACATGGGCAACTGCATGACATTTGACACATCGGCTAAAACCAACTTAAGAACTAACTCGCATGCTCCCAGTCTCAGTTTAGATTTATACATCCGAATACAATTTATACAAAATCATCCTAGTCATAGTCTCCTAACATTCGGGTACAATTACCAACTACAAAAATGTCCTCGACAATTCAGAGGTGGAGGCATGGTCTGCATGGTTGAAGTTGGAGATGGATGAGAAGAGGTCAGAGCCAGAAAGGAGCAACGATGGAGATGGAGGATGAGAGGTTAGTGACAGAGCCGCATAGAGGAGCAAAGAGGGAGACTAAAGAGGAATGGAGGCAGAGACTGGAGAGGAGTAAAGTAGATAAAGAGATTTAGGGATTAAGGTAGAGACAAAGACCGAGAAAGGCGAGTGTCGAAAGTCTTACTTAACATTAACAATTAAAAGGTAAAAATATATATATTTTAAATTTTAATTACATTAATCGGTTAACCGAATTGAAAATTGAATTATAAAACAAATATAATTGAAAATTTTAATTGAAAATTTCCAGTTAAAAAATTCGGGTCCGTTTAGCACGAAATTAACTTTATTTTAAGTTGGATATTGAATCAATACAGTGCTGACACGTGGAGAAAGAACACTCCCAATTTGCGTGTCAACACTGTATTAGTCCATTATCTAACTTACCAAGAAGTTAACGTTATGCTAAGTTACTAACCGGATCCAAAAAATTAAGTCCAATTCAATTAGATTTTGTTATTCCATTTTATTTGCGAAATTATCTACAGGGAAAAAGATATGAGTAATGATATTTTATAATAATTCATACAATGACCTTTGTAAAAAATAGTGGAACCCACCATATAAGTGATGGATTTTAAGTAGGTCCCATTATTTTGTACAAAAGTTATTGGCAAGATTGTTGTGCATAACAAAGCTCACTATCTACAGCCCTACAAACGTTACTTTCCATTTCCCATTTCTGTCTCCTATCTCTCTGCTTCCTCGATTGATCATAAAATAAAAGCTCATTTATAACAATCACCAGAAGAAGATCGAAACGATTGGTTTTGGAAGCACATGTACAGCTAGCTCTTTTAATTTGGTTAGGAGAGAGAATTTAATGTTATAGAATCAGATCTGTAATTTCTGTTGTTAAGTGGTTCCGACGGTGGTGCGAGAGACTGAGATATATCATGGGGAACTGTCAGGCGGCAGAGGCAGCGACGGTGGTGATTCAGCATCCAGGAAACAACAAAGTAGAGAGGATTTACTGGTCAGTGAGTGCTCACCAGGTCATGACTTCCAATCCTGGCCACTACGTTGCACTCGTCATCACTTCACCGACGGCGAGGTCGGACACCGGCCCACAGGTAAAGCAGCTCAAGCTTCTCCGGCCGGACGATACTTTGCTTATCGGACAAGTTTATCGTCTCGTTAACTTCCAAGGTAATTTAATCATCACATAACAGTTTACATCATAGTCTAATTTTGATCTTCACTTCCTAATTGTGAGCATGGTATTGAAGTGTAGCAATAAGTCCTTGTAATGTTGATATATTTACGTTGTGGTGGATGTTCGATCAGATGTGTTGAAAGAGTTTGCTTCAAAGAAGTGTGTTAAACTCGGGAAGCTGCTGAAGGGAAGAGCAGCGGAGGTGATGAAAGGCGTGGTCGTCGGTCCCACTCCCATTATTCATAACTCCAAATCGTTCAACAGGAATGGCAATTCCGTCGAGGTAACTCCTCCTTTCTATATAACCTTAATTAGTTTTGCTATTTCGGATTTAGTACCAATTAATATGGCCTACTTATGGTCTCTTCTATGCTTCCCACAGTAGAATGTATGTGGTTATATCTTCGGTCTTCCTCTTTTTTTGTCGGTTTGAAACAGCTGCGAATCTTTTGGATCCTAGAAAAAGACGACTATTATTGTATTAGTAGCTAAAGATTTGTTCAGCGACGAAGCAGGATCGATGTTTTTACAGTGGGATAAATAATACTATTATGACTCTTAATTACGTTTTCATATATATTTGATTATAATAATAATATTATTATGCACACTTTATTGATTCTTAATATGTAATTTTTAATCATAAATTTATTTATAAATATTTGATTTTTTAATTAGTTTAAAAAATAGTATAAATTAAATTATTATTTATTTAAAAAAAAATAGAAAAAAGATGTATATATATAGAGGAGTGATATGAGATTTCAAAAGTTATAAAAATATCAATTTGATCTTGGACATTAAAAAATATATAAATTTTTGTGAAGTCAATTTATATATTCTATTTAAAATTTATCAAATATTATAAAATAATTTTTTTTTCTTTTCAATGAAATCAATTAACCCTAGTTACTATCATATATGGTTAGGGGTGTTTAACCGGTTTTTACCTTTTTGAATCGGATCGGTACCGAAAAATTTCAAAATTCGGTATCGAATATAGGTACCGATTGAACTGGTATATCGAAACGCTAAGACGATTCAGTATTGATTTTAACTGAATATTTATTGAAAATTAATATAATAATAATAATAATTATTATTATTACAATTATTATAATTTTTATTTTATTTTTACTATTATTTTTATTATTATTAATAATAATAATAATAATAATAATAATATAAAAAAATTAGAAAACCGGTATAACCGATACGGTTCGGTAAATACCAAACCATAAAAATCACAGAAAAACCATTATATGTTGAATTTTTTATATCGAAATCGAATCGGTTCTTTTTATCTCGAGTTGATCGGTTCAAATATATCCGAAAAATCAAAAAAATTGAAAATACCAATTTTTATGCACACCCTTACATATGGCTTTGTCCATCGATTTGTAGACAATGAAGGTTTCTATAATTAGAATTATAGGGTAATGTTAGGAATTTTAAAAAGTATCTCAAATAATGTGTAATTATTATATTAGTTAGGTTAATTTTTTGTGATTAATTATACTATAAAATATTAAATGTCATATTATTTGAGAAGGAAAGAAAATTAAAATCTCTAGTATTACCTGAAATTTTAAGTGCTTATATTACAAGTCTACGTACACAATATTAAAATACAAAATTTAACATTACATTCATTAACTATTAAAAATGGGACATGATACGGATTTTCATGTCATGTTCAACTTTTTAATAGTTAAGATGTATATAGTGTTTAAATATTGTGCACTTATACTTTTATTTAAAATAAAATAAAATTGTATAGTGTTCAGTACACAATTATAAAAGGGAATTAATATTTTCACAAGAGAATTTAATATTTTCATAAGAAAATAGTCGTTATAGACATACAGCGATAATGAAAAATGTTGGTATAGACTTATAACAATAATTTTCTTATAAAAATATCAAATTTTCTTGTAAAAATATTAATTTCCTTATAAAAAGGCTCATTAAGAACTTGGGCTTATACACGCCCAAGAGTCCATGACCCAACAACTTAAAGACAAATCTGTAAATTTGAAAAATATTAAAAAAAGAAAAAAAAAATAGGCTGACAGGACAACAAGCATGATAAAAGTGGAAAGTATTGCTAAATAATTATATATAAAAAATGTCACTAAATAATGAATTTTATTATTTTTTAATATATATTTCATGACAAATATTATTTTTAACGACATAATTGTATATAATAAATTTTATTATGTCGTTCATTTTTTACGACGAATTTTATGTTATCGTTAAATATAATATAATATTTATGTCGTTGAATATTAAAAGAAATTAGGACATATATGTAATAGAAAGGATCTTTATCCATAAAAATTGTTCAGAAATTATGAATTGAAATTTAAAAATAGTAAGAAGTGTTAAAAAGCTTCTTGAATATTGCCTTCCTCAAATGGAACGTCTACTGAAGTCAAAATATATGAATCCCAAATTTATATTCAATCTAATGAAAATATATGCATGTCAACCAAATGACAGGGATCCCGAATTAAATATGCAATCCCATAAGAATTAAGTTAAAGTTTTGAAATATATTTATCTCGATGCTTAATTCTGATTCTAATGACTTTATTACTATCAGTACTATGCAACCTCTGTTGTCTGGGTGGAAATTTTAGTGTGTTTACCGATGCCCCTTTTCCTTTATTCAGCTGGAGCTGGAGCAGGAGCAGTTGGTTCACCGACTAAGAAGCAACAGTGGTAGCAGTAGCCGTATCAGAGTTGGGATGAGAAAGAATGGTGGCGGGCACTGGAAACCAGCCTTACATACCATTGCAGAGTAGGACTGGCAAGGGGTCGGATTCGGATCGGATCGGGGTGATCTGGATCTGAATCGATAAGAAATTATCGAATTCGGACGAATCTCAAATATTAAGGACCGAACCCGAATTCGATAATACTCCGATAACCCGATCCGATAATCCGATCCGATTAAGTTTAGTATTAAAATGTAATAAATGTATTAAAATGTATTCAAAAATTTTAAAATGTATTCAAAATGTATATATATGTATTAAATTTTTTTAAAATGTATTAAAAAAAATTTAAATGTAGTAAAAATGTATATATATGTATTAAAAATGTATATATATGTATTAAAAAAATTTAAAATGTATTAAAATGTATATATATATATATATATATCATATTTTAGAATATATATATTATATGTTATCGGATCGGAGTATTATCGGGTCGGATTTATATCAATTCAAATCCGATTCATTTAGTTATCGGGTAATCGAATTTTAAAATTGGATCTAAATTCGGATAAACGGATCGGGTCTGTATTGGGTTCGGGTCAAGACCCGTCTCGTTGACAGCCCTATTGCAGAGTCTGGAAGTTGATGAACATTTATATACATAAATATATATATTTAGAGACTATAGAGTATATCAGAAGTACTGGTACTGTAGTTTCCATTATATTTTTCCCATCCACAGGTCCCATCATCATCTTATTCATCTTATCTCTGACAGCCTTCTATGAACAACAAACAAAATCCTATGATAAGTATAAATGAATGGGAAAATAAGCGATGAATTTTATTAAATATTATTTTTTTATATATTTATATTAAATTTAATATATAGGGTTTATTAGTATTTTTTTTTATATATTAAATTTAATATAAATACATAAATAAATAATATTATATATTAAATTCCGTGTTTAGCATGTGTCTTCAGGGCACATTCTAAGAAAATTCTAAATGAATAATATTAAATATAATATTTTAATTTTTAATTAATGAGAGATAATGTTTGACACAAAAATTTGTATTAAATTTTATTTTTTAATAATTAAGATATATATAATATTTGAAATAATGTTTGATTATAATGTATATAAAATTATCTAAATACTATTACATCATCCCTACCTAGCTGCACCCTTTCTCTTCTTTTCATAACCTTTTTAAACTCTTTTTCAGACACCAAGTATGACCATGAGCAGGAATACGTACCTAGAGAGAATTTATTTGCCAGGACATTAACTCCATCACGTAATTTGCACGGCTAGCTAGCTTGTACTAATGATAATAATAATACACTTTCTGCATGTTAACCTTACGTTAGAAATCACTGTAATCATCACATCAGTAATTTATACCAAGAAAAAGAATAAAAATCCAACATCCCAATATTTGGGCGGTAAAATCATCAAAATCCCCTTGCCAGTTACTCAGATACTTGGTTCTCTATTTTCTTCGTTTTGTACAAGTGCATTAATTAATTGGACGGAGTTTTGGAGGTGATTAGTGAGTAATTATTCAGGTTCCAATACAAAGTTAGATAGTATTTTCATTAATCATATACTGTTATTTTATTTTTTATAGTAAGTCTAAATATAAAATTTGCGTAAACTTTATATATATTTTATATGAGATTTGCGTAAAACTCATATATGAGAATACTGTTTCAGGAGCACTGAATAATTTTCTGTGATCAACACCATTGCAAGGTCCGTGCATGCCAGATATACTTCGGCTGTAATTGATTTATAATAGGGAATTGATATTTTCATAAATTAATTTAATATTTTTATAAGGTCAAATGAAACTCACTTGTAAAAATATCAAATTAACTTTTATAAAATTGATATTTTTATAAATAAATTTAATATTTTTATAAAATTAAATAAGAATTATTTGTGAAAATATTAATTTTTTTAATAATATTGCAATGATCCGTACATGCCAGATATATAGCTGACTGCAGTTCTTAATGATATTTACTCTTTAAATTACTGCTTGCCAGAAGTCAGATGCAGTAGTCATTTACTGGGTTAATTATATAAGCCATTTGTGTGGTTATTTAATTAAATTCATGACGTTTCTTGTTCCTACTTCATGCACGTTTTGCTTGCACTTCTCCAAAGCTCAAAGCCAATGTTGTACTCTCTTCACAAAGAGCGTCTCTTTCACAAAATAATACTAGTATAATATGACAGAAATATTTTAAAGTTTATCATTAAATTTCGTTATTACTATGGAACTAATAATTTTTTATTTTTAAGAATAAATATACACACACACACATACACATAATATTTCACAAATTTTATAAATGAGATTCTTGGGACATGTTTTCATACAAGTCAACAACCATGCAAGAGCTAATCTAAACATTGCTAGTCCTCGAAATTATTGGCATCACGAAGTAGTTTTTAATTTTGTGAAATTGTAATTTTAATTACTTAATTGTCTCTATATCAATATCACTTTATTTAGAAAAGAAGAAGAAGAAGAAGAAGAAGAAGAAGAAGAAGAAGAAGAAGAAGAAGAAGAAGAAGAAGCTTTCTATATCAATACCATTACAACTTTTTGAGCAATTTCATTACAAGTGCAATAAATTTCATTATTGACATCAAGAATCCCATTTATATTTACAGTATTAGTAATAAACATCACACTTAAGATGAGAAAATTACAATAGTCAATAGACTTACATTAATCAGGCAATAGAATTGAATGGGAAAAATTCCAAAACATGAGGTGTACAGGTCGGCTCAATATTAGTAACATTTATTTAACATTTTTTTAAAAATAAAACCATATTTTTGGAACATTTGATATACTATTAATTACTTATTAAACAAGTCAATTGGTGCTGAAAACAGTATGACTAAATAATTAATTACTCTTGGGATTTGTTTTAATTAGATTAATTAATTTACGGCCCAAACCAAAACGGGTATACAGAACACCGTTTTGGGCTCAGAAGAAAGAAGCTGGACATGCAGCCCAATTTGAAACACCGCCATAGAAAATAGCAGAAATACCCTCAACATGTCCTCATTATTTCAAGCTTCCAAACTCTGCTACGAATTGCAGAAGCCATGGCCACCGCAACATCTGTCCGAGTCCGAGTCTCTGCACTCAGTCTTTCTCTTTTTTTCATCTTATGCTTAACTCAACTCTCCCCTATCGCTGCAAATGAGATATCATTAGGTACGCTTTCTTTAATTCAAGACTTCAATTCGATTTCACCTCACTTTTATTGTTGATGAATCAGACGGGAGTGAAGAATTTGTTCTGATCTGTGGCGTCGAAAGTTAGTGATATAGTTTGTTTAATTTGCCTTATTTAGTAATTATGAGTGCAATTATATTCTTGTCGTAGTTACTCACATGAAGACAAAATTTTATTCTTAGGGTTGGATTCCAATTTCTGTTCCCTTTAATTTTTAAAGAAGCTATTGCATGTTTAGTAAGCCTAGATGGTGCTATATAAATATAGACGGAAGGAAAAGGAAAACTAATGTGGATTGCCTGATAATTGGGGCTGTCCTCAGGCATTGAAAGTTAACAACATGATTAATGGAGGGTATAAAGTACTTTCAAAAATATGTGAAAGAAGCTACCAAGAATTTAAGAACCTGTGGAAACCTGTGGAATTTACAAGGATTCTGTGATGGGTTGGACAAGGAAGAAGGAGGAGGGGTGGGAGTGTCCGGGTCTCAGTTTCTTCTGAGTCATGGATCTTAGGTAATGTTTAACCTGCCTGATATGATGGTGCAGAATTTGTTGGCATGCATCCATATCTGTTCGATATTGGCTGCCAAACCATCAGAATGAATGTATAACCTATAAATAACGAATAAAAAGTGATATATGAAGAATACACAAATTTATCCAAGTTAGAAATGAGTGTCATCTTCTCTATTTAAATATTTTTTGTTAGTCATTAGTTCCGAAGAGTGTATGTCTTGTCTTTACTAAAATTACAATATATTTTTCCTGATGTGTAACATGAGCACTTCATACCTTTTTAGTTATCCCAGTGAAAGTACCAATATATTACCCTAATAATAATCAAATCACTCCTGAATTTCTGGATGCCTAACTTGAAAGGGCTCACACAACTAAGAGGAAAGTGTTGGTGTTTTTACTCTTGGGTTCTCTCCTCCTTGTACTTAATTTTTTTTAGCATTGTTATGTATGGTCAAAAAAGAGCAAGGAATCAATTTGTAATTTTAAAGATTTCTCTCTTGCTTTTCCATCTCTTTCTCTTTTCAAACCATTTTCCATAGTACAAGAGAACATGGACACTACAGTTTCCTTTTCCCTCCTTCAATGGACCATGCAGCCAAGTTAAGCCTTGAAGTACAGTGGTTTCTCCTAGAAAAATATTTAATCTTACTTGATCATACTTGAGAAGGTGGGTAAAGAACGGGTACATGGTATACATTTGCTTTTAAATTTTTGAACTATTAGTGGGGAGTATGCGACTATGTGCCCATGTTTCTTGAAATAATGTTGAACTTATGTCATGCTTGGGACTAATTATGATTTTTCATTTGATATTTTATGCTGAACATGTGGAATAAGTAAAGTACTCATCCTAGGTGGTAATCCATGATTCCTAGTGACAAAATTTTACTCCGATGAAGTTTGGATGCATACGCGACTAATATTCTGAAAATGATTTATAGTGTTTGGATAATAGCCAGGTTATTGGCATTTATATTCATGGAATTTGTGTCTTCAAAATGTTACAGCGTGATAAATTAAGTCTCAATGCGTTTCTACATGTCAATATGGCTTGTTCTAACAATTCTAATAAACAGATACACTTGTCATTTTGGATTTGCAGTTGTTGGTCAGTCTACATCATTGCAACTTACTCCAAGCTTGCTGGTGGAAAAATCTCCTGGTTCTAAGCCCGGCTCAAAAGTTCTTTGCGAAAGAGTTAGCATACATGGTTTGTCAAGGCTAAAAAATCTTGGGAAGTTTGCCCTTTCGGTGAAGGTGAATGTTTCATATGGAATATCAAGCAGTCGTCCACCAATTGTTGAGATCTGTTTTCATAGGTGAGTCAAATTATATTTGGTGGCTGATAACTAAAATTGCTTTATCTTCAAATAAAAAGAAACAAGCGGGGTTCAGCTTCAGAATTCATGATGCAAGTGTTTTTTACATTCATAATGATGATGTTGTGGCTTCTATCTTGGATGAACTCATTAGTTATTATGAGTTAAACTTTCTTTATGTTAACACATAATTAAAATTATAGTATAAGATGTTTGTAATGATATAATGATACACATACATAAGTTGATTATTTTATAATGCTTGTGTGCCGCTGTTGATTGTATCAACTCTTAATTCTGCAGACTTGGCTGCTTAGATTTTATCATTTTACTACATTACATATATGGTTACAGATAGCTATTGCACTTATATCCTCCTGTTAGTTGTAATAGTTTAAAACCTAGATAATATATTAAAGGAAACACTGAAGTCATACTTATACAGTAAAAATTTCTAGTAAATGCTTTTGCTCCCCCTTTTACATTTAAACCTAAAGTATACATTATATGTTTTCTTTGCAGGAATGCATCTCTTGGGATAGGGACGTGTCCTCAGAGCCAGTGGGAGAAACTTACCAAGGGTTCGTGGGCTAGACCAATGTCACCTTTTGACCACAAGCTCTTAGACGTACGTATCGCGGGCTCTTCCTCAGAAATTCTTGAGGTGTCCCTTGATGAAGGTTTGTTTATTTGGATCAATGAACAAGAAATTCACATATTTCCGTAATTCTGTTTTCTTACGTTTATCATTCAACATAATTTTATGTTCTACTTGCAGAATTTTTCTTGTATCGCATCATATTTTTGGTATTGGGGAATGTACTGATGACAACGGCTTGGGCCTTGAGCAAGTCTTTAGTTTTCTACTACAGTGGTGCAATGACAGTAGGAATTGTCCTTGTGATACTAATGGTCCTTTTCCAGGTAATGTTTAGAGTTTTTAAAATTCTAATTATTAATTTTGTGAATGCCATGCTTTATGAGCTTCCCTATGTTATACATTCGAAGAAGTTTGCAGTCTTACATATTATGCTGCTATAAAATAATGTTGCATATTGTTCTTGTATCTCAAAAAAAGACGAAAAAAGTTTTGTCAAGTGCTTTCTAAATTGCTAGTGCCAAATTGCATTATCATTGATAAGTTAATACTATAGTTTTTCTTACCATCTTATGTGCTATTGACAGGGGATGCGGCTCCTCCCAACTGGTCGGAAGAACTCTCTTGCAATTTTTTTCTACTCATGTATGGTGGGTATCTTTATTTTATATCTGTTCATTTTTGTTGCAATCGAGTACGAGTGTAAAAGAAAGTTTTTAAAGCTTTCCTACTTTTTTTTAGGTGGGCTTGGGGTCTTTTCTACTTGGCTATGTGCCTAGACTATTGCACTCGATATTTATGGAGATGGGAATCGGTGAAGACTTGTACAATCCTGTATGTAAGTTCCTTATAGTTTAATGAAACTTTATCCATTGTCATTTGCCAGAAATAAAATAGAGAAGAACTACAGCGTCTTTTCTGGAAATTTTCATATTTTAGCTAACGCTATGTTAGCTTTGGGAAACAATTTTGTAGTTGTCAATTTTAAACCTAGTTACCGAATGACTGACTCTTACTTGTTTGACGTTTCAATCGACCTTTCTTTTTTACTTATGCACTAAGGTTTCGCCATGCCACACTACACCAATGGGTGACCTGTAAAAGGTGGCTGGTGTGTTATGATGGAGGTACTAGTTATCTATGATGTTCCGGTGCACTGAGGATTTGTTTGTACTACAAGGGTCATTTGTCTGGTGGAGATTGTTTGTTCCACTGAAGTCCTTGGTGCCACTTTTTGTTATTAATGACAATGGAGTGGTTAGCAGATAAGTGTCTATTTGAAATTTTTTTCATGTGCATAGGCCGTATATGGAGCCATCCCTATTAATGTTCCCCTTACTCATTTGTGGCAAGACCACCTTTTGTCTCTAGACTGGGGGCTGTGGTCTCTCTCCCTTTATTTTCCTTCTGTACCAAGCGTACACGCCCTTTGGGTCCATCTGCCACAACATGGAACCCTCTACACTAGTTCTAACAACCTAATTTTGTTTTCCTTCCTTATTGTGTAGCCTTCATACTTCAAACCACATAGAAACATTATTCATCAATATATCCATGGTCTGAATTGCAGCTTCTCTTTGTTGAATCTCCATGATGAGCAAAACACAAGTTCCATTATATAATGTTCGATTTCCGCTAGAAATTTTTTGGAATGTTAAACCCAGGACATATATTATGGATTATAGTAGTACTCCAGGTCCTGATGTTAAACAAACCCCAGCTGCATGTTGACTCCTTATTGCCTGGCTCAACTTTTACAAATTTGTTTATGACTTCCAAATTGTTGGAAGCATGTCAGTTGCAAGCTTTTTAATTGACAGAAAGAAAAAAAAAGAAGTTAAGTTAGCTCTCAGATGGACAAATGTACAGAGCGTTGCGTTTAAACTACTAAATGGATCAAGGTTTGCAAATTTGTTTTTTATTTATGGAAATTAGATTACATGTTCCGACTTCTCCTTCTGGAACATTAAGTTACTTTGTCTTCATATGTTCAAGTAACCTAACATCACACTATGCTTAACTTTTAGGTTCTGTTTCAAATAGTTTCTTTAATATTAGCAGCGTGATTTGATTGAAGATACCCCTTTACTTTCCCAGTTATGTAGAGTTTGCAATATATATCTTCAACTCTGGCTTTAATTCCTGTTCAAAATCCTCCCCCACCCCTCGGTCCCTAAAAATAAAAAGAAAAAAAAACCTTCCTAGGCTTGTACATTGATGTTTCTAATTTATTTTAGCTAAACTTGGTGCATCAACTGTTACTTTATTGCAAGTGGGGGATATTTTGTAAGGATTGATTTCTGTGGTTAAGCCATCTTCTGGGAACTGCAAGTGCTAATTGATGCATTGGTCGTTTGATTGTGTGTTGCAGTTAGTTATATTTCTACTGCTTTTCCTTATTCTGGCTGGAGCTTGGCTGGGCTTTTGGGTTGTTCGCAAACTCATCCTTACAAAAGATGGTTCAATTGATATAGGCGTATCTAATTTTGTTGCCTGGTCTATTTGGATTTTCGGTGCTGTCATGACTCTTCAGGTTTATTTTCTCTTCCAAATTTCCCAGTTCAAGTTTGTTGTCCTTTCGAGATTTCATTTTGGTAATGATATTTCAGGCATCTTCTTCTTTTTTTTTTTTTTAAAAAAAAAATCCCGGCCCAAGTTACGTCAAACTTGCTGCACTCACTGAATTTTTCCAGCTATTCATGATCCATTTAACAGACTTTGTATGTCTTCGTCTGAATGAAGATTATAAAATTTGATGTTTTTGTTGGTTCAGAGTTCTGTGGATCCTTTACTGGCAGCGGTGAATTTAATTTGTGGAATATTGATTTCATTCATATTGAGGAAAATGAGCCTACAAAGATTCGTGAGTTATTTGTACAAGTAAGTCCCCTTTACTATTTCCAAGCTAAAGGATTTCATTCAGGCACTAAAGTTTGTTTTGGGTCATGGCCTTTAGGTCCTATAACTTGATATTATATTGTGGAACTTCGGGAAAGAGAGAACCTTATCAAACGTACTTGTCCAGCCTGCCAATAAGATATTGGAAACAGAAGGAAAATTTTGCTAGGACAATATTTAAAGATTCCATTTCCATGAATTGCAAATATAATCTATGGCATGGCTAAACTATTTGGAGCAAAAGGGTTCCATGGTCCCTTTTGACTTTTCAAAGTTCTTCCCAACGTCTTTATGCTAGAAAGGTCTTCTACAATATTTATACTTTGGTTCCTTTTGAAAGATATATGCTTGAGGTATCGTTCTATTTTGCTCAATGAGCATATAATTCGTTGGAAAAAATTAACAAGAAATAGAAATTTATATTGCCATCACCATGGTCTTGCTCAATTCGCATATATTGGAATTCACAACCACTCCTTGGTGTTTGGGGTTATAGTACCCCTCCACCTCTTCCTCTTAATTTACTTTCCGTTTCAAAATTAGGGATACATATTTTTTTAGACTATAAAATCATATGAAGTTCCTAACATGCCATTACTTATATCTAGGTAGATTGAATAACATTATGCCACCACTATTACATTTCTAGTTAATATGAGGGATATGTTTGAAAAAATTAAACTATATTTAAATGTGTCTAATTTTAGAACAGAGGGAGTACTTTTACTTATTTATTTTTCATTTACATTCTTATATTTATGCTATTGATTAGATATCATATTGTATTTGTTTGGAGATGCGTAACGTGGAAACTTTGTGTGCAGAAAAGACAAGAGCAAGCGCAGAAGAACTCAGAATCCAGATTCATCACCAATTGAAGATTCTTACAGTGAGCTCACTATTCAGAGGCCTAAATACTCTGAATACGTGAGGCCTCAATCCAGACCCTTGAGCACAACTCCTTGTAAACTCTTGCCTGAGTTTTATTTGAGTTATAAATGCATATTGTTTCAGATGATTTAATAATTTCGTTTTTCGTTCTGACCTGCTTTTTCACTTATGCCGCCATTCCCTCAGGTTCAAACAGGACGCAACCAACGACAGATCCCGAGCCATTTTATTCTACCTTCCATAGCACGCCTGAAAGAAGAAAATTCTCAAAGGAGGAATGGGAGAAGTTCACCAGAGAGTCCACAAAAAATGCATTGGAAGGGCTGGTTTCTTCTCCGGATTTCAGCAAATGGGCCATTGCTCATGCAGACAGAATCACTTTGATCCCCAGAAAAGACACTGTTGAACGACCACGAAGATGGGTTTTTTGGTTTTGAGCGTCGTTGTGTAGTTTTCACTAATTCAAGTTGGAGCATCACATGACAGTTTCGCAGCCGTTATGGTCTTGGAATGTTTCTCAAACTAAGCTATAAAGATTTATGGTGGGTGCATTGTTGTAAGTTGTAACACTTTAAAGTTCGAATATGATTAGGATCAACTAACCCTTAATATTTCTAACTCCACCTTGAGGGGCTGGACCTAGAGAATTAGCATTGTTTGAGGGATGGTGTTAAACGTTTAACACTGAGAGTAGTATTGTTCGAGGGATCGTGTGCTTAGAATTCATCTTCTCACGAGTCTTCTTATTTGCCTCATTATGTGTAATTCAGAATTACGATTATTTGTAAATATATTCGCAACTTGACAAAATGTGAATAGATACGGATATTCGTTACAAATCAAGCTTTTCTAAATGGGTCTTGACATGGACAGGCCACCACTTATTTATGTTTGAAGTTTTATGAATGGGGGAGTAATTAAAGGAGCAAATGTCCTATACGGGGAAAATGGAATCTTATAACACAGGTCTATGCTCGTCAACTATGAATTAGTGTGTTTGGAAACAAGTTCAAGTTGCTCTGTCAACTCAGCTACTTTTCCCCACTTGTTCCTATAAATACAATCCTAAACCTTTTTTCATTTCAAGATCAAATTTTCAATTTTTGCAAGTAGATAATCAAAATTTTAATTTTTTCCCTTACATTTAATTAGACATGTCACAATGTAATGTAACTCGATCAATGCTTTTGTGTAAATTGAAAAAATATTATTTCAAATAACTTTTTCACTTTTATTAAACATCAAAAGAAGGGTAAAAAAGTTATTATTTCCTTTGATGTTTAATAAATGTCAAAAAATTAAAACAATAACCACCGACGTGAAAAAAACGTGTAAAAGTAATTTATATTTAAGCGTAAGCCCACCTATGGTCGTGTCAAGTAACAGAACATACCAAATATATTCCACAGTCGGTCTTCTCTTCACTTTCTGCTTTTTATTTCATTTTCTCTCTCTCTGTTACGCCATTGTCGAACCGCTGCAGATTCTAAAACTGTACAAATTCTTACAAAGATTGATGACTATAACGAAATCAAGAGACTTATGGCAGTTCCAACAACGTGTTGATAGTCAATTAGATGGTGGTTTGAGTAAGAAAATCAACAGAAGGTTTCTTCGGTATTTGAATATGGAAAAAAGAATTATGAGTGAGAGCAAAAGTTTGAAGCTGATCAGGTGCTGCTGTTACATTAATGGTAGAAAGATGCAGCAGCATCAGGGATTGGTTAATAATAATAACAAAGGTGGTTCATGGGAGGAAAGTAAAAAGGAGAAGGAAACTGAAGATGAGTTTGTGAAGATGATGAGAGATGCTCAGCCATATTTTAAGGCACACAAAGGAAGCACTTTCGTGGTGGTACTATCTGGGAATGTTGATGATAGTTCTTATTTGTTTCCCATACTCGAGGTAAATTAACAAATTATATTTATATATATATATATATATACATACACTTCCATAAAAAATAAGTCATATTTGACATCCATAGATTCCCTATTATTAAGCTGAGCTGATGCAAAACAAATTGGTTAGTATTAATTAATTAATTAGCTTTACATTAAAGAACGCTACCATCTTCATGTTCGAGGGCAGTGAAATTTATGGACAAGAGGTAAAATATATATATATATATATATTAATTCAAGAAGCATACCAAACGATTATTTCTGCAACCCTCATTGATCACAAGCTCTTCGTTATTTTTTTTGAAACAAACAAAATGATTAAAATATATTGAAATCAATTGATGAAAAGATCAGAACGGTAGAAAAACCCTTTTATCAAATTAAAAAGATGATCAATCATATTAATAGTTAATAAACACCAAAAATACTTGAAATAAAGTCAAACTCCATTTAAAAAAAATCAACAAATTATATATATATGAGCAATTTTTCAATATAAACAACAAAAAATAATGCGTAATGTATATCATCTTTATAATTATACCAAAATTTACATATATTTTACTAATATAATGTATATCATATATATAATTATACCAATTTTTTTTATAGATTTTATTGTATTATTTTAAGCATGTATATACATGCATTAAAAATACATATATAATAATTTTGATATATATATATGCAATAACTTTTTAATATTATGTTTAATATTATATTATTTATATTTAAATTATAATATAAAATATCACACATTAAGTTATTTTATTATCGCTATTAACTCGTGAGTTGAACGGATTATACGCCCCGCATCCCAAAGGCCTCGTGGCCAATTCCGTGATTTCGCGCGGCCTTCTTTTTGCGACCAAATGGCTTTTTCAAACCTCCGGTACCCACCCCACTTTCTTTTTATTTTTTTGCTAAATAGCCAAACCCCTTTCGGAGTATAGCCAAATCAATAAAAAGATTTTTTTTACTCTTCCTCCTCAATGGCGGCGTCAGCTCCAAGCCCTTCTACCTATCTCCGCCACCGCCGCTACCGATTTTCTGCCGACAACAATTTTAGGAGACCTCGTGGAATTGGCTGCTTCAGACTTGGATTCGGTGGTAAACTGAAATCTTCGGTGGGAAATTACGGGAAAAACAAAGTTGCAGTGAGGTGTAATGTTTGGGAGGAAGCAGAAAGCGGGGACGAATCCAGCAGCGCTGTAAAGGACGAGCTGTTTGTGCAATTTTTCCGGGAAGCTTGGCCTTATTTTTTGGCCCACCGAGGCAGCACTTTTGTTATTCTTATTTCTGCTGAACTTGTTGACAGTCCTCATTTGGATCCCATTCTCATGGTACATACATTTGATGAATATTTTGTAAATTAAGTGGAAATAAAACTTCAAATGCTTATTTGTGTGGTTATGTTCTTGAAATTGTTGCTGGTTTAGAATTAATTTGTTTTTTATTTTGAGTATTCCTGATTTTTTGATGACCTTTGTGCTTATTGATGGTGGACTGAGTATATGTTCCTTTTGACTAGCTAAAGATTTCAATATTCAATTTTGAGGTACCCATTTGGAGTTATTGTATGGTTTTGTAGCTTGGATTTATGGGTGATGTAACTAGAAAGAAAAAAAAAATCAATCTTTGCTTATGGATAACTTACTTGAGTACGTGTTAATGTAGGATATATCCCTTCTTCATGGACTGGGGATTAAGTTTGTTCTTGTACCTGGGACTCATGTCCAGATTGACAAGCTAGTACATGAGAGGGGTGAGTGAATCCTGGCTCATTTGTACTTTATTCGCTGCTTCATTACTTCCAGATTTATTATCCAATATATAGTGTATGTACACTACTATATCTTTAGCCTCATGGAGACAGTTTCCTTGTGTTCTTTGCAGGCTGCAGCATTTGATTAATTTGTGCTCACTTTTCAAAGAGGATATAAACTAACTGGTATGTGATTCTTGCAGGAAGTGAACCAAAATATGTTGGACGATATAGGATTACTGACCCCAATTCTCTCGAGGCCGCAATGGATGCAGCTGGGAGAATTCGTATTTTGATAGAGGCAAAGCTGTCTCCCGGGCCCTCCTTATGCAGTATTCGTCGACATGGTGAAAATAGGCGCTGGCACGATGGTGTTAGTGTTGTTAGTGGTAATTTCCTTTCAGCTAAGGTGAGAAAATATACTGTTGAAATATATTATTTATGGAATTTGGTTGCTTTTTTCTATTTGCTTATGTTTCTTTACATGATATTTTCAATGTTTTCTGACTATTAGTTTTGCAGCTAGTAATTTTCAGCTTCTGTTTACCATTTAGATTTTGCTGGAAGTTCACTTGTGCTCTTATATAATTTTTGGCAGAGAAGGGGAGTTGTTGATGGAATTGATTATGGGGCAACTGGTGAAGTGAAGAAAATAGATGTTTCACGCATACGTGAGAGGCTTGATCAGGATTCAATTGTGATCTTAAGTAATCTCGGTTATTCCAGCTCTGGAGAAGCATTAAATTGCAAGTATGCTATATGGCTTTTTTGATAGGTACCTTTGTTACAGCTTGGCAGGATCTGCTTAAGCAATAGATTTTTTATGTCTCTGATCACTAGAACTCGGGCGCATAATTACCGTTCTTCACTTGCAAATATTGGTTGCAGCTCTTGAGCATTGAAGGGCTGAAACCTATAATGCTCATTTTTAAACACCAATAATATATATATGGTTATCTGACAAGACGGATGTGGCACATCATCTTTCAGATAGGTCTCTTTTGTACGGCTTGCTACTTTACACGGAATGTGCTAGACTGTAGTTACATGTCCCCTAGATATGTATGCTGCGAACATATCTGGGATTCAAATTAACCAGAGTCTAGAGAATTGTGGATGAAGCTCTACTGACATATATTCCTTTCATTGCATTGTTTCTTCACGAACATCGGGTACCATCTTGTCTACAAATAGCGTGCCTTTTGACCCAAAGAAAGGAATGAATATTTTTTTGGATTAAATAAGTCTAATACTTAGACACATATTCACACCCGAACCATATAATGAGGTCCTTGCAACATGATTGTGGTCTTTAAAAAGCAATGCAGTTGTGTCCATGCTAACCACTTACATGCATGATGTTCTATATGAGTGTATATAAACTTTTATCTACGTAGCATATTATTTGCTTTCAGTGGATTCGGATTCGGTTAAGATTGAAACTAAATAAGTTCAATATTTATGCATTTAAATACCTAATAAAAATCATAAACAGAGCTGATACTTTATCTTGCTGATTAATTTCGTTCTTTTCTATGTTACAGCACATATGAAGTTGCTACTGCTTGCGCATTGTCTCTTGGAGCAGAGAAGCTTATTTGCATTATAGATGGCCCAATTCTTGATGAGGGTGGCCGTCTTATTCGCTTTTTGACACTTCAAGATGCGGACACATTGATTCGCAGACGTGCCAAACAAAGTGAAATAGCAGCTAATTATGTAAAAGCTGTTGGTCAAGAAGATATCACTTCTATTAGTCTTGGTGATTTTGACATCCCTTCTCCACCGAATGGGAAAGGCTTTGGTGATCACTATACTGCATCATTTCAGAACGGTGTTGGTTTTGACAATGGGAATGGACTATGGTCTAGTGACCAGGGTTTTGCCGTTGGGGGTCAAGAGAGGCTGAGTCGTTTGAATGGTTACTTGTCAGAATTGGCTGCTGCAGCTTTTGTGTGCAGAGTAAGTTCACAATTTAATTAACACACCCACATCACGGATTCATCCATATTATTGATTCAATATAATCTGTGCTTTTTATGTTTCTAATATAATTTTCGCCATTGACTTCCAACCTTATTGTTATTTCATGATCCTCAATGATTCCAAACTTCAGATCATAGAAAAAAAGAATTAAACTTATTACTTGTTTCACTAATCTGCTTTTTGCTTTATATTGATATAACAAAAATTATCCCAAAAAGGTGGGTTTTTTAGTTATAATGCTCACATTTTTACTATTAGTGCAAATGGATCCATATATTTACATGTTCACCAATGTCCTGAGATTGGTAAGGAATATTAGTCAATCTGACGGCTGGAGGTATCTATAGTGAAAATACATCAGATTTATAGCTTGGTAATGAGGTCGAAAGTTAGATTTATAGCTTGGTAATGAGGTCCAAAGTCATATGTATAAACTTTCAATTACAGTAGACATCTCTTAGGTTAAAGATGAATTTGACCTTTTTAGATCCGAGGATCATTTTCCAACATGTACAGGTTTATCGAATTAAAAAAATCCAAAATGATATCTGTCAGATTTTCTCGTATATGCATTTAGTGATACCAAAAAGATGGGAGTTCTGAAAGATTTGTCATTTGGCTTGGTTAAATTAATATGAAATTGTTATGACTTGGCTCACTATGTATGCTGTAAGTGTGTGTATATGTTTACTGTAAGTATGTGCTACAAGTATCTGGTGCTTCGCTTCTATCTTAATACGTTAACATCTGTATCTGAATTTTGATCACTTTTTATTGGGTTAAAAGAATGCATTATTGATGTATCATATTTACATTGTGATTGGGGGGTGGTCCTTGTTCAGGACTTTGTATCTTTTTACTTTCTTTTTTTGGAGGATATCTCGTCTTCCTTGTCTTTTCTATACTCGCTTCTTTCTAATAAAGCTCCTATTAGTATTGATAATTTTTAAGTACCTTGACTTCCCAAATTATCATATGACAGGTATCTCCTCCTACCTCCTAGAGTAGAGATGCATATATAGTTTCCTTATGTAAATAGAAAAATGGAATCAAAACATTAATCACTTGTATCTCACTGTTGGTTGAGTTTAGCTGCTATTGTTTTCTCACATGGAAGTTTCCTCAAGTATTAATTTTTGATTTCAAGTAAAATCCTGCCAATTGTATTGTTTAAATTTTCTATCAGGGCGGTGTTCAAAGAGTTCATCTTTTAGATGGCACTATTGGTGGGGTTTTATTGAAGGAGTTGTTTCAAAGAGATGGAGTTGGGACAATGGTGGCTAGGTATGCATTCTTTTGTGGCATAGTGCACACGTCTTGTGTTATATGTAAAGTAAACATGTTTAGTCACTATTGCTGAGAATACCTAAGCACAAAATTTCCTTTTCCAATGGGCATTGTTTAAAGATACAAACTAAGATAGTCAATAAGATTGGCAATTGGTACTCGACATTATTATTTTTCCACAACAGCCTTTTAACTCTTGACTTGTTATCCATTCTGCATCGAAAACCAAAAAGCTACAAAGACGGTTAGTTTATTTCTTAACATCATGTAGACTACTACATAGAACAGGATTTATATTTTATTTCTTTCTTTCTATTACTTAATATTACTTGAATGTGTTGTTCTCTTGTGTTTTTATACGTGTCTAGAGTGCACATATTCATCTTTCTGCATAAAACTCAAAGTACGTGAATTGTTATTTAAACTTGTCCTACATATGGAACAGTGAGGAACACTATTTATTTATTGATTTATTGATAAGTACGCTACTGAACTACTTTGGAAAGTAGAAGTTCATTTCATAATATCAGTAAATTTGATCTCCTTTGAAACTAGTAAGAATTCCCCCTAGCTCAAGGAATAAAATAGGAACCAAGATTACGTATGTGAATACGGAATGCCTCTTGAAACTTGCTAAAGTAATAGTAAGATTTAAGTACGTACTGGTAAAAGTTCTATGCCTCAACTCTACCCCTTTTCCACTATTGGTCCTTGAACTATATTTTCATTCAAGGCCACTAGGATATAGAATGAAACAAAACATATTTATGGAAGAAAATATATTAAAAATAAATGCAGATGTTAACTTGATGTGCATTTTACTTTGCAGTGATCTATATGAAGGAACACGGACGGCTAAGGTGGCCGATTTTTCTGCAATAAGACAAATAATACAACCTTTAGAAGAATCCGGCACATTGGTCAAGAGAACGGATGAAGAGGTCTGCACTCATGCTCCTTTTTGGTACTTCATATTATTCAGTTATTTTTTTAATCAGGATTAATTGTTTCTTGTGGAATGTCCATAGCTACTTAAGGCCTTGGATTCCTTTATTGTTGTGGAGAGAGAGGGTCATATCATTGCTTGTGCTGCTCTGCTTCCTTTCTTTAAAGACAAGTGTGGTGAGGTTGCTGCTATTGCTGTTTCTCCTGAATGCCGTGGACAAGGACAGGGTGACAAATTACTTGGTATGACAATTATTATATTATTTATAGTACATGACAGTATATTACATCTATCTTATATTGTTTGCACTGCAATATTTAGATGCCTGGTATATTTCATTGTTGATTTGAACTTGTGCTAAATCATTTCTATCCTGTTTTGCTTTAAACCTATATCCTGTTCTTATCCATCAAAGTTTTCCTTTTGTTTTGATGGATATAAATCATATCAAGTACGTGGTTTTTAGTCCTAATAATAATCATTAAACTGGTAAAAGCAATCTCAAGAGACGTAAGTTGAAATGTGGGTTCATCATTATACTTTTTTCAGGTTTTACAAAGCTCTCCCCATCCCTCTTCTATATTAATGCCTAAACTTTCATGACACTGATCAACTACTTTTTGATGCAAGTATAGGTGGAGATTTGTACAGTTTGAGACTTATCTATTGCAAGGAAGGCAACAATTTAAAAAAAAAACCTTAGTTTTATACTTTTAGTATATTGAATTATTGAATGATGAAGGATCGGTTTCATATTCTTGCAGCTCTATAATTGAGAAACAAATTAACTGAAGAGAAGGAAAGAATAAAAGAATAGTTGGGGCTAGGGAGGGGACAGGATGTGATTCCTGTGACTTGGTCTGCATAGTATAAATGAATGCTTATACTTGATTATTAAATTTCTGATCAATCACCTTCACCACATTACACAAACAGTTACTTCATCATTCATATATGTGCAGATTACATTGAGAAGAAGGCATCTTCACTTGGATTTCAAATGCTTTTCCTGCTTACTACCCGGACTGCTGATTGGTATTACCTTTAACTCTGTGCATTAATAACTCATGCTAATTACAGAGTGTCGGTTTCTGATTGCTAAATCAAAATAAAGTCTCACAAACATGCCAGCCATCTTTTAGTTTAAATTTGTGGAATAATCTTTCTTCTTACTTTTTCACTATTTACATCACCCAATATTTATGGATTTTCATAATGCTATATAGATATCCACAGTCGGATGTTTGCGTTTATGTGATAGAGAAAGCAGATTGAGAAAATATTGGATTTGTAGCCATTACATCCAAAACATAGGGTGATTGATAGTGTACTGATAATCAGTGGTTCAAATCATCTGACAGGTTTGTAAGGCGAGGCTTCTCTGAATGTTCCATTGATTCCATACCCGAGGAGAGGAGGAAAAAGATAAATTTATCACGTAGGTCTAAGTATTATATGAAGCAGTTGCAGCCTGATATGAGTGGCATTCATTTTAATAGCATGTTTTATTGAGCTTACAGTACCAGTATGCTACGATAAAGAAAGCAGGTTTTGAGTTCAAAGTTCATCCATTATTCTTAATGTGTATTAAATACTACAATTTAGGCCATGCCTGTTTGGCATGAAATGAAATGGAATGGAACGGCAAAAGGATTTCTATAGCATTGAATCTGTATGTTATGGCGATTAGCTTCTAATGCAGCTTTTGATTCCATGAAAACTGGAATATATTCCAAAAATTTAGAGGAGTTACCGAGATTCCAAAACTATTTGGAATCCTAAAAATGAGATAAATATGCCAAAATTCTCTCATTCTGTTTCATATTTCTCCATGACGGGCATGACAGCTTGTATCATATCTGCTGCATCTTAAAATTTCTAACATTCAAATTACATTTTGCCACAATTCTTTTTACTTGAATCATAAAAATATAATCAAATTTGTCATACATAAAGGCTAAAGCACTTCGCAGCTATTCCTAAATTACTGCCTATAGTTTTAAGTTTGAATGTCCATAATAGGGTTGTGCTGTACAATATGAATGGCAACAGTCCAAGTAGTATTGGTATTTTTAATGTGGTGAATAAATCTACAAATCTATAGCCTCGAGCTTTTATTTGCCTTTGGGAAATTGTTATTTCGACTAATTAATTTGCTAGTTCCACCAAGTCTCCCACATGTAGCTATGAAAGATCACATCTATACATAGGCCAAGGGATAGGCAGGCCATATGTTATCAAGGAAATGCAATTCTTGTTACATTTCTTGCAGTGATTTTCAGTAGATTACTTCCATGCGCTGAATAACGATTTATGCCTGTCAACATGTAAAGCTCACAATAGTTTCAAGATTTATTGGGATATAGATTTGAAAAACTCTGCCAAATTTGCTAATGCATTTTGAAATAGGCAATTACTAATTAACTATATATAAAGCCATACCCTTTTTTCCCTCTCTTTTTGTTTTTGTTCTCTTTTTTTTCTTGTGCCTATACTAAACCCGGTTTTTTCCAACAAATATGAATACTTAGATGTCTTACAACACAACATGTTCCTTAATATGTTCTTTCCACTGATGAAATGAAGTTCTTAGCATTACCAAAAAAATACATGTCGACATTCTTGCGAACTTGAATGAAAATTCTGAACAAGACTTTCAATCATACAGAGGAAATGCCCCCAATAAACAGACTAAAAGAAATGAAGTACATAGGAGTTTGATTTATTGAAAGTAAGGGGATGCTTCGAGATAAGATTCTTATATACAGGAACTTCACCGCTTGCATAAGATCCAAATTCACGAAGCAACTCTACCTTGGTCATCTTTTATCCCATGCAACCAACAAAACAAAAGAGTTCTGCTCAGTTTTACTGTGTTTCAGGAGGGCCCTTCCACTTGAAGTTTTCTGCATAAGACTTAACCTGCAACCATAAGAAAGTAAGGATCTACCCCACGAGTTATTATTGGACGAAAAACAAAATTAAACAAGGATTCGTAGCTAAAATGGAGACTATGACAGTAATTTAGCCCATCTATCAAGTGCATATATTAAAAATGTAAGCATAATTCATTTTCCTAACAGGTAAATTAAAATATCAACAAGAACCAAGTACATTGCTACATGTTCCATTCAGGTCAACAATCTACAAAACAAGGTAGCGAGGATCTGGCAGATAAGAATCAATTACAACAGAAGCATTTTCAAATTTTAATAAAGACTGTTTCACTGACAGGATGGCTATGCAAGCATCTGCTGTCAGGTGGTGTCCAGCAGACGGGTTGATAACCAACTTAGAATCAGATCAACAAAAATGCTAGAACAGAGACGGCTGTTTTTCATAATTAATTTAAATTCCTTGGGCTATTAAATATCATTTCAAACTGTAAACATTGAAACTTAATAAACCATATCATTAGTTTGAATCATACGATATGTGTGTGTATATGTATCTCTGCTTTTACTCATCCAAATAGCCAATAATGACTTAAAGTTGGTAGGAGGAGAATTTCAAACCTTCAAAAGTGGTGTTTGACGCTTCTTGACCTGCAAATAAGTATTAATGTCAACCAATGCTCAGACCAACAATAGATATAAAAAGGAAATGGCCACAATACATAGATCAATATTAAAAACTAAAGGATCATCATCACACATTTGCAATGAAGAAGTGACATATACTGCTACTGGTCGACTGCAACACACCTAATAGTAAATCATTTCATAGAAGATAGCACAAATGCTAAAAACAAATTATATAGAGTAGAAACCAATGAAAAGTAAATAGAAACTGAATAACCTCTATAGATGCAAATCTAAAAATCACGCACACATAAAAGGCAACAGATAAATTCACACAATATTTTCAGATCATCCATTTCCTACTCTTTTCTAGTACGAAAAACTGTCATCTCTTTTGTTCTTCATTACCACAAACTTCCTTCCCAAAGCGGTAGGGAGTTTATTCCGTAGATTAGGGGAATCATATGTAAGAATTATAGTGCTTCATATGTATTCAAATTGAATATCTGGGTGACCTATACAAATAACAACCTAATAACAGGATCGATAAGATGTTTTTTTAAATTACATTTTTTCAGTGTTATCATTTCCTATAAAGTCTTTACTTTCAAAAAACTGATTAAGATGTCAACAAATGTATGAAAAACTTGTTAGGATATTTGCAAACAAATTCAACCCATGTTTGTGTGTCAACTTTTTTACTACTCATTTCTCAGGAGAAACACTGTTCATTTATTACAGTGTTTGATAATCATTCGGCCTAAAATTATTTCAAACCAAAAAAATGGGTCTAGACAATAAGCAATTTAGCATAACGTGCAAGTTGACAGCAACGTAATTTGGAGGAAATATATAAAACACAAATTTATTCCCAAGAAACCAAAGCCTTGCCCTATACATTGGGAGCATAACTATAGTATAACACCAAATACTATAAAGTTCTTACCACATAGTCCCAGCCATGCCTTTCTGCAAATGCTTTTGCAGCTTCTTTACTATCAAAATCCAGCGCAGAATCACCAACGTGGGCATATGGGTCCCCAGTAGATGTCCAACCCATCAAAGGATTTTCCCATCTACAGAAATGTCAGAAATAACACACGTTAAACATAGGGTCACAATGAAAATACAGAATCCAAGAATCAATAGTACACACTACACAGAGTACTTTATAGCTTGAAAGTAAACCAGGAAACTCCTTTGAGCACAATCCCAAGAAGGAAATTTGTAATACATTTAGTTTGAGCTAGACGAAATAATATGCGGTTAGGAATAGGCAAATGGATGGATCAGTGAAATCAATTGGTAGGAGGAAAATGGCAGGGAAAGGGAAGACTTAGCACTTGAACTCCAAACCAACTTTTCCTTCCTTCCAAACTCCAAAATGGCGGCATGAAGAGGGACCAAAGCGATAACTTTATTCTTTCAATTTTTTCACCTTGAAATCAAACCTTTCCCATCTCTCCCTATACTTCTTAAATAAACTGTCCCAAGCTAGAATAAAGGAGGAAGGTTGCACCAGGCGTTGCTAGGTGGTTACTAAAAAATTCCTTACTCTAATAGAATGAATCCTTATGAAAATGCGTTGACCATCAGGCTTTGCAGACGAAGTCAGCTTCAGGAGTCCACTTGACTTTTAACTTTATAAAAATGTAAAAAAAATCTGCAGGTGAACTCCACATGTTTGACAGATTACAAACTTAATAGTGATCAGGGCTCAGATGATTAGGCCAAATCCTTTGTAGACACAACTACAAAAGTTAACTTATTCAAGGAATTGTGAAGTTTAACCAATGCAATAGTAAGTTCTCGGTTCACTTTAACTTGAGAACAGAAAGAACAAAGCAATGTATAGCCAAAGGTAGATAAATATATGGTATACAGGTGTGCGAGCTAAGCTAACAATTAAAGGAAACACAAGTCAAGTAGAGAGTTAGGACACATTGTACTATTAAATGTCCTGAATGAAGAAAGAATAGAAGAGTATGAAGCATACTTCTGTGTTGATATAAAATTGATTTTCCACCTTCCAAGTTTTCCTGATCCTTGTTGGGTAGCAGTTCGAGCAGGTGAATATATTACAACCTACAACATAAGTAAGAGAAAATATTAATCAAGCTAGGCTATTTATTATGTGTATTAGATATAACAAAACTATCAAAAGGGAGAACAAGCTTCAAAAAAGGTAAATAACAACGATGATTGCTTAGAGTTCAACAACATAAATTAATCTTTACTATGAGATCATAAATATGAATCCAGAACCAAAACAGTCATTAATGTAACAAGAAAAGCATGCTTAGCATGTAAAAAAACCCACAAGCATCAGTAGTCAGTAAAGGCTCAACACATGGGATCAGTGACACTGTCACTAACATTTAAAAGATAAAAACTAAAAGGAACCGTATAAGAGTGAACGCAACTAGCAACTAACACAAGCCTTTTAACTTCCCTATCACTTATGTGCGGCAAGGACCAGAGTAACACACTGGTTGTTTAAACCCTAAAAGAAAGGAACGCATTACATCACTGATCACATAAATAAATAAAT
Organism: Hedera helix; assembly: GCA_947179155.2. Lineage (NCBI taxonomy): Eukaryota > Viridiplantae > Streptophyta > Magnoliopsida > Apiales > Araliaceae > Hedera > Hedera helix. The sequence goes on along the minus strand of OX359270.1, from coordinate 43,018,329 downwards.
TTGGGAGCGTCTGATATTATAAAAGCAAGTGGGTAAAACCCTAAATTGTGGGATACATCCATTAGTGACTAATTTGATAGCTACATGAGGAACAAAACAATACAATTCCACTTTACCAAAGAGTTAACTTGAAGAAAGTATTTGATTGAAAATATAATGAAGAAAAAAAAAGGCTGGAACCCTACCTTTCTTACGAGATGCTCATCGGGGATACCTGAAACCGTACCAATCTCACCAGGCTTGTATTCAACTAAGGACTCTGAAGAGAAGGGCCTTGACAATTGCACGAAAGCGGATCGATGCCCATGACGAGAATGGCTCACGAAGCGATGCAGAGAGCTCGCCATTTCCCCGATCAGATGGTCGTGGAATGGATACGAAATGAGTCAAAACAGCACAGCAATATAGAACACAAATTAATTACTGTCGAGGAATTAATTATTATTATTATTAAGATTATAATATAAATTGTAAATACCTTAAATAAATGAATTTGAGCAATTTATTTTGCTTATTTTTCAATAATTTTGATAAATAAATCACAATAATAATCAAGTTAAAGCTACAAACTGTGCTAGTGAAAAAATAAAAAAATTACATTAAAAAATAACATCAAGCGTAGTCTATGTAGTAAAATTTATTGTATTTTCTATTAATATTTTGATTATTTTATAATTACTAACAATACTTATAACATAACCAAACACCTATATTTATAGGTGCACAATATTTTTAAATTTTTTCTTATTTTATAATAATTAGTGATTCTATTATAGTTATTGTGGAATAATTTCAATTAAATTTAAGTAACTGACACTCGTAATGATGGTATAAATTTTAATTGCAAATCTATTTAAACATATAACCCGAAAATCGGTTTATGCTGTTCTCTATTTTTGCTTCTAATTATTATGATTTGTGACTGGTTTTGAATGGTTTATTCTCTGCTGCTGCTTCTCTCTTTTTTTCCCTCCATTATTTTTTGTTGAGAATCAATAAAAGAATCCTTAATTTATTAATGAGTCATTCCAGTTTTGGGTATCTTTCTTGAGTTTTATTTGTGAAGTATCAAATCCAAGGGTTTTCTTAACATGTGTTATAAGGGCACATGTTAAGTACGAAAAATATGAGATAAGATCCATTAAATATTATCTATTTATGTATTTGTGTTAAATTCAATACACGAGATCCACTAATATATTATTTTTTTATGCATTGAATTCAATGTAAATGTATAAGTGAACCCTATCTCTTGTTTTCCGTACTTAACATGTGCCCTTAGGACACATGTTAAGAAAACCCTTAAAATATTTAGCATGAGGTGATTTCCCGCATAATCACATTCAATCCTAAAGTTTGAGAGTAAGAGCTGATGTAGATCACAAGTCGAGCAAATTATTTTTTTTTTATATTTGTTATTTAGAGTTTTTATTATGTTTAATGTAATAGTGATTGATGTAATTTATTTATTAGTGGAGATTTAGAATATTAATTAGGAATTAGGAAATTTTGATGTTTAGTAAGGGTATATTAGTCAATTAGTTATTTTATTGTTCCCCAAGTAGTATTAGGTTTTAAGTCTCATGTAATTCCCACAAATCTTTTAAACGGTAGACTATTGATATTAAGTTGATTATTATTCATATCCATTTTAGTGTTGATTCGTGGAGTTGATACACTTAAAGATATTTTAGTGATTTAAATGTGGAGTTTAAATTCTAGTTAATTTTTTTTATAATTTTTCATTAGTTCTTCATCTTAAAATCTGTCCAGCATCAAGAGCTAGCTTCATTTCTATGACCATTTATTTCAGTTGTGTGCTATGACTCCCATATAAATCACTCTTTGTTGATTCTTTGGATTATTTGATAGCAGTTGCAGAGCTATTTACGATGTATGTATATAACACACATTTGATAATAAAAAAATTACTTGGAATGAATAAGTAGCAGTCGAGCAACAAAGAGACATATTCTTGGGCAGCTGTCTACATTATAGCTGGATAGTGACGTCATCATTATGGTCGTTGAAGCTAAACCTTGCATGAGCAAGTGATTTTAGACTCTTTTATGAGAAGGGTTTCATCAACCATGTCTTCACCTTTTTCTGGTTGAACTTGTGACAAGGTACATTTTGATTGCTGACTGAAGAATACGGTCTTAGTGAAATGCAGTGGTGAAGTAGAATGTGTAATCAGCCTAATTTATTAGGATGGGCGCCATCTTCCGTTCGAATTTCTGTAGTATGTTTAATATGTATGTATACGCCTAAACTTGGTAAAAATTTGGAATTATAAAAGACTATTTTCAAGTCCTTGGGTTTCAATATCAGTATTTGCTATGACAGGTAAAGCATCAATACAGGATTGCATCAAGTTCACCAACTCTTGATATGAAAAATGACCCTTCCTCGTTACTGCTGGATGGAAAGAAGGATCTTCCAAGAGCAGAGACTAGTGGCATTAAACTTCTTCCTAAAACCCATACTGTAAGTTTAGTAAAGCTACAAGTTGCATGAGCACTTGGTTTAGACTCTTTTATGAGCAGGGTTTTGTTTGCCATCCTTTACTTTCTTTGGTTGCGCAAGTGAGAAGGAACATTTTGGTTACTCACTGATCAATATGGTCTTAATGAAGTGCAGTGATGAAGTAGAATAGGTGCAATCAGCCTAAATTATTAGGATGGGTACCGTGTTGTATTTGAATTTCAGTAGTATATTTATAAATATGTATACGCCTAAACTGACCAAAGAGGTTGAATATTCTGTGTTAATATCTAGATTTGGATTTGATAGGTAATGCCTCAGTACAGGATTGCACCAGCTTCACCATCGCTAGATGTGAAAATGAACACTTCGTTGTCGTTGCTAGATGTGAAAAGAGACACTTTCTCGTTGATGCGTCATGAGAAAGAAGGATCCTACAAAAGCAGTGATGAATGGCATCAAAGTTCTTACTAAAGCTGAAATTGATGCAGAGTTAAAGAAGATGACGAGTGCGGAGGAAGCTGCGGCTGCTGCTGATGGAAATACATAGTAACTTAAGAATCTGAATGCCTAGTGGTTGAACACATCTTTTTTTGATTAATAATATTCCTGATGTACTGAAGGCACTTCTCATCTAATAAATTACATGTTGAGTACTTAATCAAACTGACTCTACTGCTTCATAAGGGGACGAGTAATTATTCAATATACTGATGATAACAAGGCGTCTATTATCCAGTCACATGATAGTAAGAGAGAAAATAAGTCGCATGATGAAAGAAACAGGCACGTACTACTGATAGCCAAGGATGTTGTCACCACTACAACGATAAATTAGAAATGTTACCATTGGGCAATGATAAAATCTAATACCCTGCCAGCTTATTTCTACAACCGATTACATCTCACAAATATACAAAAGTTCAAGTCAGCAAGAATTATACTCTTCCTAAAGTATTCGATAGGAATCTAAGAAGCAAGCATATTTGAAACCAAATGGAAGTCATCCCACAATTAAATGATCACATTTGCATATCCATACGCGCGCAAAATTCTTACTTTGCCCAAATATTTTGCAAGTGAAGATCAAAATTATTTGAATAGCATAAAGAAGCCAGAAATTCAGAAATCAAAAAGGTCATTCCAATACCACAGTAGCACCCAATGCCTTGAGCTTCTCAGAAATTGAGTCGGCCTCTTCCTTGGTGAGCCCTTTCTTCACAACGACCGGAACTTTCTCAACCAAATCTTTGGCCTCCTTGAGACCCAAATCAGTGAAAGACCTAACCTCCTTAATAATTTTAATCTTGGCAGCAGCATCGAATTTCTCAATCTTCACATCAAAAACATTTTTTTCTGCCGCAGCCTTGTTCTCCTCTCCGGGTCCGGCAGAATCAGAGGCCGACTGGAGACCCGAAACGGCGGGCCCATATTTGTTGAGGCCCATCTTATGGCGTAAGAGGATGGTATAATCGTATCTTTCGAGCTTACTGAGGCTGAGAAGCTCATCGGCAATTCTTTCTAGCTTCTGGGTTTGGGTTTCGGTGGGTTTAGTAATTGTGCAGAGATTGTGGGAGAGAGGTGTTGTGCGAGTGAGGATTTTAGAGGTTAAAGAGGTCATTTTGTGATTGTCTGGATGTTTGCAGAGTTTCCTCGTTAAATTCGATCAGCATTTGAGGAGAGTGACGCGTATTATAAACCACGGAACGGAAAGAGAGTTTTGGACTTTGCTCGAAAATTATAAATTAATTGTCGATAAGTAATTTTTCATATTTCTATGTCCTCCAATTGAGTAAGTATAAATATATATAATTTATAATATTTTAAGAATTTTTTTATTCTATATTCATAATTCAAATAAAATTAATTATACTTATTATACTATATTAAATATAATAATATCATTCGAGTTAATTTATCGATTAAAATAAGTTAACTTGGATGATCATTATAAGTTATAAGGGAATTTGTAACTTAGAACTAAGAAGTATAACCAAAAAAATGGAATAATAGCTAAAAACAAGTGATATTATCTTGTGAATAAGTACACCAAAAAAAGAATAGTTTTATAACATACAAAAGGAAAAGAGAGTTAAACTTGCTATCATATTATGCGATATCTTGATCACCATCTACTACTCCGTCATTAATAATATATGACCATTTATTTATTCGTTTTATTCTACCAAGTCATTAACTCTTCATTTCTCTCCTATTTTAAGATCTCAAAATTTCCACCATTATCGATCATATCTTCCTTACCAACTCTAATTTCAAGACTCCAATTTCACCCATAACCATAACCATAATCATAAGTGAGACACTCCAATTTTACACATAATAGATATGAAACCGCAACGTCATATTCTCGATTTTCAATCTCATCAAATATCGGCGATTAATGACAAAGTCGACCAATAAGCAGTAACAAAGATTAACTTTTAGTTATGGATTTTTTTTTTATAGTAGCGTTCGTTCTTCTTTTTCGCTTTTTTTTCTTCTTCTTCTTTCTCCCCTCTTCAGATCTGATCTTCTTCTTTTGCTTTTTTGTAATTTTTTTTATGAAAATAGATGTTGATATTATTAAATGGCAACAACTTATTTATAACATTATAAAGATACATGATTATTCAAAATATACATGCACTAAGAATTCTTAATCAAAGAGAATATGAAAAGATGATGAAGAATATACATTGGTCCAATTTGAGAAGCTTTTAATGCTAATTAATTGAGAATTTGAGAAAAAACAACCATTCAACCTTGTAATTCAAATTGAAAAAGAATGAATTTAGAATCGCCTCTTGCATTGTTATTGCGTTGTTATATATGTGTGTGGGTGTGGGTGGGTGTTCAAAAAATTGACCTACAGAATAAAAATTAAAAAAATTAAAATTTTATTATTATAAATAAATAATTAATAAATATAATTTGAGAAAAGTCCAAAAAATATTCACATGTAAAAAATAAAATAACATATTAAATCAAAAATAATATTGTTATCTTATTCAAAATATTATATAAAAAAAACATTAATAAAAAACAAATACAAAATTTAAAAATAAAGAATAAGACGCATATTTTACGGTATACTGCTAGTATTAGCTAATTAGAGATTCGGCTAGTGATTCAAGCGATGATGAAAAGGCCAAGTAAAATAGGTAGAGTTGAGTTAACACTTTGACTTTTTTTATTTATTATTATTAAGATTTTCTTATGGTTATAACTTATAACCAAGGCCGCAAACTAAGCCAAATCGCTTGAGTTGGCGAATGATCGATTAATTTAGTGAGATTTTTATTTAGTAAGTTCGAAGCAGTAGTCTTCCTTTTGAAAAATTATCCAAAGCCAAAATGCCTCAGCAGATGCTTCCTGAATCTTGCGTTTGGTCATGCTAAGGGCAGTGTAAATGACCTCATAATTAACCCCATTTAAACTCCACATCAAGTGAAAGTTGATGCTTAACTACAATGTCCTACTGAACCCAAAAAATAAAAACAAACCGGGCTTGAGGTTTCTTCGGATTATCCAAAAAAGCTCCTCTCAATCAGGAAATAATAACTTAATGTACAATACACAGCAGCTCAGAAGAAACTTAATGTCTGCATGACAACCAAGTTGAGACAAAAAACTATCATAAAAAACCCAAACATTTCCATCTTTAAGAAATTTTGACAATTACAAATCCCCAAGCAACTTGAAATAAGCTAGTTCCTTAGTTCTTTGATTTGGAATGCTTAACAAGCCATTCAATGACCGAGTCAATGTTCGTTGAGTTCTTGCATGATATCATAAAGCAGCATACCTCTCTATCAGTAATAGATTTCAGCCCCCTGCACATTTGATCATGTCATTCTCCACAACAGAATAGAAGAAAAGGTAAAAGGCGGAGACAGAAAGCTATGAATACATCAATCAGGGGAATGAAACCGTCTCTGCTTACATCTGATCAGTCAAGGCCTGCTTAGACAGTGCTCCTGCCTTGTCAATTTTGTTGCCTAACACCAGTAGAGGGATACCACCAAGCGATGCTTTGCTAAGCAAATCATGGAGTTCACTTTTGGAGATGCTGAGATTGTCAGGGTCAGCAGCATCAACAACATAACTGCAGGAAAGATGAAGTTTAAAGAGTTAGCCAAGTCCTCATGTTATCAAAAGATGGTTACTTATGGAAAAACATGAACGTAGGTAAGGACCTACCCATACGTTAGAATTTAATTCAAAAGCTGATAAAGTTTCACAAAAATTTAAATGTCAATACAATCATAATAATAATCGAAGTACATGGGACCCCATCTATAGCAATGCTATTCACTTGTGTGAAACATTGCATTACTTGCCGCAAGTTGATCACAAGATAAAAACCTGAGTCATTCTTTAAATCTGTTTTAGCTATTATCTATATGAATACCTCACTTATCAGGTTGATTACAAATTTACAACGATTCAAAAGATATCCTTTTTTGAATAATGAAAAAAAAAAAGGAGAGAGAAGAAAAATAATCTTTCTAGAATAAATGTCTGCCTTTACCAGTATCATAATCACCTCATCTTTCATCATCTTTGAGAAGTGTTAGTCTTCCAAATCAAACTAACCCTAGCCAAATGTCTAACTGAAATTCATTCACTTGCTGCAACAATGGAGGGGTGAGTTTTTCTGTGTATGTGTGTGTGAGAGAGAGAGAGATTTTATCCACCCACAAGAAAGCTAAACTTGAAAAAATCACATGCACAGGTAAGGGAAAGAAAAAAAAAAAGTGGAGAACATTCAAGCTGAAACTTGGTTTAGATAACATTCAGTAAAATTTTAAAATAATTCTCTTCCCAACTATGAATGTCATAGACTACCTATATCATCTGCTGAAGTTTAATCAACAGGATAACTTGGATACGCAAGGATGTTATCATTTCATTATTAGCCCCATCTCTTGTTAGTTGTTACTATGCAACATAAGGCTAAGAAGTGTAAACTTTTTTTAAGAAAATGAAACTATAAATGCTCCACAAAGGAATTAAAAGATGTGTTTATCATCATTTTATCTCAGTAACTATGCAAACCACTATAAGTCATATGAGCTGGAGGAATAGTTGCATACACTATAGCAGACACTGCACGACAATATCTCTCCCACATGCTACGGAATCGGGGTTGACCTCCAAGATCCCACAGCTTAATTGTGACATTTCCTTTAGTAACCTTCCGCATATTAAATCCTACCTGCAAATCAAAAAACACCCCATGGCTTAATTACCCTCAGAATAACGTGGTGAAAATTGTCACCCAAAGAACATATTTAGCAGCTTGGAGAAAGGTTCACTATCAGCCCAAGTGAAAACTGCTTATATAATCCCCTTTAAGAGTAGGAACTCACCGTAGGAATCATGTCCTCGCTATATCCACCAGTCTAGGAATAAGACCAAAGAGCCAGTTCCGCACATCAAAATAGACCATAAAATTGGACATCAATATAATAGATAAAGTTAAGGAAAGATAATAAAAATGTAAAAATGTTTCATTACCGCAACAACATTTACAAGTGAAGTTTTCCCAGCATTTTGAAGCCCTATTAAAGAAAGCTCCATTTCTTGCTTGAAAAAGAGGCTGTAACCATAAAATAATACCATGAGATCATGCATTTCACGGCAGAAATTTGATTTTTTCTTGATTAGTATTCACAGCAGGAAATTGATGCATTTAGCAGAAATAAATGTCTCCAAGATTTTCTCATGAATATATGACATGACATCAAAGATAACCAGAAACTCTAAAAACAGATGTTTTCCCTTTCTAGAATTGTTCAACTCAAATACTATCGAATAAGAAATTCAAGAGAAAATAGCTCATTAAGTTTTATTGAAGTTTAGTCGAGAATGCCTAATTCAGAAAACCATATCTAAAATGCAGCACATTTCCCTATGGGTATCAAAGTTCGTACAAGATACTGTCAGTATACATCTGCAAGCAAGAGTCCTAACAGGTGTGTAGCAACTTATGTGAATTGAGAAACCCCATATGACTGGTGCTAAATATAGGTATGCTGGATACTTTTATTAAGCCCAATCTCATAATTACATCCAAAATATAAATACTACACCGTAAGCTAACTTTATAAACCATAAATGTCCTAAGGTTCAGACTAAAATAAGAAAAGAACTAATATGTACAAATTAACATGCAATGTCGGGGAAAACAAACTGATAGAAGTAACATATATAAGTTCAACAAAATAGTACTGCCCCTAGCATAATTATGGTCCTATAGAAATGCTTAACTCCAAGTCTCTTAATCCTGCACGAATTATGTTACTCATCCTAGGTTACCAGAGCATGGATCAAGAGCAGAGTAGTGAATCCAGAAGGAATTGTAGCCCAGAGGACAATTTGTGAATTAACAACTGCCAATATGCTATGGTTTTTGAAATCTACAATGTGTTCTCAAGTCTGAATTCACCTCCAATACTTACATTCACCTGTATCCTATCATCCACCAATCAACAACTTTATTGACTCTCATTAAGTGTAGCTGGACTGTATAAATCTACACTGAAAAGGGGACTGTAATTATGCCATGTCTGAAACTATAATCAGTTTTGTTTACACCTTCTAAAGCTAAAGACAACCTAGAAACTAGAACAGAGTTTCTGCCTTTCAATTGCTAAGATTGACACAGTTTCTTCTGGCTAACGGTATAAACAACCTGGGATGGTATACCCATTGTAGACTTTGTAGTTTGTGCATGAATACATTGTATGCATATACCAAGACAGTTCGAAATTTTGTCCTTGTGCCATTTAGTCTCCCCGTAGAACAGGTATCGCCTAAAAGAAAATCCCAACTGATAGCTGAAAATGGAAAGTTTTCATTACTGATGGCATTATGATAAGGCATCTATGCATACAGTGATTTCCATGTGGCTAATGTTTGGTAATTGCTAATTTTCATTCTTCTCCATTTTACCATTTTGTGGTTTTCTCAGTGTTTCCTTCTCTGTTGGTGGTATCCACAAAAAAAATTCAACAAGCTAATAAAAAATCTTACAAAGATAATATGAGGAATTGAAATTATGTCAGCATTTTAGACATCATCCATCAACCCTAAACATAGTAAATAGTATTCGTGATCACAAGTTCATAACAAAAGGCACATTATATCAGCTCACATACAACACAATCAGGAAATCCCATACAATGATGAATCAAATTCACAAACTAAAGCTAAATTCAACAAATTCAAGCATAAAATCCTCAGAAAACAAAACGTGGAAGCAAAAATGCAAAACAGATCCTTTATCAAATGCAAGACCCTTTCTCAAATTTAAAGCAAAAGTATTAAATTTTTTTACAGAGATATGTAAAAATGAATGTGGATGTGTGTGTAAAAGTAAACACTAATAATAATTAAACATTTCACTAATATCGACCTTGTCAGATTGGCAGCATTCAGAGACGGAATGTTTAACATGCAATTCATGTATATATAGATATATATAAATATCTATCTAACAAAACACAAATAATTTTGAATTTTCCCCTAACTTATTAAATCATCTGGACCATTTAAAGTTCGACATAAATCTAACCGTTGGTTAAAGTGCCGGAGACGCGGGCGATCTTCTAGTGTGTGTGTGTGTGTGTGTGTGTGTATATATATATATATATATATATATATATATATATATATATATATATATATATATACAGAGAGAGAGATACAGGAATACATGAATAAATGTACTAAAATTTTCAAATTTAAATCCAGATAGAGAGAGAGAGGAAGCAAACCTTCGAAGCCAATTGAGAAAAGCTTCCCAGAGACTCATGATGAGGAGAGAGATCTAGAAATTTCTACCAATAAAAACTACTGAGACTCTCTGCCCCTCACTTTCTCTCTCTTCCTTCGATTGACCAGACGTTTGGGAAAAATATTTCCCTTTTCCTTTTCTTCCTCTGCACAGCTGCGCTACTGTTTATCTCGTACAACAATGAGAAGGGGGAAATCGTAGGAGTGAGTGAGTACCGTAGAATAAATATTAATCGAATATTTTAAATAAAAGGTCATTTTAGCATGTGTTGTGTTTTTGAGTCACGTACTAATCGCGAAATATAAGGGTAAATTTTATTTATTTATATATTTATATAGAATTCAATACATGGGGTCTACTAATATATTATTTTTTTATGCATTGAATTCAGTGCAAATACATAAATAAATATTACTATTATGCTTTATTTTCAGCGTTTAGAATGTGCCTTTAAGACACATTCTAAAAAAATTCTTAAATAAATACTAATTAATTTTATTTTTAAAAGATCTATAATAATTAGGATATTCTTACAATTTTATTTAATCACATAATATGTTTTATAATTATAATTCAACATTTTTTTTAAAAAAAATCCAAAACTCTCGATGGATTGGGCACGTGAGAAGCATAACATATAGAAAAGACTAGAATCGAAAAAATTATTAAATATTTTTAGAGTACTTGTCGCGTAATATTTTACACTATTATTGTCATTTTAATATTTAAAATGAGAATTCTCCTAAGGCACTTATCACATGGTGTCTCACATCACTCATGTACTGTCATTTTAATATTTAAAATAAAATAATTTATTTTAAATATTAAAATAAAAATATATAAATAATATAAAATATCACGTTACATGCGTTCAAGGTCACTGAATAATTATTTCAAAATTAATGACGGCACAATATTTATCGATGTGTATTGGTCCGTGTGCTGCACCTTATTTGTCCGTGTGTAACAAAAGACAAAAGCTCTTGGGCTTAGCGATCCTATTCTGTTTCAGCTAATGTGAGCTTCATGATCCCGTGGGCTGGAAGTTCTTTCTTCCTTTGTCCCATTTAGCTGTCTCTTTTGAGATTGTTAAAACAAAACAAAATCTTTTAGCTCTAAAACTTAATTAATTTATTTTCTGAAAAAACTGAAATTCAGCAGTTTTTAAATAAAAATAATAATAAATAATTAGTACTTTGTACATATATAATTAAAGTTCAATCTTAAGTCGTACTTTACGAATGTAACACATGAAACTAGATGAGTTCAAATTTTGAAAAATAAATATTTTAATTACTAAATACTTAAATTTATCAATCAATTACGATCAGTAAATACTAGTAAATAAAGTAAAGAAAATGTAAAATCCCGTTGATCCAATTTCAACCCCTACACAAAAATAACAGTCTATCCTACCTCCTCCCGTCCATTTTTTGCCTCCATTCGCATAAATGCTATATATTCTTTTGGGCAAAATGATAATATGGTTTTTCTATAGCTGACCGCATAATATGGGTATGTGATTATATATTTTGGCAAGCTCTAGTGATTCTTTTTATAGTAATTATGTATTGAAAAAAGTGGACCTAAAATAATCTCAATTTTAAGAATTATTTTTTCTCTTTATGAAATTAAATAGAAAATCAACAAATTCAATTATGAGAATGAAAAATAATAACTAACCATTCACAAGTAAAAAATAATATTTAATGTGAAAAATTCTTAAAAGAAAAAATTATGATTTACGGGTCGAATTCAAAATCTCTACTGTATTAATAATAATTGACTTACAATAATATTTCTTTTAAATTTTATATCCTAAAATTTGAGGTTACATCATAAATTGAGAGAGTATAAAATCATCTATAATTAGGTTAAATCACCTAATTAACTTCACCAAAATAATAAGTATAAGGATAAATCTATACACATAATAACCAAACACTACATACGTCATTAAAAGGTTGGACATGACATAGATTTTAATATTGTATTTTTTTTAATAGTATAAATAAATATAATATTTAATTGTTGTGTGTTTATATTTATTTTAAGTACAATGATGGAGCTAATTAAACCTTTCTCAAATCTTCCTTCCGTTCGACACAAAGAGAAGTCTCCTGTTCTTTTGGGGCTGCCACTGTCGAGATGTCTCACACCAATACCATCCCAACAAGTCATATATATAGTAACATTCTGCCTCCTATATGACTAAAGAATGTTACTTGTAATCAATTACTACATGACATTGGAAAGCCATTAACCCCACACGGTCGAACCATGCATGCTAAATCAATTCCTTGTTTAAATTGATTTCAACAATCCAATTACCAGTTGGATTAATACCCAGCCACTTAAACTGTTCAAAACCAAATCTAATTCTATTTTGGATTCTATAATTCTCATGGGCGAAGGACACCAAACATTATGGGTATTAGTGCCTCTTAAAGCATTCGACTAATCTGACATGTACACGCCTCCACCACAAAAACCATGCACTGGACAAATTCAAACATACACGTGCAGATATTACCGAAATCATTGGGCTAATCCAAGGCAATAAGTAGGGCATGTTAATTTAAGTGTTCGGTCAGGGCGTTTGTTTGCTGTTTTGGTGATAACAATGTGGCGCAACACTTGATCTTCTTGGTTTCAGTTTTGTGTGTAATTTATCTCCTTTTCTGATTGGTATGTACGTGGTGCTATCAAATTGAGAACATTTGCAAATATGGAGTTTAGCGCAGCGGACGGGAAGGAGAAGAAGATACGATATAAATATGATGGCAGCGTTTGGGTTTTTTGGTTTGAGTCACAACTATACTTCCACCTGGATATGAAATGCGTCCTTTTTATTTTTCTTTTTTTAAGGAGGAAAAAAAGAAGAAGACACGAATACAAGGGTACACTTTTAGCTCTTAATGTTTCTTTAAAACAATATGTTTAAATATAGCTAATACAAACTCTAACATTTCTTTAAAAAATAGTTAAATCAACTTTTGATCTGAACTACTGTACTATAGGTTAGTTCCTAGAAATCGACATTAACAATTTAATAATAAATAATTAAATAAAAGACAATTAAATTAGTCCCACAAAACTAGAAGGATAAGCGTACATTTTACTACTTGAGCTTTAAAATACAAAAAAATTCTTCGTGTATGTGTCTATATATATATATATATATATAAAATTTTAGACCACTACTAGAATACTCTAATGTTACAATGCATCACAATTGTAAGTAATGCTCCCTGTGTGGGTTCCACAAAAGAGTGTTTGACGATTTGGACACATTATAAATTTGTATTAGGATTCAATTCATTGTTTTAACTGTATTAATTTAAATTATTTTAATTCATTACAAATTGACCGGAATAAAATCGTAGGCTTTTTGTTAATTTAGTAATAAATTTATTATAATTTTGACCACTTAATTTTTTGACGTCTTCATTAAGACCTAATTAAATTATACTGTAATTCACAGTCTATAGCCCACAATAATAGAATTTATTGCTTTGATATTAATGTAACGATTCAGGCCCACCACACTCTGTAACAAGACTCACTTCCTTGCTTGTCGAATGTTCTTTTGGGTTATCTTTAACTCACTATAAATTATTCTAAAGTAGTAGTTGCTGGTATCCTTAATAATAGAGTTGAGATCTTATAAATAAATTAATTTAGTTCATATCTTTTTGTGTAGGAATTATAATAGGTTATGAAAAAATTATTTAATATTTTTGAAATAAGTGAATAACATATTTTCCTCTCTTGCATATTTATAAGTCTCACCATAGACGCGCTCCATAGAAATGTGAGAAAAAAAATATATTATTTATTTGCTCTAAAAATATGGAATAATCTCTCTAGGTTATGACTATTACAGACTCGTTTACTATTTTTTTTTTGTTGCATAGAAAGATTATTTTTGTATTGATAATATAACATGATATAATATATTCAAGTTTGACATTTTACTTTTATTGTCATGTCATTATTATTAAACTAAAGAATAAAATACAAAATATATTTTTAATATTAACAAAATTTACAAACTGTATTTTTTTTTTCAATTTTATAGAACGGAGGTAAAATAATAATTGAGCCAGGTGGTATTATATGGAATTATTTTGGTAAGTCATCGGTCAAGCACCAAACACCACTATAAACAATAAAAGCCGACTCAATTGCTCATGTTACCACAAATATGAATATGAAAAGAAGAAAAAGGGGAAAAAGAAGAAGAATGAACTTGGGAAAATTAAGCTGTAAAAATAAATATTCAAACCACCCAAAAAAAACATACACAAACAAAACTAAATAAAAAATAAAAGTCTGTAAAAAGGAAATAAAGCCACAAACACAACATACAAGCAATACTCTCGAATTCTTAATTTTCCTTACATTTGAGAGAATATATATATATATATATATATATATATATATATATATATATATATATATATATATATATATATATGTGACAATCGGAAGGTTCCTATGAATAAATTTATATATATATATATATATATATAGTTTTGGAAGCCGGCAGAAGTGTAACATGCGGGTTCGCGATTATCATTTTTCAAATAATTGCCTACTTGGTCCGAAATTGGACTTCGTTGTTTTAAAGAGACAAAAAATTAGCTTCAGAAATTAGACAAACTATATACATGGGACCATCTCTCCCTCTCTATAAATATTTTGAACAAGAACATACGTAACAAAATATTAAAAAAAATGAAGAACAAAGGTGGAGCCCACTACCTTATAATTTTCTCTTTCTTTTTCATTTATGTGGACCAACGTACATGCATATACGTATATATGCCACCCACTTTCTTTATTTAATTTCTTGACATTAAAACAATGCCACCCCCACCATATTATGAAAGAGTTTTTGATCAATGACGGGCTGGCTCGTTGGTGGTAGTGGTAGAGATGGGGTCATAGAATCGGATGACTAAATTATAGTTAAAAAATATAATACTATTTTTTAAAATTAATTTAAAATATTTTAAGATTAAAATTATAAAATAAAATATTTATAGTTATTTATAAATAATTTAAATATTTCTTATTGAATTAACTGAAACTGAATGTCAATTTATATTAATTTTGAGTTTGATAAATCACAAATTAATTTTCAAAATTTTAATATAAATTTTATATTTTAAAGGGAGAAAGTATTACTTATTTAGAAAAAATATAAAAGAGACCATGTCTAATTGAGTAAACACCTTTTTTTTTTAAGATTTCCCAAACACCACCCAACTCGTTCCATGGCCGTCCTAAGATTCTATGGTCCCGTTCTCAAATAACAAGACTTCCCTCATTAAACACCAGTATATCTCTTTAAAAAACTGAGTAATTAGTATTATTAAACTGCTGACGTAATTTTAACAAAACTAATGACTACTCCACTTAAATTATGGTCCTAAAATGGAAAAGCAAAAGAAAAAAAATATTCTCCGACTCTTCTAATCTTGTAGAGGCGATTGAACTAAATAAAGATCGTATCAACTTAATTTGATGTGATCAACAAAGTAAGATTATTTTATTTTACGATTCTGAGTCATGGTCACGTGGTGTCTCAGAATCACTCATATACTGTCGTTTTAGCATGTACAGTGAAAGAGTCACTGTACATATTGAAATGACAGTATGTTAATGGTCTAAGACACCACGTGATGGTACCCCAGAACCGCTGAATAACTTCTCCCTCTCTAACTAGCTAGTATCATGTTTTAATTATATCAAAATCAGTAATTATCAAGAATGAAAACATCATATATATATATATATAGATATATTGTCAAAACTAATTTTTTTTCTCAATAATAATGACAAAAAATAATCACAAAATGATAATTAGAGTCACTGAAATATCTTCCATTAATTTCTACTGATCAATCAATGCAATAATTTTCTTTGAACTTCTACTAACAACCGCACAAAACCCATCCTATACCATGCACGTGCCCAAACCCCCGGCTGATCCTTCCATGCATCAAGGCTTCCATGCACTAGCCCACACCACCGGCTGATCCTTCCACATCAAGAATATCCCGGCATCAAAGCACGGAGCCATCTTCCATCCCTCCTTGTACCTCCTCAAAAGCGCGCGTACATCGTCACTCACTTCATCACTCAACGAAACCGCGCTAAATCCAGCTGCGTGCAGCCGGTGTGACCAGCGCGTGGCCGCCTCCCGCCGCTCTATCGATTCGGACGGCTGGCATGCCAACAAGTCAACCACCGCCCGCCCAGCCGCCCTCTCCAATATCAACCTCTCATTGCTCGTCTTGGAAAAGCACTCATCCAACGACTCAAAATAAACCCTAAACCATCTCAAACATTCTTGAAACCCTCTCAAAAAGTCAAACCCGTCAACGCCCACATCAAGATCCGCTTCTTCTTCAACTACAGTAATAATCCTGGGCTGCAATCTCCTAAACATCGAAATCAAATAGTCCCTACGGTTACCTAATGCTTGAACCGAATGTAACGAGCCAACACAGTTTATAGCAAGAGCTTCCTCTTCTTTAGTATCCAATTCTCCGATGTTCAATTCGGATAAATCTCCAACATGGTGCACAACCTTAAATTTGAATGGCACGCCCATAAGCCTAGCAAATTTCTCCATTCTATTACCAATCTCTCTCATCACCTTTTGTACCGCCGCTGTGGCGGACCCACCGGCCTTGCTGGTGACCACGGTGGTGAGCCGAAGCTGGGGTGTTTCGTCGGTGCGAGTGGCTAAGGCTTCTAGTAAAGTAGGCCATTGTGTGCAATATGTGTTACTAATATCGATAATATGTAATTTGGTTTCACCCTCGAATGCTTCCATAATTGCGCCATTACAAGCAACGTGCCCGAAAGTGGTCCAAGGGCTAACTTCTTGAAATTTCAATACAGTTTTTCTTGTGGACTCGAAAGAGCAAGTTTTTTCAGATGCGGAGGTCAAAGAGCGGTAGGATCTTTGGCCGGAGCCGGTCATGCGGCTAAACAAGGCTTGGACGAAGTAAGAGGCAAGCTTTTGGTCAGTGTCTCCGTAAGGTGAGCTGAGTTCATTGAGCATCCATATGAGCTGCTGGAGGCGCGTGGTGTTGTTTTCGGCCATTGCACGTGCGGCCTCCAGGAGGATATCGGATGCCCACTTGCCGGGGATTAAAGAACCGAATTCTAGGGTTAAGTCATGAGCAGTGGAGTAAGAGAACTGATCAGCGGATGATGATTCATGAAAAGTACCGCTATGCTGATGATGATGAGGTGGGGTGCTTGTGTTTGTGATGGTGGGGGTATGGGTGGTGGACGGTGGCAGGTGGCGGTGCTGCGGCTGTTGGTGATGGTAAGGATCATAATAGGTGTTGTGCTTTGAAGAAGAAGAAGAGAAATCATCTTCATCCATGAAAAAGTTGAAGCATTCTTCTTGGTTTAGTTGTTGGGGTTGAGAAATAAAGGATCTAGAGTTGCTTGAGTTGGTTGTTCTGCTGGAGTTGGACTGCTGCTGATCAGAAGATTGGATGCTTACTAGTCTAAACAAAGTATCCATTTAACCAACTTTTGAAGCCCCACATCAAAAATAAAACCATCAAGCTACCTGCAGGGCATGGTATATATATGAGAATCTGATACTTCTTAATTTTACGTACCTTTGGGGAACATGCAAAAAATGGGATGATATGATAGCTAGATTGCAAGTTAGTTTGTATTCATTAACAGTGAAAATGGGATGCAGCAATATGATTAAAAACAAGATCATATATTCAAGCTTGATTAAACATGATTAGAGAGAGAATATTTGCTTTTCTTTTGGTGTAACCGATGAGAGGAATGGAGTACTGATCGGACGTGTTTTCTTTCTATGATCTATCCTATAAGAATCGAGCTAGTTATTCTTTTTTGTGGTCATTTTTTTGAAAAGAATCATTAGGAAGGCCGGAAATTGACTGAAAGACGACAAAGTTAAATCTAGGAGGCTGGTCGCATGGACTAGAAAGTGGATTTATTATAATTTTGATCTCAGAAATACAAGAATTGTGCCTGATCATACAAAAAGATGGTAAAGGGTGACCATTAGAAAAAAGGACATAAACGGGATAGTGGAGAAGTTTTTTTTTTTTCCGAGACACAAATATTGTAATAGTAGAGAGAGTGAGGAGTTTTGAGTGGGAGCAGACAGGCGTGACAAATGGGTTTTATTTGGGGGGAGAAGAGAGAGAAACGTGTGGAAAAAATAGAAAAGAAAAAGCTGCCGGCGTGCATCTCCATAATCAAACCCACTAGGCCACCACCACTCCCCAACCCCACTCGATATAAAGAATACAAGAATCCCATATTTCTCATTCCTTGCCTCCTAATCCCTCTCCAAACTCTGTCAAAAAATTCCACAAATAATATACCCTTCCATCTGAATTCTATCAATTTGTCACGCACTTCATCATAGTTCAGTAGTTTGATTCAACAAGATAAACAGTACTTATAAAATATTCATCTTGTTTTTAATTCGCTTAATACTCGTTATCCTACATTTGAGGAATTCGTGTCAATATATTATCTATCATTCTTTTGTATAATGGGCAAATGTCTGTCCACACATCCTTGTTATCAAATTTATTTTTTGTGAGTAAACATTAATGTCTTGAAAAGGCTAATTTTTTGAATTTTCCCTTGTATGTTCTTGGTCTGACTCATCAATCATTGGGAAAATTTCCATGTTCGAATTCTTTCTCCCGGTTTAAAAAGTCGGTGGAGAACAAATAGAGAGTGAGAGAAGGAAATTAATAACCACGCATTTTGTAGTCCAAGAAAACCAGCAACCAACAGGCACACAATAGTAAGCCTCAACACCATACAAACCCCCCCCCCCCCCCCCCCCCCCCCCCCCGGGAGCAAGGGCAAATTGGTCAATGACCAGTCAAGCAGCGCTCCAAAATAATTAACATGAATAATAAATATTCTTTAAGAGTTCCAAACTCACCGGCAAGGCAAGAAATAAATAATCAAATGACCAAATCCCTTCTTTTTTATGCTATTTGAAAGACAAAAGTCCTTGGGCTTTAAGTGGAGATTGTTTTAATGGTCCTACTCTCAACCCCTCCTCCCCTCTACATATTATTTGATTCATATATTAATATGCCAAACAAGAATTAAGAAACTAGAATATTTTATGCCGAGAATATAAAATGTCACTACCACAAGGTCCACAACTATTTAAAAAACCTTGTGGTGGATCCGAAGGAGGTGGGAATTTTGTCTTTGTTTGGGGGCGATGGGTTTGTTAAATAGGCACCGGAGATTAGTAGTTGTTTGTTGATTATTGAACCAGAAAGCTTATACAGATTAACAATGCAATTATAGTGTTTCTCATGGAACACACGCAACTTTTTTTCTTCTCTTTCTTTTTGCGATTGTTTATTTAAAGAATAATACACAGTACATGTCTAGCTAAGACTAACTTGGTTATGTACATACATATTCCTAGGTGCTGTTATGGCATAGCGGTTTCTAATCTATGTTATGCTACACCCTCTCTTAGGCTGGCGTCCGGGTGTAGAAAAAAATACCAAAATAAAAAAGGTATATGCCCTAATATACTTTAGCAAAAGCATGGTCCTGCAATATGTCAAAAGAATGCAACCAAGCTAAACGTACACAAGAAACTAGCCATAAATTTAGGATGGGACAGTATTCTAATTTTCAAATCGACTCTGTATCACAAAGACAAACATTTTGCAATCACATTATCCACGATGCAAGTGTTCAAAATGTGATCAGTCCATCACAATTGCTTCTGTTTGAAACTTTCAAGAAAATAAAACAAGAAAGAAATCAATTTTTTTTATGATCAAAACTCAATTTCCACAAACCTAAGTCTACCTGTATGCTTGCGCATGTTGCACGCACGGTTCCATAAAGGCAGTTAAAATACAGTACGTACCCTGCCATCCAAATACACGCAATTCTTCTCAAAACCTACATTATGAAGGGGGCTTAGCTAATACACCTGCAAAAGAACTATGTACTCTCAAGGTAGTAGTCAACTTTTAAGAGATGAGCTTTATAGCAAGAGGCCCACCCCACTGTAAGTCGGTAACTGGTTGCCACTAAATAAATAAACGCTCACATTAACCAAAAGCCACTCAAATCCAGAATCCCTGGAAGGCTGAAACTTGCCAAACTGACCTAAGGCCAAACCTTTAGAGTGCTTGAGCAGTTGAGCCCTATGAATTTATACCATCAAACTCCATCTCATTTCTGGCTTCTCCATCATGCCCACTGCTACCATGACATGATTATCTTAGAACTTCAGACACTGCAGGGTAATTCATGCCCCAACTTTTTATCATTCAGCTTTCTTCAGTTCCTTTTCTCCTTGCCCCTCTTTTTAGCATTTTTTCAGAGCTAGGCTAATTTTTCCATTTCAAGGTAGGGGTAAGTATTTATAGACCTGTAGAGCGTATGAGCAGGCATACTGCCTACATGATCCAAATCCCAGTATCTTGTAGTCCTGAACAATTGTACCATATGTCAAACAAGGTGATGATGTTCCAAGAGGAAAGGCAAAACACAAGAACCAATCTGGCATCCTTGTTTGCGTGTGTTCATGAGGAAAAAAACACCTGGGCTCAAATCCAATTACAACATGAATATACTCAAATTTACACTAATGTAATGGCATAGGATATATTGTAGGACAAGAAGATTAACAAAGGGGAATATTAAATAGCTCTTAAATATTGGGCTTCCATTCGTGCATCATGTTTTGGATTTGGTTGATTCAAGACAATGATGTTGCGGGAGTTTTTACCTACGAAATTACAAATCCTCTTAAAACAGAAACCTAACAACCCAACTTAGTACAGGCCTAATACTGCTGAGCCAGGTAAAGACGACACACTTCAGAGCCACAAAAAGGTGAAAACTTTACTTTGGAAGTGCAACCTAAGATCATCTATCAACCAAACCAATATTCCTCCCCCTTTTCAAAATAAAAAAGATAATTAAAAAAAATCAAGATCCATTTTATAGGTAAAAGCTTTTATAAGAAAAAAAACTATATCATCCAAATTCATCATCTATTAATTCAAATAGTATGCAACATCGTGTGCACACCCTACCCAAGAATGTGTAATCCATAAATTAAAAATTAGTGACTCTTAACTATGAGACATCCCAAAAAGGAAAAAAAAGTTAAAATTGGGAGGGAAAGAGTAATAATTCTATAACTAGAACTGGCATTGAATATTTGTTTTTGAAAAGAAGGATAGCAACACAGAATTGATATTAAAAAATTTTAAAATATTTTATCAATTTGTAGATATCAATTTGTTATGCATGTCAGTTGCACCAAATAAAAAATAGATTTAGAAATACAAACAAGTAAATTCGATGCAGTTATCACTCGACCAAAATGTTATTGCATCCCTTTCACATGCATGATGTACAAAAAGAGAACTATGAAACTTCAGGCTTTTGCTGGAAGAGCAAATGTTCATCTTACTAAATAATCTTCTAAAACTTTTGTTCAATCAAATGCATTAGTATACAGCCTGTTATACAGCATTAAATTTAATTACTAGATCCAAGCGCCACTTCTGATTTCCACTCTAGAGTGCAGAGCTGGCCTGAAAAATTCCACAAGGCACTAGATGTATACAAGTGTGGCACAAAGTAATGGGAAACCTTACCAGGCGGAGAAGTCTTTTAGTTCTTGAGCTTGGATGCCCAATTTCCTCTTCTTTGGAACAGAAATTGTCTCCTCGGCAGTGTCAGGAGCAGTAGTAGATTTAGTCTGAGAATTCCTCGCTTTCAAGTATTTCCCAACACCACCTCCAGCAGCTCCCATTTCCATTGATCCTGTACCTGGATTACTAAACCATGACCCAACCTTATCCTGAAATGTAAATAAGCCATGTGTAAGAAACTAAGAACAATGTATTATTTTCTCCATCAGTAATTTTGGTCCCAAGGACGGGGATTGAAATCAGCAACCTTGAGGTTATTCCTCAAGGCCTCTGCCATTATTCCCACCCCTTGGGGTCAAGAAACTAAGAACAAAATTTGTGATTATTACAAGTATGCAACATCAAATGTTCTAAAAAACTAACTTTCTCGTCATCCTCGGTGTTCTTTTCATCATTAGCCTTCTCTTCCTCCTCTTCATCAATTTCCGCATAAGGATTGACAAATACTGTTACACTATTTATCTTGATCTCTTCCTGCACAAGCAGTAGAACATAATGATAGTGAGCAATAATGCTCAAGGTGAGACATCAAACTGAAGTAGGATAATCTAAGTTCTTAATACACAGCCTGAGCATAAAATTAATTTTTCTTTAAAAAAAGAGGCATGATACAGCAGGAACTTCATGTAAGCTTATAAAATCCTTACAAAAAAACCGACAAACATATAAATAGTAAATGAACAAGAAGATTAAGAAGAAGAAACTATATGGTGTATGGTCAGCGAATAGGATAGAATGAAAAGTAGCCATAAAATTGTAGATACATCCCTAAGATTGACTTTGGGAAATTACTCTGAACTTCACGTTGATAGAACTCTCACAAGGCATGGATTGCATTTCAGCGTACGATGTAACATAGTCAGGTATTTATAAATTATAGATGAAACTACAAGCAAATGTTCGGATCATAATGAGGAATAGGGTAGCCAATTTGAGGACACATGCAGCAGAAAACAAATTGGAGGGTTTAACCAAAAACATTTACTTTTAAGTGCATTAATACCCTTAATAAAAGTAACAGAACTTCTCAACCTCACCCTCAAAGTAATACTCCCTCCATCAGGAAATGAGAGCACTATTTGACCATTTCACTTTTTTTGGACACATTAAAGTTTCCCTAGGACACACTTCAAGATAATTTTCCCAGAAAACTTTTTCCAATATTAAATTTTAAGACTAAAACATGTCATAGGCTAACCTTAATGTGTAAAAAAGGTTCAAGTCAAATGAGGCTATCATTTCGGTGGGACGAAGGGAGTATCATCCACTCTAGTTGAATACAATATGTTAGACAAAGGAATATCCGAGGTGCTTCAATTAGATTTCCTAGTAATTTGCACTTTTGGGGAAGTGGAATATACTACACAAGAAAAAAATTGAATGCAAGTTAAAGATTAAGAAGTCGAGCTAATTAATCTGTAAGGCATCATTATCCACAAAAGACAGTTTATTTGTACAAGCAATATGATGTCACTTTGATAAGAATTTTACAAAACTCGAAATATTATTGATTCATGCCAATATTCCTCAAATATGTACTTAATAAATGAGAATAGCATGCATTTTATGCCCATGCAGCACAAGGAGTGACAGCGACAGTAGTGTTAGGTAGCTCCAGCACATCTAAGCATGTGCCACACCTTCAATTCGTTTCAAATGATAAATAATCAGTGATCAGATGTGTATAACATCTATATGGGTTTCTAGAGAAATTATTCAGCATAGTTCAAATCATCACTTTATATTAAAAGCATGGCTCATTTTACGTAGGGAAACTAGGTAACATAGCTTTCACTTAGAAACATACATTAGGACTTAGGAGTAGGGGGGAAAAGGGGGAGGGAATGACTCACCAAAGGATGATCATCGTCATCAACAGGGACCTTCTCCATTGTCGATAGGATTGTCAAGCCTCCTACAACTCCACCGAAAACAGTATGTTTGTAGTCCAAATGCTTTGCCGACTTGTACAGGATGAAAAACTGTGAACCATTTGAGTGGGCACCACTGTTCGCCATGCTAACAACACCTCTTCCAGAGTGAAGTAACTTAGAGTTTATTTCATCTTTGAAGGGTTTTCCCCATATGGATTCACCTCCTCTCCCAGTGCCAGTAGGATCACCACCTTGAATCATAAAGTTCCTGCATATGGTAAGATCAACAATAACATTACAACATTAGTATATGACTAAATTAAGGTATTTAATATGAAGTAAAATAAATCTCCACAATACCTTATATTTCTATGGAAAGCTACTCCGTTATAATAGCCTCTTTCACATAGAGTTATGAAGTTCTCACATGCCCTGGGAGTTATATCACAGTGCAGCTCAATGTTCAAATCGCCATGTGTCGTATGTAACTGAACATAACCTTTCTTCTTAGGATTTTTCTCAATTTTAACATACTCAAATTCGTTTTTCGTGACAGGATCATACGAGGTAGATGTGAAGGATCGTGAAGCAGCACCAGTTGTGAAACGGCTCTTCACCTAAAAGGGGGAAAAAGGATAAGTGTGATCTGGATATTAGCATAAATTATATAACATGTACACAAGTGTCCTTCAGGTTGAATTTATTTATAGGACCTCAAAACTGAGCGACCTCCGCAGTATGGTATAACCTAACCAAATTAGAACACACCAGCACCACAGAAGAATATGAATACTTCGTACTTTAGCAATGAGTACTACAATTTTTGTTTACTGAACTTCAAAGATTTATGAATAGTGTACTCCTAAACTCGTAGTTCTAAACTTCCAAATATCTCCTTCACTATTTATGTAATATCATCATATAGCCAATTTCTATTAATTCTGTCGATCTCTAATTTCATTTATTCCATCATTTTTAAAAATATTGTAGGCATAATTTTTAATAAGAAGAATAATATTATATTAAGGAGGAAAAAATACAAAGGTAAGGAGGATGAGAAATCCTCTAGATCAAACATTACATGAAAAGAGAAAAACAAAAATCCTCCAACTAGCCAGCCATGCAATCTCTATGCAAATCAGTATTAGGAATCCTTCCAAGTGCACTCCTGGCTGAAGCCAATAAAAAGCTAGAAAAGTGACCCTACAACCTTATCCTACAGCAAATTCAAGGCAAGGATTGACCACAAAAGATACAATAATTCCTCTCCATCCAAATACCCAAAGAACCACAAATCATCCACACCACCATAGAAACCTTCCTGCCTTAAGTCCTCCTCCTCATAACCAACCCCCCCTCCCCCCAAAAAAAAAAAACAAAAAAAAAAACAGAAAAATACACTAGAAGAAGATCTTCTACCAGCCTAGGACACATCCAATACTCCTTCCGACCCCCAAAACCATGAAATCACACTAGAAGAAATATTCTACCAGCCTAAGACACATCTAATACTCCAAAACCAAAACTTTGAACAAGGATTCTAGAGCAGCCACACAATAGGACAATGAAGAAATACACGATAAAAAGACTTATAAGGCCTGGAAATACATGGCTAAAGTCACAAACCTTGTAAGGTCTGCCTGTGCCACTGAAGCAATTGTTTATTGTGCCTTTTCAGCACCAGAGACCAAAAAAATCCTTCAACTAGGAAGCCTTAGCCTTCTAGATGTAAGAGGCAAATAGAACCACAAGATAAGATAAGAACAATTTGTAAAAAGCCCCCCAAGGATCAAGAGACCAAGCTCACAAATCAAAAATATGGCCGAAAAAGAGCAAGAGTCGAGAATGGATGAAGAGAAATTAAGGGTTAACCTACGCCTCGTTGTAATTTAAATTGCGATAGAAATGAAAGTTCCAAGCAACTGTGAAATCAGAAAGTGGTGACAAGATGAAAGGTAGAAAAGCAAGGGAAAAGCTCCACACAAGGCAACTTCCCCGAACTAGACCTCCTCCCAGAATATGACTCAATCATCTACACGGAAGCGAACCATGGCTAAGAAGGGGTTAACCCAAGAGGGAATCTTCCAAGACAAAATAATAGAGTAAGCGAGGAACATAATACCCAAGGACCCCTCCAACACCATTTTACCAAGAATAAGAAAAGGCGATCATAAGCAAAACAATGGTAGCATGCCTTGAGTTGAGCGTAGAAGTAATCTATATAAACTAAATATATTTGCTTGATCATTCATAAAGGTGGTTTTTACTTCAAGCATATTTTTGTTTGTGTGAGCAAAATATTAGTAATTCAATGGAAAAGAAAACTAACCAGCTTTGAATTTACTGGTGTCCTGTCACCAGCCATGTGCATAGCAATTCGAGCAGCAGTTTTATCACTTGGAGCAGCCTTTGCGGCAGCTGCACTTCTTCCATGTACAGAAGCAGATGCAGCGTCTACAATACTGTAACCAGGCTGAACTTTAGACTCGCCAATTGAATTTGATTTGGAATCCTCTTTGATACGTGATCTGGCAGCTAAAATGGAAGTAAGTGCAGTGGCCCTTTCATTTTGAGCCTTATTTCCACCTCCACCATGCAAAGCAATTTCCTTTCCATTCTCAGTTCCAAGCTCCTTTAGCATCTGCTTGATATCCCCAGTCACATTTATGTTAGATGCTGGATCTGACTCCAGTTTCTTTAATTCTGCATAGAAATATAATTAACTTCAAAATATGGCAGAAAAGAGTTCCAGTTAAACATAAGTGGGAGGATAAGTCTATTTGTCACCTTCATCATCGACTTTCAAACTTTTCTTTATGTGATCAAAATCCACGAGAACCTTGCTGTCAAGTGCATTCGGATTCTGCATGGAATAATTGCACATATGAGGGAAACTTTGTGATACTGCTGAAGCAAGAAGTTGAATTCATTTTTTCATCACGGCCAAACAGGAAGATACATATAAAAGCCATTAAGTACCTGAATTGTTATAATATCTTCCCTTCGGAATGGTTCATCAGTAAGAAGCTCCTTCCAGTTCTTAGTTTTAAGGTTTAACTCTTTGATGGCCTGTGCAGCAAAAGCAGATGGGTTAGTACAGATTACGTGCAGATAACTAACAAGTAATATTGTAAACCTTGATGATAAATGAGAAAACAAACCTCGTAGCAGAAAACATTTCCTGTCGTTTTTATAGCAACTATGTGTGTAAATTCTGTAAAAACCTTGTCCAGCACTGGGCAATGAAACTCTCCTACCAAAAAAAAGGGAATTTTTGCTATTGATCATTCCAAGATAAAAAAATAAAATATATGGGACCTTGAACATTAGAAGCAGGTAGAGAAAGTCACACGCACATAACATATACATGGCTATGAGAGTGGAAGGAGGGACCAGGGGAACGGAGAGGTCGCTAGTCTATTATCAACAATGATACATGCAGGTAAAAGTTGTCTCCGTACATTTTTGTGCTGAAACTAATCATAGTTCTACCTATAGATAACTGATAGACACATTATTGCATATTATTATCCCTCAATTTTATTATTTTATGTGTCTATTTTATTTAACTAATATCATTTATTTTGTTTTGTAGGATTTATTATTTATTAATCTTGATGAATAAGTAAAAGATAATATTCCAAGTTTTAAAGGAGGAAAAGGATTCTTCAAGATTACCATGTAGAAGTTGAAGTCAAAAAGGAAATAAGAGACCAAGTTCCTTGATTAGTTCACAAATAATTTTTTCCTATAAATAGTCTTGTTTTGGTGAAAGGGGAGATTTTTTTTTACTTCTTCTTGGTCGGGTAAAAAGCAAGTGGAAAGCATGAATATTTTGTTCCTTAGTTTTCTTTTCCTCTTCAATATGCGGCTTTGATCAGGGAGTACAATTAGTTGTATTTATAATCAATTTTATTAATTTAATGTTACTTTACTTATAATTGTTTGCCTTCAATTCTTATTCATTTAGTATCCTGTTAGATAACATGCCTTCCTATTAGTTTAATTAAGTTGATTAAGTTTTTATTTTATTTTATTAATTCGGTGCAATTAATATTAGTAGTCTTAATTTAGTTTGTTAATTATACATTGCATGGCTAGAAAAAAAATTTAATATCTACGATGAAGATGAAACTAGGTATTTTATAATAATTAGTTTCATTACGTTCCGATATTAATGCTTAATTGGTTTCGCCTTCATATTTATCTTCGAGCAAAATTTCATACATGATTCTTATATGGATTACGAGATTTTGATAGATTATAGTTAATCTGTGTATTTTTTTATTTTTATAATCTATGCTAACTCTCCGTATTAATAATATGAACCATTATTTTAAAGGGAAGGGAAAACAAAATTAAGAGTTAATTCGGAAAAATAAGGAATTATTTATTATGTTCGTACTTAGTGGATTCGGATTCCTAAGTAGTTTTTATCATTAATAGTCTTTGTTATTAATCATTAGCTTGTATATTTTAGTTAGTTAATCATCTCCATTATATCTATTTCTAATTTGCCTAAAATATAAATTAATGATATATTTAAAGTTAATCTAGTCTATGTGAGTTCGACATGTATTTGTCAAATCTACAATAGAAACTATGTACTTGCAATACGTAATTTTATCACATCAATAACCCTGACCAACAGATCTGGGATATTTGTTACATCCTTTGGAATAGTTTGCTTTTGTGAAAACACTTGTTAGATTAATATTAGCCACAGTGGTACAACCAAACATGAGAGAATGTCTACAGAAGTCATTCTTTGCTCCTTTTATCCTAATTGCTAAGAAGACTTCCGCTACACAGGAGGTCTTTATCTTTCATTGTATTTTCCTCTTCTGCATATCCTAGCAAAAACCATCTGCTCTGATGACAGTAGGGCTTCCCCCAAAGGACCCAACTGTTTCTTGATCTATATCTATACACCAAAAATTACTGCCTACAGGTGCAAACATGCTGTTTATTGCCAACAACGTCTACTATGACCCACTAACCAATTATAACATAGTCCCAATGAGTGAGTCTGAGATGTTTTATGGAAGCTCTAAATATATGATTGTGTGTCAACTCAAATCACTGACAGCTTGATATATGCAAGGTCAAAAAGAAAGCTAGAACAATCCAGTCTTTCCCTCCTACACAAAAATAAAATTATAGCAATTTGATGCCACCTTGAAAAAGATGTACATCCTATTCATATTTTCAGTTTGTGGGTTTTTCTATTCGACCCATATAAGTCTGGATGTAGTGAAATCTTCAGTTAAACCGCCAGTCCATAATCTCAAATCCTATAAAAGGCTTAGTTGCATATGGAAACCGCTTTGGATGTTCTACTATTTATTCACTGTGAATGCATATGAAGTTAACAAAATGAAGCCCTACATTATGGAATCAATTTCCTCTTCTATTAAGCCTTCAAACTTCGATGGTCATAACCTCAAGTCCATAAAACAGTTTCCTTTCAATCATAGAATAAAATAAACCTCAACCCGTTGTTTCTTTACACGTACTCAGAATGTGCATTACTTGTAAAGTTCAATCAGTGATAGCATAATAGCAATAGACATCCTGCAACATGAAGACTGAAGTCCTAAAAATCTTACCTTCGGAATTTTTGTGGAAGTTAAGTGGAATAAGATCCTCATTATTAAGCGGAGCTCCAGTAACAGGATGCTTCCCGTACTTCCTGATATAAGGAATAATGTTCCTACATCCACAATTTGCGACCAAACTCAATAACTATTAGAAAAATAAAATCAATTAAGCAATTGATGTGCTTCGCTTCTGTGTAAAGTGAAATTACGAGTATGCAAATAATGAATCAATAGAAATTAGATAGAAACTAACATAATGTCGAAGACGCTGCCATCGGCCGTGCATACTGGGTCCTCAAACGGCGTAAACGTCAGACTGCATAAATAACATTCAGATCAACAGTTATATCAATTAAATAAAAATATTTACAAGTAGATTGGGAGAAAGAGTGGGATGAAAACAGTACGCGCAGCAATAGAAGGGGAGGCGTTTGAAAGGGGTTCTGAGTTCTTTGGATTTGGCACCGCCCCACTCGGTGGCCCACTCCGTATTCGTTATGAACATCCGATCCTTGCTATGCTGTTTCTTCCCCATTATACTCTTCTTTCACTCTATTTCCTTCCAACTACTATTTCTTTCGAAGATATATGATTTTGATATAATTAGGGTTCCGGCGGGATTAATCTGCACAGATTGGGAGCTGAAGTCCCTGCTTGCGTGTGCCTCAGTATTTTTCTTCTCCACCACGGGAAATTTAGATAGCGGCGGCAGCAGCAGCAGCAGCAAACCAAATTTTAAAGACGTTCGAAATTTCACCGTCTAAGTTGTTCGCCGGCTTCTTTCGGCCAAGTAACCGATATCGAGTCGAAGTGAAAAAAAAATTGAATAAATACATACGGGAAATATGGGCCCAATAAAGCCCATTTATTTCTACCCGATACCGGTGATAAAAACTCTTATCGGTCGTCGAATCCAAATGAAGTGGTTCAATGAGAGTCCGAGCCGTTATTGAACCATGAATTAAAGAATAAATTTATATATATAATATTTAAATATAAAATTAAATATTATATTTATTTTAAATATTAAAAAATAAAGTATGACAAGAATTTTAATAAAATATTTTACTTTTTAATGGTTAAGATGGATATAATATTTAAATATTATGTATTTATATTTATTTTAAATTAAAATAAAATAAAGTTGTATTATAGTCTTTGATTTTTACTTATCAAAACGTTTTAATAAGCCAGTATTCTCTTAAAACCCTTTTTTGAACCATTACAATAATCATTATCATTGGCTAATTTCTTATAAAGAACAAACTCAGGGAAAAAGTGTAAACATAACTTATATGATATTGATGAAATTTAAAGCTAAAGCTTAAAAATTGCAAATTTTCAATATTATCTTTAACATTAGCATTATTATCTTGTTGATACATTATGAATTTCTAAAAAAGACAAAGTGTTATGCCTGAATAATTGTGTGCGAACGTGTCAGGGTTCACTAAACTCAATGCGAGATAATGTTTGTTTAATTGATATTATTTTATTCAATTAACATTATTTTTTAAAATCGATCAACTACTTAGTTAAGACTAGTCAGACGATTAGAGAGAAGAAATAACTATTTCTCTAACAGGTCTTTTAATCTTTAACTAAGGGTTTCAATGTTAAACACTTTATTTTAATGGTAATTGATTCTAGTTGTCGACTTATTGATTTATAGTCAAAGTTGAGCTAAACTATTAATATCAAATTGTTGAACTATTATCAGTTAAATTATCTCAATTTGTTGATTTTTATGATCAAGTTCAGTCAAACATACAAATTAAACAAGATAATCAGGAGATATGATAAATACAATTATAAAGCAAGTTAAACTAGTCTACTTGTTTGTTTAGAAAATAACAATATCACACATGTATGTATGTGTATATATATATATATATATATATATATATATATACACACACACATGTAAGAACTTTAAATACTAGTAACGGACAGTTAAGTAAAAACTTGAATAAAACTAATGGATATATTGTAAACTTTATAATTCGAATCAAATATATTGTGACACCCCAAAATCTGGACCCACATAGCCCAAACTTGGGTTGTCAAAAGACTACAACAAAATTATTACAAGTAGTGCAACGTACAACAATACAGTGTATAATAATACACAACTAAGTCTTTCACGACTATTGTCACACTATTTTACAACACGTGAAGACTACGATAGCTGTCCCTCGAACTCTCACTACATTCCCCAGCTAGACCCAGCTACGTTCTCATCTCCTGTTGAAAAACAATGGGACAAAAAAAAAGAGTGAGCTCAAATAGCTCAGTAAAGAATATCATGACTAATATAATGGCGAATAAATTATCATTAGCCTTCAACAGTTGAGTTCTTGATAGAATACAATAGACTACAAGGTTTATATTAAAAACTGCAGTTAAATTCTTGAACAATGTTCAGATTAATAATAGCAGCGGAATGAGCAATCTATTAGAAGAATAATGCAGACTATAATGTCCACTCGGTTCTCTTTTTTGGAAAAACATCATCAACTTTTATCATCTGAAATACCATTAGTCAAGATAATACAATTCACAGTTCCTGATCATAATCATGCAGATCAACAGTTCATCTTTGCACTACGGGCCAACGACATTCAATATAACACCAACGGTCATGATTATACCAGATTCAGCCTTTGGTCATAATCATACCAAACAACAGTTCATATTTGCACTACGGGTCAAAGAGAACATTCACCACGTGCCATAAAAGACACCGAACAAATGTATCGCCTTTAACCTATTATATCGCCTTTAACCTATCATCTGTTTAACAATTATATCACATTTGTGCCCCCCGCCACAGATATTCACAACAACTTGATTTTGGATGATTAGAATGATATAAATAATGAACAGAAGAAACAGGATAAACAATAAGTATCAGAAGTTTACTTTGTACAGATTCAAATAATGTCCAAATTGTCAACATGATGTGGAGTGAAATTCAAAAATGATATTCAAAATCCACAGTTCAGAATAATTGTTACAGTTCAATAGAAAGGTTCACGTAAATAGGATGGTTCAATTAAAATGATGGAGTGCAACTATTATGGAACATATAATATTTTCAGGAATTATAGAAGCAATAGTTTCATAATAAGTTTCGATATAGGTGTATGAAAGAAAATAATATCCCTTACCGTAACAGGTTTGATTAACAAAAAGTGAAGGAAATTAATATTCCTTACCATAGTAAGTTTGAATAATGGAAGATGAAAAAGATGGTATCCCTTATGAGTATAAAGGAAAATAATATCACTTACGAATAGGAAAGAAAATGATATTATAAACGAATATGTAATAAAAGTGTCATGTGATAATTCGTGTAAACAAATTATTTCTATAAGAGACAAATAAGAAATGAATACAAAGAGTAATTCACCAAA
The DNA here is from genome assembly GCA_947179155.2 of Hedera helix. NCBI lineage: Eukaryota > Viridiplantae > Streptophyta > Magnoliopsida > Apiales > Araliaceae > Hedera > Hedera helix. The sequence continues at coordinate 42,985,404 of OX359270.1, read as the reverse complement.
CATGTGGTAATCCGCGTAGTCAGGTTATTCTCAGAGATTAATAAGGAATGAATACGAAAGGTTATTCACCAACAGGCGGTAATCCGCGTCGTAAGGTTATTCCCACAATTTAATAAAAATTGAATACGAAGAGTTATTCACCAAACAGGCGGTAATCCGCACAATAAGGTTATTCTTAGAGATTAATAAGGAATGAATACGAAAGGTTATTCACCAACAGGTGGTAATCCGCGCCGTAAGGTTATTCCCACAAATTAATACATGAAAATAAATGGCACATCTTATGAGTAAGAAAGAAACGGTATTATTTTCGAGAATCAAATAATGATAATCCCTTACAGTGGTAAGTTTAAATAATAGAATATGAAAGAAGATGATATTTCTTACCTTAACACGTGACTGGATATTGATTTAAATGAGGTCGATTAACTTGAACAGTACTCGTACACTTATGAATCTTCACAAATACTCAATATGACTTAAGCACACTTAGAGAGAACATACACAAGAAGTATTTAGAGAGAGAAATAAAGAACAAGTAAGAAAGTTTATGAAAAATCTTTAAGTTAAGGCCTCTATTTATAGCCAAAAATCTTATCATAACCAAGATTTCCTAATTTAATTCAAACCGTTCATTTCAAGATAATGTTTAATCCATACCATTCATTTCATCTTTTAAGATTTCTTTAATCTAAACAATTTATTTAAAGATCATCTTTTAATCTACACCATCCATTTCAAATTCTATATTATCTTTAATCTATACCATTCATTTCATCTTTTAAGATTTCCTTAATCTAAATCATTTATTTAAAGATCATCTTTTAATCTACATCATCCATTTCAAATTCTATATTATCTTTAATCTATACCATTCATTTTATATCACCTAACTTTATATTATAAACAAATAACTTTATTAATTCAATTATTCAACAATAATTCACACTTATTCATTATTATGACTAATTGTTATAAATACAGTGTAGTTGACACTTTGAGTTAGATATCAAGTCAATTAATTAATGAAATACAACTGTTTAAATAACATCATAATAGATATAACAATAATGCAGAAAGTATGTAAAATAAATAATACGTTACTGTGTCATGACAATTATTGATTCAATAATGTGAATTACTGTGCATATGCTACTGTGACAATTATCAGTTTATTAATATGAATTATTGTGCATGTGACAATAAAGTCAAATATTGTACGATAACCACTTTATCAGTTTAATAATACGAAACACTGTGCAATGCCGTGTGCTACTGTGCAATACCGTGTGCTACTATGCAATACCGTGTGCTACTATGCAATACCATATGTTACTTATAATACCGTATATTACTATTCTTTTACCACCGAATATTTTAACAATTCAAAGTGATAGTACCATTAACCATTTAAAAAATTGTTTATGTTATCATTCTCAAATAAATTGACTCGACAACACATAGTTTTTTATTTACTAACTCATAAATTATAGGACAATATTATCACTATTGGATAATATTTTAATTACCGACCAGTATTATTAATAATATTGAACAAAATCTTAATTAGTTACTGATATTATTAAACCTTTAATAATATTTACCTGATTACCAATATTATTAATTATTTAATAATATTTCATCATTTATTATTATCATTAAATATTTAATAATAATTTACTCTTTTAGTAATATTTAAAGACTTAAACAATTAAATGTAAATTATCTAATCATTTTATTATTTTTTTAATTCCTTCAATTTATTTATTTAATATTAATTAATTAAATAAATAATTTAATTAACTTTACTTGTTATTTATCATTACATAAACAATTATCTTTTAACCTTATTTTCCTTTAATTATCATTTAATACCATTTAAATAATAATTAATTAATTAATTAACCCTATTTATTATTTAATATTAATTAAATAACAAATGATCATATTATTCACTTCATCCCCATTTAATTATTATTTACTATCCTTTAAATAATAATTAAATAATTAATCATTCTTATTTATTTAATAATAAATAATTACCGTATTAACTTTATCTTTCTTTAATTATTATTTAATATCTTTTAAATAATAATTAGATAATAAATCACAATAATTTATTATTTAATATTAATTAATTAATAAATAGTTATTTTATTAACTTCATATACTCCTTTACTTTATTTATTATTTAATATTATTTAAATACTAAATAATTACCTTTATGTATTATTCAATTAAAATTGAATAATACATAATTATTTTATTCTATTATCCTTATTGCATCATATTGATACATTTGATCTAATATTGATATATTTGATTTGACAATATATCAAAATATTAATCGTTATTGCATCATCTTGATATACTTGCTTCAGTATTGATATATTTGGCTTGAAAATATATCAATATCGTTATTGCATCATCTTGATATATTTGCTCCAACATTGATATATTTGACTTAAAAAATATATCAATATCGTTATTTGTATCATCTTGATATATTTGGATAAAATTAATTATTCACTTATTATTAGGGGTCCCAAACGAAAACTTGCATAACTTTAGTTCTACAACTCTGATTGACCTTTAGTCGGTCTTGTTCTCTTCTTATCTTCTTAAATTACAATTTTCGTCCATCAGATCGTTTATTTGAATAAGTTTTGGCCACTTAAAGTGGCCAAACAACCAACTGATAGTGAGTATTTTTCGACAGCGGGGTCGTTTATTAGAAAAATCACAACTCACTCATTTTAAATCGGTTTTTAGTCATTCCACTTGGAGAATCTTCGTATTGAATAGCCCTATCACCCGAAGTTGATGGATCATGAATCCAACTTACGGAACATAAACAGTAACTCCGAGAGCGGGCTGTTCAGTTTCAATTTTCTGGTAAAAATATTTTTAAGTTTTCTTTCAAACATTTTGACATAAACACATCATAATACACAAGTTAAATACATGTTAACCTATATAAAACATGTTTAGCAAGAATCTAGCCATTTAGAACATCAACATAACATTTTTTTTCATAAACTTGAAAGAAAAACAAGATTAAAGTTTTAAGGCTTATTTTCTTTACTTGTTGCTTTTAATGGCTACTTTCATTCTTCTTCCTTGGTATATGATGAAGCTAGATGACATGAAAGACTCCATCTCCTTCTCCTTTAGGTGGAGGCACCTTCTTCTTCTCTAGCTCTCAAAGAAAATACTTACAAGTTTTATCTCAAGAACTCTCTCTTGGACACAAATGAAGATAATGAAAGGGAAATGTCTAACTCATTAGACTAAATGCAAGTATACTTGCATAATAACAGATATAACAATTATATCTATCAACAATCTCCATCATGAAGCTAGCAAGTAGTGTGGCTAATGTGAATTATTAACACTTAAACCATTAAGTTTAGTCCACACAACATCCAACACAAGCTAGGTAATTATTAAATTTGAAAATCATTTTGGCCCATTTCTCTCTCTTCATTGCGGACAATACAATGGACCTTGTGTCTCAAATTATTTGTCATCTTATTTGCTTTTAATAATTAAATGGGCTACACAAATTAAATACCAAGTGGACTAATAATTAGACCACACTTAATATTCATTTGGGCTTGCTATTAAATGACTTGGACTAACATTTAGTCAAGTCCATTAAATTTAACATTTGACTATTTAATTCAACACAATGATGTCTTGTTTAATTTGTCACATTATTAATTACTGAGTCCATGATCAAATAAATGTTTGGGCATAACTAATTAATTAAATAGGCTAGTCAATTAGTAAGTAATTACTAATTATACTATTAAACAATATTATTAATATTACACATTGTTCACGTTAATTAATACCCATATTAATTAATTAACTCACTAACTATATTCAATTTAATTGAATATTTAATTAATAAACATTTATTCATTCTCTTGATATTTTGATTTGTTACCTTACATTCACACATGTAAGTATACTCGTGTTATCAGGTATACTTTTACCTCATTCTATTCACACTGTTATTCCACGTAATCACAATCACACAAGGTTCGTTTTAAATTTTAAGACTACCATATCAATAACTTGGTTATACATACAAGTCTTACATTTATTAAATATTTAGGCTTGTTCAATATATTCATATGACTTACCATATATATTAATTTGACTCGCTATAATCTTAATCCATTTTGGACTATTATTTAATTTCTAACACTTGGCTACTAGGTTGAGTTTAATTTTAATTGCCACCACAATACTTAGCTTATCTCTTCCCAATTTACTAATTTGGGTTATCTTAATTTACCATTCAAAGTTTAACTTTTATAAGCTTGTTTAATTAATATATTAAGCTTTGCAGTGATCTTAATGATTAATTCAATTAATCATTTATCATGTTCTTCTAAAATATAATTAGCACACCTCCAAGTATATTCGTATCTATATATATACACCTTTTCGTTAACTTAAAAATGTATCCCTAATTGAGATTTATTTCCTTAATAAATTTTCAGATACATCATATTAAAAATTTCTTATAATATATCTTTTAGTCAAATACATTTATCAAACCTTAAAGATATTATATTACTTTATTATTAATATACCTCCAAGTATACATAATAATCAAATTATATGTTTTAAAATTTAAAACCCACATTTAATGCCTAACACATAGATTAGGTTAAAACATTTACTCATTTTCTACACATTTTACTTCTCAAAATCTAGGTTTTAAACTTCAACCTTTATTTCATCATCTAAAATTTTATTTAAAAGTCTTGTGAAATATTCGGGATATTACAGAAAGTGTGTATATTACTGCTATGTATGACTATTTCAAATACATCTTCAACGATTTTCTTAATTTTAGGCCTAGGTCTGCCTTTATCTAAACGTAGACCTGCAAACGAACCAAACTGTTCGCGAACCGGTTCGGTTCGAGTTTAACTATCTGACCTTTTTGAACCGAACTCGTACATGGTATCGAGTTCGATTGCTCGATCGAACATGTTTGCGGACCATGTGGTTCAGTTTGACTATCTTCGTGAACAGTACGGTTTGGTTCAGTTCAAACTGTTCGCAAACCGGTTCGGTTCGAGTTCAACTATATGACCTTTTTGAACCGAACTCGTATATGGTATCGAGTTCGATTGCTCGATCGAACATGTTTGCGGACCATGTGATTCAGTTCGACTATCTTCGTGAACAGTACGGTTTGGTTCAGTTCGAGTTTGGTTTGATTCGGTTCGTTAGCTGCTAGAGTTCGAATTATATTTCTTATATGTTTAATGTTTTTAAATTCTAAATACAAATAATTAGCTATTTCATATTAAATTTTAAAGTTTGTCTTATCGATAATTGTTAAATTTTTAGTACGTTTTTTTTTTATTACTCAAACATTTTTTTATTTTTTTAATAATTGATTAGAAGTACACATTTTTATTAAATAATTAATAAATAATGTGTACTCCACCCCCCCCCCCCCCCCCCCCCCCCCCCCCCCCCCCCCCCCCCCCCCCCAATCTTCGTTACAAAGAAGTCTTCTATGTTGATTTTCAAAATGAAAAAGTTGATAACAAAATATGTTTTCAAATTTCAAAGTCTAAAATAGTTATAAAAACACTTTAATAAATTACTTTTAAATTATAAACTATTTTAAAACCGAGGATAATTTTTTTTTACTAAACCTCTGCATTTGGCCAAAAACTTCTTCAGCCTAAACCCTTTCTCAAAGTTCTTTACCTTACTTGGGTGAGTTGGGTCTGGCAAACTACACACCCTGGACTTGACGTAACGGTGAAAAAGGCACCATTCAGTCACCGGAATGGGTGATGACCGGAGCAGCAGCAGTGGAGAAGAAGACGGAGACGCCGATTGGAGAGCCGCCATCGATTCCGTCGCCAACACCACTTTTAATAACGGTATAGTCTCTACTTCCAACGGGGGTTCTACAGCAAATTCCATTACCCATCGAATCCGAGAGGATAAACTAGTGGACAACAAAAAAGCTCAAGAAATCAAACACTGCCAATTGAAGGTCACTCCTCCTCCTCGCTAACTACTTTTGCTTATTTAATTTTTAATTTTTAATTTTTTCCCCTTTTGTGAGTACAGAGTGGTTCATTTCATACTGTATTGCTGTCTACTACAGAGTACTACTTATCTACAATTATTAGCTTTTTCCATGGAAATATAAGCTTGTTTACCAATTTTTGTGTTCTGCAATGGTGTTCCAATTTGTTATGTGCAAATTGCAATGCGTTTTGGGTGCTTATTATTCTGTGTGAAACAAAGATTGGTTTAATAGTTTATTTTTTCCACCTCAAAAGAATGTTCTTCCCCTTTAGTTTAAACGGATCATCTTACCTTTGTATTTACACATTTGCAATTTTGGTAGCCAAAGTCTGGTTGAATACATGGAGCAATATCAATATTTAGAATACAGTTATTTAAATCACGGTCTTGTAAAATATTGCAACTTAAAACCTTTCTGTGTTGTAGGTTATAGTTACTACCAGGAGCATTTAGGTTATATATGAGGCCAATCATTGTTTGCAAATAATGTCAATAGCTAGGTTTGTTTATAAGCCAACCCTTCCATTATTCACGATCCCGGAGAAAAGTTATTTTATACAAAAATATGAATTCATCAGAGAGAGGGGGAGGGGGGGTATGAATTTATCAGAGAGGGGGAGGGGGAAGGGGAGGGGTGGGGGTGGGTGGGATTATTCGTATGACATTATTCATTCTCTTTGGAACTAGTTTGATGCTTAATACAGGAAAGGCGAAGAAGTCTGCATTAATACGAGTTATTCATAATTAATAGATTAGCCTTAAACTTCAAAGGATAAGCTCAAAATGGAATGAGGTAAGAGACCATGGTGAATCTAATGTCGCTAAGTGAAAGGTTGCACCAGCTAAACTCATAATTGTTTAAGTTTCTACTGGTGTTTCACTTCTTTTGGTATTTTCTTAATTTGTTTGTTAACTATTTCCCATAATGGACTCTTGACAGGCTCAAAAGCTTCTTGATGATATATTAGAGAAGAGCATTGAAATAGTTAGCAATCCTATTCATGATTCTAATAGCAATTCCTCAATGGATGAAGGTGGAATTCGATTGTTTAAGGACGCACCAATTGGGATAGTGTTTGATCACGTAGGTAAGTATATCTTTTCAAACATTTCAATTTTTTATTTTTTTTACTGACAGCCAGAATAATTTTGGTGCTTACACTTTAATAAATGATACCGAGTCTTGTAAAAATCCAACTACTCCGATTTGGATACAATTTATGTAATGGCTTTTCAACTTAAGTGGATAGACCTCCTGGGAAGAAAAAAGAGATTAAGCAGATGGGTAATGGGTTCAAGCTTGTCAGTTATTTAATAATTTTCTGTCAACTTTGTTTTAAGGTGTTATAATTATGATTAGAATTTTGTTTTTCCTTCATTTTGTGTTCAAAGAAGCTTTTAAGTCAAGTTGTGGGTCCAATCAGTTGGATAAATAGTTGGCTTACTTGTACTAAGAATTGCTCTTATTACCAAGTTTTGTCACCATATACTAATTATATCCTATTTAGTGAACCAACTTTGTGAGCTTTAACAAACTCGTCTGAGAACCTCTACATCTAAACACCCAAACACGCTCCCAGGTCCACCAAATGGTACGTGTGCCAATTCTTTGAAACTTTCTCCAGAATACATGATTGAAGAATGATTTGTTCAATCCCACTGTTGTCACCTTCTTTGGTGCACATGTCCACTTTTTCGAGTTGTATCTAATGAGTAAATGATATATACACATTTTCAGATGAACTTCAGGGACCAAGAAAAAGACCAAGAATTGTTCCAGGGCCAGAATTTGATGAAAAATCAAAGAAGGTTTGCCTCTTCATCTACAAACCGCTGTTTCTTTTCTTTCATTCATTTTACGTTCTAGTATGCATCTTTGATTTAATCTCACCTTTTGTTCGACATATTTGTGACAATGATGACTCACAGTTTCGACGCCAACTTGAATCTGTCGTGGTGGACGGGATGGATGTAATAACTGCAGCACAAGATGCTTCCCAGAAATCATTAGCTAAATTGGAAGCTAGAGATGCAGCAGCAAAAACAGCTGCCAAAAGAGAGGAAGAAAGAATCGCCGAGTTGAAAAAGACTAGGGGAGAGAGATGGCTGCCCTCTATTGCCAGAGAGATGCAAATAAAGTTTCGAGGTCGTTAGTACTTGTCTTGCAACAATGTAATGGACTTCTGCGCCGTAGATCGGTAGGTGGCTCACATAATCCCCAACCAAATTAACTTTGTTAGGTTTTACATAATTCCTAGCTTCCTATTGTTTATGCTCCAATGATTAACTTGATCTTCAATTGTAGCCATTTAATGATCCTCCATTGTTACTTTTTCTCAACGGAAATTTTGGCAACCAGTTCCAACAAATTTGATGGTGCTTTTCTAAGCTTCCCTTCACCTTTTTGACCTTATAATTAACATGATTTTCCAAGTCTAATTCTATTGTGGTTTGTTGCCAGGAGAGTTAGAACATCCAAAATTTTCTTAGGTTCTCATGCGGCAATAGTCCCTAGCATTGTATCCCCATAGATTGGGGAAAAAGAATTGATGCAATGTCTAAACTGTTTCTGTGTCATCAGAAAGCTTTGTATGCTTCCTTCAAGGCCAGAAAGTGGAGTTGCTGCGTAAATAAATTGCATTTACCTCCTCTAACTTGTCCATATGTCTACTGTGTCACAGAGTTTCTTAATGCTCAATTTTGGGAAATTAGTTTCTCCTAAAATACTGCAAAAGGAAGCTCAATGTCAAACAATTAAAATAAATGGAAAGGATGGTGTTGAGTAAATACTTCGTACCAAGGTGAAGACGTCTTTAAATTATCTCTCTTCTACTCAGAAATAATATAGCAAGTACTCCCTTGATTCTGCAAAATAATTACAAAAAGTAAATAAATAAGTCACATTTGTAAAATTTGCATGAAGATGTATTCTTTTTGTTCCATAAATATCCTAAAAATAGTATGTTGTTAGTTAAGTGGTTGATATGATATGATAATAAAATTATAATGATTAATTTAAAAGCGTATATGTCATTTTATACTTATTGTCAATAATAAAAATGACTTCTTTATAGAATAATTGTTTTTCTTCTATTATTAAAGGGCTATTTTATGGAATAGAGTGAGTTCTAAATTTAATTACACCCACTGGACTGGAGAAATCAAAAAATGCCTGTTTAAAAGATTGATTAGTGATTTAGGGTTGCCTTGTGGGTCAATATATATATATAACAAAATCGCCTTTCAACTCTATATTTTAGAAGTGGTTATTTAACTCAAAACTTTAGTAATAAATTTTAACTATAAATAAAATTTTATTTAACCCTAAAAAAAAATAAGCTCAAATCTTTTGATCATCAAATTTCATCCTTACAATCCGAAGTTCCTCAAATCTCTTGGTCACTAAACACTGGAAGTACCATAATTACTCATCTCTTTCAAGTTTCAATTGTTATAGCATATATGTTGTATGTGCTAAATTTAGTTAATATTATTTGTTGTCTCTTCCTCTCTTAATCTATATGGTAAAGTTTTTGGTTTATGTTGGTTGTGTTTTGTTTTTATCAAGCACTGTGTCGTACAATCTTTGCGTCCATCTTTCTACACATAATTATAATTATCACACAAATTTTATTTATAATTCATAAATCAATACTCAATTATATATAGGTGATATTCACGAGCTTATATTGAGAGTAATTATAATTAAAAGATAAAATTAAATAAAAAAGATTATATGGAGCTAATTATAAACACATAAAAAAAATATATGTAAGTTAAGATATAAAGTATAAATACATGCGTGTCTGTATTTAAATATTTACATCCATAGTAATAATAATAGTAATAATAATAATAATAATATCCATTTTTTTAACCCTTCAAAAGTAATTTTTTACATTTAAATATTTGTTCTAGCTTAAATATTAAGAATTACATTGTTGATGAATGTGATCGTCAAGCTAAACTTTGAACGATCATTATATATTCATATTCGATTATTAGTATTTATGGTGTTTGAACTGGTGACGTTTAGTGCTCTTGATCATCACATAAAAAATGGTATAATGCATTTAAGTTTTAAATATTATTTTTACAAATTAAATAAGATGTGTCGATAATATAATTTATGTAGATGAACAAAATTTTTAAATGCGTCTAGAATTTCAAATATTATAATAAAATTAGCTCATGATCCAGTGCAAAACACTTAATATATACATAATTATTGATGAAAAATTAAATAAATTTAAAAATCTACAATAATAATTCATCTATTTATATTAATATAAATGATAGTATTCATCTATAAATTAATGATTTATTTGTTTATATAATTATATATTCATCTATTTATAACAGGTAAAATATTATTTAAAATCAAATAGTTATATTTATATAATTTAATAATAATAAATTATTATATAATTAAATATTATTATTATCAAAAATATAAATTTTAATAAATACTAACTAAATATGAATGACAACGGACTTTGACGACTAACGCTACATGTCCGTGCCTCACGGAGGCCTATCTACTGTCCCACAGTAGTCTAGGGATATATTTGTTTAGTGATTTAACGTTTATCTATTTCATCATTCCGTGCGGAGCTTGTGTTATTTATATTTTTGTATTATATTATATTAATATATTAATTATAAGAATAACAGATTAATATTGTGTACTATGATTTTTATAAATTAATTTTTTTTCTTATGAGATACATTATTTAACTAATAATGCACAACTAATTATTAATGTGAAATTAAATAAATTTAAAAATTTGACAATAATAATTCATTTTCTCATATAAATTAAATAATACTATTCATCTTTAAATGAATGTATGAATATATAAATAAATAAATTATTAATTTAAAGATGAATAATATTATTTATATTATAGATGAACTATTATTGTAGATTTTTAATATACATTATTAAAAATAAATAAGTAGTTATGCATTATTAGTTAAATAGTATATTTTAGAAGAAAATAATTTTTTTATATAAAAATTATTGTACATAATAATAATCTATTATTAATATAATTAATAGTATAATACAAAAAAAGTTAATTTTTTTAATACTAAAATCTATGATTTACATGGTATCATGAGTTAGTTTAATTATAAAAAAACAAAAAAATACGTTGAATATGTTAGTTCTGGACCTTCTGGTGTGCCGTATCATCTACTGCTATCAATGGTTTTTATTATAATTACTAACTCATTATTACAAGCTAGTAGCTCGATTCCAAAACTAATCAAAAGATGAATTATACGTAGAGGCGTATGACGGACCAAGTTGCTTACTCATGGGCCTGGAATTAATAAAATATATTCATTTATTATTGAAAAGGAATATGTAAAAAAAAAAGTACAAGTTAACAAAAATTAATGACAAAATATAACACAAAATATATTTTAACCATTAAAATTTATATCAAGTCTTATTTTTTAATAATTAAAATAAATATAATGTTTGATTTTATACCTATTTAATTTTTATTTATATAATACTAGTGTCTATCTAAAAGAAGACGAGTAAAAGAGGCTGCACACCGTGTCCGACATTCTATATTGTTGGTTGGTAAGTGGAAGTTGGTGCAAGACTGTTGGGTACCTACCATATTTATTGCAATAATCTCCTCTTACTCACCAAAGTTCCACCTCTTGAATTGAAACCGGAAAGTGTCACCAAATAGGAGAGCTAAACTTTCTTGGTTTAACGGTAAAAATCTTTAGTCACTCTAATAGGGTGGGTGGTTGAATGAGGTGATGGCCGTGGTGTTGTCAATGGTGGCCGACAGTATTACTATGCTTTGGGGTCTGCAGGAGCGGCGTTTCGCCATGGTGTTTGAGGTTGTCAGCTCCGTTGCATGTTCCTTTACCATGGCCCTGGTTGGCTGCTTCTTGATAGCCTTTCGGCGAGCAAATGAACTGCCTGTACATTTCTTCTGAATTTCACAAATCCTAATTATTAGCTTTCATAAGGTTGTGAATGACAAATTCAGAAGGCAGCAATTATTACGAAGACAAGTTCAGAAAGTAGCAGCAGAACGATAAAGATAGTAAATTATTGTAATGCATTATGACATTCCAAAAAAATAATAATCTCACAGTGTACTTTTACAGCCAAGTATTTCATTCGACTGTCTTTCTTCTTTTTGTTTTTACTTATTAGTAATATTTTACTCGCTGGTAATGTTACTTTCATATCTTATTGTCCTACTTTATTCTTTTCCACAATTTATCAGCAACTAAGTGAATAATTTTTTTCCCGTCTTTATATTTGTAAATGGGGACGAGTATGTATATTAATTCCACATTTATATGACACATTGTAAAATAGACCACACCAGAGGCTAAAATAGAGAGAGATGAGCAGGAAGATTACAAAAAACTAGGACATGATAATTAGGGATAAAAATACAAATAAATGAAAATACATTTATTTTGTTTTTGAAGAATTAAAATCATATGAAAATGGCTAAAAATATTTATTTTTGCTTGATGGGTTTGATGTACAACTCATTTTAAAATTTAATATCATTCTTTTTTATTTATTTTGCCTTAAATACATTGAAGAGACTAATAAAACACAAAATATTAAAGTAGTAAATAATGATATTCAAATTGTCACGTAAGTCAATAAACTTCAATTTGAAGAGTTTTTTTTTGTGACGCCCCCAAATCTAGGCCTACATAGCCCAATTTGAGACGCCATAAAATATAAAATTTCTAATACAAATAGTACATGAAACAGAAATACAAACTCAATAATACACAACTAAGTCTTCACTATTATTGCCACACTATATACAACATGTGAAGACTACAATAATTATCACTCGGATCGTCACTCCATTCCCCTGCTAGACCCGACTACTCTCTCATTTTCTGAAAAACAATAGAACAAAAGAAAGGGTAACCTCAAATAGCCCAGTAAGAAATATCATGACTAATATAATGACAAATAAATTATCATTAGTCTTCAACAGATGAGTTATTAATTGAATATAATAGACAATAAGCTTTGTATCAATAATAGCAGCGGAAAGAGCAATCTATTAGAAGAATAATGCAGACTATAATGTCCACTCGCTTCAACTTTTATCATCTTATACATCGCTGGTCATGATAATATAAATTTTCAGTTCCTGATTATAATCATGCCAGTCAATAGTTTATCTTTGCATTACGAGCCAAAGATATTCAAATATAACACCAACAGTAATGATTATACCAGTTTTCAGCCTTTGGTCATAATCATACCAACAACAGTTCATCTTTGCCCCAGGCCAAAGAGAATATTCACCACGTGTCCTTAAAGACACAATAATTATATCGCCTTTATGTGACGCCCCCAAATCTAGGCCCACACAGCCCAAACTTGAGTCGTCAAAAGACTACAACAAAATTATTACAATGAAATACAACGTACAACAATACAGTGGATAATACAACACAACTAAGTCTTCATTATTATTGCCACACTATTTTATAACACGTGAAGACTATGATAGCTATCCCCGCACTCTCACTCCATTCCCCGGCTAGACCCCGTTACGTTCTCATCTCCTGTTGAAAAACAATGGAACGAAAAGAAAGGGTGAGCTCAAATAGCCCAGTAAGAAATATCATGACTAAGATAATGACGAATAATTTATCATTAGCCTTCAACAGTTGAGTTCTTGATAGAATACAATAGACTACAAGGTTTATATCAAAAACTGCAGTTAAATTCTTAAACAACGTTCAGATCAATAATAGCAGCGGAATGAACAATCTATTAGAAGAATAATGCAGACTATAATGTCCACTCGCTTCTCTTTTTAGTAAAAATATCATCAACTTTTATCATCTGAAATACCATTAGTCAAGATAATACAACTTCACAGTTCCTGGTCATAATCATGCAGATCAACAGTTCGTCTTTGCACTACGGGCCAAAGACATTCAATATAACACCAACGGTCATGATTATACCAGATTCAGCCTTTGGTCATAATCATACCAACCAACAGTTCATCTTTGCACTACGGGCCAAAGAGAACATTCACCACGTGTCATAAAAGACACCGAACAGATGTATCGCCTTTAACCTAGTATATCGCCTTTAACCTATCATCTGTTCAACAATTATATCACATTTGTGCCCCCGGCCACAGATATTCACAACAGCTTGATTCTTGATGATTAATACAAATAACAGTGATACAAATGATGAACAGAAGAACAGGATAAACAATAAGTATCAGAAGTTTACTTTGTGCAGATTCAAATAATGTCCAAATTGCCAACATGATGTGGAGTGAAATTTAAAAATGATATTCAAGATCCACAGTTCAGAATAACGGTTACAGTTCAATAGAAATGTTCAGAAAATAGGAAGGTTCAGTTGAACTAATGAAATTCAACTATTATGGAACATATAATATTTTCAGGAATTATAGAAGCAATAGTTCCATAATAAGTTTCGATTTAGGTGTATGGAAGAAAATAATATCCCTTACCGTAGCAGGTTTGATTAACAAAAGGTGAAGGGAATTAATATCCCTTACCATAGTAAGTTTGAATAATGGAAGATGAAAAAGATGGTATCCCTTATGAGTATAAAGGAAAATGATATCACTTACGAATATGGAATAAAAGTGTCATGTGATAATTCGTGCAGACAAATTATTTCCACACGAGACAAATAAAAAGGGTTATTCACCAACAGGCGATAATCCGCACCGTAAGGTTATTCCCATCAATTTGAATACGAATAGTTATTCACCAAACAGGCGTAATCCGCACCGTAAGGTTATTCCCACAATTTAATAGAATTTGAACACGAAGAGTTATTCACCAAACAGGCGTAATCTGCACCGTAAGGTTATTCCCACAATTTAATAGAATTTGAACACGAAGAGTTATTCACCAAACAGGCGATAATCCGCACCGTAAGGTTATTCTCAAAGATTAATAAGGAATGAATACAAAAGGTTATTCACCAACAGGCGTAATCCGCACCGTAAGGTTATTCCCACAATTTAATACATGGAAATAAATGGCACAAGAAAGAAACGATATTATTTTCGAGAATCAAAGAATGATAATCCCTTCAAGTAAGAAAGAAAATAATATCCATTTATGATGATGAAAAGAGTGATACCCCTTACCTTAACACGTGACTGGATATTGATTTAAATGAGGTTGATCAACCTATATTTTTATAATAAAATTAGTAATTACCACATATAAATTTCAAAGTGTATGATAACTCGTATAATATGAATTATCAAAATTATATATATTTAACATAATTTTTGTAGTATAATATAACTACTTTTAAATAGTTTTAAAAATAATATTCCAAAATAAATCTTCCAAAGAAAGCTTTTAAAAATGAATCTTCTTAAAGAAGAGTCTTCTAAAGGAAGATTTGTGAATACCGTGAAATATAGGAATTTATGAAATTACTACTCTTTAATAAAAGACTTACTTGAAAAATTCCTGCACTCCTTTTGGCTTTCAAACTCTCAAAATAACCTTACTATTCTCAGAGAAAACTCATAAAATTCTTATAGAAAATTTTTATGTTTTAGGTGTGATTTTTCTATTCAGTTGAGCAAGCTATTTATAGGAGAAAATATAGCACTATGCGTGGTAGGTGACACTGGCGTGCTGCACGCCAGTGTTGAATCTCGCAGCAGCAGCCGCTGGCTGCTTTTTCCTTCAGAAATCCTGCACATTTTTCATTTCTCATGTGGGCCCCACATGGGTCCCACATGTTACTATTCACGTTACTATTCACGTCACTATTCACGTTACTATTTCAAATAGTAAAATTAATTATTTTATTTTTTATTTATTTATTTATTTATTTATTCTTCCTGTGAGTCCAACATATAAAATAATGTTACCACAATAATGCAAGAAACACGTTACATATTTTTATTAATTTAATAATATAAATTATAGTGTATTTGCTACTGTGACAATTATTAGATTCAATAATTTTAAACTACAGTGCACCAACAATTATTGACTCGATGATATGAAATACAGTGTAATGACAATTATTGAATCAATAATGCAAAATACTGTGTAGCAACAATTATTGAATTGATAACATAAAATATTATGCAACGACAATTATTGATGAAATGATGTGCAACAGTTACGATGTCAATTATCAGATCAATAATACGAGACACTGTGCAATACCGTGTGCTACTGTAGAATACCGTGTGCCACAATAAAATACCATAAATTACCGTATGCTACTATTCTTTTATCACCGGTATTTTAACAGTTAACACCGTTGACTATTTTTATTTAAAAAGGTTACTTCTGTCGTTTTCTATATCCGACAATTATTCCGTTGTGGGGTCCACAAATAATTTGTTATTTCGGCGCCGTCGTACGGCCCGAATATTCCTCGACAAAACGAATATTCCCCGACAAAAAGAATATTGTCCGACAAAATAAAATTTGCACATAACATCCTTAACTTTCAATTTTGTCAATTTAACCATTTACTGTTTCAAGAAAAATATATATGAAGAAAAATTAAATTTTGTATTTCATAAATTCGGGGTCTTACACTTTATCCTATCAACTGTGCCCCATGCCACAGATATTCACAACAACATGGTTCTTGATTATTAGAATAACCACCGTGATATAGATGATGAATCAGAAGAAACAGTATGATCAATAAATATCAAAAGTTTATGATTTTTCTTTGTGCAGATTCAAATAATGTCCAAATTGCCAACATGATGTGGACTAAAATTCAAGAATGATATTTAAGATCCACAGTTCAGAATAACAGTTAAGGTTCAATAGAAAGATTTAGAAAAATAGGAAGGTTCAGTTGAAATGATATTAGATGAAACGCAAACTATTTAAGAATATATATTCATTTCAGGAAACTTTACCAACAAGAGACAAGTAAGAAATGAATACAAAGAGTAATTCACCAAACATGCGGTAATCCGCGTAGTCAGGTTATTCTCAAAGATTAATAAGGAATGAATACGAAATGTTATTCACCAACAGGTGGTAATCCGCGCCGTAAGGTTATTCCCACAATTTAATAAAAATTGAATACGAAGAGTTATTCACCAAACAGGCGGTAATCCGCGCAGTAAGGTTATTCTCAGAAATTAATAAGGAATGAATACGAAATGTTATTCACCAACAGGCGGTAATCCGCGCCGTAAGGTTATTCTCACAAATTAATACATGGAAATAAAAGGCACATCTTATGAGTAAGGAAGAAACAATATTATTTTCGAGAATTAAATAATAATAATTCATTACCATAGTAAGTTTGAATAATGGAAGATGAAAAAGATGGTATCCCTTACCGTAATAAATTTAAGAGTGTGAAAAGAATAATATTCCTTACCTTAACACGTGACTGGATATTGATTTAAATGAGGTTGATCAACCTATATATTTATAATAAAATTAGTAATTACCACATATAAATTTCAAAGTGTATGATAACTCGTATAATATGAACTATCAAAATTATATATATTTAACATAATTTTTGTAGTATAATATAACTACTTTAAAATAGTTTTTAAAATAACATTCCAAAATAAATCTTCCAAAGAAAGCTTTTAAAAATGAATCTTCTCAAAGAAGAGTCTTCTAAAGGAAGATTTGTGAATACCGTGAAAAATAGGAATTTATGAAATTACTACTCTTTAATAAAAGACTTACTTGAAAATTTTCTGCACTCCTTTTGACTTTCAAACACTCAAAATAGTCTTACTATTCTCAGAGAAACTCATAAAATTCTTATAGAAAATTTTTATGTTTTAGGTGTGATTTTTCTATTCAGCTGAACAAGCTATTTATAGGAGAAACTAAGTACTATGCGTGGTTGTTGGCAGCACGCCAATGCTGAAATTGGCAGGAGAGGCTGCGCAGACGAATTCAGCGAATTTTCAAATTTGGCACAGTAACTTGCATAGTAACATCTGAATATAATAATATTTTTCTAATAAAACAAATAACTTTTTATTATTATATTGTCTAATAAAACAAACAACTTTATGAATATAATATAATAATCAAATTACCAAATAATATTATCATAGTAATAATTCATAATAATGCAACAACTACTGTGCCAATTATTAGGTTCAATAATTTTAAACTACAGTGCACCAACAATTATTGAGTCAATGATATGAAATACAGTGTAACGACAATTATTGAATCAATAATGCAAAATACTGTGTAACAACAATTATTGAATTGTTAACATAAAATATTATGTAGTGACAATTATTGATGAAATGATGCGTAACAGTTACGGTGTCAATTATCAGACCAATAATATGAGACACTGTGCAATACCGTGTGCTACTGTAGAGTACCGCGTGCTACAGTAAAATACCATAAATTACCGTATGCTACTATTCTTTTATCACCGGTATTTTAACAGTTAACACCGTTGACTATTTTTATTTAAAAAGGTTACTTCTGTCGTTTTCTATATCCGACAATTATTCCGTTGTGGGGTCCACTAATAATTAGTTATTTCGGCGCCGTCGTACGGCCCGAATATTCCCCGACAAAATAAAATTTGCACATAACATCCTTAATTTTCAATTTCGTCAATTTAACCACTTACTGTTTCATGAAAAAAAAATATATGAAGAAAAATTAAATTTTATATTTCCTAAAATTCGGGGTCTTACATTTTTACTACTACTATTGGAGATGCTCTAAGTTTATCGAACAATCAACAAATTTTGATATGAAAAAATAAATAAATAATTGTTATTTTCATGAGTTAATTTAATATTTTTACAAGATCACATAAAATTCACTTATGAAAATATTAAATTACCTGATAGAAATATCAATTCTTATATGAAATTGATATTTTCATAAGTTAATTTAATATATCTACAATATCAAATAAAATTCACTTATAAAAATATTTAATTAACTTATAAAAATATCGATTCTCAACAAATAAAACCTACACTATATAAAACAAACAAAAGAGCTCACTCCCTCCTAGAGAAAAGGTACGTCTTTTTTAATCACAAGAACATCTCCACCACGTTCATATTCATCTCCTCCATTTCCATCCACTTTCTTGCTCCGACCTAAAGTGGGTATTCTCTTTAATCCATTCATCAATCTTCTACCAAAACTCTTCCGATCAACCCTAGGAGTAATGCTCCCATCACACGATTCTTCTGACGACGAAATCCCTCCTGCCTTCTCATTCCTCCTAATAATCCGAAAATTCGACGAAGAAATTGATCCCCTTTGTCCTCTTTCCACCTTTCTCTCCGAGCTTAACCTAAAGCTCGCGGACCGTCCATTATCCACTTGCTCATTTCTCAAATTGTCCGCATTATCCAAAACTGCTCGCCGCATTCCACTAAGCTCTTTCTCCAAGCTTTGGATGCGTGAGCTTGTGGAGTCCATTGCGGATTTGAGTTGAGCCACTTGACGGAGGGCTGCGTCGCGTTGGAGTAAGGCGCCGAGGGTGACGGTGTGATCTGTCACTTGATGAGTTGTAGTCTTGATGGCGTGGTGGTTCGTGGCGGATAAGACTGAGCGGCGGGTGTTGAGCTGCTCGATGAACATGGCTTGGACTACGAACCGTAATGGCATTCTAGGGTTTTGGACTGCATGCATGAGGAGTTGAGGAGAGAGAATGCTGCAGTCTATGTAATTGCATATTCGCATTTTTTGTTCATCTGTTATGTTGCCAGTGTACTCCTGTAAATCAAAATAATTACATCAGAGATTACTAATTAGAAACAAAAAAAAAATTATTGCACATATATTTAATTAAGAGTGCTTTTTTGATTCAACAATCCAATAGAATCACATTTAGTCTCAAGCCTTTTGATGTTTTTTTCCCTTTCTTTTGACATTTCACATTTGTCCAAATTGTCTCGCATATTCGCGAAGAACTTTATTATCTACAAAAGATGCTAATTCATACCAACCCTCATCTCTGATAGATTCCCAATAAAAAACAAATGCAAGTTTTTATATATATAATGCAACAAAATAGATACTAGGCTAGCTTTATTATCCCATTAGTTTAACAAAAAGAACTCTATTTTTATAAAATTTGTGATTATAAAAGTATATATTTTTGTTTTATGTGTAACTTAAAAAATAATAATTCATTATCATTGTCGTACGTGGGGTATGATAATATAATTAATTATGACAAATATTTTTCTATTATTATCATTAAAAAGTGAATTCCATTTTCTTTGATCGGCATAAAAAATTAAAAATAAAATTAATTTTGTGAAACGAAGAGAATATTAGTTCCTCCGTCAAGAAACGATAGCATATAATTTGATTTTTTTTGTCTTTCCAATAAGTATATTTAAGAATCGACTAATACACCATGTCCTTGACATATATAAATAAAAGTTTTCTACGTATAATTCAAGACTAGCAATTCATTTTTTTTTAAATATATAGTTTCGACCTCTTTCAGTTTAAGACACATCTAAAATATGCATCTGATCATCATCATTTTTAATAACTATAGCGATCACCTTTAATAATGTACTTATGTATAGACCACTCATGTCGTCAATACGAAATATTTGAAAAAATAAAAATTAAATCTTAATAATAATAAAAATATATTCTTTAATAAATGCTTATGCTTGTCAATTAATATAATTTCCTTTTTTTAGAAACTGACCAAATTAGCGAAACAGTGAACCTATATATGACTTTTCATGTTTTTTCTTTTACCAACCAAAGATTCTGTATAGGAAACCATACCTTAAAATAAAGGTCAACGATTCTATAGAGCAGGTCTTGACCTCCAATCCTGGTCAACTTTCGATGCATGGACTCCGCAATTACTCGAAAATCCTCGCAGCGCACCGTTATAATGTCATGGAGATAATTTTCAACGTTGTTGTTGCCCTCGTCTGCTAAAGTCAAAGCTTCAATACATTTGCTGACTAGAGCCGCCGCCGTCTCCGCCTCCGGCATCTGCGCAAGGCACGACCGTAATACTATCGATGCATATTCCCTGTTAACGGCGATAGCCCGACGGAAGTACGTTTCTGTTTTCTGCCGCAAACTCTCGTCCCCGCCGCCGTTAGTCTCCGTCATTTCGAGCAACTCAGCTGCTATTCGGAGAGCCGCTACGTTAGAAGGAGTTATGACGACGGGTGCGCCATAACAATAGTCGGCTACGAGATGGAACGTTTCGGGGGTGATATTTAACGGAGGAGAGAGGGTAATTTGGGATGATTCCGTCAACAGCTGTTTGAGATAGTTACTCTTTGTTGCCAGAGGATCCTATGGGAATTAAAGAAGATGCATATATTATAGACTATGAAATTAATAAAAGCGCCTGGCCATAGCCATGGCCTGTTTTCACTTTTCACATTCAATTAATGAATGCAGCGGCACTTGAATTATTACCGTGCAAGAGGTGGGGTAAATAGAAACACAGACAAAGGAAAAGGCTACAGTAGGAAAAAGTAATAAATGGCTGCCTTTTGATACCATTATCTAAATTTTGTTATAATAATATTCTCTTATTTTTATTATATAAATTATTTTATTTTTATTATAATATAAGATATTTTATATATATTTTTAAAAAATTAATTATTTTTTATTTTATTCTTAAAAATAAAATAATTGAGATAAAAAAATTATAAAATTAATATTAATTATTTAATATTAATATTAAAGGACTTATAAAATAAAAAAGAGGGAGTATCTTTTGCGATACACAATCATAAGGTTGCTTTTGGGCAGTTATATGTGTTAAGGAAATTTGATATATATGTTTGCACTAAATCTTCATCACATTAACAATAAATTAGTGCCTCAGAGAAAATCTTGTCAAAATAACTCCTTTTTCTGCTATAGGTTTCATTATTATGATATGATAAGACAAGGAAGATATATTCCTACATTTGTCAAGAATCCAAGGCAACCTTAACGTGGGAGCTGCAGGTCGACTAATAATACCATCCATCATTATATTATTATTTAATTAATTAAGAATTTCAAAATTTTATTTTAAATATATTTCAATGAGGTGATATTCACCAAGACAAAAGGTACGGTATTATATTATTTTATTTTATTTGAAATATTTTTTAAAATAAAATATTTAAAATTTTTAATATTATTTTTATTTAATTTATTTAAATAATCACGCCTCTATCATATCCTTAACACAAGAAAAAGGAGATACGAATATACGATTGTCTATATTCATAGGGATTGTTATCTCCACGAGGATAGTTTAGAAATAAGTTTTTATTTTATTCACAATAAATTTCAAGTAAATATACGATTTTTTTTATTTTAAAATTAATGGACTTATTAAATAGAAGTTTTGAGGTATAATAGATTTTGAGAATTGATATTTTTACATGTTAATTTGATATTTTTACAAAATTAAATGTGATCCACTTATAAAGATATCAAATTAACTTGTGAAAATATCACTTTCACAAGCTAATTTAATATTTTCACAAGATCAAATGAGTCACTTGTAAAAATATCAAATTAATTTGTGAAAATATCAATTTTTTAGATTTTATATTTAAATTATGTACTTCAAATATTTTTTGTTAAACAATTATTTTTGCACTTTAGTTGCCGCATCTAACTAGCTCCTTTTGAGAAAATTGTAATACTGTCCCAAGTTAACATTATTTGTAAAAAATTTAATAAAAATGAGATGAGTCGATTTTTGCAGCCGGCTATATATATACAAAAGAAACATAAGGTTAATTTATAATAAGAAAACAAAAAATGAGGGAAAAAATAAATAAAATACCTTGTGCAGGTGAAGACATGAATCTTGAACATGAATTACAACATCAGTTTCAAGCCCCTTAACCACAGACCTGAATTATCAAAGAATTAAGGCAAGGAAACTTTGGGAGAGAGAATATATATAATTTTGGGTCACCATAAATCATTACTTTGAAAATAAACAAAGAATAAATAAATAAATAAAATGATAGAATAAATTGCTTACCACGCTCTAACTGTAGATTGGAGGGATGATTTAGGATCAGGGGAGGAAAGAGAAGGGGTGGAATTAGAAGAGGAATAATCTTCATGTTCTTCCTCATAGATTGTTTCCACGACTCCCAAATTTGTCCAACTCCTCCTCATCATTCCTCCTCCCCCTGCTGCTTCATCGTCTTCCTCCATGGTAAATTAAGAGTGCGTCTGATCTTCTCCTTGAAAAACAAAATTATTTCATTGGTGTGGATGGGTGGCTGGAGTTAACAAAAAAAGAAGAAGAACGAATATAAGTATATTTTTCTAGGGTTTTGAGATTTATTTAGAGAGAGAGAGATAGTGGTTACTAGTATTTGGTAGGTGCATTGATTGCATGCATGTGAGGAACCATAAATGCTAGTTTAATTCGTCTAAATTCCTTTCATAACACCCACTTGTCTTTTAAAATTTTATATTGTCTCTCATCTTAACAGGCAAAACATCATTTTCAATTGGATATCAACGGTCTATTTAGTGGACAGCACAATTTAAGCTATTGGATGCTGAAATTACAAGCAGCAAACGAAAGACAAAAGGTCATTTATTCTCTTTGATTGACTATATATATATATATATGTACAAACTGGTTAGTTTCATATGGAGAAAAATCCATAGGAATACCTTCTACATTCCCACCTTGATCAATTTATGCTTGATTGCTTCAATAAAACCAAATTTCAAACATTGATTTTTTGAATTTTATTTTCCTTATTTTAGATGTTCTGTGACATTCACAGTATGGTCAAATCCTACTACAGATGAATTTCCTAAGCTTCTTTTTATTTTCTTTTTGATAAATTTTAATTTATTATTTCCGAATCTACAAGTCACACCATCTCTGTTCAGAGGAAAGTAGTACAATTCTCAAACTTAAGTAATATAGATAATTTGATGCCTCTACACGAAAGCTTCCACTGGCATCATGTTAATGAATGAAAGTATCATTTTCTTATTTTTGAATTTTTGATGAGCTAAGCATTCTATATTATACATAGCCCAACATCTGAATAGTCTTTATATTTATTTTTATCTTTAATTATTTAGTTCTCCGTCCATTCAAATTCCACTTCATTTTTGTGTAAACTTATTTATTGTCTTAAAATTTGACCTTTCTTTTGTGCATCACCCCAAGGAAGATCTCAAGCGATAATAGAATGTGCTTATATCTCAAATGCCTCGGAAAAGGGAAGGAAAGTAAACAGGAAATACAAAAGGTCCACCGTACAGCCTAAGTTACCAAAGCAATCCTTCCAGAATAAATGACAACCTAGAAAGAAATGTTTATGCGAACTACTTATTGCACGCTCCCTTCAAGCGCTCCCTTCAAGCGCTCCCCAGAAAAAAAATATATGAGAACGAACATTTACCTAAAAGACATCATCAATCGCCAAAATTGCATCAAGGTACAAGAGCAAGGGCCAAACCAAATCTTGGGGTCTTATCTAATGCCTTGGTGTCAAACTCACTAGCAATAGTCAGCAGCGATTTTGGCACGATCTCGTGTTGCAACAGGACTCCTAGCTTCCCATAATTGTTCAGCTTTGCTTTCACCACCGTCAGGTTATCAACTGCATACAATCCTCCAACCGTAAACGTGTTCTCATTTGTTGAAAACCTTCTACTGATCTCCCCGACAGTAGCACTCCTTTTTAATAGATCAAGATGGTGTACATATGATGCCTTTATCGTGTCCCCTTTGTCACCCCTGAATGAAAGAGCGTGACGAGAAATATAATAGAAGATACAACCAGGGAAAAAAAAATTATGTGGTTATAGATGACTGATCAATAGGTATTATATATTCAAAATAAAGGATCGGGGATCCTGTGGGGTATGCAAAACCGGATGGGTAGGGGATTGATATAATTTTTAAGGTATGCAAACCCTGGCCCCGGTCAGTCCTAGTGATCAATGTGAACTTTTAGTCCATAATAGAGAAATGACTCACAAAACTATCGAAGCACAAGAATCCGGTTTTGTAACACTTATTCCAGCAGTATACTTTGTCAGCTTGCCAGAAGAAGTCTCATAACCTGCCTCTGCTCCAATAGCAAATGTAGGAGTACCAATGGTAGCTGAAAGATCAATTGCAGGGGTTTGGGGGTTCAGAGCAACAGCCGTAGTGATGGTTGCATGATGATGGAAGTATTGAACCTCTAGCTGCATTCAGAAAACAGATTAGTTTGAGAAACAAAAGACTAGCTTGTAATTGTTCCACAATACTAGTTTAGATGCTGCTAAAATATTCACCTTCCCAGAATTGTAATCAGGCAGTTTGAATGAAGCAATTGTTTTTGTTGATGGAACAATATTGGTTAATGTTAAAGTTGTTGCAATCTGCCATAATAGAGGAATAACATGAGCTGCACAACAAAGGTGAGAAAATGGAATATTGCTTTTTATATCTTAAAGATAAAGGGTAGCAAGCAACCCACATTTGATTCTGTATCAAACTTGACATCAATTAGTGTGTTCTTGTATTTATACTGTGCTGCCACATCTCCACTTGACAGTCCTCCTTTCTTCACAGCAGTCGATGTCAGTACCTACAAATTGGAGAAGGCGGGTAAGAATGTTACAGATAAAATCATAAAAATGAGGAGATTTCCATAGATATGAAATTCCAACTAAAACCTGTAAAGCAAGAAAGCAAACAAAACAAAGACCACCATCCTACAAAAATTGATAAGAATATCATGAGAGGCCAAAACTGATATTTTTACGAAGCTCAATACCAGCATAATTAATTGCAAATGTCTTTTGTTATACCTGACACTGACTTCTTTGCTATAGGAACAGAGGATACTAATGAAAAAAATAATACAGTTCCCAAAGGACAAAAATCAAGAACGAGAAATTCAAACAAGTGCAATATATATTCATGATATCGTAAACAAGCTCAAGGCTCAAAAGACCACTTTCGGAAAATAGAGTGGGCCGTGGGGCATAAAAGATAAAGATGGATTTCTCAAAAGGCCATCTCAAAAGACATAAATTGACTTTTGTACATCCAAAACTTTTGGTCAATCATTCCTCAACTCAAGCTTAGTGAGAATATCAAATTGCTAACAGGCTTTATTGTGTCACTATGACCATGCTGGTGTACATCCAAAACTTTTGGTCAATCATTCCTCAACTCAAGCTTAGTTAGAATATCAAATTGCTAACAGGCTTTATTGTGTCACTATGACCATGCTGGTAAACCACTAGACCACTAGTCCCATACAATAACAAGAGCAATATCAGTACAAAGATTAAAAATGTAACATAATTTTTCCTAACCCATCCCTTTCTTTTTTATTGGGCAGAGAAATGATGACCTTCCACAGAAGTTGTGCTACTGAGCATTTTTTCTTCTTTCTTTTCCTTCAAAAGAGAATGAAAAGAAAAAGAAGGCTTGTTTTCTGTTGCAAAATGTTTATTTTATATACAAATAATAATGTTACAAAAGCACATGAAAGTTCCGTAAATCAAGCTAAAACTCCACATTTGAGGATTACAAGGCTGAAAAAGAAAAGCAAAACATTGTTATAATATAACGGGAAACACATTCCTTTACACCATGTTTGTAAGTTTTTTTTTTTGAGGGAAAGGAATGGAAGGGAAGGAAAGGGAAAATAGCTAAAATCCCATGTTTGTGAGTTTTTTTAGGGAGGAAGGGAAAGGATTTGGAGGTAAAGTTGATTTCATTTTTGGCTCAAAACATTCCCCCAACACGTGGGAGGTATGGGAAATGATGATATTTTATATTACCTAAAATAACCTTTCAAATTAAATAATATGAAAATCTTGTCCCTAGCAATTATAAGTCCCAGTTACTTATTCTAGGTTTTGAACTTTTCTCTCTTTAATTATAAATCTGACTAATTTACTGCTGTATAATTTACTACTGTAATATCAGGTTTACTACTGTATATGTATAGGTATATGATAGTAATAATATGTAGAGAAGCAAAGCACGAACCATAGAGTGGTACACCAGGAAAGAATCAAATCAATGACGATGCTGACACGCCGCTCAGAGCGTTTACTGACCTAATCAAGTTTTCCCTTTTTTCTTTTCTTGAAGTCTATTAAAGATGATTATGGTCTATAATATTAGGTTTATAAATCTGAATAATTTACTACTGTAAACTAAGTCATCATGTGTGTGTGTGCGCGTGCAGGGCAAAGCATAAAAAAGACTAAGCAAAATAAATTCAATAGTTAGACATTGTTAAATCAAATCATTTATTAAATTTATATGTAAGGGTGATATGGTAATAATGTAGTTTAAAATAAAAATTATTACCCTTCTTAACTTCTAAACTCACAAAATAGAAAAAATATAATTAAAATCAATTCCTTTCTAAAACTCAAAAACATGACAAGGGAAAATTATAATCCCTTTCCATTCCTTCCCCTCTTATACTTTTCCTTCCCATCTCATCCCTCCAACTCAAAACGGAGCATTAAAGTCTAAACCCAAGTGTTTACTAAAAACCTAATCATCATTGGTTTTTCAACCTGCTTCAAACATGCTCTTTCACAAGCCTTACTAACCAAAGGCATTATAGAATTCACTCATACTCCTAGTAATCCAAACAATAATTAACTGAGTAATTTTGAAAAATGAACCAAGTGCTGACAAAATTTGCCAGCCAAAAGGTGATATAGGTTGGTACCATTACATATATAGGATTGAGTGACTAATCCATAAACATTTCCCTCCCTTCATCACTCAACAGAAAGTCTTTGTGAAAGAAGGATTAAGTATACAATTCCATGGTTCGTCAACCACTCTATCTAGGCCATAGTTAATGTATTTAAGCTCTTCAACCACTATATCATCCACATCTTGTTGTCCTTGTACTTCTTCTTAATTTATCAATTCTTAAACTCTCCTCACAACTCACCTCTACTTAAAAAATTTCCAACAGAATTAAGGAATCACTCTGACAATTTCTAGCAATCTAGTCTATCTAAGCCAGTACGCCATATTTCATGTATTATAATTTATAACTGTGCCTATCGTGTCAATTTTTCATTGCATCTTCAATTCTTGTGTCATTCTACTGATTGTCTCTGTTTCACACACACACTCACACGCAAACAAATGCCAATCACTATGACACTTTTTTCAAAAAACCTGGTACATTTGTCCATTATAAAAAATAATGCAACACTTCTGTAGACACAAAATAGCAACAAATGAAAAAACAAATAGAGGAGCCAATCTCTCGTAAAAACCAATGTTAGAAATAAAATCCTGCTGAACTTATATATCTTTTTTTCTTCATTGAAGGACAAACACTTGTAAGGTTAGTGTAATAGAGGACATGTAAGTTTCTGAGATCATAATATTCATGAATCATGTATTTGCAAGTTGTTTTTAGCATCCTATAATACTCAATATTTACTAAATAATAATATAATTTGTTCCATGTAGATACAAATCGTAAATCACAATTACATGTCCAATCATGATCATTTTCTGAAAATATCCTTCATGTAAAACCGCACATGATCTTAATAAAATGCATTGATATAAAAATGTAAGCAAAAGCTGAAACATGATAGGCATTTCTGTCACAGGCAAAAAGAACAACCCTTTGCATCTCAGTTGAAAAAAATTAAGCTGAACAGTGAGCTACAGAAGAAAGAAATGCAATAACCTAACATATAAGCCAAACAAAAACAAAAAATTGTATCAGGTTATACAGACAATTAGAAAAAATATTCTACTTAATACATAATCAAAGACCTACCACACCAGCATCACTGCAAGTGGAGACCGAAAATTTCTGATCGGAGATATAGTCCCTTGTCAGCAGATCTACACATAAATCAACACAATTGAACTTCACAAAATCAAATCGGTATCTGTGTGTGAACAAATGTATCTTATATATATATATATATATATATATATATATATATATATAATATATATATATATAATAGATTACAAGAATAAATGATTGAATACCTTTGGCTTTTTTGCCGATATCTAAGAAAAGTCCTGGTCCCTTGCTCATGTTTGCAGATAGACAACCACCAGACAGAAACAGTGAAGGAGAAAGACAGATAAATGAATCTGTAAATCGCGTGCAATTGTTAGCCTTACAAGACGAGGGGTTTCTCGATTTCTATTTCTCATGGACACCTCAAAAAAGAGGATGTATTTGGGAATTCGTGGTTCGGCTACGCTGGCTGTGACCTTATTGTGGTGACAGACCAATTATAATCGATTAGTCCCCACATGACTGTCGCATCCGATTATGCTTGTATCTTTTTGTCCATGATGGTTTGTCACACACAGCTCTCATAAGTCATAATCAGTGGTGCACAAATAGGCTGGAGCCTGTTATTTGACCTTGGTCCGATTTGATTTAATTTGGAGATCACAAATATGTTATATTTTTTTAGTTCAATTTCGGTTTAATTTGACCTGACAACAAATTCGATCTGACCTGGTTTATCTAAAATTCAGCCCGGTCCGTCAATTTTATTTTTTTGCTATTTCAATTTTTTCACTGCAAACGAAAATTTTCTCTCTGTGACAACTCATTTAATAAACTAAATAAAATTAGCATATTTTAATATGTTTATTCATGCATATTTGTTTATATACGAATAAAAAAATTCATAAAAACATATTAGGTAGTGTAATATATAATAATTTTTCTTGCATAGTTAGTAACTTACATTTTTTGCATACTTTTTATTGCATCTTTATTTCAATAAATACTTAGCGTAAAAATTAGAAAGTCATTTGTAAAATAATAATAATAATAAAATATACTTTTCATAAAAAATAATTTTTTTAATTAATGATAGTATAAAATAATACAATATCTTTAAATTTGTACAATATTTTAATTTATTATTGTAATTTGTTAGTTGTAACTTGTAAGTTATAATATATTACTTTTAATTAATATATTAATTAAGTTCAAAATTTTAATTGATATTTTTATAATATTTAAAATTATTTTAAAAAAAAATGAATGGGCTGAATCGAAATGGCTTGGCCTGGTCTAGACTGAATCAGAACATACCCTATTTTCAAGCGCCAAATCTAATCTAACTTGACTTGCAGGTCGAAAATTAAAGGCCCAACCTGATTTGGTCAACGACCAAGACTTGACGGACACAGATCCAGAGCAGACTAACTTGTAGTGCATGACAAGTCATAACCACTCTTTTAAAATTTATATTCCCTTGTGCCCCTATTTTCACATAAATTAAGATAGGTAAAATTTGAAAGATACTATAAAAACAATTTCAAATTTATTATTGGATTTTGAATTTAGAAAAAAAGAGAATTAATGTGAATCACTCATTTGTGTTGTAAGTGATGTATAATCAAAAGTAAATTAGTCCATACAATAATTTATGTAATTAACTTGTTTACTTATTCCTTTGAAGACAATTTTTTTTTTCTTCCACTTTAGTCATTCTTTTGGAGACTGATAGAGTATTACAACAAAAATAAATAAATATTTTTGGGAGTAGACTTATCAATCTTTATTTATAAGAATTTGTAATATAAATATTTATATTAATTTACGAATTATATGTCAGTATACTCATAATAAAAATTAATATGTTCCTCGCAATATATACAATTCTTTCACGCTTACAGTATTCTTAGCGTCACGATGTACCATATTTGCAAATGTTAATAGATAATAATTTAAAATGGAAAAACATTGTTGGTATTACATATTGTTTATCAAATATAACCATTAGATTATTATAATTGTTCTCTTATCATTATAGACAAAAAAGATAATCTAGTGTTATTAAAATCAGTACAAACACAATGTAATAAAAATAAGTTTTTTTTCGTATTCTGTATAATTTTCTTTTGACCTCTACCATACCATAGGTTTCCCCCTATTAATTAGTATACGCTCTCAAAAGAAAAAAAATGATCTGGTACAAATTAATTAATTTTAGATTATTTGTTTAGATTTTGATGATGAATTCAAGTGATTTTTTTTACAAAAAAATAAAATAATATTCAAACAAAATTATTTTTTATCTATTTCATATTATTTTACCATCAACAATTAATTATAAGAATAAGAATATCCTTAAATAGCATTTGTTATCATATATTTAAGTGGTTAAATACAATTTAAGAATTACGTACATTTATTATAATTTCAACAGTAATTTTCAGTGGATACATACTAATAACGCTTCTTGATTATTACAACAATCACTCATAATCAATTATAAATTTTCCATCAATTACAACTAGACCTTGATACAGAATATTAAAAAAAAAAATTATTATTTTTTTGGGGAGAGAAAAGTAGAAGGGGACTGTAGGAGTTGGTAGCACTTTAGCAATTGGCCGGCAATCTCTACAGCACAAATGGTCGAAGACAATAGACATGCACCTCGTCTTGCTGGAAAAAGTCTTGCTCGTGCTTCTTAAGTTTCTAAAACAAATAGTTAGTTAGGCTTCTCTCTCGAAGAAACAATCATCATATTCTAATCGGAGCTAAATTGGATAAGAGCGGACAACTTAATTAAGGATTGATCAAGACAGCGACTCAGCTTCATGACTAGCTTGAAGAATTACGTACATTCTTCTACTTCTTGTTTTCTGGTCGTTTTAGTCTTGTCAAGACATATTCTACTTTAAAAAATGTGTTAATCATGACATATTGCATCAACAACAACACGCACGCATTTAAAAAAAAATTCTTACTGCATTTGTATTGAGGTCAAAATTAGAAATTTATCGTACGTAATTATTTATACAATGATCTTTTATAAAATAGTATATTCTATATTTTAATTAGTTTATGATACTTATTATTTTACAAGTGATCATTATATAGACCATTGTATAGATCATTACGTATAATAAAATTGGTCAAAATTATGCGAATAAAACGTAAACTATAGAATTCTTAATAGACATAAAAAATCAATAATTTTTTTTATTGTTACCAGATTTTAGCAAACAAAATTGCAGTTATGGAAGACAAAAATTGCGTTACAATGGAGTATTTCTTTATTGGGTCGTGTCCGCGTAAACAAACGCGTATACACGTTTACATATTTAGCCCCTACACCTGGAGAATTGTACTTTACTTCTCCTAAATTATAAAGCGATAGTCTGAAAGTGAAATTTGACCAGCCCGCCCAACTCGTTCACAGCCAAACATTTCGGAGGAGACCGTTACAGTTTGAGTAGCTCAAAACCCCAAACCTAACCAAGTGTCTCACACCAAATTTCGGATCTCATCCTCCTCATTTGATCTTCTTCTTTTTTATCCTATCATCACCTTTTATTTACTTTATCATTCTCTTTGTTTTAGCTGCTTAATAAAGGGAAGATTCCGATCAGTTGTGTGGTGGTGGTGGTGCTCCACCAACTCTAAGTTTCTTAACAGTTATTTTCTCTCCTTCAAATTAGTAATAGTCTTCGAAACTTCATGCAATATCAGGACATGTTTCCTTGTAAATTTTCACTCCCTCTCTCTATATGGAAAATGGTGTGATCGGATGATATGAGCGTAAAATTTAGGATTTAAGAGCAACAAGAAGTTTAATTTCATTTCAATTAAATTTTGGAGTAAAGTTATTAAGGATAATAAATATAGATTGAGGTTACATAAAGAGAAGAATGGAGGGCTATTTGAATGAGAATTTTGGAGGAGTGAAGGCGAAGCACTCGTCGGAGGAGACACTGCAGAGATGGAGAAATCTATGCGGCGTGGTGAAGAATCCAAAGCGCAGGTTTCGTTTCACTGCCAATCTTTCCAAGCGCTACGAAGCTGCAGCCATGCGCCGTACCAATCAGGTCACCTCTTCTTTCTTTTTTATGATTACGAAATACTACTTTTTATAGAGTTTATGGAGATTATTAGCGTAATTCTATAAAGTAGATAAATTCATGTTAATTATTAAGCTATAAAACATCAAAATTATTCTTGTATTTTGGAATAGATGAAGTACTATTTATGTACGTAGAAAGACGTTTCCTTAAACTCTCCTGACCATTCTTTTTTATCTCAGGAGAAAATGATAAATTCATCCATATGATTTTCTGTTGTGTTACTGCTCCTCGTCCTTTTATTCTTATGGATCAAACCTTGTGGATTTTATTTTATTTTATTTCCTTCAGGGAAAGGCTCTGTTTGGGTGTGTGCAACTGTGCATGAGTGTTTTGTTTCTCTTTCCTCACTATTGATTTATGCTTCTAGTGATCGATTGATTATGGATGGTGTTACTGCTTGAATTCTATCACAACTATTTTTATAGTAGGTGCAAAATATGAGTTCGATCCTGTAAAGATTATTGAATAATTAATTAAATCTAAATTATATTAAATACATAATTTATAATATTAATTATGTATATCTTACTATTCATTATTAGTTCGGGATAACAATTTGAAACTCAATTCAATGTTTTCTCAAGATTTTACATTTATATTCATAAAAATATTTTTTTTGTAAATTTTTATTTTCAAAGTTTAAATATATAAGACCAAAGTATTAAATGTATCCACCGTTTTGAAAAATAAATAATTTTAGTTCTTAATATATATTTTAAATTGCAATCCGGATTAAATTAAACTAATTAATTTTTTTTTAAATACGTGATATTATGAATGAAATAATTTAATTAAACTCAATCAAATAAATAAGAATTATTAATCATTAAAACCAAATTAAAAATTAATAATAAATTTTAAAATATTACATACTAATATTATTTTATCTTACACTTCAGAATTTATTTATCAATACATAACAACATAAACAAAAATTAAGTAATAACCCATGATTATTATACACTGCCGCTACTATATCCCTGCTGCTCTGCTCCTGTGTTGTATCACCGTGATAAGGCTGCTGGTTTGTTTTTGCAATATAGGTAATCATAAGCCGCTCCTTTAGACCTTTCTCGGTTTCCGTGCCCAGCTCAATGATAATACTTTGCTGCTTCCTTGATGTGTAATACGTTATGGTGATGCGTTGCTGTTGTGATGCTGCTTAGCGGCTGCTGTGTTGCAGCCCTTTTTTTTTCCTTGCGTTTTGTTACCCTCCCGATCTCTATATTCCCTTTTTATAATTAGCAACTAATGTTTAAAAAATCGGATCAGATCAAATCGACAATAAACTTTCAAGTTCGATATCAAAAAATAAAAAATAAACGATCCCGTCAAAAATCGGTTGACCATCGGTTCAACCGGTAAAACCGATAATTGAACCGGTTGACCCGGTTTTTAATTTTTAAATTTTTTTTTTTACAAAAATATTTTTAATAATATTATAACATTATTTTATTATATTTTAGCTTATAAAAAATTAGATATTTTAAAATTTTATTTATTATTAATAATATATTTTTTTATGTATTTATGACATCACTGGTTCAATAACGGTTCGACCACTGGTTGAACCAGTGACCTATCCACCCGGTAATTTTTTCGATTCGATCACCGGTCCAGTTTTCTAAACATTGTTAGCAGCTACAACTTTCTTTTATTTTTTATCTCTTTGACTTTTCTACTAATTTGAAAACTCTTTTTCATTCTTATTTTTTCCATAATTGCAACTTTCCAGATTTTTGCATTCACTTGTGCATTTTTTTTATTCCTTCACATAAGCTGAATATAATTGGATCCAAAATATTAGGCTCTTTAATCTTTAAACAAATTAACGTGTTCATCAAAAATAAATACAACTAAAATAAACATAAACATAAAATTAACTAATAAATATATTGTTTGAGAAAATAAATATATATATAATATGCTCATCAGTAGGCAATCTATGAGATTATTGGGAATGAAATTTACGGTCCAAATTTCTCTATTTGTACTCTACTGTGCAAGAAAATGTGTATACTGTACACATTTTAAGCTTGTAGGAACTCAAATATCATTTCCCTACAATTTTTGCTTTTAGTTCTGAATGTTACGCATTATTTCCTAAATTATGACAATATTTGTTCTCTCTCATCTTCCTTCTTTGTCACAAAATTCAGTTGACTTTTTATCTTTGTAAATTATTCTCTAAATTATTGCTAATTTTATGTTTCTAAATTCTAACTATTACGTATTTGCATATTTGAGCGCCATATGTTGTTGTACGCATAAAAATTAAGGCGGTGGATATTGTTAATACAAAATCGGATTTATCAGGCCTTCATTAGAATTGGAACAATATTTCTTCAGTCGAGATGAGAGCTTGGGAACAACTTTTGTTAAAACTTCTTGTAGATCAGTTTGAGCATTGCACAGAAACGTATGTGCTTCAGTTTGCTTTGTTTTTAGCACTTGTTTCTGGGCTTACACGATTTGCATCCAGTTGAGTTGCACATTTGAATTATGCGAGGCAATGAACTTCTTGAATTCTTGTTCTTTACCCAATCTGCAAACTATACACTGCACTGAGTTAGGTGGCTCACTCTTTGTGTATTGCATAATATAGGAAAAGTTGAGAGTTGCTGTTCTTGTTTCCAAAGCCGCATTTCAGTTCATACAAGGTGAGCTTCTTGGCCCTCTCAGTAAAATTTTACATTATATATTAGCTCATCAAACTGAAACTCTTCGGTGAATGTTTGCAGGCATGCAACCAAGTGACTACAAGGTACCTGAAGATGTTAAAGCAGCTGGTTATCAGATTTGTGCTGATGAGTTGGGATCCATAGTCGAGGGACATGATCGGAAGAAGGTGAAATTTCATGGTGGGGTGCCTGGCATTGCAGACAAACTTTGCACATCAACCGCCAACGGGCTTCCTACTGATACTGATGCATTGAACCGCAGACAGGAGATTTTTGGAATCAATAAATTCACTGAGAGTGAACCCCGCAGTTTCTGGGTTTTTGTTTGGGAAGCCCTCCAAGACATGACCCTTATGATCCTTGCGGTGTGTGCTTTTTTCTCTTTGATTGTTGGCATAGCAACTGAAGGATGGCCATCAGGGGCCCATGATGGCCTTGGAATTGTTGCAAGTATCTTATTGGTGGTTTTTGTCACAGCCACCAGTGATTACCGGCAATCTTTACAGTTCAGGGATTTGGACAAAGAGAAAAAGAAGATCTCTATTCAAGTTACAAGAAATGGATATAGGCACAAAATGTCGATATATGAGCTACTTCCTGGTGATATTGTACATCTTGCCATTGGAGATCAAGTCCCTGCAGATGGCCTTTTTGTTTCAGGATTTTCTTTGCTAATTGACGAATCGAGTCTGACTGGAGAAAGTGAGCCAGTAATGGTAAATGATGAGAATCCTTATTTGTTGTCTGGAACTAAGGTCCAGGATGGATCATGCAAGATGCTGGTTACAACAGTAGGAATGAGAACTCAATGGGGTAAACTTATGGCAACCCTTAGCGAAGGTGGAGATGATGAGACCCCACTTCAGGTGAAATTGAATGGAGTGGCAACCATTATTGGAAAGATCGGCCTTTTCTTTGCTATTGTGACTTTTGCAGTTCTTGTGCAAAAAATGTTTGGTCGTAAACTGCAAGAGGGAACCCACTGGAGCTGGACAGGAGATGATGCCTTGGAACTGTTGGAATATTTTGCTATCGCGGTTACTATTGTTGTTGTCGCAGTTCCTGAGGGATTGCCTCTGGCTGTGACATTGAGCCTTGCGTTTGCCATGAAGAAGATGATGAACGATAAGGCACTTGTCCGCCATCTCGCAGCCTGTGAGACAATGGGATCTGCAACATGTATCTGTAGTGACAAAACAGGAACACTAACCACGAACCACATGACCGTCGTCAAATCATGCATTTGTATGAATGTAAAGGACGTGAGGAAACAAGGAAGCTCTTCTGCTTTGTGCTCTGAAATCCCAGCATCTACAGTTAAAATTCTACTGCAGTCTATATTTAACAACACTGGGGGAGAAATTGTGGTTAATGAAGCTGGACAACGTGAAATATTGGGAACACCAACAGAGGCTGCTCTGTTGGAGTTTGCATTATCGCTTGGTGGAGATTTTCAGGCAGAGCGCCAAGCTTCCAAACTTGTCAAAGTTGAGCCATTCAACTCCACGAAGAAACGAATGGAGGTGGTGCTGGAGCTTCCAGAAGGAGGTCTTAGAGCTCATACTAAAGGTGCTTCAGAAATAGTTTTGGCTGCCTGTGACAAGCTGATCGATTCCAATGGTGAGGTTGTTCCCCTTGATGAAATATTGTTAAACCATCTAAAAGTCACAATTGATGAGTTTGCTGGTGAAGCTCTACGAACTCTATGTCTTGGCTATATCGAACTAGAAAATGGCTTCTCTGCCAATAATCCCATTCCAGCTTCCGGATATACTTGTATAGGAATTGTGGGCATCAAGGATCCTGTTCGCCCTGGTGTGAAGGAGTCTGTTGCGCTTTGTCGTTCAGCTGGTGTAACCGTTCGGATGGTTACTGGAGACAACATAAATACTGCAAAGGCTATAGCTAGAGAATGTGGAATACTTACTGAGAATGGGATTGCAATAGAAGGTCCAGTTTTTCGAGAGAAGAGTCTGGAGGAATTGCATGAACTGATTCCCAAAATTCTGGTTTTATCATATTTTTATTTAAGACTAGGATTACTTTTTGATAAAAACTATGTGATGTTAAACTCTTATTTTTGTTACCATTTTAGGTGATGGCTCGATCTTCACCTCTAGATAAGCATACACTGGTAAAACACTTGCGAACCACTTTTGATGAAGTTGTGGCAGTTACTGGTGATGGAACAAATGATGCACCAGCACTCCATGAAGCAGATATTGGACTTGCAATGGGAATTGCTGGAACTGAGGTGAGCATACTAAAGATCTCCATAAGCCTCTTCATCTTGGATCATACTGACACCAAACAAATTTTAAAAACTTATACAAAGAAAGGCACTTTGGGGCAGATGGCTAACTTCACTAATCAATTTGATATGATAATGGCCAAATTTCACTTTTAGTCTTTTAGATATTACATGCATTCCATTTATTCTACCCAAAGATAGGCCTCATATGCATATGTATGTATGTATGTATATGGAAGCTAATTCAAAGCAACCGGTTGCTGGCCAACAATCTGTTTTTGGCCTCTGCCGTAACAATTTGTTGCGGCAGGTAAATTTTATAAAAAAATTGTCCCTGTTTTGGTTGCTGAAACAGTACTCTCAGCAATCGATTGCTGTGGATGGGCATCATATATATATTATGTTGTAATAATAATAGTAAAAAAAAAAAAAAAAAAAGCAACCTGAACTCTCCTATGGTAGGACAGGGAATCCTTAGCGCAACCGTACACAAAAACAAGAAAAATTTAGCTAAACTACTTTTGGTCATGCACAAAGAAAGTCAAACTTATTATTTTCAATGGGTGGTATTGTCGAATTGAAGGGGGACCATTTCTAAGCACAAAAGGAAAAGTGGGCTTGGTATTCTTTAGTCAGTAGGAAATGATGAGAGCATATGTTGTAACGAAAATCTGCGAATAGAGTATAAGCACATTGTGAATTTATGATGAGGATGTCTGTTGTGTCTGTATATTATTGTGTCAATCTCATCACATCATACATTACAAGAACAAAATATGTTATCTGATATCTTCATGATCATCGAGAAATGTTAAAAACTGACAAATCTTTTTCCGAATCTTTAGGTGGCAAAAGAGAGTGCAGATGTCATAATTCTGGACGACAATTTCTCAACAATTGTGACCGTGGCCAGATGGGGACGATCAGTCTACATAAACATACAAAAGTTTGTACAGTTTCAACTGACGGTTAATGTGGTTGCTTTGATTGTTAACTTCACTTCAGCTTGTTTAACAGGTAAAGATCGTGCATTATTTAGCTACTCCTTCCATTTCAAAACTTTCAATTTTTCTGCTTTTAAAAAAAAACTATGATAGTAGTTAATAAAATTTTCAGTTTCTAATTCTTTCACTTCTGAGTGCTTCAGGGAGTGCTCCCCTCACAGCTGTTCAGCTTTTGTGGGTTAACATGATTATGGATACATTGGGGGCACTTGCATTAGCTACTGAGCCTCCAAATGATGAATTAATGAAGAGAGTTCCAGTTGGGAGGAAGGGAAATTTTATCAGTAACGTCATGTGGAGGAATATCATAGGGCAATCTTTATATCAATTCATCGTGATATGGTTTCTTCAGGCAAAAGGAAAGGCAGTATTTGGCCTTGATGGACCCGATTCTGATCTGATACGAAACACACTTATTTTCAACTCATTTGTCTTCTGTCAGGTAACTTGTTCGAAACATCGCATGGCATTGGCTCTCAGTAAATTACAATTCATGTTGCACTATGTATTAGATATTGATTTAATAGACCTATAGACTGCTTTGGTATCTTAGAAATAGTTTATGTATGCCAGTTTCAAAAGTATTTATGGCTTCTTGATTGAATATAATTTAGAACTATTTATCTTTATCAACAAAACTAGCTGGTTCACGCATTACTTTTGCAAGTGAACAATTTCCATAAGGGTGCTGATCTCGGCTGGAGTAGAAAGCTGGTTTAGCTAAAAAGTCCTGTTAAATAGTGAAGTATAATTGACGTGCTGCCGTTTAATCTAACAATGGATTCTATTTTGCAGGTTTTTAACGAGGTAAGCTCCCGAGAAATGGAAAAGATAGATGTTTTTGCGGGCATACTTGACAACTCTGTTTTTGTGGCCGTTCTCAGTGCCACAGTTGTCTTTCAGATCATAATAATCGAGTGCTTGGGTACATTTGCAAACACGTCACCCCTCACATTACTACAGTGGTTTTTTAGCATACTTTTTGGATTTATAGGCATGCCAATAGCTGCGGCCGTAAAAATGATCCCTGCTGAGAATTATTGAAGTAGATATGCAACCTCTGGAACCACATGTAGAATCCTTCAGCTTTTAGGTTGATATTCTTGCCACTGAAACTTGTTTCAACTGATGGACCTTTGGACGGGAAGTATTGATTTGTTAAATGGGTATCAAATTTTTAGGTAATGAGACATTCTTCGATTTAAATCAAACACCAAATAAATTCAAATTTTAGCTTTAAAAGTTATTTTAGTCTAGTTAAACGGGCCATATAATATCTACATAAACAAAAAAAATGGAAAATTATACTAATACATTGCAATGCTGGATATACACCATGAAGGCATGTGGAGAATGGCCATGAATTAACAGTTCTAAGGGAGCAAATGCCAATCTTTGTCTATTTGGAAACAGACGGGAATGGATATAGTCACTTTTATACCAAAATACTCCTTTCGTCCAAAAAGAAAGAAAGCAAGTACGTGTTGCGAATGTAACTGCATCAAGAAGCATATTTAAGATCAAAGGCCTTGTGCTATAAGCAGGAAGTAAGTTCATCTATATATGAACAACTGCAACAAAGAATTAATGGTCACACAACAACAAACAACTGTATTTTATCAGTATACTGTGCCAATTTGTTCTGAAATTATTCCCCACTCATTTAGAGTATAATTTGTAAGAAATACATACCTCAAACAGGTTTGCCTTCGAGGAATACCATATTACCACCTAATCAAAGCTTCTTATAAAATCGTTTTTAATGCAATTTAATTAGAAAGTTTTATCCATAAAGGAGCTCCTATGATTCCCAAAACGAATTTTATGGCCTTAATGAACCCCACCCCATCAAAAAGCAACCAGCAACATTCAAACAAATCCTATTACATACTTTTTGATGGTCCAGACGCAACACAAAGACGTATCAAAGCAAGCAAAAACAAGTCTTAATTCCTCGATCCTTTTGGCTTTCAGCCTGTTGAAAGACAAAGGAAGCACCCCAGCCCTCCTTCAAAAGATAGGATCGAAAGTGATGTGCACATACACATAAATACACAATCCGCTCACCCTCATCAAAAAAAAGTAAAAATAAAATAAAATAAACAAATACAAAACAGATAGCGGGTGAGCACTGGTAGTATTAATCAAGAAAGCAAACACTACTCAGAATCACTCACTATTAACAAACAGTCTTCAATGGCCTTGTGGACTTCTCTTTGGCCCTTGCTTCCTCCAAAAATGGCTTTTCAAGAACTTTATTCAGCTTCTTTACTCCTTACTGTATTCTGTAAAATTGTCCACTCATGTATTATTTACTTCCTTTCACTATTTTCTTGGTTGTCATATGCTTTGCTATTTTTGTTGGGTAATGGAACCCTCATCAACTCCAAATCAAACCATAAGTCGGTAGATTAATGTATGCCTGTAATGCAATGTGGTAGTTCTAACTAACATATCTTCTTCTGTCCAAACAATATATACCATAATCCAATCAAAGAAAACCAATCAATCATCTCTAAATGACATCAAAATCCACTATGGGCGACGAATCTTCTGCGGAGGACTTTGTGTATCAGAATCAGCATTGTATGTAAGTTTTCTCTTTGTGCCAACACCACCAGTGGCTGAAAATTTCTCAAGAACATTCCCAGAGATTGAATGATTTGACCATATATTAGTGGAAATTGAAAAGTTGGGGGTTTTAGATTTTTCCATATCAATTTCCACCAGTAAATTATAACAGGAAAATATGTGATCCTGCTAATGTGCAATGCAATAAAAATCAATCAGAGAAAATATGTACTGTCAATCCAGTAAGAGTGTCAGCTGGAAAAAGAAACATCAGACACATAAAGTAAAGAAACTCACTTTTTCTACAGCTTCATAAGAAGGGATCACATTGATCTTGAAATCCATTGCTGTTCTTGTCAATTGATCATCACTAGCTGCTAAGACTGCTGCTGCAGCAATAACAGATGGTCGATGATCCATCAAACTGATCTCTGTATATCAAATAACTCAAATGTATAAACAAATGCAAAAAAATTGCAAAACCCAGATTGGAATCAATTTGATAATAGTAGTTTACCTTTCAATATAGAGGAAATAAACTCAATAGCCCTGGAAAACAAATCTGTAGGTGGTCTAGATTCACCAAAAAACTTAGTGATGAAATAGTGAAGAAACTCAAAAGGGGTAATTGATCCCATTTCCCATCCCAATGTATTCAATACTAGTAGCTCCATTCTCTTGATTATATTGCTTTCAAAATTGTATTCACCCACATAATATTCACTTAATGCCGGTACTTTTCTTTCTTCCATCTTTGCTGCCAATGATAAACAAGCCACCGCTAATAACTGAGTAGCCCATTCTTTCCCATACTATCAAACACAAAAAAATTCCCATATTATATGAAGTTACCAACAGGATATCCCTAAAACAATTAATATACACAAATCTATACATATAGAGATACAAAAAGATATTCACATCAATGGGTCGCCTTGAGAAAAACCGATCAAAGTATGTCAATGACAAATAAGCTGTACGGATGTGAAACCCAAAAATTGATTTTGTCTGCAGCAAAAATACAAAAGTCTCAATAACCCACTAAAAATGAAGGCAAGAATACAAAAGAGATGGAAAGAAAACAAACGTTAAGAGTCCAATTGATAGCATCCAATCGAGCACATTTTAACCAGTTTTTACTTTTTCCTGAACAATCAACAGAAGAGACAGAGCCATTGGATTGAAAGGTGGTCTCTTTTTCAATTAACATTTGTATATACTCATCATCTGATTGAGGGAAAGAAAAGGATGAGTTCAAGTTTAGATGGGTGTCTTCAAGTTCACTAAAACAAGATTCTTCTTGACAGAAAAGACTGGGGAGAGAGAATGAAGTGCCAGAGCTCTTCTTCATAGCGATACTGACACACCCACAATCAAAATCTAACAAATTGGAAGAAGAAAACAAAGGGTATATGAAGATTGTAAGTGATGAGATTGAGGGAGGAATTTAGAGAGATAAAGGAATACCAGAATGTGGAGAGAGGAGCAGCCGCACAGCCACAGTAGCGTTTTGGTGCCGCCAAATTCAACGGATGAGATATAGAGGGAGATTTTGGGCGGTTATACACAGTGCGTGTATTACTAGTATTTCCTAGTATAAATACAGATTACTTGCGTTCCCACTATACCCCTAAATTTTTCCAATTATTATGGAATTCTAGTATTTATGGTAGGATTTAATATTTATGGTCGTGTGTTGGTTAAGATAAGTACTCCCTCCGTTTTAAAAGAGTAAAGTACATTTTTTATATGCATTAAAAAATAAATTTTTAAATTTATTTTTAGTGGTCTTATAAAATTATAAAAAGTAATAAATATTTTAATTTTTTTATATTAATAACATATTTATTTTTTATTTTATATATTTTAACTAATTTTTTTAAAGACAAAAAAAGTTATATTTTAAATCAACATTTTTTTAAAACGAAGGCGAGGGAGAGTAATTTATACTACCCCAATCCTCAACCTCAAGTATTGGGGTGAGCAAATACGATATTTTTGTAGATTCATATAAGACGGTCTTTTATATGATATTATGATAATGTCATATTCTTTGTACTGTATTCTAAAAAAACACAGTACTAATTTGACTTGTTAATTAGAGAAATTTTAAATTTTAAATTATAATATAAATTTTTATAAATAAACATAAAGTTGATGCAGTATATGAGGGACGCTTTCACATTTATACCGGCAAATATTCAAGTCTCATGTGTTATTTTATGTAAATTTTGTTTGTATATATGATCAGTTTTTACAAAGGGAATCTAAAGTTATTTGCATGATATTTTTTAAAGAGGGAAAAAATTCATTTGTATCGATTTTATTTTTTATTTTTTAAAATAAATATGTTACTTAAGAATAATATTTTTAAACCAACCTATACATATACATATATATATATATATATATATATATATATATATATATATATATATATTTACACACGCGTACAATTCTCAGTCCATCTTCTCACAATCTCCCTCATTTTTTAAAATTCTTACGTGAACGTGCATGATTAGAGATGGGATCAGTGAGGGAGTGCATAAATGGCTGGACCACCCCAAAAGCCCCGGCCCAAATACTCACCACTTCGTGGCTGCCCAAATTATTGTCATTATTATGGCCCGCCCAGACGCTCCTCTAATCTAATCACTCCCCACAAATTTTATATATATTCCAAGTAATATTTAATATCTATATCTATATAATACTGCCGCTCACAAATGTATTCACATTTTCTTCTTATGCATATGTGAAATAAGGTTCATATTTAAATATACATAAAAAGGTAATTTATATTTTTAAAAAATAAAATTGATATTTTTATAAATAAAATTAATATTTTCAAAAGATTTCTCATATATGAATAATAAATGAGACATATTTTTTTATTTATGTGAATGTG
This sequence comes from Hedera helix, assembly GCA_947179155.2. Classification (NCBI taxonomy): domain Eukaryota; kingdom Viridiplantae; phylum Streptophyta; class Magnoliopsida; order Apiales; family Araliaceae; genus Hedera; species Hedera helix. Next base: position 42,941,003 of record OX359270.1, on the reverse strand, counting down.
ATCTTGTAGAAATGTCAGATTTCCTTAGTAAGAAAGTGTAAGAACCAAACGCTATTTAGTTTAATAGCATTTCTATTATTTAAAATTTTATTATAAAAAAACAAAAAAGAAATTCTCTGGACTGAATCAAACACAATGGAACTGCTCACTTGACAAACCAGCACAAAGGTATTTTCCTGTATTAATAAACTTTTACCTTCATCTCTCTCTACTAACAAAACCTGCTTCGTCTTAAAAAAGAGAAAAGAAAATGGGCGTAAGTGTTACCATTACTCAGATGGCCTATCATCACCTAAACCAGTCCAGCCCAAGACTGTCAGGCCTTGTTCAAAGTGAGACGAAATAATTCAGAATAGTTCAATATTTACTCTATCATCACCCTAAAAAAAAGATTGTTTCATTTTTATAACTTAATGAGAAAATTATACCTCTTTAAGGATGGAGGGACTACATTTACTCCACAGCTATGCCGGATATGTGGGATCGCCTCTTTAATGAAGGTGCGGATGTCGTGATCAATACAGATAGTGGCGGTATTCTTGTAAGTTGTTTTATCCGTCACTTTCTTAATATGATGAGGAGTTATTCTGTATGATAATGAAGATCTCTTTTGACATAATATATGATAACGACATGACTATATAAGCCAATCGACACAAGAAACACTTTGAAATTGTATTACGTGACTGGGTCACTCACATATGTAGTACTATTATATTGTGGTACTCATTAATTATGCTTCTTGGATGATCCGTGCTTCCATGGGTTTGGGTTTATTGTCTTCTCTTATTTATGGTTACGTGTGTTTCTTGGTCATGGTTTGTATATTTTCAATTCAAATACGAGAGTGATAGTTCTTTGTTCTGTTCGGTAGTATCTCATACATTTGGCTAGAGATGTTAGAACCCTATCAATGGAAATATTAAATTAATAGTGATGGTTGTCGAACCATTGGTCCATATGATAAGGTCTTCCATAAGGATCAAGTGCCTTGTAATTATGAGGCTTGTAAAAGGATTAGAATCATTTGTCCGCCGCTTATCTGGATGCAAACTGAGAGTCCCGGTGGCTGCATTCATTGCAAGAGAATGTGGCAGCTTTTGGAGTTGGACTCTCGCCTCTGTGCTGATTCAGATGTGTGTAGGGTTCCTCTCTGCTGATTCAGATGTGCCTTTTAGTCATACTATAAAAATGAATAAGGAAAAATGAACGAGCCATTGAATTTCACAAAAGAACAAACCAAAATCTATATTCAAATATCAACACAAATACGGAATGCCATTGATCCGAGTGGTATTACCCAACCCATAATATCCACAAGGTTGGGGGTTCAATTCTTGACAAAGTCAGGGGGGGTGGGAGGATCATGGGTGTTTGGGTGTGTGAGTCAAATTAGTAACAAAAAAAATGTTCTAAAGTTTATCTTATATTAGTCAGGTTAATCATTTCTATGTACTGAGGACTCCTTCAATTTTACAGGAATTTTAAGTATAGGACAAAGAAGCAGAACAAGAAGGCTGATATTATGTGGAGGATACTGGTGAGGAAGATCTTGAGAACAAGGAGCATTTCTGGAGCTCCATTCTTTCCATTGGCTTGGCATCTACATGACACGAAGGATTTTAGGAAATACATCTCTTTTCTAATGTAAAATACAAGATTTTGGATACAAGTGTATAGGTGATGGAGATATGAATCCATAAAAAAATCTTCCGCGTGTAAAGTTCATGTATGCTGAAAAAACAATTAAACGAAACTAATGCTCATCATCGATCATCATTTAGTTTAAGCTGTGTTATGAGTTCACTGAAGCTCGTTCTGACATTTGAGTTGTGCATTTCGAGTGTCTAATTTGATTCTGGCATTTCCAGACCAAGATGGGTGTTTGCAATAACAAGAAGTGACCCTCATAATTGGCAGGTCATCAACTGTCAAGTTTTCTCAACATGGTTTGAATTTCATTTAAGATATCTTGTTTGAGCTTTACCTGGAGTTGGAAATTAAAATGCCAAAAAAAATATATCTCGAAGGATTTTTTTATAGAAGGTAATCACAAATTAAAATTAGTTCCATGCTGGTAAAATTTAGCTTCGACAGTAATTAACATTTCTGATTTATCTTCTTCTTACCAGAAGATAAGAAACCTAAAAAGAAGAAGCGCTTTAATATTGAAAACTAAAAAATAAAAAAGATGCTTTTTGAATACAAGATTCCATGGAATCGATTTATTAATTCAAAGACAGTCAATCTCTTTTCCAACCGGTGATTTGGTCAGGCGGGAAGCGGACATCGCATCGGAAGTGAGTTCTTTTTCATGTTTATTTGTTATTATGCCTTTGTGAATTTTTTCCCCATTTTCGCAATGGCTGCTGCTAAATACCTTCTCTATTAGATCTAAATCGTGAGTTAGAACTCGCCAACATAGGTATCTTCTGGGATGATTTGAATTTATTACTGTGAACTTATTTATTTATTTGGGGATTCGGTTATTAAATCAGCTGAAAGGGTCGTGCTACGCCCTACCAAAGGTGAAGGCTGTAAATCTATTCTTGACTGCGGCATTTTTACAGTCACTTGGTGTTCACTTGCATGCATGCTGTATTCTATATGTTGATCTATTTTGGCAACTTTTCGCTCCTAAAAAAAGGAGCATATGATAGAGAATATGCTTATAAGCATTAAAGTTTCATTGTTGGCTTAGTGCATCCTGAATAATGGGAAATACTTTGTCAAAACAACAAGATCGGTTACATTAAGACGAGGGAGCTACAAGAGATTAAAAGCTAAGAACAAAAGAATTTCCTTATACTAAATGAGATAATTAAAAACAACAAGTTCGGATTATAGCATGATGCCTGATTGCCTGGCATCAAACCTTTAATGTTTTATGGAACATGTATGTAAATGAGAAGACTACCTTAACTATGGCCTTGTATAGGAGACTTTAGGTCTAAAAAAACAAACTACTTTTTGTCCTTCATTTGACAACCCATGATAGCTTGCAGCTGTTTGTTGAATTTTCAATATCTTCCAGATTATGTTCTCATTGCTGGAAGTATCTTCAAATTCCTTTAGTCACCCTGTTTGTCATCTTATTTGATATTCTATCTGTAATTCTCATCGTCCTTTCAATTCCCTTTTCACATTCACTTCTTCTAATGGATAAAGCCAAACATTCATGGCGAGGCTTTTAAACATGGGATAGTTATCCTTCTCGATAATCACAAGCTCCTTCTGTACAATCAGACAACTCCTTCAACATACTTCTAGGCAAGCAATGAGACTACCATTGTCTTCGGATGAGACTCGAGTGTATCATTTGCACATGTTCTCATGGCGACGAGCTTTCTTCGTCTGAACTTCTATCTTGACGCACATTGTATCTGTTTAGGACTGGTAGTGATGCTGTTGCAGGTATTCTGAATGATCTTGCTGAACCCACCATTGTTTTATCCTGCATCCTCCCCACTTCCTTGCACACATTATCCAGTATACAGAGAAAATCCCTAACAATCATGAATATTCTAAAAGGATGGGCTTCTTCTTTCACAGTGTCACCATGAAAATATGCCGTGACTGCTTTCACCAAGGATAAGATCTTTCTTTCATCTGACTTAATTCTAGTAATTTCCTCTTCTGCCTCTCTAAGAAACATTTTCAATGACTCAAAGAATTTACCCTGCATGTTTGGGGTCTCATATTGCAAAACTAATCTGACTTTCTCAAGCCCCATTTCAAGCTTCGAAACATAGCTGCTCAGGACGTCTGCATCCATTCCTGCTGCTTTCTTGACATTGCCCAGTTCTCTGCCCAACCCTGCAACCTGTAGTCCTTGCTTCTTGAAATCCTCCTCCTTCGCTCTGAAATTCATTTTATTTGGAAGAATTTCAGTCGCAGGATTAGAAGATTCAGAACTCGTGCCTTCTGACCTGATGATCTCTTGAACCACAAAGTGGAGCAAGGTGGTCTTCCCATCCGTTCCTTTTATATCTATTAATTTCAACAGTGTATCAAGTTTGAAAGCTCTTGCATCGCCACGATTAGTGCCAACATTCATGCGGTTTCCTGCCCTCAGAACAGCTTCAAGGAGTTTGAGGAATAACCGACTGTTCTTCAATTCTTCACTTGCTGCCTGATCAGTGTTAATAATGAGCACAACTTGGAAAGATAGTTGTTTTTAAAAAATGAAGATATTTTGAAATCAGACAAATGAATATTTATGACTATATATTTGTACTAGCTCAAATATTAATACACAATAATCTAACAACTTTCAAGTTCCTGCGAGGCATTATGATATTGATCACAATAATCTAACAACTTTCAAGTTCCTGCGAGGCATTATGATATTGATCGCAAAAATTAAGTCAAATGCATGAAATATCAGCAAATGGAATTAAGAAGCAATAGAAAACAATACCTCTAGGGTTTGGAAGGAATTCGTCAAGTATTTTACTTCTGTATCAAAGTTTTCTCTGTATAGCATGACTTCCACTCTTTTAAAGGCAAACGGTACATCAAGAATTGCCTTGAGAAAACGCTCAGCAGACCCTAGTTTTGATAAGTCACCTCTGAAGTCTCTAAGTTTGATCTCTTCCTCTTTGGTTGGATCCATCTTCACCAAAGTTTCCAAAAGGTCGGCACCTAACCCTTCCGGATTTCCTGTTGCACCAATATACACATATTCCATCTGATGAGACAATTGAAAAATGAAGATTCATTGACATGTTTTTCCATTTCAAGATGTTTAATATTCTTTTTTATATAATTATTAATATTGTGTTTCCAAAACGTGCACACACACACACAACATGCTTGTATGTCCACAACTGGTGATGTTATTTAGCTATTGAACTCTTGAATAGTGTTACTCTGTCGTGCCAATTTACCAGTAGACTTATTTTCCATGATTGAATTTTCTTGGGTGCAGAAACTTGTATGATGTTGCTCCTATAAATGATAAGAAATGAAGAATGCATCATGTGTAGTACCATCCGTATATGTCGTCAACAATTACGACTGCAGATAAATTAAGGGCCGTACCTCCTATGAAATGGGTTTTTAAGGCAAATATGATAACTGCTAATGGGTCAGTATAGGAAATGAAAGATAAAGTAAACCTGGAATTAGCTCTGGTTGCAAGTTGCAACTATAAGAGGAAATTCGATATTGGAGGTAAAAATTTCTGAAAATAAAGATAAAACAATGATGCAGGTGGAAATTGCAGGACGAGTAGTGTAGGGATAGTTTGTCAGCCAGAAACTTATCCTGTTGTGTTAGTTCCTATCCACTTTTACTTGGTAATTGGTTTCTCTATTCTTTTCCTTGCTGGAGGATTTCACTCTCTCTAGGCACAGTTCACTATTTGCTTATTGTTCCCCTACTAGATGAACTATGCCTATTTCATACATATTTACTATTACATATGTGCCTATACCTACTCAAATTTCATTAATCAAGCAATGGTCACAAGCAAATAATGTGAGCTTCAGCATGCTACCTTCTACTTCTTTTTTGTTCGGTTACCAAAACACTAAATACTTTATTTGGGTTCATTAGTCTTGTAAATTGTAAGCTTAAAGAAATTGAATATTGATATAAATTTATTATTGAGGACATATCCTGTTTTTGGTAGGCTGTTAACATCTAAACGATACAATGGTGCTCTGATTTGAAATTTTTTAACTCCAAAGCTTTGGCAAAGATAGGTACAGTCTTAAAAAAAATAAAACTCAAATTTCAGATATTAATAACCAGCCCAGAGAATGCAGCTTTATGAAGAGACTCTCCCTACTAGAAATTTCATTGATTTAATAACCAGCCCAGCTCTAGTCTTTCGGTCAACAAATTTCACATGGAACATTGCTCTAGAGGCCTTGGGTTTTAGGGAGAAGACTAGGTCATGAGTGCACAATAGAGTGGAGGAAAGAATTGGTCATGAGGTATACGGTTGGAATTATCAGTGGTAAAATTCGAGATGATGTATGAAGAAACATGTCTGGAACTAATGATAGCTATGCGAGCAAGGAAAATAAAAGTTGGCAGTAGAAGATCTTCTCCAACAATATCAGAGCATAATGGCATATATTAAATGATGAATGATAATTTTCCTTCCCGGATCTCCAATTTTTTTCTGCAGAAGCTATTAATCACTATTACTGCTATGACACACGGAGAGAGTAAATAACATACCATCTAGAAGCGCTTCAGTAACCTCATCCCGTGTCACATTCAATGCTCTCAACAGTATTGCTATGTTCTGTGACTTCTTTGGGTCCAATACTCTGTTCTGCTGTTCAACCGGGGGACGTACTGATTTTCTAGCCGCTTCTTTTGGAACTGAACTTGAATTTGCAGAATTACATCCAAATAGAGACTCTATCATGTCTTCATTTAATCTACAAAAAAGAAAAAGGTTAATAGATCAGAGATTGTACATCAGACTATCAGGGCCAAGTACAATGGATGTTTGCAGGTCTACTTACTGAAAGGAGCTTGATTTTAGCTGGTCCCACACTGTGGCTCTGTCTGAGGTTGCTCGTACTTTGTCCCAGTGCAGAGGCTTCAGTTTCGGTTTTGATCCATCCATATCATCAGCATCAATCTTCTCTAAAGAAGTGGCACCCTTGTGGTCTTCTTCAACATGTTCTGTTTTCACAATTCCAGATTCTGCTCTGGGGGTGGGACTCCTTGATTGCAACTTTGTCAACTGTTGCAAAGCCATTGAGGGGACACTTGTTTCTGAAGCCACTAATTTCTGCTGTCTTACCAGTTTCGGGGTAAGAGGCAGTGGAGGTGGAGGTGGCGGAATTGGGATTTTAGATGTCTGTTGGGATTGCTTGTTTATTGAATGAAGAGCCGTCAGGTCTGGTGGTGGAGGCGGTGATGAAAATTTTGCCCTTCTGGGAGCATATGCCAATGTTGGTTGACAATACTGAACATGAGGCTGTTTCTGTATTGGCCGAGAAGGAGCTACTGGCGGTGGTGGCGGCGGCGGCGGCGGTGGTGGCTGCTTAATTGATGGTATGAGTGCATGTTTTGTGTCCGGAGAAGAAACAGAAAGGCGTGATTTTGGTGAAGTTCTCTTGGAATGAGGAACAGGGCTAGTAACATTAGGTTCAAATCTGGATTGGGTCCTTGTATTATTGCTCAAACGACTCTGACGTGAACTAGTCGAGTACCCTTCTTCATTGCTCACTGAGGATCCCTGTGGTGTATAAAATGCGGACTCCTGACTCTCTTCATCTGATGATGACATGGCCGGAGGCGAATTCATGATCGGTGGGGGTTGAGGTTTACTCAGCGGTGGAAGTGGCTGAAGATCAGGACTTGGTCTATATCGATCTGATTTTTTTGATGAACTCAGTTTATGATAAGGTGATTCATTTGTGTCACTAACTGTTCTCTGGCTAGATGGCTCAACAGTACCAATATAGAGGACAGTAGATGGGGGCATTCTTGATTCCTCATCGACTCTTTGTGAATTGCCGCCAACAAGCTTTTGGGATTCGTCTGGGTGTTTAACCTGGTGCTTGTAGAGGTAAAATGCCAATCCAGACAGCATCCCCAATGTGACAATTCCAACTGATATTGCAATTGCCAATTTTTTGGTTGGCTTGGCTGGTTGTGTAGCAATTGGGATTGGTATGCTGGTGCCATTGATCGCTGCTGGTGGCTGTTGGGCTTGATTTGGTGTGGGTCCTGTGGGGACTTCTGGGAAGAATGGCTGGTCTGGGTTTGGAAAAACTGCGGAGGGCGGTGGCTCTATAGCTGGCGGTGGTGGTGAACTTGCCGGAAACAATGGTTGGTGCAAAATTCTTCTGATGTTCTTGTGGTCACCAATCAAACCTTGAATCTTGGGTAGCGTGCCATGTGTGGGTTGGACAATGAAGAAAGATCCGACCAATGATACAATGAAAAAGAAGTTTATACGGTGAGAGGTCATTGTGCTATTTTATGGGTTTCTTCTGTTCTTTTCTTTCACCCAATTCATCTCTCGGGGTTATGCTCCTCAATTCTCTTCTCTCTCTCTATGATCACTAGCCGGTGGAGCAAGAGAGAGAACCAAAAGACTGAGGAGGGGAAGCTTCTCCGAGCTGCAAGATCTGGATGCTCTGTGGGCATGACGTCAGCAGGAGCCGCACTTTTTGGTTATTCTTTTTTTCATTTTGTGATCGGGTGAATTGCCAAAAATTATTCCATGTTCCCCCATAGTAGGTGAACAGTATACTCATTTTCTTATATATTTGTGAATTTAGCACGTAAATAATATGTTCATTCTTTTATATACTTGTAAATTTTAGTACAAACGAATTTTATAAATATATAAAATATATATATATATATATTATTTATTTATCTCAAAAATATAAAATAATTTCTCGTAAACTGCTTAGTGTAATAGTACGTACTATCTACCATCTTTTCCTACTTTTCACTGTAGGGGATTTTTTTCATGTAGATAACTTAAGAAGGCAGGGAATCTAGTGCTGCCTTGGCTTTTCAATTTAATGGACGATGATGAAGATTATAAAGCAACATGGTGATGGCCTTTTCCGTCCCCCGAATATATAATAAATTAGGACAAGTATAGTTGCACATAAATTAAATATAATATTATTTTTATTATTAAAAAATATATTTTTATATTAAAATTTATATCACGTAATATTTTTTAATAATAAATATAATAAAGGTGTTTAATTTATATATATTTATATTTTTTCATAAATTAGTGTTACGATGACAAATTTTAAAGATATTTTCATAAGAATTTGGTGTTTTTTTTTTGCCATGAACAGTAAAATGCAATTACATTAATGTGTATGACAGATTATTTGGAACGATCAAATTTCTTTTGTAGAAGTAATATTTTTTTTACTTTTATATATTAACTAAAATATATTATAGTGGTAATCATATGATGTTAAAAAATAATAATAAAAAGTAATAATAAATTACCAATATATTATAATTTTAAAATAAAAAATATTCTTTTTTTAGAAACATATTAAAAAAGGAAACTATACGCCTAAGTTTAAAACTATATATTGGTCTATCATATATTACTGCTTTTGGGTGGTAAGGCACATATTCCACTTTTTCTTTGGATGCCAGTAACGTAATTCCTTCTTCGTACTGTCAACTGCCTACTTTTTCGCTTTCAACTTGACCATCAAAGCCTCCATTAATGGCTTATGAGTAATTGAGTTATGACAAAAACAGTAAAACTTGCGAAAATCCATGGTCGTAAACGTGACAACCCATCACACGTCGTACACGGTGAATTGTGAGATTTTTTTAGGTGCCCTTAAAAAATCATTGTGTTTTAAAATTAAAAATATATATTTTTTAATTTGTTTTAAAATGAAAAATAAATTTTTACTAAAAACTGTAAAATGCCTGTCATTATTTTATTATTATTGTTAACCGGAGGTTCAAGCTTTCATTCTAGCGTCATTGGTGACTATGATTATCTTTTGAGTCCTAATCACAAGTTACTAAGAAGGATAGATTCTATCTATAGGGAAAAGACTTCCACAATATTTTTGACAGGCTTTATCATCGGAATACTTTCGATATGAGAATAAGTATCGAATCAAAGAAAATATATAGGGCAATAATGGAAGTTAAATATATATCGGTAGTGAAAATGGAGTATAAGAGATTTTTTCTTACTAGGCATGCTTTGGTATTTATAGGGATCCAATAATTAGTTCTCACGAAGCAGTCCCCCAGTGCTGGAATTTCAGCCTCTCAGGAGCTTGGACCACTAATTTATATGTAAAATACTCCCTTAGTTTGGGGTGAGGTTTTGTTGCACTAACCACTTTTTAGTAGGTTGACAAAAAGGTGTGCATGCATGTTTGCCGCATTGCAGTTATGGCACCACTGGATATGTGTCAGTTCGTTGAAACTTCACCTCTAGCTGAGCACATTAGTCATCGCCATAAGATAGCCCTTTGATTCCGATCTTCGGACTTTAATGGGCGAGATTCGTCTTACCACGAATTAGCACGATCTATTATTGAGTTTCTTGATCTGATGGTGTCTTCTGCATGTATCTTTTCGGGATAGTATGCTCCGAGGTATATATATCTTAACAATTATTATATTTATATTTCATCATTATTACTAAAAATATTAAGAATAGACATGAAAATATAAAATTATCCTCAAAAAGAAAGTTTTAAAAATGATACTCCTTCACGATATAATTTTTTTCCTTTATCAATGTTTTATTTATTTACCAATGTAGGACTAGGTTATTTTGTAAAACGAAGAAAACCACCCAAACTGAAATTCTTTTCAAAAGGACACAAAATCCAACAAATGCAAGTTGTAAATTAAAACATATAATTAAATATTGACCTGGATTGAGACTAGGCTGGCCTCATTCCCGTTCAAACGTACGGTTTAGGCTAAACATGTATATTACTGAAGTTAAACTTTATGATAATCCTATTTACCTATATATATTGTGCTTAATTCCTATTAATTTTGAGAGGGTGAAAAAATATCATAAAAAATGAGAGATTCACTCTTCACAAGAATACCCTTGATGAATGAATGAGAAACTTATCAATAATATTTTCGTGCACGCCAAATTAACACCGTAGTACTTTATCAAAATAAAAATGAGATTTTCATTATTACAAGCTCTCACTTCTTGTTGATGAAAACAGACCTTCTTAAAGGTTACATTTGGAATTTTAGACAGAATATGATATGATTTAGCTAGGGTTTATTAAAGTTGTATATATATATGTATATACTTTTACTTTCTTTTGGTTGATCTCCTTGATCGGTGGACCGACCATATATCTATCAATCTGTGTGTGACTGTGTATTGTGGGACAAGGCAACCACAGTTCTTCAAATAGCGTATGATTCTTTTTGTTTTCATTTCATTCCTTTCTTCTTTGGCCGGATATATATCCCTATTATATATATATATATATATATATATATATATATATATATATATATATATATATATGATTAAACATATATATATGCATGTTGAATTTTATTTTTTCAGTAAGTGAATTGTTTCGATCGGCACATAAATTATAATTTCAAAAGATAAATAATCTGAGTGTTGTTCAGTTATTATTAGAGAGAAAAATAATATTCCAAAACAAAAAGAAACAAGCTTAAATTGACACAGAGATGCTGCTGTACGTACGTACTACTAACAAACAGATATTTTATCTTAATTAAAGTTCCAAATAGTTTAACTATTAGTTGATATATTGTTATTGTTCCTCGACACATGCACGGCAATCTTTAAAACTTTGTCGGCGTTGAACTTGATTAATTAAACCATGACCAGAGAAAAAATTTGAAAAGTTTGGTTTATTCAACAGTGATCTCTGTCCGTGCATGTGTGTTAATCTAAGGGTCAATAATTCTGCTTACTCTACATTATTAATTAGTGTAAACAACGTACACTACTTACTACAAACGGAATTACTCCTTGGATTAATATACATTTAACTACTTCCTTAAACCTTTCAAAAATAAATTACTCCCTTAAATCACCATTATATTGTGAATCATTTAATTATTTTTTATAAAATTTTAAAATAAAATGTTTTAATTATAAATTTAAATTAACTTTGTAAAGTTATGTAATTATATTTTGGAAAGGAGGGAGTATATGGGAAAGAATGTTGATCAGAGAATTAATACGGATGCAAGCAAAGGCAAGGCTTTCTTGCCAGCTGGAGTTTCATAGTTAATTTACAATTAAATTATCTGATTTAATAATTTACCTTCTTTGATTTGATTTACTTTTGGATGCGTCTTTGCGACATTTTAATGTACTTTTGCTTAGATAACCAAGGATTACATCGTATGCTAAATCATTTATTGAATTTATAATTATGAATTTTTGTAAATTATTTAAAAGAACTTCAAGAGATTATTCTAATGGTAGTGAACACATGGTAATTAAGGAGCACATTGAGTAGGTCATAAATTCAAGATTTCAAAGAAGGATGTAAGTCCTTTACAATATTTAAAAAATAATAATTAAAAATTATTATATAATTAAAGGGACAAAACACGAAATTCAAATTTGCTACAAAAGTTATATTGAGATCCATAAATATTAATATTACCTTTTTTCTTTAATTGCACAATATATTTTTCTGAAGAAGTTACAAAATTCCAAATGCAGCCAGCAAGTCAAGTATCCGACTTTGCTTTAGAACTATGAAATCAAATGAAAAGAATTATAAAAGGTCTTTTCTTATTATGCCATGCAGTTTTGCGTGATTAACACTCTGTTTATGAGTTCGGGATGAAAAAGAAAAGAATGAAATATTAATTTAGAATGAAAAATAAAAGAATAAAAAACTAATAAGTTTTTTTCGTGTTGTTATTGGGTTTATAAATGAAAAAAAGAAAAAAAAATTAAGTTCCATATTTAAGATACTAACTTGCCCTCAGATTATTTTAATTATGTTTATAAACTATAGGGTATAATAAGAATTATAAAATATGATCTTATGTTATTTACTTTCGTCCAAATCTATCCATTTTCAGATGAAAAAATTTTGCAAAAAAAATGGCGAAGTTTTTCGTCTATTTCTTTTCTTTTCCTTTTCATTTACTAAAAAATTCAGTAACAAATAAATTGAACATAAAACTTAATTTTTTTTGTCTATTTCTTTTTTTTTTTATCCATTTTAAAACTCAGTAACTGAGTGTAAGGCTCCGGTCGTTTATGTAAATTGTGATCTAAAGCTGGTTGATTTGTGCATCTAAAACTTAAAAGAGTTATTTAAGTGGTAGTGGATATTTGATAAGCGCTTTAAATACAGATGTGTTTCTATAGAAACTTTTTTATCTGGAGTTCTAGTGGAAATCCAAAAGTAATGATATGGAGTGGACCACACCAGAACATAATTTTCGTTAAGGGCTTGCTTTAATTATAATTATAAAGAGCAAGCAAAGGATAGAGGTGAATATAATTATGGGTGAGTAACATGTAAAATTGACATTTATTTATGATTATGTCACTTTTACCCATTAAATGGGAAATTTTGGGGGTATTTTTGTCCGACCATCTAACTTTTCTCCAAAGAAATTAGCATATTTGAGTAAATATGATAGGAAAATTTCACACTTGTCCAATATAATTGTTTGGTCTGCTTTTTTGGTAAAATTCTTGCTTGGTTATTAAGCAAGGTACTAATACTGCATTTAAATGGAAAGAATGAAATAAATAAGAGAATAAAATAATTTCAAAATATTTTAAGTATATGCTTAATTATTAGTGATGGTGGATGTTATAATATAATGAAAAAATTATCACATATATTTATTTTATTAAAATAAATTTTATTCAATTATCTCTTACATGAATTAAAAATTAAGAGAAAAAAATAAATTTTTATTCTACTAAATTAATTCATTCTCTAAAATAATTATTAAATATATTATTTTTTATTTTATTTTCTCAAGTAACATAACAAATATTTCCTCTCCATCTTTATCTAAGAATGCCTACAACTGAAAACTTAACAATATGGTTGTTTACGGGGGGAAATGACAAAAAGTGAAGTGCTTTTCGCTTTATGAGCCAAAGAGAAACAAAAGTGCTTTTAAGATAACACTGGTGCGCTACCCAATGTGATTTGGTTTGGGCTGGGCTGAAAGACAAAAAATAAACTTAAAAAAAGCAGGTTGTTCATCTATTAGTATTATTATCATCGTAACTTATGATCAAAGGAGAACAATTAAATATTTCATTTGCTACAAAAAAATTAAAATAGATATATGTTTTGATTTAAAAAAAAAATTGAAACATTTTTTAATTCAAAATTAGGATGAATTTATTTGATATCAGTACAAGCAATTACAAGTATTGTAATTAACTAAAAAATACTACTAATAATAATCATATTCATTTATTGCTTTAAAAACTAATGTAAACTCTAGGGCTGAATAATAAATCTAATATAATAGAAAAACTGGCCTGACCAAATCGAACTAACAATAAATCATACCGAAAATTATAATATCAATGAACCAATAGTTGGAAGAAAAAAAAATCGAAATTCGGTCAGTCGTTTTCGATTTAGTTTCCAAAAAACTCGAAACCGAATGAATTTACCTCAATAATAAATCATTTAGTCTATTTATCTCCTGTTTTTTTCATTAGGTCATTTAGTCTATTTATCTCCTGGTTGAATATCAGAATTCACTGTCGGAGTTTCTGTCATTTTTTTGCAGCCTGAGTTTTAGAAACTTGATTGAAAATGGGAATGCATCAGAAACTTCCCTTTTAGGTGCAACAAATTGTTTGTCTGTATAATTTTGTATTCATATTTTCATTGATAAAATATTTTTGTAATACCAAAGTGCAATGAAAATTTACTTATATTTTACTTAGTTGCATAATCTGTCCTCTTAGTTAAGAAGCTGAGTATCACAGCATATGTTGAAATTCCAGAGTTCAAAGCTACTTGGTCTGTGAGCATCCTTCCTTGCAGAAACGAAGTCTTTTAACACTGCAATGTAACGTATCAACTCTATCATTTATTTTTAAATTTTATAATCGACTAAATCATTTAAACCGATTGATTTAACTGATAACCAAATAAGTTGATAACAGATTACGAAATAAAATTTTAAATAATTTTATGTTTTAACCTTTTATAAAAAATTTAAATATTTTAATTATTTTTTAAATACAAAATCGATTAAATCGAAGGTTGGACACCCCTAATAAACTCATTACCCAGTATTTTATTCCTATTCTCGTTACTCTTGGGCTGTGAACTGAAAGAGGCCCAAACCAAGATTCTATTGTGTGATATTTTTTTCAATTTCTTGTTGTGCACTGATTACTACTGGGGGAACGCCGCCATGCTGCAAGCCTGCAACTGGCACTATGGACCCCACAGTCGTACTTATAGCATTTTCGCATCTATTAATATTTGAAAATTTTTAAATTTATTTATTTTTCTTACCTATATATAAAATAATGAGTATAACTTATTCATTTAAATTTAAAATAAAATAAAATAAAATTACACATATTTATCTTATATACAAATTAAAAAAATAAATAAATACATATAAAAATACTTTTAATATTTATATTCGTAATATATATATATATATATATATATATGGGGGGAGAGGGGGAGCGAGAGAGAGAGAGGGGGGATGATTTATAATAAATAATTAGTATGAATATTATTTTAATAAATTAATTTTATATTGTTTATATAAAAATTTAACAATATAAAATAAGAGTAATTTTATACATGTTAGTTTTTTAGCGATAGGAATATTTCTCTGATGTTACCAAAAATTACAAAATTAACCCCTGGCATTATATCTAAACCTTTCAGCGATAAGAACAAAAAGAAAAATTGGCAAGGACTAACAACAAGTTTTTTCTGCTCTTGTTGCTAGAAGGATTAATTGTGTAATTTCTTCTACCGCTAGAAAGAATATTCCTATCGCTAAAAGGAATGTTTTTTGTCACTAGAAGGACTAACAACATTTTATGCTGTTAAATCTTTATATAGATGGTATAAGATCAACTTACTAAAATAGTACCTATAACAATTATTTACTATATAGATATATGAATTAATTTACAACAATCGGTTACTTTGATTATTGTTTCGACAACTTAAAATTAATTTTAAAAAACCCCATCACTAGAAGCTCTAACGGTAAAGTCAAAAAAAAATCGAAACTGCCACTAGAAGAGCCGCTAGATCCTTCCGTACAGAGATTCTCACAACCAAAATATCCTTATATTAATTACTAAAACAATAACCTAATAATTAATTATTGTGAATGCGGCCTAGATATATATACAAACACATGCATAAACTCCCTTATTTGTTTTAATATTAATCTGCTCGTGTAAGCTCTGTTCTCTCATAAGTCATAAGTTGGGCAAATTAAGTTCTAAATTATTTTTTATCATTCAGGTGTATTATCATGATTTATTTTTTGACTTATAAATCAATTTATAAATAATTTTTAAGAAATAATAATTCTTTATTTCTATAAAAATAACTTATAAGTTATTTTAAAATAAATAGACTTAACTAAATATAAAAACTCTTTTATTCTTATTTTATTAAATTTTATATTTTATTTTAACTTATAAATTATTTTAGTCAAACACCTTTATATTTTATTTTAATTTAATTTTTAACTTATAATTTAAAATAATACCAAAAAAATTTATTTATAAATTATTACTTAAAATAACTTATAAATTATTTTAAATTTATACTTATAAAAATCATTTTAAAATAAGTCGTCGAATACCCCTTGCACTCCTGAACTTGCCTTGAGACTACTTCATAACAATACTGTGAACCTGAAGCCCCTGACCTACAAAGAGAGAGAGAGAGGAGAGAGACAAAGAAGTCTTGTTGTTGCATTATCTTCTTTGGATCTTCATTAATCTTTGGCTTTTGGTATTGAAATGTTGAAGATGGTGTGGCTTCTTCACTTCTTCTTTCTCTGTCTATTGGGTTTTACTGGTAATAATTAACCAAAATAAACCATAATGTCTCTCACTTTTTTGTTATATGTAGGTTTCTTCAGTATTAAATGTTTTTTATTATTCACAATATTCCTTCAATTCTTTTGCAGCATCAGGTCAAGAATCAGTCAAACTCTTAACTCTCTACAACTCGAAGTCGGTGGATTTTCAGGCATTATCACACGGTGTTGAAGCTACAGCAGTCAATGTGGGTCAGGAATACCTTAAAGAGGTCTCAACCAGTATTCTCATGGCAGAAAAATGGGTTAGGGCCCAAGTTCTAGCTTACTACCCAGCCATTGATATCTCCACCATACTTGTGGGACACAATCTCCTCTGCAACAAAAATCAAGAAGAGTACTTGGTATCAATCCTACCAGCTATCAAGAACATTTACCATTCTCTCATTCGGTGGGGTTTGGAGAGAGAAATAAAAGTCTCTGTTTCTTTTCCATCCAACTGTTTAAACACATCCTCTGCTATATACAGAGCTGATTTGGTTGACTCATTTCTCAAGCCTCTCCTGAACTTTTTGCAAGACACCAACTCAACTTATTCAGTGAACCCACCTCCACATTTGACTAGTCTCTCTGATGAAACTCTGAAATTGGTGACCTCTCACTTAGAATCCATGACAAAAATAGGAAATTTTGACCTAAGCAAGATCAATTTGATCATCACCAACCCAAAAGAAGCAAAACCCACAATTAGAAAGCTCTCATTTATAGGCTCCAAGTTTTTTGAGCTATTCGCTGCAAGGACAACCCCATTAGCCCCAACCCATTCCCCCATGGGTTACTCTGTTCCAGCCTATGCAGCTAAAAGCCCTCTTCCTCCATTGGTTGGCACAATCTCACCAGTACCCCCATTTACACTCCCTTTAGCCCCACAACTTCCTCCCATGGTGGGCCCCTCAAACCCGCCTTTTGGTTTCAACTTGCCGCCGTGTAATCCACCCGCTGGTGGTGCTGTGGCGGCACCGGTATCAGTTCCGGAACCGGCCCACCATAATGGGCTTTGGTGTGTGGCAAAGCCTAGTGTGCCTGCAGACACACTGCAGCAGGCAATTGACTATGCTTGTGGAGAAGGTGGTGCTGATTGTGTAGCTATAAGGCCTCAAGGGAGTTGTTATTTCCCTGATACTGTTGTGGCCCATGCTTCTTATGCTTTCAATAGTTACTGGCAGAGGAACAAGAATAATGGTGGGACTTGTGGTTTTGGAGGGACTGCTATGCTTGTCAGTTCTGACCCAAGTAAGTTTTCCTTCCTATTTGTTAATATGTTACTCATTTTGTGTTGTGAATTTATTATCATGTAGTTATTTTGCTGATAAGGCTTTTTTTTTTTGTTCAAATGTGTGTGATTTTGGTGTATTCCAAATTGAAAGTATACAGAATTAAGCCATAGTTGAAACAGTATTCTTTTTCTAACAGATGTTCTGCTTATGTTTATATTACCTAGATTTCGTGGCAACCCAACATATTAATGAATTTTTATTCTGACGTTGGTTAGAAGAAAAAATGATGTTCAATTCTGACACGAGGGTTCCTGATGCAGGTTTTCGACACTGTCGATTCCTTCTCAACTAATGAGACACTGATGGAAGTGATGATGGAGGTTGTTTGGATCCTTTTGCTACGTCTAGGATTGGGTTTTGTATTGGAAGGTGAATTTGTTGTGCTTCCCACTTTATTTTTCAATGTCCAATTTAGCCGTTAAAGGTAGGGCATTGAAAATTTTGCTTCTTAGTTCTTACTTTACTAGTTATGTGGGGGCACTATGCACAGAAGAAAGACTCAGCTTGCTTAAATTTTGATATACATAATTTCTATTACCTACTTTAGCTTTAACGTTTGAGATGCCAGTTTCCCCACCTTGTATGCTGACTAAAGATGGTCCCATTTAAATTTACTTAATTGCTTTCTGTTTCTTGCGTGGTTAACATATCTCTTTGTTTTGTCATATAATTTGCGGGGGGATGATATACTTAGAAGACAGACAGAATATTCGTTGTGAAAGAAATTTAGTGGTGAATGCAACTACATTTGGATGTTAGAAGTCTGTTTCCTGGTGCAGAAGTTAGAATTTAGTCTTAATTTAGAAATATGGCATTTACTCGCTTGCTTATAGGATTGTGCTACTATTTTAATTTATGGATGTAAAAGGTAGTATATATAAATAGGCCACCATGGTTCCTTGTGCCACAATGCATGATTTGTTGCTCAATTGTTCTTACAAGTTTTATATAATGTGATGATATGTTTTCCTACTTCTTTTCTAGTATTTAATTTAATTTATGAATAACATATAACCTATCTTTGTATTTAGAATGCTTTCCTAGAAAGATAAATGTATTGGAAAATTTTCTTCTTAATTACTATTAGTTATACGGTTTCTATGCAGTACAAAAGAAAGCTTGAGCTCGACTTCCGTAGTAGATATAACATAGTTTATTTCTTTTACTTGGGAGGAGTTGTTTCAGTTCCTTCTTGTAGTTTAGCTAAAGATGGTTCCAAAATAATTTACTAGAGAGAGGTTGCTTTCTCCTTATTTCTATGGTAGTAGGAGTATTTCTTTGAGTGGTGAATTTTTTTTGGGATATAATACATACTCTGACAAATTTCGTTGTGATTTGTGAAATCCGAAGAAGAATGATATAAAACTCGCGAAGAAGAATGATATAAAACTAGCAAGGACTACAAAAAAACTAATATCCAATTTAACCAAAAAATAATTGGTCATCACTTCCTTGCTGGGAAAAAAATTGTGGAAAATTGGAAGCTTCTCTTACTTATCAGTTTCGATCCTGGGACCTGTGGGTTATGGGCCCACCACACTTCTCCTGTGCCACTCTGATTTAATATACAAACCTGTTCCAAGTTTTTTAAATATCAACAAATAGTTTCATATCTTTTTTCTTTAATTCTTTTTAAAAAGTTTATTAATGTCAAATTCTAACAAGTGTCCGTCCCCAGTAAACTGTCAAGGAAGACTTGTTGTATCTTAATAATCTTCTTTTAGAAAGTATCCTAAGGTGTGGTTATGGGGACATGTAAAAATACATAGATTCTAGTTTCTTTAGAAACAAATTTTGGGAATTTGCTAATTACATATAAAATATTTTACATCCCATAATAAAATTTTGCCGAAGTAAATGCTTACATATTCCCTTGGGGCACTCGTTTGCAGTACCTAGTTTTCAAATAAATTATCTACCTTTCTAGTTATTGCTTTCTCCTGTATAGATAATTGTAGGGCATTGGTAGATTTGCATCTTACTTTACTAGTTATGTGGGGCTTTGTGCACAAAAGAAAGATGGAGCTTGAGTTTAATGTTTTTTTGGGTAAGTTTTGGGTTTAACGTTAGATATTTCATAATTTCTATTTGCTTTTGCCAAAGATATGTGAGATTTCAGCCCTCTCCCCCTCCTGGTTTTATTCAGCTACATATGGTCCCAAAACATTCTCACCACAGAGTTTCTTTTCTCCTTGTAAGGTTGGGAAATATCTTTGCTTTGTTAAATAATTAATGGGAAATAGTATATTAAACGACAAAAAATTCATTGTGATGAAAATTATTTTAATTGTTTCACTAGCCTTTGAGAGAATTTTCTTTATGGGAGATCTACTGTTTCTTTAAATAACATGTACTACAAATTACAATCTGCTGTTTCTAGGGCTGTGAACATTATTTCAGTTTCCCAGACATGCTTGCAAAAGACTGGTTAATGGAAGCTTTTCTTTACTAGTTTTGTTTATTATATATCTTCCAAGTTTTACGTAGTACTGTATGGTTTCCTCCCTTTTTTCTTGTTATACTAGTAATAGTAATCTACCTTTATCATTAGAAACCTATCCAGATAAGATAATGAATCACTAAATGCATATTGAAAAAGAAGTGAATTAATATGTTAGGCAATTAATTTGTGTGAAAATCATGGATTGCTTGTCCCAAAATTCATGGCCAAGTTTCATTCCTCATTTTCCCCCCATGTTTCTTGGTACGACTCCTTAGCTGTTAATCTTTATTGTACTCTGTTATATTGAAAATGCAGCTCTGTCAAAGTTTTCTTTTGGTATAAAGTAAACCTTGTCTAAAACACATGAATAATAAATCTACCCTTTCAGTAGTTTAATGTTGTCCTCTGATATAGTTGTTAGAAAGACTTTGCCAGTAAGATCAGCTAGTCTTTCATTTTTCTGATGATGCATCAAATACTAATTGGTTTGTTAACTTCTGTTGTATGGTTTGGTCCTCGGCTTTAGTTGGTTGTGATAAAGCCGGTTGTGCTAATTCACTTGTTGGACTTGTGTCAAATAAAAAAATCGTGCATTTGTATATGTTTTTTTCTTGGAATGAGATTATTATGCTTAATTTCCGGATAAGTAACAAGAATACAAGATCTGCATACACCTTATTTTCAGTTATTATTCAAAGGTTTAAAATCTGTCTGTTGCTGGCTGTGCTCCTCTCTGTTGTATAGCTTTATTTATTAAATTTGTAGAAAAAGATGGCACAAGAAGCAACTCTTTCTTTTCTATCAGAGCCAGGTTTCGATCCTGGGACCTGTGGGTTATGGGCCCACCACGCTTCCGCTGCGCCACTCTGATTTGTGGTTGAATTGTTATTCTAATAGTATCTATACGAAATTTTGGTGGCAATGAGATTATCTAAGCTTAATTTTTACGGTCATGATGGTTTTGCCAATTGAATTCTTCTTTGGCTGCTCTCGAGTACAACTAAACATATAAAGCGTAGAAGATACAATAAATGGAATTTATCAAACTTATTTTTTGTCAGTGTCCTATATATTGCAACAATAATATATCAGTTCAGTAAACACAATGACATAATTTAAAAAATAATTCAAATATATGAACAATTAGTTGATGTATTTATTTGCAAGCCGTCGCAATATAAATCTTTTCTGCATTTCTTTTGTTTTGGGAATAGCATTTATCAACTTTGTTGTTGCAACTTTAGCATTAAAAAAGAAAAAGTTGTCTTGAGATAAGTGCAATTTATCATCGCAGCCCTATTTAGCTGAGAACATCCTCTACTTCACTGATAATCAAAGTGTCAACTCCAGATCCCTTAATTATGCACTTAAATCACCAAGTCAAATTTCCTTCTCTCTAATATTGTGCATCTAGTACAAATGTACTACTTTTATGTCCTATTGCTATGCTTTATTATTACCAAAATACTTGTAATCACAGTCCATCCCAAGGAAATATTTATCATACACATCATTGAAGCATATTTTACTTGCACACAATGAAATCAAACGAGAACCATCAAAAGTTTGACACCAGCTCGCGCATCTTTAAAACATTGGAATCATTTGACGAATGAGACAAGACTTTTGTTTGAGATAAACAGGTAGCATCAAATCCAGGAAAAATAATAAAGTATTGCTCTTCAAAATTTCAAAATTGAATGAACAATATATACTACATTCAATATTTCGGAATTAATGAAGCTCCAGGACCTATTGCTCTTCATCAGTGGTCTCATCAATTGACCCTCTGGGCCGTTCCTGCTTGCTGCCTTCCAGAGTATCATTTTTCCTTATCATAAGTTCATCCAGAATATCATTAACATCTTCTTTCTGCAGAGCAACAAATTTATTTAATTTTTTATATACAACAGAAACACGGTGACTACAACTGAACTACAAAATTTAAAGGCAAAAAAGAAAGATGAATCTTTAACCAGATTTTGCATCCACAAAGACCAACTTCATCTTGTCTAAATACAGCAGATTTTGGTTAAAAAGGAAATCTAGAATAGTTTCATTTCTGCTTGAACAACAATATATTGACTATCTTCTGACTTCCAACTTGTTGCAAGGGATGTTTTTTTTTTCAATTTTCATAACCCATTTGAAAACTATTTATATTTAAAGACCACCCCAAACCACCTAAACCAAATCATTTGAGGTGGTTATGGTTTTAACCAAAACCGCCCAAGCCAAATTATTTGAGGTAGTTATGGTTTGAACCCAAAATCGCCCCAAACCAACTCATGCTTACCCCTAAAACTATTCATGCAATCGCCTTGGGATTTGGAAAGGAAAGGTCCAAAGAGTTTCATGTCCCTTGCTGCTACTTCCCAGTAATGCATTTGTGGATCTCAATATATTTTGTTCTTCTAAATTGCAGTCTAATACTTCGAGTACAAAATTGAACCTGTAGAACAGTATATAACATCCATGCTATGACATAATTGAAAACAGTTTGGCATTCAAGTGCCGCAAAAGAAGCAAATATAAGTGGTGAGAGATTTTGGGTGGTGGGGGTGTTCAACCGTCCCTTGAATTTCCATGTCTATTTATTGCAGAAACTATCTAAACCTCACCATGTCCTTTCACTAAGAAATCACTAGATAATAGCTTGACTCACATACATATAATTTCTCCATAATTCTTATCATGTAAAACAAAGTGCAAAAAAACTTATAGTTTATGCTCCGGAGTCGATTGATCCCTTGATCAAAGTTCTAACTAGATAGTGATTCAAATAACTAAATCTTGTGAACTAGTAAAAGGGCAGCAATACTAAAACTTAGGGCAAGGACAATTACTTATTTTCTATTCTGTCGAGTAGACATAAAAGTAAATATACTTTGTATGTAAACTATTATGACCCTACAGAATGGAAAAAAATATATTAAAGTCTTTAAGGGGGAGCGGGCTATATGTACCTTTTTAGTTAGACCATGAGCAGACATGACTTCAAAAAACTTGCGCATTAGCATTTCTTCCTCTACCTACAAAATAATACACATCAGATTTCAGTACTTCTTTACTCATCATTAATGAGAAATTTTATTTTTACTCAAAATCACATTTTTGAAAAGAGAAAAAGTAGGTATCCTCCACGTGTACAGGGATGGTTCACAAATAATAAATAAGAGATACCGGTGCACATATCAACTGGCATACATCTATATATAAAAGAAAACATTGAGCTTAGTATATATGGGATGGTATTGTTAAAATTTTGACACTTGGCAATTGGAAAAAGAGAGTTGTACGTGCAAAATATAACTAGGCAATTGAGATAAGATCTTGCACTCAAGAAGTTCTAACATAAAAATAAAGTAAATACACGTAAACCATGATCATAGTGCATTCTGGCCTCTGTATAAATAAAACAAAGATGCAAATTTTTTTTAGTAATTTAAGAAGTACATATGTAATAAGCTTGTAAGATAATTTTTTTCAAAATTTACATAGACAATTTGAAGACATTTACACCATCCAAGAGGTATTGATAATTTGACAACCTATTTGACCTTTTAATAGAAAAGAATTTGTCGTAATTTTGTTACTCTCAATTTATAAATCTAGTGGTAGACTAATAGGCTAATAGCCTGAACATCTAAGGGTCACTGCTCAATTCAATACTATGATGGGTGCCATGAGAGCTAAGGGTTGACAATTTGTTCTTCGCATATCACATCACACCTGATTTCAAGTGGGCAATTCGGTCAGTTGACAAAAATCAATTGCGTCTTCAGCAAAGTTGTCCCAATTAGATCATGTTGCATAGTAAATTTTTTTAAAACCAAGAACAATCTCTATGTGCTTGATGCATGACATGATCAACTTTTATGCTCTATATTAAATGAGTACTAAATTAAAAGGTTACTCTTTAATGAATTTTCAATGACATAAATGACAAAAGTGAAAGTAAAACTTAATATGAAATATAACAAGTCATTCAAAAAAAAGTGTACGGGTCACAAAAAATAAAGAGGACTAGCAGTCATCTGAAAGTTGACTGGAAATTCAGAGAAAGATTACAAAGAAGCATGCTGATAAACTCACGAGTGATAAGCCAACCTCAAATTAAGTAGGAAATGCTATGCTTATAGTCTAGGAGTAGGATATGACATCTTAGGCAATAAAGGGAAGATACTGAATTCCACAGAAATAAGGGCAGAAGATATAACCGATTGCAGTTATCGAAGCTAAGGTATGGGGTGTGGTGTGACTGTGTGAGGGACATAAGTTGAGACTGGGAACTGAGAAGGTTTGACAAATACAATCAAGTTAATGCAATAAGATGACAACTTGTATAACTTATCAGGGGAGAAAAAGGATGATAAATCTCTCCATTTATCGTTTGTATTTAAGCACCATATTAATGCTATCATGGCCACCTACTTATTCATCTAATGAAGCCCCTGTCACATGAATATAATAAATACTTCCTCCATTCAGAAAAGAACGTCGTACTTTTTTTTGTTGAATTTATTTTAGACTATTGAGTATTGAAGTTTGTTTTCGTTCAAATATTAATTTTACCCTTTAAGTTTCCAGCATTGTAAAAGAATTAACCAAAAAATTATGTCTAGGTTGTCTTATACAAAGTTTAAAAGCTTAGTTTTTGAAAAATACGTAAGACTTTTTTTCTAGAAACATGCATAATTGTGACTGTGAGGTAATTGCCACTTAAATTTGCACATGTTTCCCTGAGTGTCTATGAGATCTGGAGAGCATAGACAAAATGCAAGACCTGTCCGTGCCCGTGTTATGGTGTGAAGCGCATTGCTAAAAAACCTGAGAAATTTTTCAGAAAAAAAGAGGCTGATTTTGCTAAGTCAACTTCAAGACTGATATTTTACCAAGTCTATACTAAATTCTTCTTTTAACTTTCAAAGTTTGAACATTGACAGAATTAACAATTTAACGTTGAACATTTTTTCCTTCACTATGTACATATCTGCCATCTAAATCCTGACTTAGGTATAGTTTAATAATAAAACAGCATCTATGAGTTGAAAAAGTTTTGTTTCTCTTCAATAGAAATACCGTTTAATACAATCACAAAATACTTTCAATGATGTCACAGAAATAGAATACGTGCTTAAAATGCATCTGATAACACCCTACATTGAAACAAGGGTGTTATTCTTACCCTCACAACCTCTCTCCAACATCCTATATCAATATTTAGGGTAGCAGCATATTCTACTGATTCAAGTTCAGCATACCTAATTGCCAAATAAACAGTATTTTCCTCTAGCAATATTTACCATTGCAAGTACCTATAACTGTTAATGTAAACCATCAAGAAAAACAATAAAAATATTACAATCCAAAAAGAGGAAACAATCAGTTCCAACAATAATCAAACTTGTATCTCAGTCATATAATACAATTAATTTAACCTATTAATTACATACCGTCATGCATGCACACTTGATAAAAATTAACAAATGCTTGCATAGTATTTATCTTTTCAAATCAGAAACACTCCAATATGTATTAACATATACCAACACCTCGCATACAGACGCACAAACATCAAAATAATTTGGAATTGAAATGAAAACCTGAAGTTTATGCAATTCATGAGACATTGATCTGTAAGCATCCCAGAGGAGCTCATTCTGCTTCTCCAAATGCCTGCACGTAGACATGACACACATAAACAAATAACATGTAACGGAAAGTGTTTACATGCATGTATAATATACAAGGTACTAAGGGAGAAACAGTAGTACAAGGAACAAGATTTATGCAGGCTTACTCGGATGTTTCTCCGGTGTATCTTGGATCCATTCTGTTATATGGGGTTGTCATCTTCCAAGAATCTATGAAGCCTGTGCAAGCCAAGTGTTGAACACTATTTTGGAAATGATATCTTATTTACCAAGAATCAAGTACCTGTCAGAGAATGTCTATTTGCTTATTTAAAAGGATGTTTTAAAACATTTTGCGTATGTTTACACAATTAAATAGTACTTAGAATACAGTGATGATAAATTGCAAATATAATTAAAAGAAATTCCAAGTTCTTACCAAGTTTTTTTTATCTAAAGACAACGACACAAAATCACAGCAGCGTGTTACGTTTAGAAACTCAAGAGGATAATAAGCAGGTTTTAACTAACTAGAATTTCAAACTCAAGTATATCTGTCAAACAATCAAACTCAAAGTACAAAGAAATGATGTAAAATATTTAGCAAAATATATATGTGTGTGTGTGTGTGATGTAAAATCCCAAGGCTAAAAAATTCAACACGCAAATTGGATCATCAAATAGAAAGAGTTTCCAATAATGAGAACCCTCGTTCAGTGACAGACGATACTAAGAAGATACAACAAAAATTGCTTCAGCAAAGACACAAATTAAAACAGAAAACATATACACACACTGCGTTTTCCGAATTCAGATATGGAGAATTTAAAAAAGAAAAATCTAACCTACCGAGTAAAATTGGGTGAAGTAGAAGATAAGAATAAATATGAAATTGGATAGAGAAAAACCTGTAAGGGGAATTAAAGGAGGTGAGATCGTGATTTGTGAGATGTATCCGCCGGTCGCCTATCACCGAAGTTGAGTAGAGGCGGTGGCTGGGTTCAAGGACGGAGACACGGATGCCAATTTTCCTTTTTTCTAAGCTGGAGACGTAATTAGCCCCGTTCTAAAATATTCCCTCCATTCCCCTCCAAAATAGGATCCGAGATTAATTTGAGTTATTTTTAAATTTAAAATTTGTATAAATTAATTTATTTTTATCAGTATATTCTATTGTAAATTAATTAAATGGCACAACTAATTATAAAATATGTTATTTTTAAAAGTTAAGTAAATCATATTAATTTTAAATATGAACTATTTAATATTAATTTTGAAAAACCAAATTTGATTTATATTTGGAACGAAAGAACTACTATAAATTATTATTGGAATTTTTCATATAAAATTATTGTTCTAAGTTTAGTCATTTTCTTAATTTTTCAAAAAAAAAAAATTAAAATCTATACTATTACAATTTAATTCTAAGAATAAAAATCTATATTAGGGTTTAAATTTTTCTTTAGTGTCTATTTAATTCTGATTTTTTGGTCTTATACTACAAAAGGGGAGACGTTTATGAACTTTTAGTCTTAATTTTATAATTTGTTTGAAATAATTATGATTTGGACTGTATCGGGCTGCAGTGTTTAAGCTCTTTTTATCTTATAATAGACTTTAATATATGTATGTATTATAGAAAATTATTAGATATTTTTGGAGTATTTATTATGTGATATCCTATATTATTTATGTGCTGTTATTTCAGTATTTAAAATAGATTATTTTATTTTAAATATACTAAAATAATAATATATAAATGATGTGAAGAAACGTGACGGTATATATAGTCCATGGATTCCTTGCTGCAATATTCTGGGAAATTAGGCAGCCTAAATATAACAACTGAATATTTGTCAAAGATCCAAACCCAACAGAATCCGGTAGTTGCGGCTGCGAGTCACTTAAAAGAATGACAAGTTTATAAATATAAATTTAAATATAAATTTTACTTATATTATTAAAATATAAAATCTGACACAATTTTTTATATTAATTTTAATTTTTTAATAATTTAAATTGAATTTGTGCGTTTAAAACCTTAAGACTTTTTCTTTAAAAAAAGGGTCGATGTATTTGTGTTACACTGACACTGTAACCTCGACACCGGAGGGGAAGAGGAAGAGTATCATTAATTAATTTTGTGCTTTCAAACTCTGTAGATGAACTTGTTTCACTAATGGAGTATATTAATTAATAAAGATGCACGTAACAGCTGACTGAGTAGTTCAAAATCTGCGTGCCTAGCTTCCATCCATTTTATCTGTTCGTTCACATTTTAACTTTGAAGTACGTACTTTACTTTACGAATGATTTATCTTCAAGTATCTTTAAAGCTAGCTGGGTATCCAATTCTTGCATATTCATTGAACCAGATCACAAATCAATGCTTCTTTTAATCTTCAAACTTTAAAACACAAGAATATCATGATGAGTTTTGTTGATGCATCTGCGAGGAAGCTAGCTATTAGTTGCTCAACCTCACCGACTACCATCATTAATATATATATATATATATATATATATATATATATATATATATGTAATTATTTTCCATGTGCTCTGAAATGATCACTCAAACTCGAGTGAGTAAGAATCAACTTCTTAGATTTCATCATATTTATAAGCAAGAGAAAACTAATTTTTTTCTATATAAATTTCTAATAAATAATAAATTATTATGTTAGTAATGGGTTACTGCTGTAATAAAATTATGACGACTCTTTTTATAAAAGAGAGGTAATATATACTGGGATATGAAATGGTGCCATGATTGTGAACTCATGTTAGATTTATAAAATGAGTTTAAAATTTAGTAAATAATGACACCAAACTCTTTAACTCAAAATTACATAAGATAAGTACATGAATTTAATGAATACGTGACTCATACAAAATGAGTAAAATTTGAAAAAAGTTGGTCACAAGACAAACTTACATTTGGATAATTTTGATCCTTGGATAGCCTAAAAACCACACAAGATAAGCACTTAATGAATATGTGATCTACACACAAGAAGATAAGCAAAATATATCCGAAAGAAACTAGTCACAAGATAAGTCTAAATTTGAGTAATTTTTATGTTAAGATAATAGCATACTCTAATAAAATATTAGATATATAAAATGGGATCAAAGTCTAATGTATAATAATATCAAATTCTTTTAACTCAAAATTAATTGACAATAAAAAAAGTAAACCCGACTCATTATATATTACACTTTTTTTCTCAAAATATTTAATGTGAGACGTGATATATAGTACTCTAACAAACTCATCCACTACTATAAATGTCACCCAATTAACAAATTATGTTTTTGGAATAGACAAGTGAATTAAAGTACAAAAATTTAAGTTACTCATATGAATGGGTTAATGGCTTAATAACTATAAACTCAAATTAAGTAGTAAAGACGTATATAAAATAATTTGGTGTGTGCATGTGTTTGCACGGGCACCCTGTTCTACGCCACCAACAAATGATTTTTTTTCCTCTTTTTCATTCTCCTTTTAAAATAATGATCCTGCGCTATATATATAATGCTGAAAAAAGAAAAATCAAGTTCATCTGATGGAGAAACATGTACTAGCTACATTAAAAGAAGTAAACACTTTTGGTCGGAGATTTTATTGGAATGGGGAAGAAGATTTATCTCAAGAAAAAATTAGACGAATGCCCACAAACTAGAAGGAAGGCCACATGTGATCTATATATATATATATATATATATATATAACACAAACAGTATCCAATGCGCTCTCCCCAGAGTGATCTATCATTCTATTTGTCTATATAGAGGTATGCACCATCTATCTATCTGCATCATTATATACATGGAAAAATTAAATTATTTTTTAAAATTTAATTCTTATATTAATTAAAAATGTAATAGTATTGGCATAACAATACTCAATTAATTAAGAACAAAAATAAGGACATAAGATTTATGTCATTTTATAATTATAATTAAAAAAAAAGTTGTGAATAATGTAAGAAGAATATTTATTCTATCAAAAGAACATATATATATATATATATATACTAATTTTACACTGAATTGATTTCAGCGATATTTCGAATTTTCTACTATATTTATTATTACGACAATATAAATATTATTTTGTCATTAGTTGCGATCTAGAAAAATATCTCTAATTTTTTAACCTAAGAAAAAATAAATCTGAGCATAATTTGTGGAGGCAGGCACAAAATCCGTGGAAGCAATGTGAATCAACATGTAATTAAGTATTTTGACTAAAACCGTCATAAAATAATGAGTAATTTTACACTTATTTTTAAATTTGACTCATAAATTTTATTTTTATATAAAATAAAAAAATGTAGTCCCATTTTATTTATAAAATATAAATAAAATAAGAGTATATTTTTTTGGTTTTTTTGTGAATGAAATTAACGGATAAATTTTAAGAATAAGTATACAATTTTTCTAAAGCAATATATATATATATATTCTGAAAACAACTTCAATCCGACAAATTCTCATGGTTGGATGTTTCCTAACGAATTTGTGTCCGCTAAAAGTAAATTGTTACATTGACACAAAATCTCGCATCGATCTTCTTGATTCAACTTTTACATATAACTTTGACTGGCTACAGGTAAATGTCGTCGATTCTTAGATCAATTATAAAAATCATAATAATACCTCAAAGAAGGATATTACTATCTATATATATATATATATATATTTCACACATCTAGGCAATTAATTGTATAGATTTATTTTTATTTTTTTATCCATTAAAAGTTGGTGACATAGGGAGGAGGGTTTTGGAGCAGTGCATGTGAGGTTGTGGGGGAATAAAATAAATGGATAAGGTATGGGTGGGGTCACAATTAGTCTACAAGGTGGTAGGGGGAGATGTTCATCTTTTATCATTATGATTGGACTATTCATATAAACCGATGGGATAGATAGATAGATAGATAGATAGATATTCATATTAACTCTATCTCATTTTATGATTTGTCACTTCCCAAACCATGCTGTGAATCTGGAGGGTTTTGTTTTTCAATTATTATATGGATAAATATAAACATACTCCCTTTACCGAAACATGCCATTTTGCGTTTAAAATAAAATTAAAAAATTGTTTTTTTTTGTTGCCAAAAATGACATGTTTCGATAAGGAGGGAGTATGTATATATTTATCCTTATTATATAGCTCTGTCATATATAAGGAGGACCTACAAATATTTAATTTGCATTTTGAGGTCCTAATTTTTTTTAGAAAAAAATTAATTACAGAGAAATCAATGAATGATAAAAATTTACTAAAATAATGTTGGAATCTGAATTTAGAAAGTGAAGTGCATGTTGTTATATATTGGGAGGAGGAAAAATTATCGTACTAAAAAAATAAATATATATGTTTAACTTAGAAGAAAGAGAAATCTTTTTAGATTATTAAATACCTCAAAGAAATCAAATTTTTTTTTTTTTGGGAAGAAGTATTACAAAGACAAAGGCGCAAGTGGGTGTGTGGGTGAGCCTCAACTTCTAACTCCAAACTCCCAAGTGAGAGCCATGAGTAAACCACGTGACGCCCACAGTGTGGTCCAGCCCATATAATGTGCATACTTCCTATTATCCACACAAAAACAATGAATAAAAATAGAAAGAGATAAATAATAATTTATAATAATAAAAAAATTGATATTTTTATAAATTAATTTAATATTTTTATAAGTAAATTTCATTTAATCTTATAAAAATATTAAATTAATTTATAAAAATTAATTTGATATTTATTAAAATATCAATTTCCTAAAAAAAATACTATAAAATTGAGATGGATCCCATTATTATTGAAGTAAGAGAGACAGAGAAGACGGATTGGGATGGGTCGTTTTCTTGTACACCGTCAGTATTTTATTTTTGAATAAGTTTAGGGATATAAATTTAAATATTATATTTATTTAATTATTAAAAAATAAAATAAAACATAAATTTTAATATTACATTATATTTTTTAATAATTAAAATAAATATTATATTTATTCTTTATTTTTTCTTCTTCGCCAAACAATGCAGGCTAAAGTTTGAATTTGTAATAAAATATTACCAAAGTTGAGGCTGTCAGATTGGCGTGCCTAACAGTGTATCGAGGAAGAGAGAGAGAAAGGTTGGGGACTAATTTGCTGAAGCCTGAAAGTATTCATTCCTCACTTTATTACTTAAAGCTGTAAACAGTAAGAATCAAATTTACAGCTTTGTACATATGAGTATATATTTATATAGAATAAATATAAATATTTATTTATATTATTAAAAAATAAGATATAATATTAAAATTGATGTTATGTTTTATTTTTTTAATAATACAGATAAATATAATATTTAATATAATATTAAATTTTTATGTGCGTAGATTTATTTATTTATATAATATGCACAGAGTTTGTCTACATCACATGTTATCATGGTGTAAAAAATTAATTTTATAAACAATTTTTATATAATTTATTTTTTTTATTATATACGCTTTGTAGTCTCATAAATATTATAACACATTCCATTCTAAAAGGTTTTAAGAAAATTGCAAAACTTTCTTTTCAATTTTTGTCAATTTAAATGACTAATTTATTGTAGTGATATTAATTTTATTATTTTAATACATGTGAGTTCTTTCACTAACTAGAGATTTTGTAGCTAATAGTATTTGAACAACTTTTCATACCAACCAATTTGTAAGTAAGAATTTTTTTAAAGGTTAAACGAGTGGAGTTAAATTTAAATTCTAGTTACGTTTAAATAAATCAAGTTTAATTTAATTTAGACCTGGCTTATTTAAACTTATTATTTAATATTAAAATATAATTAATTAAACATTAAACGAAACCGAACTTATTCAAATCAAATCACGTTTACGGCTCCAATAATAGATCATCCTCCATTTATAAACTTATAAATTTAATTATATAATAATAGTAAGATTCTACGTGGATAAAGAAGAGAAGAAAAAGTTTAATAATGAATAAGTTTACACAGTTAAATGTGTCATAAATATCTGAATTCTTGAGTTTTTAAATTTTGAACTTTTTATTTTTAATTAACATAAATTAAGCCCAAAAATATTTAAAAATTTAGATATTGAGTCTCAATGTGCCACATGTGCATTGACATTGACCGTATACATGAAATATGATGCATTTCACGCAACGATGGATGTGATTTATTTGGAATTTGATTCCATTGATGCACACAATTATTATTATTATTATTAATATTGATAATAATAATTAGTAACAACAACAATAATAATAATATTAATAATAATAATAATAATAATGACAGTAATAGTAATACTACTACTAATAATAGTAATAATAAATATAATACTAGTATTAATAAAAATAATAATAGTAATAATAATAATAATAATAATAATAATAATAGTAATAGTAATAATAATAATGATAGTAATAAATAATAATAATAATACTAATAATAAAAATAATAAAGTGGTTGGGGACATCTGCTTTATAATATATATATATAATTTATTGGTTTATATTATTATTTAGTCTCAAGTACTCGAGTGATTCTAACTTACAAGTTTTAATCCAGAGAGTTTAATATTCAAGTTTTAAAAAAATTTAGAGTTCAATTTGTGTTAATTATAAAAAAATAACTCAAAATTCAATAATTCAAGGGTCTCAGTATATTTAAACTAAATTTACACATATTATATTTTATTATAATATCAAATATTATATTTCATCTCACAATTAAAGCGGTCATAATATATTTGGCGGGCTCAGTGGCGCTGATTTTAAAGAGACAGAGGGGGGATGAATGACGAGACTGTTGGAACATTCTGAAAGGTTTGGCTTTTTGTGAAAACATTGTGTTGCTCTAGTGGCTAACAAAGACTAGGGACAACTCATCTTTTGATGGGTGCTTCTCTTGTGTGCTGATTTTTGCGATATGGTTAAACGCTGGTGGGGTCTTTCTTCTTTGTTTTGTCCCTCCACACTTGCTTACAACTCCTTACTACTGTTGCTGGTGCTCATTCACTGTTGATTCTTCCTCTGTTCCTGACTCTCTGCTTTTGATTCTTCGTACGTATGATGCTTTGCATTAACACATGTGGAGGTTTAATAATAGCTTCTTAATTGTTTCTGGCCTGCGATCAATTAGGTTGGATTTCTTTCTTTCTTTCTCTTTATTTATTTATTTATATAGTCTCCTAATCTGTCATTTGGTTTAGATGGATGCAGATATTTGAATCTGGGTTTGGTTTGATTTGGGTTTTAATTAATTTTAAACCATGTTTTTGCTTTTGGGTTATCCTTAGTTTCTTCCATTTATTGTGAGAATGACGGGGGGAGGTGTTTTGGGGCTATAGCGTTTTCCACCTAAACATTAGCAATTCTGTGGTGGTGGGATTTTGGTGTTTAGTTTGGTCTGTCCCGTTCTGGGTTATGTCAGACGGAGTACTAATTTTGTGCTTTCCTTGTGTTGACCAATTTTCTTTCGAGTATTATTTCACTGCCACTAAAGAACAACTTTGTTGGTACTGTTGCTCATTCATAGTACTATATGTTCTCTTCATCTTTCGAATAAGTTAATATGGAATTATCTTTAACTGATGCCGTGATGATTTTTGCTGTAACAGGTCCTTAAATCCACTCCATTGGTGAAAAAAGATTTGTGGATTCAAGGGTTCTGGCTGTGAAAGAGGAGACTTTGGGAATATTATTTATATTTATATTTATATTTATAAATGATAAACCCATTAGGAATTAAGGCACGGAGGGTTGTCATTTACTGTGTTCCCTTGCCTAACCTTTTGTGCCCGGAGTCCTTGGGCTGTGTTGCCAAGCAAGGAAGCAAAACTCTTATTTTACATCTCTTCTCATTCAAGACAACAATTTTTTAACAAATTACACTTAACCCCCTATTCATCTCTCACTTTCTCATCTCTCTCTCTCTCTCTCTCTCTCTCTCATTTGTATTGGGTTGTGGAAAAGATTCGGTCATACTAGGAGATTTATTAGTTCCGTTTCTTTCCGGCAAATTTACTTCTATAGCTTCTTTCTGAGCATACGTGGTGAATTTCCTGAGTTAATTGAAACTGGGAATTGAGATCTCAGAGGTGAAAATATCTTTTAAAAGTAGCCAAGATGAAGTTTATGAAACTCGGATCAAAGCCTGATTCAATTCAGACTGAAGGAGATAATATTAGGTCAGTATTAGATCCCTTTTTGTGAATCCAACTTGCTGTTTTTATTTTTATTTATTTTTTATTTATGTGAATTTCATTATGTATGGGTATTGATGTTCACTAATGTTCATCATATATTTTGATTTTTTGTGTGTGTATGAGATATGAGATCACTAATCTTCATCATAAGTCCCCTATCTGAATTTTTCTATCCGTTCTAAGTTTTTGATCCATATATCTTGAGGTTTCTCTTTTATTCATGTTGCGTTGGATAGTAATCTCAGTTAGGGTAGACAGCCAGGCATTGCTGCTAATGTTTTCTAAAACACATTCCCAAAATTGATTACTAGGTAACAGGTAAGACTTTTATATAGATAGAAAGTTTCAAAGACATACATCGAATGGTTGTATTTAGGAGTGAACATGGTGCGGTATGTGCAATTCCAAACAAAAACTGCACATGAAATTGCTTTGATGCAATTGCTTAAATTAGAAACTGCAACATGAAACCGCTTGGATTGGTGCAGTGTGGGTTCTAAGAATGTGGTGCGGTTTCAGCTCAGAAATCAACTAAAAAAATAATGAACATATCATACTTTTCAAATTTCAAATAAATCTCAAACATTGTTAGCTTGCTACTACAAATAATACCCAACTACAAAAAGTTGAATTCTTGAAAATCAATCACAATTTAATTTAAAACTTCTAATTCCTCAAATTGAAAGATGCGTACATTACTACAATACAACCATTATTTCAAACTTAAAGTCTTAAACTGTACAAAATTACATATTCCAAAATTAAATTTACAATCATACTTAAATAAAACTTAAAAACTCTAAAATATACACAAAAATATGAGAAACATTAAAGACTTAGAACTCTAAACGGGTGCAATTCCTTAAGGGGTGCGATTTATATACCAAAACCGTAACGCAACACTGAAAAAATCATAGTATGCCATCGGAACCATTGGTGCGGTTTCTTAAATGCGGTTTTTAGGTGCGATTTCGGAACCGAAATCGGTTCTTGCTCTCCCCTAGTTGTATTTAATTTTATAGCTGATAATTTAAATTTGTTTTGCTAGTTTAGCATTTGAATGAGACTAATAAACTAAGATTAAAAAAGAGATCCTTGTTTTGTAAATTATATGGTCTAAGATTATATTTCCCAGTAACTTCATGCTTCTATATGTATCCTATTTGAGAAAAGTTCTGCTCATTCAAAAGATTCTTCGAGTTTAATGATTTAATTTCACAGAGCATTCACACAGTTTTAAGCGACTGTAGTTGTCTATACCCCAGCCATTCTGTAACACAGGTCTATTGGAGGATTCAGTTATTTGTCTATGTAATTAATGGGGATGGTAGAGTTAATATGCAACTAAATAAACTTTTATGTTTAATGTCATCTCAGATTGTTTACATAACTGCCATGCCAAATGACCCTGATATTTACGTAATGTTGAGTGTGCACATTTTCAAAGACTAGTTCACGTGGCAGTATAATGTATACATCGGTTTCTTTCTCATACCTTCAAAAGAAGAGTGTTAAATTCACTTTTTCTTGTTCTTTATTTTTTCTTTAAGGTGTATGACATGAAGGGGAAATATACTTTAATTTTCTTGCTTTCCGTTTTTGTCTCTTCTAATAAAAGTCTAAAAATTACTTGAACAAAATTTCACTTCTGTAACCAACTGAGCAATTACAGCAAGTTGTGACCTTTTTTGTTTAAGTTACAATTATTTACATTATTAATGCTCACGCATAAACCATAAATGTGACTGTGTCGGTGGTGATAAATGCTGCACTATTCAGTTTGAAGCACTTTATTCATGTTTCTCTTCTACTCTAAATTTAGCAAACTTTATGTCAGATCCAAACTACCATTGCTTCATTGATTTGCAATGATAATGCAATAACTCAGAAAAACTATCATTTCATTGGCACTTTTGTCAATTAGGAAACAAGAATCTAGTTTCTTCCTGAATTTTACTTATATTTAGCAACTGACTTTATTTCTTACATTGCTGATGATGATATCAAATTGACCTTGAGTTTCTTTGGTTTATGTTTTACCAGTAAACAGGAGATTTCTGCACCTAGTCTTTTCTTAAAAAAAAATAAACAATACTCTTATTGAAGAAGTTTTTATCACAATTATAATTGGAGCAACATCTTTATGTTCAGGTATGTAGCAAGTGAACTAGCTACCGATTTGGTTGTCAATGTTGGAGACGTGAAGTTTTATCTACACAAGGTATGACATCTGTTTGTACCAATAAAGTAGCCAGCGACCAGTACTTAAATAAATATTTAACCATTTGTAAAAATTATGGAATCAGTAGCCAGCCATTAGTCTGACCTGGTTAAGCTACACAGCTATTTTTTCAGTCCACAGGGGCGTAAATTTGACCCGGTTAAACTAATTGATCAGGGTATAATAATTCATTTCAACCTCAGCTGCCTTTGAAAATTGTTTGTTAGGTGGAGATACAGATGTTAAATTCATATGCATATAGAACCAACTGGATCATTCTGCATTCATTTCACTCTGGGGTTTACAGTATTATCATAGATCAATCTTGTGATGAAACACTTTCAACGATCTTGTTTTGTTACTTAATATGCTGATCGAAGTTCTAAAAAAATTCTAAATAGTGTATTTTTTTTATAGCAATTGATATCCAA
The DNA here is from genome assembly GCA_947179155.2 of Hedera helix. Lineage (NCBI taxonomy): Eukaryota > Viridiplantae > Streptophyta > Magnoliopsida > Apiales > Araliaceae > Hedera > Hedera helix. The sequence continues at coordinate 42,903,212 of OX359270.1, read as the reverse complement.
CTGCATGTTTGTGTTCTTTATCAGATTTTCTTCTCTTTGGTGCAATTTGTATTTCTTAGTTGTTAATACCAAAACACATTTCTGTAGTTCCCCTTATTGTCCAAGAGTGCCAGACTGCAGCAACTGGTTTCCATGATGAATGAAGAAAATAGTGATGAAATTGTGATCCACGATATCCCTGGTGGACCTGCTGCCTTTGAAATATGTGCGAAGTTCTGCTATGGTATGACTGTCACCCTCAACGCATACAATGTAGTTGCTGCACGTTGTGCTGCAGAGTATCTGGAAATGTATGAAATTGTTGATAAAGGAAACTTAATTTACAAGATTGAGGTTTTTCTCAACTCTAGCATTTTCCGGAGCTGGAAAGATTCAATTATTGTTCTTCAAACAACCAAGTCTCTTCTTCCATGGTCTGAAGAGCTGAAGCTAGCCAGCCACTGTCTAGACTCCATAGCTTCCAAAGTTTCGATTGATATTTCTAAAGTGGAGTGGTCATACACTTATAATCGGAAAAAGCTACCATGTGAGAATGGAAATGATCCACAGTGGAATGGTGTGAGGAAACCGCAGATGGTACCAAAGGATTGGTGGGTAGAGGACCTGTGTGAGCTTCAAATTGATTTATACAAGCGGGTCATAACGACAATAAAAACTAAGGGAAGAACTTCTACCGATGTAATTGGAGAATCCTTAAAAGCATATGTGATGAGAAGGTTTCCAGGACTGAGCAAGGGTATTATACAAGGCGGGGATGTCACAAAGAGTCGGTCATTAATTGATACCATCGTATCTCTGCTTCCGGTGAACAAGGGTAGTGTTCCTTGCAGTTTCTTACTCAAATTGTTTCAGGCATCTATCATGTTGGATTGTGGAGAAATGGGAAGAAGGGAGTTGATGAGAAACATTGGTTGGCAGTTGGAAGAGGCAACAGTTGCTGATCTTCTGATTCGAGCTCCAGCAGGAGAAACAACAATTTACAATATAGATGTGGTACGAGACCTAGTTGAGGAGTTTTTGAAGGTTGAGCAGAATGCACTGCCTGATTCTTCTGAAGAAAATGAATTTCTGGAGATTAAATTACCCCGGTTAATATCCAATGCATCCAAGGTGAAGGTGGCTAAGCTGGTTGATGGATACCTTGCTGAAGTTGCTAGAGATCCGAATCTACCTTTGTCAAAATTTGTTGATCTTGCAGATATGGTGTCTGGCTTCTCAAGGTTAACCCATGACGGACTTTATCGTGCCATTGACATGTATCTTAAGGTAAATTTCACACCACAGACCTTTATAACACTTTAATCTGCCATGTTCATAGCTAGTTTTATACTGAAGATTAAGAGACAGAGAGGTTATTGATTTCATATCTCTATTTCACCTGATTGCTTGAAAAGCTGTTGGTTTATGATGAATTTCGTTCAATTAATTTTCTCTGGACAGGAACACCCCGGGATCAGCAAGAGTGATCAAAAAAGAATTTGCAAGCTGATGGACTGCAAGAAGCTATCTGCAGACGCGTGTATGCATGCGGTGCAGAATGAGCGACTCCCCTTACGGGTTGTCGTACAGGTCCTCTTCTTTGAGCAGATGAGGGCCACAAAATCATCTGGTGGTGGTAGCACACCTGACCTACCTGGTTCAGCTAAGGCTTTACTCCCAGGTTGCTCCCATGGAAGCTCAAGGTCCACAACAACCAACACAGAGGAGGACTGGGATGCTGTGCCCACCGCTGAGGAGCTCAAGGCTTTGAAAGGCGAGCTTGCTACTCTACGGTTAAGGGATGAAGGAAATGTGAATGACGGTACGAAAAATGCTGAAAAAATAGCTGGAAATAAAATGAAAGGTCTGCTCATGTCCAAACGGATCTTTTCGAAGCTTTGGTCAAACAAGGAGAGACAAAGTGACCACAGCAGCTCTGATACGTCGGAGAGCCCTGGTTCCACGCAGGAAACAAAGTCTACCCCTTCAAGAAGCAGAAGGCACTCGTTGTCTTAGTGATTGATGTAAACAGGGACTTGGTAGGTCGATTAGTCTGCAAATTTTTACCATCCATTACATTAGGATGTTAGAAACCCACTGACTGTTTGCTAACAGACTTGAAGATTAAGAAGGAAAGGCTTAACCATGGGATCTCCTGAGGATTAAGGTACATGGTGCAAGAAAAGCAGCTGAAGGATTAGTTTTTAGATGGAACTGAGTGAGTGTCCATGTCACTTTGTTGTCCTGAAGAGAAATGAAATTTATTTGTTATGGGTTGCCTATGTTTTAAACAATGAGCTTTTCATGAAGACCCAGTTTTGCTGTGCCAAAAAGTTGAAAAGAAAATGCGAAGTTCTTAGTTCCTCATGGAGTGGAGTTTTACCTGCCCTATATATTTTCAAACTATTCAAGTCTCATACAATGAAGAAATAGGAAACTTTTGCTTTCATCTGACCAGGTATTTTTTTTATTTATAGAAATAGGGAAGAAATTTGTTCGGGTTGGGTAAGTGAAATTTACATTAAAAAAGTTTAATGTAAATTTCTCCATCTTCTGAACAGACGGGATTCAATGAAAGCATTGGCAGCTTTTGGTTGTTTTATTGTTCAAATCCTCATTTGTTCCTTTAATTTCTGACAACTTGGGTTCCTCCTGTAATGTAACTAAAGTCCCTAGACCTCAACCCCAAGTCAAGCAAGCTCATGCGTGCAAGGCTAGGAAAACTCGAGATCTGTTGTGATAGGTACATGAGTCATACATTTTAACTACCTAATTTGTTCGTATTAGTTTTTTTATTAATTTAAGTAATTAATTTTATTTTGTTTACAATAAATAAATAAAATTGAGTTGAAAAGTAGGTTTTAGAAGTTTCTTAGTTGACTTTTGTTCAGACTCCAATAAAGAAATGTACTAAAAAAGAATACTTAAAAGATAAAGATCAAGAGTTTAATCTTATCAAAAATAATCCTAGTTCAATGTAACTAATTTAGAACATAAGTAATCTGTCTTTATAAATAGGATTTTTTACTTTGGAATATATGAGAATTATATATTAGATTAGATGAGTATGAGTAAAATATTTCTTCATTGTACTCTCTTCTTTGTTTTTGTTATCTTATTTAGTTTAATGTCTAGCTAATTTTCTTAGATTTAGGATGAAAGTGAAATTAAATAATTATTTATGACAATATTCTTCACCTCTTCTATTATAATTTCTATGTAACTTTTAAATTAATTAAGAGGTTTTGATAGATACTTGTTAATATATGAGTTTTTCATAATTAATATTTGATTTTTGATGTGTTATAGTTATTCCTTAGATTTTTATATTATCTCTTTAGCCAAGTTAATTATAAATTATTAAATCAAAGGGAATGGAGATTAAAATCATAGTTAATTTTTATTTGGACTTAATTGATTTATTTTTTGAATTATGTACACCAAACTAGTGACATAATTTGAGTTATAAAAATAGAAGAGATTGGATAATTTGCTATGTTTATTGTTTAGTAGATTAAAATTCCTATAGTGCTTTCTTATTATTAATTTTTATCTTCCAATTAGTTTAATTAGTGTTTATTGTAGATATTTAATTTTTCATCTTTATTTCTAATTTATCTGAAATACATATTAAGGATATTTTAAAAATTAATCTAGTCTATGTGATTCAATTTGTTAGTTTTTCAATTTGACATTATGCACTTACAATATTTAAAATGATCACATCATGATGTTTGATTGATACTCACTCCATTTTACAAAAAGTTTCATTTGCAAATACTTCATTCGTTCTGAATTATAAGATTACTATTAATTTTTCAAAAGTCAATTTTAAATATTTTTAAATTAAAAATTGACATTATTCATTTAAGTTTTTTTAGCTAGTAATACCTTTTAAGTAGTTTATGATATTCATAATTTTATTGATATAAAATAATTAAATTCAGCTCAATTTTTAATTTAAAAATATTTAAAATTGACTTTTTAAAAGTCAATATCGTTCTTATAATTTAAAATAGAGAAAGTATTATTTATGTTGCATCTTTCCTTTAAAAATAATAAGTTGTTAGTTTTTTAGAAAAATTATGATAATAAAAAGAGGAGAAATAATAACTTGTTAGTTTTGAAGTAAAGTGATAATAAAAAGAGGACCCTTTTGTAGAAAAAAAAGGACAAATAGGATTTTTTTTCTTATAAAATTTATACAAGGAGTATAGTTATATATATATATATATATATATATATATCTACCACTATGAATTAACTTACATTCACATTCACCCTCAATTTATAGAGAATCTTGTTTGATGGGTAGCTTTTTAAAGTGGTATATGTTGGAAACTTAGGAAAGCGGGTAATGATGTGGTTGTTTTTGGGCTCTTCGGAATTCAGCTCTTTAAGCCCATTGCAACATAGAATGATTTGGTTTGCAGAAATAATAAAATGCCTTTACATGCTTTTTGGAATTAGGCGTTAAGAATTATTCGTGATTTTTTTAAAAAATTGTGGGAATCGTGATGGATGAGGTAAAAAGTCTGCATTAAAAAAAGATAAAATACTTCTTCCGTTAAATATATATATATATGCAGAATGTAAAAAGTAAAAAGTAAAAACAAATCTCTTTAAAAGGGATGGAGTAAAACAAATGACAGAGTCAAAAGAATTTATAATGGTAATATATTAGAGATATTAATTACTTGTGGTCCGGTAAAGGAATCAGAATATTGGACCAACCCAACTTGACCTTGACTTGACCATCTTAATCAATATCCACTACTAATTAACATTCAAGTATGTCAATTATCAACAGCTTAATCTCTTCGTATATTTGCCTTAAGGAAAATAATTAGTCAATGCACCTACTTCTAAAAGTTGTACATTAATTATTCCAATCTTTATATTCAAACTATATATATATATAAGTGAAACCATAGCAAGTGGACGACCACCTTAAAAAATGGGGCAGCAAAATGCAACCCAGATTTGACTATGAAACCCCGGCCACTACCTATAAAGTATTACTCGGTTCTCAGTCAGTTTCCACGACATACCTAAACCACCCAAAATAATTGAGTCCTGTTATATGTCGTACAAATTTTCAACGGAATATAATTATAAGGTATGTATATATATAAAATATATAAGAATTAATAATGATCTTATTTTAATTTATTTAATTTTATCGTTTAGACTTTCGCAATTTAATTTTGTCAGACAATCCAAGTCAATCAAAAGAAAGAGGGGTTAATTTATAAAGATAATCACCCTTTCAAACTTGTCCCTTCCTTTATCTTTTTGATTGTTAAGACTTTTGCTTGGTCGGCGACAACTTTTTGATTGAAGAAGACTTAATTGGTAAATGAGCATTTAGATTAGACCTAAGTTAGTTTAAGTTAATAAACTACAATTAAGTGGCATGCATTGATGTTATGTTAATTATATAGATGTACCATGGCCAGAACTTGCCTAACCACTTAATTGTAGGGTTAGTTTTTTGAATTTTACCAACTCTGCTTTATAATTTTATAGCAATCAATCGACATTATTAATATTAAATAAAAAAAAGGTGGTTTTGTTGTTAATAGTGCTGTTTTTGCTCTAAATGACAAGAGTAACAAGGGCAAAATTTTGAAAATCCCTTTTATATATTGTCCTACTCAATCACGTATGTAAAGTACTGATTGAAAGGAAGCTCATAATTTAAAAATTCTTAGCTCAATTTATAAACTATAATGTCAAATTAAGACTTTAGTTCATATTATTTTTCTTGTATCTGAAACTTGTTTTTCGTCCTTCCCTCCTTCTAAAAATGAGAGTTTTACTTTTTTCTTTTTTTTTACATTTCAAATGTACCACTTTTAGAAAATAGATTAAAAAAAATTAATTGCGCTTAATGAAAAAGTAGTTAAAGTTTATATTAGAGCTTTAAATAATTTTTTTAAGCATTTAATAAGTCTTCTTAATAATACATAAAAAAAATTAAAAAAAAATGAAACGTTCATATTGGCATAGAGGTATGTCCTAGTGGAGAGGTGAGCATTCAGTCACAGTTCACCCAACCTTTTTAAATTATTACCTTTCAGATAGGATGCATATATATGACCTTCTGAAAACAAATAATATCAAGAAAATCCATCAAATTTTCCTACAAAACAACATTATATATATATATATATATATATATATATATATATATATATATATGATTTGGTTCAAGGACATAACGACGGACGAATTTATGGCGACAGATCAAATCGTTGTCGGATCTATTGTTAAAGGAGGTAAGTATGTTAGGTATATTTTTTAAAAATTTATGTTCTTGAACTTTATATATATATATATATATATAGAGATTGTTAAAAGGAAAAAGAAAAGGAAAGGAAACTTACTAGTGCAGCCTACTAGCTGTTTAATTATGAAAGTGACTAGCTGGCAAAGAAAATTTATAATTAAAATTTCATGCCGGAGGACATAAAGTTCATAGTAATGAAATTTAATCGACACATTACATATATTCATATATGAACAATAAGACAAGATAATGATGTATTGTAACTGTTTGACATGGTGTGATTTCGGTTTCTGCGAAATAGAAATAGATGGCAGCCTTATTCCACGTTATCACATAATTATCATACTCGGATTGGATATTTAACTGGCCAAGACACTGAGTTAACGATTTTGTGGTTATTAGGTTTAATCAAATCAAATGATTGAACCGATTGAATCGAGTTTTTATTTTTAAATAAATAAATAATATTATATTTTGTTAAGTAATATATATAAAACAAAAATAATCTAATATCTAATTATAGACTAATTAACCATCATTCAAATATAAATTAAAATAACAAATTAAAAGCAAAAATACGAACCTATGTCAATTATAGGTCATTTCCAAATTTCAAGTGCAAATCCTTTTCAAATAATAATAAGTTTTAATATATCTAATAAGTATCGACTAAAAAATAAAATAAGAAAACTCACATGTAATGCAAGTAAGGTCGAAGTCACATAGGAAATTGTAGGGTCAATGGACCTCAAAGATTTTATTTTTTATTTGTTTTATGATGTATGGAAAAAATTTAAAAATTTAATCGACTCCACTAAAATTTTTAATATATGAGGACAAATTAAAATTTTATAACTTTTTCACTCAAATCTTATATCATTTCTACTTATATATATATATATGTATATTCCTATAATCTTCTTGAACTAATTAACAATCTATTTTATATTATTTTTTGAAATAATTAGGGAATTAATTATTTATAAATAATGTCTTTAGAAAAATTTATTAGAATATATTTAGAGGTATCAATTATTATATTATTATTGTAATCAAATATATATTTTATAAATACAACTTTAAAGTATAAAATTATTCAAAAAATTTGGTTCGAGAGCAGTCTCATAATTATTTTGACCCCATTGAATATAAATTATGACTTTATCGTTAAAAGCAAGTTTCATAAGATATTGTTCATATGTAATAACATATTAGTCTTATGAATGATTTTAAAAACACCGATATCAAAACCTCCAATAACTTGTACTCTTATAGAGGTAATTCATCACAATTATCATGTTACAATTTTACAATCAAATTCTAGTTGTAGTTTTATATGAAAAATCTTCTATATTTCAAAAGAAATTAATTTTTAAAATTGACAAATATGACTTTTTGAATATTTGTCCAAAATCAAAACGGCTCAATAAAAACAGGTCGATGCAACATTTTTTCAAAAAATGGACGATTCTCACAGTCTCAAGTCATGATATGTTTGTGTATGCAGTATTTTAATAGAATTAAACAAATTAAAACTTTGATTCACGGTTCAATTGGTTAGAACAACCAACTAATTCGGTCCAATTTTAATAACTATGAATTATCATGATATTAAGCATACGGACTTATTTTTTAAATAAAGTTTTCAACCATATTATGAGTGAATATGCGAACATAACTTTTGAAACTTTTTAAATAATTTAAATTTTATGTGATTTTTATAATCTTACCTATCACATTTCGGCAATTAAAAAAACATATCACGATACTCTCATATATAAAAGTAAAATTTCACTCACCGTAGTCCGATTAATTAAAGATTAAGCTATGAGAGTGAATTAAAATTGATAGTCAAATAATTTTGTTTCAGTATAATGATGCAGAATCACAGGACAAATGAGGAATACACGTAGTGAGTGAGTGGTGGAGTAAGAAATATTTTCAACCGATAAAAAAATTTATAAACAAGACTGTCGAATTTTGATTTTATTGCCAAAAAATATATATATAAATAAATTATGTTCTATTATATATTTAAATTCTTAACCAATTTTTCTAAGAAATAATATTTTTGATTAATACTCATGAAACTCTCTCTCTCTCTCTCAAAATTTGCAAGTAAATCCACCAATGCACAAAATCGCTCATAAGTCACGAATATAGTAGGTTAATTTCAAGTATTTATCCGCTCATGTACACTATTACTCATAAAATACGAACATGGGCTAAAATATTGACCTCTCACTCAATCTATGAAATTATGAAAACTTGTGCGATTTAATTAATATCCACGTCACAATCTCTAAACCTCACAAACACGACCTAAAGCTCAGTGCTTTAGCCTTACCCTACTACTCCATCACCCTTTATAAATTTAATCTTAATATCGAAATAACCAGAGCACAACACAACAACAAAACACCAAATGATGAGTCAATTCATCATAAGTAGAGCATCCCAAAAGAAGAACCCTCCAATATAACCAAACACAAAAGCTAGGCAGCTGCCCCCATTATAATCAAATCATATCCCTCCTCCTATTCCGTTGCATCTGTACAGTAACCCTCCATTAATTTCAAGGACCATTTTATCCTTTTATTAACACATTACTTGCCTGGACTATTAGACAACCCTCCCTTTCTGGTCCCCAGCCCCCATTGTTTCTCGATCGCTCATTTCTCTCACCAGGAAAACAAGACAAGCCAACACAAGTCACAACGGTTTTGGCGCGTTAATTTTAGAGAGAAGAATAAGTAAAAGAAAGTCCATAAAAATTAAACCAACCACTTTTATTTGATTCAACAGGACGGATCTATAAACAGCCACTTTTGCTTTTACAAAAATATAACATGAAAAGTTCGGGATATTCATATTCCTCTTTACAGAAAACCACCCATGCATATCTTTTCATTCCTTCTTTTTGCACCCACCATTTCCGATCTTCCAAATCTTAAATTAATTCCTACTTTCAACTAATAAACCAAAAAGGAATAAGGATAAAGAATTGCATATTTTTTCCTGAACTAAGATTAGATTCTTTCGAGGGTAAAAAGGACGCATCATAATTAAATTTTGTAGGCACAGATCATTTTCCATATTAAAATTCTCTAGGATCAACAAAAATGGACAGTCCAGGTTCCGACTTTGTCCAGTCACCCACAGACCCGTCACTGTAATCTTCCCCAAGCCGCTTCAGACACCACAAGTCCTCCGCGCAAGATAGCTTCTTCCAATGAGGGATTCCTAACTTGAGCGGCTCGCGCCCTGACACTTCAGTTACCACCACTCCACATCCATAATCTTTAGCCAAGTTATGAGCAAACCCACAAAGGGCCCTGGTTAGCTTCACAGCCAATGGCCCTTCACCGCCCAGCCCGTACAGAAAATGCAGCCCAAACGGCTTGAAAACCTCCGGCACCGACGGCAATTGAAGCCACGGTAAAGCCCGGTCCACTAACCGTGTCGTTTTAGCCAACCCCTTACTCAATAGCGACGCGCCTCTCACCTCCAGCTTAAAAACATCTTTACAGTTCCACACACTGAGCACAGCCCATGATTCGGGTGGGCCTATCAGAAACCGATCCAATCCGGCCCACTTTTCGCCTCTAGAAATGGCTAAAAAAGTGCCCAGATTGAGTTTGTTGTTCAAAATGGAATCAATGTCCCGCGGGAAGAACTCGGTCGTCGAAAATCGGCTGCGGTAGAGTGACTCGGCGTCCGAGGGGGTAAGTTTGACGATAGTGACACGCTTGGAGAGTCTGACCCGGTGAGCGAACACGGGCTGGACTAGGATAGAAGGTGTACGGAACTTGGAGTAGGCGCATTTGTTGGTGAAGAGATTAACGGAGGCATGGTTGTCGTTTTCAGTGGCTATATAAGAATACTCGGCACCATTTTCTCTGAACCATTCTTCCATCCTGCATACCAGCTTTAATCCTATTCTCTTTTGCCTGGAAACGTTACGCAGAAATAAATAGTACAAACTTAATATAGTATAAATGTTAAAGAATGATATTATATTGTAACAAACACCCACAATAATTAGAGGTATCTTTTATAATGGGTCTACTTCAAAATCCTTTTTTGGTAAAGTTAATAACCATATGTATACATACAGATATTATATACAGTATAGTGAGCTAGCTAGGGAAATGAATGGATGAAAAGTAAGATACGTACCGGTGAGAAGGAGAAACACGGAGGCCTAAGATGTAAGCGAGTTTGGTGTAGATAGGTAGGTGGTTGGAGGGAGATTTAGGATTTCTGGGGAGTTTTTTAGCACATGTAACGGTTTTGATGCAACCCCTTATCATCCCCACTATTTCTCTCTCCTCTTTCCCCACCACTACTATCTCAGCTACCTGCGCGAATTAATAATAGATGATTATATATTTATAGAAATAAGAAGAAGAAGAAAGGTTGATGAAGGTAGGTTGGAACATACGAGCATGAGATAAGCAGGAGAGTGGCGAACCCTGGAAAGAGGGTCGCCCATAAGGTCAGTGAAGAGAGAGATTGTGCCGCTGGGCCCAACTTCACACCTTCTCTCCACCTCCTCCACTTTTTTGCAGTCCTTTTCTGGATCGTAATTTCTCACCACCACCTCAACTGAACTATCCTCCACCACCACCATCTTTTTATGTATCTTCTCTTCTTTAAACACGGAAAGGAAATATTCTGACTAATTGCAAACTTGTGTGTTAGGACTCGAAGCAAGGAAGTTGATGTAAGAGGGTATCTATATATAAATTTATAAGCAAGAGAAGAAATTAATTAAGGTGATGATCTTAGCTAGCTAGCTAGGTTCAAAAATGCAACAGCTTTTTCACCGCCGCTAAAAGAAAATATCTATATAGATGATTAGATGTATAGCGTGTATTTGAAGTAAGGAAAGCTACTGATCAAACAATCTTTGAAATTTGTGAAACTACTGGTGGACTACTCAGAAGAACAAGAGATCGATATATGGGGTTGGGGCTTTTATTTTCTTGGCTTTAGGGTAAGTAGTGTCTAGCGAGTAGTTTATCATTGCAGAGGTTTATATAGATTTTAGGGGCCTCTTTTCTATATCTTTTTTTCTCCTTTTGTTTTCTCTCTCTAGCTTATTATCATTTTCAGTCTTATATTAAAATATATATTTTTAATATTTAATTTATGTTAAAACATATTAAATGTTATGTAATATTTTATTCATCAGACTTTTAATATAATAAACTTAAAATTTAATTTAAGTTTGAATAAAGCGGAATTGAATAATAAAATATTAAAGTAATAAATGTTAATTAAAATATTAAAGTTTTTAGAATAATTCTAAACACGTCATTAAATATATATTTATTTTATAATTACTATTTTAATTTTTACAGTATCAATAATTTTATTTAAAAATATGATTTTTTAAATTCCATGTCCTTCTCTTCTATATTTATCTGTTTGTGTAGTTCTTCCCTTCCCTCTCTTTCCATCCACTACTACTATTTCTCTCTGATAAAAATTCTACTAATAGTAAATCATAGCTAAAAAAAGGCAGAACAAAAATGGCGGCTATGGCTGCGCAGTCACTCTCTTCCCGTCTTCTCACTAATGATAATCATTCATTTCATTAGACGTATCCGTTACCCTGTTGTAATCATTACCATCCTTTATTATCACCGCCACTTAATTTTATAACGTGATTCATATTATTCGTTAATTATACTCCACATGATCTCATAATGAAAATTCTTTTACTTATTTTTAAAATATAACAATTCTTTAATAATTATGAAGTATTTTCAATCGTAACTCGCAAGTTCTACCATGAAATGTTTTTCTCCATGTTAATTTATATTATAAATATTAACATATTTATGATTAAACATAAATAGCATAATCATAAAAGAATGTCATATACCAATATTGATTAATAAGAAAAATAATACTGATGAATTATTTAAAATTAATTATATACATCATTAAATATGATCCATTTATAAAAGAATTGGTTCTTTTTTTCATATGTTTTTGATTAAGGATGTTGGAAAGTGGAGACGTGGCCGATAACTGATCGTTGATCTTACTGCCTACAATAGTAGACCTGCTGCAGCCACTTTACTTTTTATTTAAAACATCAGCTACCCATCTACTGCTGAAAAATTATTAAATATTCTTCGATATTAATATTTTATATTATTTATATATTATTATTTTAATATTTAAAATAAAATAATTTATTTTAAATATCAAAATAATAATATATAAAGTATTAGGTACCGAAACCGGTGAATAATTACTGCCTACTAGTCCTGTACTCTTTGCTGTTTTACTATTGTACTTAGATTGAATGAATAGTTACTGCTCTGCGTATCTTTTCAGTTCATCATTATCCTGATATATCACGGTTATCACCTCACTGTCTAGCATAAGAAGAAAAAAGAATTTATCTTTATCATCTAAAATGGGCGGATAGGGTTTAAATCTAGTGCCAACTCTATTAACAGTATCTTTTTGTACTTGATCTGCGTTTAGAATGTCTACTGCGTGTGACAATTTTAAATATTTGAAAATTTTGTTTATTTATTATTCCATTCGGCTCGAATAAAAATTTTGATTAATTTTTTATATATATTATAAAAAAATTATTTATATTAATGTTGTACTATATAGTCTCTCCCTATATAATTATTCAATGTACAAGACGTTAAAAACCGAAAAAAACAACCACAGGGAGATACTATAGAGTACTTCATTACACTGCAACAGTATCATTTGTGATAAGTCTGACTGCTAGTATTAATTTTTGTTGAGAATAATAATTTCAGCTTAATTTATTTTAAGTTATCGTACAGTACTTTTATATATATATATATATATATATATATATATATATATATATATATATATATACGGTCCGGCTCTCCAGTAAACTGGAGAAGACGAATCAAAGACGAACTGTCGTCTTTGGTATCTATGGCGACGGTTTGACCCGTCGCCATAGACTGCATGACTATGGCGACGGGTCGAACCGTCGCTATAGATACCAAAGACGACGGTTCGTCTTTAGTTCGCTTTTTGTTCATTTTTGCTTGTGCCCGGGCACTCTTTAGATATAATTTAAATATATATAAATAAATAGTATTTACAGATTGTACAATACTGTTTATTTATATACATCTAAATCACACTTAAATTACTATATTCTGTAAAAAAATTAGTTTAAAAAAACAAGTCTAATTTGTTGTAAGTCTAATTTTTTGGGAGTCATTTTTAAAATAAAATAAAATAAAAAATAAACCAGTCTCCATTCTCCTGTCTTCTAGACTTTTTGTATTAATAAATTTCTCATGTAAAGATTCTCATTTATAAATTTTAATAATATATTTTATGTTATATTTATTTTTAAATTATTGAGTCTTTAATTTAATTAATATATATAGTGATAGCATAATAATAAAAATTATATTAAATTTAAAAGTATTATATTATTTTATACAAATATCAAAATAAAATGTTTCAAGAAAATAAAAAATTGACAAATGGAAATGGAATGAGTATATTATAGATTGTGCATATTCATTTATTAAGCTATTTTCTTTAACTTTCAAGAATCCGTGTTTCTGATATTTCCAAATAGCTTGGTTAGCAACAATAATCTTATAGCACAGTGAGATAAGCATTGAGCGTGCTGTTAGTTATCTAGCTTTTTTTGTAACTGGAGCATCAGTGTACTGCATGGCTCTATACGATCAATTACGATTCATTTTAGTAAAAAATATATAATCAATTATTGAATCACCGGACTGGCTCGGGATTAAACAATGTCCAGTAGCTGATAATAATATTTAATTAAGAAGTCATTGTTTAAACTTTATTTGTCCGTAAATTTAATATTTTGGTATGTATTTGTTCGTAAATTTGGGTTTTATTGTGGCGTGCAACATGTGCCATGTTTGATAGTCCCTCCACTAATCCCATTTTAAAATGAGAATTTCTATGTTAGAGATGGACTGCATTTCTCCCGTCTTTCTTTCTCTCTCATAAACAGGATGGATTCAGAAATTTTTTTCAGCCGGGACAAAATTTTAACGAGATTGATACTTTATTAGTTACGACCATGAAATAGTTCACACGATAATGATTGAGATTTGTTACAACGTGAACTCTACGTCTTGATCCCTTGAGGTACAAATGACGCATCCATTGAAGAAATCATAATATCGTGTTCTCCACAAAAACTAGAAAGTTGATCAAACAAATCATCAAATCCATTTTCTTTATTAATTCACCCCTTATATATATATATATATATATATATATATATATATAGTACTAACATGAAATTAATTGTAGCTTCCCTATCATTTTCTTTATTAATTCCAGTATAGTAATTAACATTATCAACGACTTTATCAAACAAACTTTTAACATGCATATCCTTAATATACTCCTCTTCTCAACCTATGATTCCTTAATGCACAAAAATAATATTTGATATGGAAATAACTTATTTTTTAAATGATAATTTTGAACATACTTTTAATTATATTCCAAATATATTTCTATATTAAATAAGAGTTGAGGAGTTGTGGTATGAACAATGATAAATTAACAGCATTGTGTTATTATATATATTAGAATAAATATATATCTTCAAATTTAAAGTAAATATGAATAATAACTGACACAACGATGAAATATTATATATCCAAAATAGATTAAAAAGTAGTATTGCACATTTAGTGTAATTTACTTTTATATTAAAGTTAATTTACTTATATTCTTATATAAATATCATATATCTTAAGTCAATTTGAAGTAAAGGAGTTGTACAAATAGTAATTCAAAAATTATTTTATTATAAAATATTTAATGTTATTATCGTCATTTATCTGTGCTTCAAGCCTGTTATGGTAAAATTCAAATTAAGGTATTTTCTCACGTTATATTCTTTCTTTGAGCAAAAGAAAGACAGAAAGAGAGAGAGAGAGAGAGAGTGTCCGATAAGATTTAAATATATAACAAGTCTCTCTCTACGTGTATTCCAGCTGTCTCCCTCCCCCTCCCTCCTCTGTTTCTAAAAACCCTCTCTCCTTCCATCATCGTTGTAGTCAGCAATGGCTGCTTTGCAATACCTGGATTCTCTTCGCAATTCCCATCCCGAGCTCTCCGATTGGTACAATACCCTAGTAGATCTGTACTAGAGGAAGCTATGGCCATCTAGATGATGTAGTGGATGCCTGTCGGGGCACACAAGCAGCGGCCAAAGTGACCGGTCGACGGCTGCCGGGGCACTTGTCCAGGTATGCCAAAGAGTGCATCCGTCCTTGCTCATAAATGATGTTTTTTTATATTAAAAAAAAAGAGTAAAAATAATAAAATCCTACTCCAATAGGCATACAATACTAAATAAAACCGTTTCAATAATGATTGGATTTTAAAGGAAGTAAAGGTGTCCCCATGAATAGGGACTATGTATATAGTTAATGATTAAATTATTTTGAGCATGTAAGCTTTTTAATTTTTACGTAACTGCATGCATAGGAGCAATTGAGGTGCAACAGAACCGTTCGATATTTTCCTCAATAATTTCTTCTGCTAGTAGAGTTTGTATATAAATATATTAAATTTCTGAGAACGACTCAAAATGATTGAGAATATTAAAAATGGGAGTGTTTGGTTGGATGGAAAGTGAAAGGTAAGGTGGAGAGCCAATAACAAGTCATGCAAAGTTAAGGAACGGACTTTTCTTAGTTTGGATGATAGACATCTTTATTATACTTAATTCAATAACTCATGAATGACATTCCATCTTTAATTTGTCTACGACTGCACCCAACAAAAAGAGTGATGGTAATGATGATGCATAATATATATATACACATAATTCATACGCTTACAGCTTGAGAGCTGACGACAAGAGGAGAAGAGAATAATGCATGGGAAAATTCTAAGAAGCAAACTATCATGGTTAATATTAATGATTATTGTTTGTTGAAACGATTTAGACTACTCTCTAGTTGTTGATTAAAAACTACAATATATTCTTATTATAATTTGTGGCATTATGGCTTGGAGCTAGATTGCTTATTCTTGACGTGGATAGATGCTTCGAGAGGATGTTGGAAGAATTACCACGAAAATCAATTTAGCTTAATTTAGATTTCAAGATCGTATGTATATATGTAATTTTAATTAATATGGAATATTTAAAAAGAAGACAGTCAGGGCAATGGCTATATATATATATATATATATATATATATATATATATATATATATATATATATATGCGCAGGTGGAAACTTTCGTAGTTATATAATAACGATTAAATTATTAATAAATTGAATTATTTAAAATAAATTTTTTTGTTTTATTTAATAACATTATTGTTGAATTTTTAAAAATTAATTTTAAATATTTTTAAATTTAAATTGACATAAATTTTTTTAGTTTATGTCAATACAATTATGAATATCGTAAACTATCTAAAAAGTACTACTAATTGTAATATTTATTATTTTTAAAATTTAAATTAATTGTGACAATTTTAAATTTAAAAGTATTTTAAATTAACTTTTACAAAATCAATAATAATATTATAATTCGAAATACAGGGAATATATAACAAGATATGATAATATATTTGGTTGATGGTATTTTCAGAAGTTGTTTTTCAATTTTATGAAATGATTGCAAAAAATCACCCCAAAATTAACTTGTGGGTTAAGCTAATTCTGATTATATATAACTTATCCTATAACTTTCATTAGATATAGTGATAATCTGATACAAATAAGAAGCAATGATAAATACATTAATACTACACCCGTTCTCAAATGGGATTATAATTATATGTAGTTTTGGGATGGAAGTGTCTATCAAAGGGAAATTGACTAGAAATTAAGTTGACATAAATATATATTAATGTTCCTAGCTCGTATAAAAAAATGATGTCTAGTTAAAAAGCATGGTTACAGTTCAGTAGACCGATTTTGGGATGAGAAAACAATAATTCTTATATATACTCAATAATTTCTATGCATGCATATATTCTCTTTCTTTCTTTCTTCGTCTAATCATTTAGATGAAGCATGAGAGGAGAGAGATCATATTATCAGCAAACACGCAGCATGGGAAAAGAAGAAAAAGAAGAGGGAAAAAAGGAGAACACACTGTATATCTAAAAAACAATAAGTTTGTCTTTGGCTTATAGTTAATTAATTAATTTCAAATTAGCAATGAATAGTAATCCATTCTACCTTCAAGATACTGAAAGATCCTAGTAACAAACATCGCGAGTTTCTGGGGGTCCTGTAAGATTCAGATTATTAATTCGGACCTCCTTGCTAACAACATTAGTAGTTAACAATTTCACCTAGGTCATATTTGTTTATAAGGACTATAATTTCAGAATTATAATTTCAAGGTATAGATTATAATCTCAAGATTATATTTATTTGCAAGAATTACACTTGAGATGAGACTATTAATTTCATCTTTGTCTTGCTTGTTTTTAAATTTAGATGTAAGACTATTAGTATAATTTGATTATATGTATGCCATATTTTTGCAAACCAACAGTGGCATCAAGAGCCAAACTTATGCGAATTATTAATTATTTTAATTTCATATATGTATGGGTATGTATTTAGAATAATTTATTGGGCATAATTTATTGTATAATTTTTTATTTTTTTATATATACCGAAATTGGTGCTCATTTTTTCGGTAAAAGGCAGTCACGGCTCTGATACCACTGTTGGTTTGCAAAAATATGGCATACATATAATCAAATTATATAAGCGCAACGGAAGCAAGAAAATCAGATTTTAAAATTTTTGTACAAACCAATAACCCGGATCTTTCTTATGCGACTATTATTAATTGAGGAAGGATAAAAGAATTTATACCTTTGTAGAACCAAGCTTTCACGGGTACAAATTCATCTCCCTTTAATCCTTCATGTTCTTCTTCAAATTCACCGATTAGATTCCACGAATCAATGTTAGCTCCCCAAGTGTTGAGCCTCTGGAGGTGATCCACCAAGAGATCTATGAATTAAAGAAGTGGATCTTGGTTTCTCTAAACCATGGGTGGTTAGCCCTAATTCTCTCTCTCTCTCTAACTCTTAGATCTAGGGAATTATGGAGTACTCTCTCTAATCTAATGAAAGAGTGTGTAACATTGATCTATGATAAGACTCCTCTTATTTATAGATCTAGTCAACCCTCCTAAACTATTTAGGATTAGGGTTTTAATTTAATTCTCAATTTAATTAGGAACTAAATTAATTAATTACAATTCCTAATCCAAGAATTATAAAATGACTTAATATGGAGGATTATTTAATACAATGTTCAATTAGGGATTATAATTCCAAGACTATCAAATCATTTTATAATCCATGGACTAATAGTCTCAAGTCCAAATTTAAAAACAAACAAGATATTTTTGAGATTAATAATTTTATCTTAAGTGTAATTTTTACAAACAAATATAACCTGAAAATTATAATTCATATCTTAGGATTATAATCCCGGAATTATAATTTTTGCAAACAAAAGTAGTCTAGGAGAAATAAATGAAACTAGCTAGGGTGTTGTTAATTATATCCGAAACATTTGCACTCTTTTTAATTCCTTCATGCATCCTTCTTATGATCAAAATTCATATGCTTGAGCAAAAAATGATTAGCAAAAAGCAAACCAGGCTGATTAATGATGATGCGAATATTGTCGTGTGCATACACAAGCAGTTGAAAGTTAAAGAAGTTCATTTTGATACAAATTTGTTTGCATAACTTGTCATGTACCGCAATGAATAAACTATATATATATATATATATATATATACACAAAGGAAGATTATACAACAAACATATATATAATAACGTATAAATAATTTATAATAATAGTAACAACAAGCAATCAATAATAATAATAATAATATATATATATATATATATATATATATATATATATATATATATATATATATATAAAATGACAAAGGAAGATTATACAACAAATATATATATAATAACGTATAAATAATTTATAATAATAGTGACAACAATCAATCAATAATAATAATATAAGCAATTAATAATATAGCTAAAAATAATAATGATAATGCTTTATACTATGGTGATATGTATTCTGATAATATGTTATAGGGTGAGAAATAATAATATTTGGACCATCCAGTATGTGTGGTGTTACTATATATACAGTTACCTAAATCTATAACTAGGCTTCAACATACGGCTAATATAGAGTTGTGATCTTAAAGTATTCTAAAGGGTAACCTTACCCACACAATAATTAAATATTATATTTATTTATATTATTAAAAAGTAGAGTGTGACACAAATTTTAATGTCACACTCTACTTTTTAATAGTATAAATATATATAGTATTTGATTGTTGTGTGTTTATACTTATTCAATTCTAAATTTAGACTCCAAAAATATTCCTAATGATTCATAGTCAAAATAGAGGAAGCATATTACGTATATATATACTACAAGAATGGAGGAATGGTATTAGAATTAATAAAGTAACATTAATGAAATATATATGAGTCGTAGTGAAAGAGAAGATTCTTGTTTTTTATTTGTCCTTAATTCCTTTTCCATGAGGTAATCAGAATCCTATTAACTATTAATGATCATATATTCTTCTGCTTTAGCTAAATCATTAGTGAAGAATAAACCCCACTAGTGTGCTAAATAAAATGATATATATGGTAGATCGTTTTGGTATATATTGACTAGAACTATATTATATGGTAAAATAAGTCTAGCTAGGAGATTGAGTCTTAGCTAGCTAGCATCTCCTAATGAAGATTAAGCCTTGAAATCTCGCTTTAACATTGATTCTGATATCGCATTTGAATATTTGCGGATCTAATCATGATCATGAAAGAAATCATGATAACCACAATAATCATATATATATATATATATATATATATATATATATATATATATATATATGTATATATATGATTGAACACATGACTTGTGCGAAGATTCTGGCTTTTGTTACATGTCCAGCCTTCACATTGTCTCTTGATGGTTTTGACTATACTAAGATTGATTAAGTCGATGAAGAATCAAATACAACATTATATTTTAGAATGAGCTGTTCTAATTTAATTATACATTAATCTATTGGAAAATTGAGTGAAATGAGAACAGGACCACAATGTTATTTGCAACAACTTAATTTCCTATTACGAAAGCCGGAAATCTTACAGATGTCAGCATATTGAATTAAATATCATCCCGGTCAAAAAGAAGAACGATTGTAGGTTTAAAAAAAATTGAAGAAACAAACAATTAGAGACAAATACCTAGACAATTGCCTCGGAATGATAATGCTAGGGATCTTGTTCCCTTTTCATTATCTATTTTATGGTCCGTACGTGCTGTTTAACCAATCATATTCTCATGACAAACAAACACGAAACACAACGGACATTGTAGGGTCAGTCTGAAACAATAGGTCCTCATATCATGCATTATCGCCTTCATAAATCACATGAAAAATTTAGATATAGAGAGCTTGCCAAGAGAAAATGATAACAGAATACCCTAGCTAGCTAATAATGGCATATATATATATATATATATATATATATATATATATATATATGTAAATGTGGAAAGAAATTATAATGGGCAAGTAGGCAACAATTAACAAAGTATATTTTGCTAATTTGTCTTCCTCAGCAGGAACGAAGAAATGACATGGTTGTTAATGGAGGTTTAAAAATTGTGTTAGATAGTTGGAAAGTAGGTTTTGTGCAAGTTGACCCCAAAATTGGAGTAATCAATGGGTGGTGAACGTGGCTCGAGGAATTATAGAGAGAATTAGTTGAGAGCATCTTCACCAGATGAACTATCTGTTGGATTATATTTAGTTCATATGACATTAGCAGATGTCTTTTAGTCTTCAATCATTCCAGCAGATGGATTATCCCGCGAACTATCTCGTGGACTATAATATTAAAATATTAAAATAATTAATAAATTCAAAAAATACAATTGCTATATTCCATCTAAAAAATAAATTAGAGATATATTATCAATAAAAAAACATAAATTAAATATAATAAAAATACAAACTATTATTAACAATATACTTACAATTGCTAAATGTTGAAATAGTTGATTGAGAGATGGTAAAATAAATTGAATAATTGTACATATTTATAGATTTTTTAATCAACTTTTTTTTTTATTACCATTGCTGTAAAATAATTGAAGCATATTATAATTGTAAAATAATTGTACATATCCAACATTACTGTAAATTGAAATAGTAGCAAAACCCATATCTCATTCTCGCTCGTCTTTTGAAACAAAGCAAGATATAGTCCATCATCTCCAGTTCCTAGATTTAGTCTGCCTTGCTTGCCGGAAAATTCCTTAGACTAAATTTAGTCCGCCTGCTGGAGCTTCAATTTGAGTCCTAGACTAAATATAGTCTACGATCTGGTGGACGCCGGCCTGCTGGAGATGCTCTGAATCACTTCTTTCAATATACTACCCTTTTTTATGTTTTCAAATAGAACAAGTATAAGTAAACAACTTCCAACTATTACATTCATCTTAACTATTAAAAATTGGGATATGACATTGAAATTCGTGTCATGCTCTGCTTTTTAATGATTTTGATAAACAATTTGATTTTGTATTTGAATGTTGTGTGTGACGCCCCCAAATCTGGGCCCACACAGCCCAAACTTGAGTCGTCAAAAGACTACAACAAAATTATTACAACAAAGCACAACGTACTACAATACAGTGTATAATAATACACAACTAAGTCTTCACTATTATTGCCACACTATTTTACAAAACGTGAAGACTATGATAACTATTCCTCGGACCCTCACTCCATTCCCCGGCTAGACCCTGTTATGTTTTCATCTCCTGTTGAAAAATAATGGAACAAAAGAAAGGGTGAGCTCAAATAGCCCAGTAAGAAATATCATGACTAAGATAATGACGAATAAATTATCATTAGCCTTCAACAGTTGAGTTCTTGATAGAATACAATAGACTACAAGGTTTATATCAAAAACTGCAGTTAAATTCTTAAACAACGTTCAGATCAATAATAGCAGCGGAATGAGTAATCTATTAGAAGAATAATGCAGACTATAATGTCCACTCGGTTCTCTTTTTAGGAAAAACATCATCAACTTTTATCATCTGAAGTATCATTAGCCAAGATAATACAAATTCACAGTTCCTGATCATAATCATGCACATCAACAGTTCATCTTTGTACTACGGGCCAAAGATATTCAATATAGCACCAACGGTCATGATTATACCAGATTCAGCCTTTGGTCATAATCATACCAAACAACAGTTCATCTTTGCACTACGGGCCAAAGAGAACATTCACCACGTGCCATAAAAAAACACCGAACAGATGTATCGCCTTTAACCTATTATATCGCCTTTAACCTATCATCTGTTCAACAAATATATCACATCTGTGCCCCCGGCCACAGATATTCACAACAGCTTGATTTTTGGATGATTAGAATGATATAAATGATGAACAAAAGAAATAGGATAACAATAAGTATCGGAAGTTTACTTTGTACAGATTCAAATAATGTCCAAATTGTCAACATGATGTGGAGTGAAATTCAAGATCCACAGTTCAGAATAACGGTTACAATTCAATAGAAAGGTTCACGTAAATAGGAAGGTTCAGTTGAAATAATGAAGTTCAACTATTATGGAACATATAATATTTTCAGGAATTATAGAAGCAATAGTTCCATAATAAATTTCGATTTAGGTGTATGAAAGAAAATAATATCCCTTACCGTAGCAGGTTTGATTAACAAAAGGTGAAGGAAATTAATACAAGGGTTATTCACCAACAGGCGGCAATCCGCTCCGTAAGGTTATTCCCACAATTTAATAGAATTTGAGTACAAAGAGTTATTCACCAAACAGGCGGCAATCCGCTCCGTAAGGTTATTCTCAGAGATTAATAATGAATGAATACGAAAGGTTATTCACCAACAGGCGGCAATCCGCTCCGTAAGGTTATTCCCACAATTTAATAGAATTTGAGTACAAAGAGTTATTCACCAAACAGGCGGCAATCCGCTCCGTAAGGTTATTCTCAGAGATTAATAATGAATGAATACGAAAGGTTATTCACCAACAGGCGGCAATCCGCTCCGTAAGGTTATTCCCACAATTTAATACATGGAAATAAAAGGCACGTCTTATGAGTAAGGAAGAAACAATATTATTATCGAGAATCAAATAATGATAATCCCTTACCATAGTATGTTTGAATAATGGAAGATGAAAAAGATGGTATCCCTTACCATAGTACGTTTGAATAATGGAAGATGAAAAAGATGGTATCCCTTACCGTAACACGTGACTGGATATTGATTTAAATGAGGTTGATTAACTTGAACAGTACACGTATACTTATAGATCTTCACAAATACTCAAGATGACTTAAGCACACTTAGAGAGAACTTTCACAAGAAGTATTTAGAGAGAGAAAGAAAGAACAAGTAAGGAAGTTTATGAAAAATCCTTAAGTTAAGGCTTCTATTTATAGCCAAAAATCTCATCATTCATTTAATCTAAACCATTCATTTAAAGATCATCTTTTAATCTACACCATCCATTTCAAATATTATATTATCTTTAATCTACACCATTCATTTCATATCACCTAATAATCACCTAACTTTATATTATAAACAAATCAATTTAATTATTCAATAATAATTCACACTTTAATCTACACCATTCATTTCATATTACCTAATAATCACCTAACTTTATATTATAAACAAATCAATTCAATTATTCAACAATAATTCACACTTTAATCTACACCATTCATTTCATATCACCTAATAATCACCTAACTTTATATTATAAACAAATAACTTTATCAATTCAATTATTATGACTAATTGTTATAAATACAGTATAGTTAGCTCTTAGATATCAAGTCAATAAATTAATGAAATACAACTGTTTAAATAACATCATAATAGAGATAACAATAATGTAAAATAAAGCATACGTTACTGTGTAATGACAATTATTGATTCAATAATGTGAATTACTGTGCATATGTTACTGTGACAATTATTAGGTTCAATAATTTTAAAAACAGTGCAACAACAATTATTGACTCAATGATATAAAATACAGTGTAATGACAATTATTAAATCAATAATGCAAAATACTGTGTAACAACAATTATTGAATTGATAATATAAAATATTATGCAGTGACAATTATCGATGAAATGATGCGTAACAGTTACGGTGTCAGACCAAAAATATGAGACACTATGCAATACCGTGTGTTACTGTAGAGTACCGTGTGCTACAGAAAATACCATAAACTACCGTATGCTACTATTCTTTTATCACCGGTATTTTAACAGTTCCGTTGACTATTTTTATTTAAAAAGGTTACTTCTGTCGTTTTCTATATCCGACAAATATTCCGTTGTGGGGTCCACCAATAATTTATTATTTCGGCGCCGTCGTACGGCACGAATATTCCCCGACCAAACGAATATTCCCCGACAAAGCGAATATTGTCCGACAAAATAAAATTTGCACATAACATCCTTAACTTTCAATTTTGTTAATTTAACCACTTACTGTTTCAAAAAAATATATATATATGAAGAAAAATTAAATTTTGTATTTCATAAAATTCGGGGTCTTACAACATCCCCTCCTTATGAAATTTCGTCCCCGAAATTGACGTACCTGACATATCGAAGAGGTAAGGATACTTAGATTTCATCTCAGATTCTAGCTCCCAGGTCATTTCCTCAGTATCTTGGTTCCTCCATAAAACCTTAACTTGAGGTATAACCTTTGAGCGTAGGATCTGCTCCTTCTTATCCAGGATCTTAACAGGTACCTCCTCGTATGTTAAATCTTCTGCTATAACGTCTGGTTCTAACTCAATGACGTGGTTTGGGTCCTTCACATATTTACGTAACATAGATATGTGAAAAACGTTATGGATGCGAGACATACTTGGTGGTAGGGCTAGTCTGTAGGCTACGGTTCCTATTCGATCGAGGATTTCAAATGGGCCAATAAATCGAGGGTTGAGCTTTCCTCTTTTTCCGAATCTCGTAACCCCTTTCCATGGAGAAACACGTAAGAATACATGATCTCCGACGTTGAAACTTTCGTCTCTCCGATGAAGATCAGCATAACTCTTTTGTCGTTCTTGTGCGGTCTGTATTCGTTGTCGGATCATTTGGATCTTTTCGGTCGTCAAGCGTACCAACTCGGGTCCCAACAATTTTGCTTCTCCTACCTCATTCCAACATATTGGAGAGCGACACTTCCTTCCATACAATGCCTCGAATGGAGCCATGCCTATGCTTGCTTGGTAACTGTTGTTGTAAGAAAATTCCACCAACGGCAAGTACTTATCCCAACTTCCTTTGAAGTCTAATACACAAAGTCTCAAAAGATCTTCGAGGGTCTGGATCGTCCTTTCCGATTGTCCGTCCGTTTGAGGATGGTATGCAGAACTAAAACGTAGTTCAGTGCCCATAGCTTTTTGTAGACTGATCCAAAAGCGTGAAGTGAATCTAGGATCTCGATCAGAAACTATGGAAACTGGCATGCCATGCAATCTCACGATCTCATTTATGTACATACCGGCAAGACGTTCAAGTGAAAAGTTTTCTCGTATAGGCAAGAAATGAGCAGATTTGGTCAATCTATCTACGATCACCCAAATTGCATCTAAGCCTTGAGAAACTTTTGGAAGACCCGTCACGAAGTCCATATTGATGTGTTCCCACTTCCATTCGGGAACTTCAAGTGATTGTAATGGACCTTTAGGAACTTGATGCTCTGCCTTGACACGTTGACAAGTTAGGCACCTTGAGATAAACTCCGCAATCTCTCTTTTCATATTGTTCCACCAAAATGTATGTCGAAGATCTCGATACATCTTGGTACCTCCTGGGTGGATTGCAAACGGCGTGTTGTGTGCCTCCATCATGATTTTATGCTTTAATTCAGGATCGTTAGGAACACAGAGTCGAGAGTTGACTCGAAGTATTCCTTTCTCGTCGATTCTTGCTTCGGAAATGGCACCTTCTTGTACTTTCTTTATCATGTTTATCAGTTCCGGATCGGTAGCTTGAGCAGCTTTAATTTTATCGATTAAAGTTGGTTCTACTCGCACGTAAGCAATCTTCGAGTGGGTCCCTGGTGTCTTTAGCTCTATCTCCATCTTTTGCAAGTCGTACAAAATACACTTTTGTGTTGTCAGCAGTGCACTTGTACTTGCATAAGATTTTCTGCTCAAAGCGTCAGCTACAACGTTCGCCTTTCCCGGGTGATACTGGATTGTGTGGTCATAATCTTTTAACAGCTCAAGCCAACGTCGTTGTCGCATGTTGAGTTCCTTCTGGGTGAAGAAATACTTGAGACTTTTATGATCCGTATAGATATCCACTTTTTCTCCGTACAAGTAGTGTCTCTAGATCTTCAACGCGAAAACGACTGCTGCCAACTCTAGATCATGAGTAGGATAATTTTTCTCATAATCTTTGAGTTGTCGAGAGGCGTAGGCTATAACCTTTCCATGTTGCATAAGGACACAGCCTAAACCTTTGCCAGAAGCATCGCTGTAGATAACAAATTCTCCTGATCCTGATGGTATGGTCAGAACAGGAGCTGAAACCAGTCTCTTCTTGAGTTCTTGGAAACTTTTCTCGCATTCCTCGCTCCATATGAATTTTGTGCTTTTCCGAGTAAGCTGCGTTAATGGAGTGGCGATTCGAGAAAATCCTTCTACGAATCTCCGATAATAACCAGCTAGACCCAGAAAACTTCGGACTTCGGTTACTGTTTTGGGTTGTTCCCAATTTAGTACCGTTTCAATCTTCGCAGGATCGACTGATATTCCTTGACTAGAAATCACATGCCCAAGAAACGCGACCTCCTCAAGCCAGAACTCACATTTCTTCAACTTGACATATAATTTGTTTTCACGGAGCTTTTGTAGTATCAATCTCAGGTGTTGTTCATGATCCTCGCGACTCTTGGAGTATATGAGGATGTCATCAATAAAGACAACCACAAAATGATCCAAATGTTCCTTGAATATCCGGTTCATCATGTCCATGAAAGCTGCAGGAGCATTAGTTAGTCCAAAAGGCATGACTAAGAACTCATAATGCCCATAACGAGTTCTGAAAGCAGTCTTTGGAATGTCCTCAGCTTTAACCTTTAACTGATGATATCCAGAACGGAGATCAATCTTTGAGAAATGTTGAGCGCCTTGCAATTGATCAAACATGTCATCAATCCGAGGTAACGGGTACCTGTTCTTGATGGTGACATGGTTCAATTCTCGGTAGTCAATGCACAATCTCATACTCCCGTCTTTCTTCTTCACAAATAGAACAGGAGCACCCCAAGGTGATGCACTCGGACGAATGAAACCGGTATCCAACAATTCCTGTAGTTGGACTTTTAACTCTTGAAGTTCAATGGGGGCCATTCGGTAGGGAGCTTTGGAAATGGGCTTGGTACCGGGTTCAAGATCAATATAAAAATCAATTTCACGGTTTGGGGGTAAGCCAGGAAGTTCTTCAGGAAAAACGTCAGGAAACTCATTAACAATGGGAATATCATTCAAGTTTGACGTATTTTTGTTCAAATCAGTGACATGAGCTAAAAAGGCTTGACATCCGTTTTTCAATAAACGAATGGCTTTATGGCTAGAAATAACAGTTATAGATTTCAATGGTTTAGTTGCTTGAATTTGCATGACAGGTTGATTAGGAATATGAAAACTAATAATCTTATGAAAACAATCAATTTTAGCATGATGGGTAGTCAACCAATCAATTCCTAAAATCACATCAATTTCACGCATCTCCAAAGAAATAAGGTCAACAGATAATGTGAGGTTGTTGATTTGAACTAGGCAAGATTTATAGACAGTAGATGTAATGGTCATTTCTCCTAATGGGGTTTCAACTGATAAGTCAAAGTCCAAGTTTTCAGGAGTTAAGTTTAAACGCTGAGCACATGCAGGTGAGATAAAAGAATGGGTAGAGCCAGTATCTAACAAAGCGTAGACTTCACGAGAATTTATGAATAGCTTACCGGTTATCACCTCGTTCGAGTTTCGTGCCATTTGGGATGTCACAACAAAAGCTCTCCCTTGAACTACAGATTTTCCTTTATCCACGCTAGCTTTTGGTATCATCATTGCAGCTGGACTTGATTTTGTGGCAGGACAAAACCGCGCAAGATGACCCTCTTTCCCACAACTGTAGCACTTTTTGGACTGCAGTGTACAGTTTGGGCTGATGTGACCTTCCTGACCACACCTATAGCATCTCACTGGTGGTCGATCTTCTCCCCTTGAAACTGGGGTCGGTGCTGGTGTTGGTACTGGTGCTGGTGCCCTTCCATAATTATTATGGAATCTCTTTCTTTTGAAATTGTTCCCACTAGATTCTCCTCTTCTGTTATTTGGTATGGAATTACCACCGAAGTGTTGGTTACCTCCTCGATGGTTCTCGTTCCTGTGGTTGTTGTCACTCCTTTCTCTATGCTGATCATTAACTCTTGGCTGCAATGTTTCATCTGTTTGCTCCACCCTTTGAGCCCTATCCACAACATCTGAATACAAACTAAATTTATGAGAGCTAAGTTGTTGACGAATTTTGAATCTCAAACCTCTTAGGAACATCCGACTCATTCGTGCTTCGTCATCCACAAGATGGGTGGCAAAGCGAGATAACTCGGCAAACTTAGCTTCATATTGGGAGACTGTCATGTTTCCCTGCTCCAGCTTAATGAATTCCACTTCCTTCATATGGCGGATGCTTTCTGGGAAGTACTTCTCGTTAAACAGTTCTTCGAATTCTGTCCAAGACATTTCGAGTGCTGAAGGTTGGATACGTTTTACCGCTTCCCACCAATGGTCTGCCTCACCTCGTAACATAAAAGTGGCAAATGGCACCTTCTGATCATCAGCGCATTGTAAGACATCAAGTATTTTTGTCGTCTGCTTCAGCCATGCCTCCGCTTTGAGTGGGTCAGGCTTCCCGTGGAATTCAGGTGGTCCTAATTCTTTAAATTGCTTAACAGTGACCATCCTCAAATTGCCAGCGTTTCTACCGTTATTATTGACTGGATTTCCTCTTCCTTGATTCTGTATGAACTGCATGAAATTCCTAAAGAATCCATCGTTCATCATGTTATCAGGAACATTATTTCCTGAGTTGGCAGGAGGATTGTTTGGGGCCTCTTGATTCTCGGCTACATTTGCTTCAAGCATTCCATAGTTAACCTCTTGATTTCCAGATGCCATACTAAACTGTGGTCACAAAATAAATGTTAGTTCAAATAAACTGACTCATCACTTCATGTTCCTACATTCAAATCGACTCATTAGATAATAAAATCTATTTTAGGTAGGACACACTAGTGACTGATTCTATTCGTCTCTCCCCTCCTAGTTCTACCCCAGATCTCCATTAAAGACCATATCCCTAAGCTCTGATGCCAACTGTGACGCCCCCAAATCTGGGCCCACACAGCCCAAACTTGAGTCGTCAAAAGACTACAACAAAATTATTACAACAAAGCACAACGTACTACAATACAGTGTATAATAATACACAACTAAGTCTTCACTATTATTGCCACACTATTTTACAAAACGTGAAGACTATGATAACTATTCCTCGGACCCTCACTCCATTCCCCGGCTAGACCCTGTTATGTTTTCATCTCCTGTTGAAAAACAATGGAACAAAAGAAAGGGTGAGCTCAAATAGCCCAGTAAGAAATATCATGACTAAGATAATGACGAATAAATTATCATTAGCCTTCAACAGTTGAGTTCTTGATAGA
The DNA here is from genome assembly GCA_947179155.2 of Hedera helix. Classification (NCBI taxonomy): domain Eukaryota; kingdom Viridiplantae; phylum Streptophyta; class Magnoliopsida; order Apiales; family Araliaceae; genus Hedera; species Hedera helix. Next base: position 42,873,020 of record OX359270.1, on the reverse strand, counting down.
ATACAATAGACTACAAGGTTTATATCAAAAACTGCAGTTAAATTCTTAAACAACGTTCAGATCAATAATAGCAGCGGAATGAGTAATCTATTAGAAGAATAATGCAGACTATAATGTCCACTCGGTTCTCTTTTTAGGAAAAACATCATCAACTTTTATCATCTGAAGTATCATTAGCCAAGATAATACAAATTCACAGTTCCTGATCATAATCATGCACATCAACAGTTCATCTTTGTACTACGGGCCAAAGATATTCAATATAGCACCAACGGTCATGATTATACCAGATTCAGCCTTTGGTCATAATCATACCAAACAACAGTTCATCTTTGCACTACGGGCCAAAGAGAACATTCACCACGTGCCATAAAAAAACACCGAACAGATGTATCGCCTTTAACCTATTATATCGCCTTTAACCTATCATCTGTTCAACAAATATATCACATCTGTGCCCCCGGCCACAGATATTCACAACAGCTTGATTTTTGGATGATTAGAATGATATAAATGATGAACAAAAGAAATAGGATAACAATAAGTATCGGAAGTTTACTTTGTACAGATTCAAATAATGTCCAAATTGTCAACATGATGTGGAGTGAAATTCAAGATCCACAGTTCAGAATAACGGTTACAATTCAATAGAAAGGTTCACGTAAATAGGAAGGTTCAGTTGAAATAATGAAGTTCAACTATTATGGAACATATAATATTTTCAGGAATTATAGAAGCAATAGTTCCATAATAAATTTCGATTTAGGTGTATGAAAGAAAATAATATCCCTTACCGTAGCAGGTTTGATTAACAAAAGGTGAAGGAAATTAATACAAGGGTTATTCACCAACAGGCGGCAATCCGCTCCGTAAGGTTATTCCCACAATTTAATAGAATTTGAGTACAAAGAGTTATTCACCAAACAGGCGGCAATCCGCTCCGTAAGGTTATTCTCAGAGATTAATAATGAATGAATACGAAAGGTTATTCACCAACAGGCGGCAATCCGCTCCGTAAGGTTATTCCCACAATTTAATAGAATTTGAGTACAAAGAGTTATTCACCAAACAGGCGGCAATCCGCTCCGTAAGGTTATTCTCAGAGATTAATAATGAATGAATACGAAAGGTTATTCACCAACAGGCGGCAATCCGCTCCGTAAGGTTATTCCCACAATTTAATACATGGAAATAAAAGGCACGTCTTATGAGTAAGGAAGAAACAATATTATTATCGAGAATCAAATAATGATAATCCCTTACCATAGTATGTTTGAATAATGGAAGATGAAAAAGATGGTATCCCTTACCATAGTACGTTTGAATAATGGAAGATGAAAAAGATGGTATCCCTTACCGTAACACGTGACTGGATATTGATTTAAATGAGGTTGATTAACTTGAACAGTACACGTATACTTATAGATCTTCACAAATACTCAAGATGACTTAAGCACACTTAGAGAGAACTTTCACAAGAAGTATTTAGAGAGAGAAAGAAAGAACAAGTAAGGAAGTTTATGAAAAATCCTTAAGTTAAGGCTTCTATTTATAGCCAAAAATCTCATCATTCATTTAATCTAAACCATTCATTTAAAGATCATCTTTTAATCTACACCATCCATTTCAAATATTATATTATCTTTAATCTACACCATTCATTTCATATCACCTAATAATCACCTAACTTTATATTATAAACAAATCAATTTAATTATTCAATAATAATTCACACTTTAATCTACACCATTCATTTCATATTACCTAATAATCACCTAACTTTATATTATAAACAAATCAATTCAATTATTCAACAATAATTCACACTTTAATCTACACCATTCATTTCATATCACCTAATAATCACCTAACTTTATATTATAAACAAATAACTTTATCAATTCAATTATTATGACTAATTGTTATAAATACAGTATAGTTAGCTCTTAGATATCAAGTCAATAAATTAATGAAATACAACTGTTTAAATAACATCATAATAGAGATAACAATAATGTAAAATAAAGCATACGTTACTGTGTAATGACAATTATTGATTCAATAATGTGAATTACTGTGCATATGTTACTGTGACAATTATTAGGTTCAATAATTTTAAAAACAGTGCAACAACAATTATTGACTCAATGATATAAAATACAGTGTAATGACAATTATTGAATTGATAATATAAAATATTATGCAGTGACAATTATCGATGAAATGATGCGTAACAGTTACGGTGTCAGACCAAAAATATGAGACACTATGCAATACCGTGTGTTACTGTAGAGTACCGTGTGCTACAGAAAATACCATAAACTACCGTATGCTACTATTCTTTTATCACCGGTATTTTAACAGTTCCGTTGACTATTTTTATTTAAAAAGGTTACTTCTGTCGTTTTCTATATCCGACAAATATTCCGTTGTGGGGTCCACCAATAATTTATTATTTCGGCGCCGTCGTACGGCACGAATATTCCCCGACCAAACGAATATTCCCCGACAAAGCGAATATTGTCCGACAAAATAAAATTTGCACATAACATCCTTAACTTTCAATTTTGTTAATTTAACCACTTACTGTTTCAAAAAAATATATATATATGAAGAAAAATTAAATTTTGTATTTCATAAAATTCGGGGTCTTACATTGTGTATGTAGACTTATCCTTATATGATCGATTTTGATGAAGTTATATTAAAATATTTTAAAATTTAAAATTAATATAAAGTAATTTAATTTTACATAATATAATTATAAATATTACTAAATAAAGAGTTTTTTGAATTTAAAATATATGAATCATATTAATTTTTGAGTTTGAAAAAATTATATATTAATTTGAAATTTAATGTTATATTTTGACACAGGAGAGTAATTATAGTTATATTATGTTTATGGAGGCACATAGTATGTTCATACATATAGATAGAAGATAGTGCTTGTAGAAAATAAATTAGGGTGACCATGAGTTGGTGTTGGACAGCGTCGACCTCGGACTAGTGTTCTGTCATATTAAGGAGAGAGATCTTCAAATTTGACCCGGCAAGACTGCATTTTTTGTTCCAAGAGGATTAGAAAGTGGAATAAAAATTTTTGTTCCAAGAGGATTAGAAAGTGGAATAAAATAAGAATTTTTAAACCACTTCGAACAGACCATTGTTTCCTTTTTATTTCATGTTTTAAGAGACGGTGGGATTTTAGTCATTTATATTTATATTAAATAGAGATTGATTGACCACTTAGAAGGACTGTAAGAACCTCAAACTTACAGTTGTATCCTTGGTTATTAATGAACTAATTCGTTCCAAGTCATAATGTACGTACATTTGTAAAAAAAATCAAACATATAAATACGAAGATGATATTTGCACTTTAATTTTTTTTATTTAATCTCCATTTACAGGTTAAAATGATATAAATTTTGTTCTTACTAACAAATTAAAAAATTTGGGGTGATAAAATAATGCATTTAAAATAATCAATGATAAAGGATTTTTTTTTCCGCTTTTACCTTTGATTGCGCAGGGATTTGAGGACGATTTTCCACTCTAACTAGCTATAGTTGCGTCTTTAAGCTGAAATTTAGTTATTTATCCTTTTTCTTTGGATGTAAAAGAGAAAATTATCTATATATATATATATGGATGGTACTATATGGAGTATATATAGGCTCGCATGCATGACATTATTTATTTAGATGAGGTAAAGCTCTGAATGTTGGAGGGTTTTGCAGGGAGGAGAGAGAAAGGGGAGACAAAACATACATCGATAGATATTAGAAGTAGATTTGGGGCAGACGTAAAGGTAAAGGCTGAGTACTTACCTGTCATTAGTTTCTCTCACCTTGTTTTTCGTGTTTTTTTATTTTTTGTTGTACACAAAGTGTCCACCACTAGGGTGCGGCCATGGCTTGGCCGGATCCCCAAGATTATGCACCTTGTCTCTCATCATATGTGCCCTTAATTAATTTGCCCATTCCCCTCTCAGACTCTCTAGACCTCTCTTTCACTCACTCTCTCAATGTGGCTGTATGGGTACATATCGATCATATCATGCCTCTTGGTGGAGCAAATACGTACATTTGACTAAATTAGCTGAGAAATTAATTACTACTATGATATGTCATGCCTGCATGTTCTTGCATGCATGAGTTTAGCCAAATTCAATCTTGAGTTGATCTATAATTATTTGTTTTTTGTTGAATTCATACCGATCCATCTATATATTACTTATATATAGTCGATTGTTGATGCGGAAATAATGATTTTATACAGAAACGTGCATGGAATTAAAGTGCGATGTTATTAATTGTCCACAATTATATATACTCATATGACTTGGGATCCATGCATACATGCATATCATGCAAATACATACTGTGTCTAACTCAGCTAATTAATGAGAAGGTAGTACTTCTGAGAAATTAAGATTTGCCAACAGACATTAATCAAGCTCTCGAACTGCATGCAAGCTAGCTGGATATATATATTATTCATGGTTTTGATTTTCAAACCTACCGATGCTTCTTTTGGGTTCTACGTACTAAACATGGTTGCTAGATGTGCTCTAGCTAGCTTATCCATCCAATAATGGTAGTAATTTTATATACTTAAGAAACAAAATTACAAGGGAGACAAGGAAGCATTTTGGACCATAATTTGGGTTATTTGCATGTGACGTTTAATTTAATTGTCCTCGTTAGGACCGTTCTTGTTAATTAGTGGATGCCAAGTTAATTTGGAAAATCTTTTCTTGGTTATGGAGTCTAATAAATAAATTAAGCTTTGGTCGCTCAACTGTTTACCCAATTTAATCACCGGAGATGCATGCATGTACATTGTTGATTTGTTGTGTTACTAACTAATTGCTTAATTATATATGTCTCTGTAAGATTTAGGATCTTATTGAAATTTACATATGCTTTATATTTTAATCATGGACTCGTGATTATTACATGATTACTGAACTCTATTCTAATACTTACTCCAAAGCTTAATCATCAATTAAAATTTTATCAAAAAAAATAATTTGGTATAAAATTAGTAGGGGAATCCAAAGTATGTTTGACCATTTAAACATCAAATATTTTAAGATAATGTCCTGAACCTATCTTTGACAAATGATAACTCCAAGCCATGCATAATTGTACCTAACTAGCTAGCTCCTTGAAGCCATCTTTCAAACATAACTGCTACAATTATATAATTATGTACGCTTAATTTGACAAATGATATCTTAAAGCCATGCATAATTGTTACAGTTACAATTATAGGTTATTTAAAACTTATTTAGCACACATGCACACTAGTCCTATATATTAAAATGAAGTAGAGTACTTATTCGCTCTAACAATATCACATTTTCTTTAGCACTAATGTCCAGATCAAATTTGGGGGGGGGGGGGGGGGGGGGGGGGGCTCTACATGATCTCAAAAATAAGAATTTCATTTTTCTCCTTTTGTTCTTCTAGCTATAATACATGAGAGTACCCTTTCTTTTTTTCTTTTCTTTTTTCTATTTTTTTTAATGCCCCACTTTAAGAAATAAATAAATTGTGACATACTTTAATCTTAACTTTCATTTAATAAAGTCAATATTGCCAACTAAACTAGAAAGTTAAATATTGTAGAGATTTGACAATGTCTCTTTTTCAAAATAAAAGTCTTTTAAATTTTAAAATGGGGCTCTGATTTGGGAGGGAGGGAGGGAGGGAATCGGGCTGTACTGGTAGGATAATTAGTGGAGGGAGTGTTTACAAAAAGGTAATAAACAGAAAGCATGGGGTCTCTTCTCTTTGTAATTATAAATTGAATAAGAAAAAATTCAGAAGCCTAATTTTGCATCCTAGCCGCTCATTTATAACGATCCATCACCATCAACGATCATCATGCCCATGCATCCATGTCCCCTTCACACCAAGAATGCTATAATTAACTATATGACTACTGATTCATTCATACCATGAGCTTCAGGTTAATTGGTGCTCAGTGATAGCAACTAGACCTTTTCATTTAACCGATTCAAGGTTGATTATTTTATTAATAAATTCTCCTTCCCTCCAATAAAAATTAATCTCCTAATTCGTGGAGTTTTACTTTGTTTTTGAATACTCTCATTTTAATTTCCCTCCTTAATATGGACCTCAAACTTATTGGGGGCGTATCGGATTCATCAAGTTGACTTGAAAATTTATTATATATTTGAAAGATCTCTTTATTTAGTATCAATTACTTTTAAATATATTGGATGATTCAACCAAACTAATGGTCAATACAATAAGATATTAATACAATAGAGTCTTTCCATTTGAAAAATGATTATTGCTTTTGTTATAAAAAAAAAAAAGAGAAAGAAATTTAATATTGAAATTTTGATCAAACACACTCAAACGTAAAAAGAAACTAAAAAGACATTGAAAAAATATATTTATGGATGTCCAACTGTGTGAATTTTATTATTCGAAAAAATGGGCAAGAATAAAAGTTAAAGACCCTAATTTTCGGTTCAGAATTTGAAAGGCAATTTGATTTAGTTTATTGTTTACATCAGGCACTCTACCTACTAAACCTATCTTTTTTGGACCATTATTCACAATTTTAGGCTTAAGTTGACCTTAAAAAATTAATAATGATATTATATGTTATTTTAGAACATATAGAGTCTTTATTTTATTAAATTGGTTCTATAAATTAAAACAATAGAAACTCAAAATGTTTGGTTTGGCTTGGTTTGGTATGGAAAAAACCGTAAAATTGGGAACGGAACTCTACTAGGGAGAGAACAAGGAGGAGACCTTGAGCCCAAAAGAAAAGAAAGATAGTGACCTGAGGCTGAGGGATCGAGCAGGACTCTCTGCCGGGAGGAATACTCTTATAACGTTGTGGGTAGTGTCCTATACGGATGGAATGAATGATTTACAGTCTAAAACATCGTATTTAAAATTCAATTTATTTTTGTACTATTAGAATGAATGCAGTGCAATATTAGTATCACTTTATAATCAAGTGCGTGAAATATGAAGCTAGCGTCGTCTTTATCTTGCTATTATTTTTTTTTAGTGTCCACAATTTGTGGAACTGATACGTGCATGCTTTTATACTTGGAAAATGACCTAAAAGTTCCTCCGTATCCAATATTTATACGCACGCAACCTTAAGAATTTTCTTTTTTCGATTTGTCCCTTTCTTTACTTTGCTTTTGTTTGCAACAAATTTAATTAAGATTACGAATAATACAGCAACTGCCATTCACACATTTTTTAAGGTCTAATTAAATGGAAATGTTAGACGGTAAGAGAAGCAGCTAGAAAGAACAACCATACGGATAAAGAGGAAAGACGTGGATATAAACACCTGCTACTGTTTGTCACTTTATATTTGGATATGATTTTGTAAATCTTCCAATATATTCATATCTGAAATCCCCATCTAATTGGCATAGGGGCCGACCTGTATTTTAAGTACGAGGGCCATTTATTTTTAGACTAATTCTTCGTGCAAAAATTATGTACAAACAAACACGGTTAGAATAGCCAAAAAAATGGTAGAAATTACATATAATTCTCTTTGTTTCAAAATTATAAATATATATATATATATATATATTTAGTTTGTTTTAAAATTAAAAATATAATTTTATTTTAAGACTATAAAGTGACATGATATTCATAATTTTTATTCACCCTTATTTTCAAAATTACACCATCATAATCGAATTCATAACTAATACTAAAGTTATATTTAAAAATATAAAATTATTCTTAAAAATTATCATTTCACAAGTATATATCTAATTTTAAAATGAAATGAGTATTGTTTTTATTATTATTCCTTTTTGTACACAATTGATTCTGTATAGTTTCTGCATATAAAACTACTATTATTTTATCTTTTCAAGACAATTATGTAAAGATTTATATCCATGCACACGCAACAAAATCTAAAGAATGGTACACGTGCATGCCGAAATTAGTTGTTTCTAGTTTTGTTGTGATTAGACACAAATAATACCATCTTCTTCGTTTCACAAGAAAATTCTATTTATAGAATTTACAAATTATAAAGATATATTTTTCATACATATTTATCTTTATATGTAATGGATATTTATCTTTATATTATTAAATTTAAAAATATTATGTCATTTATATTATCATCGACTAAAAAAGACAACTTATTTTGCAGAAGGTAGTAACCGTTAATTAACTGATTTGCAATTCTGCCACAGCCACTCCTCCATCATCCATTATGTTTGCTCTTTTTGGGATCATTGCATATCACAACTTCATAGTGAGCTTTCATGTAAAGGTTCAGCTAAACAATGTCAAAACTGCGGTGATATTATCAATGGATTTCTACAGACAAAATTAACTTTTATACCACTCAACTTGCTTCATTTTGTTCAATAATCTATCCAACTTTTAATTTATATAATTGTTAGATTAAACTAATTAAAAAATTAGAATTTAATTATCCAGTTAAATAAATTAAACAGACATCCATTTTTACATATGTGACTGTTGTAAGATTATAAGAAAATACCAAATCAAATGACATAGTAAAAGAAAAAACACAAGCTAACAATTAAGTGCTTATGTGGAAAAAAATATTAAAATTTTAGCATTTTAAAAGGGTAAAACAGTAAAAGAACAATTTCCCTTGATAGAGCAAAGACGAATATTAAATAAATTTCAGAATACCATTTTCTTCTTCACGAATTGTAAAGCCTAAGCCCAAAAAGGATAAAGTAGTAAAAAAGGAAATAAGAACACAAAAATGGAAAAGAAAAGGAGATGATATGCTGAAATTAAGCCCTGTGATTGATCTTGAACTAAATCAAACCCGAAGTATATATCTCAAACTCCATAGCTACCTTCCAAGTTTATTTACCTCCAAACAAAATTGAAATCATATGACCAATCTTTTAAATGATGCATGAAGGAAGAAAATTTTATAGATATACACACACTACATATATAGAGAGAGAGAAACATCAATTGATATATAACCTTAAATCAAATCATTCATACCCCATCAAAACACAAACTAAAAAGTCTCTTCCACAAATCATGAAGAAGCCCTCTCCCACCACCTCCAACATGGCTATAATCTCTCCGCTATGGTAGATTCAAATTTCTGCAATTGCTTTCTTTATTTTTCGGTGGGTTTAATAATGGGTTTTTAAAACATGTCTGTTTTATCAATGTTCGTACGATGGTTGGTGGTGACGGTAGACAATGGTTGGTTATGTTTTGTATAGTTCCGCCATGAATGAAGTAGATGAAGATAGGAATAAAAGACCCAACAGAAGAGAAAACGGAAAAGGAAAAAAATTGTAAAAAAATGAATTAAAATATCTATTTTAATTTTATTGTTTTAATTATTTTTTTACCACGTAATTAATAATTTTATATTTTTTGTATTGCCACATATGAAAATAATTGACAGTGTCCAATTGATTTTACAGAATAAAATAATTTCACAATTTTAATTAATTCAGTCAGATAAATTGAGTGAGCTATTGCATAAAAGGTACCAAGTAAAGTATATATATATAATGCAGCAATCAAGAAAAAAATTATTTTTTGGAAAACCAATATAAGAATATATAAAAACCTGAGTTAACCGTCAAACCACAAGATTCTCACCATACATCCAAGCTTTAACCAATTCAGTGCAGTTAGCACATGTAAAACGAGAGAGAATGTCAAAAAATTATTTATTGGAAAACCAATATAAAAGACTATAAAAACCTGAGAGAGTTAACTGACCACAAGATTCTAACCATACATGCAAGCTTTAACCAATTCAGTGCAGTTAGCACAAGTGCACAACAACATTTAAAATGAGAGAGAATGAGTGACCACTTTTGCAGTTGGGGCTTACACACCCAAACCACGAGTTCTGCTGCTTTCTGCATTTCTTACTGGAAAGAAATAAGGATGTGCCTGCAAAAAGGAATAGTTCTTACTACGTTATATAATGTGAGCGGTCCACCTAATTGCTTCACCTTTTCTTCTAAATCATCCATTCAAAACTGGCGTCGTGGGACTAAACGTGATGCTGTAACATTTGAAATCAAATATATTTGATTTTTTTTTTCTGAAGCAAATATGTTCAATTTCTTTCAAAATGGTTAGACTGCTTACTCTAATCTAACTATTATTTTTAATTTTTTTATTTCAGTTTTGAGGGGTGGTGGGATTTGTATAAAGCAGTTGGGAGTTTTTTAGTTGTGCTAAAACAAGGGGATCTTACCATTGCTTCTTTTGCAGTTGGCCTTTCTTGATGATCATATCGCAGCAACTTGTCAAGGAAGTCAACAGCCTTTATAGACAACATGAACATATTATTACTGCAAGGCTAAAAGAAGCACACGAGCTTGTAACCGGGGAACAAATAAGGGTTTACCTCAGGAACAGCTATATGTTGATTATCAGCATTAATGAACTTCGTCCAAGGTTTTCGGCTATGCCTATATCCAAACAACAAAAGGATTCCATGAACTGACGTACAATTCTCGATTAAAAGAAAAACTTGACTACAAGATTCACAGACCTCCCAACGAGCGCCAAGAGATGCGGGTCTAACTCTAACTGATACTTGCTTAGATAAGAATCTAACTCATCGGTCCCCAATACCTGCAAAGCAAACAACAATCTTAGAAGCATCCTTATAGAACTCAAGCACATAAACAAACTTACTTCCATGAAAGGAGTAACACAGTAAAAGTTTGTCCAGTTATATTAGCATTGTAAATCTTAGAACCCAAGCTGAGAAAAGAAATAGGCAATATAGCATCATTAACAAATCAGAAGCAGCATCACTCGACAAATCAATGACACGGCATTATAGACATACTGACACACGCACACATATATATAGAGACACACATGATATACACTAGTTGTCCTATACACACACTATGTGTGTGATTTTAGAATAAAGGGATAAGAGAGTCAGAGAATAAATAGGAATGAGAAACTAAAAACCTACCTAATAAAAAGATCAAAAATTAACTGATATACATAATCAGTGTTAAAATAAAAACTGACATGTATGAGAGAATTAATAGGGATGAGATTTTGGTAGATCCTAATAAGTTTAAAGGGTAAAAACAGAAACCAAAAAGGCTTCACTTTTGGCATTAACCACAAAAATAAACACCCCAATTTCCTCCCACTTTATTAATACTAGTACCCGGTTGCACACACGTTGCGTGTGTAAATTATATGGGATAAAATAAGAATATTATAAAATTTGAACGACTAAATAGAAAAATAAAAAAAAAATAATATAAAAGGACAAAATAGGAATTATCTTACAAGTCGAAGGGCATTTTCAACAAAGACAAAAAGCTTCAAAAGACTGTTTACACCACAGTCGGTCCTCTGGCGTGATACACACGCGCGCGCGCACACACACACACATCTTTAATAAAATTTAATACAGAGATGCACCTTGGTGGAAGCATTTCACATACCTTGGCAATTTTGACGAGTTGATCATAATTATCATGCCCATAGAAAAATGGTTCCTTACGGAATATCTGTACAAACAAGCGTTTCTTATAAGCATCATAATTCATAAAGGGCAGAACCTAGGCATACCTTGGTGTGAATTAAATTATAGCCTCCTCACCATATACCACACATGATTCATTATTCAAACAGATCAAAATACTCTCCCTATAACATCACCAAAATCTGAATCATATAACTAATAAGATACTCCTTTCATAAATTAAATTAAAGTCTCTTCCAAAAATGGTTCAGACACAAAAAGAAGTCAAATTTAGTCCAATTGAAGTCACTTTTGCACTGAGGCTTGACAAGAGAGGAGGGCACGCGAATTGATATGCCCAGACCCTTTTGCATATACCAGCACTAAATGGTCAGATGTGCCATCTGAAAATGCCACTTCATTATGAAATCAATAAATGATGCAGCAACCAAACAAATCAAAGAGATAAGGATATGCTCTCACCATTCCAGCAAACATACAGCCAAGGCTCCACAAGTCTAAAGAGTAATCATAATCTTGCAAATCAACAAGAAGTTCAGGACCTTTGAAATATCTGCAAAAAGAAGAAAGTTTATCAGATATGAGGAATGACATAAGTTCATAACAAATTGTAGGTGTATGCTTAAATTAAATGAATCTCCAACTCATCTAGTCCAAGTCAAAAGTTTTTCGATTTTACTAATTACCGTTACGAGTCATAAACAAACAAATCCAAGCTATCCATGAAGGCCAAAAGTAGAGTAAGACAGAGAAACAAAAAGAACGAACAAAGCAAGCTTTACCTGAGCTATAATGACAAATTCTGCTTTCATACATTTTCTACAGATTTTTCTCACCGCAAATGCCTTGAGGCCACTATAGTACACTAAGCTGGTGAAAAAAGCAATTATGGAGAATATTACTTGGAACGTGGATGCTTCAATTCACGGAACAAATGCAAGAATCGTCGGTATAAGCAAAACCATATACGCTAGGGGTTGCTTTATATATATGCTTATAGTTAAAAATTCTCTTAGGATCTAAAAAGCAAAATTCCAAAGAAGATTTTTAGTTACATAACAAGTTGACTGTTCTAGAATTAATTTAGTGCAAATGTGATGTTTGAGCATCCAACTAAAATTTAGAATATTGATATTTGTGCAATTAGAGGTATAAAAAAAAGATATATTTGGGTCACTAAATTTAAAATTCAAAACGTAAAACTACAGTGTTTGGGAATGAAAATAACAAAACCTAGTTCTCTAAGTCAATAAGAGTATATGGAAACTATGTGTTAGACAAGTTGAAAGGGCAAACTGACTCAAATCCAACACAAGTAGACTAATCATCAAATTTATTACTGATAAACATAATCGTGGTTCCAAAATTATTGAAAGAAAAGCTACAAGAAAGTTGGAAAGGTGCTTTTACATAAAAAGGAAAGCATAAAATTTTCTTGCCCTTAAGAGTGAGTCCAATAAAAGCATGCTAGAAAGCCATAATGAGATAATTGTTATAAAAAACATGGCCAGATGAATATGGAAGCTCAAATTCCATTGCATAATCATAAGGAATCATAGTTAACTTATTTTCATAAATGATAAGTTTGATATAGCCTGTCAACCAACCTCAAATTCTTCTAATAAACAATAAGAAAGAAGACAAACCTTGAAGCGACACGTACATTATATTCTTTCCCAGGATGATAGAATTCCGCAAGACCCCAATCTATGAGACGAAGCTTCCGCTGCTCGTGATCAATCATTACATTATGGGGCTTCACATCTCGATGCATAATACCTTGAGAATGGCAGTAATCTAATGCCTACAAATAAATGCAGGGAACTTAAATTTTCTATAAAGTTAGAATTACAAATTCACATCTCAGTCAATCAAAACAAGATAGATCTTTCAAAGATATAAGAGACCGATAAATAAACAGTTGTTGGAGATGCATAAAATATTATTAAGTCAACAATACAAGAGACAAGCAGATGACCTAAAGAAGAGACCTGTAAGAGCAAAAATATTAATAGCAACAAAATTCCCATAAAATGATGTTCACAGATATGCTTGTTTTTCAATATTTTGGGAAGAGCTCATTTTCAATATTTTGAACCTCAGCTCCAATGAACAACATGCTACTGTTGACTGGCCAACAAAAATTGTGATTAGATCATCTACAACACCATTGACCTATTTCTCTAAAGTCCTTTTTCTAACTCCAATTCAAGTGAAAGTGTAGTTTAGAATATTTGTTCTTGCCACGACACTAAGCAAGATCTCTAGCAGAAGGCAAATACATTTGATTAAGGTTATGTGGACTACAAAGAGGTGTAATGGAAACAAAAATATCCCCGTCCTGACTGCTACACATGTTTGTAATATTTTTGACAAAAGATGAAATTTTATTAATAGAAAAAGAATGGATATAATAAATGGGAGAACAACAAGTCCACCTTCAGTATACTAAAAAATCAAAAACAAAAGAGCACGTAAACAATATTACATGTGTTCGTAATTTTTTGTATTTATAAATCAAGAAGAGCTCTAGGAAAAGAGTTAAGCTATTCAATAAGTTAATTCTAGTACTAGAGACTAATTATTCTAATTAGTTAGATTGTCCAATAAAAACATTCTATATAATCAAATAACGAAAATTTAAATCCTAGTCTTAAATTCATCCCTACTCAACTCCCTCCAGACTCTACGGCCTCTTAATATCTTCTTAAAGCCAAAGACTAGGAGAAAATAATATTCATCCTCTAGATATTCATAAAGCCATAAGTCACTAACAACTTCTAATATCTCTTGACAATCTTTGTCCACCTAAAGTCTCACCGTTGAATAATATACAATTTTCAGAAGTCCGCAATCTACATATGTTTTATCAAAGAGAATCACAAGTAAAAATAACACATTTTGGGTGAAAATATTTTCAAATCAGATGACATACACTTAACTTGCAATAACCTCTAGCAAAAGCTGGCTTACTGAATCCACATTGTAAACAAAATTTGTTTTCTAAGGAAATGTTCAGTTAAATGTTGAGTTGTTTTATCACTCTTTTATCAAAATAAATATTAAAGACCATTATGTAATATTGAACAATAGCAGAAACATGGCATCCCTTGTCCAACATGGCTGCGACCTATGTGCATGCACAGGGAGAAATAGTTTTTAAGAATATGTTGAACTGAACAGTATTACATCAAACTGAAATTATAAAGTAGACTAGTCGCTTCAATCATGCATGACAGCAAAAACAAGGAAACAAGACAGAAGAATATGAACATATGTCAGTAGTAATAATCAAATGTTATCAACTGTAGATGCGAATATAATGGGAGGCTTGCCTTAAGAAGTTCATTGATGTAATACCGAATGTCAAAGTCAGAAAGTGTGGGATAAAGCACTTTAAAATCGTTACTATTCACATATTCGAATATTAGACTTGGAGTCTTTGATTGCTGATCTCTAACAATATCAAGTAATTTCACAATATTTGGCCCACCACAGAGGTTTTGTAGTATTTTTATCTCCCTCTTGATCTGCAAAGCAGGAAAAATAAATTAAGCCTTCCAACAATTCAAATATAGTGATACAAAACAAGGAGATTTGAGACTTTGAAAAGAAAAGAAGAAAATACCTAATGTTATACAAGGTGTATGAAACCGTCCTAGTTTTCTAAAAGCATATACAGATCTTAGCATTCTTGTTGCCAACACAAGTACACAACTTTACAAGATGAAGACCAGAGGAAAGGATTTACAGTGTAATACACAAAAAAACGTTCATATTTCCATTAAGATATTTAAAGACACCGACCAAAACTTGTAACTTTATACTGGGCAAGCAACCAGCATTCCCAGAATCAACACTCCCAGAATCAAAACTAAAAACTCATCACAAGCAGGCAGAAAGCTTAAGAAAGGATTGGCTCACAAACAAATACAAAATATGAATAAGGCAGCCCTAGAAATAGAGGAATGATGAAGTATGTCACAGCAACAACTACTTTTTTTCGTAGCAAAGGTATTGCTGGAAGTTGAAGTAACTATAAGAACTATTTGACTCCTAAGCATTAGACTATATTATTTCAAAAAAGGGTGGTCTGCAAATAAACCCATTATCAACAAAACAATGCCATAGCTATATAAGCTTCAACAATTCTGTTGAAGTAGACCTCTAAATTATTTAGAGACTTGATATACGAGTAAACAAAAACAGCACTTTATAAAGCAAAAATGAATAAGAACTGACCTTCTTCTTCTTAACGGGTTTAAGAATCTTAATGATGCATTTATCGTTATTCCCGCAGTGAAAGCCCTCGAAAACCTCACTGTATTTTCCTCTCCCAACTTTCCTCACAACCTCATAATCATCCTGCTCCCTACATAACCAATACATATAATCAAGCACAATCAAACCAAATACACGAAATCAAAAGGATATATAGATAGATAGCTAACCCCCATTGAACGGTGACGGACTCGTAATCCCAGTAATCCTTGGGACGAATCACATTAATGTCGGAGTAAACCATAGCCTTGGAAGGGGCGCCAGGACGGCGGATGGATTTACCGATCTTCTGCGCCAGGGTTTCCGGCTGTGAAAGAGACGGCCGAAGGCGCTTATATGACGGAGACGACGGCGGCGGTGGTTGGGATGGTTGTGGTGGGAGTTGTTGTGGCTTTGTGAGTTTTGTGGGGGAGGTAGTGCCGCGCCAGGAAATCGATATGGCGGGGTTTTGTTATTGGATTTAATGAAGGTGGAACCGGCTCAAGAGTACGATACGGTGGTGTGATATTATGAGTTTCAGAGGCCTTGCGGCCATCAAACGGAAGCTACAAGCCAGATTCAATTCTCTCTCTTATTATCCCTCTCCCTTGTCTTTTTCATTTTTTCCCCTTTATTTTCTCTTTTTCCTTTTTATTCTTCGATCTTTTTTTATATAATTCTATTTTTGAGTTGCGTTCATATATTTTGGGAAGATATTGTCAACTTTGTATACATATTCTTTCTCCTACTAAATCATAAATAGAACCTTGTATATAATTATAATTATTTAAGATTAAATAAACTTTATAACTACTTAAATAATATAAGCATATATAAGGAAATAATGCCCTTTGAAAAAATATCTTACCCAAAAGTATTCAATTTACAATATTAAAATATAAATTTTAATATACTTGGTTAAGTGTATTAGTTAATAGTATTAAATAATAAGAATTCATAACAAATATTTTTTACAATTTGATGAATTATTATTATAGAATTTTTAACTTACTTGCATTTTTTATTAATAGTTAATTATATTTAAAATTTATCATTAGTTACATAACATAGTTTTGTACCAATTTTCTTATAAAGATAATATGAGATACAATTTTTAACTTCATAGATAAAAATTAATTACTTTATACAATAATATATATATATATATATATATATATATATATATATATATAAAAGAAAATAGAATAAAAATATTGTACAAATTAAGCACTTGAAAAAAGTATCATATGATTCAATTCTTTATTCAATAAAATATATGTAAGAAAATACAATAAAAATATTGTGCAAGCTAAGCTAAACACTTAAAAAGTAATTTAATAAATTTCATTATCTTATAATCAAGTTTTTTTTTATGGCTGGACAAACATGTACCAACTAATTTTCCTGATTTTATCACTTACGTGTGATTTCCACGTACATATGACAATGACCCGATGGAGACAGACACCGGATCCGAGTCTCGTTTTGGATAAGTATAGACACGTTATAATTAAATATTATATTTATTTATATTCTTAAAAAAATAAAATATAATATTATATTTTATTTTTTAATAATATAAATAAATATAATATTTAATTATAATGTGCGTAATCTTCTCCCTCGTTTTTCTTCCTCTTCCAGCATCCGCTGACGGGCTGGGCTAGCAATAGCATAGCATAGCAACAAGTCACGTGTATAGCTTTTACGTTAAAAAATTGGCCCACATTTACAACTTGTAACCCCAACCAGGATCAGTGGGAGTTGGCGCGGGCCATGGCCCATCCAAGCTCTTGAGGGGTTATATACACAAAAATTTATATACAAATAATATAGAAAAGAGAAAGTAAAAAGTTAAATATATCAATTAAATTTTTTAGACATTTTATTGTATAAATGGATTTTAATATTTATAGACAATTTTTTATGTATAATCCATGCACATAATTATTAATATTGTATAGGCGATTTTCTTATTAGTTAAAGCAATATTTAAGTACTTAACCTATTTAAACAAAAGTTGTTCACTGAATAATGTTACGACTACCGAATGTTAGGTTATTATAGGAAGCACAAAAGGCTTGAGGTTTGGTATCTAGTGTAGGTATGTCCTAAGTTCTGGTATTTAGTTTTGGTCAAGGCTTGACCAGATCAAACGTTTTGCCTGATTCAGTCTGAAAGTTGTAAAGAGATTATTGTTTAAATTCCTTTATCTGGCCTAACCCGCCCTGTGAAAAGCCTATATTCAGTTTGATGAGGCCTCCTCCAGGCTAGTCTGTCTTATAACCTAGCATGGTCCATTTCAGTAGCAATCCTACTTTAGTCTGTTTCGTTGAGCCTCCAATTCATCTAATATTCATTATTGTTTAAGTTATTTCTAATTTTTAAATTTTGAAATTGTAATTATTCATCAAATAAGTTTAAAGTTTTACTTATTCATTCTTATAATACATTAGTTAATTTTAATACATCAATGGAATTTAAAATTTTAATTATTCATTATGAATTTCTTGTACATACATTTAATTAATATACATATTCATTATAATTTTTACTTTTACAAATTTATTATTATAACTTTTATTAGTTTATATTTTATAGTTTTTACTTTTAATATTTAAAAGTGAAAGTAAAAAAAAAAGGTAGACTAGACTAGACTCGCCTGCCCTGAGTCTTAGGTTTGGGTTTGGTTTCTGGACAAAACCGTACATAGAAAAATCGCATCGCATCATTTTTATTTTTTTTCCCGTTGTTTGACTATTTTCAACATGAACCATATCAAGAAGCATTATTATGGAAGTCACCCTTCAATTAATCTATTTGGAATTATCCCTCATGTAATTATCTTTGTTTAGAATTTTCATATGTGAGAAGAAATTTTTAATTAATCCATTTGAAATTATCCCTCATGTAACTTCTATTTTATTTTTGTTTAGACAAAATATTATAAATAAGGTTGTGCGTGTTATCAAAGTGATATTTAATATTGTGTGATGTTAAATTGTTAATTTAAATTGCATAAAATTTAATTGTTTCAATTGGTTTTGGAACTGAAACCACACTAAATAAAATCGCATCGCACCAATCACAAGCGATTTCATGTGTGGTTTTGAATTTGTCAAACCGCACCTAAGCGGTTTCATGTGCGGTTTGAGCTTTAAACCGCACCAAACCGCACCATGTTCACCCCTATCGGATATGGGTAGTTCTGAAATATTGCTCTATGTCTTGTAGAAAATTCTTTAGTTCTTTAGCACTACAATCCCCCTCTATAGGCCTTTGGTTCTGAAATTTTCATTTTATATTGCACCACTGTAAAGTTTGTCCCATTGGTTTGCAATATAGTTCGTTTGATAAGAGTAATTTTCACATTAATTCGTTGAAAACCCGCGTCCAATTTCTCGCCAAGGGCTATTAATCGATCCACTTCCAATGACAATTCGTTAATTCTTGTTTAGGTTGCTTGGTCATGTACTTCAATATCGTCTTGCACATTCTACAATTCTATGCTTAACACTTTAATCTGATTTGCCAACAAGTCACTTTCTCCTAAAAGTGTCTCACTCGTAAATATTTTTAATCGCTACACACTCTCTTACAAGTTAGCATTCTAATTTGCATTTGCCATATGCCCTCAAGTTTTTTTGCAGCAACTAGCCCACGAATTACTGCACCAAATAGTAACAAATTTGAAGTGATTTCCCTTATTGAAACGGCGCACTGATACTAATTGTCACAGGACTAACTGTCGCTCAAAACCAATTAGTCAATCCCACAAATAACACACAAATATAATATTTTTGCCAATTAACACACGCGTGTTTTGTATATGATTAAACACAACCTATGTAATAATTAAACACACTCACACGTATGCATGTAACATTGATTTGGAACACATAACTGTAAGTAAGCAACAAGGGACTAACACACATAATTTACAGGCCAAAACAACTAACCTTTATTAAACAAATCAATATAAGAAAATTTTGCCCAAATGCTTATAATACATTAGACAACCAATAACTAACCTATGTATTTCCCCACAATATTGTGCACCAAACACTTTACAAATTCATGCTCCAAACATTGCCCAATATATAGGCCCTATGGTTAGTTGACACCTCTAACCGCCAAGAGGTCAATAGCCAATAAGAATATTACAGTACATATCAGGACAAATTCGAACATGAATAACTGCCCTATCAGTTTTCTCTGTCCAATATTTAAACATATCTAGCAATATGATTATGCCGACATAGGATAAGAATCAGTTAGCTGCTTTATAGTTACTCTTCAGCCAACCCATATGTTAAAGCCCACTGCTGTCATTTATTTGTTTGTCACAATTGTTTGAATATTGTTGATTCCTTTTATCGACCAAAATTATGCATCTGACCTAGCCCAAGATGTTCCTAACTGATTGGACCACGTTGCCCAACTCAACGTGTCAATACTTGTCTAAAGCCCAGTGCAACCCAACACTGCTTGATGTCCAACGTAACCCAATACCCAATGTTACTTGATGCCTAGTGCAGTCTAGTGCCCAACACTACTTGATGCACAAGTCTAATTGAATTTTCGTGCCAAGTACTACGCCCATGCCACACACTAATTGTCGATGTCCAATAAAGTCGTACATCATGTCCAACTCATGATACTCCAAGCTTGTTACATGCTCTGCCCGTGTGTCAAATGTCATGCATGTTGAACACACGCCTCTTCCTTGCACTGGTACGCTAGGTCGCTGCTTATACTATTCCCCAACCCAATGTTTTTAGACCCGGATCGGTTATCAAACCGAAAAAGGTATCGGGTGGATGAGTCACTGGTCCAACTAGTAGTTGAACCGTTATTGAACCGACGACGTTATAAATACATAAAAATATATATTATTAATAATTAATAAAATTTTAAAACATTTAATTTCTTGTAAGTTAAAATATAATGAAATAATGTTATAATATTAGTAAAATATCTAATTTTTAAAATAAAAATATTTCTGTACCAAAAAATATTAAAAAATACTTAAAATCATGCCCCAATCGATACAAAAACTTTACCCCACATGCCTTAGTCTTCCTGCAACCATCGAATGTTGTACCAGCTTAACACAACTAACCCTCAATATTGCCATCATTGTTTGCCCCACATATACAAGGCATATGTGCCATTACACACGCATAACTCGCATGTTGTCCGCATTCAATGCTAATCCGATGATAATCTTTAATCGATCCAAGCCACCAATCTATATGCTAACATTGTTGTTAGAATAGTCTAACAACATCCAACATTCTGGACCATGACAGTCTGCTTATTATGAGATAGCCTTTATAATAAATATTAAAAAATATCTTTAACTGTGATCAACAAATATTTAATATATTTGAATAGTTATAATGTAATTTTGACACTGTCTCACCACCTAAGTTGTGTGAAACCATTGAGATTGAGGGTATAACAATTAACAATTGTCCAGTTTAATTCACACGTGGGAGGCGTGACGAGAAGATGATGACCAGAAAAGGCTGTATAAAAGTAAACACTAACCGAGAAACGAACAAAAGCAGGAAACTTCGAATGAGCGAAGCTAGTGGTCCATTTACCGACATCACCATTAATTTTTCAGTTATATCCAGAGATTCAGATTACTGTTGTTCTCGAACATATTAACAAAGAAGGCGAGGCGGCCATGGAGGGCCAGCTCTGCTTGGGTCGCCACTCACTCTTCTCGCGTCACCGTTGATTACTCAGGTCTCTTCATATATTACTCCTGCATTTGAGGTTTTAATTTGGCTTTTAAGTATAATTTTTTACCCTTGGAACAATATATTGGGGAGAAATTAGATTTTATTCTATGTATTTGAAGATGAGTGTGTGTGTATGTATATATGCAGGCATTGAGAAAGTTGCGGAAAGTATGAAAGATTCTATTCCCAAAATGGATGGAATTACGAAGGAATTCACTATTTTGACAATTGCCCGCTCTCTGTTCAGTACTTGTTTGTTTGTCTTGGACGCATTGAATTTCTGCTTTTGGCCTGGTAATATTTCTCATATTTGTTTTTCATTAGTATATATGCATATGTTGTGGTACTTGTTTATGCATGTCCTGGGACCAATCTCATATTGTTCAGTCTTGGTGCCTGAACAATCACTCTTAAGTATGCTAATAAGGAAAGCATAATATTTATTTTTCACTGGTTGAATCTATCTGTGTAAGCATATATATATATATATATATATATTAAAAAAACCTATCTGGATATGCATATGAGTTTCAGTTGAAAGTATGGTGCCTAGTTGAAAATCTCGTTGTAGTTTTTTAGATTGCATAGCTGTATCAATGGTTTCACCGAGATAATTAGCTTAATGTGAATTTCAATGAATGAGAATCAATATATTCTGCAGTCCGAATATGTCAAGGTATCATGTAGGCATTTAGTTAACGCGTTCTGTGCCAATTATTTGGAGTACAATAAGTCAGTAACTAGGGTACACTTGATCACAGTAGTTATGACTCCTTTTCTTTAGGCACTTCATGAAATTGGCCTCTTTGACTATTGGTTTTCGTGGTTTAGGGTTACAGGTGTGCACTTGTCAGAATCTTGCCTATGTAATACAAGAAATGACGGAAGGCATCTTAAGTTTTGCCTTTAGACAGTGAAATGACATGTTGAAATTTCTTATTTGAACTTTCATGCTAGAAACATATTGTCAGATAAGGGAATAAGAGGCATTTTGATAATACATTAAATAGATAATACCTAGCTAATATTTCACAAACTTCCAAACTGGGTTTGGACTTGGTGTTCCAGAGCTGGATTGCTTAATTACATGGAGACTTTCATAGGAGACAGATATGGAAAAATCTCATACATGTCATGTTAGAGGCTGCATCTTTTTTTTATTTGTAGAAATCTATTTTTTTATCCAGTTAATCGCCTGGAAGGCATGTGGGATGTAATTGCATGTCTATGCAAATTATTGGGGTGCCAACTGGACCTTATAATCCATACTAACCCAAAAAAGAAAGAACAGAGATTACAAAAACAGGGAGTACGTACTCTTGCCGTGTGCGTGTTTGTCTATATCCTTGTGATATTCAAGACTAATAGCTGCAATATTTTGTTGTCGCTAATGCCATTCAAGAATGAGTTCATAACCATCGTAGCTTGCAACATCACTTGATTGACTCTTATTCTGCCTACATCTTCTTAGCTGCGAATTATGTCGTACAAGTTAACTTAATACTAAATGCTGATTTTCAGTCAATAAGATCTTTCACTGTTCAGTGCTTATTCAATGGCAGACAAGGATTTGACTTATGATCATTTGGCTTGGGGATTGAAGGTAGCTCTTCAAAATGACAAATCTGCATTTGATGCTGATCGTTTGCAGAAGTACACTGGTAATTTGTCTTCCTTTTGCCTGGTGTAGATTCTCTCTCCACATATATAACTTTCAATGTGTCATATATCTTGATGTTGTTAATGCACATTTTGTTTAACTACTGATGTACAGAAAAACATCCGGTAATACTGTTCTGACAAGATCTATACTGTTCTCTACCAATATAAGTAGATAGTTTGCAATGATAATGAAATTATCTTCTTTTAAAGTGGTGACTATATTAATGATTGTTTTTAGGTCCTGAATTATGTGAACTGGCCAAAGCCACTTGAAAATGTCCGTTTAATACAATGTTCTAAAAGGCGGGCGGGTGCGGGTGGGGGTGGGGGTGGGGGTGGGGGGGGGGGGGGGGGGCTAGCGCCTAGGCGGATTTTTGTTTTTTAAGCTAATTTTAATATTTTATCTTACATTTATCCAAACAATTTATAATAAAGACATTTGCTTAAAGTTCAAACACATATCCATATTTTCAATGCCAAAGTTCAAACACAAGCATGCAATTGTTCAAAGTTTAAACACAAATAATTAATAAAAGATACAAACTAATAGTCCCCATCTCCATATCCTTCTATATCTCTAACTCTTCTTCTCCATATCCCTCCAAGATAATGTCCTTATTGGACTGACACTCATACTCCTCATCTCTCTCTTCCTCCGTGTCATCATCGGATAAAAAATATTTTTCATGGAGTTCTCTGACTCCAACATTTTTACTACTTCTCCTAGGCTCTAACACGCTATCTGCTCTAGATGCATTACCAACTGCCTCTCAATTAAGGCCTGAACATCTCTTAACTTCATCATCCACTCTTATGACGTCGTTTTGTAGCTAGCTTAATTATTAAAATAAAATAAAAATAATAATTTCTCCGCCCAGTACCGCATAATTTTTTGGAGGGAGTTTTTTTCCGCTTAGCGCCTAGGCGTGGAGGCAGGTGGGGCCTAGCGCCTAAGCGGGACTAATCGGACCTAACCGGGGACTAATTGGGCCTAACGCCTAGGTACAGTTTTAAAAGTTTTGGAGGTGGTCGATTTCATATGTATCTCATGTAATGACGTGATTTGCAGTACCATTTCCATTTTTCCTCGTGTTGTGGCTGTTCTCAGATGCCTGACTTTTTCCGTGTTTTTATTTCTTTGGGTTATTAAGCTTAGTCATGCTTTCCCATGTTTTAGGTTGGCTGTGAGCTGGAGACAAGCTTTGAGGGGAAGGCATATAATCTTGTGGAGTCTTGCGGAAAATCAGCAGTAAAGCTTGTAGCTCTTGTAGCGTGTCATTTTCGTGGTATATTTGTATTTTTTCATTTTCCATTAAAACTGTCTAATTGTTTATACAGACTTTTTCTATGCTTATGTTGGGTAATCCGAAAAAAGAGGGAAAACAAAGGAAAAGTGAATTTTATTTTTGAAAATAAAGGAAACATAGGAATCAAAGATCAGGTTGACAGTCTTGGACCGGATGCCAACAGTACATGGAATTAAATTCCACCTATTGATAGCCAGATTGGTTAGGTTTAGGTTGATTGGATGAGCTTTAAATATTTCAGTGTATGACTTTGAAGATGTAAGGATGCAAAGTACACAAATAGAAAACTTAACTCTTGAAGAAATACATGAAGAAAAAATGGATAAATAAAATTAGCTAATTGGATAGCAGCAG
Source organism: Hedera helix (assembly GCA_947179155.2). Lineage (NCBI taxonomy): Eukaryota > Viridiplantae > Streptophyta > Magnoliopsida > Apiales > Araliaceae > Hedera > Hedera helix. The sequence continues at coordinate 42,848,152 of OX359270.1, read as the reverse complement.
CTAGAGAGGGAAAAGAGGGAGATGTTACACAAGTTATTGAAGTAATGAAACTATTACACTAAAATTTGGGGTTTTGTTATTAGGCTTCTTGCCTATCTGTACCAATACGAAAGTCATCAGGTTCCAAAAATTTCAACTAAACCAATCTGTGCTAATCAACTAACCAACCATCAAACAACGAATTAGGCTGGATTGGATGTGATTATTTAGTTGGTCAACTTTTGAACAGCCCTAAACACATGATTTTAGCATTATACCAACTCTGATATATTGGAAGTGATTGTTTAGGGGATTTGTCTTGCTTTAGTTTTCATTTTCTTTTCCTTGTTTGTTCTTTTCCCCCACACTTCTGAGCTATAAACAGAATGCAGATGGTTGAATAATTAGTTACAAATGTAGTGGAGGATGCGTGATGAACTCTGTTTATCTTAATGTTGTAGGCTTCCGTGATCACACAGTGTACAAGGGCCACCAGGTTTTCTTGTATAAAAGAGCTCAGATATTTGCTGCTGATTTATGGGGTGCCTTCAAGGGCCAAAGTTTTGGAGAATTCCATGATATAGGTTCTATTACCATGTTTGCAGACTATATTGTTCCAGCAGTGCTTCAGCAGCTTGGAGTACTGAGATATAGTTCATCCCTCTCCAGCATTGTTGAGGGTAGCAGTGAAATTACTTCAGGCAGTGAGGAGGAAATTGAACTGTGAGCTTGCTCAATTTATGCTGTGGAGAAAATGAGAGAATTGATTCGCAAAAAATTTGGAAAGCAGGTTCCATACTCCTACTTATCTATTCTACACAATACTGCATCTTTATTCTTTTGGTTGCTAGTTTCATATTTTCTTTTGCTTAGTTTTCCTTATATAGCTTCTAGGATATGATTATAACCAGAAATTACCAAAAGATGAATTTTGTTTTTGGTCTCGGTGAGTTAGCTTTGAGGTCTCCTATCACTTAAAGTTTGATGACATCTCATGTTAGAATTTTTCTAATTAATTTAGTCATTTTGGAGATACTCCCTCGGTTCTACTTTGAATGTCATGGTTCCAAACCATATTTGTGGCATAGAACTTTAAACATGCTGTTGAAGAAAAGAATAATATATATATTTTTGTTTAAAATTGCTTGTTAGATGCTAAAGAATAATTACAATAGAACTATAATACAAAATATTGTCTCAAAATATGTTTTTTGAATGTCTTAAAATCACCACAAACTTGGTTTTCAACCATGACATTTAAATGGAATGGATGGAATATTAATATATATATATATATATTTTCTGATAGGATTTTTAACAAAGTGTCAAACTGTTGTCCCTCTTGAGGTCATTTGTCATCCATAGGTCTCTGTTTGTTGTAAAGATGACATTAATTGCCTTGAAAAACTATTTTAAATTTTCCTTTACCCTTGGTAATTAGCTTGTTGGTAATAAATCCTTTTTCTTTCCTGTGCCTTTTTGGCAATTGTAATAATTTGCCTGGCTATATTGAATTGTTTTGAAAAGCACTTCTTTACTGCATATATGCTAGTTGTTAGGGAAAGTAAATCATGGTTGAACTTGTTTTTATGATTTTTTTTTGGATATGACTAAATTAGTTATGTAGCATGCTCATGATTTTGCAGCATTTTTTTTGGTCTTATTGTTATTCACCACCCTTAATTTTACACCTGCCATTGAGATTCTTTTCCTATTTTTCCTTTTGTTATTATATAAAGAGCAATCTACGAATGTGTTTTAATATTCACATATAATTAGCAGTATGTATTTGTTGAGCTTAATGTATTAAATTCGTTTTTTCGTTTATTCACTCTATGCTGCCTGCTTAATCTCTGTGTTTGTTTTTTCATCAAAATAACTCCACTAGTTTTGTGCCTCTAGTCACTATAATGTGGCAATGCTGGCATATATATGCATACAAGCCATTTTCAAAGGAATCAACTCTTAGAAACTTGGCTTTCTTTTGATTTTGGAGACTCTATATTCCTTTAGTATTTTGAATTAGTAACCTTTCCTACTCATCTTATGAACTTTGAGGACTCTTTTTTCAGGTATCGAGTATGGAACTGGATCTTTGGTTATGGTCAGTTGGGGTCCAGCGTGCGTTTCTGCAGCACCATCGGACACTCTCCATATACAATTGACTACAATTATTGGCTATTGCAGCCATCTTGTAGTTTCTCATTTACATTGGTGAGTAATAAATTAGAGAAACTCGACATGTAGAAGTTTTGAGGTAATTTCAGTGAAAAACATGTTAATGAAATCCCTATAGCTTTAGATTTTTTAACAATTACAGTTCTTTTTTTTTTTTTTTGAATAATACGCTGCCTTTATTATAATTTTAAGGTATTATAGAGTACGTGAGAATCTTGTGTAGAATTTGTTCAAATATCATAGTAGGTTACATTATGTTGAAGTTGAGCTTATTTTTATGCACCTACTTGGTCTGAATTGTTGGCAAATCTACTAATTGTCAAACTATAGTTCTTAATATTCGGTTAAGGTGGTATTCTATTCTATTAACTAGCTCGCATTTGCGATAACTACTGATGAGTGAGGCTGCTGTTCACCAAAGCTGCAGTCATTTCTCGCCTTCTGCATGCTCCATCACAAGTTTGCTAATAAGGAAGGAAGCACAATCCTCAGTTACAACTTCTTTGCTCTTAAGCTGATAGAGCATAGAGTAGCCACTGATCAAATCTGGTAACCTCGTGGGAGGATATTTATAGTTGCAAAGGAGACCCAAACATAAAATTTCTTGTCCAAGGACACAACAAGTGTTCTACCGGTTTTTCATCTTTATCACACGAAGCGTGCATATAGGACTACTTCCTCATTTTGTTAACTTGGTTGTTGGATTTTCCTATGACAGTGGATGTAGTCAGACAGTTGAGCTCTGCAAAATCTACAAAAGTTACGTCTAATAAATATACTTGGAGTTGGCGTTAATAGTGAAATCGGTTGACAAAAGGCTTTCCAGTTTCAGACTACATCCAAACTTTTTCTTATTGAGTCAAGTAGAACACCTTTTAACTTTTCAGAAATATCACAGAATAAATTATTTGAAGCTCGTGTGTTTGTGAATTCATTGTAATTTAATCAAGATCTATCCGACATGTCATTGTGTATTGGCTAGCTTTTCAGATGTGAGTTTTTTTCTTCCTTACTTTAGGTAGGGAGTTGACAATCCATCTTTCGTTGTATAAGGGGCATTGCAAACATTTTAAAAGTATAATAGTTATAATATAAAATATTAAGAGCATGCTGTTCTTTTACGATATGATACATTTTAATTTAATATGATCTGTTTTGACGACTACCAGATATAATCGGCTCTCTGCAAGAGTTAATATTACCTAAATTATACTTAAGTTCATGTCTATATGTTCTACTTGGTACTTGAGATGATCTTCGATGTATCACCTGCTTCTAGTTTTCCCCTTCACACCAGTTATCCTGTGGTGCAAGGATTTTTTGTGGTTGGCAATTTTCCATCATAAGTGCACTGCGGGATATTTGGGTTCCTTACAAGCCGGGGCCCAACTGGCACTTTATTTGCTTTTGGACGAACATCCTGCACGCCAACAATTAATCACTTTTAAAAAACAATAGAAGATGCATATAATATTTAAGCGTTCTGAGTTTATTCATGTAGCTTGAACTCTGTACTCTTTTGACATGCTAATGCTGTTTCTGAATTTAGGCATTCAAACCGGATTGTATCCACATGTAGTCTAACTAGTTAGTGCTTGCCTTACTGGTATGCTTCTGTCCTTTGTAATTTTATGTTTTGGTCTAGATCTGTTGTCATGACATTAGCTTTTAATAAATGATATGATTGTATCTGTGATATATGTTGAGGCATAACTTTCTAAATTCTAAGTGGTCTTAATGCTTGGTAGCATAATATTGATATTTAAGTGGGCCGAGTCATTTCTACGAAGTGATTACAATTTTGGATTAGTGTTATGAAGACATCAAATTTGTGAAAGTAAGTGTTAGAAGGTTATTCTAGAATCATAATTGTATTAGAGTATATATTATTATTAGAACTTGGTCACCAAGTATACTTGGTGCTTAAGTAGCCTATATATATAAGGCTTTAGTACTCTTTGTAATGACATTGACACTAATATTTAATATATCTATTTTATCTCTACCAGCTTGTTACAAAATATATCCCCAAAAGAAAAAGATTCAAGCTAAATATAAAATGAAATTATGTTATTTTCAACAGTAAGAATATGAAAATATGTTTTTTTCTTCTTCTAAAAACCTTTGATTTTTGATTTTTTGCTTTTTTAATGTATTTGCTTGGCTATTATGGGGATGGAATGAAGAGGAAATATAACAAAGGAGTGTCTAGAGAAAAAATAGAGAGGTAATGATGAAGGGGGGAGAACATGGAAGAAAAATGTTTCCAGATTGTCCAACTAAACAGGTTTTATTGGATGATAGAAAGATGGATGCCAAGATGTAGGTCTTCATATTAAGAAATGTGTCCTGGTGTTCATGCATATTCATATACCAAGATGTAGGTCTTAATATGAAGAAATGTGTCCTGGTGTTCGTGCATTTTCATACCCAGATGTACTATTTTTCTTACATCTTCCTTATTCAGTACTCTTGTGGATGTGGTGTTATATATCACATAGATGGGAATTCAGTCAGCTGAGTGGGTAATGGGAACATAGAAGCTAGTAAAGTGGAATTTTCTGATGTAGTGGTTGTAGTTATTTAGGTAGGTGATACTTAATACAGAATAATAACTTTTGTGATAAGAAGCTTGAATACTTACCTGGTCAAATATAGCTGTTGGGACAGCAAGAGTTGCAACAGCATTAGGGGTGTCAACTATTCCTGAAATCCTTCCTTCACAAGGGCAACATGACAGTAAAAGATAGATCTGATAGCCACCGTTGTATTTCTCAAGTCAGTAACTAATCCGAATCTAAACTCAAGATACTTGTCTATGAGTGCTTCAAGTGTATGCCAGTGTTTGTGCTATTTCTAAGACTAACCGTATAGGTGATTTGTGAGAGATCTTATACCTGTTCTTTGGAGTACCCAAATCTGGAGAGGTAGTCAATTGCATTGAGTACTGCTCGTTTATAAGCCACACTGGCGTCAAGGTAATGTTGTCTCCCAGTCTCATCAACGCTGATGCCCTCAAATACCAACCATTCTGAAAATTTTGGCTCAACGGGTCCAATTTCGAATATTGGGTTTACATGAAGAGGAGTGGGTCCCATTGGAGTTAAGTATTCTTTCATCCCACCCCTTATGATTTCGCACCTGAGACAAATCAAATTCTCTTTGCTTAAGATCTAAATAAGAATCGGAATGCTGTTATTAACTGCATGCAGGTGTAGTTCAACTAATTTCAAAGAATGTAGATCATAGCATAATTTAATGTAAATTTCAAAAAAAAACTGACAAGGGGGCAGAATTTTTGTGAAAAGAGATTCTGTTGCATGTAAACAAGAACAATTTTGAAGAACACTTAAGGTCCCTTGTGATTCAGGAAGTACCCATTGTTTGTGTTTTTAACACAGGCAAAAAATTTGGGGACCTTTCAAAAGAGTTCTTGTTAAGGTTTTAGACAACTTGATTACCTATCAAGAGCTCCTTAGTCTAAGAGCATTTCCCAAGCAAGATTCATGCAATTGACTTTAAGCGGATGGGAAATATAGTTGATTTCTTAGTCACCGCTTGACTTGTCTCGGAATGGAGCTAACTTAATTATTCGGGAATTCTATCAAACTTTAGTCTGTTATGTGGATTCTTGTTGTTGAGATTTATAGATGTCTTCATTGTATCTTTTGATGTTTCATAATTTTTTTAGTAATACTATTGAATTACTAACTATACAAGAGAAATTATGTGTGAACTGTAAGTAATATTGTTGGGGGCAATAATTTGAAAACAAATGCAAATGCTATAAGATGGGATATGTAATGTACTTGAGCTCTAAAAATCCGCTCATCTCGATCGCCCCACAGAATGAGATTTCACCATCACCTTGGGAAAAGTGCATGTCCCCAGTACTAAAGTTTGCTCCTTCAACAAATACAGGAAGGTATATCTTTGAACCCCTGCTAAGATTTTTTATGTCACAATTTCCTCCGTTCTCTCTTCCAGGAATTGTCCTTGCAGCCTCCTTAGCAATCCTTTCCCACTCGGGAGTTTTTCCTTGAATCTACAAATCAAGGGCTGTTAGAATAACCCTTTATGCGGTAAGTAACTTAGTCAAGTTACAACATATATGTTGTTAGCATGCTTAAAGCTATACAGTTATGTTGAAACCCCTGTAGTCTTTGTGGATAGAATTATCTTAAGAATACTAGCTCAGGGCAGTGGGAAGTTAAATTTATAGATTGGATCTCATAATGTAATAGTAGAACTGGTTGAGGTAATTAGCCATGTAGGCGGAGATTGCTAGCATGTTAAGTGGAATCATACATACCTTGCCAAGATGGCATCCTTTTGTTGATGGTAGGTTTGCCAGTGGCCGAGTATGCAAAACCTCACATAACTTAAGTGACTGATGACCAGTTTCTTCAAGCTCTCTTTCCCTCTTGTTCCATATATTAAGGAGTTCAGCTGAAGGTGCAGTTCCAATTATGCCAGGGTGAGTTAAACCAGGAAACCGTACGCCTGTCATGCATAAAAAAGTGCCTGAGTAGCTTGAAAAATATGCACAACAAGTATGTTTAAATGTAGGCACTATGCTTTCTTTCAGAATAGTGGGGTTGGTATTCACATTACTGGTTTCGCGGGTGCAGAATAGGAAAAGGCAGGAATTAGGAAGAAAATTCACCTGGTATGTGAGGAGAGTAAGCGTATATTCCTTCAAAATACCAAATGGCTTTGGTAGCGCAGGGGAAGTGGTCAGTTAGAAACCCCCCTCCGTTTTCTCTGTCAAATATTGCTGTAAAACCCCACTCATCTCCAGGAAGAGGACCTAAGTTGCATATCTCAGCTACTAAAAGATCACCTGGCTTAGCCGGAGTCCCGTCCTCAGCAACAACTCTGATTGGACCACTGAGATAATGGACCTAACCCAGTTTAAGAGGTCAAAATTTATGGTTCATGAATTAGGTAGTTAGAGTATGCAGCAATTCTTTATTCTCTACCTGTGGCTAATATTTTCTTAGGGAATGAATTTTTATCTTTATATGTAAGAGAGAGTATCTTAAACATAATAGACGACATGAAGATTATACTTGCAGCTTACTTGCAACTTAATAATTTCTTTGGGAGTGAATCTTGATCTTTGTATTCTAGACGAGGATAAGATTATACTTAGTTTTCTTATAACGTTATAATTTCTTATGGAATGAATTTTGTTCTTTGGATGTAACTTGGAGAAAGTATCTGAAGTATCTAGATGACATGAAGATTATACTTACAGTTGAGAGGTCTATATATTTTACATCAGTTGCAGAATTGTCATCTTTAATAGCACCTCCTGTCCAGTCTACCATCTCTACCCTGAAGATCTCACCCGTCTTAACCTCTGCAACAGGTGGTATTTCCGGATGCCACCGATTGTGAAGAGGTACCTTTTGTTCCCATGGCTTCTTCTTTAGGTCAATGGGTACAACAAGTTTTTTTGTTGGAGGAGCCATCAATGAACTGTTGAGAGAGACAAGATTATAGGGAAAACCTAGTCTAACGAAATGGCAGAAGAAGTTAACTGTTGACTTAACAAGCTGGGTAGCTGACAAATGTAAATGGCAGCTTCTCCAATGGTCCCCAGAACAAGAGATATGTATATTTTTTTAATTTTTAAAAAACTAAATTATACTCCATTAGCAGGTCTTTATTTGGTCATTTATGCAAAAAAATTGGGGTTCCCTACGTGTTGGAATGTGCAACTGGGTTATTGGGCTTCCTTGGCCCACACATTTAATCGAAGACAGAGTATATATCCACCTCCAGTCCGATTAGAAGGTACAAACTATTCTTACCCATTGGGCTAACATCGGATGTCCTAATCCAATCCCTTCTGGTTCTGCTTGTTGCTTGACTTTCTATTTTGTGGGCTCTGAGCTTCTGACCCCAAAAACCACAGCAAGCAGAAAATAGACAGGGAATGAAACCTTACAACTCTTACTTGGTTGCCCTAGCCTGCGTGGGAGATACTTTTGTTCTTAAATTTTGGAAGAAATCAAAAAACGTATTTTAAAATGCTGTATTTTTTAGTTAGTAGAAACGTAGATTTTTTTTTACATTAAAGTCGAGATTTATGTAGGGATTAGTGAATTAACAAAACTACAAGCTATATTGTGTTATTCTTCTCATACGAGCCCTCCAGAAAAGTTATATCACGAGTATGCATATCCTCCCTCCTGCATCAGTGATCCTTTAATACCACAGGCTTCATCTACTCTGCAATATAATATAATATATGTACTTGAAATGATGCCAGAACATAATTGCGTATGCGTTTATAATAAAAAACTCACAATAGACTGATCAGCATGTTTGATATCTTCGGCTGAGTAGTCCTTTGTAATGCCGCCACCACTAAAATCCACCATCTCAACCCTGAAAACCTCCCCAACTTTTACCTCTGCAACCGGCGGTATATCGGGGTGCCACCTGTTGTGAAGGGGTTGTTCCTGTTCCCATGGCTTCTTCTTTACATCTATGGGCACAATAAGCCTTGGACCATGTTGTGCCATTGGCGCTCTGTTAAGAAAACTTGATGTAGCTTAACCAAAGCCTTAAAATTCCTTCTCTGTTTACAAGAGAGGCATTATTGATAGACAAAAACAGGTTTAGATATTTTTTCTCTCTGCAGTGGATGGACCACCTAATTTCACAGCCTGATTTTTCTCTCAACCAACTTTCTTGATTGGAGGCTTCTGCAGTGATTGGACATATTATTACTTTGCGGGCTAATAATATCAATAAATATTAGATGGTAAAAATAAAGCTTCTTTTAATCTACCTATGAGGTAAAGTTAGCCATTGATTAAGGGGAATAATTTGATACTCATCCGTGACACTTTATACTACTAACATTTTAAGGTAATTTAGTGCTGTGATTTGATTAATAATTATACGATTGATGTGATTGTGGCGATGATGTTAATGTGTGATGTGATTTGATAGGCTACGAAACTTTTAAGAGTGTTAACTTGCATTTTCTTTAAATGAATGAATTGCTTGCTGGCTGGAGAACGATTGATCATCTTGGGGTGGAAATTACACTTGAAGATAATCCAAATTACCTTTTAAGAGTGCCCCCACAAAAATCGGATCTATAGGAGATTTCCTAGATTTCGTGATGATTCGATTATATTGTTTTGTCCGTTTTCTAAAGAATAATTTGTTGCTCAATTTGCTCTGCTAGAGGCTGAATGTTGTTTTCTTGAGCTGTTGTCAACTGTTTGATGCCATTGTTTTTCCAAAGACTCGGGCAGTGAGATTGAACCCATGTCTTTGAGACTTGAGAGTCCTAAAAATGAGGAGATTGTTTCCCTTTTGGTGGATAATATTAGAATTAGAGCCTCCTAAGGGGAAGAGTGCCCAATTTACTTGTTTTTCAGGACAGAAACTTATTTCGTATCAAATAATACTACTTTATTGTATGTTTAGATTTGGACTCCTCTTCTCTTCTTTATTAAGATGGTTATTTTCATATATTTGTATACTCTAACATAGCAGAGTATGGAAAACCAAGGTTGGGGTTTTGGTTATGCATGATTGGATAAGTCCGAAAATATTGCATTACAAGTGCTATTGAGAAGAGGACAAATACAAAAAGTTGCCTTTCTCGTGTGATAGAGAGAGAATTGGGTTTTTTTTTTGGGTAATAATAATTCTAAAACCTTGTATTAATAATTACAAACGTTGTTTTGAAGGAGTCGTACGAAATTTTGCAAGTTGGAGGAGGGAACATGCGCGTGGGTTGTAGGGACTTGGACAATATCAGGGATAAGGACGCCGAGTCACTAGGACAGCGACCCCCCTTCCCTCTCTTCCTTCCCCTCACCCTGTGGTTCTTGTTATTGTTCTCCTTCTTATAAGGCGATCCATGCCGGTGTTCTCTCTTCTTCATCATTAGACCTGACAATCGGATGGGGTGGGTCACTCGCGGACTGGCCGGGTTGTTATATATACATATATATATATTGAATAGTTAAAAAATATACATCTTAAATAGTATCGTTTTGAATATTTTTTGATGGTATTTTTATAAATAAATAAAAAATAAGTGAGATCGCGGAATGTCATATCAGTCACATTTTCTTTTCATATTATTTTTAATTTTTTTTTAAAACGACGTCGTTTTGATAAAAATATACTATTTAAGAAGCTATATATATATATATATATATATATATATATATATATATATATATATATATATATATATATTAAGTACTCTTAAATAATAAAGTACTAAAATGTAAGTTATTTTAAGTTCTTTTGAACAATAAAACATAAATTACTTCTAATATTCTAAACAATTAATAATATTTATTTTGTTTCAAAACAATGAAAAACTTATAAAAACATAAAATTGTTTGCAAAATAAGATATTATTATTTCTACCGTCCACTTGAGTTATATTTTCACCATTGTCATCATCTATGTTACGAGTAGTTGTAAAAGAATTAAGGAGGAGTGACGACTAATTATCACGAGAAGATAAAATAATTATGATTAATCTATTAATGGATAATAGGAGAAAATTTAAGCAAAAGTAATATTAACTGACAGACCAAATTACCTGCGAGTTGACTTATTACGAGTTAAATTTAAATAAATTAAATAAAAAGACTCGTTTTATAACGAGTGACATTTATTTATATCTAAACCCTTAAATTTTATAGGTGGGTTGGATGACCTGATTCATCAACAATATTATTAGTGCCCGAGCTAGTATTTTACTATGCGATTATATAAAAATAAATCTTGCTTCTACGTATTTTCAATTCCTTTTCCTAGTTATTTAATAATCTATAATTATTATTGGGAAAAAAAGAAGTTGATTGAGATAACCCTCAAAACGAAGAGCGTGAGATAATTCTCAAATTAAAGCGACGTGATTTTGTATAATTGAATACACTTTTTTTTCATAATATATATATAAAAGGGTATTTTTATAATTTCTCAAAATATTATTATTATAAAGAAATACCTCATATAAAAATGTGATATATCACCTCCCCTGTTAAGGGTGAGCATGGTGCGGTTTGATAAATCTAAAATCACACATGAAACTGCATGATGCAGTTTTAAAATGTGTGGTTTGGTTTTATTTGGTACGATTTCAGTTTTAAAATCGATTTAACATTTCTAATGATTAGGATCCGAAGAATTCAACATTAAGTTTTGAAATGATTGTTCTATTTTTGTTGAACAATATAATCCGTATAATATAACCAAACACATTGCTTAGCGTTCAATTCGAACACTTCCAATTATTATCACTCCCGTTTCATAATGTACAAGCGATAACTTTGAATTAAACTCATCACATATTATGCGGTATGGAGAGGATCTTTAACATGCGACTCTTGATAACCATTTATAATGCTGTTGCACACAATATAAATATTTAAACATAATTTTTTTAAAAAAATATAGTAGATGTAATAGCAACAAATATAAAGAGTCTCTGGGTGGTGCGGTGCCATTTTTCAAATGCGATATGGGTTAAAATCCGAACTCAAACCGTAAATTTAATTTTTTAATTTTGTTAAAACTGCTATATACGTCAAAATCGTCAATATAATTTTTAATATAATTTTGAGACAAATTAATTTCTTACTTAGCCCTAAACCCTGACCCTCATTATTATTACTTCACATCACAGTACGTAAGTTGGCGTATGAAATCTACGAATTCTTAAAAATGTACTCTTTTCTCGTAATAAGAGCACCACTTCTTTAATAGAAATTATGAAAAAGTAACTCTTGAAATTGGCTTTTCATTTCGTTTGCGATTGGAAAATCTCAACTATATTTTTCAAAAATATTAAGGTTAATTGAAGCAAATGAAGTTTTAATAAAAAAAACCATAAATTATACAAGTATATATATTGATTCGCTTTATTTTTATTTTTAATGTTTATTTATTTATCTATTAGCAGAGAGAGAGAGAGAGAATGTGAAAATGGTCCCCTAGTACTGAAATTATCTCCAAGCTGTCCGCAATGTTCACTGCCCCACCCCCACCCCAAGTCTCCAATGCCTATAGTAGAGGAACAGACAGACACCGGGGAAAATCTGTGGGGGTTTGAATAAAAAGGATTTGCAAATGTTTATCATGCCTGGCAAGCGGTGGCGGCAGCAGTAGCAGCAGCCGCCCATGAACTATAGTCTCCAGGGCCAACAAAACCAACCCAATTTCTCTGTGATAAGACCCCGGCCGGTCCCTCATCGAACCGTACGTATTGTACATTGCCATCAGTTGGCCCACAATTAATGTCACTATTAATTAAGACTATTTAGTCCACCCCCCTATAATTAAAATGGTAGTCTCTACTGTGAAAACCTGACCAATACTAGTGCAGAATATCCATAATTTTTTGGGTACCAACATGTGTAGAATCTGTAGCTGTTTTTTACCTTTCAAAACCTGTATTAGGAGAATTTTCATTATGCAGTAGATTGCACAGACGCGAACTCATGATATAAAAAACAAAGTCTTATCACTAAACTATTATTTCTTGCCAGAAATATCCATACTTTATTTGTACTAACTTTTTACTTAATTTCCAAAAATTGACTTCCAATAAATAGAAAAAGATAAAAAAATCGCGTGGCCGGGTATTCTTAATTAATATATATTACCAATTTTGGTATGTATCCTCTATGATGCTTACTTAATATTACTGGCTACCAGTATATTTGAGTACGTGTGGGTATTCTTAGAATTTTTTTCTTCTTCCTATTAACTTAAAAATTCGTTGGACTATATATATATATATATATATATATATATAACCTTTTATGCCCATAGCAAAAGAAAGAAAGAAAAATAGAGTCCACTTAATTTAGTCAGCCTCTCATAATCAACCAAGCAGTGAGCCTAGTTATGAACATGAACTTTTTCTCAAGGCAAGTTCACTCATGGTAAACACAAGTTTTCACTGGTGGAAGTCATTGAGCTTTGAAATGAGGCAATTAAATTAACTAGTACGTACGTAGTTCAAAAGCTTTGCTCATTAATAACTAATAAAATTTCATTTGTAACATCAAAATTATATGTCATTTCACACAAACAAAAGAAGAAGAAGAAGAAGAAGATGAAATTATTTGTTTGAAAATTATTAGTGTACGTAGGAAGGAAAGGTCTAAAAAAAAGGGAAATGAAACAGCTTGAAACCCTATATATCCTACTATTTTGGTAGAAAGATCGATAAAAGCAATTATTTATTAGTTGTACTGGCTAGTAGGAGTATTTATCTATCTTCAATAAACGTACGTAAATGGATGGATGGATGGTTTTAGTCACATCATAACAGTTGTCAAGTAAATTTAATAGCACGCATGCATGAATGCTTACACCAAAAACCACACTAAAAAACAATTAATACTCCAGGAACTAACAAATATATATACTACCACTAGTAGTAAAATAAAATCCCCAAATGAAACAAACAAGCATGCAATTTCCACACCTGATGATACCCAAGTAATGAAATATAGACAAGTGTTATTGTTGTTGGTAATTTAAAATAATTGCACCCTTAATTGTACGTACTTTTAAACATTAACCATCTACCATAAATAACTTCTCAATCCGGCTTGTAAAAAAATCAGAACCTTTTGCGCGCGAAAATAGCTCAATTTCTTTTAAGCTATACTCAATTAAGCTTAGTCATTAATTTCAAGCTCCAACTTTGTATTTGATTTATGTTCGATTTAAACTTGTTTAATATATAATTAATTTAATAATTAATTAAATTATGTTTGACTCAACTAAGGAGGGTGTATTCAATTAAGACTTTTAAAGACTCTGTTTAAGTGACAGATTTTTGTAGAGTTCATTGACTTTTAATGACTTTAAAGACTTTTAAAATGACTTTTAAAGACTCCATGAAATAAGTAACATACTTTTATAGACTTTTTAATAAAGACTTTGATAGACTTCGATATACTTTTAATATATCTTGTAACTTACATTATTAAGCATTTTGTTGAAGAGGTCGGACAATATGTTTTGAAGAAAACTATAGAAATGATGAATCGGATCCCCATCTTTACACATTTAACATAATAGAGTATCACATAACCCAATGATCACAAATGGATAAAAAATTAAGGGGATAACTGATTTAGAGAAAATTACACACTGTCCTATAATGGAAAAAATTTATAAACCACATAGAACTTTAAAATTTTCTATTATTTTTTTACTGCTAGTACCTAAATATTGTAATTACAATTTTAACTCAACAACATAAAATGACATTCGCAATCAAATGAAAGGATGAGTTATTCATGAAAATTCTCCATAGAAACAGTTGCTAAAATGCGAATAATTCTATTAGACAATTTACTTAGTATATCATTATTTATCAAAAGTTTTATAGGAGGCATTTTCAAATCACCAGTATAAATGACACCTAAAATATATTAAATCAACACTAACATATAAACTTACACAACTGATGAGGATGAACTATGCTATATTTTTATTCCCTAAATGCTAAATTTTTGTAATTATTTTGTACTTAAATGTATTCATATTTATTTTAATTTGGTTTTGATATATTTTGTGAGTTTTCAATTAATTTATATTATTTATATTATTTTATGTTATTTTATACTTTTTTTATTTTTTATTTTTTAAGTATTTTTATTATTTTAGGAAAATTATTTATTATTATGTGTTTTTATTAATTTTATATTATTTTCATCTTCTCCCTTTCTCAAATATTTGAAAGTTTTTGGCAAATATTTGGAAGTCTTTGGGCATGAGATCAGACTTTGGAAGACTTTGAATATGAATAAATCTTGTTTTAAAGTCTATCAAACTCCACCATTTGATAGAAATCTTTAAAATCTATGACTTTTTGAATACCGAAATACTTTTATAGACTTTGTAAAAGTCTTAATTTAATACCACATAACTTTTAAAGACATTAGAAAAATTGTAATAATACTAAACTTTTATAAACTCTTTAAATGTCTTGATTGAATACAACTAAATTTTTAAAGTCTTTATAAGTCCTTACAAATCCTAATTGAATACACCCCCCTAAAGCTCGGAGCAACTCATTTATTAACCGAGCTATGTTCCGATTCAAACTCCACAAGTTAAAGTTAGATAGCCAGCCATATTATCTTGAATAAAACTTTTTATAACAAAAGTTTAAAAATAGAGTTAATTTAATATAATTAATAATTATAATTATGAATCATTAAGATATAATTTAATATATTGAAGTGAAGGTATCTTTAATTTTTGACCGATATAAGAAATATATACGGTTGAGTGAGGCTTTAGAAAAGAAAAGAAAAAGAAGAAAGCGAAAGGGCAACATCAAGAATCATTATCCTAAAGCAAAAGGAAAAAAATCCAACGGTTGAGGAAATACTAAGCGCGAAAACACGGAGCCGCTCACGCCCAATACTTTGGAATCCAACCCAACCACAGACACCCGTACCACCACCCACCCACCCACTATACTCAAGTCACAACTAACTAATAAACTTAACCCTAGTTTAGGTCACTACTCAACCGCAGTATTTCTCTCTCCTACTCACACTTCTTCAATTCCCCTCTTTATCTCTTTCCTCTTTTTATTTATTTATACACATTATTATACACCCTATAATTCTCCTATTATGAGCCTACTCTTCTCGTTTTCCTACTACTCCCTCTCTTTCTTTCATGGAGCCAAATTAGGAATACTGCGTTTTCATTTCTCCGCCTTTCTATTCTTAATCTCTACCTATCATTGAGACATAAAACACCATTAATAAATATATATATACACACAGAGAACGAGCAGGGCACTAGCTAGGAAATTAATTAATTAAAAATGAGTTGCAATGGATGCCGAGTGCTTCGAAAGGGATGCAGTGAAACCTGTATTCTTCGGCCATGTTTGCAATGGATCGAAACCCCAGAATCTCAAGGTCACGCCACTGTCTTTGTTGCCAAATTCTTCGGCCGCGCCGGTCTCATGTCTTTCATTTCCGCCGTTCCTGAAACTCAAAGACCTGGTAATTTTATTTTATTTTCTCTCACCACTAACAAACATTCTTACTCATCTCGTAGCGCGTGTTCCAATTTCTAACTTTACGATCGTTGTTTTGCAGCTCTATTTCAATCGTTGTTGTTTGAAGCAGCAGGACGGACTGTGAATCCGGTGAACGGAGCCGTAGGGCTTTTGTGGACGGGGAATTGGCACGTGTGCCAGGCGGCGGTGGAAACTGTGCTTCGCGGTGGCGCGTTGCGTACCATTCCGAAGTTTCTGGGCGCGACTTCAACCTCACTGGATCTCGACGAACCGTCGGAATGCACTGACATGTTTAAGCTTCGAGATCCGAGTTGCAGTTCGCGGTCAAGTGCGGAGAAGCGTAGGCGCCCGTACGAACCATCATCAAAGGTGGTGCAATTGGCCGATCTTGATCTCAGATTAACGCAAGGCTTTCCGGCCAAGGTTTCGTCGGAGAAGCCGCGGGCGGAGACTCTGTCGAGGAATTCGGTGGAATCCGTGACTACGACGTGTTTTAGAGATCATTATAATGATGGACTGGGAGGAAGAGCAGGAGGAGTACCTAAGCTTTTGAACTTGTTTTAAGTTTGGTGTAATGTCATCCTAGCTAGCTAATTTTGTTGCTTAGTTTTGTTTTGTTCTTTTCAGGAAAAAGCTTTTCCCCGGAATTGAATTCCGGCGAGTTTCTGCAGATCACAGGCACAGGATTTCCGTCTTCTATTTTCAAAAAATCTTATTACTCCTTAGCTAGCTAGCTAGCTAGCTAGTCCCTTGCCTTAATTCGACTAGACAGGAGGGAAAAGTGAATGTTCGCCGGTGATTTTTAATTTGTTTTTTCTTTCTTTTGCTAAGTAATAACTATGAACTACTTGTTGATGAATAATTTATTTTTTATGTGATTTTGTTGGTTGAGTGGCCGGCCGGAATGATAAAAATATTAAATGAGTGAAGGAATACCGCGCGAGAACCCTAGCTAGCTAGCTCTCATGCAAATGCAATGCTGGATCAGTTCTTTTTTTTTTTTGCCTGAACCTAAAAATCAGCCAACACTTAATTGGTTAATTACCCACAAATTCTATTATATATAAATTAATTGTAAGGCGGTTGATTTGGGCTATATATATGATGCTTGCCGCTAGAGCAAATTAATTAATTAATATATATTTAGGTTACACTTTCATTTAACCAATATCTTATGTTTCGACATTAATAATGTACGCATCTTGCTTTCTAATCTCATTTGATGAACATGGTTGATATGTAAAAAACATCCAAATTTTATGAGCATCTTTAATTTTTCCTATCATATATATATATAGTAGAATATATATGTTTCTCATTTTTGCATTCGTTTCTTATTTCATTAATTCTGGACAAGTTTGGATACCAAGGGATACGAAATTGTCCCCTTCGAGACTTCATAATCTATTATTATTATTATTATTATATATATAGAACACATATATACGAGGGATCGAACTGGGTGTTCCAAGGAATGAAAAATGGTGCATAATAATAATAATCTTTGTCATTTATATAAGAAACAATCTAAAGTAAAAAACACATCATTAAAAGGAAATAATAATAGTTTTGTTATACCTCCTTATAATGAAGACGAGCTCAATTGTATACAATACTGGTTAACGAGTTTTACTAATAAAAGAAGAATAGAGATTCGTGCTTTGAGCAGCAGGGTAAGTCCCGATTTATTTTATTTGACTTTGATTATTGAAGAGTGCTTGCAACTGATCGATTGTACATAGTTTTGAAAATCTCCGTTTTGGTCATATTTATCGTGAGAGCAACGATCATATTGCTTATGAACGGGCCGATGGAGTTAACGTACTCTTAATTTTGAATTTGTGTATCCGTTACCGTTATCATGGTTAGAGTCTGTTCCCGATTGTATCAACTCTTTTCTTTCGTTGTAATGGATTTACTGAATTAATAAACTTAAGAAAAATAGGCCGTGCAATTGGAACGGAAGCATGTAGGTCTAGCTCCGGTTAAATAGTTTCAAAGGTTGAAGTCTGACTGATCAACCCACATACACAAAATGCGAGGTTCCCACTTGATGTTAAAGTCGCGTGGGTGTTACGGGGTCAAACTAAACAAGCACATGAGAAAACATGCTACATTTGGATTGGTCTCTTCATAGTTATCCAAAGTCCAAAGTAGAAAAAAAAAATAAATTATTTTATAATATTAATATTGATTCAAACAACAGTTGGGCTGGCTGGGAGGGTTAAAAGACTGAAATTATGAATCATTTTCCTTTAATTTATTGCGGCAAATATACATGTATAATTTATTTTATTACACTAGTAAATAATAAAATAATACTTAATAAATTTGATTAAAAAATTGTATTGTTCCACAACGACAATCATTTTATTTTCATCTATAAAACAATATATATATATATATATATATATATATATATTTTTTTATTTAATTTTTTTTTTTTAATAAAGGGAGAGGCCATTTGACAAGTCCTCAAGAAAAGTATCAATTTTTTTCTATTTTGTCCCAGAAAATTTGATAATATTACATTTTCATCTTTTTTAATTTAATTTTTTTTATATATTTTAATTATATTCCCTAAATTTGATAAAAAAATTTAATTATATTCTTGTATTAATTGAACAACACGTGCGACATATTATAGAGTGAGAGAAAAGGTCACAGGCGGAGAGAATACGGCTTTTGGAATATGGAAAGAAGAGCGTAATGGATGGAGTACGAAGGATGGACGTAAATTAAGATTCTATTCTTTACAGGAGTATAAAATAATAGTAGTATATTAATATTTTCTTTTCTAATATATTTATATAGATGGTGGTAGTGGCGGGCAATGGCATTGTGGGGTGGGGTCAGTCAAATTTATAGAAGAAAAGTTCGGAGTTTCTCCGTCTCTTTCAGCCAATTGCAAAGAATGGTACAGTTCATTGTGAGCCTCGTTTTGGTTCTCTCTTCCTTTTTTATTTTTTATTTATTTGTTTATTTAAAAGAGTACTGCGGAGCAATTTCATTCAATTTTCTTTCTCCTCAGCACGGGTTCTTCTTTTTCTCCTCTTTGATTCTGTTCTAAAATATATAATTAATATTGAATATTTAAAATTAATTTAAGATATATTAAATTTAAAATTAATATAATTTATTTATTTAATTAATTTTTATAATAATTTATAATTTTCATTTATATAGTTAGGGGAGAGAGAAAGGTCCAATGAATGGAAATGGCCGCATAGACGGATTTATTAGGGGCAAGAGTGGGCAAGGTACCAACCCTTAAATGGAAACATGTTAATTGTGTCCACTAATTACTAGCTCGACTCCTTGAAATGATACTTCAAAAGAGACTATTATAAAAAAAAAATTAAAGTAAAATAGTGAAAAACAATTTCGTAATGACATTTATATAATTTAAATTGTACTTTATAGTTGATAATTTTAGTTTTCTTTTTTATGTAATTATAACAGTACATCAACGTCTACACTCGATAAAATTGTTGCGGTGACCATTGAATGGTTTCCTTAAAGTGCTGCCCCACACACCACAGAACATTTTATCGCCTAATTTTTGGTTCCCCATTATAAGGTTCAATGCACTTTTTAAAGCATTTTTTTGTGGATCATCTTAATTTATTACAAGTTCATTCAAAATATTATAATCGATGATATTAATAATATTAGTTTAGATTCTTATATATACATTCAAATATCGCAAAATTAATTAATGTACACTCACCTCACCCTACTTAGGTTACGTTTAAATTAGAAAAATAGAATAAAATGATTTCTTACTATCGCAAGTGTATGTTTAGTTGTTAATGATGGTTGGTGCGATAAAATAACATATAACTTTATTATGTGAAAAAATGAATCTTATTATAACATCTTTCACATAAATTAAAAATAAAAAAATTGAATATACTTTAATTCATTTTGTTCGAATGATATATCTACCAAAATAATCATTAAATACATAAATTTTATTTTATTCTTTCAATTCAAATATAGTATTAATACAATCTCACATCTCTCTTAGTTCTTGGTGTTGGTAACACTATGC
Organism: Hedera helix; assembly: GCA_947179155.2. NCBI lineage: Eukaryota > Viridiplantae > Streptophyta > Magnoliopsida > Apiales > Araliaceae > Hedera > Hedera helix. Next base: position 42,827,879 of record OX359270.1, on the reverse strand, counting down.
TTGACCAAAAATCACACTACACGTCCGGTCTGTGACCCGGTTAATTAATATTTATAAATAAAAATATCAAAATTATCCTAATTAATATATATATATATATATATATATATATATATATATATATATATATATATATGGAAATTTGGTTTCTACTCATATTTTCTTAATTCATATTTTAAAATCACCTATCCATTTATACAAGTTAATAGACTAATTTAAATAGCAGAGTACAAAAAGATGTCAGTAAATTTAAAGGTAAAAATTATGTTGCATTTGGATTGATTGAACGGAATGAAAAAAGAAATAAAATAATTTAAAAATATTTTAAGTATATATTTGGTTATTAGTTGTGATGGATAGTGGTATAATATGATAATAAAATTATCACATATATCTATTTTATTAAAATAAATTTTATTCCATTACTTTTTATATGAAATAAAAATTAAGAAAATAGAGTAAATTTTAATTCTATTAAAACTCTTTATCTTCCAAAATAATTATTAAATATATTATTTTTTATTTTATTTTTTCATTTATACCATTTCCACGCTCCAAACTTAGCAAAAGAGAATATACGATGAAATGAAGTTAAAAGAATCAATTATAAAAGATGGATAAAAACATCACATGTGTGTCCAAGTGGAAATATTATTGTGGGGCAGGGGCAGTACCGATAGTCTAATATAATATTTTATTTATTTAGAATAAATATATGTATACAAAAATTAAGTATAAAATTAAACATAATATTAATTTTAACGATTAAAAATATGTATATAATATGAATTTTAATATAATTATATATTTATTAATAATTAAGATCAATATAATAATTAATTATTATGTACATAAACTTATTCATTTATTTATATATGTCCTAATAAAATTGAGTGGAAAGTGCGACGCGGAACTCACTACCGTTCATTTTTTATTGAATAGAAGCAACCACGACAAATCCCAAGCTTCTTGGTGCATACCTGCAGGTGCAGCAGGCCTGTCAATTTCCAAACTTTTGACAATACTGGATCTAAATCTTATAACATAAACAAACTGTGTTATTAAATGGTAAAGCTAACCATTTACGTCAACACCTAATCTTTTCCTCATTAATTATTGATGCTTTAACTTGTCCACTTAATTGGTTCTTTCGTAGTTGCACTATTTGTTAATTCTCTTATGTTTTTGGTATAAGGGAAGTTACTTTAATAAACTAGATAAGCGAAGTGAGTGGGACAGAGCTACTGTTTTTGTCCTTGTTTTCCTTTTAAAACTAACAAGAGAGAGACCTTCCGATGGCTAAATATGTGGATGTCTCTTAGCAATGGTTAATGGCTGCTTCGATGATTTGAAAAAGATTAATTATTATATGATTTATGTTAAACATAAAGAAAAATTATCTGACAACTTGTTATTGAGATATGAATATACACTAGTTAAGCTTGGCCCCGTGAAAATATTAAAAGTTTGTTGAGTTCTAATTGCATTATAATACATTTACGTTATATTTGTTTGTAAAAAATATGATTGGAATTGGATTATTTGTCTTACTTTAATACTACGTTGGATTATTTTATCCCATGATGGAGGATTAATAATCCTTTAAATAATCTATGGACTATTTTTTTTTGTCATTTTTAAGATTATTTATAAGAGATTATATAATCCTATGATGAATGAAGGATTAATAGTCCCCCATATTTTAAGCTATCGAATAACTTTAAAGAACTAATAGTCCCACATTAAATGACTAATAGTCAATTGTCAAAAGATTAAATAATCTGAAGTGTGTTAAATTAAAACAATAATCTAATCATAAATATGTTTTTTACAAATAAACATGATCTAGAAAATACAATTTCCTTCATTTCTACTCTAGAGTATATACTTTTCCACGTATATATAACAACCAAATAAGGGCCTTAAATCACTAACACAATAAAATTTTATTGGGACATTTTAGCTCACCAAAAAGTCATAGACAAATACTTTCCACATAAGATCTTTTATTTATTTTTAAATTTTAGTATTGAAAAACATTCATTTATAAAATTTTGCATGTTGTTACTTTTATAAGAATTTTGATATTTTTACAAATCTTTTTCTCAAGTCACCGCCTGCTTGTAAGTTTTAATTTTGGAGGGAAAGGGAAGAATGAGAAAGGCAAGTTTAAGCTTTTTTTTCCTCATCTTTTCTCTTTTCTCAAAATTATAACTCACAAACACAGCTTAAAAAACTCTGAGAAATTATGAGCGCTACACAAGCATAAAACTCAAATATAATCAACGGAGAATTAAATTTCATTAGTTGATTAAATAGTCAATGCAAGTAGCCACTACAAGTTGGCAGTACAATATTAGATGAAAATGGATGATATATATGTATATGTCCTATATCTTATTTGTTGGAATTTGCTCATATTTCTACGATTTCGATTAATAATGATTATGATAAGATAGTCGGGGTCTTGCTCTCCGCTGAGTGAGCAACTGCCCAACTTGTCAGTGAGCTGACAGAGATTTTAAGGGTGCAGTACCAATGGAAGCCAGGTATAATGTATAACTGAGTTTAGAGATTTACTAATAGCCTATTTTTAAATTTTATTAATGTATTGAACTTGAACTCATATTGTAATAGGTAAATGTATAATTTTTTAGTTAATTTAAAATATTGTTTAGTGTGTAGATTATTGTAGAACGTGTGAGATATTTAATAAATACATAAGATAAACAAAACTAGTAAAATTAATAAACTTGATATATCGTGTGTTCTTTATTTTGTTGTTGTTGTTATTGTTGTGAGATTGGCCCTAAATTTTAACACTATTTCATATTTGGAATGTTGGGTATGCTAGCTTAGCTAGGTTTTAACTTTTAACTAAATCCTCTCTATAGGAGTATCTTTTTTTCCCTTCTTGTTCATAAGTGGACTATGGCCTACGGCAATCTGCAGCTTTCTCAATATTCATTTTTTGCAGTCAAGCTTTAGCAAGAGAAAAATTTATTCTCGCCCTTCAAGGAACTTTGAGGTCATTTTATATTTGAGATTTCTACCTATATATTGATCATGGATTCATGACACTTATCATATCCATGTACCAACTGTTTTCTGATATATACCCGAAAACCAAATTTAGCAAAAAAAACAACCACCAAGTTTCACATCCTACATGGATACGTTGGCAAATTGCTCATTCGATCACTTGTTTTCTACTATTTGAATAATTTGATAATGAATACCTAGAACTAGTACAAAAAAGGCCAACCTTTGCCGAAAATGTGGTCACACTCACATAAGATTAAAATACAATAATAATGTCTGCAAGAAAAAATATACGTTCATAAAATTACTTTCATTCTCAAATTAGAGATATATTTATAAGATGATGACTTTTTGAGAATTAAAAAAAAAAATTATTCTAATTTTATAACAGACTCAAGAAAAAATTGTGTTTCTAATTTTAAAGAAGGACAATATAAAAAAGGCTGCAACTATAGGTTACTTTGTTCAAATGGAATAGATGTTTTAATTTGAATATATGTAGAAAATAAATCCAGTCATACACTATTATGGATAATATAGAGGTAATGTATTTTGAGAACTTAAATTTTTTATTTGAGATGATAAACTGTAAATAATAAAATATAGAAAGCTTGCAGGAAAAGAAAATATACCCCTTTAAAAAAGAAATACATCTTATTTCAATAATATAAATTACTTGACTAATTTATATATAGCTATTTTTCACTATCATTCTCATCAAACCACAATTTATTAAATTTTAAAATAATTATTATTTTATTTAATTTTGAAGCAAGGATGTAAATGCCGACGTTAGGCGTGTTTCACATGTGAAGTAATTGTGAAACATAAATATCTTCTTCCCTCTTTTAGCTCCACACGCCGAGATCGTTGACATGACCTGCTGTTGAGTCTATATATATATATATATATATATATATATATATATATATATATATATAACAAAAAATAGAATTAGAGAATGAGATGCATGTAGGAACGAAATGGAATGTTTTTCTCGCACCGCACAATTTCAGTGGGTTGGCCCGTACGTTGGTCCAACGCTGCGGTCTGTCTGTCGGCCATTCCAAGGAAAAGAAAACAGATACTGCTCATCAGTCCTAGAATTTTGCTATACTTAATAATTTATACAATAATTCATATAATAATTTATCATTAAATGATGAATTTCATATTTTAATTGCCCTATAAAACCTACTATTTTATAAAAGATCATTACATAGATCATTACGTATAATAAAATTATTAGTACTATTATCCTTAATATTGCATTCGTTCAAAAGAATTATATATATATGTCAATTTTTGTGTTCAAGATTTTTCTGATGATAGTGTTATAAATAGAATAATATTAAATTTATCATAATAATTTTAATATTATGTTATTATTACCAAATTAAATTTAAAAGTAAATATAAAGTAAAAATATATCTTTATTCTCTGTATTATTTGGAAGTATTATTAATATTATTATTTTTATTCTTGAAACAGCTTATTATGGAATATAAGCTGAAAAATTAGTGTTAGACACCCATGTAAAGGTTTAGTACTCGCTCTGTGCATTTCAAATTTATTTGAACATATATGATAAAACACAGGAGTTGCTAAATGGGTCTAATTTCAAGCCCACTAAAGCTTTAATGGTCTTCTGTTCCTGGCCCAGTTTAATGCTCTTAGAAGTTGCAGGGAATAAAGCAAGGCTGGAAACTTGTAAGCACGTTGAGATGATGAGCATTGATCTTTTAAAAGCGTTCTTTCCACATCATTAGTTCGTGGGATGCATGTTTTTAAAAGAGAGAGATAAAAGTGACAAAAAGAAAGGATGAGAAAATAAGTCCTGCCCTAAAGTTTCCTTTCTAAAATAGGAATATTTGGGAAGGGGGTGGTAAAATATATGCATGGAAAACTTTTTAAAATATACCAAAATTATCATTATATTGGTCCAGCAAATTTAGTGTTACGGGATAAAATAATAATAATAATGTACACTTTATTTTGAATAGTAATTAATTTTCTTCCAAAATTCTCAAATAAAAGAAAAGAAAGTTACAATTATTCCTTCCCCTTATCCCTTTCTTAATTTCCAAACTCACAATTTGAAGGAATTACTGAATAAATTTAAAATGTCAGAATGAATACTCGACTATAATGACAATATGGGGGACCTCGTCCACCTAATGTGTGGATAATTTTGGCTCACGTAGAAAAGTAGAACTAAATTGACAAAAAGAAGTAAATTATTACTCGAATGTCAATTTTCATTTTCTGACACACACACACACACACACATATATATATACTGCTTGGCATAAGAAAACAAAACAAAATAAAGTTCACAATCAGAAGTTACGTACAGAGTCAATAAGCTCACTACAAATAATTCCCCAGCTCTTGGATTAAATCATACTTTAATTTGATACTGCCACACCCAATCCTTGGAATTAACCTAATTAATCTCTCATTAGTAGTTTATAATTTTCTTAGTAATGATTGGATGCTTTGTAACTAGACAAATGCCCCATATTTTATATATCGCACATAAACTTGAGCAAATTACATTAATATTATTTTATTTCCCCCGTGGCTAGGTCGACACTCGAAGCTGGTGTCGGTATAGGTTTGGCTTCCATATGTTTTGGGCTAGTAAGTACCCATTATTGTTTTATTCAATAACACGCTAAGATACAAGTCTGATTAATATTACAATAAACTAGTAGTATTATCATTCATTTATAACTTCAATAGTGATGTTCATAACTAGGAATCTTGAGCACATGCATTGTGGTTACATGAATTCCTTACTTCCATGACTTGTTAATTTGTACGTACTTCGTATGCTGTTTTCCCAATTAGCAAACAAAACCCATAGACCATGGATTAGAGAGAATTCCCTTCGTGAGCTAGAAATTTCAAAAATAGCTTGCATATATTCACAGGTGTTGTGTCCTCTAGTCCTTGTACCTAGCTCAAGTTAAGGAATCCTAGCTCCTAGAACAATTTTTAAAATTAAAACGCTAATATTCAACTCCACATGAGCTTTAACTTGCTTCTTTCTCCTTATATGCTTTCCCCTTGATTCTTCATGCTGTTTCAATATCTGATTACAATATTTTAAAAGAATAACATATAGTTTAATTGGCAATCAGACAAGAAGGACCCCAAAAGTGAGTCACCTTTATTATTCAAATCTTATTATTTAATTTGGTTTTAACACAGAAAATTAATTTGTCCGGATTGAGATATTTTGTAAGTGACAGTTGGTACCTTTCTTGAACTGAATCAACTTGGCATCATTAAAGTAAGGATTAGCCTTCATATAATTCATATAGGCCAAGGTTTCCATATGTACAATACGTGCATGGAGATCTAGATAATTTTGCTCAGTTTTGAATTATTAATTATTGAATTAAGCACATCTCAAAAAACGTACGTATGGATACTATTTCCTACTTACTCCGGTCACTTTAGTAGCTTGTACACTTCCGAGAAATTTTTGAAAGATTTAACCACTCTTAAGTAATTGAATATGGATGAGATAATTAAGAAAATAGTTTGGAAAATGACTACAAGTCTACGTCAGCACAGAGTATATCTGGACTCTATGACACTAATTATATAATAACTAGCATATACATATTGTCGACGCCGGGATTTTCGTTCGTCTCGTTTTTTATTTATTAAAAATGTCCCTTTCCAATTTTAGCCTTTTGAATTAAATGTGATTTTGAAAAGGGTCGGCTTAGTGTCGACGGGTTTTGAAAGATCGATTTTTTATGAGCCAATTGACCAGAGTCGCCAGTTGGTATATTTGAAATGGATGTACCAACTCATCCGAATTTGTTTTCGTAATCGCTGGCTCATATGTGACTCCGATTAATTGGTCCGCAAACCGAGATTCATGGAGTTCGGGGGCTTGCTTAAGCGAGGGGAAGGTGTTAGGCACCCCCCGACTTCCGTGAAACACGGTTACCGCAATCTCGATGTTTTCCTATCCTTTTTTAATCCTAAAATGTGTGGTTTGCGTGTGTGTGCGTGCGTGCCTAGATGAATGTTTGTGGTGCGTTTTGCATAAAAGTTCGCTTTTATTTTTATATGGCAAAAGTGTTATCTGGAAAGTGTTTTGGACGTTCTTTGACCCAAATGACGAGGCTTCGCTTTTTATAAGAAAGATTGATTTTAATTTCGAAAGCGTTGAGGGTTTTTTATTTAGATGTCATTTTAGAAAACAATAGTTTTAAACTTTTGTCAAATAGGAATCGAGACTATACATTGCCTTCTAACAGTTAATATAAATAATTCGAGGGCAACTTCTAGAACTCTTTAACCCTATGCACAAAGTTTAATGAAAACATTTATTTATTTGCAAAATCGTTTTTTGTGACGTTTTAAAACCAACTAAAGCCTATTCATCAATTATGGATCAAAGTTTACCAAAACACTTAACCTTTAAACCTCGTGAATCTAATATCCTAAATTTGCTTGATTTTATAAAATCTTCATTATTTGCCTTATTTTGAAAACCATTTTTCGTGTCGTAAATTAAAACATACATCCCAAAACGTGTCGGGGTTATCTACGGGCATGTAAGCCATCCAGACAACCCCAAACACCCACAATCACATATTTCATTATTTTCACGGGGCCTTAACCCGAACACGACCTTGTGTCGTTTTAAGGCCCAAAAATTTACATATTTACATAAAGGTGCATCGCGATCGTTACATACGTAAAAGCTAGAAAATAAACTAAAGGGATATCATCGGGAGGTTAGGAGGAGATTCTATCCGCAATAAATCCTCTCTAACCGTCCCTAATCCATAGATCCCAAAACAAATATCAACTACATTGGATCTAACTTTCAAATACACTAAAACAAACTATTTAAATAGCAATGCACCAAATATTTTCGGATCCACAGAAGATCCACCCAACAAACACAATAAGAACAAAATAAAAACTAGATCTACAAGATTTGATATATCAAACACCACGACGCTATGAAAACTCGGATTTTTTACATTCCAAATGATGAAATAGATGATTCAACACTTGGAAACCAAAATAGGATACAAAGATTGTACAAAGGATGAAGAAATCTCACTCTTTGGAACAAACCCGTGGGTTTCTCTCTCTAAAATCTCGTTTCTCTCTCTACATTTCCGCCATTTTCTTCTTCTCCCGCGAGCTCTCTCTCTCTAAAAATCTATTTTTTCTTCTCTCTCTTTTCTTCTCGGACGCAGATCTGGACGCTTAATAGACTGCCGAGACCAGCCGCAGGTGCATCTGCGGCTGGCCGCAGGTGCATCTGCGGCTGGGCTCGGCAGCCGTCCGCGCCGAACCTCGGCTGTCGTGTGCCGTCCTCGAGCCGCGAACCTGCCCCTTTGTCGGTGGCCGCAGGTGCATCCGCGGCTGTCCGGCTTACTTTTCTTGATTTCCGTGCCGCGCGGTCTTAATTCGCCAATTTCTGCGGTATTATTTCGGAAGGCTGTATTTTTGCGATCCGGAAATCCCTGGAAAACGTGCCATATTGTTCTGGGAGGCTAGTTCGGAGGGCTGCGACTTGATATAGAATTTGATAATTGTGCCAGACCCCCGAACATCGTAAGCGTAGTGGCCATTAGTCGCCTTTTGTGATCAACTCAGGTTTTCTGGATCAACTGTTTGCCTTGCCTCAAGTGACCGAATGCTCGTTGTCCGTTGTGGCGGCTCTGACCGTAAATCGTTGGGGTGGCTTCGTGTTGGGGTCCACCTTCCTTTTCGCATGTCGGGTCAAATGACGATTTTGCCCTCCTGTCAGGGTTAGTACAAAAGTGCAAAATTTGGGTGTCTACACATATATATATATATATATATATATATATATATATATATATATGAGATCGATTCATAGCAAGTATTTGTTATGAATAAAAAATAGGCAAATATTATTTAATGCGTTGATTTTTATAACGAACAGACGAGATTAAAAAAAGAAAATCGACGTCCGCTATTATTTGTAGTCCGCTATTATTACTAGCGAAGCGCTACAAATAATAGCGGACTACGGATTTTAAGTATTTAATCTTAGCCGATGATCCCTATAATGGATGATATGTATGATATTTGCAAGCTCCATATAAAATACATGTTATGCATCAATCCCTATATATATACATATATATATTTCCCAGTTGGGAGCGACCCTCATTAATGAACACATCAATTTGAAATTACATGTTCCAATTTGGATATTTACTGAAGATTGTGGTATTAATTCTGATGGATAAGCCGCAAGCTTATCCATTATTAGGTCAATTTATGAACTCCTGACATGCTGAGAGATGTAAGAAAATTTCGTGGGTGCAGAAGTTTTTTTTTGGTTGTTGTTGAATATATATGTGTGCAGGTTGGAATAGTCGACTGGTCTATTTTACGTGGGGCTGATGCAATTGGGGGGAAGAACCACCCAATCCTTTTATTTTTTAAGGGAACGAGAGAGAGAGAGAGATAATGTATCACGTGACGGAAGGTCCAAACTTGGGTCCATAGTAGTAGTATGTGATCAATATTCACATGAACATTTGTCCCATTTCAAATACTTTACAATATATACCAGGTTCATATTTCTGGTGGATATCAAATACTTGTGCCGGATAAGTTTGCATACATATTTGGATATTTGTGTTTGTGAAAGAGACTAGGGCTGGTGAATGTTATTGTGTTGGTATAAATGTGCAAGTGTGTGAGATAAAATTATATATCCAAATGTTATATCTGAAAAATATTATGGGTGCAACGTTATTTTTATATATGTCGTATAAAAAAAGTAACATCTAAAAAAAAAAATATTTGTCCTTTAGATACAATTTTTTTATATGAAATTAATATATTAAAATTTTAAGTTGCAACAATAACTTTTCTGGTATAATCTTTCGGTGCAAAGCTAGACCCTAGAAACAAGTGTAATTAATATGCCAAGGTTGCAAAGGATGAAAAATTGAAATGAGAGTGGCTTGAAGAATAACCTAACTCTTTGGTTTCAATTTTTAATCCCAGAATAAGCAAAAGGGTACTTCTATGTGTACAGAGAAAAATAATACGACTTCAATATGATTCCCTGTTACATTAATTACTTATTCTAGGGCGCTGCTCGATAATCCTTCCTCTGTACAGCACAATCAACTTTCTAAGACGCGGTGTAGTCCTCCTTTGGGTACGGTTAAAGTCAATAGTGATGCGTCTATTAGGAGAAACGGCTTCATAGGTATTGGATTTGTGATACGTGACAATATCGGCTGTATCTTGGGTGCGGGAGTTGATAGAATTTGTGGTAATTTTGATGTTGAATGTGCGAAAGCTTTGGCTATTCGATCTTCTCTATCCTTCCCTTGGGAGCGTGGATTTAAAAATATATTGGTGGAGAGTGATAATCTTCGTGTTATTGGTGGATTTACCAAATTGGTATTGGATATTTCGTATATCTCTTCTATTCTTCAGGATTGTTGCTGAATATCGAATAGTTTTGAATCTGTAATTTATTCGCATGTTTGTGAGAAGGGTAACAGAGTAGCTCATGATGTTGTTAAGTTGGCCCAAATTTTTCCTTTTCATATTTTTACATATGTTTTGGTTGGATGATGTTCATGTTAACATCTTTCCTATTGTTGTTTCTGATATTTTTGAAACAATCAAATTTTACGGATTACATAAATTATATATGGATCCCATTCCTTCCCCCACAAGATTTTTTCTCTAGCAATTTTCTGTATTTCTCGGGAGATAGAAAGGGGAGCTAGGGAATTTATGAAAAAAGGGGAATTCCAGTACTACTTAATTCCCAATACTCATGGCTTCGACTATGACCCTTCTATTGTCTCATCCATGCATGCAACATTTTGGCTGCCGCGAGTCACTTGAGCTCCTGGGACCCCTTGCACTGTACACACACATCAACCACCCAAAGCACACTTCAAACTTGTCTAGATACATACATACATAAATATATATATATATATATATATATATATATATATATATATATAAAGATGTCATCAAAAGGAAAATGATTTATTAATCATAAAATAAGGTGCAGAAAATGATTCGAGCGTGATGATATACATATATTCTGGTACTGGCTACCAGCTAGCATATAGTCTGCAGATGGACCCGTGAGACGAAGATAAACTTAACTGCCTTTAAATTCAATAACTTCATATATATATATATATATATATACCCCGATCAATAAATGACAAAATATTCATCCCCCCACATACAAACAAACCCACTGGCCGGCCACCTCACATGCCACCAAAATCAAACATAAACCCACCCTCCTCAGCTCAGCTCCTCCTCACCTTTGTATTACTCCCTAATTCTCATCACTTTTCTCTATCCTCTTTCTTGATAGAAAGAGAGAAAATTAAAGATACCTCTTTTTAGCCATCAAAATTAAGTTTCTTCTGCTGTTGCCCTTCTGTAGCCTAGCTCTTTCCAGCCATCAAATACCCATCAACTGAAAAAAGCTGAAACCTGCAGCTAGCTCTCTTTTGCGCCAATTTGACTTTAACCAAAGTTCTCCTTGGGGATGAGAGATTTTCCTCAACAGTCCCTTTTGCCCCATGTGGAAAAACTAACAAAAAGCTGAACAGTCCATTTCCTCTGATACATTCATTTCCATAATTCTCCCATAAATCACACATAATCTTACCCTATCCCAATCCCCCAGGTACTACTACTACTACATACTATCAGTCTAGTCACTTTCTTCCCTTCTGTCCCTCTTCAAATTTCTAAATTCCAAATTCCATTCACATTCTTCTCAAAATTCAATCACCCCCTCTTTTATCGGTTGATTTCTCTCCATGATTCACTTTACCGAGACTCCACCACCCCCATTTCATCAAATCCCCCCATTTCCAAATTTCAGCACCATGAACAAGAACCAAATTCACCGCACCCGACCCTGGCCCGGATTCCCTACACCAAAATCCCTAGGCAACTTCGGCGACTCCAATTGCATGGAACAGTTGCTAGTCCACTGCGCCACCGCAATCGAAAGCAACGACGCCACATTAGCCCAACAAATCTTATGGGTACTAAACAATATCGCACCATCAGACGGCGACTCGAACCAACGCCTCACGTACGGTTTCCTTCAAGCCCTCATTGCTCGGGCAGCTAAAACTGGAACCTGCAAAATCCTCGCTGGAATGGCAAATGTCCATATAACAACCCATAAATTCTCCATAATCGAGCTAGCCAATTTTGTAGACTTAACCCCGTGGCACCGGTTCGGGTTCACTGCAGCTAATGCAGCTATATTAGAAGCTGTAGAAGGTCACTCAATTATTCACATAATTGATTTAAGCTCCACTCATTGCATGCAAATTCCAACACTCATTGATGCTATAGCCAATCGCGTCGAGGGCCCCCCACTAGTGAAGCTCACCGTAGCCGGTGCCACGGAGGATATCCCGCCTATGCTTGATCTTTCGTATGAGGAATTAGGTACAAAATTAATTAATTTCGCTAGGTCTCGTAGCGTAATGATGGAATTTAGGGTAATCCCTTCAAGTTCATCAGATGGATTTGCATCCTTAATTGAAGAGCTAAAGGTACAAAAATTAGTACATGATGGGGAAGCTCTAGTAATAAACTGTCATATGATGGTTCATTATGTTCCAGAAGAAACCCTAAGTAGTCCATTTTTTCCTTTTGAAAATTCTTCTGCATCGTCCCTTAGGATGATGTTTCTTAAGGCGATTCGGAGTTTAAATCCGACGATTGTAGTGTTAGTAGACGAAGATGCAGATTTTACATTGGACGAATTTGTGAGTAGATTGAGGTCAGCATTTAATTATTTATGGATACCTTATGACACGGTGGACACGTTTCTGGAGCGGGGGAGCAAGCAGAGGCAGTGGTACGAAGCCGATATATGTTGGAAAATTGAGAATGTGATAGCACAAGAGGGTGTTCAGAGAGTGGAGAGGTTGGAGCCAAAAAGCCGGTGGGCGCAGCGGATGAGAAATGTGGGTTTTAGAGGGGTTTCGTTTGGGGAAGAAGCAGTGGCGGAAGTGAAGAGCATGCTTGATGAACATGCAGCTGGGTGGGGATTCAAGAGGGAAGAAGAAGATCTTGTACTTACATGGAAAGGACACAATGTTGTGTTTGCTACTGCATGGGTACCTACCTAATTAATCATGAACCTCTTCTTAATTATGTACTCGCTACTATTTGTTTAATCTCTCTAATTTTGTTGTATGTTAGCTAGCTAATTATTGTTCTTTTATATACATCAATTAATTTTAAGTATATATATTTGAGCGTTATCTGTGTCAAGGGTGTCTGTTGAGTAATATTTAATTATTACTATTACTAATCTCATGCTCTTAGTCAAGAATCTCTCATGATTCTTTCCTTAATTTTATGATCGATCTGTACCACAAGCACAGGACCAATTATCCTCTTATTCTCCACCCAGACATATGTAACAATAACATTTTAATATATATTATTGTCTCCATAGGATTCATAACTTTCCGGTACTCCAAAACACTACTTCATCTACGTACTAACGTGGATACATTAAATTGTTGCTACCAAATTAATTTGTAACCACATATATATAGCTCTAGACTACTCCTCCACCATGAACCATTAACAAGTGAGAGATAATAGTGGTACACTTATTCGATCACCCAGATACTCTTCGGTGGAGGGGTGTTGGCAGCTTAGATGTCCATCGGAGGAGCAAGGTAGACAAATTGCACAAGGAATTAATGGATGAACAATATGTGACGTGCAAGTGCCTAGCTTGGGAGAGAGGGTCACTAGCCCTTTGACTTTTGTGCAACCATATTTCAAAAAAAGATATACTTATTCTGTCCTCAAAAGGATGACCCTAAAAGAATGACTCGAGAACAAATTTCACACAAATTAAGATAGTCAAATAAGATAACAAAGTAGGGGTAAGAAAAAAACGAAAACAAAAAAAAGGGGAAAAAAAGGTAAAATCAAACCCCAAAAAATCGTAATCAATGAAAAATTTAATAAATCAAAACAAAAAATAAATAAATTAAACCGTACATTTAACAACGGTTACTACCGAAAAACCACATCAAATTAACTGAACTAAACTAATACACACACACACACACATATGTATGATAAAACTCTAATATATAATTACTAACTTAATAATAGAAGGTGCATCCATAAATGAATTAATTTTCTACATGTTGTTAGCTTTTTAGTTGTTTATATAAGTTTTCTTCTACTCGTTCATATCATACATGTATTGTAAGACCCCGAATTTTATGAAATACAAAATTTAATTTTTCTTCATATATATTTTTTTTGAAACAGTAAGTGGTTAAATTAACAAAATTGAAAGTTAAGGATGTTATGTGCAAATTTTATTTTGTCGGACAATATTCGCTTTGTCGGGGAATATTCGTTTGGTCGGGGAATATTCGTGCCGTACGACGGCGCCGAAATAATAAATTATTGGTGGACCCCACAACGGAATATTTGTCGGATATAGAAAACGACAGAAGTAACCTTTTTAAATAAAAATAGTCAACGGAACTGTTAAAATACCGGTGATAAAAGAATAGTAGCATACGGTAGTTTATGGTATTTTCTGTAGCACACGGTACTCTACAGTAACACACGGTATTGCATAGTGTCTCATATTATTGGTCTGATAATTGACACCGTAACTGTTACGCATCATTTCATCGATAATTGTCACTGCATAATATTTTATATTATCAATTCAATAATTGTTGTTACACAGTATTTTGCATTATTGATTTAATAATTGTCATTACACTGTATTTTATATCATTGAGTCAATAATTGTTGTTGCACTGTTTTTAAAATTATTGAACCTAATAATTGTCACAGTAACATATGCACAGTAATTCACATTATTGAATCAATAATTGTCATTACACAGTAACGTATGCTTTATTTTACATTATTGTTATCTCTATTATGATGTTATTTAAACAGTTGTATTTCATTAATTTATTGACTTGATATCTAAGAGCTAACTATACTGTATTTATAACAATTAGTCATAATAATTGAATTGATAAAGTTATTTGTTTATAATATAAAGTTAGGTGATTATTAGGTGATATGAAATGAATGGTGTAGATTAAAGTTGAATAATTGAATTGATTTGTTTATAATATAAAGTTAGGTGATTATTAGGTAATATGAAATGAATGGTGTAGATTAAAGTGTGAATTATTGTTGAATAATTAAATTGATTTGTTTATAATATAAAGTTAGGTGATTATTAGGTGATATGAAATGAATGGTGTAGATTAAAGATAATATAATATTTGAAATGGATGGTGTAGATTAAAAGATGATCTTTAAATGAATGGTTTAGATTAAATGAATGATGAGATTTTTGGCTATAAATAGAAGCCTTAACTTAAGGATTTTTCATAAACTTCCTTACTTGTTCTTTCTTTCTCTCTCTAAATACTTCTTGTGAAAGTTCTCTCTAAGTGTGCTTAAGTCATCTTGAGTATTTGTGAAGATCTATAAGTATACGTGTACTGTTCAAGTTAATCAACCTCATTTAAATCAATATCCAGTCACGTGTTACGGTAAGGGATACCATCTTTTTCATCTTCCATTATTCAAACATACTATGGTAAGGGATTATCATTATTTGATTCTCGATAATAATATTGTTTCTTCCTTACTCATAAGACGTGCCTTTTATTTCCATGTATTAAATTGTGGGAATAACCTTACGGAGCGGATTGCCGCCTGTTGGTGAATAACCTTTCGTATTCATTCATTATTAATCTCTGAGAATAACCTTACGGAGCGGATTGCCGCCTGTTTGGTGAATAACTCTTTGTACTCAAATTCTATTAAATTGTGGGAATAACCTTACGGAGCGGATTGCCGCCTGTTTGGTGAATAACTCTTTGTACTCAAATTCTATTAAATTG
This sequence comes from Hedera helix, assembly GCA_947179155.2. Taxonomy (NCBI): domain Eukaryota; kingdom Viridiplantae; phylum Streptophyta; class Magnoliopsida; order Apiales; family Araliaceae; genus Hedera; species Hedera helix. The sequence continues at coordinate 42,811,872 of OX359270.1, read as the reverse complement.
TGGGAATAACCTTACGGAGCGGATTGCCGCCTGTTGGTGAATAACCCTTTGTATTAATTTCCTTCACCTTTTGTTAATCAAACCTGCTACGGTAAGGGATATTATTTTCTTTCATACTCCTAAATCGAAATTTATTATGGAACTATTGCTTCTATAATTCCTGAAAATATTATATGTTCCATAATAGTTGAACTTCATTATTTCAACTGAACCTTCCTATTTACGTGAACCTTTCTATTGAATTGTAACCGTTATTCTGAACTGTGGATCTTGAATATCATTTTTAAATTTCACTCCACATCATGTTGACAATTTGGACATTATTTGAATCTGTACAAAGTAAACTTCCGATACTTATTGTTATCCTATTTCTTCTGTTCATCATTTATATCATTCTAATCATCCAAAAATCAAGCTGTTGTGAATATCTGTGGCCGGGGGCACAGATGTGATATATTTGTTGAACAGATGATAGGTTAAAGGCGATATAATAGGTTAAAGGCGATACATCTGTTCGGTGTCTTTTATGGCACGTGGTGAATGTTCTCTTTGGCCCGTAGTGCAAAGATGAACTGTTGTTTGGTATGATTATGACCAAAGGCTGAATCTGGTATAATCATGACCGTTGGTGTTATATTGAATGTCTTTGGCCCGTAGTGCAAAGATGAACTGTTGATGTGCATGATTATGATCAGGAACTGTGAATTTGTATTATCTTGACTAATGATATTTCAGATGATAAAAGTTGATGATGTTTTTCCTAAAAAGAGAACCGAGTGGACATTATAGTCTGCATTATTCTTCTAATAGATTACTCATTCCGCTGCTATTATTGATCTGAACGTTGTTTAAGAATTTAACTGCAGTTTTTGATATAAACCTTGTAGTCTATTGTATTCTATCAAGAACTCAATTGTTGAAGACTAATGATAATTTATTCATCATTATCTTAGTCATGATATTCTTTACTGGGCTATTTGAGCTCACCCTTTCTTTTGTTCCATTGTTTTTCAACAGGAGATGGAAACATAACAGGGTCTAGCCGGGGAATGGAGTGAGGGTCCGAGGAATAGTTATCATAGTTTTCACGTTTTGTAAAATAGTGTGGCAATAATAGTGAAGACTTAGTTGTGTATTATTATACACTGTATTGTTGTACGTTGTGCTTTGTTGTAATAATTTTGTTGTAGTATTTTGACGACTCAAGTTTGGGCTGTGTGGGCCCAGATTTGGGGGCGTCACAGTTGGCATCAGAGCTTAGGGATATGGTCTTTAATGGAGATCTGGGGTAGAACTAGGAGGGGAGAGACGAATAGAATCAGTCACTAGTGTGTCCTACCTAAAATAGATTTTATTATCTAATGAGTCGATTTGAATGTAGGAACATGAAGTGATGAGTCAGTTTATTTGAACTAACATTTATTTTGTGACCACAGTTTAGTATGGCATCTGGAAATCAAGAGGTTAACTATGGAATGCCTGAAGCAAATGTAGCCGAGAATCAAGAGGCCCCAAACAATCCTCCTGCCAACTCACGAAATAATGTTCCTGATAACATGATGAACGATGGATTCTTTAGGAATTTCATGCAGTTCATACAGAATCAAGGAAGAGGAAATCCAGTCAATAATAACGGTAGAAACGCTGGCAATTTGAGGATGGTCACTGTTAAGCAATTTAAAGAATTAGGACCACCTGAATTCCACGGGAAGCCTGACCCACTCAAAGCGGAGGCATGGCTGAAGCAGACGACAAAAATACTTGATGTCTTACAATGCGCTGATGATCAGAAGGTGCCATTTGCCACTTTTATGTTACGAGGTGAGGCAGACCATTGGTGGGAAGCGGTAAAACGTATCCAACCTTCAGCACTCGAAATGTCTTGGACAGAATTCGAAGAACTGTTTAACGAGAAGTACTTCCCAGAAAGCATCCGCCATATGAAGGAAGTGGAATTCATTAAGCTGGAGCAGGGAAACATGACAGTCTCCCAATATGAAGCTAAGTTTGCCGAGTTATCTCGCTTTGCCACCCATCTTGTGGATGACGAAGCACGAATGAGTCGGATGTTCCTAAGAGGTTTGAGATTCAAAATTCGTCAACAACTTAGCTCTCATAAATTTAGTTTGTATTCAGATGTTGTGGATAGGGCTCAAAGGGTGGAGCAAACAGATGAAACATTGCAGCCAAGAGTTAATGATCAGCATAGAGAAAGGAGTGACAACAACCACAGGAACGAGAACCATCGAGGAGGTAACCAACACTTCGGTGGTAATTCCATACCAAATAACAGAAGAGGAGAATCTAGTGGGAACAATTTCAAAAGAAAGAGATTCCATAATAATTATGGAAGGGCACCAGCACCAGTACCAACACCAGCACCGACCCCAGTTTCAAGGGGAGAAGATCGACCACCAGTGAGATGCTATAGGTGTGGTCAGGAAGGTCACATCAGCCCAAACTGTACACTGCAGTCTAAAAAGTGCTACAGTTGTGGGAAAGAGGGTCATCTTGCGCGGTTTTGTCCTGCCACAAAATCAAGTCCAGCTGCAATGATGATACCAAAAGCTAGCGCGGATAAAGGAAAATCTGTAGTTCAAGGGAGAGCTTTTGTTGTGACATCCCAAATGGCACGAAACTCGAACGAGGTGATAACCGGTAAGCTATTCATAAATTCTCGTGAAGTCTACGCTTTGTTAGATACTGGCTCTACCCATTCTTTTATCTCACCTGCATGTGCTCAGCGTTTAAACTTAACTCCTGAAAACTTGGACTTTGACTTATCAGTTGAAACCCCATTAGGAGAAATGACCATTACATCTACTGTCTATAAATCTTGCCTAGTTCAAATCAACAACCTCACATTATCTGTTGACCTTATTTCTTTGGAGATGCGTGAATTTGATGTGATTTTAGGAATTGATTGGTTGACTACCCATCATGCTAAAATTGATTGTTTTCATAAGATTATTAGTTTTCATATTCCTAATCAACCTGTCATGCAAATTCAAGCAACTAAACCATTGAAATCTATAACTGTTATTTCTAGCCATAAAGCCATTCGTTTATTGAAAAACGGATGTCAAGCCTTTTTAGCTCATGTCACTGATTTGAACAAAAATACGTCAAACTTGAATGATATTCCCATTGTTAATGAGTTTCCTGACGTTTTTCCTGAAGAACTTCCTGGCTTACCCCCAAACCGTGAAATTGATTTTTATATTGATCTTGAACCCGGTACCAAGCCCATTTCCAAAGCTCCCTACCGAATGGCCCCCATTGAACTTCAAGAGTTAAAAGTCCAACTACAGGAATTGTTGGATACCGGTTTCATTCGTCCGAGTGCATCACCTTGGGGTGCTCCTGTTCTATTTGTGAAGAAGAAAGACGGGAGTATGAGATTGTGCATTGACTACCGAGAATTGAACCATGTCACCATCAAGAACAGGTACCCGTTACCTCGGATTGATGACATGTTTGATCAATTGCAAGGCGCTCAACATTTCTCAAAGATTGATCTCCGTTCTGGATATCATCAGTTAAAGGTTAAAGCTGAGGACATTCCAAAGACTGCTTTCAGAACTCGTTATGGGCATTATGAGTTCTTAGTCATGCCTTTTGGACTAACTAATGCTCCTGCAGCTTTCATGGACATGATGAACCGGATATTCAAGGAACATTTGGATCATTTTGTGGTTGTCTTTATTGATGACATCCTCATATACTCCAAGAGTCGCGAGGATCATGAACAACACCTGAGATTGATACTACAAAAGCTCCGTGAAAATAAATTATATGCCAAGTTGAAGAAATGTGAGTTCTGGCTTGAGGAGGTCGCGTTTCTTGGGCATGTGATTTCTAGTCAAGGAATATCAGTCGATCCTGCGAAGATTGAAACGGTACTAAATTGGGAGCAACCCAAAACAGTAACCGAAGTCCGAAGTTTTCTGGGTCTAGCTGGTTATTATCGGAGATTCGTAGAAGGATTTTCTCGAATCGCCACTCCATTAACGCAGCTTACTCGGAAAAGCACAAAATTCATATGGAGCGAGGAATGCGAGAAAAGTTTCCAAGAACTCAAGAAGAGACTGGTTTCAGCTCCTGTTCTGACCATACCATCAGGATCAGGAGAATTTGTTATCTACAGCGATGCTTCTGGCAAAGGTCTAGGCTGTGTCCTTATGCAACATGGAAAGGTTATAGCCTACGCCTCTCGACAACTCAAAGATTATGAGAAAAATTATCCTACTCATGATCTAGAGTTGGCAGCAGTCGTTTTCGCGTTGAAGATCTGGAGACACTACTTGTACGGAGAAAAAGTGGATATCTATACGGATCATAAAAGTCTCAAGTATTTCTTCACCCAGAAGGAACTCAACATGCGACAACGACGTTGGCTTGAGCTGTTAAAGGATTATGACCACACAATCCAGTATCACCCGGGAAAGGCGAACGTTGTAGCTGACGCTTTGAGCAGAAAATCTTATGCAAGTACAAGTGCACTGCTGACAACACAAAAGTGTATTTTGTACGACTTGCAAAAGATGGAGATAGAGCTAAAGACACCAGGGACCCACTCGAAGATTGCTCACGTGCGAGTAGAACCAACTTTAATCGATAAAATTAAAGCTGCTCAAGCTACCGATCCGGAACTGATAAACATGATAAAGAAAGTACAAGAAGGTGCCATTTCCGAAGCAAGAATCGATGAGAAAGGAATACTTCGAGTCAACTCTCGACTCTGTGTTCCTAACGATCCTGAATTAAAGCATAAAATCATGATGGAGGCACACAACACGCCGTTTGCAATCCACCCAGGAGGTACCAAGATGTATCGAGATCTTCGACATACATTTTGGTGGAACAATATGAAAAGAGAGATTGCGGAGTTTATCTCAAGGTGCCTAACTTGTCAACGTGTCAAGGCAGAGCATCAAGTTCCTAAAGGTCCATTACAATCACTTGAAGTTCCCGAATGGAAGTGGGAACACATCAATATGGACTTCGTGACGGGTCTTCCAAAAGTTTCTCAAGGCTTAGATGCAATTTGGGTGATCGTAGATAGATTGACCAAATCTGCTCATTTCTTGCCTATACGAGAAAACTTTTCACTTGAACGTCTTGCCGGTATGTACATAAATGAGATCGTGAGATTGCATGGCATGCCAGTTTCCATAGTTTCTGATCGAGATCCTAGATTCACTTCACGCTTTTGGATCAGTCTACAAAAAGCTATGGGCACTGAACTACGTTTTAGTTCTGCATACCATCCTCAAACGGACGGACAATCGGAAAGGACGATCCAGACCCTCGAAGATCTTTTGAGACTTTGTGTATTAGACTTCAAAGGAAGTTGGGATAAGTACTTGCCGTTGGTGGAATTTTCTTACAACAACAGTTACCAAGCAAGCATAGGCATGGCTCCATTCGAGGCATTGTATGGAAGGAAGTGTCGCTCTCCAATATGTTGGAATGAGGTAGGAGAAGCAAAATTGTTGGGACCCGAGTTGGTACGCTTGACGACCGAAAAGATCCAAATGATCCGACAACGAATACAGACCGCACAAGAACGACAAAAGAGTTATGCTGATCTTCATCGGAGAGACGAAAGTTTCAACGTCGGAGATCATGTATTCTTACGTGTTTCTCCATGGAAAGGGGTTACGAGATTCGGAAAGAGAGGAAAGCTCAACCCTCGATTTATTGGCCCATTTGAAATCCTCGATCGAATAGGAACCGTAGCCTACAGACTAGCCCTACCACCAAGTATGTCTCGCATCCATAACGTTTTTCACATATCTATGTTACGTAAATATGTGAAGGACCCAAACCACGTCATTGAGTTAGAACCAGACGTTATAGCAGAGGATTTAACATACGAGGAGGTACCTGTTAAGATCCTGGATAAGAAGGAGCAGATCCTACGCTCAAAGGTTATACCTCAAGTTAAGGTTTTATGGAGGAACCAAGATACTGAGGAAATGACCTGGGAGCTAGAATCTGAGATGAAATCTAAGTATCCTTACCTTTTCGATATGTCAGGTACGTCAATTTCGGGGACGAAATTTCATAAGGAGGGGAGGTTGTAAGACCCCGAATTTTATGAAATACAAAATTTAATTTTTCTTCATATATATTTTTTTTGAAACAGTAAGTGGTTAAATTAACAAAATTGAAAGTTAAGGATGTTATGTGCAAATTTTATTTTGTCGGACAATATTCGCTTTGTCGGGGAATATTCGTTTGGTCGGGGAATATTCGTGCCGTACGACGGCGCCGAAATAATAAATTATTGGTGGACCCCACAACGGAATATTTGTCGGATATAGAAAACGACAGAAGTAACCTTTTTAAATAAAAATAGTCAACGGAACTGTTAAAATACCGGTGATAAAAGAATAGTAGCATACGGTAGTTTATGGTATTTTCTGTAGCACACGGTACTCTACAGTAACACACGGTATTGCATAGTGTCTCATATTATTGGTCTGATAATTGACACCGTAACTGTTACGCATCATTTCATCGATAATTGTCACTGCATAATATTTTATATTATCAATTCAATAATTGTTGTTACACAGTATTTTGCATTATTGATTTAATAATTGTCATTACACTGTATTTTATATCATTGAGTCAATAATTGTTGTTGCACTGTTTTTAAAATTATTGAACCTAATAATTGTCACAGTAACATATGCACAGTAATTCACATTATTGAATCAATAATTGTCATTACACAGTAACGTATGCTTTATTTTACATTATTGTTATCTCTATTATGATGTTATTTAAACAGTTGTATTTCATTAATTTATTGACTTGATATCTAAGAGCTAACTATACTGTATTTATAACAATTAGTCATAATAATTGAATTGATAAAGTTATTTGTTTATAATATAAAGTTAGGTGATTATTAGGTGATATGAAATGAATGGTGTAGATTAAAGTTGAATAATTGAATTGATTTGTTTATAATATAAAGTTAGGTGATTATTAGGTAATATGAAATGAATGGTGTAGATTAAAGTGTGAATTATTGTTGAATAATTAAATTGATTTGTTTATAATATAAAGTTAGGTGATTATTAGGTGATATGAAATGAATGGTGTAGATTAAAGATAATATAATATTTGAAATGGATGGTGTAGATTAAAAGATGATCTTTAAATGAATGGTTTAGATTAAATGAATGATGAGATTTTTGGCTATAAATAGAAGCCTTAACTTAAGGATTTTTCATAAACTTCCTTACTTGTTCTTTCTTTCTCTCTCTAAATACTTCTTGTGAAAGTTCTCTCTAAGTGTGCTTAAGTCATCTTGAGTATTTGTGAAGATCTATAAGTATACGTGTACTGTTCAAGTTAATCAACCTCATTTAAATCAATATCCAGTCACGTGTTACGGTAAGGGATACCATCTTTTTCATCTTCCATTATTCAAACATACTATGGTAAGGGATTATCATTATTTGATTCTCGATAATAATATTGTTTCTTCCTTACTCATAAGACGTGCCTTTTATTTCCATGTATTAAATTGTGGGAATAACCTTACGGAGCGGATTGCCGCCTGTTGGTGAATAACCTTTCGTATTCATTCATTATTAATCTCTGAGAATAACCTTACGGAGCGGATTGCCGCCTGTTTGGTGAATAACTCTTTGTACTCAAATTCTATTAAATTGTGGGAATAACCTTACGGAGCGGATTGCCGCCTGTTTGGTGAATAACTCTTTGTACTCAAATTCTATTAAATTGTGGGAATAACCTTACGGAGCGGATTGCCGCCTGTTGGTGAATAACCCTTTGTATTAATTTCCTTCACCTTTTGTTAATCAAACCTGCTACGGTAAGGGATATTATTTTCTTTCATACTCCTAAATCGAAATTTATTATGGAACTATTGCTTCTATAATTCCTGAAAATATTATATGTTCCATAATAGTTGAACTTCATTATTTCAACTGAACCTTCCTATTTACGTGAACCTTTCTATTGAATTGTAACCGTTATTCTGAACTGTGGATCTTGAATATCATTTTTAAATTTCACTCCACATCATGTTGACAATTTGGACATTATTTGAATCTGTACAAAGTAAACTTCCGATACTTATTGTTATCCTATTTCTTCTGTTCATCATTTATATCATTCTAATCATCCAAAAATCAAGCTGTTGTGAATATCTGTGGCCGGGGGCACAGATGTGATATATTTGTTGAACAGATGATAGGTTAAAGGCGATATAATAGGTTAAAGGCGATACATCTGTTCGGTGTCTTTTATGGCACGTGGTGAATGTTCTCTTTGGCCCGTAGTGCAAAGATGAACTGTTGTTTGGTATGATTATGACCAAAGGCTGAATCTGGTATAATCATGACCGTTGGTGTTATATTGAATGTCTTTGGCCCGTAGTGCAAAGATGAACTGTTGATGTGCATGATTATGATCAGGAACTGTGAATTTGTATTATCTTGACTAATGATATTTCAGATGATAAAAGTTGATGATGTTTTTCCTAAAAAGAGAACCGAGTGGACATTATAGTCTGCATTATTCTTCTAATAGATTACTCATTACGCTGCTATTATTGATCTGAACGTTGTTTAAGAATTTAACTGCAGTTTTTGATATAAACCTTGTAGTCTATTGTATTCTATCAAGAACTCAATTGTTGAAGACTAATGATAATTTATTCATCATTATCTTAGTCATGATATTCTTTACTGGGCTATTTGAGCTCACCCTTTCTTTTGTTCCATTGTTTTTCAACAGGAGATGGAAACATAACAGGGTCTAGCCGGGGAATGGAGTGAGGGTCCGAGGAATAGTTATCATAGTTTTCACGTTTTGTAAAATAGTGTGGCAATAATAGTGAAGACTTAGTTGTGTATTATTATACACTGTATTGTTGTACGTTGTGCTTTGTTGTAATAATTTTGTTGTAGTATTTTGACGACTCAAGTTTGGGCTGTGTGGGCCCAGATTTGGGGGCGTCACATGTATAACAAATTTGTGGGGAGTATTCATGACTTTTTTTATAGCATAATGTTGTTTATAAGTTCTAATAATTTTATAGATGCATTAGTAGCGATATTAATAGTAGATAATAGTTGTGGTTTGAACATTTAAACTCATTTTATTATTAGTTTACTTATTTACTTTTTTTATTCTATAAATAACATATTTACTAGAAAAAAATTGTAACCGTAAAATATTAACCGAAATTGTTATTAATCAAACGGTTTGGTTAACCGTGATTAGAGTTACTTCTATAATATTAACCGCATTATACCATTTGGTAGGTGTAACCGTACCAAACGGCACCACGCACGCCCCTATGAGAGAGTATAAATTTATTTTCCCTTTTGTCCGTGTATTGGTTTGTGTATGTTAATTGCTTTAATTGATTGTTGGGTTTGTGAAGAGAGAGAGAGAGAGAAAGTAAATTAATTTGAGTTTTTCATGTGTGATGTAATTGATTTATTATTTAGCTAAAATGTGATATGAACAAGGGTAAATTAATCAATATAAATTTTTATTTAGTTGAATTATGTATTTTAGACATTTTTTAGGATAATTTTTTTTTTGTCACTTAAATTATTTTTTTGGGACGAATGAAGTATATATTTTTGAATTAGCAGATGTGTATATTCCGTTTCCACGTGAAAACAAGCCAAAATTAAAATAAATAATTGCAATGTGCCCCATTCTTTTTGCCCATTTAATATCACCTTCCGAAATAATATAATATTAAAATATTTTTTTGAAATCTCATTTGAGATCAAATTTTAAAATTATTAATATTACTCTTTATATAAACTTTAATACTCACTCTTTCTATATTATTTGATCATTGTTAATAAGATATTTTTAAATTCAAAATTAATATAAGGTTTTTTAATTTTAATTGATACAATGATAAATATTATAAACTGTATAAAAAATATTACTTATTATAAAATTTATTGTTTTATAATTTTTTATGAGTCATCTTAATTTTGAGTTTAAAAATATTTTTAATTGACTTTCAAAAGTCAATAATGATTATATAATTTGAAACGGATGAAGTATTTGCAAGGAAGATGTAATTTAAAAGCAGGAAAACACCAAACACTTGCGAATATTTTTAGTACTCCTTCCATTTAATTCACAAAAAAATAATTCATTAAAAAAAGAAAACAATAAAAAAATGTTCCAAACATATATAGTGTCATCAGAATTTTATTGTCACTAGACTGATAATACAAACTAAAATTGCGGTGTTTGTTATTTGATATTATAATTTGAGTATAAATAGTGTAGTATAGATGGTAGTAATAGATTGAATATAAGATTAAAGAGTTCTATGTATATCAAAATTATTGTATATATTTTTTAATGTGTGCATATAAATCATTGGAATAATACAATAAATGATTCAAAAAAATTAATATAATTATGAATATAATATACATTGTATCAACACTAATGAAGAACTCAAGATTAACTCAAAATATCTCAATTAATTTGAATAATATCCCTTGTTATATATAGTAAATAAATAGCATTGCTAATAAACGACCTCCTTTAAAGAGAAAAGATTAAACAAAATATATCCTTAAATTATTTATTTATTTAGGAAATGGTGGGAGTAAAAAAAGAGTGCTCCACGTCACATGGAAGATAAAAAGAGGATGTCTGCGTGAGAGAGAAAGTCTAGTAATCTGCCCAAGCGGTGTTTCCGGTGAGTGACAATCGTCCTTCTGCTGTGTTTGGGAAAGAATGGTGATATGATGATGGTTACACCTGAAATCTATTGACATATTGCATCATCCAATATATGTGTTCTGATTTTCGTATTATAGGACAACGTAGTTATTATAAAATTTTGCTATAAATAATGATCATAACAATAATTTTGCTATAAAAATAGTTAAATTTATTATTTTTATATTATAAATTCTATTATTTTTATAAAAATTATTATATAAATCGTTATTACAAGTCATTACTTAGTATTTTCCGTCATTATCTACGTTAGCAATACATAGCAGCACCCACTTGTAGTTGAAAAAGGGCCTCCCTTCCTACTATAGTCTGTTTATAGTCCGACAGGAACAGAATATTCTTAGTACTATCATAATTTATAGTAATTTGTTGTATTATTATTACCATGCCATACTTCCCATGATTCATCATGGACTGATTTGACATACATTCAAATAAAGATGTTTGGGCTACCCAATGGGCTTCATTAACTGTGGCCAATCATCAAATAAAGAAAGTCACGAAGCGGATCAATTTTGACTGCTTAAATTATTAAAAAAATAAAAACAAAAACAAACAATAACTAAACCATGCCCATATTAATGTGTGAATCTTTCTCCCGTCGAAATTACCCAATAACAAGATACCTATACATTGAACAAATCATTAAATACCCCACAGATCAGATCACGATTCAGAATGTTCAAAAATATTCCGATATAATAGTAAATACAGGCGATTAAACGTCATAATAAATAACCAAAATATATATTAGAATAAGTGTAAGATATTTGATAACTCTTGTTTTGCATGTAGAAAACATTACTCGGTTCTCTTGTGAAGCTTTGTGTATATACTTATGTATGCACCATCAGGAGTCCCATCAACTTCATTAAATAGAAAAATAATATCTTCTCCCACTAATTCAAACCGCTTAAAAAAAATAAAACTCGAATGGACTAACTCACAATCCAAGGCCATCATAGTATGTAAATTAATTGAGTCCAATTCCAAAACAAAATAATCTTTGCCCTATATTAAAATATAAAGTCTAATAAATTATATCCCACCACTCCACAAGATTTTGGCAGTAAGTATTTCAGGACCGTAATGTAATAAATTCTTATAGTGTCCAAAAAACACGGTGTACATTTAAGAACAACTTAAATAATTATTGAAAAGTGATAATTAAATGAAATTATGAAGAAGAAAAATCAAGTGAAGGCGTGTCATTTTTAAATGATTATAAACTTTTTTTTTTAAATAATTTAATTACGGCTTATTTTTAGAACAATTACTTACTCTTGTTAAGAGTACGTACTCTTATTAAGAGTAAGTCGTGAGATGTATATCTTAAGATATATATCAAAGATATTGTAGAGGTTAGGAAATACAAATCCATCTGATAATGAATGCAAGCTACATTTGCCTTATTTTAAAAGTCGCATGGATTGAATATTAAAAGTAAAGGGGTTTTAGATTTGCGCAGGAAAATTAGGTGCATAGCCGGTGTAGTTAGTAGTGTGAAAAGGGATCGTAGACCGTGGATATTGTCTAAAACCCAACCCACATAACTCGCTAGAACTACGTGGTCACACAGGTCAGAGGCTAGTTTTGGTGTGCGGCTCCAACTAAACTCATGATTGGGAAGCCAAACAGGACCCAATAGACATAAGCAGAAGCTCACGTGTCTTTGACCCCCTCACGACTTGACGAACCTTCCAAAACCCAACTCCTTACAAGCCCTAATCTCTCTCCCTTAAAATTATTACTACTACTAAGCTCGCTCGATCACTCAGTGATCATACAATTCCAGAGAAATTGGCTGAATTTGAATGCAATTCGATTATCTGAGTATCTAAATCAGGTTAGTATTACTTCCTTAACTTCATTTGTTCTTTCTGTTTCAGTGCAAAATTCGTTTTCGTGATTTAGCTTGTTCTGAATCGGAATTTACCGGAAGAGTTTTATGTGGAACTTGAATTTTTACTGTAAAGTTGATAAAGTTTGTCTCTTGTTCTTGTTGTTCATTTCTTTGGCGAATTCTAATGAAATTGTATTCGCCAAGTTAAGTGTTTGTATATATGACTACATGTGCATTGCTCTGGTTGAATTTGAGTGTAAATTGAAGTATCAATCAGTAGAATTATGTAATGAGAACTTGTTCTGAGCTATTTTCTTTATGATTTTTGCTCCATTATGTACAGAATTCAGTTGTCCAGATTATGTCAGCAAGTACTGTTGGCTTTGCTCACTAGAATTGACTTCTCAAAAAGACTTAAAGGAAGATGGGGCTTTGTGTTTCTTGATTGAAAAGTGGGATATGGAATGTTTGGTGAGCATATTGCGGTGTTTCTCGTGAGTGGATGATTATTTTGATTTAATGGTAGTAAAGAATTCAGTAATCAAAATGCCAGCTAGTCAGCATTGCTCCCGGATAGACACCATGGAGCTGAAAGTTAAGATTGAAAGCAAGCTTGGTCAACAAAAAGCGGAGAACTACTTCAATCTATTGAGCAGATATTTAAGTCTTAAGGTCAGTAAACCAGAGTTTGATAAGCTTTGCATTGGCTTGGTAGGGAGAGAGAACATTTGCCTTCATAATGAACTTATCCGAGCAATCATGAAAAATGCAACCCTTTCGAGGACACCCCCACCAAAACCAATCAAACAAAAAGGTCCCTTGAGTGTTAAAGTGCCAAATGGGTTTCAGAAAAGTAGTCTTCAGTCGCTTTGTAGAGATGCGTTTCCGCAGTCTCCTAGAAAAGGAAGGACTCCAAATCTTCGTGAGCGCAAATTTAAGGATCGACTAAGTCCTCTTGGGCCTCATGGGAAGACCCATGGCGTTTCATTTGAAGATTTGACCACGAAAGGTCAAGAACATCGAAGTGTTACAGAGCTAGTTTCTCTAGGTAGCAGACCACCTGTTGAAGTTAACTCTGTTGAAGAGGGAGAAGAGGTTGAGCAGGTTTCTGGAAGCTCAGGAATTTATAGTAGGAGCCCTGTGAGAGCTCCTCTTGGCATCTCCATACACGCAAAAGAAACACGGAAAGCACTACGAAGTGGAAGTACTCGTGCTTTATATACTCATTCTTGTCATAATAGTGGCGAGCTACCTGCTACCAGTTCTTTAAAGGACAGGTTGGATCAGAAGATGGAGATGGAGGGCTTGACAATTTCAATGGATTGTGTTAACTTGTTAAATAATGGGCTGGATGTTTTCCTGAAAGGATTGGTAAAACCCTGTTTGCAGTTAGCTGGTTCAAGGTCTGAGGACAAGCACCTGAACCAAGTTAGTTATCAGGCTGCATCTGGTTTAAATGGAATGAGGCCTATGAGATACATACAAAGACCAGCCACATCCTTTTCTGCATCTATGTTGGATTTTCGGGTTGTAATGGAGTCAAATCCCAGGATACTTGGAGGAGATTGGCCAGTGTTACTTGAGAAGGTTTACTTGCGTGCATCAGAGGATTGCAGCTGATTTCGAAACGATTTGGGTGGGATCATGATTCCAGATTCATCTTAAGATGATGATGAGTTATAGTGATTCTATAATCCACTATAAGATTGATATAGACAGTGTTGTAGGCACATGTTAAGTAAGTAATGCTGAAGTATCGATGTGGTTAAAACCTACAATTTTTTTTGGATCAAGGTGATTAGGTTGTATATAAATTTCAGTGCTGATTGTTTTTGGAATGGAACTGCTTACCTGGTAAAGTATAAAGATATGTGTTCTTGTAAGGATTTAGTCATTACAGATAGTTTAGGTGCCTTCCTTCTTTTCACCTAATTTTTATACTTGCTAATCTTATTGATTTTATGTTTGTTCTTAAAAGCTTATATCTGGAGCATCCAAACCTAGTTTTGTTGATTTATTATGAATTTTCTTCTCCTTGTCCCTGTTGCTCTAAACAGCTATACTATTTTGGATACTTGAATAAAGTGTTCATAACCTTGAGTTGAATAGACTGGTGTTCCGATAAGATTTTTTTTTTCACCTTTTGTTATCACATGTAATTATTTTACTTTCGCCTATTTGCTTGCTCTTTTTCCACTCAAAATGTTTTTTCCAGTTTACATCTTCGACGGTTAATGATTTTTGTTGTTCGAAAGATTTAACCTCTATCGAATATAGTTTAATGTTTATATTTATCAAAATGAAAAAGTAAGTTTGTTGTTCTTTTTTGTGGAAAATATTTTAAGGCTATAATGTCACCCAAGACATAATTTTCATGAAAATATAACACACTGATGAAGATATTGAGGTTCTGGCACTCTATAACAAATGGTTCAGTTTTCTTTTCTTCTCGCTGGGAAGTATTTTTGAAAATTCGGTTGGTCTATCATTTTCCGCATATTATTAATCTTATTTATGTTGATATCCATTTTGCAATCATGGAATTACGAGACATTTCGGTTCAATTTATTTGTCTAAAAAGGAATTTAATATCGATCCCCCGAGAATTTAACTGTTAGAGGGAGAATTATGGATCTAATTTGGTATTCTTCTAGCTAGCCAAGCGATGTAGCCGGAATCTAATCAAAACTGAAAGTAAAACAAACAATGGATTAGAATTTTGATCTTGCTCTTTGCTTGGCCTACTTTCGCAAATCAGTTGGTAGCGCAGTTCTTTCTTATTAGGCTTACTCCTGGTTTATAGCATGGAGGTAACATGATTAGATCGCCATTCTGAATAAGCTTTGTGTGCTGACCAAATCCAGCTTGACCATTATACTTAATTTTTTGTTTCCATGTCGAGACCAGAATTTCTCAAGGAAGCAGGTAGCTTGGTCTGGTTGTCATCACAAATCACTGACTGGCGTGTGCTTAAACAGGCCTGATATACTTTTTTTAATAGAACTGATCGAGGAGAAGGAAAATCCACATGGAGACTTGCTGAAAATCCTAACATTTGTAGTAGTTTAAGGATTGCTTATGCCCAGTTGAGAAAATTATAGAACCCGATGAGCAGAAGTAAAGGTGTATATTTCTGTTAATATTGTTTTATGAATTTATTTGTTGTTACAATACAGGGTGTAGTTCCCTTACTACACTGGGCAGAAAGCAGAAAGATTATTCCCTGAGGTAAGTTGTACAAGAAGATTACTCTATTTTCACCCACTGCACTCATTATGCAAATTATGCTGGGAAGAAATGCAGATGTGCATGTGATTACTTCCTTACTGTGAGATACACATGTTCAGAATGATTGTTCCCTGAGGTAATTTGTACTTGACACTTTAATCTATAAAAAAAGGTTGTACTTGACATTTTCATTTTTACGAATGTTCCTCTTTCTTGTGTCTAGTTCTTGAACAAGATTCTGTAGTTTTCTTAAGGCCATCGTAAGATTCTATTGTTCAATTACCATTGTTGCTGGCTCGGCCAGAATTTCTTAAGCAGATAGAAAAGCTTATATTTTTGTACCTGACTAGTCGTAATGTGATGATTATATTTCTGTTGTGTATGTGTCATTGTTAATTAGCGTATCCTTATTTATTTCTTGTTTCAACAGTTCAATAACATTTGGTCCTAACTTCTAACTACTTTTTTTTTTACTTTTTTTTTTTTAGAATTGCAATTTCTCCTAGATACTTACAAAAAATAAGAAGAAGAAACACAAACAAATCGTCCTAAGTGAGAACAAAGGTCGAACCCAGTGCACAAGGCTCCCTCAAATAGTAGGGTCAGATGTAAACAATGTTGCAACCTTACCTCTATTTAAGAGAGGCTGTTTCTAGGGCTTGGCATGACCAAGCATTCAACAACTGGTCCTAAGTGTGAACAAACTAGGATAATTATGTTCTGCTTATGTGATATCAAGTATTATGGCTTATTTTCACGAGATTTCTTTTGGCAGTATTACGAGATTTCGTAAGAGTTTTTATTTATATCTACCATATTCTTTAATTTACTTCTCATATTGTGTTAGAGTGCATATTGCAGGTGCTAGTATTGCTCAGGCATGTCTGCAGTCTGGTTTGATGCTTTCTCTGGTTGGGAAATAAGTTAGCGACAGTTCAAACTAAACTTTGAAATGTTGATGCTTTACAATTTTGCATGTTTGCTACGCCAATCTACTTACCTAATTCTATGTTTTCTTGTGTTCAACCAAGGAAGAAATCATGTTTGCATAATCTGCTCTCTTCAAAATGATATCCAGCATGTTTCCCTTCATTCTCTCACGTTAAATTACGTGCTCTGAACTGATAAAAACTGCAGTTACTGGCTTATCAAACAAGCTTGATTAGGTTATTAATTTTGCTCAGTGTTCACATATTTTTATTGCTGTGTGAGCGCTGTTTGTCGATCCTTATATTTTTAGGATAAGAGATTGTTGCACTGATGGTGGCTTTAACTTGCATTATGACCTTCTTCCCAACTATATCGGAATGACCTTGCTCGTCTTCTGTTATACAGATCCTTATCTACACGAGAAACAGCAATCGGTTAAATTTGAGAGTCAACCACTGCAAATTGGTAAGTTACAGTTGCTCTAAACTGATAATTCTCATTCTTCACATATTACTTGTGGCTAGAAAAATTTAATTCTTTTGATCTACTTATCCTGGGGACGAAATTTACTTATAAATGGAGAAGTAGATCTGACGAGTTACCAAGACAATTGATATAGGACAGAGGAAATACACCTAAATTCACATTCCTTGGCTCTGAGAGGGGTGAACATATATGTCTTCTTGTTATCATCTCCCTTTGTTGGTGTAAAATTGTTGATCAATAACTTTAATGCTTGTTACGGAATCAATTTCTGTTAAATTCATGTCTCAGGTTTATGTCATACCATATGATCCCTATTACTGACTTTTTGACCAGGACCTCAAACCCCTGGAAAAAGGAAAATTTTGAGAATGAGTGGTTTCATTAACACTGTTCTTAAGTTTTAGGTAGTCCTCCTTTTCTTGGTTTCTTGTTTTTTTGCTCTATTTTTCATTCTTCAGAATGAGATCTAATATGATGTTGAATGTGATGCTTTCCCCGATAACTATCAGGCTATTCCAAGTAAAACAGAAGGGACCCAGTCATTATTTTACATTTCTCGTTTTCCGTTCTTCCTTTGACATGGTAGTGAAACTTAGATCGAAACCGGCACTGTGATTTGCCACCACTCATCAGAGTTATTCTTTTGGTGAGACTCTTTATGCCCACACCTTTAAGTTTGTGTTGTAGGATTTTGAGCTAGAGAAGTAGGCGCATATCTTTTATTTGATAGTAGGTTGGTAGGCGAACGCGAAATTCCATTTTAAGATGTCTACTTCATCCGTATCCTTAATTGATTAACAAAGTGTAAGAGTTATCTTTACTTTATCCATTTTTGCTTCCGATATTTGTTTGCTGACTAATACTGTTGTTGCAAGTGATTCTCCTATTAAAGATTAGCTGGTGTGAGATGCTGTTTTGTGTTGAAAGGCAAATACATCTTTGTACAAGTCACATGATGGCCTCACCAGAATCCTAGTTGGACATGATTAGTTAAAGATAATGATGTTACATTTAAAATGCATGCAGATTGATTGAGCTGGTATTCTGTGGGTACGACAAGTTTAAACTGTTGACGTATGAATCATGCGGTATGATTATGTTTTATGTATCAGTTTAACATTAGCAAGCTCGAAAACTAAGCCGTGAGTAGATTCTCAAATTTATGGTTTTTGAAATGCGACTAAGAATATTACTTTACGATTTGCAGGCGAATCACGGAATTGTGCTCGGAACAAAGTTAAAGGCGGTGAGCATTTTGCAAGGTTCGTGTGATCCAGGTAAGAACTCAGTGACCACTAAATTGGGGAAAATATTCTTCTTGCTCAAAGCAGAAAGCTAGAAAACAAAGCTGTAAATTCATGTTTAAATCCAACTTAAAAAATAATTACAGCATAATTAAAAATATAATTTGATCCAGCATATATATGAGTGTGTTTGTCTGGCTCATGTTGTTTCATATCTCATGTCCAATAATGACCATACTTTGGACATGTTTTTCCATATTTATTTAATTAAATGCAGAACAATCCCGACGTATATTTCCGTTTCTACTCATTCCGGTCTTGACTCCAACGCGTCCCAGTTTTGTCATGGCCGTACTAAAGGCTTTTTGGAAGGCTGCCGAGTTGCTGGCCCACAAATTTACCGTGGGCCTGGATCTCAAATCTGTGAATAGGATCTGGTCCGAAGAGAATAAGCCCAGGCCTTGCTGGAGATTCTTAAAGTAAACATTATCAAAGATTCTCGGAGTGTTTGGGTCCATGTTTATGGCTATTGTGGGGTCAACGTTTTTCGGGCACATTGACTGCAATTGAGTCGCATACGTCTTGTTTAGTGTGGGGTCCACCGGATTCTTTGGACTGAAATTGTAAATCCGGTTTGCAAACTTATTGCAGTGGGAGAATCCTAAGGTATGGGCAGCTGCAAAAAAGACACTAGCATATTGTCAATAACACATGTGATGTCGAAATAAAATATTACTTGTAATATTCTTCGATTATATTTCGTAGTTAAATTAGTGAGTCGGTCGGAAATAGAATCAACGAATAATCAAATATGTAAAGACCTATTATAATGTTAAAAATAAACAGGGTAACTTAAATCCGTATCATAGTACTCATTTCGTTCTGAATTATAAGATAAATATTGACTTTTTAAAAATTAATTTAAAAAAATTTAAAATTAAAATGATTCATTTAAGTTTTTAAAACAATAAATCTTGTAATTAGTAGTAATTTTTAGATAATTTATAATATTTATAAATTATATTGGCATAAATTATATAAATTTATTTTAATTTTAAGTTTAGAAATAATTTAAAAAAAATTAATATTAATTTTATAATTTAAAAC
Source organism: Hedera helix (assembly GCA_947179155.2). Classification (NCBI taxonomy): domain Eukaryota; kingdom Viridiplantae; phylum Streptophyta; class Magnoliopsida; order Apiales; family Araliaceae; genus Hedera; species Hedera helix. The sequence continues at coordinate 42,792,255 of OX359270.1, read as the reverse complement.
AAATGGAGTATAAGAGAAAAATAATATGCCTTCATATTTTTAGAAGCAGAGAGAATATTAAATATCTAGTAAAATTTATACCAATGAAGTTAAAACTACATAATTTGATTATAAATAAATTAAGTTGTATCAACATCTTCTGGAGAGTACTAGTATTAATTTTCACAGAAGACAAATTAAACAAAACAAGGCAAGGCAAGGCAAGGCATACATACATGCCGGACTGTAATCATGTTTAATTACCTGATAGCGCAATCATATCTGTTTGACTTAATCCGTTGGTAGCAAACATGGTATTGAGCTGAGTCAAACTGAAAGTAGGTTTGGGAAGCTTCCCGTTCACATTTGAAGAAAGTGATACCAGCCCATCTAGTCTTCCCAACTCCACAGGGTAAGAAGGTCCACCAGACTGCTTGTTGCATGTATGTAACGCCATAATTAGCCATTGCCACAAGATTTTTTTATATTTTTTCTTCTTCTTGTAGAACTAGCTCTATTCTCATTATGTCATATATAATTTATGTTTTTATGCATAACAATATAAAATTAGCTCTAACAGTTAATTATCACTTTTAATAATGATTATGGACTAAAAATTCATCTTTAATATGTACGAATTTTCTAAATATAACTCTTTTTATGAGACAAATAGAATGTGAAGTTGTTGAAATCTTTGATCAAGTATAAAATTAAGACGACATGACATGATTTTCAGGGGGAGTACTGGAGTAGTAGTATTAGCTTAGCTCCATCTGTGATATGATTTTTTTTGATGAAATTGTCTCCGTCAGTGTCTGAGTTAATTAGTAGTAAGTAATTATGTACCCTATCATTATTATATATGCATGATCCCTTGCTTGGTGTATACATAGATTTGATAAGAAGGGAAGAGTAGTACGCACGTAATTAAAAAATTAGTTACCAGGGCAACGACATCTCGGGTGGCAATGGCAAGAATGTCAGCACAGGAGACCTTGTTTCTGCAACGTGGGATAGCATCAACAGCGGCTTTAGCTTTGATAACCGTGTCGAATCCGTCTCCAGCTAGTGACAGATTATCTGGATGATCCTTCTCCGCTTTGTTACTTCCAGAAGATGCTATTATAACTGAAGCATCACAACCCTATATGTATACATATATACATACGTAAATTCGTCAAACACGTACAATTAGCCTGCAGTTGGACTGTCGAATATATATAGATGAAGCAATTTTGTAATTCTTTTTAATTTGTGGGAAATTAAGTTTACCTGAACAAAGCAATCATGGAAGAAGAGACGAAGAGTAGCAGGGATTGTAACAAAAGTTTGTTGAATTTTAGTTCGTACCACATTTCTGACAATGGTTTCCACATTTGGACACACGTTCGCGTAGTAGTTTGGTACAAGTACTTGTGCCGATCCCGATATGAGGCACACACTAACTGAAAGTGACCACAAACCTAATACGAGAATGTTGAATTCACCCATTAATTTGGACCTGGATTCAGAAGAATTTGATCTATATATAAATAATGTAGATATACACGCACAGCAAAACCAAATAAATAGTGGAAGAGACGAGAAAAGTAGTCTGCAGGATGACGAGATACATTCCTATTGGCTATTCCTGTTTAAAGGGAGGACAAGTTTAGATAAATAATATTCAAACACTATATTTATTTTAATTATTAAAAAGTGGGGTATAACACAGATTTTAATTTTATGCTTTACTTTTTAATAATTAAGATGAATATATTATTTGAATATTGTGCCTTTATACTTATTATTAGGAAGAGGACTTGGTCTATCATGACCCAGCCAGCCAGTTGGCCTTAGGATCTTAATTATTCTATGACTTACAAGTCTCGCTATTATATTCTGTCTGTTTTAATATTAAAGATATATTTTTAAAACATCGATTTTTTAAAATAATTTTATATTATTAAATATATTCTTAATATTGACTAAAATTTTAGTAATAATGGTGTGATACTAGATATAATAAATATAAAAATAATAGAAAAAATTAGAAATATCACAATATTTTATAATTTAAAAAAATAATTAAAAAGATAAGTATATTTATAATTCTAGAAGGAAAGAGTTAGTATTTCTGAATATAAAGACTTTTTCTGAAAGAGACATTGATCCTTTGCGCTGTTTATATCTTCTCAACTGCTCCCTCTTTGATTCTTCCAACAGGCCAAAAAAATAAAAATAAAGTTTAAATTAGTAGACGTGGTCCAAGTGAAAAAGATTGAACAGCTAGAAAGAAAGATGCAGTTTAAATTAGTATTCACGTTAAGACAGCTATCTATCGGCTTTCAAAATTTAAATACCCAAGAAGAGCCGGGGACCACCCCAAATCCGACCTGGCATGTCTTCTATGTACGTGGGGGATTTAGATTCTGTGAAATTTCATATTTTTTATTATATGTAAATTTATAATTTTTATAAAATTTGTTATACTAAAAATCGTACTCGCTATTTTTGTCATTTAACATTTATTTTTATTGACCACAGTAAAAATACAATATTTACGATAAAAAATAGAATAAAACTAATAGTAGCTTATAAGTTATATATGTATCATCAAGAACCTCAAGAATGTGACAATTCCGTGTATGTGTAACATGAAAGTAGTAGCGGAATCGGGATTTGAGTTTAGCGTAGAAAAAAATTATTTTTTATTTAAAAAATTAGAGTGAGATATATTTTTAAAATAAGGACTTATAAAAAAAAAATTAGGTTGATAAATGTAACATTAAAAATGTAGTAATGGAGATTATATTATAGAAATGATAGTAATTATACTGTGTTTATATTGTTTTTAAGTTTTAAAACAACAGGAAAGGAAAATAAATGAATGGAACTTCAGTTTAATATCCATTTCTCTCGTTAGTATTTTAAGGGACGGAAAAGAAAAAACAAAAAATTGGCCACTTTTTTTTTTTTTTTTTTGAGAAATTTTTCATTAATTAGGAAAGGGAGGTGTTTATTATGCAATTTGTATGATTTTTTTTTTTTTTTTGGGCCAAAAAAAAGTTATTTATGTAAGAAAGATATAAGGAGGGTGTAACTATAGATTTATTCGTAACATAATACAACTCATTAATAATTGCTTATAGTTAGGTAACAATTGTTTAGTTTAAAAAAAAAAATTGTTTAGTTTAGACATTTGGCATTGCTCACAAAGACGACCCCCCCGGGATCGTGATGTGACATGATTTTCTTTCAATCATCTAACAAACTTTTGTTGCATGCTCGAAAAGAACGCAACACCTAACATGACATGAGGGGATTCGCTTAGATGATGAATATTAAGTTAGTTAAACACAACTTGTTTTAATTTAAATTAGTTGCATGAGAGAACACAACACACGGTGTTAAAATCCACAGCTTTTCAAAACTACCTTTACGCGTGATATTTCTAATTCACGTGTGTTGTTGGGTAGTTAATTAATTGCGTGCATACGAAAAAGACTAGCTAATGAATCAGAGGCCGGGTTCCGCCTTAAAACTTATTTCCTTATCCTTTTCGTTTCAAAATAAAATATCACGGTTATTTTTAGTTTTATTCCAATATAAATTATCAAAATGACTTTGGGAATTATAAAAAGACGAGCCTTGATCGTCTCTCGAGTTTTTATAGAATGTAAATAACAACGTAAATAAATACAAGAGATATATATGAAAGAATTAAGATGGGACCCGCATTAATTTATTAAATATTATCTTTTAATTAGAATTTTACGCTAGTCGTAATTTAATTTTGTTATGAGATTTGTCGATATATAAATTATTTTTTATTTCTATATTTTCAATAGGTTGATTTCGTATTTTTGAATTGAGTTTCAAACTAAATTGTATCACTTGACCTTAATCTGTGAAGTAAAAAAAATAAAAAATCTCAAGAATCTATGTCTGCCATTTTTATTTCTTTTTCTAATCTGATTTCTTTAAAATGTAATTGCTTGTCGTTTCATTTCAATTTGGAAAATTGGCAACTAATTAATATCTAGGACTTGTCTCTTGTTTTGATTTTTAGGGTCCATGAAATTATTAAAACTTAGTACTCCCTTCGTTATGAATTAGAAGATTATTATTAATTTTTTAAAAGTCAAACATATACGTTTTTAAATTTAAAATTAATATGATTGATTTAAGTTTTCAAAAAAATAAATTTTATAACTATAGTACTTTTTAAATAGTTTATGATATTTATAATTGTATTGAGATAGAGTAAATGAATTCATCTCAATTTTGAGTTTAAAAATATTTAAAATTGACTTTTTAAAAATCAATCTTATAATTTGGAACGAAAAAAGTATTATAATTCTTTTAAAAAAAATTTGAACTCCTTTTTAGTTGAACAAAATGTAGCCTAGAGAAATTATTATTTATTATGTAAATTTTTTTATGATGTTCTGTCTCAGCTACAATAAACATGTTTGCATTCCCATGCTCCTAGTACTATATAGAGCCTTTGTTGCTTGATATACGTGTCATTACATGTGAAAAAAGAATAAAGAGGAACTTTACATTATATTTGTGAGATTCATATAAGAAAAAGAAGAAGAATAAACTTAAATTAAGATGAAAAGAAATATAATAGAAAAAACTTATAAGTATTTGTAGACAATGAATAATGTAGAGACTCTCCATACAATTATTTTTTTTGCCAAAAAAAATAATTATTTATGTAAGGAAGATATATGTGCAGATATACTCATCTTATTATTCTTAATATATATAAATTGTCCTATGTCGAATAATACTTTATCTTATTATTCTTAATATATATAAATTGTCCTATGTCGAATAATACTTTAAAAATATGTTAACTATGTTAGCGTATAACGATTAGAGTTGAAAAATTTTTATTGTCAATTGATTTAGAGTTAAAGATATTGATATTTTTATATATTAAATTTGGGTTCATTTCAATTTAACTAACATAATATTAGAGCTAAGACTATTTTTAGTTACCAACTAAGGTGGTGTCTTTTTTTGTTGCTAAATTCTAAGGTGGTGTTTGATTATTTTTAAATATCTTTTAATAGATGTCCATTTGATTCGGCCAGAGACTATAGTTGTTTAGTAAAATTTATTTTGCCTCTTATTATCTCATGATTGGTAAGAGAAAAATATAATTCTAGAATGTTCTTAATTATATTATTAAATATATTCTTAATATTGACTAAAATTTTAGTAATAATGGTGTGATACTAGATATAATAAATATAAAAATAATAGAAAAAATTAGAAATATCACAATATTTTATAATTTAAAAAAATAATTAAAAAGATAAGTATATTTATAATTCTAGAAGGAAAGAGTTAGTATTTCTGAATATAAAGACTTTTTCTGAAAGAGACATTGATCCTTTGCGCTGTTTATATCTTCTCAACTGCTCCCTCTTTGATTCTTCCAACAGGCCAAAAAAATAAAAATAAAGTTTAAATTAGTAGACGTGGTCCAAGTGAAAAAGATTGAACAGCTAGAAAGAAAGATGCAGTTTAAATTAGTATTCACGTTAAGACAGCTATCTATCGGCTTTCAAAATTTAAATACCCAAGAAGAGCCGGGGACCACCCCAAATCCGACCTGGCATGTCTTCTATGTACGTGGGGGATTTAGATTCTGTGAAATTTCATATTTTTTATTATATGTAAATTTATAATTTTTATAAAATTTGTTATACTAAAAATCGTACTCGCTATTTTTGTCATTTAACATTTATTTTTATTGACCACAGTAAAAATACAATATTTACGATAAAAAATAGAATAAAACTAATAGTAGCTTATAAGTTATATATGTATCATCAAGAACCTCAAGAATGTGACAATTCCGTGTATGTGTAACATGAAAGTAGTAGCGGAATCGGGATTTGAGTTTAGCGTAGAAAAAAATTATTTTTTATTTAAAAAATTAGAGTGAGATATATTTTTAAAATAAGGACTTATAAAAAAAAAATTAGGTTGATAAATGTAACATTAAAAATGTAGTAATGGAGATTATATTATAGAAATGATAGTAATTATACTGTGTTTATATTGTTTTTAAGTTTTAAAACAACAGGAAAGGAAAATAAATGAATGGAACTTCAGTTTAATATCCATTTCTCTCGTTTGTGAGTATTTTAAGGGACGGAAAAGAAAAAACAAAAAATTGGCCACTTTTTTTTTGAGAAATTTTTCATTAATTAGGAGAGGGAGGTGTTTATGCAATTTTTATGATTTTTTTTTTTTTTGGGCCAAAAAAAGGTTATTTATGTAAGAAAGAGATAAGGAGGGTGTAGCTATAGATTTATTCGTAACATAATACAACTCATTAATAATTGCTTATAGTTAGGTAACAATTGTTTAGTTTAAAAAAAAAATTGTTTAGTTTAGACATTTGGCATTGCTCACAAAGACCCCCCCGGGATCGTGATGTGACATGATTTTCTTTCAATCATCTAACAAACTTTTGTTGCATGCTCGAAAAGAACGTAACACCAAACATGAGGGGATTCGCTTAGATGATGAATATTAAGTTAGTTAAACACAACTTGTTTTAATTTAAATTAGTTGCATGAGAGAACACAACACACGGTGTTAAAATCCTACAGCTTTTCAAAACTACCTTTGCGCGTGATATTTCTAATTCACGTGTGTTGTTGGGTAGTTAATTAATTGCGTGCATACGAAAAAGACTAGCTAATGAATCAGAGGCCGGGTTCCGCCTTAAAACTTATTTCCTTTTACTTTTCGTTTCAAAATAAAATATCACGGTTATTTTTAGTTTTATTCCAATATAAATTATCAAAATGACTTTGGGAATTATAAAAAGACGAGCCTTGATCGTCTCTCGAGTTTTTATAGAATGTAAATAACAACGTAAATAAATACAAGAGATATATATGAAAGAATTAAGATGGGACCCGCATTAATTTATTAAATATTATCTTTTAATTAGAATTTTACGCTAGTCGTAATTTAATTTTGTTATGAGATTTGTCGATATATAAATTATTTTTTATTTCTATATTTTCAATAGGTTGATTTCGTATTTTTGAATTGAGTTTCAAACTAAATTGTATCACTTGACCTTAATCTGTGGAGTAAAAAAAATAAAAAATCTCAAGAATCTATGTCTGCCATTTTTATTTCTTTTTCTAATCTGATTTCTTTAAAATGTAATTGCTTGTCGTTTCATTTCAATTTGGAAAATTGGCAACTAATTAATATCTAGGACTTGTCTCTTGTTTTGATTTTTAGGGTCCATGAAATTATTAAAACTTAGTACTCCCTTCGTTATGAATTAGAAGATTATTATTGATTTTTTAAAAGTCAAACATATACGTTTTTAAATTTAAAATTAATATGATTGATTTAAGTTTTCAAAAAAATAAATTTTATAACTATAGTACTTTTTAAATAGTTTATGATATTTATAATTGTATTGAGATAGAGTAAATGAATTCATCTCAATTTTGAGTTTAAAAATATTTAAAATTGACTTTTTAAAAATCAATCTTATAATTTGGAACGAAAAAAGTATTATAATTCTTTTAAAAAAAATTTGAACTCCTTTTTAGTTGAACAAAATGTAGCCTAGAGAAATTATTATTTATTATGTAAATTTTTTTATGATGTTCTGTCTCAGCTACAATAAACATGTTTGCATTCCCATGCTCCTAGTACTATATAGAGCCTTTGTTGCTTGATATACGTGTCATTACATGTGAAAAAAGAATAAAGAGGAACTTTACATTATATTTGTGAGATTTATATAAGAAAAAGAAGAAGAATAAACTTAAATTAAGATGAAAAGAAATATAATAGAAAAAACTTATAAGTATTTGTAGACAATGAATAATGTAGAGACTCTCCATACAATTATTTTTTTTGCCAAAAAAAATAATTATTTATGTAAGGAAGATATATGTGCAGATATACTCATCTTATTATTCTTAATATATATAAATTGTCCTATGTCGAATAATACTTTATCTTATTATTCTTAATATATATAAATTGTCCTATGTCGAATAATACTTTAAAAATATGTTAACTATGTTGGCGTATAACGATTAGAGTTGAAAAAAATTTATTGTCAATTGATTTAGAGTTAAAGATATTGATATTTTTATATATTAAATTTGGGTTCATTTCAATTTAACTAACATAATATTAGAGCTAAGACTATTTTTAGTTACCAACTAAGGTGGTATTTTTTTTTGTTGCTAAATTCTAAGGTGGTGTTTGATTATTTTTAAATATCTTTTAATAGATGTCCATTTGATTCGGCCAGAGACTATAGTTGTTTAGTAAAATTTATTTTGCCTCTTATTATCTCATGATTGGTAAGAGAAAAATATAATTCTAAATTATATAAAGATACGTCCGAATAAAACTGAATTTTTTCTGTACAAAAATAACCTGAAAAGATGGGATTCGAAGAGCGAACTCCATTAATGATTGCTTCATTTATGGAAGCACAGAGATTTCGAAATACATATTTGGAATTGGAAAAATATATTTTAACCGGTCTTTTTCTTCAGATTCAGCCACTGTTCTACACTGCGCTATCGCCGGCGGGTCTAACTCATCAGGGACGCAAAGAAGGCAAAGGCTACGCTTGTGCCGACTCAATTGGCTAGCCCATCCAGCTTATCGTACGGAATGATACTCGAATTCTCCATTGTCGTCTGCTTCGATTGAATCGGAAGGAGGTGTGGGCGTTGAAATTGAAAGCTTAGGGGAGAGAAAATACTAAATTGGACGGTAATTTCGCTTTAAACAAAACACAGGAGGGACCTTCGGCTTTGGGGTTGCCCATTTTTTTATTTAAGGCAAAAAAGGCAAATGCTTGCTACCTTTTAAGTATTTACTATTAATTTTTTTATAAAAATAATTAACTAATTAAATTAATTAAAAATATATTATTATATCATTTTATTAAATTAATTAAACGATCATTAAATTGAAGTCCATCTTTTTATACGTGACAGCCAAAAAATATAGTTCATTTATTTTATAACTAAAATGGCCACTGTCATGAGGCCTATGAGGACTTGGCAGTCACGCTAAAATAAAGAAAGGAACAATAAATTTATAATATTCTTTTTTTTCTTTAGCTTTTCTTTTTCTCTCTTCTCTAAGTTCCTTTCCACATTTCATTTGGGTTTAATCTCGATGGTTCTAAACCCTTCATATATCTCACCATCTTTCACCACTATAGAACGGTTTTAGATCTATCATCTTCTTACTTGAGGAGATCGGCGACATAAACCCAGAAATCCTCCAATTGGTTGAGAAAAAAGAGTACCCATTTGATATTTCGTTCCCGAATATTACTATCACATGAATTATTAGACTATGTTGATGTTTTCATTGGATTTGATACATTTTGTTTTATTATATTGTTGTCAAAATATTATAAATATGTATTTAAAATACCATTCAGACCTTTCTAGTTATTAAACATATTTTGTTTAAACTATTCAGAAGGTTAAAATGACAAAATACTATTATTCGAACATTTTGAAAAAATTAATTATCAAATAATATTTTTTTCATTTAGATACAATTCTAAATAAATGCTCTATATTATTCAAAATATCCAAACTTTTCAAATCTTAATATTTAATTTTATCAAACACAGGCTAAGTACTCTTCTTGGCCTTTATTTACTCTCCTTGGCCTTTATTTAGCAAAAAAAAAGACTTACCCATTAAATATTTTTTATAATTGCGCATTTTTTTTTTTATAAATCTAACAATTATGCATTGATAAGCTGAATATTCTTTTACAAAATGAAGGGAACACAAAAGGAAAAGGCGAAAACAAAAAACTTATGAAATTGAAAATTTTGAATTTAAATATTAATTTAAGTATACGTTATTTAAAGTTTATATCGACTAAAAAATAAATAAATTTATATTAATTTTTTATTTAAAACATCAAAAATTGGGTTTAAAGAAATCAAAAAACAAACTTTTTATTGAACGGAGTCGGTATGTGTCCGCTAATGCAGCCTTTCATGGAGAGAAGTTATTCAGTGATCTTAGGGTATTACCACGTAGTGTCCCAGATCAATCGCATGCTACCATTTCAGCATGTACATTGGATTTTTTATACGTGAGTCCACTGCATTTACTGAAATAACAGTATGTGATTGGTCTGAGACACCACGTGACAATATCCCAGAAACACTAAATAATTTTTCTATCATAGGGCATAAACCTTGGTGGGCCATTTGAGATATGGGAACTCTAAAATTAATCGAGAATGGGATTAGTCAAATGGTTTTTACAATAACAAGTACCATAAAATGGAAAAATTATTTAATGTTTCTGGGGCATTGTCATGTGGTACTCCAGGTCAATCACATGTTGTCATTTCAGCATGTGCAGTGTGCCCAAATATAAAAATCCCATTACACATACTAAAATGACAGCATATAATTAGTCTGAGACACCACGTGATAATGCTCTAGGAGTACTGAATAACTTCTTCATAAAATGTTAGTTATGAGGAAAAAAAATATTTAATAACCAACTATCAAAAGGCAAAAATCCAAACATAGAGAATTAAAATGAACAGTGCCAGTTATTACAGATTCTTCTATTTTTGGGTCACGAACTGATATTTTCACAGTAACAATTTTTATTTCAGCAGATGTGAGTCCCCTTTTTTAAACAAAAAATATTGACACAGTAAAGTAACAAGAAATAAGATTAGAATTCCCAATGTTCCCCTCTCACCTCTTGTATCTTATAGTCCTCTATCCCGTCATGTTCAAGGAAATATGGAGACCAATTGACCGGAAAAAGGAAGGTATGTTTTTTCCTAATAAATCAAGATGGGTGAGGGTATTAATTGATTGTTTTGATAAGAAAAGATCATTGGGAGTGTCTCTGTTTTCCTCTTTCTGTAGGAGACATGTATGGACGTAATTATATTCCAAATGAAGCTAGTGTAGAGGAGAGATAATATATTTGGAGGGGAGAGAGAGGAACTGCGAAAGAGGAAGATAGGGTAATTTGGGAATAATATCAGTTTTCTCCATCGCTTTCCCTGTTGTAGATTCATGTTTCTTGTGTTTGGGAAAGAACGACCATTCGACCTTAAAATTTAAATTGGGTTAAGCCAAATTCTGTGAATGTACATGTACCATCTGCAGTATTAGACTGTAGGCTGTATAATTACTATTATTTTTTTTACCTGTCCGCAATATTAGTATTATACTGCGGACAGGTAAAAAAATAAAATAAATTAATTATACCGTCTGCAGTCTAATACTAATACTGTAGATGGGTAAAAAAAAATTAATTAATTATACCGTCCGTAGTTTAATACTGCGGACAATACATGTACATTTATCGAATTTGGCTTAACTCAGGGTCTTTCCTCCCCAAACACTAAAAATATGAATATACAACAGGGAAAACAAGTGAGGAAGCAGATCTTAAAGAGAAAAAAGAGGTAAAATAACACTAAAATCTATACAGGAAGAAGGAAGTTAGAAATAACATACGACGTTTTTTGCTTTGACTTTGTCCCAATAATAGGTTGATTAACATTGAACATCTACACAAGCAATTATATAATAAAATCTCACATGGATTATGATAATATTATTTAGAAAATAAGTTTTTTTAATTATTTTGTTCTATCTTTTTCTTCTATATTGTCAACGCTATTTTCTTCCCCTATGGAGCCAAAATATACATTAACTTTCTCTTAGGGAGTGAAAATATACACTAAGCAAAATACGATTATGAAGAAAATGTATCATCCAGTTTTGACAGAGGATTAAATTGATGAAGTTATTTCCATGTTCAATATGAATCTACCTATTAAATTGGGGAAAGTCAGAGCCAAAAAATTGACGTATATTATTTCTATCGTCAGCAGTATAATACTGCGGACAGTAGAAATTGCAAATAAGTCATCAGTTGTTTAATATTTCGGACGATGAGTTTGTTCATTTAAATGTTGGGGATATTTTAGATAATATCCCTCGTCTACAGTATAATATTGCGGATACCTGGATATTATATTGTGGACCAATGTTTAAAAAACTGGACCGATCATCGAACCAAAAAAGTTACCGGGTGGATGGGTCACTGGTCCAACCAGTGGTCGAACCGTTATTAAACCAGTGACGTCATAAATACATAAAAAAATATATTATTAATAATTAATAAAATTTTAAAATATCTAATTTTTTATAAGCTAGAATATAGTAAAATAATGTTATAATATTATTAAAAATATTTTTGTAAAAAAAAAAAACTTGAAAACTAGCTCAACCGATTTTTGACCAGGTTGTTGACTTTCTAGTTTTTTGGCCGGACCGGACCGGAAAGTCGAGCGGTTCCGGTCGAACCGCGGTTCGACCGCCAGTCCGGTCCGATTTTCTCAACATTGCTGTGGACGAGGGCTATTTAAATTGTTAGATCTCAGCCTACACAGCTGAGATCTGTTGTAAAGATAGATCTACTTTTAAAACGTTGTCAATGAATCAATTGTAAGGATGTATGTGTGTGTGTGTGTGTGTGTGTGTGTGAACTAATTTAGATTTGAGATTCCCCTTTTGTTTGTAAGTATTTATTTGAGGGGAAGGGAAGGAAAAATAATTAAAATTTCTCAAAATCTCATATTTGTGAGATTTTTTAGGGAGGAAGGGAAGAAATTTGGAATAAAATTGATTCAATTTTTGGTTTAAAATTTTCCCCTCAAAAGTGGGAGGATTTGGAAGGATGGAAAAGGATAAGTAAATAAAATATTTTATTTCACCAAAAATAAACTTATAAACTAAATAATATGACAATTTTACCCCTTACATTGTCAACCTATCTCTCTCTCCGTGGATTAAGGGTGCACTACGGTCAGTTTGATCGGTAAAAAAATAAACAAACCATTTAGGTTGATTATAAAAAATTAAAAATTAAAACCGCCCAAATTTTTACTTCGTTATTGGTTTATTCGATTCGGTTAAATCGGTTGGTTTATTCGATTTTGTCGGTTATAAAATTTAAGCATAAAGAAAATAATTATTTTCTCGTAATCATAATTAAATAAATTAATACATTGGATTAAATGATTAAGCCACTTGTCAACAATAAATACACAGCCCTATCAACCTTTTTACCAAGGTATCCTCAATACCAGGGAGTTTATTCATTATTTGTCCTATATATAAAGTGAAGCTAATTTTGAATGAAGACTGCATATTTATATTGTTACTAAATGCCAAAAAATATTATGTCTTCAGAATTACCTAAGAGCTGAAGGATTATGTAAAAAGAATCTAGTCATCCATCGTAAGAAATTTCCTTACACAATGTTTTATAATATATAAATATATAAAATAATTATTAGAAAAATGTATATATTATATAATAATTTTAGGTAGTTCGGTCAGTTTAGTCTATTTCGATTTTTCAAGCCTAAATCGACCGGTCGAGATTTGATTCTTCAGTTTTGTTCTTTTCGATTTTTTGATTTTACATTTTTCGGTTTGATTTAATAACGGTTCGACTCAGTCCGATCGTTTTTCGATTATTTTTTATTTTGTGTGCAACCCTACCATGGACATTGCCTAGTGGCTTTATTATTTATTTTTCATAAAGAAAGGCGTGCAACTAAACTATACATTTGTCGTAACACAAGATTACATGCACTCCATTATCGTAGATTGTGCCAAAATATCACAAGATTATTTTTTTTGGAAAAAAAATAATATTTTCTCTATTCTAAATTACATAATTATTATTAATTTTAAAATTTTAAATTAAAATGACTTATTAAAAATTATAAAATAATCAAATTTATAATAAATAATATTTTTAAATAATTTATAATATTTATTATTATATTGATTAAAATTTAAAAACAATTATGATAATTTTAAATTTAAAAATTTCTTAAGTTAACTTTAAAAAGTCAACAATTATTAAATAATATGAAACTAAGAGTATATATTACGATCTTATTTATTCATTCTTTTGTTAATGGTTATATGAATAAATACTATTAATAATTTTTAAAAAATATATCTTTTATTATAAAGTCTGAAGTTTTTTATAACTATTATTTTAATGTAATTGAGTCACATCTTATTTTAAAATAAATTTAATTTATTTAATTAATTTTTTTTTTCATGAGCGAAGGGCGTCCACGTGGAGGCTAGTATAATATAATCATTATAGTGGGTTATATTTATTATCCTAATAAATTTCATATAGCGATATATTCTTTTCGTTTTAAAATTACAAGTATATTTTTCTAACAAAAATAAATATAGTACAAGTAAGTGTGTGAGTGTGTTTAACGAAGCCAAAAAAAAGACTAAGCAAAATAATTCTAATAGATTGATATTATTAAATTATATTGTTTTTTATATTTATATATGTAAAGGTAATATAGTAATAGTGTAGTTTAAAATTAAGAATAATTTTCATTTCCTTCCCTTCTTCTAATCTCACAAACAAGAAAAAATTTAATTAAAATTCCATCACATCCCTTAATTTTTTTCTGAAACTCACAAACATGACAAAAAAAACTATAATCCCTTCCCATCCTTTCCTATCCCATCCCCTCCATACTTTTCCTTCTCATTCCATCCCTCCAAACTCACAAACGTGTCATTATCCAAGATTAATTAAGTTAATCATGAGTACGTAGTTAGTCACAGTCGATATTAGTTTCATAATCTATACCACCCGTGATTTATCATTCCCAGAAAAACAAACAATTAATTGCAGAAACATATGGCCGATACCTACCCTAAAGAATAAAAGTGTTAACTTATCTGCAGGATTCAATACAATGCGTAATTAAATTAAGCTCCTGATCCAATGAACAGGTAAAAGAATTTTCTTTAAGATTTATGTAATAGACTATCTTTTTGCTTGTTCCTGTCTATGAATGAAGACAATACTAATAACTAATTAATTCAGGAGACAAACTGATAAAGAAGATGCACAAGGAGAAAAGGCAGCTAGCCAAAAGGTAGTAATACTTACTAGTAATGAAATGAAAGAAGATAATTTCATGCTATATATATATATATATATATATATATATATATATATATATATATATATATATATATATATATTATTTAATGGAAATCCGTTGTTTAAGACAATATTACCTGATATTCTTATTTTGCATATAACTTGCTTAGTTTAGAAATAGAAGAGTAATTTTTTCTTTTTCAAATCAATTCAAGATATTTTTAATTTAAAATTAATGTGATTCGTTTAAATTTTGAAATTAATTTATGGCTATATATATATATATATATATATATATATCTTGCAGTGAAATTAGGCCCATGGCTCAGCCTTTTGGGCAAGCCCCAATGTACCCACTACCCCATACTTCTGCACCTGCTTGCACCGGCAAAGCGTGCTTCCATCTCTCTCTCTCTCATATCTCATATTCTCTATAGGATTGTGTTTTTTTTGTTTTGTTTGGGCAGAACTCTCTAGGGTTGTGTTGGATTCAGTACAAAATATGTATAGTTGTATAAATATACATTAGGCACGACACATTATCCTTATACTATTACAGATACTCACATGCATGTGCTATCAGCTTGTGGATAACTATTAGCATAGATACATACACATATATCTTGACATGTACAAATAGATGAATACTAGTTGGGCCTATCATCAAGTTATATAATTTTATATATTTCTACATGTTTTTTGTGTTTATATAATTAAATTGTTATGCAAAAAAAAAATTATTTTGACTTTAAATAAATTATTTACAGTCGATCTTAATTTTTTTTATTGATGTATATGAATTTCAATTTCATTTTAATTCAATTTTCTTTATTTTTCTCAAAATTATTAAATCTACTTTAGTTGTTTCTCGATATATTAAACCCTATTCGGCAAGAATTTATAAGTTGGTCAAACTAACTTATAAGTCATTTTTTACCATTGAGATATTTGGTAATGACTTATTTTTTAATTTATAAGTCAAAATAAATAAACAACAATTTGGTATTTATTTAAAAATGACTTATAAGTTATTCCTAATAAATTGGTTTGACCAAATATAATGTCTATTTTGCCCCTCTTCTATTTTGTTAAATTACATCTTTATCCTTCGAACTTAATATCTATTTCTTCTCCAACGTAAATGAACATGTAATTAAAAATGTTAAGACAAAAATATCGTCAGCCATATAAATAAATAAAAATATATAATTGATACAATGCAATACAATACAATATATATATATATATGTACTCATTTAATTTCCAACATATATATAATCTTCATAAATTAACTTATTTAGGTACAATATTCATATGGGCCATCTAAGCTAGTGATATAAACAAAAGATTGGAACTCCTTTAAAGACTAAATAGTGCAGCCACATGGTCCATTTAATGGCCATAATAGATAATTACATTAATAGGTCAACATAATGGATCAAATCCAACCAATTAAGCCTCATCTTACAGTTTGGTATACGAATAAAATAAAATAGAAATTCCACCCTTGATGGATCCTTAATTATATTCCTTAATTACACTTAGTTCTCTCTGTACAGTACTACTAAATCCAGCGTCTAAAATGTTGGCATATAATTAAGATCTTCTGATGAGTTTTGAATTGCATATAATCCAGCATCTAAAATGTTGGCATCCAAGAGTTAGGCACGCACATTAAAGGTACGGTCTAGATCTATTTGTCAGCTGATGCCACCTTAGGGCCCCTCCCCCTCCTCTCTTCTTCAATGTATATGTATGTATGTAAATTATTGAGACAACTGTTCAATTTATTATACAATTCTTTGGTGCATGTGATTCACTTTGGCAGGCTAAGCTGTTATTTTGATGATTAATTAATTCTCTAGCTACAGTCCTTTCTGGACCACAATACTTCTGTCAATATATATATATATATATATATATATATATATATATATATATTTTATTTTTTTTTTATTTTTTTTTTTGAGAGAGAGAAGTTATAGGTTTAGTAGTATTATATACGTAATAATTTAAGGATGTTTTTACACTTACTCTCAAAATGTATCCACTATACTTACCCTCATAAAAGATAAAGGAGTATGACTCTAAATCATTTGTAAAATACAAATGAAGTGAGGCCATACTCTTTCGTCCTTTTTACGGATAAAATTAACGGATATTTTTTTTGAGTAAGTCTATAATTTTTCGTAATTTAATAATGTGCAGTTCTGGAGTTGTCTGATGCATCTATTTCACAAAACTTGAATCGCATTAATTGGCCAGTGCAGTGGGATTTGTTTTGGTATATGACTTAAAACTCAAAGATAAAACAACATGTGCTTTGATTTCTATGTGAAAAAAGAGAATCTTAAATTCTTCTTCAATACATACTTTATTATTTTATCTTCTGCAGTACTATATACTGAGAGGGGTGGAATGTAAGGAGCGCAAGAGGTTGCTCTATGAAACAAACCTATTTTGGGCTTTTAAATTAATTTAAGCATTTTGCTCTTCCCTTGAAAGCCTTCTTTTTCCTGCCATTTCTTCTTCAGCACAAGTACGTACTTTGTGATCATCATCAGTGCATGAAACTCTTACAGGTCTGAATTTTCATTCTCATCATCTGTACGTATTAGTGTAGAATTTAGGAAAATATCAATTTGTTTGCTGAAAACTTACCGTTTTGCTGAGCAAATATATATATATAACTACTACATATATACTTTATAAATAACTTTTATTTGTTCTTCCATATATAATACAAACTGTGTAACAAGAAGTTGTATTTCTTGCTTGGATTCTCAAAATAAATACCTTTAATTTCTTGATGGATCAGCCCACATTCTCGATTGCAGAAATTAGCTACAAGTAATTTTATGTTCTTATAAATAATTCATTTATTAAGTTTTATTAATTCGATGTGCAAATACATAAATATATGATTTTATAATTACTTAAAGAGAGAAAAAGCTTGGCCACAAGAAAAATATCTATCTAGTTATATAATTGAGTAGAAGAAACTAAAGGATGACGACATATATATATATATATATATATATAGGTTAAAGTAGCTAGGATCTAAGTTATGAAAGCATATATTATTGTGCTAAAGCTGATGAAAATGAAATGATGACATGTTATGATCAGATATTTGATATGTATGGAAGACTATTCTTGTGGCCCAAGTGTACATGTATAGATAGATAATGACTGACTGAATATGAAGGGAGGAATTCTAACAAAAAAACAAAATGTTTTATCAGTACATGTATTGTGTCCCTCAAGCACTCGATCATTGCTGATTTTACTCGCATGCTTCATTCTCACTTTATTACCATTTCTGATTCGTTCTGCAGCTATATAAATAATATAGGTGATACCTGCATTCTTTGACCGGATATATATACATACATATGCTATGGACCCTTAATTGCGGTTTTTCGGCATTTATTTCTGGGACACGACTTGTGGAAGAAGACTATCTAGCTACACGTAAATTTAGTGAATAAATGGAGAAGTTTCCCAATCCATGTGATAAGGAATACATGAAGATGGCCATGTTGAAGCACGAAGAAATGTTCAGAGAGCAGGTATTTTTCTTCTATCCTAGTTTCCAGGTACATCTTTTTTATTTTTCTTATTCTTTTTTACACTTTAATTCATACCCCAATTAGTTTGGCATAGAAGAAGGCGTTGAATTAAGTTGTTAGTGCAGGTCTATGAACTTCATCGCCTATACGAAATCCAGAAGATGCTTATGAAGAACATCTCGAGCAACAGAGGAAATAGACAGAATTATGACAAATGGACCAAGTCAAAAAAAGAAAATAGTTGTCATAAAGATTCAAACGATGATATGCATCAACAGCCCGGGCAGAAACTTGATTTGGAACAGCCTGCTGAAGAAAATATAGCGGAATTAGATGAGGGTGAGATTGAGCTGACATTAGGCCCCTCAAGTTACTGCCGGAGAAGGAAAATAGACGAGACACCGCTGACTTCAGATTCTGGACTAGGCTTTTCTTCTTCTTCCGGTTCTAGTCGTATAAAGAGGACAAACTCCGGTATCCATAGAATCAACAATAGAAGGAAAGAAGAAGTAACTGCACACAATTGGGGACTAGTTGAGGTACCTTACTCTAACCCGAGTTTTTTGAATGGAAGAAGCAGCAATTCTGATATCAAAGAACAAATGAGACAAGATAGAGTACAACCACCTCCTTGGCTATTCCAAGTTCTAAGTATGAACATTACTTAAAACATATAAAACTTGAGTTCAAGCTACTTGGTATGATGAGATTAATTATTAGAGATATATCTCTATGAATTATTCTGTGATTAATGTTGTTGTGTGGAACTCGTTCTTTTGTTGAGTTTGTTTCAGAGTCTTGTGTTGAAGATTTCTTGATTCCGAGGCTTTTGAAACCCATTCAATCTATGAAAAGTGAGCTATGTTTCATTGAACTTATTTTCCAGTCAGACATAATTTTTTTTTTTTTTTTTTGCTAAATCAGTCACATATTTGCTCAGTAGTAATTCCCATTTTTTCATGGTTTTCCAAGCCATGAAAATGCTTGAGTTAATAATTAGCAGACAAAATTAATGGGTTTACTAAATTAACTCGTACAATATATTCTGGATCTCATCAGTCTAACATTGTCCCACCTCCAATCACTCTATGTTGCTGGCTTGATTTGATACATAGTCATCACTACTACTAAGGTCATGTTTGTTTAACACTTAACAACTCTAAATGGTTGAATCGATCATCCATTCAATGCATTTATTTTGGATTGAATGGCTGAATCGGTCAGATTTTTGAGCCGAATGACTAAGTCTAATTTTTTTGGTTGAATAAATAAGTCACAGCTGAATAAAGTAAAAAAATATATTAACTATTATATTAAGTAATATTAAATAAATTTACAATAATTTTGAATTTTTTCAGATGGGTTAAATAGTAAAAATCTGTTATTTAGATGTTTCAGACATGTTAATTATCAAACAATTTTTTTTATTCAGTATTTAGGATTCTGCTTTATTCAACTTATTCGAATTACTTAAATATTCAGAATTATTTCATTCGATTTTTATTAATCAGCCCCTAAGTCATCTGTTTCCTTGTTATTCCTTATATTAAGTCAATTAGTGTTTTAATATTAGATCCTCATTTGATATCTTATGCTTCTTCTAAGCTATCATATCATCAATCACAGCAAGTGGGAGGAATCTGATCTAGAAAAGTTTGTTTGACATATATATCATATATATATATTAATATATATATATATGGTTGCTGAATGATCCTAATCTCTTCGATATTCTTAATTTTTCACCAACCATTTTGATTATTTTTTAGACCACAGAGCAGAGAGCTTTTATGCTTGTCGGCCACCAAAAGGACATTAGATTCCACTTCCATATAAACTAGGTACCCTATTAAAAAGTATTAAGAAGTGTGTTCTTAAATACTATTTGAATGCTTATGACACCTCCATTATTTAACGTCCCTTTTTTTAGGTTCTTTTATGATTAGCCTAAAAGATGAATAATTTTACACAAGTGATAGCCTGTCCCTTGGTTTTTCTTGCTTTCTTCATGTCATTCTGTCCCAAAAAGGATTCATTATTCAAATACAGACCCCACATACTCCTTTCTTATCAGGAACTGCACTTCAGACTTCAATTCCCAGAAGCTCTCTTTTATTTTAGCTGGACATATATATAGTGCTAGATATATCTCATCAGTAAAAGAGGAAATTCAATATATAATCACCTTTCTTCACAGTTTGAGACCCCTTTTACAATAATCATAAGAAGAGAATAATAGCATTAAGAAAGCAATTTACATACAACAGAGTACAATTTAACACATTAACTCGTAATTCTCTTGCTCAAGCCATCAAAACGATGCTATGAAGAAAATATGTGAAATTTCAGTAACTGCAAACACAGCTCAGAGACAAATCAGTACCTCAAGATATGGAGTGCCTCCTATCTTTACTGGGTTTATTCCGGCCTTTGGTAGTAGGTGTGGTTCCATCAGCACGCAAAAATAGATTAAGTCGCCCAAGCTTTTTGGACACCGACTTAATGAATGACTTTCGAGGCAAAGGAGGTTTATCAGCAGACGGAGTAGTGATTCCCAATGGAGTGTTTGGTGACCATCTATCTGTTGGTTTCTTGACTTCCTTCAGTTGCATTTTCATTTTTGCCAACTCTAATTTCAGGTCCTGATTTTCTTTTCGTAAGCTAGAGAAGTCATCAGGTACTGCACGGATATCTGCGGAGTAAACATTCCCTCTAGGGGCAAGAGCAGCAGGGTGTTCACCACTTGTACGACTGCTGCCATCCATGACCTCTCTAAGGCGCTGCTGCTCATAGTAAAGTACTTGAACAACAGTTTGAACAGGAAGCCGTTCATTTTGAGCAGCATGAGCACAGGCCTCACGAGATAACTTTAGGCAGTCCATCACACTGCAGACTTTCTTCCTCTCCATGTCACTTAAAGCAGGATGAGCCTGTGAATTAAAAAAAAAGGACAACTGATTATTTTTGTGTAAAGGACACTATATAAGATCAAGAGTTAATGCTGTTACTTATTAGTGAAAATGAAATGTACTTTTAAGTTAATACTGAAGTTTCTTTAAAAGTTGTGAATTTTAGAAGGAATAGTCGATATCAATATATTTAGTCCGGTACAAAATCAAGAAAGCAACATAAGACATCATGATATTGAACAAAGCATGATCTTCAAAGGTTAGCCTTGAAGAGGTCTATAAAAAGTAACTAGAATTGCCAGAGAAGCTGCTCCAAGAGACATACATAAGCAGATGTTAGAAGTTATGCAGGGTAGTGGAGAACATATAAAAAATCCGATCAAGAGTATCAAAAATACTGGTGTTAAGGTTTTAAATTTGATTTACCTTGATCAAAATTTGTTTTGACGCATAAAATAATTCAGACTAGTACATAACTATGTTTATGTATATGTAAGCATTTACATATCCGATGTTAGAAAATAGAAACTAAAGATTGTAATTGTAAAAGATTGCACCTTCAAGTAGATATCTATGGCTCGATACATCCCATCCTCTGTTGCCCTTGATTGTTCCGGTATACGTTCAGCAAGACTAATGAACCTTAAAATAGTTAAGTTCTGATCAGAAGCTATTTCAGCAAGGTAGCTCTCCATTAGCTTCCCAATCCGCTCCATGCCATTTTGGGGAGGCAAAACATACTCTTCATCTGCATTGTAGCCCCCAGTACGATTTAACAACTCTTCACATTCGAGGTAATTCATCAGGATCCGCTGCACAGTGTCAACATCAAATAATGTGTCCCCAGTAAAGAAAAAGGATGGAATCAATAAGTCATCTAAAACTGCCTGTTCAAGTTGGAGACCCATTCTCTTCTCCAAGTCGAGCCTGCAAGCAACCGTAGTCTCAAAATATATGGCAGCGCGAAGGAGCATCGAAAGGAAGCTAACTGACATGGCATTCTTCTCCCTTGGTAGAAGACTAACTATTGTTTCTAAAACAACTCTCTTCTCATGGTCTTGTTTTGCCTCAATTGTTTTCCTTCCCTTCCCAAACATTTCCTGCAACAAAAAGAAAATAAAGGTTGATATTCACACACCATTCAGTTTAAGAAAATCACTCTATGGGGTGAGATCTCACCAAACCTCGAAGTGCTTTTTGGGCATAAAGCATTAGTATTGGACCAAGAGCATATTGTTTTATCCCCCTTGCCATCATTGCAATCAGAACCCTTTGGAAGATATCAATTCTGAGGACAGTTAAATCTTCAGCCCACCAATCATCTATGGATTTTGAGTGAGATGAAGAAGAAGAATATACACCATCACTGGCACTCTCTGCCCTACCTGACATTCTAAATTGGCTTTCTTTAGAGGCTATAAATGCTATTGCGTCTATACATCGGTTCACCAATTTTACTTTCTCCGCTATTGGATGGAGGTCTTCTGTCGAATGCAAAATGGACACTGCCCCTCCTATACTTTTTAGTGCCACTTCAGTCAAATAGGCTTCGGTTCTTCCCACCAGGTTTCCAATTGCATAGTCCTCTGTCATCTCGAGATACTCAGCAACACATCTGAGAGTAGCAATATTTTCTGTCCCTATTTCAAAATTAATTCCATAACAAAATTTTGCTGCGAGTTCAAATGCTTCTGCTCCTCCAGGAACATCAGGGATTTCAATATCAGAAAGATCAGCGTCACTAGATTCTGACACCAACTTCCTTATGAATCCACACTTTGATACTAATGGGAACTGCATATGACGTAAAGAATGTATTAAGAAATTATAAACAAGGAGACTTTTTAGCTCGTGATCTATCCAATATATTAGATTCTTGCTGATTCTTTATGTTAGGACTTTGTATTATCTTCGGAATAAAATATGCAAACAACATAAATATATATATAACTCAGCATAAAGAGATTTTGTACACTCAAAAATGAGATACTTGTTTTACACTTGTATACCAAAATATTTAACAACAAAGTAATGATTTTACTCTACCTTGTGCAATGAGAAGGAAGCTTCCCCCGCATGAACTATGACATCACTTGGGATCTCTTGGGAGAAAATCCTGTCAAATTTCAAAGGAACAACTTTAAACTTATCCATGATCTTTTACACAAGATTATGAAATTCTTTGGAAAATATCCAATAAAAGAAAAGAGAGAAGCAAACCATTCACTGGTCCTCTTCATGGCATCAGAAAGAAGCTCCTTCTTAGTATACATGTTAACATCTGTGGGTGTAGTTGTAGTTGTCTCCTTATCAAGGTCCACCATTGTAGTGATTGGAGACCCACCTTTATCATGTTCATGTCTCCATCATATAATGAATGATGAGGCAAAAGTTAAGCAGCTTCACATGCATTTGTACTTCAAAATTGTGCTGAAGAAAAATCCAATAAGCACATCATTTCCTACTTTCTGTTACTTGTCTCTCTTTCTTTTTGATTTACCTCGGGGACTGCCGACTAAATCAGTAGGCCATAGCAATCAAAATCAAAGTACAAGTTCAAGCTCCGACCCTGTTGTACATGAAACCAGTAATTTACAAAATTTACAAAATTTGAGGATATATTTTTGTTCCGTGTTTACCACTAAATTTCTGAGTATTTAGTTTAGTAGTGATGGCATGATACAAAATTGTAATGGTAAACTCGAGGATATTATGTCATTTTATACCAACATAAGAAGAAGTGGGACTTTTTTCTTTGGAACAAAATAAATTGGCAAACGGGACTCTTTTTGTGGAATAGGGGAGTAACATAGTAGGGTAAATGGCTTTCTAGGCATTACCGGGAGAAGCAGGGGCAAGTAGAAGGAAGAAAATGTGTAGTTCAAAGTGTGTGGTGGTGGGTATAGGAAGTTCAGCTGAAGAGATTAGATGATAGAGCCAAATGAAAGAATTTTCCAACGGAGAAACAATTTCATCCACAAAAATTGCTCATCTTTTGCTACTTTGGACCATTATTCCACCATAACATACAAAACTTAATCTGATGCTGAAAGAGAAAATAGGGTTTATACTTTAAAGCAAGAGGGTAGTTACTCTCACTTTCAGTTGATTAACGGTACAATTCCGTAATCACTGTCCTTCCCAGCTGCATCTCGGTCATCCATATCAGCATGACTCTAATTTTGGTGGGTTCAATCGCTATGGATAGTCCAGATAAATAATGAGTTGGTAGGGTTACTGGAGATTTGAATATTACTCCATATAAACATTAAATACATACTATTTCTGTATGGACTTTGATGGGTACTAGTATTGAACAATGACTAAAAGCCTCTCTCTCTCCCACACGCACTTGACACTAAATGCCAACTACATGAAACCAGTAATACAAATCCGGGGCCAGATGACGACATTGCCATCAAGATTGCTATTCGTTACTATATATGATATAAAGAATAATCGATATAAATTATACGTACATTTCCTTATGAGAGAGATAGAGGTGGTCAGATAGTGGAACTTCCAGCCCAGATTTTGGAATGGACAAGGAAAATTCAGAGACTATTTTTGCCATTACTTTCTATATTTAAGGCACTCAATTAGGAAAAAATGAGAGCTGCATGAATTTTGAAGACGGTAAAAGGGAAGGGACACGCAATGCAAAATATCTGGATGTTTCTAAAATTAATGCAACAATTCTACGATGTTTTAAAAAACGCTAGGCAGGAGACGAACAGCCGGTGAGAACTTAAGAGAGAATTTTTATTTTAAATTAATTTTAATATTTTATCTTACATTTGTATGATTTCTTATCCTAATCTCTATATAGAATATGAAATTTTTAAGTACATCTGATGCGCGGATTCAATATTTTGAGTCATGACAAGATGTTTGCGGGAAAAGCCAGGGAAATAGACAAGACATAAATTTATTATCAGATTTTTAAATATCTAATTTTCCTTGTGATTTAATTTACTTTTAAAGTTCTAATTATGCAAAAACTTCGTGGATCCAAGTGTGCTATGCAAGATGTAAAATATGAATACTTCTTAGCAATGATTAATGAAGTACTATATATCCTTTAATTTAGGAAATTAATATTTTTTATTCTTATAATATTTTCACCTGAGTCTCTCTTATATGAACGTGAAATTCAATCACTATTCATGTGAGAGAAATTATGTGAAAATATCAATTTTCATCTTGTTAGTTGTTATCAGCAACTGGTATCATATGTTCTTTTACATGAGAGTGATCATATATTTTATTACATATTAAAATGAATTAAAACAAACTATATATATATATATATATATATATGGGGAATGATCCATAGCAAGTGTTTACTATATCTACTATTTCAGCAAATGCATCTGGTACCGATTAAATAACGATCCAAAGAAGGGGATATCAAGAGAATAAATAAAATAAAATAAATACATGCCGCTAATTAAGTTAACGGGTAGAAGAAATATTTTTTCCCTCCCAACCGGTAATATAGTTAACGGGTGGGATTTGAAAATAATAATAATAATAATTTATGTACGACCCACTAACATGGTTAGTGGTTGGAGAGAATTTTTTTTTTCCAACTCGTTAACTTAGTTAGCGGATAGAGATTTTTAAAAAAAAAAATCAACTTTAACATGCATAAAAAATAAAAAAAAATAAATAAAAAAAACTCCTCCAACCTGTTAACTTAAGCACTTAGCTAGTGGGTGGAGAGAAATATTTTTTTTTTAATTTTCAAAAACCAACTTTAACATGCATAAAAAAAAAATCTCCTCCAACCCGTTAACTTAATTAGCGGGTGGAAAGAAATATTTTTTTTTTTAATTTAAAAAAAACCAACTTTAATATACATAAAAAAAAATATTTCTCTCCACCCGCTAACTAAGTTAACGGGTTGGAGGAGAATTATTTATTTATTTTTTGCATGTTAAAGTTGATTTTTTTTAAAAAGAAAATATTTCTCTCCACCCGCTAAGTTAACGGGTTGGAGGTGATTTTTTTTTTTTATGCATGTGAAAGTTGGTTTTTAAAATTTAAAAAAAAAAATTTATTTCTCTCCATCCACTAACTAAGTTAACGGGTTGGAGAAGATTTTTTTTTTATATTTTTTTTATGCATGTTAAAGTTGGTTTTTAAAATTAAAAAAATAAAATAAAAATTCTCTCCATCCGTTAACTAAGTTAAGGGGTTGGAGGAGATTTTTTTTTTTATGTATATTAAAAGTTGATTTTTTTTAAAAAAAAATATTTCTCTCCACCCGCTAACTAAGTTAACGGGTTTGAGGAGTTTTTTTTTATTTTTTTTATTCATGTTAAAGTTGGTTTAAAAAAAAATTTAATTCTCTCCACCCGCTAACATAATTAACGAGTTGGGGAAAAAATCTCTCCAACCGCTAACTATGTTAGCGAGTAGTACATAAATTATTTTTATTTTTTTCAAATCTCACCCGTTAACTATGTTAACAGCTAGAGAAAAAAAATATTTATTTCTCTCACCCGTTAACTTAGTTAGCGGCATGTATTTATTTTATTTTATTTATTCTCCTGCCCACTAACTAAGTTAGCGGCTGGAAATATATCCCCTCCCTTGGATCATTATTTAAACGATACCAGATGCATTTGCTGAAATAGTAGATATAACAAACGTTTGCTATGGATCATTCTCATATATATATATATATATATATATATATATATATATATATATATATATATCACGTATTTCTTCTCTCTAAAAAAATTAAATAAATGTTATTTTTAAAAATTAGTGTGAAGTTTATTGAATGAGACATTTGATATTATTAATTATGAAAATATTTTTATTTGTGTAATCTTTTCAAATTCAAAATTTAGGAATTAAAGAAAATGACAAAGACCATATGCTAAGTATGACTACCATATCTTTACCGTATTAGTTTTATTCATAAACAAGATTGCTATTAAATAATAAAATTTAAAATTTCAATTATTCAATTCAATTTTAAAACTTAAGAAACTAAACAAGTAAACATAAATTTTAGAATTATATTGAATTAAACTAAATATTACAAATGTATCATCATTTATATAATTTGAAGTTGGTACAAGTTCAAAAATTACAACTATATTAAAATTATTCATTTTGACTTAATCTTATTCATTTGTTGTTGTGATTTGATATGCTACAACCTGCATTATGAATTTAGTAAATCATTAGAAAAATAAATATATCAATATTCATGTAAATATTAAAATAAAATAATTGCAGCCCAAATTTTTAATCTAGGACCCGCCTAGCTCCGCCTAAGTCATACAGCGCCTTTCCCGCTTAATTTCATGGAGCATTTTCTTTGCCGTCTTGGGCTTAGACGAGGCGCCACATGAGGGCCTAACGTCTAGGCCACTTTTTAAAACATTGCAATTCTTTTGTGTTCATCGTAGGGCTTTTTCAGGTATGTAAACATTTCACATCATGCAATTGGCAGTTCTTTCTAATTAATTTTTCGTTGGCGAGTGTTCCCTTTCAACGTTGATTGATATGCATCCATAATACATGCATAATTAATATTGTGAATTTATAGGCCCACAATTAATTAGTGCAGCAACAACTAGTTGAAAGATGTCTTCTTCAGTCCCCAAAAAATGAAAATAACCAAGGGTAAGTGTAAATGGGCCCAAACTAGACTACCTAGCTACTCCTCTTATGGAACTTGTGCTGGTAATACCTGTGCTCATATTAAGCCAATCAAAAGGTCCTTCAATACAAAATAAACTGAATTGGGAAAGAAGAACAAACTAATGCTTCAATTCTCACCGTTAATGCAGTATTAAACCGGGAAGGGTTAGTTAAGGCTGTTAAATATGTGCTAAATTAGGGGAAGAGTTGGTTGAGGCTGTTATTGGGTCTGACCTAATGATCTGTGATGCCCTAATATAAACATGATATGATATTAAGGTGCGACTTGCCCGTGTTATGAGTATGAGAAAGTGCCCATACAATGATTATACATAATTATTTTTCGTGATTAACTTATAATATTTCAACTTATTTTCTTTCTACTCCGTCTTATTATCGCGTTAGGGGAAGGAACAGGGATCTTTGGCGAATCAAAACTTTTTCACGTGATGCCCAGAGAGCATACATGTATGAAGAGGCCACGAGGGCCTCGTAGTGAGCAATAATTTTAGAAGTGGTCACATTTGAGATTCCTGCTAAGTTGAGAAATAGGAACCATACAAGATTAAAAAAACACAATACGGAGGTATATGACTACTCTCCATTCTCAAACATATAGTTCTCTGGAACACAGTCACCACTGAACTGAGTCTTTAGGAAGTATAAGCTGAAAAGATGGCATCACCCCACCAAATAAGACACTGATAAGATCTACCTCACTCATGCATGGCGTAATGAAGAACTGAAGATGTATGAAGCCTACCATGAAAAATACAGAGAATCTTATGCAAGTGATTAATCCAAGAAGGACCCAAGTTCCCATAACTATTTATGATGACAATGAACATGGCAACAAGTGGAGTCATAGGATTTGATGATTCTGTCAATATATGGCGTGGGGTTAAACCAGTTGTAAGCTCAACGTGCAGGTACGGAACAGATGATGAAATTGACTAGAAATGTGAATAACAAATCTAATGAAATCTTCTGTAAGGATGCTCACTGGAGACCCTCACCAGTCTCACCTTGGCAAAAATAATATCTTCTACTAATAAAAGGCGGCAGCAAAAGGAATGGATTTAAAACCAGATGAGTTGGAAAGATTTAATCATATACTCCACTCAAAATGGTATGTCCAATAATGCAGACAGCAATCCCAATATCAAATAATTCTAATCGAAGCCGGTAAGTGGCTACGTTCTTATCATCTTTTCGAGGTATGACCCTATCGATTAATTTGTACTTCACAATGTTAATTTATCCAAATCAAGTAACTCTTTTATACATGAAAACAAATATAGTCTGAAACATTTATATAATAAAACAGAGGGACTCAAATTTCAAGATTTCAATATCCAATGGCCTCAAATCAATTTAGGCCTCAATATTCAACAGTCTAAAATTATTTAGGGCTTCAACATCCAACGGTCACTAATCTATCACTCATTCCCCCCCCCCCAAATTCAACATCATTTTTTCAAAAATCTATCCACTCACATTTTCCTCCCAAATCAAATTCACCACTATACTATAATAATAATAATAATAATAATAATGACAATAATGATAATAATAGTAATAATAATACTAATACTAATAATAATAATAATTAATTAATTAATTAATTAAGTTGCACGTAAACAACATGAGTCACCCTTTTAGCATTGACGCTCTTTTACTGTTTTTCGAATTTTGCGGTCGTTATGTTTCCACATGCAAATTGATTTGGGTGAGAAATTACAAAGACGGTTCGGATTCATTCTAATTGATTTGCAAGTTATTTTAGGTTGTAAAGAGTTTTTAGGTAATAAAATATTTTTGAAATTTTAATCTACCCCATGCCTTCAGGCACGAGCAATTATGTGTCATATTTTTGGTATTTTTGCGGGCTATGTTGAGAGCAACTATTATATTAGGCTCTGACTCATAGTATGAGAATTTTTTGTCCAATTTCAAGAAAAAATATAAAGAAAAAAATGTTATAGTAATGCGATTTATTTGATGTTATGACAATACTTTTTTGTTTGAACTTAGAGGACTCATTTTATACTTTTTGGTATATATGCAAAAGTCTTTCTTTTGAATTTTTACATCTTTTTCCCCCTCATTGGATCCCACCAAATGACTTGCGGCACTACCATTTTTTCACAAAAAATACTGTTCATGGATCATATTGATCGATAGTTAGAGATACAAAGGCAAATAAATACTGCCAAACTTCTCATTCCGTTTTGTCAATAAAGGAAAAGTGCGTGGGATACCCGAAAATACTATATTACACAAATTTGAGCCCGCTAGCATCAATCAATTAATTGTTCAAACCTGCCAATAACTAATTTTAAATTGGGAATAAGTAACATACTAATATTTGCCTAAAAAAGAAAGTATGACTGGATTGACTATCAACTTTTTTGTATTAATAGTTGGACTCTCAGTTTTATTATGGAACTGAGAGTACATAACAGTTTAAAAAATTTTAATCTAAAAATATTAGACACAATATTTAACTGTTATATTAATTACACCGTATCTTTAGATACGAGTTATCCCCGATACATCTACGTAACAGAGTCATCATTTTAGAAGCATAAAATAATTTCGACTAGCCCACCATCCACATATGCCCAGAAAGCTACAAAGCATTAAAAAAACAGAAAGTACATGAAGACTGGACGATTCTCAAATTTCTGAGGAAAACAAATTTTTTCAATTAATTACATATGGGCAAATAATTGAAATAGCAGAAATTCGGTGTTTATATGCTGAATTGGTAGCCAAAAATACATTTGAGAAAGTGAGATTTAAAAAAAACGTGTCTGAACATCGACACATTGATGCCATATATATGTCCCTCTAACGTATACTTCCAGACTTCAAGTATGCATGATAAATAAAACAAACATGATGTAAAGCCGTCTCTCCGGTTTATATTATTTTCATAAAATGAATATTTTTTTTACAGAATTCTCCTTTCAATTTATATCATTTTTACAAAACTCTCCCTCAAACTTTTTTTTTTGAACAAAACTCTCCTTTCAAAATATATTAGTTGAGCAAAATAGACCCTTAACAAATATATAATTAAATAAATAATATGTAATTAAATAAATGACTAATTATGTAATTCCTAATAATATTATATTAGTTGAATAATTTTATTTCATTCTTATTTTTAGTAAAAATATAACCAGATTATATTTATTTTTAAAAATTATAATGAGATAATATATGATAGGATTATATTATAAACATTATATTATATTATATTAAATATTTTATATATTTACAAATATAATTATAATATAATATAAAACAAATATAATACATCATGGGTAAAAAATTAATATATAATTAGATATTTTCTTTCATACTCATGTTTTATTTTTTCAAAGGTGCTTGCATCTTAGCTTAAAAATCACTCATGGAGGCTTAGACAGAAAAGTGAAAAAAGAAAGTGACGAAAGAAGAAAGAATCAGATAAAGAGAGTTGCACCACATCATGGGAAAAAATTGAAATCATTTCTAAAATTTGTTGTTCTTGCTTTGTGCAGGATCTTGTAATGGCTGAGAGGTTGCTTATGAACATCTGGATGCTCCAGGGAGATGGTTACAGGAGAAGCACCGGCGTCTTTTGATGAACAAGTTTTGTGGGAGGTATTCAAGGGAAAAGAGTCTCCACCGCTTAATCATTTACAGCGAGGAGGTTCAGGACTCACATGTAGACTTAGGAATCCAGCCACAACTGCTGTTCAGCAAGCGATCATGGCCTCTCATACATAGTATATGGGAAACCAGATGTAAGGCGCTTCATGTTTGAGGTTTTTGACTTTGAGCAAATCCAACCCAAGCAGTTTGAGGGCTTGAGGGTTTTGTAATTAATTTGATTACATTGTGACAAGTTGTTTTCCATGTGGAGGTAGCATTCCACATGCTAATGTTGTTACAATATTTTCTTTCTTTTTAGTTATTTGCATATTCTTGGGACTCATACATCAATGCTAAAGCAGGAGGTGCAATGCACATATGTATTGTTTTACATAAAACTTCTACAACATCTTCCTTAGTTATATAAATTTAACTGGGCCCTGGTATAGACAATCAATTGGGAATTGTTTGCTATTACTTGATATTGGTAATCTTCTTGTATCTCTCTCTGCTTTTCTGCTTAGGTCCTTTAGGATGTATTTTGGGGGTAGGCTTTTGAAATATCGAAGAATTTTGGAATGAAGGGGTTTAATAGAAAGAAAAAGTTTTGTAAAAGTAAAACAAGTGTGCGCCCTCCTACCGTTGCTTGCGTCTGTTGCGAACTCACCTAACCTACGCCCCTCCGCCTCCTCTCCTGCACCATAGACCGGCGAGGACAACAGTTCAGTTCTCGTCGATAAGATCATCAACAACTTATCAAAGATCTGCGATTCAAGGCTTCTCGAACCAAATATGTCTAGAGCTCGACATCAATGTTATTCGGCCTAGAGAATACTGGGATTATGAATCTCTTGCCGTTCAGTGGGGGTATTTTTCTCAATCTCTCTTTCCTATTATTTGTTTTTGGTTGTTCATTTTATGTTACTTGATCGAATTTGAGATATTTGTTATCTATATGCCTGTATTTTTCCCAAACTTGGGTAATTTTATTGTTTAGTTTTTAATTTCTGGTAATAAATGATAAATTACTGCGGCAGATCACTGTAATTCCGAGGGAATTGGGCTAAATTAGTTCCGAAACAGTATATATGTAATAATCTGTGTTTGTGTATCAGTTTATAATTCTTGTAATGTATTAGTAAAAAGGAATATGTCAGGTTTTCTGTAAACCTCCACTAAATACAGTTGGGCCTTGTGTTTCTACATTTAGGAAGAACCTATCTTACAAATGTTTAGCAGGGTTGTATTCACTATGTTTAGTGAAAGTGAGTCTTGAGCAATTTTATTCTTTTAGCATTTGGGTTTTTCTATATGTACGTTTTGATTTAACACAGATATTTTGTTAGGATGGGTAGAGGGATTAGGCCAAGGGATGTATGTTGCAGATTTTTTGGCTGGGGGAAACCGTTTTCAATTTGAGGAACCCATATGATTTAGTGGTGCTATTTAAATTTTTCTTGCAACTTAGCAAGAACTTTTGCTACTTGCCTCCGGAACACACCCCCTTAGGTTTATCTATGTAGGTTGATTGTAGCTGTTAGGGCGTGCATGCGGGAACGAGTGTTTATGCCCATTTTGTTTCACTCCTTGAAGTGGCACTGCACGAGTGCTTCTTGCTCACTTACATGTTTTCTAAAAATCATAATGAAGAAGCAATTGAAGTTATAAAAAATTGTATCATCACACTACTTGAATTGGATAAAATAAGAACATTTGTATTTTCGCAACAGGAAATTACACTTTGTATCTAGATATTCTAATAGAACGGCCATAAGAATTCAAAGCTACATAGATCAAATGGGTTCTGTAGTTGATTTACCTACTTGGGTTTGATCATTGCTTAAACCGCTTTATGTAGGCTGACTAAGGGGAGAGGGACTTCATGTAGCCCACCCAAATAAAGAAGGATTGGTATGTGGTCTAGATCCGAAGTGTCTCCTACTAAAGATCGTCTGTAGCTGGTCTAATCATGATCAAGATTAATTTGAGTTCCCTTTAATCTTAAGAATACTAAACTTTCATGAGCTTAAAGCCCATGCATTATTATATTACATATTCATTTGACGAGTATATTAGGTATTTGTTAAATGTGGAGGCTAACCTGTCAAAAATAAACTAACTGTGGAACCTTTACCAAATTGTGCATTTTCATTTTATAGTCCCTTCCTCCCTTTATTTGTTTTTTTCCTTCTTCAATAAATACTTGTTACCATTACATCAGCTACAAGTACAAGAGAGGCGAATTATTTTTCATGTATTTTTTGATGAACTTAAAGAATCTAGCAGACACGTACACGTCATGGACATCCTGCTTTTCTATGTTCTATAGACTTATATGCTTAGAGCTATAGTCAATAGGTGAGCTGTACGTGTAAACTATAATCAAAATGGATAGAGAGTTGAACTCAAATATGTACTGCGTACTACCTTTCATCTTTGACAAAGTAATCACTGTGTTCAAGAATGCCCAGCAACTAGCTCTTACTAATACATTTTTGCTTTAGTACTGGTTTAAGCTGCATTTTAACCCTCTGTATTTTTTCCCCAGGGATCAGGATGATTATGAGGTTGTTTGGAAAGTTGGAAGAGGTAAATACAGTGAAGTTTTTGAAGGGATCAATGTCAACAGCAATGACCGATGCATAATCAAGATTCTGAAGCCTCTTAAGAAAAAGAAGGTAGTGTCTGAACATATTTATTCATGAGTACTTGTAAATTTGTAATGTTTGAACAGAAATGGTAATCGGTAGCGTTAACGAAGATTTTAATTTTTAGGAAGTTACTTTACTTTGATGTCGGTTCACAATTGTAGCTACTGTATTGTTGTTATATGAAAAGTTGTCTGTTACTCGTATGACTTGTACTAGCCATTTCAACTCATTCGTGATCCATAGGTGGAATGAGATGTCCAAAACAGATGAAAGTATCTATTTTGTGTGTTAAATAGGTTACGATCCACGTATGTGTGGAGTACTTAATTTTACTGTGTTAAGAATGTAGCAATTGATAATGTGGGGTAAACTTAAGATTTTTCCTTTTGAGTGCTTTTTATGCAGATAAAAAGAGAGATAAAAATACTTCAGAACCTTTGTGGGGGGCCTAATATTGTCAAACTCCTCGCTATAGTCAGAGATCAGCACTCAAAAACTCCTAGCTTGATTTTTGAGTATGTGAATAGTACAGATTTCAAAGTGTTGTATCCCACACTGACGGATTATGAAATTCGATATTACATATATGAGCTCCTCAAGGTAAATCAATTGTTAGAAACATAGAATTAATGCAGATTACATAGTTCTTTCTCTAATCCCCTAACCCCCTCCCCCTCCTTTTTAGTTCATCCCAACTGAAGAATTATATCCATCCTTGAAGTCCTGCGGAATAGTTTTTTTTACTTGTGTTGCAGCTGTAATATTTGGATTTTGGAACATAAGTTAGATTACGGAAAGTACAGAGGAAATTTTTGCTCATCAAAAAAAGAAAGGAAAATTAAAGAGGAAATTATTGATAAAGATTGTTCAAAGCAGCTTCTTTGGGTAGAGAGAAGGTTCATTTTCATTTTGTATGTCGATAATGTTTTTAATGTGGGTAGGTTTTTTAGTTCCGCTGTCCCCCCCCCCCCCCCCCCCCCCCCAAAAAAAATAAAAAAGTAACAATATTATCACTCACAAACCACATGTGACTACCCATTAGGCAAGGAAAATCCCCTCAGGCCCTACCAAAACCACCCTGTCACTGCCACCACCCCTTCCAAACCACGTACCTGAAATTAAAAATGAAGAAGTATCTTTCATTGTCTTGAGGGATTCTCTGAAGTTCTGCAGGATTGATCTTCCTCCCTTTCCTTGGTTTGTGTCATCATCTATATATATTCTGTTGTGTTTCTTACTTAATTGGAAAGATTTTTGACCCCTTGCTCTTAGTGGATCATATGGTTTTCTTCTTTGACAAGTAATCAACTGCTTCATTACTGTTTAACAATCTACTGTTTGGATTGTTTGAGTCAGTTTTTTGTTGTTCCACCAGTAACTTACATTTGTTAACCTACTTCAACATTGCTAAAAGCTTAGTTTAAATGTCAGCAAACATCCTGGTTTTTTGTGCATATGTGAAGGTGGAGCTCAGTTCTTTTGGCAATGACAGGCTGTAGATTACTGTCACTCGCAGGGCATAATGCACAGAGATGTCAAGCCTCACAACGTTATGATAGACCATGAGTTGCGTAAACTCCGGTTGATAGATTGGGGTCTTGCTGAATTTTACCATCCTGGAAAAGAATATAATGTCCGTGTAGCTTCAAGGTAAGAGACTATGAGCGACTACGAATCTTACTATTTACTCGGTTTATGTGTATTTGGAATTCTTTTCATCCATTGGTAGAGCTTAAGCCTTACTTTTCACAATGGACAATCAACAAGGTAAATTAATGAATTGTAAGGGACTAAGAAGTTTGGACTCTTCACGAGGCTAAATCCTTAAATTTATTTGGATCTCTTTATAAATACCAATAAGACTTTTAACAATTAAAATATTGTGCTTGCTTTAAATTCATTAATGGACTCTATACAACAACTTAATAATTAAATTAATTACTTCACATTATTGCCATCCAAGACAATCATCCTAAATTTTTTACAACTTTAACTCACTAATATAATTAACCTAATTAATTATATTTCATGACTTCATATTTAAACTAATTAATTTATTAGTTTAATTGAGTATTAACTTACTCATCCTCTTATTTGGCTAACAAACATGCTTTAGGTATATATATATATATATATATATATATATATATATATCCACCTTCACTTCTCAAATGAATTTATTTCCTTAATAAATTCTCTACATGCATCATTAAAATATTCTCACATTTAATTTCTAACAAATAAATTATGTTAAAAAAAAATATTTTCCCATTTTCTACATATCTCACTTCGACAACTCTAAGTTTTAAACCATAACCTTTAATTAATTATTTCAAATCTTATTTACAATTCTTGTAAATATCTGGGATATTACAATTATTATTATTATTATTATTATTATTATTATTATTATTATTATTATTATTATTATTATTATTATTAATATTTTAATTATTATTGTCATTATTATTACTATTATTATTATTATTGTTGTTGTTGTTATTATAATAATAATAATTATTATTATTATTATTATTACTATTACTATTACTATTACTATTACTATTTATTATTATTATTATTCTTATTCTTATTACTATTATTATAATTATTATTGTAATTATTAATACTATTATTATAATTATTATTGTTATTATTATTATTATTTGTATTATTATTATTATTACTATTATTATTATTATTATTATTATTATTATTATTATTATTATTATTATTATTATTATAGTGTAGTTTTGAATTTGATTTGGGAGGAAAATGTGAGTGGATAGATATTTAAAAAAATGATGTTGAATTGGGGGGGAAAATGAGTAATAGATTAGTGATCGTTGGATGTTGAAACCCTAAATAATTTTAGACTGTTGGATGTTGAAGCCTAAATTGATTTTAGACCGTTGGATATTAAAATCTTGAAATTTGCCGCTCTATTTTATGATAGACCATGAGTTGCGTAAACTCCGGTTGATAGATTGGGGTCTTGCTGAATTTTACCATCCTGGAAAAGAATATAATGTCCGCGTAGCTTCAAGGTAAGAGACTACAAGCGACAACGAATCTTACTATTTACTCGGTTTATGTGTATTTGGAATTCTTTTCATCCATTGGTAGAGCTTAAGCCTTACTTTTCACAATGGACAATCAACAAGGTAAATTAATGAATTGTAAGGGACTAAGAAGTTTGGCATTCTTGACAATGAGTTTATATGCGTCCCCATTATTTTATTTCCTCTTGTACCATCTCTTGAAACAAAATTACAATTGTTTTAGTACCACTGAGTTAGACATTATCTTGTAGCATTATTTAGTATTTGATATTTTCAGAATTGAGCACTTTTATTGATTTCTAGTAAGCCAAACTTTATTTTACTTTCATCAATTGCTAATTTTTTGAGTCTTTGGTGATTCATTTGGGTTTAACTGCATAATAAATTTTAATTTTAATTATAATCTTTAACAAATGAACTAAAACAACGTAAGTTTTCATTCTTTTTATCATAATGAGATTCAGCTTCAACACATCTAAAAGTCTATGGTTTGACCTCAGTGATTACTAAGAGCATGTTGCAACTTTTCATTGAACCAACAATATACTATGATCATTTTCTATCAAAACTTTGCAAATTGAGCTCTTGTTCCCACTTTGAATGTTCCATGGTATTTAGCAGCAAAATAAAATAAATAATGTTCCGTGGTAGTGACACATTATTTGTAGGTTTAAATTTCGAATTTGTAGGAATGAGACTGCCCCTTTTGTGAATCAAAAGGAGCAAGAATATACTTATATTTTTTGCTGATTGGTTTAAGGGGTTACAAAAGTCATGTCTGAATTCCTTGGGAACAAATGTTTAAAGGGTAGGTTTCTTAGGGCAAGGGCTGGTACTAAGTGAGCTTTTAGTTAAATCAAAGGAAATCAAAACTGAGCATGACTGAAATTGGTTTTAGTTTCACTCCTATCTTATGATTGAATCCTCAAGTGGGCTTATTATTTATTTATCAACTTTCAAATAGAAATCTAGCAAGTGGAAGGAGTAGGTTGCATACATAAGCTGGTTACCCTTCTAATATATATGATTTTGAGCTTTGAATTTCCTATCTTAAATTTATTTTATTAAATGTATGCATACATCCACTAGAAAGAGAGGGGGGAAACAGCAGCATAAGTGAACCTGTGTACTCTTGGAATAAGACCAAGGGGAGACTCATGAAGCACGGAATTAAGGTTAACCCATTAATGGAACTTGAAAAGGCTAGGTTATTTGGCTTTCTAGCAGCACTATTAACTTAAATTTAAATAAGACTTGATTCTGCCTGGACTTGGTTACACAACTCAAGCACAAGCTCATTAACATATCATAAAGCCTAGTGCCTGTTGAGTTCATAATTAAAATTAATGCAAGTATGCTTACCATTTATGTAAGTTATTTAGACTGTAAATTCAGTTTTATGGAAACAATGAAAGTTACTCTCCTTGTTAATCAGGTACTTTAAGGGGCCTGAGCTTCTTGTTGATTTGCAAGACTATGATTATTCTTTGGATTTGTGGAGCCTCGGCTGCATGTTTGCTAGAATGGTCAGCGTTTCAACTCTTAAGTTGAATTGGGGGCATCTGTTGAGATCCTAAGTTTAATCAAAGTGCATTCTTTTCTTCTAATTAATATATCATAAATCATTTGATAATATCACAATGCAAAAGCGAGCCTTGACCGACATTTAAGCCATGTTTATTAGAATTTCATAGGACCTTAGTATTTGAGTTGAACTTGTACATTAATAATCTATCACTTCTCAAGTGTAGGGAGGCAAACTGGCAACGTTGCTCCTGGGAGGAAACCACAAGCTTATTTTGCTCCTGGACAGGCATAATAAGCACATAAAGAATCACTGCATTGACATTTGGGCATGTGAACTTTTCTGTTTAGTATGACCTTAATTTGGCGCATGTCCACCCCCCCCCCCCCCCCCCCCCCCCCCCCCCCCCCAAACCAAAAAAAAAATAGCCTTTTGGAAACTTAATCTTACTTTATGTTGAAAAGTTATTTTAAATGGAATCATCATTCCAGGTGCTTGGAACCGATGAGTTAAATGCATATCTGAATAAATATCGTCTGGAGCTTGGTCCTCAACTTAATGCTCTTGTTGGGAGGTATGTAGATTCTTCTTATTCCCTCTCTAACTTTTGTTATGTTTACAAAGTTATTTTCTTGGTTCATGGTTCACTGGTAGCAAAATTTTCAAGTATTCTTAATGTCTACAAATTTCTTTGTTATTTCTGCAGGCATAGCAGGAAACCCTGGTCTAAATTCATTAATGCAGATAACCAGCATCTAGTATCTCCAGAGGTCATTTAGTAATTTAGAATAATGGTTCAACTCATTTCGAGAATATTACTTTCTCCCCCTTCTCGGTATTGATTCTTTTGAGGTTTGCGACATGCAGGTCATTGATTTTCTTGACAAGCTTCTTCATTATGATCATCGGGATAGGGTCACAGCAAGAGAAGCAATGGTAATCTATATACTAATTAGTTGCTAGTTTTCCTTTATTCATCAATCATGCTTTTGTTGGGAGTCCTATACAGATTCCAAAAATAATACTCTGGTAGGTAGGAATCAGTTGGTTTGACTCACCATTCTATTTCATAAAGTTGCATGTACGGTCCTATCAAGTAGTTGTATTTGAGACTGGAGAGTTACCATTTTAAGCCTTATTGTTTGATTTTAATTAATCTCAGTGGTAATCAAATTCTGTATCGTGTCTTCTGATAATAATTTGTGTTTTATGCTATAGGCTCATCCATATTTCTTGCAAGTGAAGGCGGCAGAGAGTAGCAGGACGAGGACACAGTAGCTTGTATGGGATTCAGTGTAAACACATTTATGTAACTTATTCCTTCGCTGGGAGCCCCCTCAAGTTATAAATGAATTTGTATGATGCTCAATTCGTATGCGAGTGAATAAGTTCCATGTATTATTGGACATCAATTTTCCCAACAACAATATACTATGATAATTAGGAATTTACTGAAAAATTGCATGGCTACTTTTAAAATTTCTCCCTAGTTTTAAACTGAAGAATAATATTTTTATTTAATTTTATTTTATTTTTTAAAAAGCCTGTGGCAAGAAAAAGGTGTATGTATGGCTTAAAAGCTAAAAAAATTCTCATTGGTTTTTTTTGTGTGGCTAAATTACCAAGGTTGATGTTTGATCCAAAGTAAGCTGTTCCTGTATGCTTACTTTTCCGTGAATAAAACCACCAAAAGAAACAATTTAGAAACTAAACTATCAAAGAGAACCGGAAAGTGACCAAGAAAATAAATGTCGACGGTTCTAGGAAGATATGAAAAGGTTTTCATATTAATTAAAAATACTATTCCCTCCGTTCTTCAAAAGATGACTAAAGTTATAATTTTTTTATCCTTAAAAGGATGAGCTAAGATATGTAAAGTGAAGGGCAAGTATGTCATTAAGTTGAGTCTAATAGTATAAAAAAAATAAAAGTACTTATCACTTTAAGTAATCTCGTGGGTCTATTAAAGATAAATTTGAATTTTTTAATCCTTTTTTCTTTATTTTACTTTTCTGTAAAAAAATGTATTTGATGCACATACTCTTTTATACTATATGAACCTTAAAGCTATATTTTTTACGAAATACAAGAATAAGTACAAATTTATGTTTTTTTTAAAAAAAAAATAAACATATCCCTTTGAAAAATTAATATATTATAATAAAAAATTAACAAAAGAAAAAGGCGACTTTTTTGACGGAGAATATAATTTAGTTATAGAAACGTCTACAGAGATAATTAATTCATATTAGTTTAATTTAGGGAATTGATATTTTAATTTAATTTTATTTAAATATCAAATTAACTTCTAAAAATATAAATTTCTTAATTTAATAAGAACGGTATTTGGTTAGGTACTGGAATTGCGATACCTTAACCGCTATTCATCTTCCTATAACGAGATTACTGAGAGGAGAAAGAGATGGAATCATTTTCCAACACTCTCTTTAGAAAAGAGGGATGATAGAGAGTTTGCTAACGCACTGGGACGGACCGACAAATTTTAACTATTAAAACTAGGGGGTTTATCGGTAAAAAATGTACTGAAAATATCAAATCGGTACTGACTTTTTCGGTTTGGTTTTTGGTTATACCGCATGGTAATATATATAATTATTAATAATAATTAAATAATTTTTTTTTTATATATTTACAATTTTTTTTTAAAACTATGAAATCATCTATATAATTGATTAATTTTAGCTGGGCATCATAATTGTCAATTGAAGCTGAAGCCTGAAGCTGTTAAAACTCAGCACCAGAAAAAAAAGAGAAAAAGACTAGCTAAGTTGCTAACTAAGTAACAGTGTTGGTGTTTACTGACATTGTGGACTTCTTGTATGTATTCATTTCATTTTCTTCATGTTAATTACTACTGAAGTACCAAGTACTGAGTACTAAATTAAGAGCTAGTATAGACTGTATAGTAAATTAAAACACCTCTCTCTCTCTCTCTCTCTCTCTCTCTCTCTCTCTCACACACACACACACACACACACACACATATATATATATATATATATATATATATATATGTTTCTCTTCTATCTAAATTAATAAAATTTCATGTTAATTACTACTGAAGTACCAAGTACTGAGTACTAAATTAAGAGCTAGCATAGACTGTATAGTAAATTAAAACACCTCTCTCTCTCACACACACATATAATATATATATATATATATATATTTCTCTTCTATCTAAATTAATAAAATTGTGGGTGTATTATTAGTATTATTGTTGTGAACCTATGCAGCCTTGTAGTAGAGAAATGCAAGCAATGAATTCAATATTGAATCATCAACAACAAAAGCAGCAGCAAATAACAATCACAAATGGTTAATTCCCTTTATCAACAAGACCAGCAACAGACCAGGAGCAACAGATTTGCATTTCAACCAGCTTCTTGAATGTTCTTAGAACCAGAGTGCGGAGCATAATTTCCTTCACTGTATCCTTACTGAAGTTAGTTAACAGCTGTGTCACAGACTCACAGTAGTCATTTTGAGCATTTCGGTATTTGTGGTATTTCGGTTTTTACCGAATCAAAAAATTTCTTACCTTGTTAAAATACTGAAAAAATTAGTACCCAAAAAAACTGATACTAACGGTATCGGTATCGACCGATTCGATAAAAAAAAAAAATCAAAAAAATTGAATTTTTTGAGCACCCCTAATTAAAATTGTATTTTATTATAAATAATGACTCATGGAATATAGAATGATACGTACAATAACTTAATATAAAAATGATAGGAGCCATGATATAAAATAATAGATCCTATCATTCTTATGTTAAATCATTATATACATTATTACAGCAAAACTCTCGGAACCACAAGTACCTACGTACGTACGTACATACATACACTAGCCGAATATACTTTGCTTTGCTCTGCAGTCTGCTCTGCAAAATCCCTCCTCATTTCCTCTCTCTTCCCCTTCATCAAATTCCAATTTCCACCTATCTATTTCCCCAATATGATGTTTCTTGAAGAACTGCTCTTCACTGTCGGCCTCTCTTTCCTCGCTTCTATTATTACAGCAAAGCTTCTTTCAATGGCGTCGGGTTTTGCTGCTGAAAACACTCTGCCGGCGTCAGGAGCAGTTATATATGTAGACAAGAACGATAAAGAATCGGCAGTTACTGGTGTAGAAAGCGAAAAAGGGATTTTTATACTTTCTGAAGAATTGGCAAAAGTTAATGATCGTAAAGAGGAAGAATTCATGAAAATTGAAAAAACACACAATGAAAAAGTTATTAGTGATGAAGTTGGAGTAAGAGAAATTAGCATTGAAGATGAAGACCAACTGTTTGATCAAAAATCAGAGATACCCGAATTTGATGGGATTGAAAAGCAATTGTTCGATGAAATTCCTGAGAGACCGGAATTCATTGAGGACGAAGAGAATGTTCATAATTTTGATAAGAATGAGGAGTGTAATTTGGGGAATGTGAGTGATGAAGTAAACAAGAATGAGGAAGAGGAGGGGTGGTTAGATGACTGGGAGGGGATAGAGAGAACTGAATTGGAGAAGCGATTTGGTGCTGCTGTGGCATTTATGGGTTCCAAGATTAATGCTGATCGTGTTTTTTGTATCGCTAGTGATGTGAAGATGGACTTGTATGGGCTTCATAAGGTTGCCATTGAGGGTCCTTGCATGGAGCGGCAGCCCATGGCATGGAAGGTCTCTGCGCGTGCTAAGTGGTAGTGACCTTCTCCTATTTTTTCAATTTATTTATTCATTATTATAGAATATATAAATTGCATCTAACCACCTCTTAGAACTTAAATATAATATAAAGGCACATGTGAGATTATTAAAATCAATATAATATAAAGGCACATGTGAGATTATTAAAATCAATAGGGAAATAAAATATGTTCATAAGAAATGAAGTAAAAAAGATTAATTTGATGGTGTGTTATGAAAGGGTGGAGCAAATTCTTGGTACTCCTACTAAGATACAGGTGTCATAGGTTAGGTACTTGAATTCTTGAGCAATTTAATGCAAAGTTTGTAATAAAATATTTCTTTCTTCCTTTTCAGGTAAGCTCCCAGTTCCTTATCTTGTGACTTGTCAATAGAAGTTCATACTTAAACTTAAATTTTGCCCAAACGATCTATTTATATAGCTTGACTGTCTATTTATGTACATTTAAACTGTATCATTCTAAATTTGCCTTCCAGAATATGGCTTAGTAATCAATTTCAATATTTTAAAGTTACTTTTTATAGTTAGATGGAGAGAATCAATTATCTTGTGCCAGGAATGCATGGAAGCAGCGAGAGGACATGAGTCAAGAGGAAGCAATGGAGCAATATGTTATCCTTCTCTCGAGGACCGTTCAGGACTGGATGGGAGCTGGCACTTCTGTAAGTCCTTGAAACTTTCATATACGTGGCTTATCATCTTGGTATATCTACCAACGAAACTGTTGAAGTTATGTTGATTCTTAAGTAACTCTGTTTAGGAATAAACTGTTGAAGTTATGTTGACTCTTAACTAACTCTGTTTAGGAATAAGGTAATAGGCTTGTCTAGATGTCGGGACATCTGGAAGCTCCCTTCCACTTTCCTGGTTCAAGCTAGTGTTTAAAACAGAATATAAATTGGATAAATTACATTGTGAGTTGACCAGGGAATGGATTAGGAGTTCATTCTTTTTCTTAGTTTACCTTACATTATTCTTACTTCACTTTTCTGCTGGAAGTCCAAACACTTGAAGTTGA
This sequence comes from Hedera helix, assembly GCA_947179155.2. Classification (NCBI taxonomy): domain Eukaryota; kingdom Viridiplantae; phylum Streptophyta; class Magnoliopsida; order Apiales; family Araliaceae; genus Hedera; species Hedera helix. Next base: position 42,747,487 of record OX359270.1, on the reverse strand, counting down.
GGGTCCAAATTCTGTTGATAGGGTATGGACTATATTTTTTCTCACAACTCCAGTGTCCTTCGGTTTTTTTTGCGTATATGATGTCTTTACATTTTTTCTCACAACTCCAGTTTCCCCTTAAATATATTGCCTGCATCTTTCCTTGGCAGACATAACATTTTATAAACAGTTGTTCCTTACTGGTTTATCACGATTTTTCTGGCACACGACCTTGTTGTCTATTTTATAACAATTGATGGCTATATACGAGAACTGTGTTGTTTGTAATTCTACACTTCTTCATTCTTGGACCTCATTACTTAAAACTCTTTTGTGCTGTCTCAAGAACCTATGGGGAAGATGCCCTGTAACTAACCCTGAAGCTCAGATAATTTGATAGAGTTTAATAATAAAGATCAGGAATTTGAATTACAACTATATGGTGATTCCTTCTAAATTTTGTCTCCAAAAGAAAGTTATTTATTGATTATTTCATTAGTTAGTTTTTTTTTTTTTTGAGCGTCTGTGTGTGAAAATCATACTGAAATGTACGGGCTGTCACAGCAATTAGTTAGGTTTTTCATCAGATATATCAGAGACTATTGCGGGCTTTATTAGTTTTCAGTATTAGCATGCTTTTTGGCTCTTTTGTTGTATGTTCCTCTTGAGGTTGTTTAGTTCTCAAGTGATAGTTTTGCTTGAGATTTTGTAACGTATTGTCACTCGGTGGAACAGATTGAAAGCTTATCACAGTTGAAATTGTATGTATATATTCAATGTGATCTATATTGCTACTTAGAGATATTTTACACCCATTGGGGTTCTCTTATTTGCATTTCCTGTTGGCTGTAGAAGACATTGCAGCCAATTAGGGATACCAAGAGCTGCATGGGTGATAACTTTCTACATTTGTGAAGGGCTTGCAAGCTTGCTTGGTGAACTAGCCTTGGCTTTTACCTTTCCTAACCTTCCATTTGTTTTTCTATTTGCTGATTTCTAAATTTGCTCATCTATGCTATCTTAAATATACTACAATGATGATATATTTTTCAGTGATTCAGTTTGGTTTGATATTCAGGACAATCAATGATATGCTTTTTCTATGCTGGATTCTCAGTGACTATGGCAGCATCCCACCTGGCTCACTCAAGTGGAAGAAACCACACCTGTCTATATTTCCACTCAGTTAGAGTTCAGTTTGATTACAATACTTGTACAGGGTAATGTTTTTTGTTTTTTGGGTAATGAAGAATGAGTTGGGAGTTTATGTTAATAATTTTCATCTCTCTTTGTCCCGACTTTCACTAGTTAGTAGTAAAGGACTGGGATAGTTCCGAACCCCTCCCTTCTCTCCTTCCATGTTCCTTTATTATTGCTGCAGAACTAGACTTTGGAGGTTATCTCCAGCAGAGATGACTCAAACTGGTGGTCTCTGCCTCTTTTAAGTTGTTCCTGGGAGGTTAAGGTCATGGTGGTGAAAGGCTATTGTATGAACTAATTTGCAACTTTGTTTTTGTGCTGATTTCTTTCTTTCTTTCTTCTTTTTTTTAAAGCTAATGTCTTAACTCTTTAAGTGATTCCATCTTGAAGTAGGAACACTTTTCTGTTGCCATTCGCCGCATAGATGCTCAATATCTGCAATATAACCAGAAATGCAATATGCTCATCTTGGTTTGTTTTTCTTAATTCATTTTGGAAAGCTTATGCCCAATCTTGTAATCGCTCATTACTCTTTATCATTTCAGATACTTTATTTTCACCATCTTAAGCTAGCAAAAATTTATTGGTTGTCATCTCCTACCATCTTTCATAAATCCTTTACATTGTGCCTACTAAGATAGTTAGAAGATCTATTTCTGAATGCTTTCAAATTGAGATAAACCAATTATTTACTTGATTAATGAATATTTAAGCATTAAGAACCAAAGTAGATTATGTTTTTCCTTTAAATAAGAGATAAATTTTTATATAATATTTTCACTTTTCTAATTATTATTAACACTTTCCTCTTCAATAAATATATATCAAGGTATTAAGATATCTTATTCAATAATTTTATAATTTTATCGAGTCATTTTGACTGTCATGAATCAATATTGAGTTAAAATTGAGTCAATCATTTAATACTTTTGATACAATGTATAAACTTTTCATATACCATGAAATATATATTTAGATATATATATAAATATATATATATATATATATATATGCATGTAAGAGTTATGGTTAATATATAAAATTTTCATATACTATAAAATATATACAATTATCTTTAATATTATATATGTATTATGTCACTAAAAAATGATAAATATATTAATAAAAAATTATTAAATATTTGTAAAAAAAAGTGATATAAATCAACACATGTCTCGCACAACCTATCAAACTTGTTTGTCTAAAGGGACAATAATAACTTTGCGGGTATTATATAAGATGGTAATAAATAGAAACAAATAATTAATAGTAAGAAAAAAGAATAGAGGAATGTTATTTATATCTATAAAATATAAAAAATAAAATTTCAGATTTTTATTAAAAGGATAGGAGAGAATAATAGTAAAAAATAAAAGGAAAAAGAAAATAAATATCTACATTTAATGTATGTACCTTTGTATAAGAAAAATAAAAATTGTCTTGGGCCGATAGAATATCAATACTGGGCTCATAAACTGAACAACCCACACCAGGGTCCAGTAATTATACAGGCCTTGCTCTTTTACCACCCGTTCTTGTGTGAGCAGTAAGTACTGACTTCACTGCTACGCGATCAAACGCAAACTTGGTTTTGATTTTGATTTGTTTGTTTAGATCCAAAACCCAGTGTTCCCGCGTCATCTCTCCTGTTTTAGGGTTTTGAGATCTGTAGCAATTTATCCTTTCTATTTGTCTCCCGTACAATGGGAGTGGTGATTGAAAGTGAAGTTTGGATTCCAAATCAGGCGATTTACATATTCATATTCGTATCATGCTTTGTATCAATTTTTTGTTTATCTCATTTGAACAATTCCAACAACAGAACAACAACTGCTACCGTATTCGATCAATCTCTTCCACCTTCACTTAGAAGTTTTCTTCTACTTTTCTCTCTCTCCTCAGGTCAGTAAATTTCATGGCTATTCATTCCATTGGCTGCTAAAATAGAATGGAAATATAAAATAAATGAAAATAAAAAGTTGAAAATTTCATATCAGTGTTGTAAAAGATCAAAATTTTATTCGACCTTTGTTTTCTGGATTCGTTGATATCATTATTTTTCGGTTACACATTTCTTTTCCGTTCCTTAATGTTTTCAACTACCAATCGAGATTAAAATGTTGTTTACTGCGTCACTAGTTATTTCGAATCACTTCTTCTCATTGATTTTCGCAGCAATCTTGAACGAATTATTGCTTCATTCGTTATTAACTCTAGATTATTTCTGATTTCATCGCATTCTCTCTAATTAGTGATGGAAGGGCTGGGATCAGTGGTAGGAGAGTACGAGTCATATTTTGGTTTCAGTAGAGAGCAGATGGTGTTGTCTGTATGTGTTGGTTATTCCGCGTCTCTCTTCATTGGGCCCTTCTTAGGATTGCTCTCTGATTTTATGTAAGTTTAATTTTTACTCGGACATTGCTAAGGTTATTATGCCTTAATTCAACTTTCAGTTTTTAATGGAATCTTTAGGATACATTTGGCATAGATGCGAAGGCTTGATATTAGTGTAAATCCGTTTGTAGTTGGGTATATTATAATGGTAATATATTGCAAGACTTGTAAGAATAATTTTGAGACCGAGGATGAAACATTGTAACTAATTTATAACAGAAAAATAATTTTTGACATTTTGTTGCTTTTAAGAAATACGTTGGAACTTTTCGAATTGCTGGTTTGGATTGCAATATTTGAATTATTGGTTGAGCAAAATGGGATTTTTTTTTTTGCCAGTAATGCACAAGTTGGTACATGTGAATTGGTTTTTTTGGATGAATATTATATGTAGACATTTTGAAAAAAAAGCCTTGTGACAAGGATTCTTAGTTTTAGCTTTAGCACCTAAGAGTAGCTTCTTAGATATCGTACATTTACAATGTATGAATGATGTGGTGTCTACGCACTCAAAAAGTGCAAGAAAGTGTCCTCCTGATTGAGTGGTATTGTTACGTTTCTACTATAGTTAAATATGATTTATTTTGTCCATTCTCTTTTAGGTTTAGAATTTAATTTTTCTTTTTTCTTTTGGTACTTGTTGTCGAAGTTAAATTTTATTTTTAATAATTGTATTGATGGCATCTATATGCTATTTTCTTTTATTTCTGTTTGTGCAGAGGTCAAAAGAAAATTTGTTTAGCATTCTGTATCCTGCACCTTTTTGTTGGTATGTGGAGGAGGATTATTTCACATCCGAATGTCTGGTTAGCAAGTATATGTCTAGCTCTTGCCAATTCTATATTTTCATTCAGCTTTGAGACATGGCTGGTTGTTGAGCATGATAAGGTATGAGATAGGATCCATTCTGAACTTTTGCATTATATACATATAGGGGGTGTATGGAAGGAAACCCTCCAGATTTGGACACGTGGCTAGTTCTAAACCATCTTACCTTTCTTTTTGAGATTTTTGCCATTTTTCTTTTTGTCCTGTAGTATTTATGCCAAGATGAGCTTTATTTAGTAATCACCATTAACTTGTAATGATATATCATTATCGTTGTTCTTCGCAGCTAGGATATAGGCAAGATGTGCTGAATGACATGTTTTGGTTGATGACCTTCTCAAAGTCTGCATCATTTATTGGCAGTCAGGTTCTTGCAAATTGGCTGGTTGGTGGTGCTGTCGGAAAATCTGTAGGATCTCTGTCCAGTGCGACCGTGTTGCTGGCAATTATCAGTATCATTTTTGTAACTCATGGATGGAAAGAATCTCCAAAATTAGCAGCATTTAAAGATTATCAAACATCATTTTACACATATGTAATTGGTGGTAAAAACATGCATATCCTTTATAGTATCTGTTTTTATTTATACATGAAATTTATGCAACACAATCATCATAGGGAAAAAAAATAGTATGAAATTTCAAGTGTTTGAAGTCAAATATTAAGTTGTTAAATGTATATTAAAGTGATCTTTGTAGGATATAGTTGAAGTATAAAGGTGAACGTAGTATATAGTTGAAATGATCAAATGAGCATTAATTACCAACTTATCATATCTTGAAGGTCATATCTCTTCTCTCTCTCTCCCCCCCCCCCCCCCCCCCTCCCCTTATCATATCTTGAAGGTCATTCATTACATTCCTTTTATGGATGCCCTAGGTTCATCCCCGAGTTACCAGAAAACTCTAATGGATATTCAATTGGAAACAGAATATATATGTATATGTCTGCTCTAATTTGCAGTGGAAACTATATGGAAAAATGTACTCATCAATATTGAATTGTTTACTTTTGACAGATAAAAGGATTTGGCTGTTGGTTTGGGCGCAAGCTTGTGTCCAGTTCTCTGTTGCAGTTTTTTGGATTTTGTGGGCTCCAACAATTGTAGTAAGATCTTTGCTGTTATTTGAATACGACAAAGAATGATTTTAGTTATGGTTTGTGATCGATAATGTTCTTCACTAATGTCATAAGAAGTTGATTAAAAAAAGAAGAATATAGACATATTAGCTAGTGGACAGTACACTAGTTTATATAAATTGTTTGGTATAGTCATCTGTATATACTTATAAGTAGTTATATCATATGACATGGAGACTCAGAATAATTCATTTTGATGATAGAAGGTTTAGTTCTCCCTCTATTCCAAAAATAAGTCGTTTGTTCCAAAAAAGGGTCCCAATCCCATTTGCTAAATTTGTGCCCTTTTGGGATATATTTTTCTTTCATATTTATCCGTTAATATAATGAGTGTTTAGTTTTTTTGTAAAACTGTGATGTTAAACTCAAGTGTAGTGTTATTACACTATCATCAAGAAAAAAGGACTCTTGCACGAAACAATTTTCTTTTTTCTTTTTTCTTTTTCCTTTTTTTTTTTTGTGTGTAAATGGGACTCTGTGGAATAGAGGGAGTACAACTTTTAAGAATCCTGAAAACTCTGTCAATACAAACATTGTGATTCCATGGAATCTCAGAGAGAAAAATTAACGCAGATAGAGAATATTTACTAGTGTTTTTTCCTTTTCTTTTTTGTATGGGTGAATGAAGAATATTTACTAGTAATTTTTTTTTATTCTTCTTGGATTACGATTAACGAACAACTACCCTTAGATTGTGCACTGGATATAATTATTTGGCGCACAATACCACACCAACCACACATATTGGGCAATCCCATAGTAAATTAAGCGCGAGTGCCCCAAGAAGATCATTGTTGTTGCTATTGAGTATTAAATTTGTATATTTACTAATCCCTCTGTCCCGCATTCTTTGCAAATACTTGCTCAATTCCAAAATATAAAATCAGTTTTGATTTTTTAAAGTCAATTTAAGTTATTTTCATATTCAAAAGTGATATGATTTCCTTTAATTTTAAACAATTCAATTATGAAATTTGTAAACTATCTAAAAAGTACAACTAATTACAAGTTTAATTGTTTTCTAAAGTTTAATGAATTATATCAATTTCATATTTGCATATATCTCAAATTGACTTTGAAAAGTCGAATTGATCTTTTGGAATGGAGGGAGTATTATATATTTTGAAATAATTATGATATAGTTAAAAAATAGTTAGATATATTAAAATATATGAAAAGTTCTACTGAAGCACACGTTGTTCCAGGCTGATGGTCGAGAAGCTCATCTAGGTTTGATATATCCTTGTTTGCTGGGTGCTGGAATGTTAGGAAGCACATCATTTCCGTGGTTTGTCAATGGACCAGTATCAATTCGCACCGAGGACTGTTTACTCTATGCGTTCTCTGTTACAGGCATTGTACTGTCTGTGGTAGCTTATGACTATCAGGTATGAACACTAAATCATTTACATTTTTCTTCTCTGTTCAGCTTCAAGGACTCGGAGCTTAGCTTTTTAGTTTGCAATTTTGTGTGCAGGAGATTGGAGTTCTAGTGGCACTATTCTGTTTATTTCATGCCTGCATTGGCCTTATTTTACCTTCACTTGCCAGATTGAGAACTTTGTACTCACTCTCTCTCCTCCCCCCCTCCCCCCGTTTCATTTGTCTTCTATGGAGGAACTGTTGATATATCTCTGGCTAATTGTTTCAAACAGGTATGTGCCGAATGAGTTTCGGGGAGGAATGATCAGCTTGTCTCTAGCTCCTGCGAATTTAGCACTTGTGTTTTTCCTAATGCAGGTCTGTGTCTCTAATTCTATTGAACTGTAAATTGTTAGTTACATAAATATTGTAACTGTACCTACCAGTGTATTTTATACTGGTTGATGTGGGCTTACATAGGAGGATATTAAAATGCCAATTAGAACTTTCACGTGCTAGTGATTAACAGTTGAATATTTGTGTAACAAAATGATCTTATGGCAATTATCCTACCATCCTTTAAAAATCTGAATGTCATGCATGCTGTGAGAATTAAATATTTTGTAAATTTAAAGAGCTGGAGGGATATAAAAATTACCAAAGTCAGATATGCATAATGTTGTCAGCCCCCCAATGTATGGCTCTGATCTTGCAGACTCTGTGTTTGGCTTGGGTGTTCTTAATCCAAACCAAAACTACTGTGTTCTTTCTCAGTAACTAATTTGATCATACTGACCTAGTTACTATCCTGAAAATGTTACAGAGAGGGTACTATCAGAACATCGAAAATTCAACAATCACAGCATTTGCTGCTCTCAGTCTATTATCTGCAGCTGGTTGCATGCATCTGTTGAAGCAGTTGGGCAAGCAACTCCACAACGAATGGCACAAGATGTGAGTTAATATGCATAATTTCAAAGATCAATCTTCCATGGTTGTCAGAAAGGATTGATAGAAAAAGATGTGGAACAAATATGCAAAGATCTTGTCGTAATCCAACTCGAGCATATTAGGTGACATGCTGTAAGGAGGAAAATATAGTAAACAAGGTTCAACTTAATGTCTGCTGGCAATGTAGGTGCACATAAACTTCTACGTAGTGTTGCAAATGCGTTTTGAGGTCCTCACGTTTGCTGCAGGTAAGAAAGAGAACTAATACTTTTTTATGAGGATGAAGTCCCATCACTGGTCTGCTATAATAGTGAAGAGTTTTTATGGCACCAGAAACCACAGAGCCGCAATGGAGTAATCAAGTTGTTTATTCTGAACGTAGTTGGCTGAAAAAGTAGAATTTTATGTACTAAATTCTATACAAACTCGGAGATTACATTTTTTGTTTTTATAGATGGAATGTGATAAAAATAAAAATAAGAGATTGTTTCTTTTTAGAATTTCTTTTGAACAATATTTGCTTTATTCTGGTTAATCTAATAACATGTGCAAAAAATTAGAATATTTCAAATCTTCTTTGCTGACAGAATTCATTTTCAAACTATAAATGTAGGGAATTGATATTTTCACAAGGTTTTCTTACATGAATAGTAAATGAGGTTTATCTCATGTGAATGAGATCTTCTTGTGAAAATATCAGTTTATCAATTCCCTAAATTTATGAACTAGTTGTCAGGAATGAGTAGGAACTAACCTCAAAATTTGAAAACAAAAAATTTAGAGAATTAATATTTTCACAAATTAATTTGATATTTTCACAAATAGGTCCTATTTGATCTTGTGAAAATATAAAATTAACTTGTAAAAATAATAATTCTATACAAGTTAATTTTATATTTTCACAAGTGAATTTCATTAGACCAACCCAAATGTGTTGGCCTATGCAAATTGTCACTTGATTTCGACCTGTGTTGATTTCATATCAACTACATGCTAAAAGTTCTTATTGCTCACCCGACCCACAAAGCAAAACTATCAGTTTTATTTATGGGCAGCTCTAGGCAACCATGTAACTATTATTTTCTGCGGAGTGGGTAAGAGAACTGTGTAAGAATTAATTCTATCTTTAAATATAGATAAGAAAAAAAAATATCTAAAACATATAAAAAATTAATAACATTATGTATTGTATTTGGAATTTTTAATTAATGTAGCGGAATTAATTCCTAGGTGAACAAGATATCACTTCTTTTATATCCTAAATGTTAGTTTGATGAGAAATCCTCAATATTACGAAATTCTCAAGTGTAGGATAACCTAATTCCTTATTTATATTATTTTTTTATTAATAAACAAGTGGACTTATTCATCACAAGTCCAAAAATTTACTTAAATAAGTAATACTAACTAGTCAATATAAGATTTAATTAGAGTTCAAATGTTCTTTCATCTTGCCTTGCTCATCTCTCCGTTCTTTAAAGCTCAGACCCGCTTTAGCTGCAGCATTTTCATCTCTTAGCTGCTCTTTGCTGGTGATTTTATGCATCATCATCTTGTGTCTTGACAGAGGTAGTGGGAGGAGATCTGATGGTCATTTTCCTTGGCCTTTTGGCCTGCCATCCTGGCTTTGAGGCAAGTAAGGCCTTCGTCTCCTCTTCCCTCTTCTCAGGAATTAGATGAGTTTCCTGGGTGTTCTTGGGAACTTCATCATGCATTTTGGCCTTCAGCTTTCTCCTTTTTAGCCCTGATGATTCAGCTGTTGATACAAGAGCTGTTGTAGAGCAAGGGATAGCTGTCCTTTGAGGCTCATCTTCATCAATGTCCTTGGCAGGTCTTTTCTTCTTTGATTTTTACTGGTTTTTCAACCTCGGTGAGAGTTCATCAAATTTTGTTATTCTATTGTCTAAAATTAAAAAAATTTATGTTAATTATGATTTTGAAAATATATTAAATTAAATTTTAAAAATTAATAATAGTCTTATATTTTGGAACAGAGAGTATAACAATTCTGAAACAATTCAAATTGAAAGAGAACTCTTAAGTACAGTATTATTCATACAGTGTTTCTTGGTCTTCTTAAAGAAATAGAAAATCAAAGAAGTTCATTTTATACCTTCTTTGTACAAAATAAGAGTTTTGTTTTTTTCTTTAATTTTTTACTTATTAGGCTTTTTCTTATTACATACTGAAACGTAAAGAATTTCTCATTTTCTGTTTTTGAAACGAACTTTTGTACATCCACCAATAAGAAAAGGGATTACAAAAAAGAGTAGAGAAATTATGCGAAAAGTCTGATAGCATAACGAAAATGAAAAATTAAATTAGTCATGCAGTTTGTATCGTCTTTCAATTCTTACAATTTTGAAATTTCATCCCTCGTCTCCATCTCAGGTACATTTTTAATATAATTTGAGCAATTAAATGTACCTAGAGGCTATAATTATAAAAATTGAATAATTAACTTTATCACAACGCGATAAATTAGGGAGTCGCTTTACGTTTTATTGTATTTTATCATCTAGTACATATGTTGGTACCACAAATATAGTATAATTAATCATCCAAGTCTGTTTTGATGAGTTGAAAGATAATGGATTAGTAAATGGGTATGATTGATTTCGTAAGAAACACAAAATGCAACTGATCAATAAAATCGTTTTAATTAAGGCCGTGTACAGTACAGAGATATACAGCACATGTATATGGTGGGGGAAGTGCTGGAAGAACCCCCAACATAGACCGTAAGAAGCCATGTTACGCACTAATTATTAACTTTTTACAAAAAAACAAAATCTTGGCGTATAAAATAAATAATTAATCATAATCAACATATAGTATGATATTTGTGTTGATCCCTTCGATGATGCATGCCTGTGTTCATATACTCAATAATGGTGCTGGACTAGTACGTGACACTAGTCTCTTTCCATGACCAACTCAAAATTGCAATAATTTCCTTTGCTTAAACTGGGATGGAGAATGTTAAGTGATAGTGTCTTATAAGTAAATTTTAATATCTAAAAAAAGTTAAAAAAGAAAAAGAAGAAGTAAATAATAAAAAATTAACACGACTCTCATGTTTAGGAATGACGGATAGTTATTTATGTGATAGTTAGATATTAAGTGTCCTTGGTACGTCAAATTAAGACTACAAAATTCTCTTCTTAATATTTGAACTCAAAATCGCAAACTCATTACTTTAAAAAACTACTCTACCAAAGTATATGTTGTAGTTGTAGATGAGATAACATAAATTTTATTTATACAAATTTTTTTATTTAAAAAAAAAAGATAAATAAGTGGGTACACCCCAACCTTGTTGTAGGTAGGATGATAATGATAATTTTTAGGATTTCTCTCATGTTTTGTCACTTTCTTTTCCGGTTTATTCGCTCTAGGCGGCAAACAAGATAGAATCCACGATTCGTCACGGATTACGCATAAAAAATATATTGATCGAATGGCCACCAGAAAATCCCAAACTCCTCCTAATATCCAAATGCATTAATCAAAGTATTAATTATTGTTGGGATGTGATAAATTGGACCTTACATTTTTAACCGTGGTCCTGAAGTTATTGTCATATATAGATTGGGTCGGGTCCTCTTTATCTATTTTGATAGACCTGGTCATACGATAATTTATCATGTCCACTCATGAAGGGTTGATGAAACGTCTAGGCCATTTTTATCTACTTCGACAAACTAGTACAAAGGATAACACATGGTAGTATTTCTTTCTATTGAACCAATTGGAGCAGGTGAAGGAGAGATCTTGTTTCACTCATGAGGGGATGATGGGACGTCCAACGATGCCCGGATGAATATACACAAACAATCTCTCAGAAAAAAGGAGGTAAGACTTTTTTACGTAAAATACACATAAGTTATCAAACATCTTACATATTTCAGCGTATATTTTTAAGTCCTTTATTATAACGTCAATCACCTGAACTTACCCTCATACCGGAACATCTTCGGATGGTCTAAGCCGCGACCATTCTGTGGGGTGTTAACGGTTTGTCGAATATGCAAGTACTTTACTGAGTGATTTCAATAAGGACAAAAATTTGTCGTCAACAATTATTTTTCTATTTTCTTTACTTTTAGGTGTTCTGCTAATACTAAACATTCACAGGTGCCAAATATCCACGACTTTCTTTGCAAGTTGCAGAACAAATTATTAATTGTTTATGATCGAAATTTTTGCTCATAATGTCTTTTACATGCATAGTTTTAAATACTGTCTTGGACATTTGGACACAACGAAATGAAGAGAATAATCTTCCATTACTAACAATAATAATTTATTAAAGGTCCGTCTAGTTTGAATACTATGACGATCGGCCGATCCTCCATGTTATCTCCACTAACCATACCTTCTAGAAAGTATCACGGTGATTACCTTTTTATGTGCTTCTAATTGCTCTATTGCATTTAAAATATATATTTATAAATAAAAAATTGTCGTGTGAAATTTTTAACCAGATATATTTTTATTTTCGGTCATTCGGAGACTATTATACCCACTATTATCATATTTTTTATTAATAGTTATCTTTTCTTTTTTTACCCACTTATTTATTTTATTTTTTTGATTTAAATATAGAAATTTAAATAAATAAAATTTATGTTGCCTTATTTATCATGTATATCGGTCGGGTAGTTTTGCATTTTACTCAAAGTAATCATTCTCTTATAAATATAAAATCAATTGTAACTTATTAACTAAGTAAATTTGAGATGTTTACACATATAATTTTTTTTAATTCATTTAGTTTTGTACGACTAAAATAGAATGATTTTTTTTTATTTGAAAAGGGACTAAAATAGAATGAATTATTAATTCATTTTTATTTATTTTTTTAATTTAAAAATATTTTAAATTAATTTTTAAAATAAAAATTGATTCTATATCTTGAAACACTGCCATACATAAAGACTAATAACTACCAAATTTATTGTTTTCAAAAATCGACATGAATTACAATAATTTTTTTATTTTATAAACAGTACTCTTTTTTGTGTGAAATGAATTAGAAAAAAAAATGCTAGCTGTTCAATATTAATGGTTGTACGAGTAGCACCTGCAGGCTGGGTAGTAGGCACGAATGAAAAATGGGATGAAGCGTAAACGCCGAAAAATTATTCAGTGGTTTCTAGATTAATTATATTTTCTTATTTCGATGATATTTTACTGTTTATAATTTTAAATTTATTAAAATAAAAAAATATAATTAACATGAATTATTACGTGACGATAACTTTGGATTGCTAAATATTTACTCGTAAACATCGAATACGTACACCTACCAAAGTGGCAGGTAAATTAATTCAGCGCTTGCGGATATTTTGTCCAACGTAGTGCGTCTACTAGACATGAGATTAGGAAAACAAATTCTGTTTTACGAGCTTAATTATCTGATTAGTACAACTCACTCATCACCACGGTTGTTTATTTTGAACGTTATTCATAAAAGGAGCTCTCACATGCATGACCTTGTATAAACTCTGGGGTAGGAAAAATGGGAAATTGGGGCAAACACATGCAGTTGCTGCATGTTTGGCAAACAATATATATTAATAGTTGTATGAAACAAAATACATTTTTGATAATATTTATAAATTGCACTACTGAAATTAAATTATTTTAGTGAAAGGGAGGGATTATTAATACTAATAAATGACGTGGGGCATAAGACAGCTGATGAATCTGGAACACAACTTAATTTATTTTCCAATCAATTTATTATTTATGGCAAACCATTTCGGATAATTGCTTCCAGTTCACCAAAAGAAACAAAACGGTCAACCATGCATGCAACTCTGGTGTTTTTCTCCTACTGTTCTTCATATTCAAATCATGTTACGACAAATTGATTCAACCATTATTAAAATAAAATTAAGATTTTTATTTAACAGTGAACCTCATGACGAGTTATTGGACCACACATGTAGTGATTAATAATTAATCTCAATTGTATTGACCGTCGTCCCTCGGGTTCCTTTCATTTTTTACCCGGCTGGTAAAATAAATAAAAGTCCACTAGTCAGTCTTCCCTAAATTCTAAAACAAACCGGTACAAGGAATATTCTCCAGAAAGTTCTAATTTATAGACGAAACTGTTGCACGTGACTCAGTGGCCCGCTAGTCAGTCTTCTCTAAATTCTAAAAAGTTGCGAAAGTAAACGATAGTGAAATCTTTTAAAAGATAAGGGAGAGAGAGAGAGAGATTATAAGCTTTATAAAATTATTATTAATTTTTTAAAAATTAATTTAAAATATTTTAAAATTTAAAATTAATATAATTTATTTAAATTTTAAAAATAATAAATTATTTAACTAAATTAATTTTTAGATAATTTATAATATTCATAATTATATTGATATAAATTAAATAAATTTATATTAAGTTTAAGTTTAAGTTTAAAATTAATTTTAAAAATATTAATATTAATGTTATAATTTAAAATGAAGGAGTCTTGAAAGCTTTTACGAGAAACTTGAACAGCATTAATTCATTGGAATAATTTAGTGATGGATATAGTTTTCAGCCTAACAAATGTGAACTTAATTGAGGGCTAGCTGACTGCTGCTAGCAATTACTGTAGTGGAGTAGTAGTAGTATTCAACCATAAATCTCATAAAGTCATAATTGTTTAGTGTTATATTATGGTGGCTTTTCCTAGTGCAACTTTCTAGAACCATAACAGCTGTGCTTCGGTTTAAGTTTTTTATACGAACATGTTAAGATTTTTTATTAATTTAAAATGAATGAATTTGAATAAAAAAAATATTATTAAATAATATAAGTAATTTATTGGTATATGCTTTACCAGCAAAAACAGAATAATTAAACAGTATAAGCATCATTTATTACAAGGTATTCAGTGATTTAATCATACGATATATTATACAAAGGATACTAAAATTATATATCAGACGGTTCTTCGAAATTGTAAAGACTCTTTCACTCTCTCTCTCCCCCTTGTCCTTTAAAAGATTCACTATCGTTTTCTTTCTTAGTGACATGTCATGGGTTCAATGGCTACGGGTGCTTTATATATATATATATATATATATATATATATATATATATATATGAGATTGATTTATTGATAACGTTATAAAAATTAATTTATCTTTATAACAGATTTTAGTCGTCTAGTCTGAGATCTGACGGCTTATGTAACCTTCATCTGTAGTATAATATTCAGATAACCGCAGTATTATACTACGGACAAGAAATATTGTCCAAAATGTCACCAATGTGCATGTAATACATTTACCATCTGTAATATTATATTACGGACTGTGAAGGGTAAGCCTTATTCGAGAAAATGACGACGTTTTAAAATTTTACTGTCCGCAGTATTATATTGCAAACGCTAGTTTAATTATAAAAGTGCATTCGTCATTGTTCATAGCAATTATTTTGGATTTCATTTCAATTTTACTATAGCGATTTAGGTAGTTATATTAAAGCTATTAAATTTCATGTTATACGCAAGAAGAAATAGAAGACTTATATCCTTAATTATAAAATGCGACTTGGATTGTTTAACTTAAGACTATTAATTTTTCCTTATCTTATTGGATATTCTTATTCTTACTGATTCATGTTATCTGAGTAGATGACATGAATCTGTAACGAGAATACTCGGGAGATAAAAGAAATTTTAAGTGTTATAATCATTCGTCCGTAGTATTATACTGCGGATGGGTAAATTAAACGACAGAGTCTAAAATGACGTCACCTTTCGTGGACGCTGGGTTTTTGTTGCAATCAATTGTTAAGAATTTCAACCGATTAGGTTAGTGCAACAATTGTTTCCCATGAATAGCGAAAAAATTATCATGGTTCTTTGAATTTAAGTAATCTAATCTGCTATAAATAAGATAGAGAATTGTTTACTTATCTTTAATACTTAAAACTCTCAGAACAAAAAGAAATATATATTCTTTATGGGCATGATTACTGTACATGTCCATGTTTTTCATTCCAGTAACGAGCTAGATGAATATTGCTTATTGTTCATTATTTAAATATTGTTTATTGTTCATTGTTCTAATTGTTTTGACATTGATTTGGGTAATTAAATTTTTTTACCATCCGTAGTATTAAACTACAGACGAAGTACCTTGAGGAGAATGGATGAGATATGAGTAAAGCATTGTTGAAGAATCTCTATAAGAACGCAGTAACATTGTTTTATCGTTATGAAAAACGATGTTGCTGTTTTTTCACAAAGATTCTTTAAAAATTATTCAGCAAAATCTCTTGCACTTACTTAAGGAGACTTTGTCCGCAATATTAAACTACATGCGGTAATTTTTTTTAGTTATCCCGTCCGCAGTATTATACTGCAGCCGGTGAAACTTGAAAACATCGTCGTGTTTCTCGAGTAAGCCCTAGTTCTCACCACCCACAGTATAATACCGCATACAGTAAAATTTCAAAACATAGTCGTTTAAAATAATGTCATGCATTTAATTAAGGGAATTGATATTTTCACAAGTAAATTTGATATTTTTACAAGAAAATCGTCTCTATAGGTTTATACCAACGTTTTTAATTGTCGTTGTATATCTATAGCGATGATTTTCTTGTGAAAATATCAAATTCTCTTGTGAAAATATCAATTTCCTTAATTAATCTATTAGTAAAATTATTGTAAATACGTCCGTTCGCAGTATTATATTGCAGACTGATCTTTTAAAAACTATTAGTTTTCTTTTTCTCCTACGTGTAGTATCTTAGTATTCCACTTGCTTATTCTCGTTGCAGATTTATGTTATTTGGGATGAGTGAAAAATATGTATGGTCATGGAAGACAACATACTGCAGTATTTTTCTTCTAATTGTTTTGGTAGTATTTTTTCTAATCAGCCCAAACAACTTGCATTATTAAAAATTAAAATACACAAGAACAAATAGAAAATCTAATATCCTTAAATGCAACTACTACGTTCGAGATCTATGAAGAATGTAAGACTTGAACGAAAGCATGGATTCATATTCGATGTATATTTATAATAAAACTTGTGTGTTTCACCTGAATGGTGAATTTTAAAAGAAATTAACATAGTCATTCACTGTTCGCAGTATTATACTGTGAAAGATAAAATATCAAAATGACGTCGTTTCCTCGTGTAATTCACCGTTCACAGTATAATACTGCAAATTGTGAGTGTATTACATTTACATTGGGGGTATTTTTGGCAATATCCCTCATCCGCAGTATAATACTACAGATATCTAGATATTATACTGTAGACGAGAACTATAAAGTCATTAGATCTCAGTCTAGACGGCTAAAATATGTTATAAAGATAAATCAATTTTTATAACATTGTCAAAGGATTGGGTCATATATATATATATATATATATATATATATATATATATATATATATATATACTTTCTCATTATTTAAGTTTTACTACCTAAATTTAAAAATAAAATAAAAAATAAAATAAAATCAATCAAAGATGATGATTTCATAATAAACGTCTCGTCTTACTTCACTTTGGAACTTTCTTCAGTCGTTGCAAGTGAGCGTGATATTTCGGCTGTTAGGTTATTTGGGTGGGAAAAGGTTGGCAGGTTGATTCGCAGGTAGAACGTCCACATCCCACCAAGCCAACTTGCGCCGCCCTTTCCAATTATACAATTTTTATTGATTTTTTAAAGTTTAATTTAAAATTATAAATTATTTTTAAAAATATTATTAATTATAAAATTTATTATTTGATAATCCTTAACAAATTATATTAATTTTAAATTTTAAAAAAATTCTTAAATTGACTATTAGTTTTTTTTATATATATTTTTAAATAGAGGGAACATTAGCTTTTAAAATATATAGGTTATAAGTTTAAAACTTAGGTCCCCATAATATTTTAAGTTATATATTTTAGCTTAATAAACTGACTTTGTCAAAAATTTTGTGATAAAATTCAACCACTCAATTACAAAGAACATACAAAATTTTGAGTGTTAATTTTATTGGATTTAATTTGAGGTTACGAAGCACCAATTATGTAAGTAACATAATTTGAAATAAAATCCAGAATTGAGATATTAGTCTCCTTTATTAAGAGGAGTATTATATACAAGAGCACAGGTCAATGTATGAGACCAGCGGTGACGGGTCAAAACACGAAAAAATTATTAAATGTCCTATATGAGTATATTTTTTCTTATCATATAATATAATAGAAAATTCAGAAGTGATGAGATCTCTGTGGACTTCATTATTATATAAAAAAATATATATATATAATATTTATTTGTTCCGGAGACATCACATAATTTTTTCAGAACACGTTATGAAACACCAATGACGTAAGTAAGATAATTTGAAACAAAATCCAGAGTTGAGATATTAGTCTCTTTTATTAACAGTATTATTATCTATAAGAGCAAAGGTCAATGTATGAGATCAGCGATGAAAATATAAGGCTAAAGAGTATTATTCTCTATTCTATTCCGTATAATTAAAGAGTATCAAGAATAAGGTTAATAATAATGAAAATATGAAGTCTTTGCTTTATCTCTCTCTTTGCTTCATCTCTCTCTTTAGTCTTTAGTGTTGACCTTTTCTGCAATAAAGCAGAGGGATAGAGCATCCCGAGAGATAAAAACACACATGTAGCTAGTGGGTAAAAAGAAAGCCGGAAGAGCGCACACACGCGAGTAAAAGTAGATAAATTTGAAAAACTTGCCACCTCTTTGTCTCTCTCTCCGAAGTTGTCTCTCTTTTGTTTCAACACGCAATCGTATAGAGAACCAAGCAACCAGCATCGTCCCCACTACCTACTCTGCTCTCTCCAAATTGTGCTTGATTTCATACCTTTAATTTACAGCTGTATAAACTCTATTACTCTATATAACAATATCAAGGTGTTCCCCCAGCTTCTCTCTTAATTCTGTGTTCTTCACTCCTACTGAAATCAGATTTTGCTTCCTATACCCAATGGAGGAGATTAGGATGTTCAGATCAGTTCTTTTCCCTGTTCTGCTTCTGGTTTTTTGCCACGTGTTGGTGGCAAAGGCCGAGATTGAAGAGAGGAAAACATACATCGTTCACATGGCCAAATCCCAAATGCCCCCGAGTTTCACGGACCATACTCACTGGTATGACTCGTCCCTCGAGTCGGTCTCTGGTTCTCCTAGGATGCTCTACATTTACAACCACGTGGTCCATGGATTCTCCACCAGATTGAC
This sequence comes from Hedera helix, assembly GCA_947179155.2. Lineage (NCBI taxonomy): Eukaryota > Viridiplantae > Streptophyta > Magnoliopsida > Apiales > Araliaceae > Hedera > Hedera helix. The sequence continues at coordinate 42,728,402 of OX359270.1, read as the reverse complement.
GGAAGCAGAAGCTGAGTCACTAGAGAGTCAACCAGGGATTCTCTCGGTCTTGCCCGAGTTGAAATATGAACTTCACACAACTCGGACGCCTAAGTTCCTTGGACTCGACCAGAACGCCGATTTGTTCACCGAGTCGGACTCAGCGAGTGACGTTATTGTTGGAGTGCTTGATACCGGTGTTTGGCCAGAGAGCAAGAGCTTCGACGATACCGGACTTGGACCCATCCCGAGTTCATGGAAGGGTCAGTGTGAATCCGGCAACAACTTCAATTCATCCAACTGTAACCGCAAACTTATTGGTGCTAGGTTCTTCTCCAAAGGCTATATGGCTGCCTTGGGTCCAATCAATGAATTAAAAGAGTCCAATTCTCCCCGAGACGATGACGGCCATGGGACTCACACGTCCACTACGGCAGCCGGCTCAGTCCTCCCGGATGTTAATCTATTAGGATATGCATCCGGAACGGCACGTGGGATGGCGGCGCGTGCGAGAGTAGCAGTCTACAAAGTCTGCTGGCTTGGAGGCTGCTTCAGCTCTGACATATTAAAGGCTATGGACACGGCCATTGAAGACAACGTTAACGTCATGTCGTTGTCCCTCGGCGGTGGAATATCCAATTATTATCGTGACAGCGTGGCAATTGGAGCATTTGCCGCAATGGAAAGAGGTATTTTAGTTTCATGCTCCGCTGGTAATGCTGGGCCAAGTTCTTATAGCCTATCTAACGTAGCCCCTTGGATCACCACCGTCGGCGCCGGTACATTAGACCGTGACTTTCCGGCGCATGCTAGTCTTGGTAATGGGTTAAACTACTCGGGGGTATCACTGTACCGAGGCGACACGCTGCCAAGTAAGATGCTACCGTTTGTTTACGCTGGCAATGCAAGTAATGCGACAAATGGTAATCTTTGCATGACGGATACTTTGATACCTGAAAAGGTGAAGGGTAAGATTGTGTTGTGTGATCGTGGAGTAAATGCTAGAGTTCAAAAGGGTTCTGTGGTAAAAGCAGCCGGTGGAATAGGGATGGTGTTGGCAAACACGGCCGCAAATGGAGACGAGTTGGTGGCAGACGCCCATTTACTGCCAGCCACGACTGTAACCCAAAAATCCGGCGATGCAATAAAGAGTTACTTGTTTTCGGATTCTAATCCCATGATTACAATTCTCTTTGAAGGAACAAAAGTGGGGATTGAGCCGTCTCCGGTGGTAGCTGCATTCAGCTCCAGGGGGCCAAACTCGATCACATCAGAAATATTGAAGCCAGATATAATTGCCCCCGGAGTAAACATTCTAGCCGGATGGGCGGGATCAGTTGGGCCAACAGGATTAGCTGAGGACTCGAGACGCGTTGAGTTCAACATTATCTCGGGCACATCAATGTCGTGCCCGCACGTGAGTGGCCTTGCCGCACTGCTCAAGGCAGCTCACCCCGAGTGGAGTCCCGCTGCTATACGGTCGGCTCTTATGACAACAGCCTACACTCAATACAAGAACGGCCAGAAAATTGAAGACCTGGCAACAGGGAAGCCATCGACACCATTTGATCATGGGGCTGGGCACGTGGACCCTGTATCAGCTCTCAATCCAGGGCTGGTCTATGATCTGACAGCTGACGATTATTTGAGCTTCCTCTGCGCAATGAACTACACAAAATCACAAATTCAGTTACTAGCAAGGAGAAACTTTACTTGTGAGTCAAGTAAGAAATACAGTGTCACTGATCTCAATTATCCTTCTTTTGCTGTTTCTTTTCAAACAGCACAATCCGGTAGTGGCGCTGCCGGTGATGATGGAACCACCGTGATTAAGTACACTCGAACACTAACTAATGTAGATTCACCGGCAACATACAAAGTGTCTACAAGTACTCAAAGCAAGTCGGTTAAGATATCAGTTGAGCCGGAGATTTTGAGCTTTACCCAAGTGAATGAGAAGAAATCATATACAGTGACTTTCACGGGAAGTTCAATGCCATCAAATACAAATAGCTTTGGACGGATCGAATGGTCGGACTCGGACGGGAAGCATACTGTGGGAAGTCCATTTGCAGTTAGTTGGACATAGGACTTTTTGTTGTATCTCACTCAAATAAAGTGAATCTAGTACTTAATTTGAAGTTATAATTAAATTACTGGTTTTTAATTCCCGCCAAGAATTGGAAGCTGGGTGGTATTGGTTGGTTTGTAGTTTTGTTCCCTGAGATATAAAACATGAACCCGAAGTTGGGGCCGTTTTCTTGCTCGGTGTACAGTGTATTTCTGAAATCTCGTCTTATGAATTTGAAGAGAAGGAAAAAAAAAGTAAATATTGACAGTTTGAGAACCTGTTGTATAATTGATTAACTTTGGCCTATAAAGGTCTATTTTTTCTCCGTAAATTTCAGAACCACAATTACCAAATCATAATCTCACAATCATGCAAAAAACATTTCCAAATAGAAATTAGTATGAATCTATTACACAAAAAAGCTCGACACTAGTACAAGTTATGAGGCTCCGCATAGAGAATGGAGAATACGTGTACACAAGCAATTAATTACTGGCATCTAAATAAAACAAAGTTACAAATACAATTGATCGCCAAAGTAGTACTACATGTGTGTATACACAAGACATGGTGATCAGAACAGTTGGTGCTTCTGAAATATTCCAAAATAAATTACATATGTAATACCAAAAAAAAATGAAAAGAGGCACCCATTACAAACCTTTCCATTTTATACTACATCACCGTTGATAATATATATAACATATACACACGCACACTGATAACATTTTGGTTAATAGCAATTCAGGATAACCAGAAAAAGGTGGCACTTGAGTTTAGCAAAGGATTCCACTACCAATCAATCATTAAGACATTTAAGCATCTTTCATTGAAACTTTTTAATAAGCAAGTAAATAAAAGAATCTTTATTTCAAACATAGTAAAAAAGCAAAAAAAATAGCAGAACTGCTGCTTCAAGCATAAAAAAAATATGCTGCATAAGTAATAGATTCCAAAGCTTAATAGCATAATTTGCTCACGAAAATGTTTCTTGTGCAGCAATATTTTTCTTAACATTGTCTCACCTGTTCCTGCAGGAACTGTTACGATTTGCCCTGGCAGCTGGAACAGGGACTCTTTCTTGTTTTACTGATTGTCCTGAGGATTTACCTGGTGCACTACCTTATGTTACGGAGACGTCACTACTGCAGTTCATAAATCATGATGCAAATATATCATAAACAGAGCATCTTCACAAGTTACAGATAACAGTACAATTGAAGTTATGAAACATAATTTGTGCATCAACTGAGCCTCCAAACTAACTCCTAGTGATATAGCATACCAGTGTCAGCTTTCCTGCATCTGAGAATCATTTCATCCAAATCAAAGATTAAAATCCATTTCTCAGTTACTAGTGCCCAACGTTTAACCTCCTGATAAATTAATGGTTGTCTCATTGTAACTTATGATTTGCATTATACATATTGCAGGGATGGAGTTAACAACATACTCATACTGGGAATGAAGTTTGTGTTCATATTTGTTTCTGTTAAATATATGCTCTGCTGTCGATGCATTTCTTGCCATCAGAAAATAAACCGATCAAGGGTGCAGCTTACATTTGAAAACCGATTAATAAAATGGACCTAAGAAGCCAGTTTAGCTAAATAATCGTTAATAAATTAAGATCAATGAAGAATCGTAAAATGGTGCAGCTTACTTGCTAGGTGGTAACCGAGCTCTACTGCATCTGCACTCACAAACAGAAGCTTCACCTCTTATTTGATACCAGTGCAAGTGTTTTACCTGAGACAAAGAGATATATAAAAATACTTTGACAGCTGACATGTAAAAGTATTACATAACATCTATCCACCCATCAAAAAGTAAAGAATACAATCAACCACAGTTTAGGAAGGTTTAATGGAAATTTCTGATGACAGGCTGATCCAAGGAACTACTAAATAGTACATATTATCTCAAAGTCACATTATCTGTACTTAAAATGCTGGACAAAGTACAGGGCCTAAGAGTGGAAATTAGCATGTGGTAAGTTTAGTGGGCAAAAAGTTGTATATTTAGCAATGCAAAAAAAGATTAAAAAAAAAAGGTCCTTGAAAGCAGAACCCAAATTGACAACAATGCATAGCAAGTCTTAATATAAATAAAATTACAGACTTAATCACGAGCAAGTTTGCTGAATGCTGATTCTCAGTGCAAAGAAACTTAAAACTGAAGGTGGATGATTTCTGCCAACATTATATGCAGGAAATATATATCGCATGCAAGAAGCACCTAAATCAATCAATAATGAAGAATGAGTTCTTCAAGCAACACATTCAAACATAAGAGCCAATTTGGCCATTGCAAGCTTGACTGAAGCTAGAAACAAATTCTGACCACTAACATCTATAGAAAATGAAATAAATTGTAAAAGACTCGTTTGGAATGCAAATAAAAGGGTTTCTACAATATGTAATTAACAGTCGACAGAATTTGAGAGCACCCCGTAGTTATGCCTTTGCCTTCAGTGACGCACAGATAACCAAAATGAAAAGTGAATGAGGTTAAGAATTTAATGCATGCATAAGGATTCCATATCCACATTTAACAAGGATGAGAGCTGGAAAAAAAAATGAAGCTGAAAGAAGATTAAAACACACCAGCAACGTTCTCTGCTTCATGACTACATGGGTCTTCATGCCACAGTTATCGTGGACGTAGCAGGACCCTTCTTCGGGGCTTGTCCCCAGTCCAATTATAGTTCCCAAATCCTTGATCCGACTGCAACATCCATAGCAGAATCTTTAGGAAATCCGTGAGTCTTAGACATTAAGTCTGCATTCTGCATCCCATTGTTGTAACTTTTAGGCAACACTCTAGAAGCCACAGCAACAACCCTCCCTGATACATGCAACTCTAGATCTTTATATACATCAGATATAAGGTGATCAGAACTGTTGTTGTGCATCTGACAAATTCCCAAATCTGCAACACCAGGTTCCATTTGGGTTCTCGCACTCTCATTGGATAGGCATAACCCTGAACCCTCGGAAGTAAAAGGTGGCAGTCTTACATTGTAGGCATATGATAATTCAGGAACCCTTTCGGCTAAGCATACCATTCCAAAAAGGTCTCTCCCTGACACGAAGTGCAAAACCTCTGGAGTTTCACGTGCAGACCTCTCCTCAGCTTCAAAACAGTCGGGGAGGAGGTCCATGGACTCGATCTCAGGGCCATAGTATGCTGCATGTATGGCAGAGTAGAAATCCCTTTCCAGTACCTCAAAATAGCCTGATCCAACTACCACCTTTCTCTTTGATAACATGTCATTAATAGCATATCTATAACATTTTAGGCATTCAAAAACTTCCATCTGCTTCATTGTTGCTCTATGGGATTCATATTTATACATTACCGAACCTTTTCTAAACTGTGTCTGAACAAGGGCTCTTTGAGATAACAGAAACCTGTCATAATGGGCTCTCTTCTCAGAATCTGATAGAATCAGCATTTCACTGTAGATGAGTAAGTCAAAAGGCTTCACAATTATTCAAATTATATTAAAAGCAAAGTTAATCTCTTGGTTGGTTTCTTCAAAGTATCCTAATATATTCAATATCTATTTGCAAGAAGTCACATTCTCTTAAGTTCATGTCATTGTTGCACTATGAATTGAAGACAACACTAAAATGCATGAGAAATTCACATGCACATGCGCACGAACACGCACACAACATGTTAAAATTTGAAACTAACAAGGCGTTGCAAAGAAATATATACAGTTGAAGATCGGCACCTATAAACAGTGCAAAATACTAAGAATTCATGCTTGCTTTGGTATTATCTCTGTATCACAAAAGTTTTGACGGTACATTTTACTCCCCATTTCCACAATTGATGTACATTTTATTTTTGACTTGAGTCAACTAGCGAAACTCAAAATTGATAGGAATTTATTAAATTTGAGTACAAACAACTATAACTGATGTAAATCAACTAAAAAGTACTACTCCATAAATTACCATATATGTTCTTACCAAACTTAAATGACTTCATAAATATTGTATTTTAGGATTTCCGTAATTGACTTACAAAAGTCAAATTGTATCTATACTTTTGGAAGAGAGATAGTAACATTAATATAAGATTTAACTGCAAACGTCAAAGACACAAATTACCTAATTACGTCAATTAAACATATATCAATTGAAGATAATTTCATTTACATTTTTACATCAATACAGAAGCAAAGCTGAAAACAATGTCTCAAACGTTGGTCAAGCAAAGGGCACAACTGCAATCAATATATTCTCTTAAACCATATGAACAAAAGCAAAGCATCAATACCTCATAAGCAGCGAGAATTTGAACAAATCGTCGAACTACGGACGAATCATTTGGCGATTGATCAAGGTTAGGGTGGGTTTCTTTTGCCAATTCCCGAAAACATGATTTAATCTCGGCAAATGAGCTAGATTCGGAGACTCCTAAGAGGTCATAGGCGGTTTTTCCGGCGAATTCCGGCGGAGCCGATTCAGTGCGAGTACTAAGCAACCGCTTTCCACCGTAGCTGGGGTATAGGCACATGAGAAGATAGAGTCCGTGGACTGATCACGCCGGGACCGAATGAATTTGAGTGTGGCGATTACAGAGACTGTGAGGAAAGAGAAAAATCCGGTGTGAAACGCCATTTTTAAAAGAACAGCAACGGAAATGGTGAAATATACAGGGTAAGGTTAAAGCATGGTATCGGATTATTAGTTCTATATATAAAAAAAATATTACTGTGTTTGATTTATTATGTATTATTAGTCATGTTTAAAAAATAGTATCGTATATGAAGGATTAATCGGAGGAATGAGAGAGGGGGGAGTTTTTCAGAGTTTGAGACTAGATACGTTTTTTTTCGATAAAATTATTTCTATTAATTTTTAATATTTTATGGCTAGGTTTATTTGTAAAAAATATATTTAGGATTAGACTATTATACCTTAATTTAATATTATTTAATCATTTAATGATGAATTATTAATCCTTTTGTGTTGGATTATTAGTCTCATAAAACCATTTAATAGTTTAAAATAACGGAAACTATTTATCTCAAAATTTTTATGAGATTATATAATTTCACATAAATAGCCTTAAGAATGATAAAAAAAACAAAAAAAACTAGCTCATAGGACTATTTAAAGGACTATTAATCTCCATCATGGGATAAAATAATCTGAAATGGTATTAAATTAACATAAATAGTCCAATTTTAAATAAAAATTTTACAAATAAATATAGCCTATAATTATTTTTATTTAGTTTTATATAAATAACTTATTTTATTGCTCAATAACATTTAATAATTTTTTTCTATTTCTATAGTTAAATTATTTAACATTTGCAACAATAATTCTATTTAATATTGATTAAGTTATTCAATAATTTATTGTACATTAATAAAATTATTCGATATTTTGCATCATTAATTGAAGTTATTTAAAATGTGTCGTGTTAATAATAATGATTACATCTTGAGTGGAGCAAAAGATTTTTTTTTGTGTGTGTGGGTATATTTGAAATTAGTTGATCAATGTATTTGAGTCTTTTTAACAAATAATCAGGTATTAAATGAGATTATTTAATTAAAGCAAATATTGGATTAAACTATATAATTCTGTTCAGAGCAATAATCTGGATTAAAACAAACAAATAGTAAAATAGTTTCATTTAATCTAATTCGGAGAAATAATTCAGTCCAGAAAAATAATACAAAAAGATTAATGCCACATTTGAATCATAGAAATAAAAGTGATAATAGAATGAAAAAAAATTATATTTGATTATTCTATTGGAATGAAAAAATTTATATTTTTTCTAAATTTATGAATTTTATTTTTAGAAAAGAGTATTAAATAGTGAGTAATTATTTAGTGGTTCTGGGATACCTGTGACGTGAAAATTATCTACTTTAAGTGATAAAATGACATAACATAAATGGTGTGGAGTACTACGTGACAGGTGTGCTAGAAATATTTAATATTTTTTTTGAATGGCTCATTACAACTAAAATAGAATAAATTATTTAAAACTTTATTTTATTCCATCCTTTCATCTATTTTATTTTTTCAATTCAAACCAAACATAATAGTCGCTTGCAATTATGCAAAACAAACATGCTCACGGGGGATCGATTTGTTTCATAGTGGGAATAGAAGGAACGTGTAAGCATCGCCATGAGAAGGCAATCCAATAAACTCGACAAGTGTTGTGGGTTAAGTCTAGGAGATGGGCCTTGGCAGAATCCTTGGGCAAAATCTGACGACCTGAATAGAAATATTTTTCAGCCAAAGAATCCTAAACAAAGGATTATTTTCTTTTAGTTGATTACTTGAGATGAGAAATTTAATGCTTATAAATCCGTAATGGTAGGTAGTACTTGAGGTGAGTATAAAATTACGGTATGTGATCGAATTTGAGTAAAATGGGAACAACTCTTTTTCTTTTTCTTTTTTGGGAAAATTGGAGCTAATCATCTAATTAATTAGATGAGCTACAACAGCCCAAGCCCAAGCCCAGGTTTAGTTCTACTAGAACAGATGAAGCCCATATTTTCTATCTTACTTACCGCAACAATGTTTTGCATGCTTGAAAGGTAAAGAATCGCTTTGCTTCTCGAATTTGTGGGCTCAACTAAAATCCTGACTGTAATATTCTTACCCGTAAAAACGTTGCTACATGGAGAGGGGAAAAAGAGAGATTCTTGGAATATGGTAAATTTCATTCATAATTTATTTATAAACAATGGGTAGCTCCTATTAGGGTGGAGTAAGAAATTGAACTTGACCTTAAAATTGCACAAAAAATCGATCAAGCCGCACTAATAAAATTGCACTAACGGTTTCATCGCATGTAACGACTTTAGAAGGCTTGAAAAACCACATATGCAGTTTTGTTTCGGATTCTACAATTTACCGCACCTAGAGATGTACAAAAAGCCTACGGCCCACAGGCCGGTCCGACCCGCCCTGGTCAAAGCCCGGACCGGGCCGATCCGACCTACAGTCTTTGAACAAACTACTATTTTGACGTAAAAGCCCGATCTGGCCCGGCCTACGAAAAAGCCCAGCCCAGCCTACGCAGAGGACCGACCCGGCCCAGTCCGCCGAATAGCCTATGTTGTTATTACCGTTGTGACGCTATCTGACTTTTTGAGTTATCAAAACTTGTAAAGTAGTCTAAGCAAAAAAAATGTGACGCCCCCAAATCTAGGCCCACACAGCCCAAACTTGAGTCGTCAAAAGACTACAACAAAATTATTACAATGAAATACAACGTACAACAATACAGTGGATAATACAACACAACTAAGTCTTCATTATTATTGCCACACTATTTTATAACACGTGAAGACTATGATAGCTATCCCCGCACTCTCACTCCATTCCCCGGCTAGACCCCGTTACGTTCTCATCTCCTGTTGAAAAACAATGGAACGAAAAGAAAGGGTGAGCTCAAATAGCCCAGTAAGAAATATCATGACTAAGATAATGACGAATAATTTATCATTAGCCTTCAACAGTTGAGTTCTTGATAGAATACAATAGACTACAAGGTTTATATCAAAAACTGCAGTTAAATTCTTAAACAACGTTCAGATCAATAATAGCAGCGGAATGAGCAATCTATTAGAAGAATAATGCAGACTATAATATCCACTCGCTTCTCTTTTTAGTAAAAATATCATCAACTTTTATCATCTGAAATACCATTAGTCAAAATAATACAACTTCACAGTTCCTGGTCATATTCATGCAGATCAACAGTTCGTCTTTGCACTACGGGCCAAAGACATTCAATATAGCACCAACGGTCATGATTATACCAGATTCAGCCGTTGGTCATAATCATACCAACCAACAGTTCATCTTTGCACTACGGGCCAAAGAGAACATTCACCACGTGTCATAAAAGACACCGAACAGATGTATCGCCTTTAACCTAGTATATCGCCTTTAACCTATCATCTGTTCAACAATTATATCACATCTGTGCCCCCGGCCACAGATATTCACAACAGCTTGATTCTTGATGATTAATACAAATAACAGTGATACAAATGATGAACAGAAGAACAGGATAAACAATAAGTATCGGAAGTTTACTTTGTGCAGATTCAAATAATGTCCAAATTGCCAACATGATGTGGAGTGAAATTTAAAAATGATATTCAAGATCCACAGTTCAGAATAACGATTACAGTTCAATAGAAATGTTCAGAAAATAGGAAGGTTCAGTTGAAATAATGAAATTCAACTATTATGGAACATATAATATTTTCAGGAATTATAGAAGCAATAGTTCCATAACAAGTTTCGATTTAGGTGTATGAAAGAAAATAATATCCCTTACCGTAGCAGGTTTGATTAACAAAAGGTGAAGGGAATTAATATCCCTTACCATAGTAAGTTTGAATAATGGAAGATGAAAAAGATGGTATCCCTTATGAGTATAAAGGAAAATGATATCACTTACGAATATGGAATAAAAGTGTCATGTGATAATTCGTGTAGACAAATTATTTCCACACGAGACAAATAAAAAGGGTTATTCACCAACAGGCGATAATCCGCACCGTAAGGTTATTCCCATCAATTTGAATACGAATAGTTATTCACCAAACAGGCGTAATCCGCACCGTAAGGTTATTCCCACAATTTAATAGAATTTGAACACGAAGAGTTATTCACCAAACAGGCGATAATCCGCACCGTAAGGTTATTCTCAAAGATTAATAAGGAATGAATACAAAAGGTTATTCACCAACAGGCGGTAAACCGCGCCGTAAGGTTATTCCCACAATTTAATACATGGAAATAAATGGCACAAGAAAGAAACGATATTATTTTCGAGAATCAAAGAATGATAATCCCTTCAAGTAAGAAAGAAAATAATATCCATTTATGATGATGAAAAGAATGATACCCTTTACCATAATAAATTTAAGAGTGTGAAAAGAATAATATTCCTTACCTTAACACGTGACTGGATATTGATTTAAATGAGGTTGATCAACCTATATATATTTTTAATAAAATTAGTAATTACCACATATAAATTTCAAAGTGTATGATAACTCGTATCATATGAACTATCAAAATTATATATATTTAACATAATTTTTGTAGTATAATATAACTACTTTAAAATAGTTTTTAAAATAATATTCCAAAATAAATCTTCCAAAGAAAACTTTTAAAAATGAATCTTCTCAAATAAGAGTCTTCTAAGGGAAGATTTGTGAATACCGTGAAAAATAGGAATTTATGAAATTATTACTCTTTAATAAAAGACTTACTTGAAAACTTTCTGCACTCCTTTTGACTTTCAAACTCTCAAAATAGCCTTACTATTCTCAGAGAAAACTCATAAAATTCTTATAGAAAAATTTTATGTTTTAGGTGTGATTTTTCTATTCAGTTGAGCAAGCTATTTATAGGGGGAAAATGTTACTATGCAGTGGTAGGTGGCTGGCGTGCTGCACGCCAGCCTAAATTTTCTACAAAAGCAGCGTAGCTGCCTTTCCTTCCTTCCTTCACCAACCAGAAAACTCTCCAGCAAAAACACATTTCATTTACAATTCATGTGGCCCCCACATAGGGTCCACATGTTACTATTCACATAATAATTAATTATTATTATTATTATTTTTTTTTTTTTTTTTTTTACATTTATTTATTTATTTATCTTTTTCTTCCTATGGGTCCTGCATATAAAATCAAATAGTGCTACAATAATAATTTAATAATAATGTAATAAACACGTTACAGATTATTATTAATTTAATAATATAAATTACAGTGTATTTGCTACAGTGACAATTATTAGGTTCAATAATTTTAAAAACAGTGTAGCAACAATTATTGACTCAATGATATAAAATACAGTGTAATGATAATTATCGAATCAATAATACAAAATACTGTGTAGCAACAATAATTGAATTGATAATATAAAATATTATGCAGTGACAATTATCGATGAAATGATGTGCAACAGTTACAGTGTCAATAATATGAGACACTGTGCAATACCGTGTGCTACTGTAGAGTACCGCATGCTACAGTAAAATACCATAAATTACCGTATGCTACTATTCTTTTATCACCGGTATTTTAACAGTTAACACCGTTGACTATTTTTATTTAAAAATGTTACTTCTGTCGTTTTCTATATCCGACAATTATTCCGTTGTGGGCTCCACCAATAATTAGTTATTTCGGCGCCGTCGTACGGCCCGAATATTCCCCGACAAAACGAATATTCCCCGACAAAAAGAATATTGGCCGACAAAATAAAATTTGCACATAACATCCTTAACTTTCAATTTTGTCAATTTAACCATTTACTGTTTCAGGAAAAATATATATGAAGAAAAATTAAATTTTGTATTTCATAAATTCGGGGTCTTACAAAAAACACGAAGAGCAATAAGAGTATTATCTTTACCACGTAAATCAAAATTAATGAATTATTAATATTTGAATTGGTATCATATATCTTACTTCTATAAATGCCTACATAGTACACGGCTACATCCATTAGGCGCTACAACAAGTCTTACTCCACCATTCCATCATCATTTATATTACGTGTATATGTATATATATATATAATTTTCATTACGTGTCCACACACACACACACACACACACACACACACACACACACACACACATATATATATATATATATATATATATATCGAAGTTGGAGTAGAAACTAACAAAATTGCACATCCATAAATATTGAAGATATATATTTTTTTTAAGATTTGAATTTTAAAGACATTTTAAAAATATTTTGAAGCAAAATATTTCAAAATATTTATAACCGACTCATTATTTATTATTGATTAGTTACTCATTTTTAATTTTTTGTCAATACATTTAATTAATATAGTAGTTAGTTTATTTAAAATTTATATTTCACATTAAAAATTAGTTGATTATATTTTTAGGCATGCCCTAGCCCGGCTCGGCCCAAGGACTGGACTGGCCTGACCCGGCCCAAGGCCTGGCCCGTCCTAGCCTATAGGCCTCAAAAGGCCAGACTTTGATCGAGAAGCCCGGCCTGGCCCGGCCTACAGGCCCAAAAGTCAAAGTCTGGCCTGGTCAACGGCCAAAGCCTACCATGCCCAGATCAGGCCGGGTCAGTCCGGCCTACTGTGCATGTCTAACCGCACCACACCTACATATTTGTCTACTTCCAATTTTTGTTATTCTTTATGGGCGTTAGATGTTGGTGTAGTTTCACATTATAATTGTTGTAATGTAGTCATATTAATTTTTAGTTTCTTGTTTCTTCCATATTCTGTGCATGCTTGCTCGCGTTTATATATAGATTCCTTTTCTAATTCTTCATACGTTCAGCAACTGTTATTTAGTTACAGTTTTATAGACTAACCATGATTCAAACATTTAAACAGGTTAGACAGAAAACTTTAGCCTATTTTTTTGTTATAATATCTTATGATGCGCATGTTAAAGAGACATTAAGGATTTTCAATCATGTTCATATGTATATATTCAAAGCAAAAAAAAAAAGTTTATTTTATGCTACACATGTTGAAGAGACACCAAGGGAATTTCAATCTTGTTCATATACTTTTAGAGCCACAAAAAAATATAATATCCCATGCACCACCAAGGCACATGAATTACATTATCTCCCTAGAGAAATTTTTTGCTTATCAAAATAAATAATAAATAAGCTCTTACGTTGCATTCACATTAATCTTGTAAGAGGCATACGTGTTGTCCTCATAGAGAAAATTTTAATCCAAATACCCCACTACTTACCTTGTTTGGTTTAGTTCTTAGGATTTTGTATTTTTGTACCTCCATTTTAACTTAGTTTGTTTTCAAAATTGTAACTTAACACAATTATCTTTTTCCCATGGAAAAGATGTCTTCCGGTACGTATATGTTCAATTGGTTTTAAACCCAAAATCACACTAAATAAAGTCGCATCGCACGTTTCAAATTGCATCACACCAATCACGAGCGATTTCATGTGTGATTTTGAATTTGTCAAATTACACCTAAGCAATTTTATGTACTGTTTGGGCTTTCATCTATACCAAATTGCATCATACTCTACCCTAGCTCCTACTCATTTGGATGAGATCAAAACTTGCAAGCAACAAATCCTAGAACACTTAGATCAAATTTTCTCACAAATTTGTTAAAATTTCTAAGAGTAGATATAAATATAAACTGATTAAATTCATAAGAACATAAATATGTTTAATATTTTTTTTAATATGTAATTATTCATAATAATATTGTCGCATCAAGTGTTGATAAGGTTAGTGATGCAAAAGCACCCGACACAATATTTTGTTTTTCTTTCTTATTTTTTTCAAATGACAAAAGACAACAGTCCAAGAACAATTTTGAATACTCATTATTACTCTATAGTTTTATCTAATATATAGTATAGCATGTGTATACATGGCTAGTAATAATCTAATATATAGTATGTATGATAAGAGTATTTTACATAAACTTTGCTTCTATCCATACCCTATAGTTTTTGAGTTTGTGTATTATTGATTAATCCGACCTCAAAGTCTTAAATTTAAATGCCCGTTTCTCTCTTTAAACTTTTAGTAATATATTTACCATTTGATTTTTAATATATATATATTTTAAAATTATGTCTATATATATTAAGCACAAACCTTAATATTTCAAAAAAAATAAAATAAGACAAGTAATAGTAATTAATTAACCAAGTGCACCACATAAATAAATCTTATACACTTTCTTAACCAGGTGCACCAATCATTGATATACTATTTCATGTCATAAATAAATCTTATACAAATTTTCTCGACTTTGTAATACTCATACGCTGGAGCTTTATACACCACAATGATAAAATATATACACATCGAAAGGAATATTCATTGTGCGTAATACTTAATTGAGGTAAAGAAATAGTTAGAAAGTTGTGGATATTCTTATTGTTGGGCTAGCTGATGAGGTTAGTTTATTTACACATAAGTGGACACCAAAATGCTACTATACAATATCCTTTCCTAATCCTAACAACATGGGGTAGTGCTGTGTTGGGGAAAGCGGGGTACCGCCCTATATTTTATAATTAATTTGGTCCAGTTTATTTAATTTGTCTTCTTTTTTATTTGAAAGTATTATGAAATTAGTTTAAACTTTAAATATCGAGTGAGACTAAATTTCTTTCCGAACGATTTACGTCAGCCTGATGTATTAATTTTTTTTCTCCTAAATGCTAACTTCAAAATTCGTATACAAATTTTTTCTAAAATAAATAATAAATCTCCTTGATCACTGTGGGGTTGGCCTATGCAAATTGTCACTTGATATCGACCTGTGCTGATTTCATATCGACTACACGTTAAAGGTAATAATTGCTCACCCGGCCCACAAAGCAAATAAAAATTATTATTATTATTTTAAATAATTTGTATTACCATCTTGAATAGTCTCAAATTAAATATCTATTTACTTTAAATAATTTATTTTTTATAATAATTAATTTATAATATCATTAATATTAATTGTCATATTTTTATTCTCTATACATATTTTTAGAGTATCATTAGTTATGTGTAAAAAATTATATAATTAAATAAGAATTTAAATATGAATAATTTTATCATTTTATCCCTTTTCATAATATGCACACAAAGTCAATCAAGACTTTTATTTTGAGACAGATGGAATATTATTTTATGCGGAGTGGGCAAGAGAATTATGTGTAAGAATTAATTCTAGCTTTAAATATAGATAAGAAAAAAAATATCTAAAACATATAAAAATTTAATAATATTATGTATTTTATTTGAAATTTATAATTAACGCGGCGTAATTAATTTTTAGGTGAAGATACCAGTCTCTTTATGTCCTAGATGTTAACTAGATGAGAACCTTCAATATTATCAAACTAGATGAGAACCTTCAATATTATCAAATTCGTAAGTGTGTAGGATCAAATGAGATAACTTAATTCTTTATTTATATTATTTCTCATTAGTAACCTAACAGGTCTATTCATCATAAGTCCAAAAATTTACTCAAATAACTAATATTAACCGATCAATATAAGATTTAATTAGAATTCATATGTTATACTTAATTAGACATCGATCAGCTTGATTTATATAAAGACAATTAATATTATTTCATAAAATATTCTTACACTATGTAATATAGATCCACAATTTCACTTGAACCTGTTGGGGCCATTCCAATCCCAATCCCGATTCTAATGGGATCTAATTTTTTAAATCTTATAGGGTTAGGGTCGGGTATGAGATATACCCTCTTACCTCGCCCTCTACTCGATTATATGTATACATATATATAGATTTTTTTAATTAGTATTTTGTATATATGTAATTATGTACTTATTTAGATTATTTCGTTATAAATTCATAACATGCATAATATAATATGTTGCTAGTTATAAAAATGTTGCATATTTTTTTATTTTGAATTAAAAATAGTTATACAAAATAATATAAAAAAATAAAAAAATTAATTTAAAAAAGAAGAAGAATAATCTGGTAAATCAGGCTTAGGCAAAGTGATTATATATGGGGTGTTGTTTTTCGGGGTCAGGTTGGAATAAGGGAATAATTCTTCCTCGAACCATACCGGTCCCATTGTTAGGCCTAATGCAATATATATTATATATAATATATTATATATATATGGAATTTATTCCTAACAAATGTTGATTATGAGTCTCTTCCAAATATGGAGATATATCTTTACTTATTTAACCATTCTTCTTGGGGAAATTTTTGTACTCCAACTTAGAGGTATACATGAAATCAAAAAAAATTAAAAATGTGGCCGCACTAAACCAAATCATTAACAAACCAAGCTAAAAATTTTAAAATTGAAAAATTAAAACTTGTAAAACTAAAAAATCGAAATTATATTGGTCGGTTTCAGTTTGTTTTATTCAAAAACCGAAACCGACCGAACGCCTTAATATTATAATATAATTTTTATATATATTTTAATAATTATTTATTTTATATAATTATATATTCATTATATGCCTTTTTTATAATTTGATGATATAACAATTTCTTATTATCCAATAATACATTGCTTTAAAATTTGGTGACATATCAATTCTATATTTTATGCTTAAATTTTAATAACTGATTAAACTAATAACAGATTACGGGGTAAAAATTTGGGCGATTTTGATTTTTAATTTTTTATAACCGACTTAAATGATTTGATTATTTTTTTACTTATCAAATCGACCGTTGTGCATCCCTACAAACTTTCTTCATTTGTTTCATTGTAGAACAAAATTTACATTCTTTTTAACCTTGTATTGAAGCACAATAAAAAAAAAAAAAAAAAAAATCTGTATTGACTTTTGAAAGTTAATTTAAAATATTTTCAAACTTAAAATTGAAATAATTTATTAAAAAATTATGAAATAATAAATCTTACAAATGAGTAATATTTTTTGAATAGTTTACAAATTTTGTTAATCTATTGACTAAAATTAAATAAATTCATACTAATTATGAGTTTGAAAATGTATTAAGGATATGTTTAGGAACATTGAATTGATGACTTGAAATTGGAATTGGCACTCCCAATTTCAACTCAATTATTTGGATAACAAAAATATCTTTAAAATTAGTGTTGAATTCCAACACTAAATAACTCGATGTCATAAAATAAATACTATACCCCAGAGATTTTAAAAATAATTCATTGTGAAGTTCATAATAAATAAATATGGGACTCACACACCCAAAACAGACACAACTGCTTTCTTGTAACAAAGTCGCCACTTCCATGGCTGGATTATTTGTCGTCACCGGATTCTGAAGCAGTTCATATTGAAATAGAACTCTTAAGTACAATATTATTCATATAGTGTTTCTTGGTCTTTTTAAAGAAATAGAAAATCAAAGAGAAAATGAACAGGGTTCATTTTATACCTTCTTTATACAAAATAAGAGTTTTATTTTTTTCTTATATTAGGTTTTTTCTTATTACAACTTAAACGTAAAGAATTTTCCATTTTCTTTTTTTGAAACGAACTTTTGTACATCCACCAATAAGCAAAGGGTGAATATTAAAAAAAAGAGCAGAGAAATTATGTGAAAAGTTTGACATTGTAATTAAAAAAAAAAATTAAATCAACCATGTTTGTCTTGTCCTTCAATTTTTACAATTGTGAAATTTCATCATTCGTCTCCATCTCAGGTACATTTTTAATATATTTTGAGCAATCAAATGTACCCGGAGACTACAATTATAAAAATTGAATAATTAACATTGTCACAAGGCGATATATTAGGGAGTCGCTTTACATTTTATTGTATTTTATTGTCTTGTTGTTGAGTCTGCAGAGCCTGCATAGCGTCCCGGGCCTTCCTCTTTCTGATGGTTTCCCTTTGGTCTATCGTGTTGTGTCCCCCGCCATGAGTACTTATACAGGACCCCCCATTCCTTGTGTCCGAAGAAAAGTCCAACCTACGTCTCAACGGGTCAGATGGGGCCCCTTTCAATATAGACCTCCCACCGTCAGGCCCCAAACGGTCCATCACCGAACCCTTAACAGCATAAGTTGAATTCCCCGCAGACGAACCAGTTTGCTCAATCTGTACCATAGTTGTTGTCTACTTCACTTATCAAACGAGATTATTAACCCAACCCTCCTGAACAATGATTTCCATTACACAGAACGCCCTCCTTCTAGCGCCAATGTTAACGCCTGAATTTGTGAAACACGTGGAAAATCACCAAAGCACGAGCACCTGCACACAAGTCCGTTAGACACCCCCAAAACTAATGACGGCTTGGGCCGTCTGGGGATGCTCCGGTGTAAGAGTAAGTAACAAGCAAAAACGTAACAATGGAGAGCAATAAACGTTGGAATTATTAGAGTTCTGTATAAGATGTGAATGTGTGTACCGTAATCCAGAAGTTTATGACTAGTATTTATAGTGCATGTCATCTCCAGAGTTCAAATAGGAGTAAGGTACCTTAATCCAAATCACCTTTGGATTATCCTTTTCATCAATAAAATCATTCCCTAATTACCCATCTGATCTTCTCATTAACCGGAAAAAGATTCTTGACAGAATTCAACATTTTCCACCCCAAGCCGTGTAGGAATTAATTATCAAGAATTGGGTCATCCTTCCCAAGCCCAACCCACCAGAACCCCCCACCTTGCACTGTTCATAAACCGAACATAAACCCAACCCATCAGAACTGCCCAGTCCACGTTATATCCGGATCGGGCAAATCATATCCCAACAGTTTGATATTGTAATTAAAATAAAAAATTAAATCAACCATGTTTGTCTTGTCCTTCAATTTTTACAATTGTGAAATTTCATCATACGTCTCCATCTCAGGTACATTTTTAATATATTTTGAGCAATAAAATGTACCCTGAGGCTACAATTATAAAAATTAAATAATTAACATTGTCACAACGCGATAAATTAGAGAGTCGCTTTACATTTTATTGTATTTTATCTAGGACATGGTTGGTACCACAAATATAGTATAATTAATCATCCAATTCTGTTTTGATGAGTTGAAAGATTATGGATTAGTAAATGTGTATGATTGATTTCGTAAGAAACACAAAATGCAATTGATCAATAAACCGTTTTAATTAAGGCCGTGTACAGTACAGAGATATGCAGCACACGTAGAAGACATGGTGGGGGCCGGGGAATTAAGTGATGGAAGAACCCCAACTTAGACTGTAAGAAGCCATGTTCCACACTAATTATTAACTTTCTACAAGAAAAACAAAATACTGGCTCATCCCTTCGATGATGCATGGGTTCATATACTCAATAATGGATCTGGAGTAGTGACACTAGTCTCTTTCCGTGGCCAACTCAAAATTACAATAATTTCCTTTGCTTAAACTGGGATGGAGAACGTTTAGTAATAGTGTCTTGTAATTAAATTTTAATATCTTCAAAAAAAAAAAAAATTTAAAAAAGAAGAAGAAGTAGATAATAAAAAATTAACACGACTCTCATATTTAGTAATAGTGTCTCGTTTACTTTTTTATGAAATCAATTCGTAAAATCTTAAAGTTTAAATTAATTTAACTTGATTCAGTTTTCATTACTATAATTAGATTTTCTACACATGGATTAAGTACATAAATGTTATCTACATAAATCAAATTAGACTTTCTTGTAGGCCGACCTAACAAAAAATGAATTTGATTTAATTTACGTAATATAGTTATGGGTTCATTAAAAATCAAAATTATATAACTTATTTTTAATATGAGTTGTGTGGCTTGGACCGATACAGTTATATGTTCAATATAAGTCAACTTATATTATAAAATTTTAGATAAAGTTTCTTTTATCAGGGGATAAATAAGCAAACTATACAAACCAAAAAGTACTAAAAATAAATAGAAGCAAACTACATTCACATTAGCTACTTTATCCAAGTGCGACACGGGAAGAAACAAAAGACAAAACTAGAAGGCCATAAGTGGTGTATTTTCATTAGGACTTCGAGGCTCAAGCACGCCAAATAGTATTGAAATAAAAAAGACAACACTATATATACAATAATTAAATATTATACTTATTTTAATTATTATAAAATAAAACCTGACAGAAAAATATGTTACATACACAATAACTAAACACTATATTTATTTTAACCATTAAAAGTAAAATTTGATACAGATTTCTGTGTCAAATCCCATTTTTTAATTACTAGTAAAATTAATATTGTGTTTAGTGTTGTATTTTATTGATGTGTTTGTAAACTTATTCATAAAAAAATGTTCAAAACTTGGTCACTTTATTCAAAGATATTTTTCTATACTCCTAAAATATAACTATAGTATGCTCCATCACTCTTACATGAGAATAAATTCTATACAGATCTTACCACTTATAAATTTTACCCTCGTATAAAAAAATAAAATATACTATAATCATGTTTCAAGAGCAAGGCATACTTTTTTCTTTATTCATCCGCCCCGCACTATAATTACTAGATTTTTTGATAGTTAAATAATAATTAGAAGTGGATACATAATGTGGGACATAAGGCAGTTGAAGAGTCTTGAACGCAACTTAATTTATTTTTCACATCAATTTATTATTTATGGCAAAACATTTTAGATAGAATAAGTATAAGTACACAATATTCGAACATTATATTTATTTTAATTATTAAAATATAAAATATAATATTAAAATTCATATTATTCTCTATTTTTTAATAATTACTTTTAGTTCACCAAAAGAAACAAAGAAAACCAAAACGCTCGACCATGCAACTTTGGTGTTTTTCTCGTACTGTTCTTCATATTCAAATCATGTACACAAGTTATGACAAATTGATTCAACCATTATTAATTTTTTTTTAAAACAATTAAGATTTTTATTTAACAGTGAACCTTACGACAAGTTATTGGACCACACATACAGCGATTAATTAATCTCAATTATATTGACCGTCTTTCCTCAAGTCCTCCCTCCGTTTTCTTTCTTTTTAGAATAAGTACAAATACATAATATTTAAATATTATATCTATTTTAATTATTAAAAAATAAAATAAATTATTTAAATTCGTATTATTTTTTATTTTTTAATAATTAAAATAAATATTATGTATATAAACTTCGCCATCCATTTTTTCCCCAGCAGCCGGTAGGTAAAATAAATAAAAGTCCTTGGTGCATAAAAACTACAGTGTATAACACGTTTTCCACTAGAAAGTTAATTTAGTAGACGAAACTGTTGCATGTGACTCGGTGGCCCACTAGTCTTGTCTAATTTCTAAAACAAACGAATACAATTTGACCGTGAAAGTAAACAATAGCGAGCGAAGTGAATCATTTAAAAGACAAGGGGGGAGAGAGAGTGAGTTTCATCATATTTTTGTCAATTTATAACCAAGATAAAATAAGTTAAAACACTTATTTCAATTTCTATATTAAATTCCAACAAGTTACACCCAAGTGGTAGTAGAAATCTTGATCCTTATCTTTCTTAGGGACATGTCATGGGTTCAATGGCTGCGGGTGCTCTTGAAATATATATACATATATCTTATTAATTTCTCATGATTTAACTTTTACTACAAAATAAAAATTAAATAAAATAAAAATAAAAAATTTGATAATAAACTTGTCGTCTTACTTTGCATGTCATTGAGATATTTCAGCTGTTAACTTATTTAGGTGGGGAAAAGGTTGGTTCGCAGGTAGAGCGTCCACATCCCACTAACCCAATTATTTTTTTTTGCTAAAGACACTAACCCAACTTGTGTGTTACTAAATTATAATCCCGCCGTTCCTAATTATATGATATTTAAAAATTAATTTAAACTTATAAATTATTTTAAAAAATATTGTCAACTATAATATTTATTGTTTGATAGTTCTTAATAAATTATATTAAATTTAAATTTAAAAAGATCTAAAATTGATTATTAAAAAAATATTTTTTTTGTTTTTTAAAATACAG
This sequence comes from Hedera helix, assembly GCA_947179155.2. Taxonomy (NCBI): domain Eukaryota; kingdom Viridiplantae; phylum Streptophyta; class Magnoliopsida; order Apiales; family Araliaceae; genus Hedera; species Hedera helix. The sequence continues at coordinate 42,705,852 of OX359270.1, read as the reverse complement.
GGAGTATTAGCTGTTAAAGTATACAGGTTATAAGTTTAAACTTAGGTCCACAAAATATTTCAATTTATATATTTTAGTAATAAACTGAATTTGTCAATATTTTTCTGATAAAATTCAACCATATAATTGCAAAGAACATACAAATTTTGAGGGTTAGTTTTATTCGATTTGATTTGAGATTATGAAGCACTAATTATTTAAGTAACATAATCCGAAACAAAATCCAGAATTTAGATATTGGTCTCCTTTATTAAGAGGAGTATTATCTTTAGTATTGTGTTTGGATTGAAAGCATAGAATGGAAGAAGGAATAAAATGATTTTAAGGTATTTCAAGTATATGTTTAATTATTAATGAGAGCGAATAGTCTAATATGATGGTAAAATTATCATACATATTCATTTCATTAGAATAAATTTTATTCCATCACCACTCATATGGAATAAAAATCAAATAGATAAAATGATTCGTTCCATCCATTAGAATGATTTATCCTTCAAAATAATTATCTAATATACTATTTTTATTATATTTCTTCCTTTATTCTATTTTCTCAACTCAAACATAACATAAAAGCAAAGGTCAATGTATGAGATCAGCGGTTAGCGGCAAGAACACGAGTTATCTATATCCCATCCACGAGTTATCTATCTCCCATCCACGTAAAGCAATGGATCCTGAACCAGTTGAGTACAAAAGTTTAAGTGATCTACGTGACCAAAGGGGTGAATGTGAAACTGGCTTTGGTTTATTCTCTATTATATTCCTAATAAAGAGTATCAAGAATAAGGTTAATAATAATGAAAATATGAAGCCTGTAGTTTATCTCTCTCTTTAGTGTTCCCCTTTTCTGCAAATAAAACATATCAGTAACAAAGAAAAAATTATTAAATACTCCTAAAATACTTGTTACATGATATTCTATAATACTCATGTATTGTTATTTTAATATTTAAAATAAAATAATTTATTTTTAATATTAAAATAATAATATATAAATAATGTGAAATATCAAATTATTACTCGTAGCAAAAAGATAAGAGCATCCCGAGAGAGAAAAACACGCAAGTAGCTAGTGGGTAAAAAGAAAGCCGAGAGCACGCACACGTGAATAAAAGTAGATAATTCTGAAAATCTTCCCACCGCTATGTGTCTGAAGTTGTGCCTCTTCTGTTTTAACGCAATCATATAGAGAAGCAGACAACCAGCACCGTCCCCACTACCGACTCTGTACTCTTCTCTATTTCTCTCTCTCCAAATTGTGCCTGATTTCATACCTTTAATTTACAGCTGTATAAACTCTATTACTCTATATAATAATATCAAGGTGTTCCCCCAGCTTCTCTCTTCATTCTCAGTTCACTCCTACTGAAATCAGATTTTGCTCCTATACCCAATGGAGAACATTAAGATGTTCAGATCAGTTCTACTCCCTGTTCTGCTTCTGGGTTTTTGCCACGTGTTGGTGGCAAAGGCCGAGATTGAAGAGAGGAAAACATACATCGTTCACATGGCCAAATCCCAAATGCCGCCGAGTTTCACCGACCATACTCACTGGTACGATTCGTCCCTCAAGTCGGTCTCTGGTTCGGCTAAAATGCTCTACACTTACACCAACGTGGTCCATGGATTCTCCACCAGATTGACGGAAGCAGAAGCTGAGTCATTAGAGAGTCAACCAGGGGTTCTCTCGGTCTTGCCCGAGATGAAATATGAACTTCACACAACTCGGACGCCTAAGTTCCTTGGACTCGACCAGAACGCCGATTTGTTCCCCGAGTCGGACTCAGCGAGTGACGTTATTGTTGGAGTGTTTGATACCGGTGTTTGGCCGGAGAGCAAGAGCTTCGACGATACCGGACTTGGACCCATCCCGAGTTCATGGAAGGGTCAGTGTGAATCCGGCAACAACTTCAATTCATCCAACTGTAACCGCAAACTAATCGGTGCTAGGTTCTTCTCCGAAGGCTATATGGCTGCCTTGGGTCCAATCAATGAATTAAAAGAGTCCAATTCTCCCCGAGACGATGACGGCCATGGGACCCACACGTCAACCACGGCAGCCGGCTCAGTCCTCCCGGATGCTAATCTATTAGGATATGCATCTGGAACGGCACGTGGGATGGCGGCGCGTGCGAGAGTAGCAGTCTACAAAGTCTGCTGGCTTGGAGGCTGCTTCAGCTCTGACATATTAAAGGGTATGGACACGGCCATTGAAGACAACGTTAACGTCATGTCGTTGTCCCTCGGCGGTGGAATGTCCAATTATTATCGTGACAGCGTGGCAATTGGAGCATTTGCCGCAATGGAAAGAGGTATTTTAGTTTCATGCTCCGCTGGTAATGCTGGGCCAAGTTCTTATAGCCTGTCTAACGTAGCCCCTTGGATCACCACCGTCGGCGCCGGTACATTAGACCGCGACTTTCCGGCGTATGCTAGTCTTGGTAATGGGCTAAACTACTCGGGAGTATCACTGTACCGAGGCAACATGCTGCCAAGTAAGATGCTACCGTTTGTTTACGCTGGCAATGCGAGTGATGCGACAAATGGTAATCTTTGCATGACGGATACTTTGATACCTGAAAAAGTTAAGGGTAAGATTGTGTTGTGTGATCGTGGAGTAAATGCTAGAGTTCAAAAGGGTTCTGTGGTAAAAGCAGCCGGTGGAATAGGGATGGTGTTGGCAAACACGGACGTAAATGGAGACGAGTTGGTGGCGGACGCCCATTTACTGGCAGCCACGGCTGTAACCCGAAAATCCGGCGATGCAATAAAGAGTTACTTGTTTTCCGATTCGAATCCCACGATAACAATTCTCTTTGAAGGAACAAAAGTGGGGATTGAGCCGTCTCCGGTGGTAGCTGCATTCAGCTCTAGGGGGCCAAACTCGATCACATCAGAAATATTGAAGCCAGATATAATTGCCCCCGGAGTGAACATTCTAGCCGGATGGGCGGGATCAGTTGGGCCAACAGGATTAGCTGAGGACACGAGGCACGTTGAGTTCAACATTATCTCAGGCACATCAATGTCGTGCCCGCACGTGAGTGGCCTTGCCGCACTGCTCAAGGCAGCTCACCCCGAGTGGAGTCCCGCTGCTATACGGTCGGCTCTTATGACCACAGCCTACAATCAATACAAGAACGGTCAGAAAATTGAAGACCTGGCAACAGGGAAGCCATCAACACCATTTGATCATGGTGCTGGGCACGTGGACCCTGTATCAGCTCTCAATCCAGGGCTGGTCTATGATCTGACAGCTGACGATTATTTGAGCTTCCTCTGCGCATTGGACTACACAGAATCACAAATTCAGTTACTAACAAGGAGAAACTTTACTTGTGAGTCAAGTAAGAAATACAGTGTCACTGATCTCAATTATCCTTCTTTTGCTGTTTCTTTTCAAACAGCCCAATCCGGTAGCCGCGCTGCTGGTGATGATGGTGATGGTGGAACCACCGTGATTAAGTACACTCGAACACTAACTAATGTAGATTCACCGGCGACATACAAAGTGTCTAGAAGTACTGAAAGCAAATCAGTTCAGATATCAGTTGAGCCGGAGATTTTGAGCTTTACTCAAGTTAACGAGAGGAAATCATATACAGTGACTTTCACGGGAAGTTCAATGCCATCAAATACAAATAGCTTTGGACGGATTGAGTGGTCGGACGGGAAGCATACTGTGGGAAGTCCGGTTGCAGTTAGTTGGACATAGGACTTTTTTGTTGTAGCTCCCTCAAATAAAGTGAATGTAGTACTTCATTTTAAGTTATAACTAAATTATTGGTTTTTAATTCCCACCGAAAATTGGAAGCTGGGTGATATTGTTTGGTTTGAAGTTTTGATCCCTGAGATAGAAAACATGAACCCGAAGTTGGGGCTGTTTTCTTCCTCGCTGTACAGTGTTTTTCTGAAATCCGTCTTATGAATGTAAAAAGAAGTAAATATTGATAGTTTGAGAACCTGTTGTATAATTGATTAACTTTGTGTAACTTTGTGGCCTATAAAGGTCTATTTTTTCTCCGTTAATTTCATAACCACAATTACCAAATTCTAATCCCACAATCATGTAAAAAACATTTCCAAATTGAAATTAGTATGAATCTATTACACAAAATCTCAGAAACTAGTACAACGCATAGAGATTGGAGAATACGTGCAGAGGCAATTAATTACTGGCATCTAACTAGAACAAAGTTACAAATACAATTGATCACCAAAATAGTACTACATGTGTGTATACACAAGACATGGTGATCAAAACGGTTGGTGCATCTTAAATATTCCAAAATCAGCTATATACCAAGATGCAACCACTTTTCATTGATTGGCATAACCCTAATATATGCAAAAGATTGAAGTTTTAAATGTGAGTGATAATTCAGGAATCTTTGATTATTCATACAATTCCAAGGTCCCGCCCAAAACAAAGTACATCGTCTCTAAGATTAATATTTGTATTTTTTTTGTTGGGTGTACGTAATTGAGATATTTATTAAACTGAAGAAAAATTACAAGTGCAGAAGTGGCATATCACTGAGAATCAAAACACACGAACTTTACATGAGTAGACCTAATCTCAACCATATGGACTATAAAGTCTCAGCTACACAATTTAGCACGACTACATTTCTAAACTACCCACAAAACCACCATATGGCAATAACACAGTTTGTAAATACCAATAACGAAATAAAAACTCAACGACGTAAGGCTTGCCTTTGAACATATCTAATACAGAGACCTTGTCTAGAATTCTACAGATCAAGTTCTCTTTGAGATAACAGACATACACCTATCATGATGGGTTCTCTTCTCAGAATCTGCTAATATCTGCATTTCTTACTTGTAATTAAGTGAAGACTTCACTTCTACATATAAAGTCCATCCCACGCTAAACTTTACCAATCCAACAATTTTCAAAGCCCCTGAACTGAATAACCACATGATTGGATAGGAAATACCTTTTAGTATAAGGGGGAATGATAAGAAAATATGGAAATATTAATGAGTTCATTGTCGGTACAAATTTAAATCTAACTTTTTTTTATACTTTCTTAATAATTTATATATTATTAGTTATTCCTATTATTATATTTCAAGTTCAGAAGTTCTAAATTTGTTAAAAAAAATTATTTTTGATCTTTGATTTTTGAATTTTTTTGGGTTTTTACTAGGTGACAATTTCACTTTTGTTTTACTAAGTTATTTTTATTAAATTTTAATCTTTTTTCTCATTTTTAAATTAAAATTTTCCCATTTAAATTTTAAATTTTTTAGCTCTTATATTTATTCTACTAGTTTTTTGAATTCTTTTAAATTTTATAAAATTTAAATTTGCAACAATGAACTAAGCTTTTCCAAGTATAAGAAATATTGGTTCTTGAAAACTGAAAAACAAAATCTACCCTATAAAATTTAATACAAACGATTATAAAAAACAATAGTAAAAGTAGAGTTATACTTTATTGTCCAACCAGGCCTAAGCTTTTCAAACAACAAAAATGAATTCCTCTGCGCTTCTTAGAGATATACGGGTTCATATTGAGTTCTTTGACTCTTAATACTCCCTCCGTCCTCCATCAAAGAATAATTAGGTCCACTATTAAAGCCAAATATAACTTACTTTATACTCTTTCCTCTTATTTGACATTCTTAATTTGCATGAAAATTGTACTTAAGCCATTCAATCATTCCTTAAAAGACGGAGATAGTACAAGTTTATATATCAGGACATGCAGAAAAAACAAATATCGGCTTTTCACAAAGGGCTTATTATGTAAAATATAGTGCAACAGACTAAACTAAAAGCTCATAATGGAAAATTTAGCACGCAACAAGTTTCATTAATAGTGTGAGAAAAAAAGCAGATTCAGAATATAAATACTAACCATGAGCAGAAGTACCACTCTGAGATGCTGTAAGCTTTGTATGGTTGCATCATGAGTTTCCCCCAATGCCTCAAGAGCCTTCAACAGATCCGTCAACTTATGGTGCTTTATGGTCAATTCCCCTAGAGCCCCACCCAATTCCAAAGTTCTCTGCAATGCTCTAGACATTGTTCGGCTTCAGACTAAAAAGCATGCTCAAAACATGTGATATACCCCCGGTCTCACGTCGAGCTTTTATAAGCTATTTCATCAATGACCAAAGAGGCACCTCTATTTGGCACATATTGGAACTTCAAACTTTTTTTTGGTAGGTCGTTCGACCTTTTGTCATTTTTACTCCGCAAACAACTTAATGTGGTACTATCCATATATTGTGTATGTGATAGATAATAACAATGCAACAACATACTGTGCCTGTCATAGATAGTAACAATGCATCAGCATACTGTGTGTGTCATGTCATAGATAACGACAATGCAACAGCATATATCATTGACAATATTTTAAAAGAAATAGATCATTGATACAGAATTAGATTTCAAATCATAATTACCTAGAATAAAAAAAAACAGTTCAAAGATAATGTCATACAGATTTTGTAGCTTCGTTATTCTATATAACTACGGGCTTCTTAGTTTACATGTTCATACTTCATACCAAGTGATCAAACCATTAATGGACATTTTAGAAGCCACGGAATGTTATATTAACAGAACATTTACATTTTAGCGATGTTTAAGTAGCTCTGCCACTGAAATCCATAAGAGAGTAAATATTTAGCCCTGCAAACAGCAAATAAAAGCGTATGAATTTTAATTAAGAACAACAAGTACTACCAAAACAAACTCTCAGTAAAACAAATTTTAAAAAATGCCCATCATTCCAAATTTCAGAATTTGATTTTTTTACATATATTTTGAATTACTAATCACTCAAAATACAAAATTAGATAAACAAAAATGATTTAGCAGAGATAGAGTTTACAGTACATAAGATCAACAAAGGTAATTAAACATACAAGTATAACTGATCATTAAAGATTGAGAGGTAGTTAAATCGATGTATTTCCCCGGGTTGCCCTCGTTCCGAATATCCAATCAAACAATAAAATCGAAGCAACCAAGACAGTCACAATTATAGGGAAAAGAAAAAGGAAAAAAATTAATCAAGGAATCACCAAATTAACAGTAAAGAAAGAATAAGATGTATATCTAGGTCTTACTGCAGTGGGGAAGGCCGCCAATTAACGACTTTCAGCCGCCAGATTCAAGTTTCCAATGGTAGCCCCAGATGAAAAGAGAGCGCATGCAAGAGGGAAATTGGGAGTGTACGTAACGGGGGAGTAGAATGAAACGACGACGTACTGACTAAAATTAATAACTTCCAAATAAGGGCGAGCATTGTGCGGTTTGGTACGATTTGAAATTCAAAACCGCACATAAAACTGCTTAGGTGTGGTTTGACAAATTCAAAACCGCACATAAAATCACTTGTGATTGGTGCGGTGTAGTTTTAAACCTTATGGCGCGGTTTTATTTGGTGCGGTTTTAGTTTCAAAATCAATTGAAATAATTAAATTTTATGCAATTTAAATTTACAATTTAGCATCACAACAATAAGTAAATTAATGCTAATGATAACTAAAACTGTAACTATATTTGTAAAGACAAGATATTCAAGAACAAGTTGAAGTTGGAGAAATTATAGATACCATGAAGTAAGAAATGATTAAGAGAACTTAGCAACAATGATTGGAAACACATAATTCAAGCTTTCAACTCTAAACAACTAATTTCTAAAAATTCCAATTTAGACTACAACAAGTTGAATTTGGAATATGCTGGTAGATTTTCAGCAAAAGACACTATTTTCAAATTCATCCGGAGTATAAAAGAATTCAGTAATTACTCATGCACTAAAGCAATTATAACATAAATTTTATTCATTCAAGAGAAGTTCCAACAACTTTCAGTGAAAAAGCAATGTAAAAGTTCCATTACCCAGAAAATATTTCTAAAACCAATTAAAATAACTAAATTTTATGCAATTTAAATTAACAATTTAGCATCACACAATATTAAATACCACTTTGATAACACATAATTTTATTTATAATATTTTTTCTAAACAAAAGCAAAATAGAACCTAAATACATGAATAATGATATATCCTTACATATGAAAATTTTAAATAGAGATAATTATAATTTGGAATAATTCTAAATATTTGTGCATTATAATATATTTGTGCATTATAATAATACTTCTTGATATGCTCAATTTTGACAATACATAGTGCGATGTGGTTTCTTAGATACAGTTTTACCCAAAAATTAAACCCAAACCGCATTTGCGTTTTTTCAACTACCTAAAACCGTCACGTATACTGAAACCGTTGATGTGATTTTAATTGGTTCGATTTGTACAATTTTTAGTACAATTTCAAACGTAATTTGATTTTTTGTTCACCCCTACTTCCAAATCACATATTTATTTCACATGTTATAGTTAATACTTAATAGATTTAAATTGTTGGAGTATTTTTTTTAAGTTGCGACTGCGTAAGAGTGAAATATATGTGCGCATGCACAAACGTGTACATAATATATATATATATATATATATATATATATATATATATATATATATATATATATATATATATATATTATATTAATATAAAAATATTACTAATAATAATATAATGATAAAAGATAATTATAAAAAAATTAAATATAAAATAATATATCAAATTGTAATTAACTGTTATTTTAGTATATATGAGTTAACTGAATATTTATAACTAATCGCAACTCTACACGTTATTTTGTATTTCACTTTCATATTTATATATTCTTTGATCAGCAAAGTATTAACGATCACGGAAAAATTGTCAAAAATAATTCAATCAAGAATTAATATTGAAAGCAGACCAAAGAAAATAGTCCAACAGTAAAGATTTATCCCTTTATTGTGTAGGATATATAGAAGATTCTTAAAATTGAATAGTAATAGTATATGCTATAAAAAAAATGTGTTCTTTTTGTTTCAAATTTTAAGATCATTCTTGACTTTTGAGAATTAATTTGAAATATTTTTAAATTCAAATTAAGACGGTTCACTAAAAAATATAAAATAATAAATCTTAATACTTTTTAGATAGTTTACAATATTCACCACTGTATTAGTTAACATCAAAAGTATGCATGTTAATTTTAAATTTAAAAATATATTAAATTAATTTAAGAAAATAAATAATGGTCTTATATTTTAAAAATAAAGAAATGTTAATGTTGATGGCTGGTGAGATAATTGAGGTAAAAGTAACCACATTTCATATTTGTTAATTTAATAGTTTGATGACAAACTTAGAAAATATTATATCATTTATACTAGAGTTATAGTAATTAATTTAATGATATTGTGTTATTTTAAAAATTAAAAGGAAGATTATTTCGGTGGAATAAAATGATTTGGCAAGTGGAGTACTAATAAACTCAGCCTCGCTTTTTAAACAAGTTGAGATTGATCCTTTACGATTGCCTCCTCCTACATTAGAAAATTGTACTTATCAATTGACCACCCCAGCGTTTGAAATTCAATACTCCAATTTCATGGATAAGGCAGAGCAATAATGCATGGCTTCAAAAATCCATTCTCAAACTAAAAAGATTACAAAGTCAAGCCTTTGAGACAAAATCCCTGCCGCGTTTTCCGCTAAATCTAACACCTCAGTTTCACCGACAAGCTAGAAGCTCGACACGTACATGACTCGTGGCATTCATGCGTAATCACAGGGACAATATATGCCATATATAAAAAATTTCATATATATATGAAGTGAAGCCATGAACGTTAATGCTATTGCTAAACAAAATCCAAGCACAAAAATGAGTAGTGGAGATCAGCAAGGGAGGGAGACAGGAGGGAAGAGAGAAGAAGGGCTACCAACGGAGAGCAGTCCGTACACGCAGTACAAAGACCTGGAGGATTACAAGCGTCAGGGTTACGGCACGGAGGGTCACCAGCAGCCCCAGCCTGGTCGTGGCGCTGCTGCCTCCACGGACGCCCCCACCATCGCCGGCGGCAATGTCTCTTCTCAATCTCAACGTTCCCCCAATTCCACCAACCGCCAAGGTGTTCCGTAATTTCAATTCTAGTAATTGTCTGTGTGGGATCAGGGAGAATTATGTTGATCGGTGGTGTTATGAAACTCGTTAATTTTGTTGCATGGTTACTTTGTGGGTTGTATACTCATTAGTTTTCTTGTCTGGTTACTTGTAGGACAACAAAAATAACGTCTAAATGAGTACAGCCGTGGTATATTTATATATATTGTGTAACTTTATCCTTGGATCCAATTCTATTCAAACGCTTATCGATTGGATTAGTAATGTTTATAAGTTTTAGATCTTGGATATTGACAAATGCAAGTTGCCGCCCAATTATTAATTAAAGGGGTGTTTGAGAAAAGAGATATTATGATCATGATCATGTTACATTGTCTTGACTAGCTTTCAAGGATGAAACAGACTTCCACTAGATGGGGAAAAAAGATGCATGTGAAATTAGTTGATTTGTTTTTAATTGCTTTTAAGAAAACAAAAGGGTTGTAAAATAATTAAGAGAATCTCTTCCCAGAACGGTCAATTCGTATGATATTTGTTAGCTTCTCTATCCAAGTATTGATTACTCCACTCCACTCACGGGATAGTGGGATTTGTAACAGCGAAAGCAGGGTACGTAAGTAAAAGTTGTAGGTGAATGTCACACCAAGGCATTCTTCTTTTTTTTCTTTCCCTTTTTCTGATGAATCCCATTCAATTCCATGCGCGTACTACGAAATAAAAAGTAAGAAATCCAGTATTACCCAAATTAATTAATAAATATCTTGTAACCTTTTGCAGAAGAACAACTGAGATAAGATGTACAGTAAAGGTGATAAAAGGGGTCCAAAATTTTGCGATAATTCACGTACGCTTACTTAATTTCTTCTCAATAAGAGAAGGCCTTTAATTCCTAGCTAGCTCCAAATATTAATGAAGTACTATTATCAACTACTCCATGCAATTGTTTTCGTACGTAATACTTGGGATATTAATTGAATATAGCGTTGGTTTGCTGTTTAAATAGACTGCTGTTGCTGTGTGCTACTAAGTTACATTCCTCGTTAAATTAAAAATATATATATATATATATGGAGCACAGTATTTATAATAATAATTGTCACTACGCATGCTTATATATTCATAAAGCGGTCCCGACCCTACAAAAGCAAAAACACAAGCCTTTCCTTACAAAGTTGAAGAAGTTTGAAAGTGAGAGTAGCCAGGGAGATAAATTAGATATTGGTAGCTGATCATGTTATGTCCGGCTTGGGAGCAACAGTCACCTGCTGTGACTTCATCGTTCGAATTTTATTCTAATGCTTTTTTTGCACCTTTAGCTTTACTCTCTTTACATTCCACTTGTCTTTCTCTCCCCTGACCCCCTCTCTCTTTGTTCAAATGTATATATAAATTGTCCTGTTATCTCTCTATACATTATAAAAAAAATCTTAAGTCCATCTTTCTTTCTTCATTTGAGACAAAAAGAAGCCCAAACAGTTTTTGAACACAACATAAAATGGCAACAGATGAGAAATGGGTAAATTCCAATATCCCTGACAAAGAAGAAGAAGAAGAAGCATTATCTCTTTCTGGTCTTCCTCGCAATGAAGATGAAAACCAATCAATTTCAAACGAAGAAGATGATGCTCATCAACCTAAAGAAGAATTTAACTTCAATTCTTCTGGTGGCTCTGCCTTAGCAGAGTACGAGATGTGCGCCGCCGATGAGGTCTTTTTCCAAGGCCAAATTCTTCCCTTTCGCCACTCGGTAAGCTTCGAGACCGGATTTGCCATGTTCCGGGCCGATTCCCGCTCCGTTATTTCCAGGTCCCAATCCATGGATCACCGTTATTCGGGTGCTAATTTTCCTAGTGGCAGCACTACTAGAAGTAGCAGTATTAGCAGCGATCACAATTCACTAAGCAGTGGCAGCAGTTCCAGTACTACCAAAACCCCACTACTTGAGCACAAGCCCCCAATAGGCCGGACCCGAAACCAATTCCATTCCCACCCAAGCCCGACACCCCAGATCCGCATTCAACGTGGAAATTCAACTCCCCATCGGAGGCAAAAATCAACACTGTGGAGCTTTTTCCAGGTGGGATTGATCCCAACACCGGAGATTAAATTGCCTGACTTCAAGATCCGTAGGAATAACAATATTAGTACTAGTAGTAAGAATTTTGACAGCCGTAATAGTACTAGTAGCACTAGTGCTACCAGCGTCAATGAAAATAGGAAAAAGAAGCAATGGAGTATGTTATTTGATAGAAATGGGGCATTATTTGGTGGCGGCTGCAGGTCATGTTCAGTTGATCAAACAGTTCATCCCAGAATTAATGTTAGTATTAAGAATTGTAGTAGTAGTAGTAGAATTGGTGTTAATTGTGAAACATTTGGGAAAAAAGAGAAAGGAGACGTGACGAACAAAAATAAAAAGAGTATGCAGCAGCAGAAGAAGAAGGGAAAGCAGGCGATGTCACGCAATCGAACGTTTGAATGGTTAAAGGAGCTTTCTCTTGAAGGTGGCCCAGAAGATGAATCATCAACAGCATAGACATTCAAGACCAATGCCATGAGCGTGCTTCCTTTTTATCATTTAGTAGCGGTGTACCTTTTTTTAGCTAACTGTTTGGCTTATGCTTTTTGTAAGTACTGTTATGATGAAGAATTTGACTTTTTGTAATTTGTATGAAATTGGAATATTGGAGCTAACTCGGCTCTCTAATCCAGATCAGCATGTGACAATTTTTTTGGTTCGTTTTATAAGAAGAAATTCGTAGTTACCGTCTTCTTAGAATGCAGTTGATTAATCACAGAATGAAACAATAAGACGAGTTTCTTTGGAATACATAAAACACCCGCGGGGGCGGGGGGGATGTTAAAATGTTCCAAATAATATTTTTTAAAATTATCTTAGCTCACTACAAGTTCATCTAAAAGGTCATGACTGAAAGTATTAATAATAACAATTTTGAGTTTTTATATACACACTGATGTGAGATTGAGGTGCTATACTATTTTTTCGAGTTTACTCTTAGTATTTGAAAATTGAAGTAATCAAGCAGTAAGAACGTTTAATCCAGTGATTTTAGGAGTAAACTGACACTAAAAGAATGGCAGCCGTGATAGGGTGGGTGTGATCAGTGGCAGTGGGGGAGTGTTAAGTGGCGGTGGTGGGGGTGATGATTGTCATGATTAAAGTGTTAAATGTCATAAACTTTTATTCCGTGAGTGCCTCTGCGTGTTTGACAGCGTGGGTGAGAGAGAGAGAGAGAGGCAGAAGTAACATGAAAAAGTGAAGGAATGAATGGCAGATGAAACCACCGTAATGATTGGTGAGGGAAAGAAATGCATAGCTGCACGTCAATTTAGCTACATCACTACAATTCTTCTGTGTACATACAGACGATGTTTCTTGCGGTTTGCTCAGTTCTTACCAACAGTTTTTCACTTGCATATATATATATATAGTGTTAATCTTTAAATTTTGAAATTTGGATAAGCTAAAATTATGGCAACAGAAAAAAAATAACAAAGTTGTTTCAAAATTTTTAAACTCAGAGAAAGAAAAATGAAGTTTAAAAATTAAATAATTATAAAACAATAAAACTACATTCATGTTGCTTGCAATTCATCTCTATCATATATTTCATCGACATGTATATCATTTCTCTCCGTTATACTATTACACTTCGTCATACTATTACATTACACTTGGGGAAAAGCTTTTTGAAGCATCTGTAGCCCACAATAACGAAACTAGCTGACGTCTTGTCAATTTGTGATAGTTAAGAAAAGGCCCATACGAAAGTTCGGTTACCATTCTAGTTACGCGGAATCCGGCCCATGATCGTAATCTAATTACTCTAACTTATATCTTCTTTTACTTCTACTTAAAAAAGAAAAGAAAAGACTGTACTACTTTACTAATAATAACATCCCTCTACTTGGAACTGGAGGCAACAATTTGTGATACAAACAGTAACACGATAGGAGTAAAGCACATAATAAAAAATTTAGTGTTAAATATAAATGATTTTTATATCATACAAAAATCAATAAATTTAACGTAAAATTTTAATCAAATGATAAAGTAACGTGATGTAATGATTGCCATCAGGATGATGTTGTCTTTATTTGTTTGAATAAGACATCTAAAATATGATGAGATATTTCATATAACTATTACACCTATTTTAATGTCTTGTCATATAATAAAGTAATGATAAACTTTTATTATGTCCTTTTTTTAAAGAACCAAGAGACTTTAAGGAATTTATTAATCAAATATATGGATCTTTTATACAGCGTATATTCGTTAATATAACTTCATCTAAATATATTTTTATGATAGTTATGGAAATGTAAAATAGAGAAGTCCAATCTGTAAGCTCGTAATTGTGTAGAAAAACCAAAGCTGGAAAGTTGACATGGCCTTTGTTTGGACCACTGGACTTGGCTTCAATTAAGCACTTAGCCGTCGGCCCTCTACCCAGCAATGAACGAGCTAGCTGGCTGAATAATTTAATAATTAATTAAAGTTTTTAAATGAGATATTTTTCTTAAAAAAGAAAGAGAGAATTATTTTCAAAGTTAATACGGAATATAACTTTAATGTTAAAACAATTATACAAATAAAAATCTTTCTATGGAGCTGAAGAGAAATAAAAAGATATCCAGACGCTGGTATACCATCTCATCTGTTAGTTGATCTATAATCTTAATAAGACAACTAAAAAGAGGAGGAACGAATCTTGACTAACTAGTAAGAAACTTGGAAACAAACGGATCTGTTTTTCTTCATTGCAACTTGTACATGTGTGCTACACCCACGACTAGGGCCGAGTAAAAAATAGAATATGACTAAAATTGAACAAAAAAACTGATCAAATCTCACCGATAGAACCGAATTAACGATTTCGGCGTATATAATAATAACTTTAAGAAGACTAAAAATTAAATTTATATTTTAATTTCGGGTTCCGTATCAAACCGCATCGTATGAATAATAGCTAAAACGGCGTCGTTTTAATTTAATTATTATTTTTTTAAAATTATATGTTGAAAATAACATGGTTTTGGTTATTTATATATAGGTCCTCTTAACATGTGCCCTAAGAACACATGCTAAGTATAAAAAATAAGAGATAGAACTCATTAAATATTATTTATTTATGTATTTAAACTGAATTCAATATATCAAATTCACTAACATATTATTTTATTATATATTAAATTCAATACAAATATTTAATATTTACAAGCCTCCAGGTGGATGAGCCCATATGTTGAATGTTATTTAGATGAGTCTTAAGATGTTTGAAAGCCCGGGAGAAAAAGAGTAAAGGCATGGGAAACTTAAAAACATTTAAGGACCCAAGTTCCTTTGCTACATTTCATTTTCGGCTAACATTAGGGTAGCCCAACCTTGCTATTTGATTAGGCTTTTTATCAGCGTCTTTGGGCTTTCTCATGATGCTGGAGTTACAAAGAGGCACAAATAATGCAACCCATTTTATGTAATTTATCTACACACAACAGCAAATCACATATATAAAATTAAATTACCCATTTTATGTAATTTATCTCCATACATAATAGCAAATCATAAATATACCCACCCTATCTATCTCTATATATACACTCACCACTCATTACTATCTATCTCTATTATAAAGGGAGGCAAAAAGAGGTGGTGATTATTTTTTAGATTGTGTCACCAATAACTATTTTACTTACATTTTATCCTATAATTGTAATAATATTTTTATTTTATTCTCAAAATTAAAATGTTAGAATTTTAAATTATTTATAAACAAAATATGAATTATACACATAACGTAACGCACGTAGTACACAATAATGCATTACATTTGTAGTAACATGAGATTTGCATAAGGAGTATTTATTAAACATTTTTCATTCCATTGAAAAGCAGTAAATAAATATATTGTTAACTGGAGTTGTTGTGATTGTGTTATAGGATAGTAATGTTTCCAATTGATGGTGGAGTTTGAACATATATAAATCAATTTAATAAAACATCACAATTGCTTGTTGATGTCAAAAAAATAATATTTACATATAAACACCACCAGCTAGCTAGCTATAATATTTATATATGCTTAAAATATTACAAAAATTCTAACCCTTTGTATATTTTATTTTGTGTTTTTTGTTTTTCTTGCTAACTTATTGAAAATTAAATTCAGCAAAGAGCCTTTACTTTTATTTATGAATTTTATATTTAGCCTTGCATTTCCATGGTCAATGCTTGTGGTCCAGAAGCTGCTTTACAAAATTATTTTTTATTATCAAGTTGAGATGTGAAATTTATTATTTTAACATAATTCCTAAATTATATTTTAAATAGTAAAATATATCTTAATGTTCCTAAATTATATTTTAAATAGTAAAATATATTTATATGTAGTTTGTGCACATGCTATTATTGTTATTCAATTAGTAATGAAGGTCGAGGGTTAAAAATAATTCAGCTAGTAACATGTTGAACATAATTTACACCAGGATTCTTCAATAATTCATTTCAAAGGTTTCGTAAAGAAAAGAGAGAGAAGTCCAGTAAATTTTGCTTTTTCCTCTTTTTTCGATTTATTAATTATTTTATTAAAAAGCCTTGCTTATAATGAGTTACTTTATTACTTCATCCATTACAAAAAATAGTCTCATTTGTAAATAATAAAAAATTAGTCTTCCAAAATAATTTAATTGTTAGTGATAGTAATATAAAATAATTAAATTAATAATTAATTATTTTTAAGGGTGATATGAAAAAAAAGTCTTAGTACTTATCATGTTCCAAAATTAGAAATATATTTTTTTAATAATACATATTATTTTTATACTATAAAGTAACGTGTGCTTTCTAACATGTCATTACATTTCATGTTACTACTATTATATTTTTAATTAATATTTTTAATAAGTTTAAAAATTAAAATCAACCTTATATATATATATATAATATTTTAAAACAAAAAAATATATAAAAATTTTGTAAGTAAAATTATTATTTATTATTATTATTATGCAAGAAATGTAACTGAAGAAAATAGTATGAAAAACTCTATGCGAACATTATTACTGAATATGATTATTTTATAATTTTATTTATTTATATTTTTATCAATTAAAAATAAAAATTATAAAATACTAATATCTAATTTTCATATCGCTAGAAGAACTCAAATAGTATACTGTATGCAGAAGAAAGTCGAGAAACAACATAATAGCTGTGGTTGGGATGTGATCCACTTTGACGGTGCGGTGCTCAGAAGAGTACAGCCAAAATTAGCTACTGTGTAATTCACTCAATTAGGCCATAATCATCGGCCCACCGTCACAAGTAGACAGTACTAGTATCAAATCATTAACAAATCCTACATCTCCCTAACATCGCAAGTACATTTCCAGCTGTAAAATAAAAGTGTGCCCTAAAAAAAAATGGGTCCACTTAATATGTATACTAAGAACACACACTAAACACGAAAAATAAAAGATGGAACCCACTAAAAATTATTTTTTTATATAGTTGTACTGAATTCAATACATGGGATCCACTAATATATTATTTTTTTATACATTGAATTCAGTGCGCCTACATAAACAAATAATATTATATATTATTTTTTACGCTTAGTGTGTGCCATAATGACGCACAATAAGAAAATCCAAAAAAAATTAGAAGGACCCTCGCATAATCGGTTGACGCTACAGCGGTTGAATAGTAGTCCGCCATCACATGCAATCAGGACCCACCGCAATAACTCATATACGGACTGTTTACTCCCCATATTACCGTTGGCAATTTTTGTTTAATAATGCATGGCCCCACCCAGATGCCGAACCTTCTTTAATCCTTATACTCCTCATCTACACGTTAACACGCCTTACTTATACACTCTCATCTATTCTCCCTTCCGCAACATCACCATCTTCATATTCACTCTATACTCTTTCACTAGAATTAGCCATGGATCGGAAGAGTGCTTTAGCCTTTGCATTTGCCTGCATTATAGTAGCCAGCGTCGGAGGTCAGTCCCCCGCGGCGTCGCCGACTAAAGCTCCACCTTCCACGGTGGCAACGCCTGCTGCATCGCCTACGACAGCGGCGTCGCCGACTAAAGCTCCACCTTCCACGGTGGCGACGCCTGCTGCATCACCTACGACAGCGGCGGCTCCTACCAAACCTAAAGCTGTGGCTCCGGTGACCGCTCCTACTTCGGCACCACCGACAGCGATTTCAATTACTCCGGCTGTGGCTCCGGTATCAGCTCCACCGACACCAGTTGTAAAGGCTCCTGCACCAACTATAAAGGCTCCTGTATCAGCACCAACAGCTAAGGCACCTGTAAGCGCGCCGCCTGCTCCGGTTCCGGTCAGCTCTCCTCCAGTGCCCCCGCCTACGCAGTCTCCTCCAGTTCCGGCACCGGAGAGTCCTCCGGCTCCTGAATCTGCTCCGCCTGCGACGGTTCCTGCTCCTGCTCCTAGCAAGAAGAAGAGCAAGGGCAAAAAGTCCCATACGCCTGCTCCGGGTCCGGCATTGCTCGGCCCACCTGCACCTCCTACCGGAGCTCCCGGACCTAGTCAAGATTCGGAAGCGCCTGCTCCATCACTTGCCGACGAGGTACGTTCAATTCCTCTTTTCTCTTCTAAATTTAAGTCTAACACACGCCGGATCATTAATGCACATACAGATCTGGATTTTTTTTATTAGATTATGTATAATTTCCTAACTAATTTAATTTGTTTATCTTAATTATCGGTCAAAAGCTTTAGATAGTTGAGTTCATAATGCTTTGGATTTTCTGCTTAACTTCCATATTTTTGCAAATTATTTAACTTATAAGGAACTGCATTAAAGTTATCAATTTGCTTAAATCTGAATTGCAAAACTGAATAAGACGAGCCAAATCATAAATGCACTCATATATATTTAGCCAGGCATTAATTGCTTAACATAATAGTACTCCATAAGAGTTTTGCTATATCTAATAACTCATATAATAATAATATAATGAGACTCGTCATTTTTATATTATAGATTTCACTATTTTTATATTGAGTTATTGTACCTAACATTACATAAATCATTACTCATAACAAGATTGACTCCACAACTAGTTGTAGATTAAACTAATTAATTAGTCTTAATTGCAGCTCGCTCATGAGTGTTTAATTAAGGATTTTCTTAATGTGTGTCCTTAGGGCACACACTAAGCGCGAAAAACGATGTATAATATCAATTTATAAAAAAATAATATACTAGTGAACCCCATGTATTGAATTCAGTGCAATTATATAAAAAAATAATTTTTAGGGAGTCTCATCTCTTGTTTTTCGCGCCTAGTGTGTGCTCTTAGAACACACATTAAGCGGACCCTTTAATTAATTATAAGTATGTGTTTGGATTACTAATAATTAATGGAGTCTGGGGAAACAAAATGCAGAGCGGAGCAGAGAGCTTCAAGTGCGTGATGCAGAAGGTGGTCGGAAGCTTGGTATTGGGATGGGCTGTGTTTGGATACCTCTTCTAGAGACCTGTCATTTATTTTGTCCCTCCATGTATTTAATTTGATTTGATTTGATATTTGTGTTGGTAGTAAGTAAGTAATTATTGTCCTCACGGAGTTGTATTTTTATATCTTTTCGGGGATCTGATCTCTCTGTATGCCACATTGGCCTTTTTTAATTCTTTGATAGTGTTTGGAGAACGAATCTTTGTATCTTTTATTGTCAACTTTACTTCTTTCATACTTGTGGTATTACTTTTTGGCGAAAGAATTTGATATTTTTATAATTTAATTTAATATTTTTATAAATAAATCTTATTTAATCTTACAAAAATATTAAATTGGACAAATTTAAATACATAATAATCAAGTATTATATCACACACTATATTCACATACACTATTAAAAAGTAAAACAGTGTACGAATTTTAATATCATATCATTTTTTATTAGTGTAAGTAGATGTAATCTTTAACTGTTTCGTATTTATACTTATTCTATTAAATTAGCTTATGAAAATATCAATTTTATATAAGAATCGATATTTTCACAAGTTAATTTGATATTTTTATAAGTAGATCATATTTAATTTTATAAAAATATCAAATTAACTTATAAAAATATCAATTTCATTCGACAAAATCGGGTAATTCTCAAAATAAAGTGATTTTGTTTAGTTAAATATATTTTCTCCCGTGTTGTTATGTATAAAAGGAAATCAACTTGTTTAATCCATTATAGACACTCACTTCAAGACTGCGAATGGAACAAAGCTTGCTCTCGAATTGAGTACAACTTTAAATACTAATTCTAAATAATGTTATAATATTAATTAAAATATTTAATAAATTTATAATTCTGAATATATAAATATAATAATTCCTAATTCATAAATTTATACTTTTAATAATTATTTTTTAATTGATTAGAAAATTAAAAGATAGATAATTTTTGTCATATAATATTAAGTTACTAGTAATTACCCGTGCCTGAAGGCACGGTGTAACGAAAAATACTACATAACAATTGCAACTTAAAATAACTTACAATCAGACATAACAATTATCATAATTTACTATACAAAACATCAAGCTAGTTGCTACTAAATTTCAAGAAATTTATGCAGAATTTCCTTTAAAAATAGATATCCTTAAAAATAAAAACCTGTTTACAAAACTTACAAACATCAATACATATCCAAACTACCAAAACAACCATCATTCCATACCCAAAATCATCATAACTATAGTAGTTAACTTTACTATATATTATTTAATATAGTATATTTATATTAAAACTACGTCATTTTAAAGAGAGATAATATAAAAATGAGGAGAGATAAAGTAAGTGAGAGGAGAGAGAAATAATATTAAAGGAGAGTGGTAATTATAATATTTTTTTTTATATTATCTCTCCTCAAAACGACATAGTTTTTATAAAGGTATACTATTTAAGAGAGATATGCTACTTAAAAGGTATGTTTTAGATCCGTTATATATATATATATATATATATGTATATCAGTTTCCATAAAAGTCCTTCAGCATTAGTATAAATATTCAAGTAATGGCATAACCTAGTACATCACTTCAGACCATCTATTCTCTAGTGTTTTAATCGTTCACGCAGGCCACTTTAAATTAACGCTCTTTTCTGCCACCATTATCTCCTAAGCTAAAAAAAGATGAAGCTCGGTCTTGAAGCTTTCCTCATTGTTTCACTCACTTTCAGCTCCTATTTCCTTCAATCCACCATGGCTGATCCAAGTCAGCGTTTTCACCTCCTCTTTCCTTGTATCTATGTTTTTTTGTTGCATAAACTGATTAATTTTTTTTTATTTCAAATATTATTGGAATTAAGGTTGCGGTGAGGTGCAGCAAAGCAGGAGTAGCAAAACGGTGCCGGGGGGATATGCTGCCAAAAGTGCAACTGTTTTCCTTCAGGGACATACGGAAACAAGTCAGAGTGCGCTTGCTACCGAGACACGTTGAACTCCAAAGGAGTGCCCTTGAAATTTTCTCATTCCAGCATGCAAAATTAGTATTTTATTTTTTAAAAAATTAATTTTATGACCCCCCACATTTGTAGCTTAGGCAGTATTTGCTGGTGCTGAATAAGTGGGAGCCCCTGTTCACTTTCAATCATCAACCAGTATTGTATGGTTTTCTGCTACTAGTTTATCGGGGGGAAACCACATTACTGAGACGAATGGAATGTTTCTTTTCCAAATCTCTGCAATCTGAATTTTATTTTGTCATCATCAGTCTAATCTTATGTAATTTAATGTAGTGCTATTTATTTATTATAAGTGCCCTGGAGGCTTTGCTACCCTATCCATGGAAACTTTTCCATGCCAAATAATAACTCCGAACTGGAAACGTAGGATTTTTTAATGCTATATGTCAAATGTCGAGTCACTGGGTACAAAATCTGCAACCCTTTACCACCTATTCCAACCTCAACATTTTTCATTTTCCGGTGCAAGTTGGTGCTTCTTATATTCCTTATCACACAGAGCTCTTAATTTACTGCTAAAAATGGCAACGACGTTTAATTAAAAAAACCAAAAACAATATTTCTTTCTTCATTTGGAAAGGTTCTTACAATGCATTAAGCCGAGGCCAAGCAGCAAGAAACCGGGAAGAAGCAGCTTAAGAATGAATTCAAACATGCAAAAACAACTGATCAATGTTATGGATTGCAATTCGGCGTGAGGGTCAAGCAAAAAGACGTCTTACGCCTGTTTGTTGTCCCGCAGTTCGTAATCACCAGGAGGGGGGAGTCTCTCTCCCTAGCAGATTAATCTTTCCATTTAGACTAATGCAGAATGCAATAATACCTATTTGGTGCAGGGAGGTGAACCTTTATCAATTTTTTTTGCTTCTTTTAAATTTACCAAGGGCAAATTTTAGGAGGTCTACCACCAAGTACTTCCAAACACTAGCATCCCACAAAAAAAACTGCTTTGATGTTGATACGGTTCATACATGAAATGTAACTCAAAATACTGTAGGCCGTCTGAAGTGAGGATTATATTCCAGGAACCTGCCCAAAGGAAGAAGAAAAGAAGGGGAGAGAGAGAGAGAGATGAAGAAAATAACTTTCTTGAAATGAGGACACAACATTAAGTCAAATTTTCTTTAGAATATAATTCTTTTGCCTGCCAGTTGCATTACAAAAGCTGTAAAATTAAATTTACATGTACAAAGTTTTTCTAACGTTTCACAGAGTTACCAAGGACAGCCCAATCAACCCTCCATAAATCAGTTTTTCAACATGGTTTTTTGACAAATCAATTACACATTATAGAGCTACAACATTCATATGCATTATTTGCAAAATAAAATTTACACAGTATAATACAATCCCACTTCAAAATAGTAGATGACATCCAAAACTCACTTTCAGTGTTATCCCCTCCCACCACTCCCATGTCGCTGGTTTCTAAAGTAGCTAAGAAGAGCTTGAGCCTGCAAACATCCAAAATCTGAGTACACTATCTAAGAGTGCAATAAATAAAGTATTTATACAAATACAGAATGGAAAGACAAGAAGAACACCTTTTCTTTAGCTCTTGGCGTGCCGGACTGCGACAATGCTACTAATGGTGGGACAGCTCCTTCCTGGAGTACCATATTGCAGAATCTACTGCTGTTAGTGCAGAGTTGTAGCAGTGCAGCAGCTGCATTTTCCTTCCCTCTTGCAGATCCCAATTCAACAACCTCAACCAAAACAGGGATCCCTCCCACTTGACCAATTGCTGCCCTACCCTCATGAATAGTAGAAAGATTTGACAAAACAGCAACTGCCTTGTCAACCATCCCTGCTGCAGGGTCCATCAACTCCACAAGGTATTTCACAGCGCCAGCCTGCACAATACGGGCCTTATTTTCGTGAAATATTGACAAGTTAAACAAAGCTGTGGCTGCATCTTTCTTCCCCCTAGGAGTTCCATTTCCCAATAAATCAACCAAAGGTTGAATTGCCCCTGATCTCCCAATCTTGACTTTGTTATCCTCGGTCACTGACAAACTAAAAAGTGTGGCAGCAGAGTTTTCTTTAGCCTCAGGGGTCCCCGACTCAAGGACATGAATCAGAGGTTCAATTGCATTAGCATTTGCTATCGCAGTCTTGTTGTTATCATTAATAGACAAGTTTAGAAGTGCTGTGACTGCATTTTCCTGTATTTTTGCATCTGGTGATCGGAGTAGATTAACCAACAAGGGAATGGCCCCACAGATTGCAATTACAATCCGATTATCCATGTTATGTCTTGCAAGTACCCGGAGTTCAGCTGTAGCATTTCTTTGTTCTTCAAGTGAAGTGCTCTTCAAGTCCTCAACCAGCTTGTGAATTTTGGTTTCAACCCCAGAAGGAATAGCCGTTGTTTCAGTAGCAGGAGAAGACACAATCCTAGGAACAAACCTATCAGAAGGCCGACGCCAGAGTGCCTGGGTTCGAGATCTTGTCCCGAATCGAGGGGAGAACTCAGTGTCTCTCTGTGAGGCGGACAAGTTAGCAGCAGACTGTGGCTCAGATGTAAGCTCCCCTGAAGCGGCTGAAGCATCACTATTGTAGGCTGTCGCCTGTGAGGAGACCTCATTGCCATCACCAGGAATTTCGGTTTCAACCCCAGAAGGAATAGCCGTTGTTTCAGTAGCAGGAGAAGACACAATCCTAGGAACAAACCTATCAGAAGGCCGATGCCAGAGTGCCTGGGTTCGAGATCTTGTCCCGAATCGAGGGGAGAACTCAGTGTCTCTCTGTGAGGCGGACAAGTTAGCAGCAGACTGTGGCTCAGATGTAAGCTCCCCTGAAGCGGCTGAAGCATCACTATTGTAGGCTGTCGCCTGTGAGGAGACCTCATTGCCATCACCAGGAATTCCTTGTGAAAAGTTTGCATTAGAAAGTGTGCTGGAGGCTGAGGTAGTCCTATTATGGCCTTGAGAAGACTGCTCATCAGTTCCAAAAGTACTAGGAAATTCTTTTCGTGACGTTGAAATGGGTTGGGCATTTAAATCTGAACTTCTATCTCCTGAGTTTGCTGACCTGTCTTCAGAACTTCTAAGGGAGATTTTCTCCATGTCCAACCCATGCCCATTTCCAGCTACTCCAGACAAGGAATCTTCTGAAGATGAACAGGGATGGGATGGAGAAGTTCCCGCTCTATGGGTTACACTAGATGAGCTTAAGTTCTTTCCGGGCGAACCCGTTGAATCAGGTGATGTGGGCTGGTTGCTCCTTGAATGAGCAATATTTGAATCCTGAGATGCACCAAACTCTGCATGTGTAAGAAGTGAAGAAGGCTGGTTCAAATTCATCGACTTCACGGGGTCAGGCAGCTTCACATTATTAGATTCACACCAATTTGCAATCAATGCCTTTACAGTGTAATTAGGAATAAGATTGGTGTGTGCCAAAATTTGTCGTGTCTTTGGGCAAACAGTGAGCCCAAGATCAATCCATTTCCGGATGAAAGTGCGCTCATATGTTTGTCCTGAGGCCACAATTACAGGGTCTGTCATCAGCTCAAGTGACAGAGGGCAGCAGAAATCAGCAGGTATTGGAACAGGGTTATAGCTCTCAGATTGTTTCAGTAAAACAAAACGCTCATGCATGTGGGTAACAAGAGCTAGAATTTGATCAATATAGTCAACTTCACCATTTTTTTCAGCTTGTTCAGCATTCTCCTTCAACTTTTCAAGGGCCACAGCCTCAATTAGAAGCTCCTGGTTTGACCTTAAGCTCAAGCAATCTGTAAGTTTCACCAGAGAATCTGAGCTGGGTCCAGAGCCCTCCACTTGATCCCTTAAAGCTTTAGTGATAACAGCCGATGCTTGTTCATAGCTCACATGCTTAACTTTTTGTAGACAGTGCTGAAATAAGTTGGCAAGCATAAAACATCAAAAGGGGAAAGTTCTATATGAGTGTGTGTGTGTGTCCTAGAAGTCTATGCGAAAGAGCAAGACAAAAAATTGGCAAAAATCTGAACGCTGAAAATGTTGTATGATAAAACAATGTGAGACACAGATTTCCATTAAAATGGTACAGTAATGGGGGTTTAAAGACATTGCATATGGTCAACTGTTCTTTGGCAGTGCTGCACTATGCCAAGTATTCCCTTCGTCCAGAAAAAAAAAAGTGTAATTTTCTTTGAAAATTGGAAAGGAAATGGTACTTTGTTTTCCAGACAGAGGTAGTATAAAACTATAAAAAAGAAACCTAGATATATTTCTACCGTAGAAATATAAGTGAAAAGCCAGGGATATTGCAATATGTTTTATGATATAAGCTTTCTTTCCATTGAAAACAGTATTATTTTGTGTTCAGGATTAGATTTAATCAAAAACTGTTAGGGATAGCTGAAACGGAAATGCAAAATGATGTTTAAATAAATAAGCTAGCTAGGAGAAAAGCTAGAAGCTGGCCTTTACCAACTTCTCAACTTATTTCATTTTGCACTTTCAGTTGTTCCACTAAGTTATCCCAAACAACCCAGCTTATTTTTTTCTTGGTCCAAAAAGCTACAAGTTGATAAAATAAACTAACCCCAAGTGGGTGAATATTCATTAACAATAAACTAATAAGGTCAAACTTTAAAAAACTTGTCGTTCATTAGTACCTCAAGAAATGCCGAACTCAATTCAATAGGAAGAGATTGATCAGAACATTTCAGAAACTCGAAAATTTCTAAGCCAGAGGTCCGGACCATTGTCATTAGCGATTCAGCTTGCAGAACCTAGAAACCATGCAAACACAAGGTAGTTAAAATATTGGCTGTACAAAAAAAACCATCCAGCATTAAGTTTAACAGAACCTTGTATTCATTAACTTTTAAGTCTCAAAGAAAAGAAAATTCCTAATTGGTGAAATGCCTTCTTTCTAGTTAACCCATAATCCTAAAAGAGTAAAGCCAAGACCATGATCTGTTAAACTAATTACTTTTATTCTTCTTCACGTCTTCTTTCCTTGTTACTCCTTAATCCTAAAAGAGTAAACCAAAGGCTTATCTTTTGAAACCACTTTCGTTTTTAATTTTTGTTTTTTCTGGGTGGCTCAAGAATTGAAACAAAATAAATAGAGATACATGAATAGACATGGCACCAACTAATTGCTAGTTGTGAGAAAATAAACACCAAGCAGTTCCTTATAAATAATTCCTGCTGGGGGGAAAAAAAAGAAAAAGAAAAAGATAACAAACAGAACATAACTGATGACCTAACATGTTTAAAACCATTAAGAATTAAAAAAAAATTCACACCCAAGTAACACGGAACTGCAAATGTACGCAAGCCAAAACCTACTATTAGACAGTTTGCTGCACAGAATAAATTTTATGGAGTCCAATAAGAAAATATATGGTCCACTACTACTGTTCATAGATATAGAGAATGGGAGGTTATTCTTCTGTGATCATTCCGTATCCAAGATTTTATTTTATTTTATTTTATTTTTTTTTGGGGGGGGGGGGGGGGGGGGGGGGGGATAGAAGCCAAAGTCTACAGATGAAGCAAGTGTTAGAACACAGGTTAGTTTATGATATCTCAAAAGAAAAACTGAAATATGATACGAGTATATTACATTAAAAGCACATCAGATTCTGGTATGCCAACTGCAGTTCTTGTCGGCTTATACGAAAACAACAAAAACAACCTCTCAAGATCAACCCCCGGGTAGTATAATAATAATAGTTCTGTTAGGTAGCTCAAGTGCTCAAAATCAACACCAGGTAGCACAGAAATGTAGAGGTGGCTCCCATTGCCTAATTGCTCATACAGTGTAGCACTTAGTTCTTCACCGGGCCAGGCTTAGCTCTGATACTATTGTAATGACTCAAGCCCCGATTAACAGAAAAATCAAGGCTCAATCAACTGTCCTACGAGCACTTGGGTCATCTTGACCCACCAAAAATAACACATGGGTCTTGACTCACCATAAGCACACCAAAAAGCCATGACAAGTTATTTGTACCGATAGTACAGTTGAAAGACTTAACGTAATTTATCCACACAAAAAAAAGACTTGCGTAAAGTTCAGTCCATCCCACGAGTTATAATATGGGACTGAGGTATTATACATTTAAATAGAACTCATAATGTAATTTTTTTCATTTACACCTCAATGAGCTAGTATGCCAGTGCTTTGACCTGTCTTACATCGATTAACAAGAGAATCAACTTTCCATAAAAATAAAAAATAAAAAGATAAACTGGTGTGTAGTGTGTAGTGTGTACATTCGTGTGTGTGTGAGAGAGAAAGGGAGAGAATGAAACATACAAAGTAAACTTTACTCATCAATAAATGACAGCTCTCAAATAGCTCTCTTAGTTCATCAACTGAGTGACTTAACCCTGAAAATGCATCTTGAAGTGATTCATCAGAAGCTATTTCAGCATCAACAATGACATCAAGTACTGGCTTCAGCAATTTCAATATCTCTTCAATTCTCTGATAATACTTCTGAACTGGTTCGTAGTTTATATTTTCACGAGATGATAAATGAAACAAACAAGAGATGTTCTTGAGAAGCACTTTTAATTTTGTTATCTCCATCAAACCTGTGTCCATAACCGAAAAATTAATCCTCCTCAGTAAACTGAAGAGTACAAGTAACTATATGAAGGGACATCCAACAAATGCTAAAAATGAAATTGAAAACACAAAAGCATAGATGACATAACCAAGCCAAACCTTTGACCAGGAATAAGCGAAATCAAAGTATATCTATAAACAAGCAACAGATATAATTAAATTTCAGCTTAAGTACTATAGCAGTGAACGCTACACATCAGTGCAACATTAGTTTTGTTATAAAGGATAAAAAACTCAAGTTCATGTTCAAATTCAGTCACAAGTGTAAAATATTTCACGAATTTGTTTAATTCTTAGGAACAGGCTGAACAGCACATGCATAGTCCTCATATGCATTAAATGACACTGAACTCACTTTCAAATCAATAATTATCCAGAGTTGAGGATTTAAGCACGCTATGCAGACTAGAAGTTTAAGATTTACAAGGATAAAATCCATGTGAAATAGCAAGGGGTTTGGAATACTGGTAAAAATATATACTTCGTGTATTACAATAAAGGCAATATGTTGACGACCTCAGAGAAAAAAGTAGAGGAAATGTGTGGTATTCCTCATGATACCAAGTTAGCAACCTATAATTCACTCACAAAGACGTCACTTGCAATAATTTAACGCAATTTTTGAAAAAACGATCCATCATACACTTAAGTCCAACGTAAAAATATTCTTCCACCAGTGGGCACCATCAAAATCCATTACACATGACACATGATATCTCAAAAATAGTGCTAAAAGGGTAGTATGTTCTTTTACTTTGTTGAATGAGTTAAAACCATTTTCAAAAAAAAAACAAACTCAAAACTGACAATCTTTGTGAAACAGAAGGGGTACAACATCAAAATCTGTCATGCAAATGCTAGATTGTCACGACATAAGTAACTAAAATAGGGAGGACAAATATACTCCAAAGTTTGACAGTGTTAAAATAACATGAGTTGGTGCTAAATCAGAGTAACGTTCATAATCAACCATTAAGGGGAGTGCCAACAACAATGATTAACAGAAAAAGCTATGCTTCAACTTTTGTGAAGGCTGATCTACTTTTTTCCCAACGGCAATTGAGCATAGCAATAGGAGAACAAGATAGCATATTCTATTTTTATTTTAATTTTTTATACGTAATTTTTGGCCACAAGAATTGATATTGGAACAATCACCAAGCACCAACAATAATGCAGACTTATGTAGACAAGTCTGTTCACTATGGGAAACAACTCTCATATATAAATTCACCCTTTCAAACAGCTGAATAAAATAAAAAAGGGTAGTTATAGGGGATTGGTTATTTTGAAAGGGCTAGAGGAGAAAAGTGAGTTCCGCATATAACACGTTGCACTAATACTTCAAAATCCAAAGCAGTGAGTTCAAGTGCATTTCAACTGACATTCAGCAAAGAATGCAAACTGATATATTTGATCCAAATTATCACTAAAAATGGGTGAACTAGACAACTGACAGCATATACATCTTATAGAGCAATAAAACTAAAATATGACATGAATAGATTAAAGTAACCACTGAAGTTATATAGTTAAAAGACCAAATTTTTCAAGATGAACAAATATATGAATACAACAGAGAGTTCTAAATATTTTCACAATAGAAGACCAGTAAAGCAGCAGTTTGAATGCCAACAGTTATAACATAATATTAATAATTAAACAGAACAAAACACAAACCTTGACCAAATTTAAACTTGCGTCTTCAATGTCTCATATAATTTTTCTTACAGTGTTGGTCCTAAGAAAACAAATTTTAACAGATGATATCCTTTGGAAGCCTGATTGATAATCATCCAGGAAATAATTAATTTATGTTGAGATGTCACTTGATTTTAATTCACTGGTTGCCGATATCTTCACGCTCGGTCGGTAATGTTCTACGAAATAGAATATGATTTAGAATTAGAGTCTAAATTTAAAAGGTAAGTGAACAACCTCATCTGATAAAATTTTGCGACTGATTGTCTTAATACGTAATTTCAATTCTCATGAAACCAAAACAACTTGATAGAGAGGATTCCAAAAATGAGCTGTTGAATTTTTAAGAATATAAGCTTACTCATTAATCATTACGCCATTGATACTACACCGTATAAGAAAGAAATATTATGAGACCGAAGATTATTGGATACATAACCAAAGACTGTAACTAACATTACGAGCTGCATGAGGGCACTTGTTATAACTTTATTTCAGCTAAATATAATACTCCCTCCGTTTTTTGATAAAAGTCTTGGTAGACTTTTGCGCATATTAAGAAAGAGAATAAAATGACAAAATTATACATATTTAAAACTAAATTTATCATACTAGTACATTATTAATGGATTAAGATCCCCTCCATTACACCTATCCTCCGATTTAGTGACAAAATAAAATTCGTTGCAAATAAATATTACATTTATTTTGTCACTAAATGTAATATTTGTGTCGCTGAATGTGTACCGGGAGAAACAATAGGTGTAATGGAGAGGATACTAATCTATTATTAATTATCTTAAAAAAATTATACTACTATTGGAATCAATTCCATTAATGCATTTAAATGTCTAATACTACTTCAAACTCCCAAGTACACGAATACTGTCAGAAAGTTTGGCACCAATAAATTTCACCAACTACTAATATTACATGGACTTTGCATTTCCCTTTCTTCATTTTAGTTGTATACAAGTTATAACAAACAAAGCTTGTAGCAATAAACAGCATCCAATAACTTCTCATTTAGTTATATAGTTTCAGCACATGACCAATAATGCTCCATAAATATGAATAGTGTGTGAAAATATGAAACAATTAATACTAAAGGTATTATAGGAAAACTTTTGTAAGAAAATAGATTATTTAAGGTAAATAGATATTTAACTTGGGACTACCTAAGATAGTAATAAGGACTTTTATCCTGAAACGAAGGGAGTATATCTTAGCTAAGGATTAAATTTGTCAAACGGGTCCTGCTGACAAATGTCGTAAGGGCACTTGTTAAGCGTTTAAAAATTATCACAGGAACTCTCCCTAATAGAATTAGGTATATAATTTATTAACCTTGAATGCCATTATTGATTTATTTCCATAACAATTTCTAAAATAACCTACATTAAATTCAGTTTAACAAGTCCACAAACAACACACAATAAATGCTCCTTCCAAGTGACAATAGGGCACAAACAATTTACTAAACTATTTCATGCTAATAAGTGCCCTATTGACACTAACTAGGGCACTTGTTGCACTTCCAGGTACACAAACAATATACTTTTCCACTTTAAAATATTTAATAAATGCAGAATGTAACAAAAAAAAAAGTACATTAAAACATGGTATTCAGCTATAACAGGTGACCTTGGATAAAGTAAAGAAATCATTCCAATTCTTCATTAATTGGGGGGGGGGGGGGGGGGGGGGGGGGGGGGGGGGACCAACGTTAAATATACAAGAATATAAGTTATGAACTAACTACCACCTGAACATCAACTAACCATGTACTCCCTAGCTATAAAAACCACCTCAAATTAAAAAATCATTAAGCTAGAAACTGATAAGTCACCTGATCATACAGTCAATCATGTCTAAAACTTAAAAAGCATCCAACAGAAATTCAACCTAAAATCATTACACGCGGAACACTAAAAACTCCAGCAAAAGAATACATTTTTCAGGCATAAATATAAAGGAATTTGTGTTTGTTGTACCTTAAAATTCTTAAATGACCGATCAAGAATTAGGGTTTACGATTGTGTGACACAGATTCAGCTAAATTGATAATTACAAAGCGTAATTCGACATAGCCAAGAGTTCATTAAACCCAAGAACGAATGGATGAACCGGCTAAACGAGAAGATAGAAAGAATGATTTACCAGATTGAGGCGAAGAATAAGCAACCTGCCTGTTTAGCCTCCCAACTCCAGGCAGACTTCCGAAAGTCCCCGTATCCTCTGCTGCGTCTTCCCTTTGATCTTATTTTTATTCTATATAAAATGCATCCATAGAAAATCGAGCTTTTTCTTTCCTTTTTTTATTTATTCCTTTATTTCCCAAAATTAAATAATTAATTAAGCTCTATTATTTCATTTCATTTAGTGGGTCCCTTTTGTGTAATACCATATGAATACATACATGGAATGCAAGTTGGAAGTTGAAGTTAGAGAGTACTAAAAAAAAAAGAATTGTTATTTTAATGAATAAAATAAAATTGGTAATTTTATAATATCTTTTTAATATAAATAATAAATAAAAAATTATAAAAATATTAATTTTATTTATGAAAATAAAAATTCCGTACTAAATAATATTATCAAAAAGGCCAAAGGTCCAAAAGTAAATCATCAAGGACAGAAGGCCAAAATTATGCGATAAATCTTCTTTTTTATATATTTAATCCTTTTGACATAACCAATTTTATAGAAGCGAAGTATAATTATTTTTATTAAAAAGTAATATTAGTTTATAAGAAAATTAACCAAGGCTTATTCTCACTTAGAGGATTAGAGAAGACGAGTACTTAATTTGAGGATGGATAATATCAAAGCAATTAATTTGCTACCAGGTCAATAGAAAATTTAAGGACTAAAATGCCCCTAAACAGTTGGGGCCTTTCATATCTTCTTTTTCCTTCTTTTTTTTGTAATTCCATCCATCAGGTTCATTGATTATGTCTCGTCTTCAGTGATATTCCTTATATCACTCGTATTTTCTTATTTGTTCTAATTTGATTTAGGATTTCAAGACATAGAGTCATACTAAGGCATCCACACACACCAAACTGCGGAAGCAACCAAGCTTTGTTAATTTAATAATCCCATTATCCAAATTTACCATTATAATAGTGACTAAACAAGAATGATTAACATTCATTGATTAAAGTTTATCTTGAGAAAAATATAAATTAAACGTGAATTATGAATGAACTGATTGAGGGTAGTATATGTCAATTCTACACCACACCCACCAGATTCGCAAGCAACCAAGCTTTGTTGTGCTCATAATTCTTGCTACCCTCTCTCTGTATCTTTAATATTTACCGGAACTTGGCTGTTTGAAAGGTGGAAGAAAGCCCAAATTTTAAAATTATTTTGTGGATCCAAGTCTTAAATTTTAGCTCACGACTATAGTTAGATGATTACATATTAGTTACATTTGAACCGAAAGAATAGAATGAAGGAAAGTATGAAATAAATAAAAGAATATAATAGAATAGAGAGTAAAATGATTCATTTTATTCTTGCTAGAATTAGTCATTTCATACACTCTTTCAAAGAATAAAATTTATAAATTTGAAAATGATAGGAATGATCCATTCTATTTCAACGGAACAACCAAACACATTTTTTTTATTTCATAAGAATGAGTTATTCTATTCCTACATTCATTCCTCCAATACAAACGTAACATAAAGATCTATCTATTTTATCTATCTATGTTATAAAGCTTCCATGAAATTTTTGGTGATCATGTTTCTTTATTATTCTTTTGTCCCTATAACTTTAAATATTAATCTATTTTGTTTGTTTTAATTTATTTTTTTTCTTTTTATTTAGTCCTCCAAATCTTATTAAGTTCTAATTTTACCCCTATATAATTTACACATACAGTACGCATATCACATGATGCTAATTTGAATAAAGCGACTCTGAAGAGTAGGGGTGTAAAAGGATATATTCAGATACGGATACAGTAATATCTGTATCCGAAAAACTCATACCTTATATGTATTCGTATTCGGTACTGGACAAATATTAAAAAAAATATCCGTATATTTAAAATTTTATCCGAATACGGATAATATATGTTTCTGTTTATTTATTCAAATAAATCTGAATTCGAATATCAGTCACCTAATAAATAATTTAATTTTTAGGGGAGAAATTTATTCAAATTATTTATAAAAAAAATAAAAATAAAGGAAAACATTGAACAATTACAACCATTTAAAGTTCTAATAATACATATTATAAAGGGGACAAAAATATCAAATACAACATCATTCATAATTGATCATAAAAATCAATTAAAATTTAAATATCCTACAAAAAAGTATTAAAAGGTTATTAATTTTAAGAAGATCAATTTGAAAATTATGAATACTTTGCAAATATATAAATTTAAATTTAAATTGTTAAAGAATCCATAAAAACTTATATTCCATAAGTTTTGAAAATAAAACACATATACTAAACTAATAATTATAGTTATGTTCTTTTAGCACAGAGTTTTTTTGTTAAATGATACATTTTATATATTTTGCACTTTACAATAGTAAAAATTCATAAATTAAAGTTCTCAATTAACTAAATTGTATGTAGCTAATAATATTTATTGATTTTTTTTTTTTTGTAAATATGTAAAAGAATAATAAGATCTATTGATTTAAAAAATTGTCATTTTGACCACAAAACATAAAGTCATTGAGGACTTTTATCTTAAGATAGATTAAATATAATTGTATAAGCGTCATTATTGTAAATAAACACCACCTTAGTAGCTCAATTTTTTAATTTTTTTGTGTCATGGATTTATTTGTAATGGCTTATCAAATTTATAAACTTACAATAACTTCTCAAATTGTAAACCAAATGCATGGTGTCCTTTTTTCATATTCTTATTCTAATTAAAATAATATATTAGAACGATATCATTTAAAATTAAACAAATTATTATTTTAAATATCGTCATTAAAATATGTCATCTTTTACGTGTTATTGAAAAAAACAAAATGATGTTATGGCACATGAGGATTTTGATATTTAAAGTTATTCATATACAAATTTTAAATACGAATCCGAATATCGGATACCGAATATTTGCTATTTACAGGATATATTTACAGTCAGATGTTAAACGAATACGGATACTACTATATCCGTATTCGTATCCGTTTATTTACGGATACCATAAAACCGAATACAGATATATCCGTTTAATTTCGAATACGAATAATATCCGTTTTATTTTGAATACAGATACGAACGAATACGAATTTTTCGATAACCATTTACAACCCTACTGAAAAGATGATGCAAGTCATGCAACTAATAACAATAGTAAAAAGTAAAAACTCTATTTGAGTGAATTTTTATTAAGAGAGCAAAAAACCAAAATAGATAAATTTTGAGAGTTATTTAAAAATTATCCTAAGAATTTCTTAAGAGAAAAAGGGAATAACTATTTAAGGGCACTTTGGTCCATTTTTTTTTATTACTATAGCAGTAGATAATTCGCTCTCCCTTTTAATTTAATGACAATAATATACTAAAGGGAAACACTATTTTCACCTATATTTTTTATATTTTCACATAATTCTCTCTCACATAAAGATGTGACCCACTTTATGCTAAAAAAGTCATATAAAAATATTAAAAATACATGTAAAAATATCAATTTCCTATACTAAATTCCAAAATTTGTTAGATTTGAATGATAACATTATTAGATATTGTTCATGCAATAAATGTGCATTAAAATGCTCATCAGTGATCTCAAGTTTATTAGAAATTTCAATTTAGAGTATTAAATAAATTATTATGGGTATTGCACTTTCATCTTAAATACTTTGTTTTTATTTAGGTTGAAAGTCTAAGTTAACATGACAAGAATGCATCCAACAGCCAAAATAAAAAGATAGTTAATTGAGATTAAGAATTTGAAAAAAGAAATATATTAATGTAAAACTACAAATCACTTTAAAATTCATTTTACAAATTCTTCCTTAAAAGAGATGATAAGGAGGGAAAATATGTGTATATGTATAGAGAGTAATGTTATAGATATAAACTATACAAATTTTTTTTGCACAAAATGAATGACATGATATGTAAAACTCACTCAAAAGATTATGATTGAATATATTAATTATAACACCATGAGTTATTTATATACACAATTAAATATCTCACATATTACGATATGAAACTGAATTATTATAAACTCTCTTACTTAAATACTTAATGTACTTATTAGGTCGAAACACATAGCCACACAAATTTCAGAAATTGTCTTAGATAACACCAGTGGCCTATTAGGCCCACCTTCGACAACTCGATTGGATGACCTGACCCCGAGTTTTCAAGAGTCAATTATGATACCACATGTAACAACCAAAGTTATATCCCGAGTTCAAATCAAATCATAGCATAGTAAGACTCAATGTGTTTTTTCATTAATATATTCTTGGGTCATGTTAGTCCATCACAAACTCATCCAAAATGTTATATGACTGAAAGTACTATTGCTAGTAACTTAATTCCTTATATAAAAATATTTTTTTCCCCACATATTTTAATGTGAAACTAAGATGTTACAAACTATCCCACTGAAATTTCTAACGTCCTTGTCAGATTCAATCACACAAACGGTCCACATATCACACGTATGATATGTAACTATTTTCGCTCCCCACAACCACCAATCCCATAAATAGGTCCACCAAATATTTACATATCATGTCATTTTGTGCATAGTTTTTTGTATATAGTTTATGTCCATATATATATATAGAGAGAGAGAGAGTGCCAACACTTTCAGCCTTACAAGTTCTGCTTCAGAAAAGCAATTTGTTGTTAATTATTGACAAAGGTGCTTCAATTTTTGACAAAGCTTCTTTCTTTCCCTCTCCATACAACATGGTACATTTTACATTTACATGTACGTGCACCGACTCCGGTTCGTTTTCCTTCTTCTCTAGTTTCGAAGATGAGGAAACAATAGACCTACCTTTTGACCAACATAATTCAGGCACATAATTTATTTTGCACGTGCATATAGCCATGGTACCTTGAATTCCTTATTCCTAAACCTGCAGAAAATCTTCTAGAAACAGGACTAAACAAAAAGATACGGTTTTACAAGGCCGAGTATTTACCTGGAAGTGTCACTAACCTTGTAAATTTGTGCATATTCCCAATAGTCAACCTCATTTTTCCCACCAAACAAAAGAAAAAGGAAACAATAATAGGAGTTAGGGCTGAGAGTGTAAGAAAATAAGAAAAGAAGAAGGCTGGGCCTTATTGATCAATCTTATAATCCAATACTATCTTTCTTACAAAATTCATACATGTGACATACTGATGATGCCAGAAGTTCCCTTTACAATTCTATCCCAATTTATGGAAACTTAAAACTAAAAGGTCAACTGCCATGTATGATCTTTTTACACGACTAAAAATTTTGATCTAGCTGTGGCTTCAGATATCAGTCATTATAGGAAAAAGATGTCCGCACTATACTTTTCACCATATATAGATTTATCCCGAGTTTATAATGGCTGAAGTTCATGCTCTGGGAACAGGCTTGTATGCAGTAAGTGTTTGCTGCCTACGTCTACAGATAAACCATGTTGCAGAAGCTGATAATCCCAAAACTACAGTAATAGTAACTGCTACGACCACAGCAATGTAATGTTGCTGCCACCACGTCCTGTGCACCGTCACAAAAGAATCCCATTAAATGGAAAAACCCCAAATAACAAACAAATTAGTGTAGCATACAACTTCACAAATAGGAGTAAAAATAGGAAGCTACCCAAATTGCAGTAGATGCTACAAGCACAATAGCAATTTAATGCACTGAATATTCAAAACATGATAAAAGAAAGTCTTTAATGACAATAGAATAAAATGTAATGATTTGCTGATTTGGTGAATTGGTTACAAAGAATATCTACCAGAGACACTCATTGGCAAGGCTTATGCTTGCAGATCAAGCAAATGTAAATACATATTGGATCAGACCCAAATCTCTTTTTCCGAAACCAAAACCCCGTCTTAAGATGTATGTGTATATATATATATATATATAAAGAATAATTCCTTTCCCTGTTCTCAGATATATACTCCATGTTAGTGAGCAGACTGGAAATTTAGACAGCATTCAATACAATGTAGCAGAATATCAATTTATGGTTGATCTTATTTATTAGCAAATGTTAAACAGTTGGAAAAATGAACACAGAATTAAAAAAAAAAAATATTCCGTATACTGTTTCGGAGGGGGCTCAGCATTCCATCTGGAAAATTGGTAACTTCCGAAGGTTTCAGGAAGATGTATACTATGTTCAGCTAACCGAGAAATAATACCCTGCCAATAAGATTATTTAATAAGCAAATAGTGATAATTGTTTAACAAGAATCTCCTTGCAGTTCTAAAATGTAAACCAACCATTGCTGTTGTATTGGAGATGTAGCCAGCAGATCCTGCAGGGTAAATGGTCCATCTTATAAGGGAATCATTTCCTTCAGATGTAAAATTCATTAAGTGCACCTGGAAACAATCACTCCCACAGATATTACTTGTACCCAAAGGTAAAATGAAGTGTATTGTGCAATGAAAAAACATTACTAGGATATACTTTAAGAAATGGCGATCAGCAGGTGAAAACATTTTTTTCACTTCAAAAAAGATCATGCAACGCAATCCAAATCCAATTTACCTGTGAAACATTAACATCCAACTCCTTAGCCATGAGATTAGCAAGCTCTTTAATGCGAGGCTTAAGGTTTGAATACGTGACATTCAAAGACATATAAAATGTTATCTGAACAACTTTTGGTTCCCCTGCAGGTAAAAGATTATAGTCACATACCATCACAAACTAATTGTTTTTAACTGAATAAAAATATACACAATCTTTTCATCTCCCTAGTTGAAAATCAACTACACATAAAAAACAACGGCAATTTTTAATTAATATTATTTTTTTTCTAGGTGAATAATGATATATTTATGAGCAACAGAGGGATGGAATCTTAAATCCTAAACCCTAAAACCCTAAATCCTTTCATTAGAACTATTGATGCAATTGACTTTACTAGAGGTCTTCCCATTGAACGAGGATTGTATCTTCAAGAAATATTATACATCACCCTCTTTTCACACATTCTATTTGGATTTCATATAACCCTTGTAGCACCGCCAATGGAAAGGGAACAGCTCTTACTAAATGGTGCAACATAGTTCTTCCATAAACATGCCCAAACAACCTCATCTGCCTTAACAATGGTGACTGTGGGACAAGTTATAGTCTGCATACAACTAGTAACTGGTAAGTGCAGACAACATTTGCAAGCAACATGAAAAGATAGTACATGACTCGAGCTCAATTTTTAACCTCACCGAATAGAACACTTTCAGCCTTTATACTGCTTGCAGAAATAATCACCAGTCTTGTTTCAGAAAAGTCATTAAATTAATACATGGAATTTACAAGATAAACTATCAAAGAAGTAACGAGGGAAAAGGCCACATACTAGACATGGAAAAAAGCTAGTCTATAAGCAATCATTCTTATACTTCAATCTGCTTTAGGTGTCTGCATTCTTGAGCTTGGATAAGTTTATCTAACCCCTCTGTTCAGCTTGGAGGGAGGGAGGGAGGGAGAGAGAGAATTCAGTCATGCGTAGAGTTTGCATGAGAAAATACCAAAGTTATCGTGAGGAAAAAGGCCACCCACTAGACATGGAAAACCACTCTCTGAGCAAAGTCATCCACAAACTTCAATCTGCTTTCAGGTATCTGCATTCCTGAGCTTGGAGAAGTTTATTTCATAATTTTCATCCCTGGTGTAGCCCACAAAGATAGATAGATAGATAGATAGATAGATAGAGAGAGAGAGAGAGAGAGAGAGAGAGAGAGAGAGAGAGGGGGGGGGGGGAATTTAAGTCATAAAAAGAATGTCAAAATCAGTTACACTAGAAAATAACTGGACACTTAGATTTGAAAGAATTACAATTTTTTGACATAAATTTTTCAATATATACATCTTCTGGAAAGGAATGGGCCATATAAAATATTGTGAACCTCTAATTTTGTGCAAAAATATTTGAAAAGTTATTGAAGTTTAGATTAGGATGAACAAAATATTTCTTCTCCGCACGATGGCATATTTTCTTGGATCACAATACTAAAGCATGTAAACAACCACTAGGGAATCCAAATAAGTTACCTGCCACCTCTAACATGACATAAAAAGTTAAATGGAAT
Source organism: Hedera helix (assembly GCA_947179155.2). NCBI lineage: Eukaryota > Viridiplantae > Streptophyta > Magnoliopsida > Apiales > Araliaceae > Hedera > Hedera helix. The sequence goes on along the minus strand of OX359270.1, from coordinate 42,665,744 downwards.
ATATTTAAGTGAAACAAGGTCACATAAAACTAACAGCTTATTAAACCTTTAGGAACATAATGTGAAGGTGGTCCAGATGGAGCTGCTGCTGGTGGTGGCAATACTGCAGTGGAATTTGGTCTATCCAAAGCTGAAGGCTCTGGTGGAGGCACAACAGTAAAATTAAGTCTTTCCCATAATTCTGAACAATTAGTTTTCCAGAACCCGATTTTTTCATGCTCACGATCATACATCACAAAAGTATTGCGGACAACAATTCCTGTTAAAGATGCAAATTTACAAACAAACACCACAAATTTACTTTTAAATTTAAAGGAACACGAGTCTCTTTAAAAACAGAAAAGGAGAAAGAAGCAATTTAAGTTCATCACATATTAGGTAAAGCACAAGATACCTCCTAAGAGAGTTGTTGGATCCTTTCCATTTTGAAAAATCCCCAGGCAATATGCACCATGCACCTTGGAATGCTTAATGTAGACATGAAGTAAAATACAGCGTAGAAGTCATTCACCAAGTCTTTTAAACAGTTTAGTGAACACAAAACTGTATCAAATCTATTTTTATTTTTCAAGATGGAAAAGTCTAGAAGAATTTGATGAAAAATAATACGTGGATGCAGATGCTTACCCGAAACAAATAGTTTTCAGGAGATAGAGACAACTTTCGTCCATTTTCAAATACTATATCAACTCGTGGAAAGGTTTTAGAGAGTTCTGAAACATCACTGAAGAAAACAAAATTTACGTTTGTGCCACCACGATGTTATGTCCTTAATCAATCTGACAATTAAAGCCTTTTAGTTAGGCTTTTTTTTGTTTGTTGATAAAAGAAGAAATTTTATTAATAGAAAAGAAATGATACAATAAAAGGGGAAACAAGAAGTCCACCCTCAATAGACTAAAAAACAAAAATAAAAAAAGAGCACTTAAAGAACATTACCTTCCAGCACCAGAGAAACAAATGTCATTATAGTTTGGGTCAGGACCATGGATCTTCTTTAAGGAATGAAGTTCATTCATAATCTGCATTGAGATATGAAAACATCGATAAGAGTACAGTATGTTGACTAGAGATTGTAAATCGAAAGGATATTTATAATACTCAGTGTAGAATACTCTGTTTTAATAACTGAAGCTGGTATATTTAAAATCTAGAGAGTTTTTCAAGTGGGGATATTGAGCCCCAAAAATTATCCTCAGATTAGCTATGAGATGGACCTTTTTGTTTTGATAATTCTGCATTTGAAAAATAAAGACTGAGTATGGTTTTTAAAGAAACAATAACATTCAAAAACATATTCTATGTTCTCTCTATTGAGCTCCATCATCTCTTCCATTGATCTATTTGTTGAGTAAATTGCAATGGCACTTTCTCTCTCTCTCTTAATTGATACATATAAATATAAATACAAAAATATCGTGTGTAAAAGGTTATCAAAACCCTAAATCCCAAGATATATTAATTTCTTGTTCAATCATCTGTTTAGATTAACTAAAATCTAACACTTGCAGCCATGAATAATGGCCAATACTGATGTCATTGGTGAATAAGAGTTTTAAAGTTAACGCGTATACATTATAATCTATAAGAGTTTAAAATTATGTGTACATATACATTATAATCTACATAGATTGATTTAAAATCTTGAAAATTTAGTGTAAAAAATTCTTCACATCTTACAAGTAAAAATGAATTAAAGGCAGCATGGAATACAAAAGCTGAGTGAATGAGTCTATGGAGACATAAAATCAGATTACCATTGGAGGACAGTTCCAACAGACAATTGTATATTTTGTATTTATATTGATGAACTTGAGTATTTACAATCCACTGTAAACATGAGAAATTTCCCAATACGGAATTCGTAAATGACGGGTTTCAGAAAGAAAGGATTTTAAATTAAGGACTTAAATATTCAAGTACAAAACAAATATTACATCTGAATGGGGGGACGGAAACGTTATCAAAGTAGCAGAGGCAGTCAGGTCTGATCAAACCACAGTTGGATTATTCTCAGGTGTCTTTATCCTCTTTCCATGTTGTTGCTTTATTCAACATTAGTATGTTTATTTGGTATATGTCACAAGCAATTAATAGGAGGTGAAACCACAAACAGTGATCTACTGCAGGAGTTTTTCTCCCAGACCTTGAACGTCTTTGTATACTGTCTACCACATTAAATATATGTTTTCTTTGCATTGTGAATTTTCAATGTTCTCCAAATACATTAATCATATCACGTACTTTTCTTCTTCTTGACAGGTAGGGATTTTTCATCATAATCATCCGTTTTTATTTCTGAAGAGATTATAATCTAAACCACAGCTAGATTATGTACACTACAAGATCTAAAATTGAATCAAGATGGAACAAGCCTTTATGAAACTTGTTCAAGTTCTTCAGTAGTTCAACTACAAGAACCGGAAGTTCCTAGAGCATTTTGCTGAACGCAGAGATAAATTGTATGGTGAGAAGTATTGGAAAATGAAAATAACTATTTGGGGAAAATCCTCTGAAAATCAAGTTATTACATTCAAAAAAGTTTATATTTTCAATGATCGATCCAAGTTGTCAGGCAAGTCCAAAAGTTCCAAGAGACCGAATCCCCTTCACGAAATGCGGAGTGAAGAGATAAAGGAGCCTCTGGAGAAAGAAAACACCACGTAGTCAAAGATCCTCAAAATTGCAAGTTTATAGATATTTGACCAAGAGGAGAAAAAGACCTGAGGCTCTCACAAATGAATTTCAAAGGATTTGAGTGAGCAACAACATAAGAAGGATGCAGATTGACACCTAAACCATTTTTTTGAAGAATTTTTTTTCTTTTATTCACCTTATGCGAAATAGAGAATAAGACCATGAGAAGAAACCATTTTTATCATTTTATGAGCCTATTCTCCACAGTCCCTTCCTAATACAAGTCTCATAATTCTCTGATAGGGTTCGCCACAACCATTTGAGTCCTAATACGCAATAGGCAATAAAAGTAAAAACAAAATTTACAAGATTGTATGGAGAAATCCTGTATAGGTCATGGGCCTAGTTTTTTTAATAATATTTATTTTTGATAGGTAATTTTGGCCCCAACTATGCGATTGGAACCAAAGACCTTGAGGTTATTCCACAAGGCCCTGCCATTTCTCCCACCAGTTGGAGTTTAGGTGATTAACACATAGTTATAAAAAACATCTAACATTAAAAGACTACAATTGAACCCTATAATGCTCTCAAGCATATGAAGAAAATGTTCATCAATCCCCTAATAACCTCTGAAAAGATAAAGTTCAATATCCTATATGCAATGTAAAGCATGATTCAACCCTTTAAAGACAACAGGCACATCCATACATGCTCAATATCTATTTACTAAAGAAAATAATTGGATCATTTAGGTCACTCAAATAAGAAAAAGAACATGAAAATGTAACATTCTAATCAATGCAAGTAGTCCAAACCTCTCCGCATAAAGTATAAACTGGTATCTCAGAGAGATTTGGATTTGGGATGTGCATCCGGCCTAACGAAACCTTAGTTCTAATAGCATAATAATTCCAAAAAGTGTGCCATAACCTTGGAGAACGTTATTCTAATCTGTTACGGATTTACTGTGAACAAATATTTCTTTATTGCCAAAGTGTAAATTTTATGCACTTCGAAATTTAGAGATAACTGCACTTTGTTTCCCTCCCACTCTCTCTGTGACAGAATGCAATAATAATAAAACTATCAGATTGATAGTCCAAGTCCTCTGTTATCCTGTTGTGTAAGAACTACAGTGCTGGTATCACTTTAATTTTATCAAATCACATAACATGCCAATTAGCAAAGAAAAAGTTCAATAACTCGTTCAGGTTTAACAGCCATCTTTAGCACCAAATGAACTACGAAACTGAGCACAAAAGGAATTGAGAACAGAATCTTACAGCTTCCTTAAATGCTAAAAAGGCTGCTTCTGGCAGGTAAGCATAAGTTGTCCCACTATCTAGGACAGTTCCGTGTTTTCCGTCAAACACCCTAGGATTTAAAGACAAACCCTTCCCAGCAACATGCAACTCCTTCAGCTCAATATTGTAATATGGACTGTTGCCATCCCCAGACTAGAGTAAATGTGTGAGATGTATCGGATGTATATGTTATAAAAAAAGGCACAATGTTTCATACGTACAAGAATAATACTTCCGAAATGTACCTGCGGACAGGGTTTGAATGGGTGAAAACCATATCTACAGGAGGTGAAACTCCACCAAGAACCATTGCACCACCACCAACATCCATTCCACCATAACATAAGGAAAATGAATCACTTATTACACCTCTATCCACAAGTTGATCAACAATACTAAGATCACCACGTCCCAAACCCATTATGCCATCAGCATGTTGACTGTAAAGGTCACCAGTTTCCAAATTTTCACAACCAAAGTTTGCATGCTGTGGTGCAAGCTCACTTTGGTCACCAAAAGATATGACATCGTTACCAAGGACTCCACTACTGGAACTCATTTCAGCATACTGTCTTTCATAAATACACTGCACCCTATCACGGTCACATGTGCAATCAATATTGCATTTTACAGGTTGGTAGGTACTTGACAAATCTGGTTGGAATCTTGGATCCTGGTAAGAAAAAATATCAGTTCTCAGACAACTAAAAGAACGAAAACAAGAGAAGACAGATTCCAACCAACAACTAGTGGATAACATAATCCAGTTCAGCAACTGAGCATAAAAATTTCTGTTCATCAAACTGTTATGTAAACCCAAAACTTCTGGCCCATGTCAGCCACACTTACAGTTCAATTGTCAGATCCATGCAAAAAATAAGGCTGAGTAACGTTTTAAACACTACCGTTCTTCAAACACACAGAACTTTGTTTAGGGATAAATTTTGACTTGATCTTTCCTTGTTAATTAATTTTCCACTTATTCTATATGTTGTTATTTTGTCTGATTGCTCCAACATATACATAATCATACTATACAGAAATGAGTATTACTTTCAAAAAAGAAACATACTCGTATAACACAGAGACTGAATTATATTCTGTTAATCCATCAAACATCAATCCATCTAATGAAAAAGGTGAACGAAATTTTAATCTACAAAAGCAAGTGACTTGAATCCACTGATATTTGTTTTCCATTTAATGATTTGAAGTGAAAGCAAAAGTCACCTGATGTTTGCCACACTGTTCACAAGTAGAACATGGAACATAAGTAACAGTACTCCCCGTATCAACAATAAGAGCGAATTTCTGCGGTGGACTTCCAATCAAAAGCCTAGTAGTGTAGTACCTAACAACATCAATTTTAATACCCAAAAATCAATCTTAATAATATACATACTAGCAATAGGGAGTATTAAACATCTGTATGCATATAGATATGAAAGAGATCGGACAAATGTGAGTGATAAAGTATATAACAATACCCGTTGAGGAGTAGATTGTCGTGGAGAGGCATGCGGGCGTTAGGACGGCGAGAATCGGATTTCTGGAGGTGGCGACGGGAATTCCCGGTGGAGGAAGAGGCGAAGCTGAAGGAGGAGTTGGGAGGGGAGAGAACGAGAGGGAGGAACATGGAGTGGCGGTTGCTGCCGTCGCTGGGTGGCCGGAGGATGAAGGTGTTTGGATCGTGAATAGAGGATGATGATAAAACGACGTCAGGTGGGTGGAGTATTACGATGAAGGATAGGATGAAGGTGGCGGTGCTGAAGCGTGCCCGCGCCATTGGAGGTTAGCTGATGGCTCGGGCGATCGAATTTTGATGCTGAAATGTGAGATCGGAATCGGAGACAATCGGTGCGGTTGGGTTTCGGCTTAGGCCGTACGAATAGGCTTGTTAACAGAAAATTATTCCTACACCAACAAACTCCCTCATCGCACTGACTCGGTTGCTTTCTTTAAGTTTCATCGAGTGTCTGGTCTGGTCTGGTTCAGGTTTTCATTTTATTATGCACATATACCATATTTTACTAATACACGTCAGGGTGAAATTGGAGAACACTGGTATTCAATTTTCATGTCAACGTGGAGTTTTTGATTTTCTTTTTCAGAAAGCAAAATATCCGGATATAATAATATCTTAAGAGCAAAACTACGTCTTCGCCTTTCATCATTAAGTCATAATCATCAGGCTGTGAACTGAGATCCACGTTTTTGCCTTTGCTTGGAGCTTGAACAATGTTAATCCCGGAGCAGCTGCTTAAGGCTTGTTTTCTACTCGTCCCCCGAATTTACCCTCTCTCCAACTTTAAAGATGAAAAATCTCACTCCTTAGTCCTTACCATCACATGTTACAAGAAAATAAGAAAAACAAAATTCCTTAAATTTTGATGTGCAAGAAAAAAAAAAATGAACTCCTTAAATTGCGAATAAGTATAAACACACAATAATTAAATACTATATTCATCCATACTATTAAAAAGTGAGACGTGATACTAAAATTCGTGTTATACTTTATTTTTTAATGGTGTAGATAGATGCAATATTTAATTATTGTATTTCATAAAGCATAGTAAATGTTGATAAGCCATAGGGAATTTAAAAGGAAAAAGGCTTGGAAAGATATAACCCAATTAAATTCACATGCTCGCTTCCATGGAAAACTTATCCAATGTGGGCATCAACTTAACTACATGTCCTACTAATTCAATAGTATTTCAGGGCATTAGATATATGGTTGGTGTGAGGGCGACGTTCCAATGCCTGTATAGGATGTAGAAGAATTATAAGCAAATGCAGCAACCCGTTAATCCTGCGGATAGTAATATGATCTTTGATCATAAATTGGCCGATCGTATGCTGAGTGTGTAGGACCCTGATAATTGTAGGTGTTCAAATCAGCATGTGAATACCTCTCTGCCATTCCTGTATATGCTCTTTCTCCAAAAACAGGTGGAGCTTGCCTACCAACAACGGCGGCGGCTGGAGATGCACAATACCCATGCAAACCACCATTTGCCCGTGGCTTTTTAAATTGTTGATGTTTACCAGAATCCCCAAACCTTTTCTTTATCCTTTTCTTTATCAGGTCTTGTTTTTTCCAGCTGAGCAACCTTTCTCTAAAGTAGATCAAGCGTAGTCAGTCTCAAACTTGTAATCTTGGGCACACTAGATTACAGCCTTCAATGTCTGCAAGTTCTTTGGCATTTACATCATTCTGCAGAACAAAAACAGCAGTAAGGATATGACAGGAGAAGTATAAAAGCAGTTTTAACTCATTCTTGGACAATACCTATGCACTTAGCTGCATTACCCGAGTTACCTCCCTTTCCTTGCGAGTTCCTTCTCAAATCCTTCAAATGCGTCTTTAGAAGTGGCACAAGAGGGAAACTTTCAGTAAGCTGGAAGGCATGAGCATAATCGACAGCATCAAATTGCTTCCCGCTGTTGATTGGTAACTCCACAACACCTGTGCAAAAGCAGGGACTCAGAAAATTTCCACTTCTGAAACATGATATATACCAATAAAATGCAGTTGTAAAACGAGGCCCCTGGCTCACACGCTTGAATCAGTGTGCCTAAGTTATGTTTCTCCAATAAACAGGTATACTACAAAACCCTAGAGGAGGAGAGTGCAAGTAGGCCTTAAGATGGAAAAAAAGGGGAATGTCCCCATCAGGTCCACTAATTAAAGGTGCACCAACCTAGCATTTTGTGTGCTCACCCAAGAAAACGGCAGAGCTCAGGCATCTGCCTGTTTTGAACAACTGCAAGAACAAGCTTGCAGAGTTCTTCATCAAACGCTGAATCAATCCTAAAAGTTGCAATGATCTGCAAGAATGTTTCAGCTTCCAATGAATTTTCATTGGCAGCCTCAGTGCCTGCATCAACCAACTTAGGCTTCCCTCATCAGCAATCGCCTTGGCTTGGTGCTTAATTACAAGTTTCATAAGGTGATTAGCATTTGGGTCAGCCTTTGCCAACAAAATGGTTATGGCCTCCAAAAATATAAGATAGGATTGGCGCATGCCCTGAAGGACATCATCCTTTTTATCCCCTTCTTAGGTATTAGAGTCAGCAGGGTCCCCTCCAATGAAGCCAGTACCAAACGACCTGGTTCGGTTGCACTTTCAAGTGCAACAGAAAGTTCATCACGAATGGCAGGTATACTTTTGTAATTCTTCATACTTCATAGTAAAATTCAGAAGCATTTTCACATCCATCTGCTTGCAATATTGCATCAGCTCGGAACCTAAGCCTCGTTGGCCACTCCATCATTTTCGCCTGTTTTATGAGGGGATACCATTTGGGCAGAGAGGAGTTCATTTGTATCACCACGTGGGCTGCTTACGTTGCTTTCTTTATTATCCCCAACATCAACATGCTCCAAAGATGCTGACGGATTATTAGCCCGTACTTTTGCAATAGCAGCAATAGTTGCATCTCTAAGCTCCTGAATGTGATCCAACATGTCTTGTTGTTTAGCAGTAACATCCGCCTCTCTCACCTCAAGAAACGAGTGAAATTCAAACTCTTTCTCTAAAAGCCTTTTCCCTGACTTCTAGCTTTAAAAATTTCTTCACTATTGTTGTCTCGAGGAGTCGAGGTGGCGAAAGTTCTCTTCAATTTCCTTCCACAGAACCTTATCCTCAGCAGCATCCTTGTGAGATTCCAGCTCAAGAAATGTCTTGCCGAGCTGTTCTATCAGAAAAGTAGTCATATCCATCAGATTTGCTTCAGCCATAACTATTAATGTGTTGCAAGGAGTTGCAAGAGATACACATCAATTAGAAAATGAAGACCAAATGAAATACCAGAGTTACCAAAGAACTTTGATTGCCCTGCATTCCGCGTTTGTATCGTGGTATGAAAACTAAATGACTTGTGCATTCTATCATAAGTAGCGTACCCGATTTCATTCTGTTGTACTCGGTTATTCCGCATTCCTTGGTAACCATGTGAAATACACACCTAAATATCTTTACTATATTTTGTTTGACAGGTTTGAATATCTTTACAACATTATTAAACTGAAAAGAACAACACTAGAAGAGATTCATTCTCATTATAAAATGAAACCACAGTATACTCTTCCTAGTTTTATGCTAAAAGGAAACAACCAAGTAAAATGACAAAAATGTAGCTTGAAAGGCATTGCACTATCCTCCCAAGAAGAGTCATGTATTCAATCTCCTCACTGTCTCATGCCATGACTTCAGACAGTATCAAGCGGGAAAGTAACAACAACAGAAAAGAGAAACATAACACCAACACCAACCAACCAACTACTACTACACTAAAAGAGCATGTGGAGACTGTATATTTTAACTTGGCGCGACATATGATCCGAAAGAAATATTACAAATATGCACCCAAACTATTTACTCGTATGCTTCAGGTTTCTATTCTTCATGATGATAACGTATCCCATAAAGAAACAATCAATTACGTGTATACATATAATTGCATTCAAAATAATCTCTAGCATGGTAACATAACACCAAGTCCAAAACCTTCTCAAGGCTCATAACAAAGTTAAAGCCCTTCCCTTCCACAAATGTTCGAGAATCTAAAGTCTAACATTGCAGGTATTACACCTGCATTAGCTGCTGGTGTCCAAAAGCAGCAACAATCTCAGCCACATGACACACAAGATATAATGAGCTTCAGCACAAAATAGCACAAGGACTTAAACAGATTGCCAGCATGGAACTGCAGCAGATTGCCAGCATGGACCTGCAGCATGGACTTAATAGATTGGAATTAGTCATGCCACGTGTCTTCAGATCCTGAGACTAGTAGTTAGGATTGTTGTATTCAGTTGTAGTCATTATTACATAATATATATACACATTAGTTAGTTAGCTTAGTAAGTACACAAAGCCTAAAGTTAGTTTTCTCTGTAATGAACTCTTCCTGAATAATGAACAATGTATCTTCATCTTGTCGCTGTTTGTTTCTGTAATATTACTGTTTGATTTACCCAAGTCAATATCTAAACTAACTAGAATGTGCAGAAATAGAAACAACACCTTGATAGTGAACATAGAGGACCTTGTGTTCGAAAATTAACATTTAATAAACCATGTAGATTAAACACCAACAAAAATGCTTGTTAAGGAAATTAGAACACACAAATGCAGCCAGCCACACACAAATGTTTGTACACCAATTTATCCGAAAATATGCATTTTATGCCATAGTTTTCATACCATTTGGAGTAGCATTACAGTTTAAATAAAGTATGAAGTTATTAAACAAGATATGTTCAGAAGGTCAAGTCAAGAATTATTGTGAAATTCAAGGCATACTCTAGCGAAGCAGTGTGACATGGCAAAGGCACCATAGGTAGGTTCAGTCAAAAAAAAAAAAAAAAACTAGGCACGGGAACATGCATCATGTATGTAATATATGTCCCAAATCATCTATCTAACTAGTTTGAAATAAAATCTAAATTACTATCATTAATTTTTATTCTATTGAACAAAGCAACTCTATACGAATTCCCAGTTCGCCATGATACTTCTCCAGAATGATTGAACTGGCTTCCGGGTAGAAAAGCTAGGTTGGGCAATCAATCAAGTCAACCCAGGGGATCTAGCTAGGCATGGAAAATGGTCCCAAAAAACACACTCGTAATATTTGCTTGTATCCCTCAAAATGATTAGAAAACCCATTAACTCTAGCAGTTACATGTCTAAGTAAAAATTACATTCGGCATATAAGCTATAACACCGAGTCCAAAACCAAACTAGGCACAATTAAACCACTTTAAGCCCCAACTTTTTAATCAACTAAAACAAAAGCGTGTAATAAATAAATCCAGGAAATTAAAGTATATATCTATACACACCAGTATAAATAGAAAGGGAAATGGCGTACCTCAATAACCATGACTTCGAAATTTGGCTTGGTAAAATATGGTTACGAGTTGGTTTTGGTTTATAAAATTTGGTTATGGTTCTATTAAAGAATTAAAAAACATTATTTATTTTTAATATGAGTTGTGTGGGTTGGAACTATATAATTATGGATCAAATATAAGTAAACCCATATTTTAAATTTTAAGCTTACCATTATTATGATCCAATTAAATAAATTATTTATGATATTTAATTTCTATATTCCTTCACTTTCTATCTCTAATGTTTTATACATTCTTCCTCCTAAAATTTTTATGCAATCTCTCTCAAATTTTATACTCTCTCTCAATATATTTCTTGAAAGCAAAAACATGGGAAAAAATAGCGAATCAAATGTGCAGCAATGTTGAAAAGACATCCACAAAATATTCTTAAACCTTGTTTTTAAAAAATAAAAAAATTTAAATTATGATGTAAATTTATTTAAAATTTTTAAATAACATTTTAATACAAGGTAATACTTCTTAAGGTGTTTCTAATATTGACTATTACATTTTGGGAAAAAATACAAATTCTAATGATGGTAATATAAAATAGCACAATGTTGTCAAGTTTATCGTCACAATTTCAATAGAGTGCTTTTGGGGTGATCGGGGGTTAGGGACCGGTTTAGCGACCGGTCCAATTTTTATTTTTTATTTTTAAAATGACTTCTAAAAAATAAGTCTGATTTTTTGGAACTAAATTTTTTACAGAATACAGTGATTTAGGTGTGATTTGAATGCATATAAACAAATAATGTTTTCAGACTGTAAATATTATTTATTTATATACATCCAAATCACACCTAAATTATTATATTTTGTAAAAAAATTAGTTCTAAAAAATCAGACTTATTTTTTAAGAGTCATTTAAAAAAATAAATTGGACGTGTCGTTAGACCGGTCTCCTTTTCCCTATCCCTCTAGAATTATTTATTTTAATATCATATTATCACTACTGTATATCAACTTGAAATACACAGCGGAAGGGGATGGATGAAGAGAGATACAAAATCCCAGAAGATTTTCTCTTGTTTGCGTCAGATAGGATGAGGAACCAAGCGGAATGAGATACCACAGGATAAATTCAATCCCGCATGTATTTTTGTTTTATCATAGAAGCGAAAATTGTCTAAGACGCCACGAAATCACGGACTCTATATATAATTTGGGTGAGTGTTTTTTGTTTTCACTTTTCATTTTTGTTTTTATTCTTTTTAATAGAAATACTTCCTCCGTTATAAAAAATTTGCATAAAAATAACTTTTTAAATAAAATCTGTAAAATATTAAAATTTAAAATTAATATATTTTATTTAAAATTTGAAAATATTTTAATTTCCAACGTTCTACCCAAAAAAAAGAGTATTATTTAAAAATTATAAGTAGAGTATTTTTGTTTTATGTTTATTAATACGTTATTAAATGTTTAGTTTAGCAGTAATAAATTGGCGTTCAAATTTTGATGATAATCTCCGTTACATTGTTTTATTTCCTTGTGGATTGAAGTATTTGTTGAAGAAGAAAAAACTGGTAAATAAATTTTATTGTGGAACTGAAGAAATACGTAGCATTTTTTAATAATTATAATTATATTAACTATTTTTTTATATTAACTAACATTAAACGCGCTAACTTCAAAAAGTTGAAATGAAGTTATTTTTGTGAATGCATTTAATAACGTTGTGGCTATAATTATAGTGAAAAATACAGTTCCCCATCCCCACACCCCCACCAAAATAAAGGAACAATTATAAACATGCAATATTAATTACCTAAAAACAATAATTATCCAAAGCAAGCCTTAAGTATATTTTATTTAGATTAAAATCAAATAAATAAGATATTAATATACCAAAACATATTACCAAATTATTCAAAAATAGCATTGGTTTTTTGCAACAACTAAGTTTACTAACACCACCTAGAGTATGTAAAGTTGAGTTTTACGTTTGTGGGTAGGATAAAACATTTTCCCGTCTAAGATCCCATACGCAAACCAAAATCCAAACCAAGAACAGAGAAGAACTTGCTACATAGCATGCAAATTAGAGAAGAACTATTCCTGGAATGTTCGTCAAAGAATATTTTACTTCCGGAATAGCAATATATTTCCTCCAAAATAACTGCTCATTGTTCAGAAAATCTTCATCTACCATTTATTACTCGAATTGTCCATTCATGTTGCAGGCATCAAATTCACATGCAACAGCTATTAATGAATCCAGATAACTACATTTATATGCCTTTTCTTCTTTGTCCCAATCAGCCCCAAATCCAAACACTTCTATTCCATATATATGTGTGTGTGTGTGTGTGTGTGTGTGTGTGTGTTAGATGTAATAGGAGCTCATAGAAGTATAGAACCAAACAAGAAGAAAGATAGACCAAAAAATAGATACGGATTGCTACACATAAAAATATATATATGAGAGAGAGAGGGCAGGACTTCAGTACGTTAAGGATGCGATACAAATATAAAATTACTCGTCCCACTACAAACTTCCTACAAGAGGTTGGCTCCAGACCAACTTGACAACATGATACTCTTAACAGAGCTACAATTGTAAAATTTACTGATAGATACAATTCTCATGGATGATAAGCCACTGCTTCACAGGTCAAAACTCATCCCTCGGAAGACCGACTAGAAGTTAAAAGTTTATGATTTGTTGAACAAAAGTCTGTCGTGCAAAATCAGTTCGGCAGCATAAAGTTGGATGCTGCATGATTCCAGTACAGTGAATTTGGGGCTTGGTCATTGGAGGAATGATTGACCAAATCCCTATATTCATGACTATTCTCCTGATTTGTATAAGCCTGATATGGAAAAGGTAATGCCGCGTGAAATAAGGTATACTATAAACGCTACATATCCAGCAGTGAAAATGGACACGGTAGAAGTAAGTACCACTCCGCTTATTTTAGAAGAGAAAAAGTCCTCTAAAAGATACCCATTGATCACTATCACTAGGGCAGCCACAAGCCATGAAACCACCTAAAAAAAATAATACAAGGATATGGAGAACATGGCTTTATATCAGTCACTTATTTCAAAAAGTTACACAAAAGTTAACAATAAGATATATAGTCTACCCCAGTATGGCTTATACATAGTTTCATGAGAAGATAGCAACAAGAAAATTAATCGACATTGTATATGTAACTAAGGGAACTAAAAGGAAAGACTTTTGAACCAAATTTATCATCTTTTCAAAATACTAACAGCTAAGCAGCATAAATGAAGTGCCAAACATTGATGAAATGTAACAACCATATAAAAGCAGTAAAATATTAAGTAGACAAATTAGATTAACCAAATCATTTGAATGTATTATGCAAAAAGAATAATTTTAGGTGTCCCAATATTGCACCTAATTTGGGATCTCGAATGATGTGGCACTACCACATTATTGACCAAGTCGTTAGTGATATACTCCCTACGTCCAAGTTTACTGTCCTAATTTTCTTTTTGGTTTGTCCAAATTTATTTGTTCTCTTTCCATTTTAATAATATTTTTAATTTTATAAAAAATTCATTAAAAACAACAAGAAATACGTTGGAAAAAGTAGCACTAATAACTTTGAAAATGGAAGCACAACCATACTCCTTTTTTCTCCTCTTCTTCTTTATTTCATTATTCCAAGAAAAAGTTAGGAGATCAACTATAAAAAAATGATAATAGAGCAGGTAACATGGGTAATTTGAAGAATTTTTTTTTTCTTCATATGCATGTATTTTCAAATTAGGACAAGTAACCTTGGACGGAGGGTGTATTATGTAAAACATATCAAAACTATGTTTGGGAACCCAAATTTGGTAGAAACCTCCAACATTATGTCATGCCAAACTCAAATTTGACATCACTAACAAAGGCTTGCTTTATAGTTGTCATTTTCCTCTAATACTATCAATAAAGGAAACAGGAGTGGACTAACTCACACACAAGTATAATGTTTCCTCATCATTAACACCACTAAGAATGTCTGAAAATAACGGAATTTATTCCACCTATTACCAAGAAAAGAAAAAAAATATCTTTCATAAGAAGCATGTGGTCAACAAAATCCAAGATATTGTCACCAGGTTTATAAATTTGCAAGAAATAAAGAAACATCAATTTAAATGGAACTAAAAAAATGAAGGAAACAGATACCAAGTAAGTCATATCATACCCTCCAAGTCCAGAGATACGAGTTAAGTTTCATTTAAGTTGATGAATTACCATACTTTTGGCCTCACTAACCAGTAAAAGGTGGTGGTACAAAAATTAATTACCTACAGAACCGATAACGGAGTTCTATAAAGGAAAACGAGAACATACCTTAAGAACAGGGCCAATTTTGAAAACACCCATAAGCCCCTCCTTGGACACCAAACACAGAAGGGGAATAAGTGCAAAAGGGATCTGAACTGACTGAAGCACGTTAAGCCATTCATTAAGAACATCTAATGTGTCCTCAGATGTATCAAAAAAAAGAGCAACAATCAAAGTTGGGATGATAGCAAAGCTCCTCGTAATCAATGCCCTCATCCATTTTTTCAAGTGCAGGTTTAGAAAACCTCCCATGATAAACTGCCCGGCGTAAGTTCCAGCGATAGTACTACTTTGGCCTGCTGCTAATAATCCGATACCCCAAATGTATAGAATTGGGAACAATCCACCACCATATTTTTGTTGAAGATATTGGCCTGCATTTCCAAGACCAATACTATTGGCTATTTCAGTACCATAAAATGCCTTAGCAAACACAGTTGTAACGAATATGTTGATTATGAAGGAGATGGTAAGGGCAACAGCGGACTCTATTGAAAAGTACTTGAGAGCTTCTCGGACTCGTCCTATCTTGCGGTGGTCAATCTCTCTTGACTGTACAAGAGCAGAATGTAAAAATACATTGTAAGGCATAATGAGGCAACCCACAACACCCACGGCCTGCTTTATTGTTTTCGAGCTAAGTCTTGGAATCAGAATACCTACAATATGCACAAATGTGGCACTGCATTATACTCAAAATAAGCTAGTAATTCGTAAGAACTGAAAATTGCCAACAATTAATGAGAACAAGAAACCAATGCATCAAAAGGATTTCCTTACCAGTAATAAGTTCTGAGCCATTGGGTTTTGTTTCCCCAAACATCCATGCAAATGAGACTGCCATGGTTGCAATAAGGACTCCAAAAAGTGCTTCTAATTTCCTCACACCATAGTTTTCAAGAAAAAGAAAGATGAAGCTGTAACAAGATAATGGATGAAACATAATAGTCAAATTCAATTATAAACTCAAACTTCACTAGTATTTTGTTTATTTCCTAAAAAATCAGCTGAAAATCCAAAGTTATTTTAATCTTGGGGATTTTGTAAATTCTGAACAAGCAGCACCACCATCGGCAAAAACCAAATTAGAAGACAGTTTATTTATTTATTTAGAAAATCCAATTGATGAAGAAAAGGAGAAGCCGAAAAACCAAAGCAAAACACTGAAAGAGGAATACGAGTCAAATCTCTATTTCTTTTCAATTCTTCCTAGAGGGTTAGTTTATACCAACTTGATCTTGTCGGCCTTGGCAACTAGGAAAGCATATACCCTTTCGGTTGGAAAACAATGTCAATGACTCGTGTAGGTGTACAATTGAGCGGTGGGGATTATAATTTTTGACACATTCCCCATTTATCACTCACTAACAGAATCTTGCTTATGATGAATCAAATTATCTTTTCTATTCCAATTTTTTTGCCCCTCCTACAGTAATACTCCCTCTAAATCAAAGCTGTTTTCCCCATTATGGTTCAGTTCCTAGATTTCAACTACCATACATGACAGAAGTTGCATCTTAGAAGAGAACGCAATCACAAAATCTAGAATATATGACTCCATTAATTTTGAATACTTAAGAATTCTATCTTCTAGTTTAACAGAAAACCCAAACATTTAATTGAAAAGGTGAAAGAGAACAATTTGGAGCAGCACCTAAGTAATCGGTCTCGAGAAATAGTTAAAATTTACGCAAAAATTGAAAATCCACAAGGAATTATTCCCAGTAAAACAACACAAAAACAAATTCCAAAAATCCAGTCATTTCCTATTCAATAAACATGAATATTTCGAAAAAATACTCCACCAGTGAACCTCAATCAAAACTCTCAAATACCCTGACAACAATTACACCAAATTTAAAAGCAATGTGCTGTTAAAGAAACAAAAGTAAGCAAATGGATAAATAAAATCTTACCAATCAGAGGCAGTAATTACCACACCAGCCCAAAGAGGCAAAACGCCATTACTGAGAATCTTGATAGCAATAGCACTCCCAATTACTTCCTGTATATCAGACCCAATTAGTGCCAGCTCAGCCATGAACCACAACAGCAGCCCCGCCCAAGTCGGGTACTCTGCCCTGCACAGCTCGGCTAAGTGGCGCCCAGTTACAACACCAAGCCGAGCCGAGAGGAGCTGGACGAGAAGGCCCATAACGGTGGCACAAACAAGAAGCCACAGCAGAGAGTAACCCGCGATCGCACCCGCCTGAAGATCGCCCTCCAAGTTGCCCGGATCCAGGAAAGCTATGCACATGAGGAATCCGGGTCCAGTAAAGAGCCACAGCTTCCGCCATGAAAACGGCGGCATTCTGTCGTCATCCCCGTCTTCGTCGACTCCGATGATGTGGACCTTCTCGGTGGGGTCGAACGCTGTTTCCTCTTGTATATCGTCGGAATTAGTGAGCAACCTTTGTTGTTGTTCTTCATGCTGAGCCATCTATCTTCTCAATTCACAATTTGCACGCAAAACAGAAAGACGAATAGATTGAGGAAGAGAGAGAGTGAAAACGGCCAGTGAGGGTGGCAATTATCTCTCGTCCTCGGGGATTTTGGTTAGCACTTCACGTGATGAAAAATGGTACTACCCTTTGCTTTTAACTTCATCTTTGGAGAGAGAGAGAGAGCGAATGAAGCCATGAGAACTGCCCCGTATGGCTAAGTTTTTCCCTGGGTTCCTTTTCAGTGTTGTTTTTTTTCCACTCTTGGTTTGTAGTATGAATTTAGATTGAAAATGAAATTTTAATTTACTCCAATATATTGGCAATTATTACTATTTTAATGAGAAAGAATTGATATTATTCAGATCATATTTATTATTCATGTGAATAAGTTTTATGAAATTATTAATTTTTTTAATAAAAATACCAATTTCTTTAATATAATATTTGGTGTTGTTATTTACTTATGGTATATAATTTAAAATTTATGTGAATTAGTTTAAGTTTGAAAATAATAATAGTTATTATTATTATTATTATTATTATTTAGATATTTTATAATATTAAATAGAAATCATGTATATTCAAACTATTTTTTATTTTCAACAATATTGCAAAGGGTAGTTATATCTATACAAACTTTGAGTAAAAAAAATTGTATATAATTTGTACACATAAAATTATTCATATCTCAAATTAACTTTAAGTCTATAGTAATTATACGTACACAAACTCTATACAATTTTTTTTTGCACAAATAGTATTTAAAAGAAAAAAAAAAGGTAGTGTGATCTTACCATTTGGATCTTTTATACGTCTTAATTGAAATAATTATATGCACACAAATTATATACAAATAATATTTGTGGACAAATGATAGAATTCATTTAATATATAGCAATAAAGATGTGTACAATCTAAATAGGTCACCCCACATCATACATTATCTCTTGTTGGATATTGTTTGTGCATATTTTGTATGTATATAGTTTGTGTATATAAAACTATTCTATTTTATTAATATGCATTACATAAATATTATCATGTGTACGTAATTATTTGTATATAGAATTATTTAATTAAGAACATCTCTCTCTTTAAAAGGGATGGAATATGACTTATTTGTTAAAGTAAAGTTCCAATTGTTGATGGTTTAATTTTCACTCTATTATCTTTATGATAAAAAGATTGTCACTAAATTTTATTTATTACTCTTATTTAATGTTACATTTAAGTTGGGTCTTTCATATATTAGTAGTTCTCACAAATTTCGCATTAAGTTTATATTAATGCATGAACTTATTGATTATCATTAAATAGGAGTATTATATTTGTAATGACACATAAGAAGCATGTTGCTGATCTTGGTTGGTAGTCAATTAAAATACCTAATTGATGTATTCATGTAACTTAAATAATTTTATAAATATAAAAAAGAATTAAGAACATTCGTGTCACACTTGATGTCTAAGGTGTAGCTCGGAGGAATATATGTGAAAATCAACCTTTAATTATTCATTTAAATCTGTACCCAGTTTTAGAAATATCATGCTTGTCTTAGATTTATTTATTTTTTATTTTTGGTAAACATGCACGTCTTGAATAAGCGAATTCAATTTATGCAATTTTATTAGGGGCGTAAACGAGTTAAACTTATTCAGATAAAGAGTTACTCACATTTAATTCGTAAGGTTAAATTCCTATTCGAATATAATTTAAATTCAAATTATATTTAAAAAAATTTACTCAAATTCAATCAAATTATATTCAAACTGCTCGTGAGTTTCAAATTCCAGTTTAAATTCGAGTCTGCACATAGTAATTAGTTTTATAATGCATGAAATTACTAATTGAACATATTATTTTACTTAGAAATAAAAAAATATTATTATAATTGCACTTTATAAGTAAAATTATAAATAAAATAAAAAATAATAACTAATTATTCTAAAAAAAATTAACTGTGTATATATTATAAGAAAATGTATAGAGTATCTATTCGAATATATATTAATTGAGTATGTATCGAATTATGATTAAAAATTTGAATAATTAAAATTTTAAACAAATTGAGTATAATTTTACTCAGATTTTATTTATATTTTTATTTAAATTACTTTTTATGCTTAAATTTAAATTATATTATTAAAAAAATTGAGTCTTGTTTATATTTTTTTGAGTATATTAAAAATCACGGGCATCAGTTGGTAAGTGACCTATCCGAGTCTAAATACACTCTATCACAATAAACGAATTCAATTAATCCTCGAATATTACCACCAATGTTATTCAATTTTATTATAAATAATGACTCATTACGGATATAATAATTTAATATAAAAATAAATTTTTTTATAATATAATAATAATAAATTTTATTATTTTTATATTAAATTATTATATTTATTATTATGTGAGTCATTACATATAATAAAACATGAGTAATGACGTAACAATGCGCAATGTTATTTGCCTCAGAATTTGAAGTGGCCAATCCAACGCATGTGACTGACCCAAGTTCAGAGAAACATCGTCTCTAATCCAGCCAAAATCGAGTATTACATGGACGCAACAAGCCAGCGCGTGTATTTTCCTGCATAGCTCGTGGTTGCACGAGCTCGTGTGATGCCATTCCACGACGGAGAATTAAGCACCAACCGTTTCCAACTCCTACCCGTCCTTGATCGCGCGTGTAACACACAGAAGATTCACTCAATCACATTGACTAGCCACGCCGACGCTTAATTGGCAGATATGGTCTAGATTTGTGTGAATGACAGAGAATCCAAACTTTCGCTCTGTTTTGAGTTTAAAATGGATAGGAAAAAAAAAAAACGAAAAATTTATGTTTTTTTGGTCTAATTTTTGTTTTTTTGAGTTTTTTAATAAATAAAAAAGAAAAAAAATAGATATAAAACATAGCCATTTTTTGGCCAAAATTTTCCATCCAAAATTGCCCTAATTTGGACATAAAAAAAAATAAGATAAATAATATTTTTATAATTTTCATATTATCCTCAATTTGTAATATCACAATTTTTTAATTACAACTCATGCCCCCAATTTACTTATATCTCTCTTAATCATAAATCTACAAATGGGTTGATTTTATTTTAGAAAAAAAAAGGGACAAAGATCTGAACTTTTTGTTTTTTAAATCGAAGAAGCTAGTATTTCAAGTGCACTCAATCACCCCCTTCTCTTGTTATTCCCTTTAATTAAATTGTCACATTGTATACCGTAAAGATTGGTAGTATTTGTCCCTTTTATTGGTTTATATTGATAATGTGGAATGGCTAACTAATTTCATAATCTGAGTGTTTACCAAAATTTTGTTTTGTACAATTATTTCATACTAATTTTCGTTCTGTTATCCATAGAAGTCATTTGAATTAGTTCAGTTTTTACTTTAAATTCTTGAATTGACCCATCTGGAGATCTCATTTAAAGTTCAATTTACACCACATCAGAAGGATCTTTAAACAAATCATCAAAGGATCGATCATTTCAAAAATTCTTTGATGCCTACTTGGCCAGTCCCTTTGTTTGTACATAAAGAGTATGTTTGCGACTCATTCCCCCCCTCCCCCGAAATTGCAATATTATTTTTTTCATACTAGTAAGGAATGCATTGATATATAGAAACTTTGCTCGCCTTTATAATTTTCGTGTTGATATTGAACCTAAAGTATATGCTAATAGTAACTGCTTCTTGCCATGAAGTGTGCTAGTGATAATATACTTTTTCACTTTAGGTTCTTTTAAAAAAAATATTAAACTCTTGTTGGATATTTTGCATCCACATGAAAGAGGAGATGTACATGTATGAAGATCTTGGTCTTTATTTACATAAAAGATGCTTAAAAATTAAAGAGAATACGAGTGGTATCTTAAGTGGATGGTATTGATATCAAGTCAATCTCTTAAATAAATATGAGACGAAGTTAAGGAATCTTAAAATCCAGAATGAAAACTATTCAAGAATACTATTATACATTTCTCCAAATTGCAGCAAGCTATAGTATTGGTAATATTTATATCTATTTAACTTTTCTAGGTTATAAAATTTTTATGTTGGTTAAATATAAAATGTATTATATCCAACTAAAACACCACATCTTAGTGAAATTGATACTTACATCATTAGGTTATCATTTAAACATAAATATACACTTTTCTATACATGTAATTTAATTATATATTGTATAACTAGCTTGTGCTAGAGTAATAAACTTTGTACCAGAGTAAAAGAGTGAAGGGTAAATTTGTAAAAGTAATATATTTCTTTTTTTCTATTAGAACTCAAAAACACAAGAAAAGAATTTTTTTAAGTTTTCTACTTTTTTAATTAAAAACTCATAAACAACATAAATAAATTTTTAATTTTTAATTTTTTTCTTTTATATTTAAATTTTAAATTTTAATTTAATTTTATTTTTCTGTCCAAAACTCATAAACAAGAGTGTTAATGTAGTAGCGCATAAAAGTGAGGACATGATGGCCCCGCCTTTAAAACGAAAAAATAGTTGGCTGATGTTCGTTAGTAGGACTAGTTTCGTGAGCGAAGAAAGCGTTGATTGTTTTATTTTCGTTACTCCCGCTTAGTCTCCCATGTAGTGAAATTTGATAGTATAAATAAAGTTATTTTTTATAGAAAGAAATTATTTATATTATGTTACTAAATTTTAAAATAGACAAAAAATAAAAATAACTAAACAAAAAAAATTAATTTTATTATCTACTCAAGTTTTTAGTGAATTTTTTTTATTGAATAGTAAAAAGATGGACTTAAAACTTGGTAATTTTTCTTGTCAAATTATTTTTTTTAAAAATGAATGAATTTGGAACATAAACTAAATAACATAAGATTTTTTTTTATAATTTCTATTGTATATTTTACATTATATAAACACAATAAAACTAATATAAGGGTTGATGTTAAATATAAAATATAAGTTTTTTCATATTTTATTTTAAAAACTCAGTAATAACATGAAAAAAATTTATAAGTTTTTTTTTGTTGTTCAAATTTAAGTTTTCTATTATTTTTCTTATGAATCCCGATATATATTAACAAAGTTATATGCAAAATTACGATTATAACGTATATCAATACATAGGATTGACTAGAATTATGATGTTGGCCTATTATATGAAATATATTATTAAAATATTATCACCTATAGGCTTGCACGTAACTCACAAAAAAAAAATCGACATATAAGTCGCGAGATATATCATTTTTCTTTCTTTACCATTAAACACTCAGAACCATAGTGTTATAAAAAAATAAAATAATAAAAATATAGTACAACATAAATGTAGGTCTTGCAAAATTATACATAATTTAAAATAAGATAACAAAGTTCATAACAACATTTTTCTATATTTCATATTTTCAAATAAATGAATAATATTTTTTGTATTGATTATTAAAAATACTTATTTTTCAATATATGTCACTAAACAATTATTCATCTATGCATCCCCATCTGTTTACGTAATAAGCTTTTCAAAATAATTTATTACTATAAATACTATTTTAACAATTACAGTTGCGATCGATAATATTAGTATTAACTTTATCAACAAATAAACTAAAAAAATAATTAATATGTCTCATCTTCTAAATAAACTTTTAAATATTAAACCATTTAGTAAATTATATGATGACCCTAAAATAATAATAATATTTTAACTAATTTATTTTATTTTAAGTCTTTTAATTTTACAAATATACTCGAAGTAATATACCTAAAATAAATATTAAAAAAATCAATATTCTAGTGTAGGCAAAATTGCCTACATGCACATGCTCCTATCCTAGTATTTTTCTAAAAGTAATTATTTAATAATTCCGGATTACAATCATGTGTGGTATTTTAGATCAATCACATCTTTTTATTTTAATTAAATTTAAAAAATTACCATAACTAATTCATTCTCAAATCATCAAAACAGAAAAAGAACTCCAAGTGGGTGTATCAGGAGAGACCAAAAAAACGAGGTAAAAGGGTACAAATACCTCCCTCCTAAAATGACGCTGGAAGAAACCACCAACACTGTAGGCAGAAAATTAAAACTTGTCATGTCAAGGACAATTTTAAGTGACAAAAAATTAAAATTTTCATGGTAATTTGTTATTAAATTTTAGAAAGAGAAAAAATGTTTAAGATTTTAAAGAGAAAAAATATAATTAGATTTTAAAGAGAGAAACTGTAATCAAATTTTAGAGAGAGAAAATATAATCAAATTTAGAAAGAGAAAATATAATCAAATTTTAGAAAGAGAAAAAATGTTATAAATTTTAGAGAGAGAAAGTATAATCAGATTTTAGAAAGAAAAAGTGTAATAAGATTTTAGAGAGAGAGAAAAAATATTATAAATTTTAGAGAGAAAATATAATCAAATTTTAGAGAGAGAAAATTTATAAAACATTAGAGATAGAGTGTGTATAAAAAAATTTAAAGAGATAAAATCTAAAAAATTAATTAGAGAGAGAAAATATAAAAAATTAATTAGAGCGAGAAAATATAAAATTTTAGGGAGACTATGTATAAAAAAAAATTAGAGAGAGGAAGAATTTTTAAAATATTAGAGATAGAAGATTAAGGAATATAGAAATTAAATATTATAAATAATTATTTAATTAGATCATAATAATAATAAGTTTGAAATTTGAAATATGAATTGACTTATATTTATCTCATAATTATATAATTTCAACCCACATAATTCATATTAAAAATAAATAATATAATTTTAATTTTTAAATAAAATCATAATTAAATTTTATAAATTAAAACCAACCTCACTCACGTGAGAATATCTTGATAAGGCCTATTATATTATTATTATTTGTTGTGCATGGGTGTATTAAATTATTATTAAAAGAATCATTGAATATCTTACGTGCATTCCCATGAGAATATCTTGTGACGTGTCATGCGTCATAATGGAAAATTTAATGAGGCATAATTTAAGAGTCAAGTTCGTTCATAAGGGGAAAAGAGTAGGAGATAATTAGAGAAAATTTAAGAAAAGCTTAAGTATACAATAAAATCTCGATAAATGAATATTTTTGAGATTAAAAAAATATTACTTTAGTGAAATTATTTATTTATTAATAAGTTAATATTTATTATTTTAGATGGAATTTCTCAATTTATGTATGTAATCAAAAAAATTAAGAGACAATAATTAATTTATTAAATTTAGTCTAGAGAAGTTAAAAAGAATTAGTAAAACTTATAATGTCTTGAAAAATAAAAAGTTTTAAGTTAATGTACATAACAAATGAAGAGATTCAAGTTTTCATTTAATCAGATGATGATCATGAACTTGATTCAGATGCTAGTTCTGTTTTACCAAATGTTTCGTCAAAAGACGTGTTTCAAGTAATAATCACCTTAAATAACTACTTGCTACAATATGAACAAAATATTTCGGAAGTTGTGTATGCACTAGAAAAAGCTAAGGATGGAGTTGAATTTGGCTTAGATGTAAAGAAAAAATAAGTAACTTTAGATATATATTTTCAGAAAAAATGACTTTTTGTATGGATATTGTTGATTCATTGAAAAGTTTAGATCTATTGTATGTGGATATTATTACAAACAATTCAAGAATATGTGGATTATATATATGAATTTTTGTATAAAATTTAGTAATTATTAATTTATATTTTCTTTGGGCCTTTAAGGAATCAATTTTTTTTTTATTAATTAATACATTTAGCCAGGTTATTACTTTAGTACATATGTCCAAGTCGGGACTAAAAAAAATTATTATCTAAGCGAGATTATTATTTTATCGAACATTCATTTATCGAGATTTTACTGTACAACGAAGCATCTTACTGATTATGAACAATCTGGCTCTTAAATGAAAGAGAATTGCCTGATTATATTTCTCTATAATCATAGTCTAATTCTATAGTATGTTAGTACCCAAAAAAATATTTATTGTGGTTTTCAATAATATATTTATTTTAAATTATAAGATTATTATTGATTTTTTAAAGTCAATTTGAAATATTTTTAAATTTAACATTGAGATGACTTCATAAAAATTATGACACAATAAATTTACGATGAGTATTATTTTTTAAATAATTTATAATATTCATTGTTGTATTGACTAAAACTAAAGGAATCCACTTTAATATATATATATATATATATATATATATATATAGTCATCTCTAAAATTGGCCTTTTGTGTACATATAACATTCATATTATTTCATTGAAAATTCACAACATTTGTAATACAAAGTGTTGCAAGTAATAGAAATAGAGAATTGTTATTTTCACAAAGAAAATTTGATATTTTTACGATATCTTACTCATATGAATGTGAATACTATTTTATATTTATACGAGAGGACTGTTGTGGAATTATCAAATTTTCTTGTGAAAATATTATTATTTTTATAAATATTGTATATTTGTTTAATTTTGAATTAAAGTAGTTGCACAAAAATAATATTAAAGAATTAAAGAATTTAATTCGAAAAAAATGAAAGAATTGAAGAAATAGAGCGAGACGGTATGTGGTATATTTTTCAAGGGCGACTAGGCCTAACCATGTGGGGATATAATGTTGTACTTACCTAGATTTTGATGATTGACAAAACATAATAAGTGTAATTAATAAGTTTATCCAAGTATACATGAAAGAACTAGTTAAGTTTTATGTTGAATGCATAACTTAATAGAGTCATGTTCTTAAACAAGAGTGAGAGAATGATCGAGCCTCACATGTATGCTCAAGAACATAGACAATACCATTTAGTATACCCAACGACTATTTTAACGATAATACAAATGATGTTCGCTTGGATATACATTCAGATGATGAAGCGAAATTTCGTTTTGGCCAAGAAAAGTAAGAATTTGAACATATGAACGAGACAGACATTAAAAGACAAAGTTGTCATTTTCAGAATTAGACTTTTGAAGGTTCTTTCACAAAAAAGGAAAGTTTAAATCTATAGTAGATTTGTCAAAATTGAATCATTCCTTTTGTATGAATGAAAGTTTGCACACTCTACCAACACAGCTCAGGTTATCTGAAATAGGAATTACAAATTTCAAACCCAAACATATCCATTAAATCAAGATTGGAAAAGATCAAGACTGTTGAAAAAATTTCAAGTTCCCACTAATCAAGTTTGAAACTCTCAAGCGGCTACCTGCTGAATCAAACAAGTATAAAATGACTCATGTTCATCAAAGAGAAACCAATAAGTGTCTGAAGAAAGAAAGTTTTAAAGTCCAAAAGAGAGTTACATTCAATCTGAAAGTCAGACAGATCAAAAAATACTCTTACATATTAGTTCATTACGTTTTGTACAAATGATATTATATTGGTTGAAAAGTTAATGATTTAGATATCAAGTTTACATTGTGATGCTAGATCTTGTATAGATTATAGATTATATGGTTGGCCACACATCCTTAAACAATTTGTAAGATTTGTTGTTTTTTCCTTAAACAACATTATCTTTATTTTAAATAGGTGTGATTTTTTGTGAACTCTGAAAATAGAAGGAGTAAAAGATAGGTTCATCTGTGAACCTATGAAATCAAATAGGTTATGCACTCGTGTGCATAGGTAGCATGAGAGATGTTAAGGTTGCCTGATGAGCCTAGAAAATTGTAGAAGTTGTAAGTTTTAAAACAAGGCATTAGACTAATGTCCTGTGGATTAGACACAAGTTGTGCGGAACCACGTAAAAATCTTGTGTGTGATTGTGTATTTGCGTATTTAGTGTTTATTTTGTTTGTGTCTTGTTTATATTAATGAACTCATTACGAGTCAATTGAGTACATCAGTAAACAGAGTCACATTCATACTATAAGTCGGTCACACACGCAGATAATGTCAAACAATTTAGAGTAGGAATACTTTTAGTATTTCGCTACAAATAGTTGATATACTTCAAAAAATAAATAAAAAAATCACAAATTCACCCCCTCTTGGTTAAACACACGTTGAGCCAACATATAATAAGTTGTTTTCAATATTGAATTTTATTATTAAGAAGAAATATGTATAAGTTTGTCATTGAATGAGTAATACATAACATAATATATGGTATATATGTTCGATTTAGTTTTAAGTTTATAGCAAATTTGTCAAAATTGAATCATTCCTTTTGTATGAATTGAAGTTTGCAGGTTCTACGAACACAACTCATGTTATTTGAAATACGAATTATAAATTTCAAATGCAAACATATCCATTAGATTAAGTTCATTGAAAAAAATTCAAATTCTCACCAATCAAGTATGAAACTCTCAAACGAATACCTGTTGAATCAAACAAGTATATAATGACTTATGTTCATTTGAGAGAAGCCAATGAGTGTGTGAAGAAAGAAGAGCTTTGAAGTGCAGACAAGAGTCACACTCAATCTAAAAGTCAAACAAATCTAAAAACAATCTTACTAGATATCTAGTTTACACTGTGATATTAGAACTTTTAAAGATCATAAGTTATATAGTTGTTTTTGCATCCTTAAACAACTTGTGAAATTTGTTATTTTTATCTTAAATAACAGCATATTTATTTAAGATAGGTGTGGTTTTCTGTGAACACTGAAAAATAGAAAGAGCAAGAAATATGTTTATTTATGAACCTGTGAAAACAGATGGGTTATGCGCCTGTGTACATAGGTAGCATAGGAGATGCTAAGGTTGTTAGGTGAGTATAAAAAATCGTAGAAGTTGTAAGTTGTACAACAAGACACTGGAATAGAGTCCCGTGGATTAGACACAAGTTGTGCTAAATCACATAAAAATCTCTTATGTTATTATGTATTTGCATATTTAGTTTTTACTTTGTTTATGTCTTGTTTATATACTGAATATACTGTGAGTCAGTCGAGTGGATCAGTAAACAGAGTCATATTCATATTATAAGTCAGTCACAGACCCATATAGCGTTAAAACAGTTTAGAGCGGAAGTGCTTTATTATTCCGCTGCAAATAGTTGAAAAACGTAAAAAAGTTTTGAGACTATCAATTCACCCCCTTTTTGCTTAATCATACACTAGGCCACACATATAATAGATTGTTTACAATATTGAATTCTATTATTAAGAAAAAATATGAATAAGTTTGTCATTAAATGAGTAATACATAACATAATATATGGTATGTTTGATTATTTATGTTTATAACATTTATAAGTTAAATAAATTATAGCTAAAATAAATTACGTATTAATAAACCAAAAATTACACCCTCTATTCTCAAAAAGATGGGTACAATTTTTTTTTTTATCCTTAAAAGTATGTCTTAAAGTTTATAAAGTAAAAGACAAGTATATCATTTAGTAGGGTTCATTAATATAAATAAACAAAACACTCATCATTTTAATTATCTAATATTGTGGGTTAGTAATGATAGATTTGATTTTTTTTTTACTTTCTTTATTTTATTTTATTTTATTTATGTGAAAAATATATTTAAGAATTTTTTTTTGGCGACGAAAGGAATATCAAGGTTTGAAACTCTAAACAACGTAAGCAACTGATGGAGAAACAAATACATAGTATGCCGCTGTCATCATGTCAACATAGTTAGAAAAAGAAAAATTATTCAATAATCCCAGACCATAGCTACATGGTATTCCAGATCAATCACATTTTCCTATTTTAGTTGCGTCTAACTGTATGTAGCTCTGAACCTACTAAAATAATGAATGATCTACTAAAATAGGGAGATGTGATTGATCTGGAATACCACGTGGTTGTGGTATGAGACTACTGAATAACTACTCTTTCAATTTTAAAAATTAGAATGACCATAAAAATGGGTTAAACTATGGTTATCCAGTTTGAACATGTTTTTTATTTAAAAAATATAGTTTCAAACTTTAATCAACTCAGTTCCTATAAAATAGTTAACTTTAATCAACTTGTATTGTCAGGCCTACATGTGAGTGCACTTATTAAGATATTCAATAATATTTAAAAGACTAATAATCCCTTGTGAAATAATTAAATAGTGAGAAATAGTTCAATTTCAAGAATATTTTTTGCAAAGAAATATAGTCCTAGTCCTATCCCCATTTACGTCACTTGCTTTTGCAAATGAGTCTTGTTATGTAGTGCAACAAAATTATATCGAATTACAATTGGAAGACATATCAATGCATGAAATTAAATAGAATTATAAGAGAATCCCATTTAATACATATCTCTCTAAAAATGTTACTATTTATATTTATTCATCAAAAAATGGACCAAGAATATATATCAAAAAAGCCCTATTTAATTCCAGTTTCAACCCACACTAATCGTAGGAGATCGTAGGTAGGGCTTTCTTTGATCTCAAGAACCGGGCAATCTTTTTTAGATCGTTATACCTAAAGCCAATTTAGAAAGCTATAGTATCTCTTGCCTAAACATTAGGCCATGGCCTATGTAAATTTACACAGGGAGTGAATCCTCTGCAGTTCTATTAATTGGGCTTCACCGTATTTATAAAAATTTACTTTATCAAGAAAAAGTCGAGAGTTACATTACCATTAAAAAAAGGTTTTTACAAAATTCTACTCACAGAATACGGACCGAATATCCTTCTGTACATAAATAAATCATACAGGATATAGTCCCATTTACACATCAAATAATGTGTACTACGGTAGATGACAAAATAATTCATATCCAAAACATGCACAACTCTGCATGCTTCGATTCAGATTTCATATTTTCCATATCTATTCTTAATTTCCATGATATGAGCACAAAGTGTGTGTGTGTGTATGTGTGTGCGCGTGTGTATATATATTAGTAGTATAATCTTTTAATATTGGAAACGGATATTTTCATGTGTAAATATAAGTGAAACTCAAATCTCATGTGCATTATCATATTTTCATTTTAAATATCAATTCCAAGAGAGAAGAAATTAAGAGGAGTGAGATTTTTAAAAGAAAATGAGAAATTATTTTTCATCACAAAAATATTTATTTTAATTACTCTGTGTAGGGTTCTACTGGGCTGGGTGTGAGTTGGGTATACTTAGCAAATGAGTTAGTTTTGGGTTGGATCCCCACCCCCCACAACCGTTTTGAGTCCATCTTAATGTAACAAAACCCATTGCCACCCTTTATATTACTCTCCCCATCTTACAAAAGAAGCTCCATTTATTTTTTTCTTTCTTTCAAGTCAATTTATAAAGTTTTAAATTTAAAATTTGTTGTGATTTTATAATTTTTATTTTATTAACGCAATAGTTAATATTATAATCTATTTCAAAAAAAACCTACGAAGTATAATAAAATTGTTAATCAAAATTTAAATATTAAAATCACATCAGTATTTTAAGATTTTATAAAATTTA
Organism: Hedera helix; assembly: GCA_947179155.2. Taxonomy (NCBI): domain Eukaryota; kingdom Viridiplantae; phylum Streptophyta; class Magnoliopsida; order Apiales; family Araliaceae; genus Hedera; species Hedera helix. Next base: position 42,634,779 of record OX359270.1, on the reverse strand, counting down.
AGACAAATCCACCGGGCAGTAGTCTCAGTACTAACTATATATATGTCCTTCCAAAACCAAAAGTTATTAAGAATAATATTACACTATTTTCTTAATTCTCTGCACTAATTTTGCATATACTTAAATAAAAAGCACTTGAAAAAGATAGCTAGCAAATGACGATAATAACTTTCTGTTAACACCTAATTAACTAGAGAAATATTCAAGAACAAACACGAACGGTGAGACACGTCTAAAAACCTAATAACCTAATAATATGATTCCAAGCAAAAAAATGTAAATCTAATGTAACATTGACTATTGGCATAACCTTGACTAAATCTAATGTAATTAAAAGCTTAGCCCTGAGACGAGCCGTAAACCTGGACGTCTTGGGTTTGAATCTCACTTGTAACAATATTTATGCCTTAACAGGTAACGGGTCGCACGTTTCACTGTTTCAGGGCGAAGCCTGCATGTCTTAGGCAAAGCGTGTTCGCAAAGCCTGGTCCGGGGTGGGGAGACTTAGTCCGACTGTGGTTGGGATACTCCACATTATAAAAAAAAAAAAAATGTAAATCTAATGCAATTAATTTAAATTTATTACCAAACAAATAATACTCTTCTTATTTCAGAAACTCGAGCCCACTTCTTGAGCAATTTCTCCTAAATTAGCAAAAAAATAAAATAAAATCCATGCGTCTTTAGACAACAATACCCTTCAATCACAAATTAATTTACAGTATGCATGAGGCCACCGTGCAAACCAACACAATGATGCAACTACATACAAACAGTTTCAACGTCTTTTCTTCAACTTTTTCACCGAGGTTGAAACAAAGACTACATCTTTTTTATATCATATGCCTACCAATTACATCATGCGTACAGATTATTGAAATCCTGCAATTTTCAAAAGACACTTCACGATCAACATCTAAAGGAAAAATAAGAGAAAATTTCATGGTCCAGGTGGCATGTTTGGTCGGTGCCTAACCAAGTGATTTTTATTGGGTGGTTTTTTCTATTAAGTACTCCTTCTTCAGTTGACGTCACTTGTTGGTATTACTGCCCAGTCAACGTCGTCGTTCTGGGGTCCATTGTGGGGCCGCGGGGCTAAAATGCGCCGAGACAACTCTTGAGTCAAGGAGTTCCATAATGGGTGTGAAACTAACGCACCTTGGAACCTTGTATTGATTAATTGACGCACCCCTTGAAATTGCATAATCCATTAGCTCCTCAAATGTGCCGTTTTTCACCACCCTTATCTCAAGTGGTCCGATTGAGTTATCGGCCACTCGGCCTTGTCGATACACCGAGTTCAACGATTCTTCCATTGCTAAACAACATTGATTTAACACGTCATGACTCGGTGAGTTAACCGCGTCTTTCACTAGTAATTCCCAGTATATAACATAATGCCCCGGGATGGTCTTGGTGTCACCATAGCTAGTGTATTCCACTATGGTCGTATTAAATTCACGTAACAACACCGAGGCATTGTCAATGGCGCTTTGTAACTCAGCCTCATTGGTCTTATCCGAGTCAATGCTTAGCAAAACGTTCTTCCTCCTTATGAACTTGAACTGCGGGGCCGAGTTATGGAACCCGGTGACTAGGAGGATATCACCAACTCGGTATCGACACAGTCCCGCGTAGGTCGAAATCACGAGTTCGTACTCCTTCCCCACTTCTAGCTCGGCAAGGTCAACAAGGCGAGGAGGCGAGTCACGGGAGAGAGTCATCGGTGCCGACGAGTCGTGCGGGAGAAATTCAAAGTATCCCATATTTGGCATGATGGTATAAGAAACTTCAGAAGGCTTGCAAACGGGCTTTAAGTTAAGCCCAAAATAGCACTCAGAAGATGCATACATGGTGCAATATTTTGGCAATTCATTGCTATAATAATCAAGCGTTGGAATGTACTGAGCCATTGCACCCGTAACAATCACGTCCAAATACTTGGTATTCGGCCAAATTCGAGTAATAACCCCCTCCCAATTCTCCTCCGAGCACTCCTGAGTGATAAATTCAGCAAGTTCTGGGTCGGGTTTTAAAATACCCGACATGCATGCTATGATAGATGGGTCTGTTATTTTAGGGTTCAAAACCCCGGATGCAATGTCATCGGCCAGTTGTCTCCAATTGAGCTGGAGGAAGCGGATGGCTCGGACTAGGCCAGAGGCAAAAACGGCACCCATTCGAAGGACTTGTTGGTGCATAATGAGGCCACAAAGCATTTGAGAGTACATGCTTTGGAAAGAGTCCGCACAAAGAATGGTCTGATCAGGGCTAGTGTAGACATTGTACGGGTCATATGGCCTGGTCATGAACTGTTCACTCTTGTAGTAACTGGTCAGCACCGGACGTGCTACTAATCCGCTCGGGGTCTTGGTTTCCGCCTTAATAAACAGAAAGTACAAACACTTCCCTTTGTCCAAATTCGGCACGTGGCTGTAACAGTCCAATATTTTTTATTAGTGAACCGAATTAGTAAAAATTATAGTCAAACAATCAGAAACACCCATGAATTAATTATCAAAAGAAACACTCATGAATTATGAAAAAATATAACTACACACAAATCAAATATAATATACAAATATAGCATCTTTTTTATTATTAAAAAAATTATATAATACAAATTTTAATATAAAAATACACATTTTAATAATAAAAATTATATTCAAATATTGTACGATACTGCTAACTTGTAAGTGTACTATAATTATAATCAAACAATTTGTAACTGACTCATAATTATATACGTACAGATTCATGACTGGCATGAGAAGGCTGTATAGCTTCTGCCTACGGTCCCACTCTTCAGCGATGGTTGGCATCAGCTTTCTCTCTCCAGCAGATGTCCCTGAACTGAAAACCCCACCTCCTTGATTTAGTAAAATACCCGTGCATGAAAATGTATGTATGAAAAAAAAATAAAAAACATGTACTCCAATTTTATGTTTATTGTTTTTCTTTTTATCAAAATTAAATATAAGTGGATCGATGAAAAAAAAAAACTTTCAATATTTTTACCTAGTAAGAAACTCGGAGATGGGATGAGAAGAAAGGATGTGAGAGCGGTCACCATTAGCGATCCGTTGGATATAGGGCTGGAGGTCCTCATAATTAACAACCGGTATTTTGGACTTATAGGTGTCACGGTCCGTGGCACCATTGAGGTTGAAATTTCGGAGGTATTCAGTCTCAGCATTCCGGCTCAATATTTCGGCCAAAACTTTCTCTTGTACTGAATCTGCATTTTTGGTCATTTCTTCAATAAATTGAAGAGCCTGGGCATCTTTCTCGCACACCGGAGGGCCGAGAGGAGACGAGATGGTGGAGTCAACAGTCATGGCCGGAAATGTTAGAGAGAGAAAGTGACTGAGAAAACAAAGGATTTACAGTTGTGAGATGCTTGAACAAGTAAATATTCTATTAAGAATAGTACTGGTGGTGTGTGTGGGTTTAGGTACATGAGACGAAGCAGGTTTATATAGGGAAAGGTCAATTGAAACGTCATTTTTTACGTTGAGACGTCTTGTGACACGTGGGAGATAGCCGGGCGAATAACCTTGGGAGGACTTTGACGCAGCATTGCTTCATATCGACATTCAAATCAAATACCTTTTTCTCTTTTTTTAAAATTATGCACATTAATTAATAAATATAATTAATATTTTATTATTGAGTGGCTTTTGGTCCTGTAGAATGACTAACTCATGTGCAAGTATAAAATTAGAGGTTCGATCTTTAGTGATAACAAAGAAAGATGCGTATGTTGGAGGTGTGTGTCAAAGTAACAAATTTTTTTTTAATATTTTATTGATTAAATTAAGTATAAAATTTTAATATTAATTTTTTAAAATTTATTAAAAAGATGAAAGATAAATAAATTAATTTATAATTATAAAAATAATAAGAGAAATTAAAATTTAATATTTTAAAAAAAATTGCAAATGATAAATAGAAAAAAATTATCTAAAAAGGCCGATGAGAAAGAAGGGAGGTAGTAATAAAAAGAAAAAAAGAAAACTTTCAAATATTCATTTGGTTTTCTTACGACCTGTCCCGTGAAGAAGGGGCACGTGGACCCCGTTGAGCGTCAGCATGGATGGGTTTAGGGGACAGGTGGGACCCAATTTGCGGCCGGGTCAGCATGGTTCAGCTTTGACACTTTGTCTGTACGCGGACCACACTGCTCTTTTGCGTTGAGTTTGTTGGTCACAAACAACTACGCCCAGCCGGCGGAAAAATTATTATATGGACCTGAGACTGTGTACGTTATTTATGTAATGTTTACGTGAATATTTAAAATATATTATTTTATATAAAATATTTATATAGTATTATATATATAATATAAGATATTATGTAACAAGTGTTTCAGAATTAACCCCGACTGTTGGCGCAATGATTTAAGCTCAGTTCTAGGACGAGCCGTAAACCTGAACGTTTTAGTTCTGCCTTCTCATAAGAACAGGTAACGGGGCCACGAGTCGTACGTTTCAGGGCGAAACCATGTCTTAGACAGAGCATGTGCGCAAGCCTGACCCGAGATGAGGAGATTAATTCGACTGCAAAAAAAAAAAAAGTATTTCAGAATCAAATTACTGAAGGCATTTATAACCGTTCAACTACATACCCAACTATAAATATATATGAATTTGTCATTTGTCTCGAAAATGAATTTTTAGTTGACTTGATGACTTTCTTTTGAGCACATCTAACTCACAATTAAAATTAATTAGTATTATATTTTTTTATGTTTACATAATTTTATTTTAAAGAATTTGTTTTAAGTTATTAGAATTGAAAAATAATTTAGAAGAAATAATATACTCCATTTCCCAAAAAATGTGTCAAGTATAAATAGTTTTTTTAATTATATTTTTACAAAGTTAAGTGAATAAAATTTTATAAAAATACCAAATTTTATTTGTAAAAATAATAATATTCAAAAAAAAAAATTGTTCACCAAACAAGTGCCTTAAGTTCACAAATCAAAACCATTGAATATTGGCTCGGATGATAGCTTTCTTTGCATCGCAAAGGACGCAAGGTCAAATCCTCTTGTTGTTGTAATAAATATTAATAGTATTAATAAAAAATTAATTCCATTTCTTTGATTTTTCTACGAGGAGGTGATAGAATTAAGGGTGAATATTCAGTTATAATCAAATTGACTTATTTATTTGGTTTAAAACTGAATACAGAATTTTATATAACTTCTCTATCCAAACAAATATCCAAAATATATACTAATTGAAATATACTATTCAGTTATTCGGCATTCTTTTGATTTTTCTATAGAGGAGGTGATGGAATTAGGGGTGGATATTCAGTTATAATCGAATCGAATTATTTATTTGGTTTATAACCAAATACATAATTTTATATAATTTCACTATCCAAATAAGCATCCAAAATATTTAGTAATTAAAATATATTATTCAATTATTTGGCATATAATCGAAACGTGAAACTATTTTTATCAAACAAAATTTTTTATTTCAAATTTCACACTGGAGCTTCCAAACAATATTTAACCACAATTTATAACCATAATAATTCATAAACTAGTTTAATAATTTTAAATTAACAATACATAAGTACATAATTTATAGAACAAAGTCTAATTAAAAATAGCATTTTAATTTTTTAAAATTTTCAATTCAATTAATCGGCTACTCGAATAGTCTAATTTCCATACCCGAATTCGAAATTGAATCTCGAATTGTAAAATAATTATAATAGAATATACCCGAATAGCCGAAATAATTCGTTTAAAAATATATGATTCGGTTCGATTATTTGATTTTATTTATTTTTTGCTCAACCCTAAATAGAATGAGATTCATTTAAATAAAATAGATGAATGTGACAATTATAACATCCTATCACACCAATTAACCACCACTAACTAAACATGCATTTGAAATATTATTTAATTATTTTTTTTATTTCATTCTTTTAATTCAAAATATAGCTTAATTTTGTAAAATGTATTTAAGATATTTCTCAGAGAAGGAGTAGTGATTAGTTATTTTAAACAAACTATGTTGCCTGTGTGGGTGATACGGATATATACCGAAAGGCTGGAGTAATTACGTAGCTATGAGGATAATAGAATGATTATTGTAATGTTAATGGACGTCTGATGCATTATGAAGAAACTAATTAATAAAGTAATTAAGGGGGTGTATAGTAGTAAAATAAAGTTGTGCAGCAATCACGTGGACATCTTCGGTGTTTTTTTATCCCTGTTATTAGAATTTCTGCTTTGTACTGAATCTTGTTGTCTGGTACTATACCTGACCTGACCTTTTACATTTGTTTATGTTAATGGCAGCTCATCACGACACCATTGTTTTCATCGCCTATGTAGCATAATCTTTAATTCAATCCATCATAGCAACTTGCACTAACGGAAGGAATACTACTACAAACAAGCGATAATCTTCTAATTTATTCTACTATTTTTAAATTTAGGTGCAAGTGATCCACTACTAATAATAATATTCATGGTCTAGCCTCCAACAACTTAGCCTATATATCCAGCAAATATACGATTAATACGGTTGCAGTTAAGCTTTTATATTTATCCTAAATTAAATTACTGTCACTCGGCTAAAACTAAAACAATTTGCCTATGTTAAAAGTATTTTGATTTTCAAAAATAAACTTTACTCCTATATTTTTTCTGTTCCTTTTTATTTGTCTTTTTAGAGAGTAAAATTTATTTATTTTTATTTATCATTTATAAATTTTTCGAAAATATTAATGACTTAGTTTATCATATTATCTTTATATTAAATATTAATTTATTTATCTTTTATACTTTTCAATGAAATTTAAAGTATAATATTAAAATTTTATACTCATTTTAATCAATCAGATAAATTATTATTTATATTTTTATATTTTATCTTAAAATGTCAATTAAAGAAAACGAATATGATATTATTTCTAGAATGAAACTAGCAAACCCTGATAATTAATTCTAGTCGTATACGTAAAAGAAATCCTCATACACAATGAACTTTACTATCATAGTTTTATTAAACGTGACGCTAAGGAAAATCTCGAATGGTCGAGCAATATCAATAAAAAAAAATTTCTTTCGATTCATAATAAAAAATTTAGTTGATTTTTTACGTATATTAAAAAATATAATAAAATAATAAAATTATTTATATTTATATTTTTATTTAAGAGTATAGTTTTCTGTACAGGACTAATGATATTTCATAAATATATATTGAGAATAAAAATATGATAATTAATATTAAAAATATTATAGACAAATTATTATAAAAAATAAATTATTTAAAATAAATAAATATTTAATTTAAAATAATAAAAAAAATTTATCTTAAGACAGAGAGGATAGTTTATAGTACATGTTTAAAAGATGGGTAATATCACGGCTGTTGACAATTTTTTTTTTGCAAAGACATTTATTTGATGTTTCCTTCCGCATGCATTGAATTGTCCAATCAAATGAAAACTCATCATATATACGGATAAATACATGCGCGTGAAATGTATTTAATGAAATCCAATCAAATGAAAACTCATCATATATACGGATAAATACATGCGCGTGAAATGTATTTAATGAAAAAAACTAGCTTTTTACAAATTACTCCCTTCATTCCTTAATAATTCATGTTTTAGGGTAAATTTTTTGTTCTCAAATATTTGACATTTTAAGATTTCTAAGAGAATTGGTTACAATTTTTCTTAAATAACCCTTAAAATAAATAATTTTTAATTTTCAATGGATAAATTTAAAAATACAAAATCAAGCACTATATTTATTTTAACAATTAAAAAATAAGACATAATATAAATTTTAATATTATATTCTAATTTAATATTATATTTAAATATTATACACTTATATTTATTTATTTTCAATATTCCTTTAGCTATATCTGTCCAATCACATATTTTCATTTCTCCCTCTTCTTTTTATTCTCTCTCCTTCCTTGTCTGTCTCCCTCTGTCCCTCTTCTTTTTCTTCTCTTTTCTTCCCTATCCGACTCTCTTTTGTAACCAATAGGTAATTTTGTGTATTTTTAATTATAGAATATTTAAATTTATATCTTTAATTAGCTGCATCAAGGTGATTGGTGAATATAGTTTAGTTTGTTCCGTTGTATAAGAACTTAATTATGTAATATAAATACTCTATTCAATAAATTTTTAATTATAACTTATAAGAAAAATGGTGGAAAACAAAACAGAGAGAGCTAACAAAAGTTTTAGGCAGCAAATAATAAAAAAAAAAAAGAAGAAAGAAAAAAAGAGAGGAGAGAGATGACGTAAAAATAAGGAGTGGGTGAGAATGAGAAATTGAGTTTATGGGATAATTATATACTCCCCTAGGTAAAAGTTCTAGTTGATTTTTTATCCATATTAAGAAAGAAGATGAAATAACAAAATTATTCATATTTAAATTATTAATTAATTGCATAATTTTTTGTATATGACTAATAATACTTCATAAATATGCATGGAGAATATGAATATGATAATTAATACTAAAAATATTATAGACAAATTATTGTACAAAATAAATTATTTAAAGTTAGTAGATATTTAACTTGAAACTATTTAAAATAGTAATAAATACTTTTATCTTAGGACGATGGGGTATTAATTAAAGATGATGAGGAGAGAGTAAAAAAATGGAAAAATAAAAGGGTATTTTGAATATTTGATAGCAATTCCAGTTAGGAATAATTAAATTTCTTAATATATATGCACATCTCTATAAAAGTAAAAGAAAAAAAAGAGGAGAGATATGACGTAAAAAAGGGAGAGGGTGAGAAAAATCAGTTATATGAGAAATTATTTATGGGATAACTATATATTGGTTAATAATGAGGAGAGAGAGAATAAATAAATGGAGAAACAAGAGGATATTTTAGATATTTAATAATTATTTTAATTAATAATTAAATTTTTTAATATACGTGCACAATTCTAAAATATTGTTCAAGTTTGAAAATATGAGCAGTCATTGTACTAGCTTATGAAAATGAGGGGCTGTTAATTCTTACTTTTATGATAAGGGGAGACAGCCAGACAGGGACATAAAAGTATAAAACCATACGACTTAATTAGGCGAATTTAGTGTTTCATTAAGTTTAGTTATTGATTCCGTACATAGACAACTCCGTTTGTGTGCGCAAGACTACAGACCAATTCAAGAAGTCTATTTTGCTGGCTAGCTCCGTTACGTCTATTCTTTTCCTTAATTACCAGTAGATCTGGTGGTTTCAGATTATTTATGTCTTAAATATATTTCAAATATACATGTATTCATCATATTAGTTGTTCAATATCACGGTAGATTTTTAGCAATTATTACACAAACGTGTATATTTAAGATATACTACTACAATGTCTCAATTTGAGACTCGTAGCTAACATATTTTTTACTCCTTATTAGCAAAATAATTGATGAAAATAGTCATTTTGTCAATTTAAGGCATTATTATTATTGTATCTTTTGTCTTTTTTCTTTAGTTTTTATTTTATTTTTTAATTTTAAATAATTTTGAAATATATAGTTAATTCGTGTAGTAATGCAGATTTTATATTCAATTTTCCATAGCAAATTATAGTAGTATTTGATTAACATAACTAGTTGTTAATTAATTAACATATCTAGAAAGTAAAAGTTCAACTAATTAAAAATCATACTAACAAAATACTACAATAGTAAATCATATAGTAACAAGTTATTAATTGAAATTAACTAGTTAAATTTAAGACGGGAGACCCTGAAGTTCGTTTAATTGTTAACCTCAAATTAAAAAGAAGAAAATGCATGATTGTTCTGAATTAATTCAATTGTATGCATGTGGAAATAGTTGGTCGTGGGGTCCAATTTAGCATAATTCCATTATCAAAAGTTACAGCAATCATGGTTGGTCTTTTATGGAAGTTGATTTTAATGACTATACAACTACCAGAAAAAGGCGAATAGATCACCCATCCCAATTTAATGACTTATTGATCACAAAACCTTTTGGCAGGTGCAACCATTGTACTTAATCTTTGTATGCCAACCAGGCCCTCCTTAATTCATTAAATCTATAATACTCCATATGTTTGTTATTTTTTAACACATATTTTAGTTATAGTTTTAATTTCCATTGGATATATATATATATAAAGTAAATGAGTAATTCAAGCGTCTGTGATGACGAGCTGATGTATATGATCTGAGATGAGATGGTATAATTTCCAAAACAAAAAAATTAAACAAATTCAAAATCGTTGGAGATGAGCTCAAATTACACTCGATCATTCCATGTGACGATGGTAACCATTTTATGTATCACACACACGCACAGTGCACCAATTAATTATAGTCGTAGTACATCGGTAGAAAGTTCAACTTAAGACTATATTATATTAAAGTTTAAACACATGCTAAATTTAGAATAAATTCTGTACGTAATTCAGTGCTCAATGTACGTGGTATATATCAACCTATAACTGAACTCCTACGTAATTGACTTTTTTACATTTTTGTTGCTTGTAAGGGATCAAGGTCAAAGCTCCAACCTTCCAGTCTGGTCTTAGATTTGGAGTATTTTTTGGAGTATATGTTACGTAAAATTACAACGGGTAATATTAAATTTTACAATATAAGCAGGTGGCTCAAATCAAGATGAATTTGAAACCCTATATATATATATATATATATATATATATATATATAGATAGATAGATGGATAGATGGGATAGATGGTTTACTGCATATAAGTCTTGCATGCCTTGTAATCAATGTTTTTTTAGACACATTTTTCCATCGGAAATATGATGTTTGATATGCACCTACCCGTTTGTTTATTTGTTTGTTCTTTTGCCCCCTGAGATGAAGGCAACAAACCATATTCATGACGTTTGTTCACAAAATAGTCCCAAATTAATAGACTATTAAATTTAATAGACTATTAAATTTATAGTAGTCCCAAATTAATCGACTCCAAAGAATTTTGACTTAGTACCTTATTAAATTTGGTTGCTAGTTACTAGAATTATCATAGTTTTGCCGGAACTATGTAACGAAAGGCTTTCGTTGAAGTTTCTATTTTCTAATTTTTTATTTTTTGAATATGACATTCTGATCCATACATGGTTGGAATGAAGTGTTGAACGAACTTAGCATATGGATAAACTTGACTGCCTAGGACTGCCGTGTTAATTCAGTTCCTTGCCCCGAAATTACCTCTTACTGTCTTACAATTTTCATTAAATCAATGTAGTAGTAGTGCACAAATGGGACGGCAGGTACACATCACTTTCATAAAATTTTGCGTATGTATGTATGTATGTATGTATGTATGTATGATCATGTAAGTGGAAAATTAAACAATATGTGATTTACTCTTTGTTTGATGACTTTATTTTAAACTTAATTTGAATTGAAGTACAATATTTAAAATTTCACTGTACCAAAAACTAGTAAAAATTTGGCTCTCAATTCTAATTTCAAAGGTTTGGAATTGATCATGAGTTGCAAAACATAGTTTAAGATGTTTTCTTGCATTACTGATCTTAATTAAGCTAGGTAAGGATTGATGGTTCCTACACTCACACGCATCTGAGTTAAATGGAACTCATATTACTCCATTCCTGAAATCGGATACTATCGCTATGAATCGTAGTACGAGAATTACTGATCTTGTTTCATATAACCCATGATGCTAAACAAGTATTCAAAGTGCATTCTAGTAGCTAGTTGCAATTAGCATGCATGATGCGACATGCCCCGTCCATATATATATATGTATATATCCATGCACGTTTTTTCAACTTATTCGTGAATTATCCAAACAAGTACGTACGAAAATGAGGTTGATACTTCAGATGGACTTGTAGTATTAGTAAGAAGTGGTGAATGATCGAGCGAAATAAAATTTAAATCACGCGTGATATCTGTGGGGTATACATGTTATGTTTAATTTGGCTTCATCTTTTATATATATGCTGCAATGTTAATTGCAATGTTATATAATATAACCAGGGAGGTAAGAAATGACATATAACCAAGCGTTTATATATACATACATTTACTCATAGTTATATATAATTAGAAACCTAAAGAAAGAATTATATTCAAATAAAATATTATTAAAAACTAAACAAATAAAAAAAGAGTTTTAATTTCTTTGAGGGAAAAATTGGATTTCATATTTATTCATGTAATGAGAGATCACAAGTAACAACTAATCCAAAAAAAATTTGGATGCAATAGTTTCAAGAAAATGAAGCATATGTACACATTATGTTGTGCACAACATATGGAGTAATGTAACTAGCTAGAATTCTAGAAAGCCTTCCAAAATAAATAATTAGATAAGGGAAATAAAAAAAAAGTAAAATGATATGGGTGGTACATGAATAGTGGGCAAGTACACTAGTTCCTACAGAAAAAAATGATATGGGCTGGTGCTTTCATAGATATATTGTTTGTCCTTTAAATAGTGGGCAAGTAGTTCATGCTCCTATAGATATGTTTACTAGAAAATCAGGACAACTTGGCCGCTTATTTGAGAATCGCTTCTCCACTCGCAGGGAGATAGAAAAAGAGATTTTTTTTATGTGATACGTACTTAACGCAATCATGTATTTGAATGAAATGAAAGTTCACATTGCTTGTCTGGTTTACTTTTAGTAACAATTAATTACCATTCCCTTCCATTTAGCTCTCGAACTTTATTATTTTAATTGGCAGTAAAGTACTGCACGAAGAAAAAAGGGGTCACACCTATCAATTTTGTAAATGTTTGGCCATTCCAACTCTCTCTCTCTCTCTCTCTCTCTCTCTATATATATATATATATATATATGTATATATATATATATATATATATATATATATATATATATACTGTCTGAATTGTTTTCATTATTTTCTTCTGGAATTTACTGACTTTGAGTTTGCTATATATTCCAACTTAATTAGTTTACCAAATTCTGTAGTTAATTGTCAATCACGTATTAACCTACTTTTGTTGAAATGAATACTTGAAGATTACATATGTGACCTTGTGATCTTAGAAAATTTGTATGCTAATAAGAATTCAAGAGCTGGCATATTTGACTCGATTGATTTGATCTAGTTTTGTCCAACATATATATCCTTATCGCGTGTCGTAGATTAGCCACATGAGTGTGGCAATTTGTGGGACAAGAAGACCTTTCATTCTGTCAGTATCCGTGCAAATTACTTCTTTTTCTTCTTTTTTACCTGTCGGCATATGAGGATCATAAAAAAAATTATATATTATTTTTGACACAAACAAAAGCTTATCAACTATAGAGTTTTGTTATATATATATATATATATATATATATATATATATATATATATATATATATATAGATAGATAATTTTTAAATGTATCTATTTGCAATAAAAATTGCAACTTTTTTGTGACAGAAATATGATTTTCCTAAATTATATGATCATATCGAAACTTTCTAGTAATATAGACTAGTTATGCATGAAGTTTCGGAAGAAACTTAAACTGTTAGATCGAGGTAATTAATAAGAAGTTTTCATATGAACTGCTGATTAAAAATTGTACAAGGCAGGACATGCGACTGATCGATCAATTAATGCATGTCTAGTGGAGCATATTGCTTTTCGCGAGCTGACTTTTAAATTAGAAATAGTGATCCATTGAACACATTCGTTAATTTTATCTTTTTATGTATTTCGGTTCAACGTTTTATACATGTGAGTTCTAATTTTATTTTTTTTTTGGAAACGAAGATCTAACAGTAATTATGTCTAATTAATGCATATTTTGATGCATATTCTCTCTAACACAAACTGCGCACCAGTACACCACACTTCAATAATAATAGGTTTAAAGTTTCAAAAAACCATAAGTACAAAATAGACATTTCACCCAACACTACTAAATAGGGTTTATGAGAGCAACTTCACTATGGGTAGAACTCGAGGTCGAGATCATCAACCAATCACTTAAAATGTGAAGCCTGTGGTTTTTTTGTTAGTTACTGATTAGGGTTTTCTTTTGATTAGACTCCTGCCCTATCTCTAATGTCATTGATGGACAAGAAGTTTATGATACTCTCTCCTACAGATACATTTTAATTTTTTAGTTAATTTGGAGAATATAAAAAATCAAAATTGCTAGTTAACTTGATTTTACTATCAACTGATATATTTGTTGCTTTGAAAAAATAGATAAATTCATATCAATTCTAAAATTTGAATTCACAAATTGATTTAATAGTCAAAATATATCTTTAATTTTATAGCACGCGCACAGAGAATAATATATGTATCACTAAGAGCCGTTATATATATATTATTATTTTCTGATTTCTAAAAAAGTCAATCACAAATTATTATCTTTTGTAATTGTTTTTATAAGTTTGTCATAAAATTCCATCACATGTTCTAGTAGTAATTAGGGTCTTTTGTCTTATTTTTGTAGGCTATTCATGCATGCTTGCATCCAGTAAACCTATATCGCATCAGCTAAATTTTCTGCTATTTGTTTTACAGTTTTGATGGTTGGACTTCCAACCAAAATACTAAAATTTCTAACTCGAAAAGCTACGAATAATTAGCTAGGTTCTTCGATTGTTTTATTAATTGTTATAGTACCATGTATTATCGTATATATAATGTACTAGACTATGTAGTAGGGCTAATATGTGCTGGATCCAGTGCATGCAAATTCAATTTAAAGACATATATAGTGCATGGTCCTCTGAATTAATAATCAACAGCTTGCTGACCTAATTACTTAATCACATGTGTAGGCATGTAGTAGGGCATGGAATTACTAATTAGGGTTGGTATAATTATATTTATATTGTTTAAGAATTCGATCGTTATGATAATTAAGAACATTTTATATTTCTAACCCTTGTGGATATAAACTACGAATTCAAATTCTTGCGAAGAACTTTTTGTTGACGAATGTGTTACAAGGGTGGAAATATATAATTATGAATATTAATTACAAGATATAATCTTTTACTAATACACTAGACTAGACAGACAGAATCCACGTACATGAGGTCAAATATCAAAGCCTTGCCTCTCTTTGAGCAAACATAAAGAGGGATCCGTGCCCTGTATATATAACAAATCCACACACAATTAATTATCTAGCTTGACTAAAATCAATCACACGATCGAGCTACTAATGTCGACTTTAGATAGTGCACTCAACGAACATATTAAGCTGTCACCAACTTGATTCATTGATAAACAAGTTTTGTGCCTGTATATTTAGCGCCCAAGTCTAGGCTAAACTCCTATCACAGCAAACCCAAACAATTCATAAAATTTAAATAAGATAAGGAAACAAAAAAACAAAAGATTTTGGAAAATACATGATAAACATTTTTGTAAATTTGAATTAATGCGTTTCAATCTTATTTATTTTTGCTAATTTTTTCAATTTTTTTTTTTTTGGGCTAAGGCGTAAAAACATTATTTCCGACCATCGATCCGCGTAATCTGTAATTGATTCTTTAATATTGTCATTAGTGTAGGTGTCATGAACCAGCGAGTGAGACACTACTGGAGCCCCTCTTCTTAGAGTAGGGTACATTATGGTTGGATTTACAAAACTTTTCTCCCTCTGTAAATTAATATTCTGATTTACACATGTATATATTAAACACCATACTCCATCCTGACTTTTTTATTTGTCTTTTTAAAGAGATTTTCGCTTTCTTTTATTTGTCGTTTATAAATTAAAAAAAATATATTAAATGTTTAATTTTTTATATTATTTTTTATTATTAAAAAATAATTTATTTCTCTTTTATTTTTTTAATAAATTTTATAAGATTAACGTTAAAATTTTATACTCCATTTAGTTAATTAGACAAAATATTAATTATATTTTTTAATTTATGTGTATAACTTTAAAACATCAATTAAAAAAAATACGAAGAGAGTATAATTATAGAGTAGTTAATCAATAACCTTGGGTTCTGGGCTAGGTTTAACAACTTTAGGACCACGTATATGGAGATTGTCACTACTCAACAATATACTATAAAAATATACTATAAAATTACATATGATTTGCACCCTAGCTACAACTACCCAAAAAGATTAATAGAGCTTGAACCTACGTAAATTAAATTGTTGGAATATGATAAAGTCCTTCATCAATTATTACAAACTAATAATTCAGAGTAGCGTTTGAAAAATAATTCTGAGTCATTCACACCAAAAGTATGCTATTACTCAATTTGATTAGGTTATTCGAATAATTGATTTATATTTACGTGAAATGAATATTAACTTATTCAGCATAGCATAACTACAAATTGTCTAGGGAAAAATTAAAAATATATATATACTAGAAAGAATGAGCACAAACTGCAAAAGAAGGAAGCCGAACAATTATTTTAGACTGCGATTCGTAGGTTGATTGATATGAATTTGGCCAGCCTAAAAACTGACGAAGGTTAAGCTATGAGTTCTTGATGGAGATAAACAGCAAAGGGTGATGAAAATTTAATGTTACATTTTTGATTGAAAGAATGAAATTGATAAAGGAATGTAATAAAGAAGGGAATGTAATGCAAACAAAGTGAAATAATTCATTTCATTCCAACTAAAATGAGTTATCATTTCATTCTCTCGCTCGAGGAATAGAATTCACAAATTTGACACGAATGAGAATGATTTATTCTACCAATAAAAAAATTAAACATAATTTTTTTCATTACATAGAAATGAATCATTTTATTTTCATCATCATTTCTATATTTGGATCCAAATGTATCATAAATGATTTATTTCACAAGGAGCAATTGATCCAGACGTGAACTTAACAGTATATGCAAAAATGAATAGCTACAGCCAAATATTTAAGTCGAGTTTATTCCCATCTGATGATAGACTAGGTAGGCAGTAATTTGTCCAAATGAAAACTGCCATGTCATATCGAATCCCCTTCTTCAAACATGGAGGCTCTCCGTATGAAAGCTCGAGTGTAAAACTCTCTAATGCTCATGCAGATAAAAGCACAAAAATTTCACATCTGTAAACAAGTTCCCCAAAAGCGTAGCTTTATTTATTTTTACTAGCAAAAGAAAAGGCATATATATCCTAATCTTCACTATTATACTACGATAACTATTGCTTCCGAGTTCCAGCAAGTTCCTCCTGAAGAACAAGTAAACACCACAATGATAAGAATATAATAAGCATTTGTTTCAAGGAACAATCCTAAAACTCTACGACCTGATGAAACCCATTCTGCATGACTGCATCCACTTAAAAAGACCATTAAGAAAGCAAACATGCATAAACATTGGCCCTCATAAGTGCAAATACAATAGAGATTAGAAATTAAGGGAATTGCATGACATTTTTATTTATCTAACTGTGTCTGTTTTTTCCATCTATTGTAAGGAAGAAAGATTGCTCTAGATGTCACACCAAGTAAAACATTCATTGATATTTTCGACTTTTGTCACCAAAGGAATGTGTCAAAGCAAAAGAATAAGAATGATGCTAATGAGAAAGTGAATACCTAGCAACATGCAATGTAAATAAAGCATAGCTCACCCGTTCATGGGACGTAATTAAAAGCAAAAGCATTATCAGACTCACTCCATCTGTATGCCAAACCATCTTACAACAGGAGGCATTTTTCTTCCCATTTTTTTTCTTTTCTTTTCCCTATATTCTATTTCCTAGCTTAGCAATAAAGAAACATCAAGTACTCAAGATAACGTTTATTTGAAATTGTGTAAGACGTTGCTCAAGCTATTGTAATCAAGAAATCTTTCTTAACGATAGAAAACAGTGTACTAGAGCGAGCACTTAAAGAAAACCTGAAAGGCATGCATGTAAGCTAGAAAAGGGAGCGAGGAGGCATATACAACACCATAAAAGGGCATTGGAATTAATGGGCTCCTAGATTAAATGATCACAGAAAGTGAACAAATAATTATAGTGTAGCATACTTTTACAGGACTTATGTAGTTGAATAATAGCTCATCTGAGCATACTGAGGTGTGAGATTCAAACGATATATAGAGGACAGGAGAAAGCTAATCGAGGAAGTCTCGACACACTCCATTCACATTATTTAATTTGGACATAACTATTCCATTCATATTTTGTGACCCCTGTATTAGGTAAATAAAAGCAACTCTGATCAGTCCAAACCTTTAGGCAATATATTGCTGAAGAAACCAACTAAGAAGTAAGGTTTTAGCAGCATATGTATATCAGTGTACATATTAGTAGGAATTAAAATTCAAAATGTTCCCATATGGGCACTGCAGCACAAATAAAATTAATTGGGCTGCACAACTCTTTAGTATTAGAATCAATATTTCACCAAATTAATCATATATAATTGGATGCATGAATCACCTGCAAGAGCATTGATGAGCAATGAGTTCTCTCTAGTTTTCAGGATATTATCTCACGTTTTATAAGACAAGGTTACACACACAACAATCAAACACTATATTAAATACTATATTCATTTATATTATTAAAAAATAGGACATGACACGAATTTTAATATAATACTCTATTTTTTAATAATATAGATGAATTTAATATTTATTTATTGTGTATTTATACTTGTTTCATTTCATATACGGATTGTGATTTGTAATTAATGCTTCACACATTCACTCACTAAACTTTCACTTTTAAAGGAGCAGCCCAACATAATTTCTCAAGTGCATGCGTTTCTTTAACTTTAGATTTTAGATAATTAGTAATTAAGCATAATGTTGAATATAATTTTTTTTCTTTTTGTCAAAATAAAAAATAAAATTAATTATACTATTGTAAACAAGCTAGCGGCAGAGAGATAGAAACCGCAAGGCGTATGTCCCCTCAGGATGAGCTCCATAGGTCTCTTAACACTGACTAAGTATAAACACACAATAATTAAATATTATATTTATTTATATTATTAAAAAATAAAATATTATATTATATTATATTTTTTAATAATATAAATTAATATAATATTTAATTATTATGCGTATAAATTTACCCCTTAACATTTATTGTCTGTATCTACTTCCTCAAAATTGGGCAAATATAAAACTGCCACGTGAGTCGTGACAATATAGGAGGGGAGAGTACAGGCACTCACGGAAGCAAATTCACCCTTAATAGCGGATCAAAAATTAAGATTGTGTTTGATTATATCTGAATATATTTTAGTAATTTATTTTTTAATATATTTTAAATAAATTTTTTGTATAGTTCATATTTAATTTTATATTTTAATAATTTAGAGACATTCAAAATTTTTTTATCTCAATTTTAAATATTTAAATATATTAAAAAATAAATTATTAAGATACAATTAAACACCATCTTAATCCCGGTCTAAGAAATCCTTCTTTTGCTTCTCTATAAAGTACGTATAACCAGCTTCTCTCGTGTATTTACCACCCTTTTTCCCCTTCAATTTTTCTTCTTTATTTTAGTAATATTTATAATTTTAAATGTTATACACTATTCATTTTAAATTATAATATTATTATTGATTTTTTAAAAGTCAATTTTAAATATTTTTAAACTCAAAAATTAATATAAATTTATTTAGTTTATATCAACAAATATGCAATTATAAATATCATAAATTATAAAAAAATATCATTAGTTATCAAATTTATTATTTTAAAATTTTAATGAATTCATATCTATTTTAAATTTAAATTAACTTTTAAAAAGTCAATAATAATATTATAATTAAGAATTAATCGTGTATATGAAAACAATACCCATCACTAAGTTTATCTTATTAAACTGTGGAGTAGTGTTAAACTAAAACAAAGAAGAATTTTATTTACAGCCTCAGCAAGAACATTACTTGGTTGATTCTATATACCGTACGTTCAATCCACACCCGTATATATGAAAGCTTCCCTGAAAGCATGTATCTCCTTCCATACTTATCTCTCCCTCTTCACATGAACCACTCCGATCTTCGTATATAATAATACTCTTCATAAATTGACGACTTTTAAAAATAATAATTTTTTGTTCTCAAATATTAACTTAATTATGTGCTATTAAAAATAATAATTGATAAATTAAAAATATTATATTAATAAAAAATATATCTCTCATTTTAAAACTTTTCTAATTTTTGAACCGAGAAAATATTGTTTCCTATCGTGATAAATGGAAAATGATAGAAAGTAGGTAGATCTAGTAATAATAAACTCTCAATGAATACAAAAATCATTGAGCTCAACTAATTTAATAAATACAAAAAGCAAAGTAACAAGAAAAAATTCACACGAAAGAGATGCTACTTGTGTTGTTTGCATTACATAAAAAGAAAAGCAATTAAATTAAAAATATAGCACTTTAACGTAAAAATTCGTCGGTGTTCGGAATTTACTGCTTTAATGATCAATTCCTGTACTAGTTTGATTAGGTATTGGTATCAATCAGTCGGCTACTTCACCACCTACCACCGCCACTACTACTAATTTCTCCCTCTCTCTCTCTCCTGCTCCAATACTCTGTACGATGCTCCCGCACTCCATTCAATCATCATCTTCTCAATTTCAAACCCCTACAAAATTCAAAACCCTTGAAATCTTCTTCAAGAATGCTTTTATTTCATCCCTTTCCCACAGTTTCTCACACCATCGTCACTGCCTCCAATGACGAAGTAAGGATCATTTTTCAGCGGAATCAAAATTATATCAATTTTTTTTTGTTTTTTTTGTATTTTTAGATCATATATATACTATATTATAATGACAATATAATAACTAATAACATATAATATACATATACTATATTTATTTATAATAGATTTTTTTAATTATAATTGTTCTTAATTAATTAATATAAAAATAATTTAAATTAAATTATTAATTAATTTAAAAATATTATAAAGAGAAATGAGTATATGAGTTATATGAATTAAAATTTGATTCACAAAATTATAAATTTTTAATTTTATTCTGTATAATGAAAAATTTAAATAAAATTAATTTATATATTATACTTAAAATTTATCTTATATTATAAAATAGTTACTTTTTTCGAGATCAATTGACCTCAGTCCGTGCCATGTTACTTCGTCCTTGGCCGTCTCTTTGTCCTGAAAACAGAGTACCATTTTGTTCGACTGTATGATTCCGGTTCGTTCCCGGTTTTCTTCTGGAAACGAACCGTGTACGATCAGTACGAGTGGTTCTTGCCGGCTGGACCGGAGAGCTTTCAGCTTTTCATTGATTATAATGATGTGACGAATGGAACGTCTATTAGGGGAGTACCGGAGGGGTATAACAGAGGAAAGGTGAAAATGATGAGAGAGAAAGTGATAGAGTGTCTACCCGAGATAGTGTATGCAATGCCGAGTTGGGGTTTGAAGGATGAAAAAGATGCATTTGATATTGCAGTTGTTGGGGTTTTAATAGCAAAGAGACGGACAGAGTAGAAGCTGATGGGCTGCTGAATTGAAGTAATTCTGAGGTGTGGAGGTATATAATTTTCTTGTCGGCGCGCATGATGATTATAAGCTATACAAGTGTCCAACATATGACTAATGTGAAGAAATCGAGAAAGCAACTCAAAATTTGATTTGGGTTTTTTCTCATGTAGCATATGTTTCATACTTTGGCAGTAGAGATTAAAAGAGATTGTGCATCGAACTTGCTAAAGCTCAAATTACCAAGAGCATTTTGTGATTGGGAATGTGCTTTTGAGAGCATCATGTGTTCAAATTGTTTTGTAAGCCCCGAGCGCAATATATAAAGGGACAAAAAGCCATTCCATGTATATATATATATATATATAACTCTTAAAGGAGGAAGAGACCAAAAACACAATAAGTTGCCATGAATTGGCCCCAATAAGCCAGTATAAAATCACAACACATGCTCATCAAATCAATCAATCAGCTATAAAACCTAGTACTTAGTCCAGCACATTCAACTGCGAGTATCGACCATTGTATTGTGTTGTACTTTAAATCATCAAATATTAAACATGTGCCGCATCATGACAATCAAGGTTTCCAAAATATAGGAAAAGCAATCATGGTTCAAGAATCTTGTTCATTGCATGTAATATTTGCTTGTTTCCACCCTTGAAATTCCATGCTAATGATTTCTCAATAGAAGATATCGGTTACAAAAAACTTAGAGGTGCCATTATCTTCCATCTACATTTTGAAGTTCAGTTATGTGATGAAAAACACAAATTGAGATGTGTAAGTTCCACATACATCTTTCAAACAGCAAGGGAAGAAACTAAGATGGAACTATTAATGATGAAGAATAAACAGATGAATGAAATTAGTGATCTGCCCTAGAACCTAATTGTCTTCTCTCTATCCTCCATTAAGCACATCCTCAGTTGCAAAATACTCCATCTATCCGGAAAACAGAGTACCATTTTCAAGAAATTACAGAGAGCGAGCTCTTTTTCTGGACGGATTAATATGGAAATAAAAGCCTACATTCTGAAATCCAAAACACCAATTTTGTTGCTATTAGTGCAAGCCGCAATCTTGTCACCCTCCTTGTTCCAGCAGACCTCGAATATGCTCCCATTGCCTCTATATGTTTTGACGATCTTGCCTTCTTTCAATGACCAAATGTGAATGCATTCATCCATAGATCCACTAGCCAAGTATTCAGCATTAGGGCTGAAAGCAACAGAGTATACAGCATCCCTGGCCATTTGATCAAAATACACGAATTAACAACTACTAAAATTGTGACAATAAAAATCTAGAGAATTAAAAACAAACAATACAAAAATCATTGAGCAGCCAAGGCTTTAAGTTGCCCAATGTAACAGCAAGCATCCACCTACAAAGTCTACACTATTCATGTTTAGGATTATAGAAAAGTACAAAAGCCAATACCAAATCACTGTGTATTTACTCAAGTCATGAACTGCAAGACTTGAACTGCAACACAGGTTCTTTTTTTACAATTTCATGAACTGCATCATGAGTACAGTTAGTAGACTTAACGACAAAGAGAGCACAAATAAAGATAATAGATACGATTTCTTTTGACATTTTAAGTTAATAGTCAAGACAGGGAGGTGGACTCCTTTCTTTATGTTGTTGGATAAGTATGAAGGTTGGATACTATAGTTGAGAAATTTTTGGCCTATAGTCAAGGACAAGGACTTTAGAAACCCCCCCCCCCCCCCCCCCCTAAAAAAAAAAAAAAAAACTTATAATAATAGAGGAAAGCAGATGAAAAACAAAAAACATAAAGAAAGGTGGACAGTATAAATAGGTTCACTCAAGAAATAGACATCCTTTATACAGAAGTTAAATCATTCAAAAACAAGATACATAAGAATCATTCAATGTTTTCAAATAAGCTAGTACCTTCCAGTTGCAGGTTTTCACACACAAAGATACCGCCAACTAAATGGAAACAAACACTGATAACCATTAAATTTTCACCTAACCAAAGATATACTCAAAGGAGCTGTGTAAGGATGATACCTGTGGCCATTCAAGCTGCAGATAAGTCTCCCCAGCTCAACATCCCATATCTTCACGGTGGAGTCAAATGATGCACTGAGAAAATTCAAAACTAAACATATTAAAAACTCTACTTAATAATTACTTTCACAGTGATGTCAAGGAGCAGCATACCTTGCCAATAAAAGTTGCTTATTAGGATTGCTTGTGCCTTGTCCAGAGGGACTCCATCTGATGGTATAAATCGCCTGTAGAATTTCAATGTTAGCAATAACCATCAAGGTAAAATTGTAAATGAACTCGTAAGGAGAGAAATTACAAAAGGAGAGGGTAAAAAACAAAAAAACAGAAAAATACTCCACAACACCTTAGCATGGTCCCTTAAATCATGAACATACTTGTCATGTTTGAAACTCCATATCTGCATCAAATATCTCAATTTAGCTGCAACTACAAAACACTTCGGACTAAAACTGAGAAATGAATCTTGTACTATTGACAAGAAAACATTGTTACACAACTTCTGGAAAAAATAGAGCTAATAGCAAATAATGTAATCTCATAAGAACAGCTGGACTAGGTATCACAACACAAATATGCCACTAAAAGAAACAAAATCTAATCTATGGAGGAAAAAGTAGTAAAGTTAACCTTCGCGGTGATGTCGTCGGAGCAAGAGGCTAACAGTGAACCAGTTGGGTCCCATTTGACACTGTTAACTTCACCCTGAAATTCAACAATATTAAGGATCAGCCCTCAGTCCTGTATCCAGAATATTTTATTTTATGCATAGTTTCTCGTGTAAGTTACAGCTATAAACTGGTATACTACATACTTCCATTATTATTATTGAAAGCCCAATATATAGAACCTTACAAATTACTACCAAAAAAAGGAACCAAATAAATGGTATAAGTGAGATAATTATGACTTTTTAGTGGAGCATGAGGTTCAAATACAACCGTGAATGAAAGATATTTCCCTTTGACCCGATCCAAGGTACTTGGAATTTCGAGGTCTGTGAAGCCGAATATATTATACCTGGTTGATTAGATAGAAAAATATATAAACTTGATGCAGTAGATACATGAAGCATCAAGACTAAAGATAAATTGTTCATAGAAATTTGCACATAGAGAAAATTTATAAATTTGTATTGTGATGACCAATTTAATAGCTAGGATATACCTGATGGCCAGAAAATGTTTTAATGGGATGATTCTGTCCAATCTTGCAAACATGAATTGTGGTATCTGTTGAGCTTGTTGCAAATGATAAATCATCTCTCCAATCAGTGTCAAGTATTGGACCTGTAAATATGATGTTTAAGATGTTCAATCCTAAGCAAGATAACTATTGAGCAGTGGAATAACTCCGCCACCTAGGACTAAATTAACAACTTATGACCTGAATGAAATTCAAATTGTTGTTTCCATTCATTAGCCTTCACATCCCAAATGATGGCAGTTGTGTCAAAGCTTCCACTGAGAATATAATCTCCCTTTTTGTTCCACTTTATAGAGAATATGGGCCCTTTGTGTTTGCTAAGAGTACTCCTCAGTTCACCTGAAGAGAGATTTCAAGTATGAGATAAGCTGAGAACCTAAATTCACCCTACCACTCAGCCTTTTCTATGCCAAAATTTAAATTGAAAAATATCACAGGTTCTATGATAAACAGATTAATAAAATAACCCTAGAGAATAGGAATTTGTGCTGAGAAATTTCAAACTAGAATAGCAATGTAACTGAATACAGAGGAACAAAGGACAAAAGAAACATGGAAAACCAACTTCAAATCAATTAAATGAGGTGCTCAATGAGTATGTAACAAGCTTTAGAGATAGAACCATGAAATTAACTTCTGATAGTTCCTTTGTAATCAACTACACTTGAAGCAAGAAACTAAAGTTCTCCTTTAGTCCCTTTCCTGATTATATCAATCTACCCTTTCACTTCCTTGCTCCAGTTGTCGCAATTATTGACTAGGATGGACGTCTGATCCCACTACAATTAGTTATTTCCTAATTTAAGATTTAGCACAACAGCGTCAAAATTTTAGAAATTTACTTACACCTCAGGTTAGGGGCGACATAAAGCTTGAACATTCATTTCAGTCTTCAGATGAAAAATCTGCTTAAGAACTCAAATTAACTCGTCTTCCCTTTTTTTCTTTTTGATAAGTAGATAACTCCTAACAACGTATTATAACTTAAAGACAAAAGAAGGGCAGGAGGAAAATGAGCATAAAATGCTTTTTTATAAGTAAATTGAGCATCAAATGAATCCCAGAAGCATGGATATGCCAAAAGCTTGATACAAACTACCGCTATGGTTATGGCTTAATTGAATACTCAGATATAGAGATTTATGCATACAAGACCAGATAAAACTAAAACAGTTTATGAACGATTTTCACATAATGTATAGAGATCTCATCAGCTAGGAGTTAAAAAACATTAGCCTATATATGTTACAACAGCTTACCATCTGGAGCCCAAATTCTAGCTTGTCCATCATAAGAACCTGTTGCAAGTAGTGACCCATCACACTGCATTAAAGCATAGGAATATTTAATCAATCACTGGAGAAAGAAATAAAGCACTCTAAGAATAAGAAAATAAGTCCTGGTTAACAGCTTAAAACTAACAAAAAGGAATGAAAAAACAGAAACTCCAAAATAAAATCAATGAACCACATCCTCCTCCCCATGCTAACACTCAGTAGTACAAACACCAAGCTCTGACCTCAAGAAAAGGACACAGAATACAACGGGGGAAAACGCAGACAAACACTATGAGATTTCTTTCATGTAGCAACAGAATCTTCTACTCCAGTAATCACACATTGCTTTTATCACTTTCCAGGTGGAGAGACAGAGACAAACAAAAGGGCTATAGTAAGTACCAACCATATATATCTTATCAAAGAAAACTACAAACTATATATATCATATATGTTTTATTTCAAATTCATCTTATTCGCTAATCGGCAGGCGGATCTAGGTGGCAGTGGGAGTGCCTAGTGCCTATGCTGCCTAAGCAATGCCCTAGGCAGTCTTATTTATTTATTTATTATTTAATTTTGTATATACTATATCAAACTTATATTAGATGTAAATATTATATATTTTACATGAAAAAGTTCCCCAAAGAATATCTTATAAAGCATAATAAATCTTTTGTAGAGCTTCACCGACCTCGTTAAGTACCATTATTAGTCATTATTTAAAATTCATATTTATAGTCATTTATTATACAAATCTTATGACTTTAATTTCAAATATATTTTTTTTGGGGTAAAGTTCATTTAGCACTTAATAAAACTAATGAAATAGTCAAAATTTTATAACTGTAGATTAAATTTTGAAGTTTATAAAAAAAATTATGATGAAAAATTAGTTGCGACAAATAATTTTCAAAATATAAAATTAAACATTTCATGGTCATGACCTAAATAAAATAACCAAATTTCAGGTCAGAGAACAGGGCCAAATCAAGGCAGTAGATGACCAAATTTGCCTATGCGGGGGCCTAAGCACCCAATCAAATCGAGGTGGTAAAGGACCGATTCCGCCTAGGTGAGGCCTGAAGGAATTTTAGAACACTGCTCAATTCCACATGTATAAAAATTGGCAAGTAAGATGACGTGATATCAACCAAAGCCGTTAAGGAAAAAACTCAGAAAAAAATGTAATGCTACTCACATTCCAATCAAGCGTTGTAACGTCTTTGTTTCTGTCATCTGCTTCATCCTTAACATGTTTCAGGACAAGCACATTAGAAGGGCCTTTTTGGAAACTAGATCTATTGGTTATATCTGCAACAGTCCAAATCCGAGCTGTTGAATCTCCAGACCTAGATAGAGACTCAATGGAAATGAAAATTAAGGAATTTTTTTTAAAAACAGACTGTTACAAGCCTATTATGTTGGTGCATTGCTATCACTACATATTGTTGAGATGGATAAGACATTTACTTTTTCTGTCAGTTTAGGGTAATTGTTTTTCCATAAAATATCAGAAGCATTATAATCTGCTTATTTAGTCACATACAAAAGAAAAAACGTTAATTTTTTCCAGGATAATTTCATTCTTGTTTGAATGAACAATAAAACATATAGTATAATGATATGCACTTCAGCAGAAGTATTGTTAACCATTTAAGATTATACTCATTAGGAATTTTATAAATCATATAACTTTTCAATGTTTTAATCATAATGGTTATTGAAAATATTTATGAGAAGAATTATGTCATTTTAGTAGCACCAAGAAAGATATCTTTGGCTTTGAAAGCCACAAAGGCAGTGAGATATAATCATATAGAAACCACTAAAAATGGACATAAATCTTCCAAAATTCCAATTGACAGGACATTACCCTGGTTAATAATATTTATCAGCTTGACTGTTCTTGCAGCACAGATTCAGATTATTTTGGAACATAAATGAAATTAAATATGCCATTAGTCCAAAAATCTCCCAAGCAATCATATATTAACAAATTAGTTTCTGTAAGGTTATCCATTTGCTAGAATATATTACATAACATCGCCAAGTCAGACTATAGATTCAGAATGCAGGAGTAATAGATTTTAGTAGTTGTCATACAATAAATAATTTCAACCCCATGAAACCGAGAAGTAGACGAGCATTAAGGGTTACAGATACGATAAAGAATTAAAGGAACTATCATTATTAAGGAATCTAACTTGAAACTCGGAAACCCACCCTGATGCAAGAAGTGCCCCAGCTGGACTCCATGCGCAAGCACAAACCTACAATAAAAAAACGTGCCAGTAACAGCAAAGTCACATGAGAAAGAAGCTAAATTTAGAAGAAGAATAAGTGCATGAATGTTAGAGAGATGTGCTTAAACCTCTGAAGTATGCCCTTCCAAAATTATAACATCTGAACTAGGAAGTTCACAGACCTGAGATGTTGAGGTGGATATATCCATCGGTTCAGGTCCTAGTAAATCAAGAAATATCACAAATTAAATTTGGACCATTAGGTTGACAAATGTAGAAAGACTCCAAAAGCAATTTGACATGAGATTGAGATAAAAGGAAAGGGAGGGTGGAAGGAGGGGGGAGAGGGAGTTTAACACTCGTATATACAGTTGATCAATTCATGAACTAAAGCCCTAAAAGGGATCAAAATTTAAGATGAAGGCATATAATATATACCATAACTTTTATATAGTTATCAGCGATATCATAATTACATAAATACACAGAAGACCCAGTTTAACCGTCACCCAAAAATAGAAAAAATAAATAAATAAACAAATAGCTAATCTAATTGGGAACTGGACTGAAAATCTGTGAAGTTTCTTTACGTTTGTGGTTCCATTAATGTTCCATGGAACACAGATTGATTTGGTTTGCAGAACAACAAGGAATATTAATTACAATGGAACAGGGACAGTAGGGGTAGGCTTCTTTGGATCACAAAAGTTGAACTCTGACCATTTTTAAATAAATAATGAACTCTGACCATTTTTAAATAAATAATAATTACTTTCAGATTGAAAAGAAGATATCTCATAGATTGTTGATCTTCTTTTCTTTGAGGAAAATATGATATATTAAAATAACCACATGAAAGATATAAATTATACTCTCACTGTTTCAAAATAGAAGAGCAATTTTGACTTTTTGAAGTCAATTTCAGACATTTTAGCGTTCAAAATTGATGTGATTCATTCAAAATTTCAAAAATAATAAATCTTGTAATTAGCAATATTTCTAAATATTTTACAACATTTATAATAGAATTGACTAAAATTATATGAATATATGTTAACTTTGAACTAATTAAAATACAATTTACCGCCTGTATTTACACATTTCTGAACTTGGCTACATGTATTAAAAAGCCGTCAATCAACTGTATGTGATTTTAAAAATTTTACAAGTTACCTCAATTCCATCCAACTTAATGGATAGTGAGATTCAATACCCTAAAAGAGAGTGAATGAGGTATCCATTGTTAGATTCCTTTTTGCAAAGTACTAAAATATACTTAACTCTTTATCAAATCTAACAATATATACCTTTCATCAACACCACAGATAATACACATTCAAATTCAAACTAAATCGAAGCAAATAGCCACATCTCACCTATCAATAACAAAATATAACAAGACAAATACTGAGTTATTTTCGGTGGTCCCGAGTCAACTCAATAGACCAATATCTCAACAGCACAATATTTTTTTTGATTTTTCTATTTTTGCGTGTCATAGATTCATTTATAATAGCTTCTCAAATTCATAATCCAAATGCACTGTATCCTTTTCTTCTTATTCTTATTCCAATGCATTTGAATTGGTTTAGTTCCTATTTTACCAAAATAAACAAAGTTATACCTCCAAAAAACTCATGTTCTTTGTGCTTAACATGAGCCGTATCTTCTTGATCAATAACTATTTCTACATCAGTATGATACTCACGTTGCTGTTGTTTGTGCTTCTCTTTTTCTATTTTGTCTACGTCTTTCTCACGCTCTTTCCTCCTATCTTGTTTTTGTCTCTCAGTTACTCGCTTTGGTTCTCTGTCCTTTTCATATTCTTTCCCCCCATCTTGTTTTCCCCTTTCAATTATTCGCCTATGTTCTCCTTCACGTTCCACGTCAATCATACCCTTATGTTGATTTTCCTTTCTCTCATTTATCATTTGCCTCAGCTCACAGACATCCTTTGTAATGAGATCCATTGGTCGGAAAAATGAGAAATCTTCATCTATATCAGTGTTGCTCTGGCAAGCTTGAAAAGAACATTGATCAGCATAAACGTGTTACACAAGCAAAAAATAAAATGAAATGAAAAGGTACAAGTACGATTGCTAACATTGCTCAAGTTTACTTCCATCTCTAGGTACTGGAGTCCCTTCTGTATAAATTTGATAAGTGCTCCATGAGGGACCGAATTGTCATCAATTGGGTACTTGTTGATACCTGTCTCATTTCCTAAAGCGAAAGCTGAATGCGTTAAACCTACAAGAGAGTAAGACAGTAACACACTCAATATAGTCATAGTTGTCAAATCGTGAATAGTATCGTGTATTGAACACTCTCATATTGTATTTCATGTATCGTATCGTGAATCGTATTGTAAGATACGGAAACAAAATAAAAAATGTAATAATATATATTTAAATATATAAAACACAAGTTTGACTATATATAAAAATAATCAAGTAAATATTATTATAGACTAAAAATAAATTTTAAAGTTAAACAGTAGCCAAAATACTATAAATTGATTTATTAAATATTATTTCAGTAATTTTTATAGAGTAACAAGAAAAAATAAAAATTTAGATTCACCTTTAATCTATAAAACAAAAGAGAATAATTCAAATTAACAAGTGGAGATTTATATATTTGTTTATAAAAAGTGACAGAGAAAAAATAGAGCGATATTTTCAATTAGATATAATACTCTAAAAAGTTATTAACGACTCATGAAGCAATATAGAATATGTTTGTGCTAGAAAACCACTTCAATTGAAATGTTAAAAGACTTAAAAGTTTTGTTTTTAGTCTTTTGGATCTACATAGAAAAAAAATCAAGTTGGTTACTTTTAAAAAGTATCGTGCATTGTATTGTATCGAATCGTAATTGAATCGTAAGATATGGTATCATTTTAGATTTACCTTACGATACATATTGAATTGTATCTGTATCATATCGTATCGTAAGATACGTATCGCGTACCGTAAGATTCTGACAACTGTGAATATGGTAAATACATTAAGGACACGAAAGCATATCCAAACTAATAGTAACTTTTGGCCTATTTTACTTATGAAACGAAGAGCTGATTGCTTATCCCAAGAGGGGGAGGGGAGATTAAGGAGTTCAAACTCAATAGCATGTCTACTGTCAATTCCCCGCACGGAGGGAATGGGTGGGTTGGGGGGACTGACTATGAATGTTTTGGAAAATGATAATGGGGAATCTCTATTTATCCATAATACGCAATCATCGCTATGCAGCAAAGCAAAATTTGTCATACAACTCTAAAAAAATTCTGGAACCCTATCAGAGCCATGAACTTCATCCACATGTTTCCTTATTCTACTGCAAAATGCATAAGAACGTTTATACGATGCTATTTCCCATTAGAAAGGGGCACCACAAACGCATTTGACCAGAGAATGTTTTGGAGTGGTCAGCCATCTAGTGTACAAGATTAATCTAATTTTCTGATTTAGATAGAATCATAGCAATTAAAGGCCTTTCATAGAAACATTAAATACATTATCGGATTCTACTCCAATTATCTCGACAATGTCATAAACTCTGGTTCAACGATGACAATGCCCCATGAAAACTTCAGATAGTTACTAGTCTATTTTTCATTCAACTAAATTCTAAATTACTTATACAATACATAATGAAAGATTCCTCCTTATTAAAAAACTGAAATATTCTCTTACTGACCAGCTAGCTGCATGCCCATTGAAACAACAAACCATGCACTCACATGGCACTTGCTAGGATGTAAAGTTGACACCTTTAAGACTTTAACACTAATAATGTGTATCCTTTTTATTAATTTACCATACCAATCAATACTTCCTTCCAAATTGGCAGACCTATATCTTCTTCTCTGTGTCCAAAATGAGAGTTTTCTTTGAATTATTTGGAAATCTCCATAATCATTTTCAGACCTAGCAAATTCCTTCACATCACCCAAGTAAGAGAACATTTATCCCCTAGTAGATTCAAGAAAAACGAACCCAACCTCCAAATATCATCACTGCAGCATCCTATTTATTTTGTATCTTACCAAAGCACCACAGTGAAACTTAATCAAAATTGATAAAAATATAGTACATAAATGTCTTAATTAAGCTAACTACGTAAAAATTTGAAGTAAACTTCGCAAGAACGAAAAAAATCACAACTTCGCTCCCAACTTTTCGAGAAGAAAACCAGAGATACCCATGGATATACAAGCTTTCACAATTCACAACTACTAACTCAAGTGAATTTTGAAAATGATGAAATTTATACATACATCAAATAAAACATAAAATGATTGAGGTGGATAAACAGAAGCTCATAGTCGTTCTTACAAAAATTAAAAGGAGGAATAATCAAAATAAACCCTAGACATTCACATATAAATAGAGAGTGACGGAGGAACGTACCTGATTCTTGGAGGTAACGGTAGACGAGGTAATTCAATTCGACGGAAGTGATGGAGGTCATCTCGCCAGAATGCTGAGTCGGAATTCAATTTGTGAATGAGCTCTGATTTCAAGAGAGAATTGAGCCGCCTGCCGGGAACCGTTCTGTTGCGAAAGCTTCTTACCACCTCGCTCCAGCTAGCTGTCCTAGGATTCTGCCGTTTGGCTGTGACTGTATGATGTTGTTATATAGTAGTAATATAATGTGGACTGGCACACAGTAGGGTTTTATCGAAGGTTGCTATCAAATCATGGGTGAAAAGTGGTGTTGCATTGTTCCCATTATTGCGTTGTTCCCATTATTGCCCTTGCTATAAGTTTTAATCGCTCCTTATATTAATTTATTTTCTTATTAAAATAATTTAATTAAAATAGAGAAATATTTAGATGGTATCTTACTAGTATAATTTATTGAGTTGATGTTGATACATCCATCTTCTAAGGAGTTTTAGATAAATTTAATTGTGTAAATGTAAATAATAAGTTTACATACATAATATTTAATCATAAAATTAAATATTATATTTATTTTAATTATTTAAAAATAGAATATGACACAAATTTTAATGTCATATCTTTTTTTTTTAATAATTCCAATAAATATAGTATTTAAATATTGTGAACTTTTACTTATTTAATGTAAAACTTATATAAAAATATTTAAGCATATAAATTTTAGTGATGTCTACTAATAATTTTATATCAACAATCAAAGTTTAATACAGAAGGACGATGTTAAAATTATGACACGTTATTAATAAAATAGGTATATTAGACAAAATTACTCATATTTTAATGATATCATAATGTGTCAAAATTATAATACCACTCATATATATACTGTTAATGTATTAAATTTTAACTTTTATATCAATACAAGTTTAATAAATTTAAATTATTAAAAAATATATTTGTTATGATGTATATTTAACCAGGCCTGATCCGGGAATTCACGTCAGCCTAGGCCCAATAGACCGTCAGCCTAGCCTGGTAGCTTTCCTATTGGGCTTATAGCACGTGGGTGGAAGATAAACCGGATACACATCATAACTACCTAGTGTAATGGACAAAACCGTTACACAGGTAACCGTTATTCAGGTATGCAGTATAAATATCCAGTCGATAATGGAGAGAAGGGTAACGCACTATTTTGCAATATTAGATACTCAAACCTCTATTGTTGACTTTTCCGATACCTTCACTAACACTCACACCGGAGGAGTCCACAAACGGCCCAAGCCGTTTGGACTTTTGTGCAGGTATTCTCACCGGACGGCCAGCAGGACTGCCCGACAGAATCAGGCGTCAACATTGGCGCTAGAAGGAGGGTCTAGTAAAACTTCCATCAACTATCATTAACATGGAAACTTCACAATCGCAGAGTCATCCGCGACGACCACCTCTCTCCTGGTCTCGCCAGGAAACGACGGCAGATAAAGACCGCCGCCTCCAGATAATCCTCGACAGAAAGAAGGCTTTGGACCTCCAGCAGAAGGAGTTCGACAGACAGTATGAGGAATTAACCGAGGCAGGCAATGATCTTTTGAGCCAGAGAGGCTCGACCTCCCGCTCAGATCGCCATACCAGACGGGATGATAATCACACGGAACTCCGAGGGGGAGAAAACCGAAGAAGCGGGAAGGAACCGGTTCACTCCAAGTCGATCTGGACAGCAGATTTGAGAAAACGAGCCAGATCGCCGATAAGGAAGGATCAGGAAGACCGACGTAGTCATGGGAGCCACACTGGAGAATCTTTCCCCAATAAGGCTTCGGATAAGTACTATGGGTCCAAGAAAGCTCGATTCTCTCCGTTCTTAAAAGATCTGGAAGAAGCCAAGATCGATCAAAGCCGCAAGGTCCCTACCTTGGAGATGTACGACGGAACAGGAGACCCGCATGATCACACATATTCCTTCGAGCAGGCCATGCACTTTCATGGTCACGATGCGGTGGTAATGTGTCATTTGTTCTTATCCACTCTGAAGAAAACTGCCAGAGAATGGGTCATCTCCCTACCATCCGGATCCATTAAATCATGGGAGGAGCTGCAGGAACAATTCCACAACCGCTTCGGTAGCAATAAGCGGCGAGCCCGAATGATGACATCCCTCCTACAAGTAAAACAGAGGCCGAATGAAACTCTTCGGCAGTTTATCAAAAGATTTAGGGAGGCTGTGTCAGAAATCAACGGGATTGACCCGAAGCAGGTAATCCAATTTTTAACCATGGAATTAAATGTTGATAAATCCAGCAGGTTAATTGAGGAGCTTATCTCGAAGGCTCCCGAAACTTTATCGGAGACCTACTAGAATGTGGACAAGTTCGTAGAGTTGGAAGAGACTCTCGCCAATCTTCGGGGGTCATCGAAACATACCGGTGACTTTCACCAGAGAGACCCCGGAGGCGTTAGTGCCAAAAAGAAATCCAACGGTAATGGGAAGAAGGGGAATGATCGAAGAGATTCCAACAAGGATCGGCAACAAAAGAACGATCCCCCGAGGGATAGAAGGGGTGCCGACAAGGATTACACACCCCTGAACACTAGCAAAAGCAATATCGTGAAAGCGATAAAAAACAAACCCTTCTATGAGAAGCCCCCGAAGATTCGGGTTTTTGCAAGACAAAAGGAAGGAGATAGATATTGCACTTATCATGAAGCCAAATGGCATGATACCGAGGAGTGCTATCATCTCAAAGACTTCCTAGAAAATCAGGTACAGAATGACAACCTGGACAGTTATGTCGCCGACTCCTACCGACCATCAGCCTTCGATGGCCTCGAGCCACCACCACCTATTACTGAGGCAAGAGGTGTGGTTGATGTCATTTATGGAGGATCAATCTCCACTCTGTTCAATAGAAAGAGAAAAGCCTTCGGTAGAGAAATCCATCAAGTGTCCGGTAAACCGTTGGGCATCAAGACCGACCCCATTATTTTCTCTGATGATGATTACCCATCGGGGATGGTTATTCCTCACCAGGATGCATTGGTCATCACGGCTCAGGTCGACACCATGGATATGAAGATAATGCTTGTTGACAATGGAAGTTCAGTCGATGTACTCTACAGCCAAGCATACAATCGGCTGGACTTGGGGGGAAGGAAGCTGGAGATCTGCAATGAGTCCCCCTTATACGGGTTTGGAAATAATCCAGTCCGTATAGCATGGACGATTGAATTGCCTGTGATCTTCGGGACTGCCCCGAAACAAGTTTCCATCATGGTCCGCTTTTACGTGGTTCAAGTGGAAAGCAATTACAATGTCATCTTAGGAAGAACGACTCTATCGGCATTAAAAGCGATTACCTCCATCCCGCATTTAAAAATGAAATTTCCAACCAAAAATGGGATCGGGGAATCTATTGGTGATCAGGATCTTTCTCGAAGATGTTATTTACAGACCATCCAAACATCTTCTACCAGTGATAGCAAACAGAAAGCCACCATGAAGATCAAGCTGAAACCTTTCACTGAGGGATGTACTGAACCACTAGCAACACCAGCCGAAGATACTGTTGAGGTGCCATTATTTTAAAATGATGATCAGAAAACTGTTCAGATTGGCACAAACCTTCAAGATGAAACCAAAACTCGGTTGGTCACCTTTCTTCGGGAATATTCTGACATCTTTGCATGGGTTCCAGCTGATGTGTCAGGCATTGATAAAACTGTGGTCGTACACCAATTGAGCGTCAACCCGAACTCCAAGCCTGTAAAGCAAAAACGGAGGAACATAGCTCCCGAGAGGCAACATGTAATTGATGATGAAATTGATAAACTTCTGGCTGCTGACTTCATCTTTGAAATCAATTATCCTGAATGGCTCGCCAATGTGGTGTTGGTCAAAAAACACAATGGGAAATGGAGGATGTGTGTGGATTACACAGATCTCAACAAAGCATGTCCGAAAGACTATTATCCTCTCCCGAACATAGACCAATTGATCGACTCCACCTCGGGATATAAAATAATGAGCTTCTTGGATGTCTTCTCGGGGTATAACCAAATCGCCATGCTTGAAAGCGATATACCGAAGACGATTTTCATCACCCACCGAGCCATCTATGCCTACAAAGTCATGTCCTTCGGGTTAATTAACGCGGGGGCTACTTATCAGAGAATGATGAACAAAGTGTTCAGTAGCCAGATCAGAAGGAACATGGAAGTCTATGTGGACGACGTGATTGTTCGAAGCATGAAGGAGGATGATCATTTATCCGAGCTGAAAGAATACTTTGAGAATGTCAGAACAAAAAACATGAGACTTAACCCAACTAAATGCACATTTCGGGTCAGGCAAATTCTTGGGATATATGGTCAGCCGAAGAGGGATTGAGGCAAATCCTGAAAAGATATCGGCTATTCTTGAAATGCAACCCCCGAAGAACTTCAAAGAAATTCAACGGCTGACCGGGAGGCTGGCAGCTCTTCGGCGATTTGTGGCACGACTAGCCGAGAAATGTCTCCCATTCTTCGGGACTTTGAAGGGAGCCCAGAATCAAAAAACGTTCCAATGGACTGAAGACTGCCAAGGGGCTTTTGAACAAATTCAAAGATACATCTCTTCCCCTCCGATATTAAGCAAGACACTACCCGAGGAGGATCTACAACTATATTTGTCTGCCACATCCTTGGTAGTCGGGTCAGCTTTGATCAAGGAAGATTCACAAGGGCAAAAACCAGTTTACTACGTAAGCCATGCTCTTCGGGAAGCTGAAAGAAGATACCCAAATTTAGAGAAGTTGGCTTACGCACTGGTTATCTCCAGTCGGAAACTGAGACATTACTTTCAGGGGCGGGCTATCATCGTCCTTACGGACCAACCGTTACGAAAAGTTCTTTACAGACCAGAGTCTTCGGGAAGGTTGGCAGCATGGGCCATTGAGCTAAGTCAATTTAACATCGAATTTCGTCATCGGACGGCTATAAAAGCTCAGGCTCTCATCGATTTCATCATTGAATGTTCATTTCCCGAGGATGCCAAAGAAACAGAACCCGAGAACAAGGAAATGACAATAAACCCCGAGGAGACTGCATGGACTCTGTATGTCGATGGATCCTGTGCCGGGGAGAAAAGCGGTGCTGGGGTAATCCTCACTTCTCCAGAAGGCTTCAAAGTGCAGCAATCTATCCGGTTTGGATTCATAGCCACTAACAACATAGCCGAATACGAAACGTTGGTGGCAGGATTGAAATTAGCCCGAAGTCTGGAAGTAAAGAGTTTGACAATTTACAGCGACTCCCAACTGGTTGTAAAACAAGTGTTGGGAGAATATGAAGCAAGGGAAGTTCATTTACAGGCCTATCTCCATCTGGTTCGGTCCTTATTAACATTTTTCTCGAGATATTAGATATTAGGCATGGTTAGATTTGAAAATACAATGGTCGATGCTCTTTCCAAATTGGCAACCACCGATCAAGGGGAATTAGATGGGACAGTATACTTAGAAAATCTCCAACATCCGAGCACCCTGGTTCAGACAATGTTGGCTATTGAACAGTCGGATTCGTGGATGACCCCTATCTTTAAATTCCTTTTGAATGGTGAATTGCCCGAAGACAAGTCTATGGCCCGAAGAATAAAGTACAAATCCACCAAGTATTGTATTCACAATGACCATCTGTACAGAAGATCCTATTCTTCCCCATTGCTTCGATGTCTCGACTCCGGGGAATTCGATTACGCACTTCGAAAAGTTCACGAAGGAATCTACGGGGATCATGTGGGAACAAGAGCACTTGCATATAAAATTTTGCGACAAAGATATTTCTGGCCGACCATGCTTGAAGATGCCAAAGACTTCGTCAAAAAATGTCATAAGTGCTAAATATTTGCATCCGTCCCACACCAACCTCCCAAAGAATTATCCCCGATACTCTCTCCGATTCCCTTTTCTGTATGGGGAATAGACATATTGGGCCCTCTACCATAGGTAGTGATGCGCAAATGGCCTGCGGTCTGCGGCCCGGCCTGGGCCCGGCCTGGTCAAGGCCTGGCCTGGCTCGGCCTGGCCTGAAGGCCACGAACAGGCCACATTTTTTTGGCTCAGATCCGGGCTGGCCTGGCCTGCCAAAAAGCCTGGCCTGGCCTGAGGCCTGGCCTGGCCTAGCCCGGCCCGGCCTGGCCTGGTTCACCAAAAGCTTGGTTTGGTCTGCAAATTTTCTTTATTCGCTACTTCAATTCTCCCACTGCAGACGAAAACTTCATTTTTATAACAACTCATTCAATAAATAAAATAAAATGGACGTATTTTAATACGTTCATTCATGCATGTTTGTTTATATATAAATAAAGAAATCCATGAAAACACATTAACTAGTGTAATATATAAGGATTTTTCTTACCTAGCTAGCAACCTACACTTCTTACAGATCTTTCATTGCATCTTTATTTTAATAGATACTTAGCGTAACAACTAGAAAGTCATTTGCAAAATAATAATAAAAAAGATAATTTTCATTATTGTAATTTGAAAGCTGTAACTTGTAATACATTACTTTTAATTAATACATCAATTAAGTTTAAAATTTTAATTAGTACTAAAAAAATTGTTTGAATGAATCGAATCGGATCGGACTGGCCTGGCTTGGACCAAGGCCTGGCCTGGCCCGGACCAAGGCCTGGCCCGGCCCAAGGCCTGGCTTGGCCTGGCCTGCAGGCCTCAACAGGCCCCCTTTTTTAGCGTTAGGCCCGGCCCAAGGCCAAAAGTCAAAGGCCTGGCCTGGTCAACGATCAAGGCCTGGCAGGCCCAGGCCGGGCCAGACCAGGCCGACCTGTTGTGCATGCCTAACCATAGGGTAAGGGACAAGTGAAGCTTGGGATCGTCGCCATCGATTATTTCACCAAGTGGGTAGAAGCCAAACCACTTGTCAAGATCACCAAGCACACATGTCTCCAGTTCTTCAAAGAGCAAGTAGTCTACCGGTTTGGCATCCCGATGATTCTGGTTTCCGACAACGGGCTTCAGTTTGTCGGCAAAACGTTCGAAGGGTTCTTAACAGAGCTTAACATTCAGCATAGTCGGACTTCGGTAGCCCATCCCCAGGCCAATGGATAAGTAGAAGTTACTAACATGACACTTCTTCATGGCATAAAAAGAAGATTGGAAGATGCGAAGGGTGCCTGGCCCGAGGAGCTTTTGCACGTTCTTTGGACCTACTGAACAACTCATCGGACTACTACTGGGGAGACACCCTTTAAGATGGCGTATGGTTCCGAAACCTTGATACCTATTGAGATCGGGGTACCTTCACCAAGGGACTTAAACTTTGATGAAATACTCAATAGCGAAGGACTTCGGTTAAACATCGACTTATTGGAAGAGGAACGTGATTCGGTGGTCCTCAGATTGGCAGCTAATCAACAACGAACTGCTCGGCACTTCAACAAAAATGTCAAAAGTAGGTCATTCAATGTGGGCGATTTGGTCCTTCGACAAGCCGAGGCATCAACACCTCGGGAAACTGTCAAACTGATGCCAACATGGGAAGGTCCATACTTAGTGATCGAAGTGTTGAGGGCTGGAACTTACAAGCTTCAAGGCATGGATGGAAAAAATATTCCAAATACTTGGCATGCTTTTCGGCTTCGTAGGTATTATCAGTAGTTCACACTTTGTACTTAGTCAAATTTTAAGGCTATCATTGAAGCCGATAGAATTTTATACTTAGTGAAATTTTGAG
The DNA here is from genome assembly GCA_947179155.2 of Hedera helix. Taxonomy (NCBI): domain Eukaryota; kingdom Viridiplantae; phylum Streptophyta; class Magnoliopsida; order Apiales; family Araliaceae; genus Hedera; species Hedera helix. The sequence goes on along the minus strand of OX359270.1, from coordinate 42,594,408 downwards.
GCTATCATTGAAGCCAATGGACTTTTGTACTTAGTCAAATCTTGAGGCTATCTTTTTAGCTGATAACCTGTTATCTTTTCGATATTAATGAGAATGTTTTTTATCATTTGGTTATTGTATTACTGTTTTGATACACACTTTAAAATTCATCTCCTAGCCTTATTGGATTTATATCTGATCAGGCTAGTGGGGGACGAAGCAGTATAAGTAAACAGTTGTACATACAGATGATAAAATAAAACTCATGAAAAAAGATAATATGTATTGATTAATTGGCCGGAGGGTTACAAAAAAAAAATTACAAAAATCTTTACATTTCAATCCTCGGGAAACACAATTCCCAGCTGATCGGGATCATGTCCCTTCTCCTTGGCAAGCTCCCTAGCATATTCAAATCCCTCGCTGAATTCATTCACAACAGAGGCCAAGATGTCAGCCTGGAAAACATCCGAGGCTTTGTATTCATCTATCACCTTCTGTTTGAGTTCAGGAATTAGAACGCTCAAGGAAGCAGAGGCAATCGGTCCTTTCAGCCAATCGGCTTCTTTGGCACCCCAACCTTCGACGATCAGTTCAATGTTGTCTTTGAGGTTCTTCATCTGATCAGTCTGAAGTTGGATGATATTTTCCGATTGGGTCAGGAGAATCTTCTGACTTTGAATTTGGGCCTCGAGCTCGTTCTTGTTATTCTCAAGCTGGATTTTCTTGAGCTTTTTGGCCTGCACCAAATCCATTGCATGGGTATTCGCCTTCTCCAGATCGATCACCCAGGCCTTCAGGAAATCGATCTCCTTGTCTTTCTCCATACGAGCCTCCCGAGCCGATTCATACTCATTTTTCATGATCTGGAAGGAGTCATGCATGATCTTCAGCTGGTCTTTGGTCTTCTGGTGGTTCTTCAGAGCCTCAGCATGCCCTTTGCTGCTTTCCTCGGCTCTTCTCTCCAGAACCTTCTGCTCATCGGAGACCCTCAGGAGAATTGCATTTCCCTGAAAAGAAACGGTTGAACGATGAATGAGTCAGAAAGTTAACCAATTCAAATAAGAAAATTTTACAAGCAGATCCTTACCTTTGCATGGCAGGAGAACATCATCTCCATAAGCGTTTTCAGATCGGCCCCTTCGGTACCGTCTTCGGCAAACGGGATCATCGAGGAACCCAAGGCGTGCATATTAATCCCCTCATCGGGTCTTGAACCCCCAGTCGGCATTGGGGGATCCATCGGACTGCTTTGGGTGTTCGGGGGCTCTTGACCTTCAGCGGGTCTTTTCCCTTTATTCTGAGAGGGAGGAGCAAGGCAATCCTCTGACTGTCTGATGACGCTTTGCTCGACGGGAGGAGTAGATGAACTCCCTTAAAGAGAGGAAGCTTGCTTTGTTCTTGCCTCCAGTACTGATGTCAGAACCAGCATTCTCCTCTTTATTTTAGGTCTGCCAGCCCCCGAGTCTTCGACAACAGGCTTCTCTCCTTCGGTGGGCTTGATAATATCAACCACCTGAGAAGATCCCGTGGCCATCTCGGGATTGGCAGTGGCCTGGGTGGAGTCCTTGGGCTTTGCAGCCCTCAAGTTTTGGCTCGCCTTTAGTTTATCGACGACACTCATCTTGGTCCTCGGGGCCCCAGCCGCCTCCAGAATGGCTTCATTGTTAGGATGTTTACCTTGATCAGCCACTGCAATACAATCAGAAAAGAAGGGTAAGCATATCAAAAGGGTCTCAGAACGAAGGAGCAAGCACAGAAAAAGACTTACAGTCAAAAGAATACAACCAGTCTTAGTCGTTAAGGAGATTCCGGTCCCACTTCACAGATGGTCTCTTGGAATATAAGACCTCAAACTCTTCTAACATTGCCCGAGAGATTCTCTTCGGATTCAGCTGGTCTTTATTCGGGTCTGACCAAGGTCCGACCATCTCAGTGTCCGGTCCCTTGATGAAAACTCAATCCCCGTGCCACCCTTTGTTACTTGAGGGGGTCTCCATTAGGGTATCCCTTCCCGGGGTCTTTATTATCGTGTAAAACCCCTTTTTCCTTATTATTAGTAATAGAAAAGAATTGAAAAAAGAAATCTATGGCCAGGAGGGTCGACTCAGAAGAACAGAAGGCAATAAAAATATTTATATGGATGAAAGAATTGGGGGATAGTTGGTTCAGGCTGAGCTCCGTCGTATGCAGTAACTCCAATACGAAGGGGCGAAGAGGGAATCGGACCCCATATATCAGCGCTTGCCTATGGATTGGGATCCATCCCTCCTCGAGCTGGTAGTACATCCTCTCCCCAGCCCCAGGCCTTTTGATTTCATATGTATCGGGGATATAGAATTCTGTTTGGGCTAAATCGAAGTATTGGTTCCGGATTGAAGAAGGGATGTTGGCTACTCTATACTGGATATTAAAATATTTATTCCTATTGTACTCCTCTACATCCCTTATCCTGGTGACTACCACGGGTTTTCATGGTTGACCCTCTGGGATCCCCGGTTCGGCAACAGTAACTCCGTCTTCAACCCGGGAAGACGAAGCTTGAGCCCTCGTATCTTGGGTACTTCTAGCCATTATGGGGTATTGAAGAAAAGGGGGTAAGGAACTTACTTGATTTTGATAGGGAGGATGGGTTGAATATCGATCGGAAGACAGCAGAGCAGGAATGATAGAATCTGGGCTGGGAATGGAATTTTTCTCTCTCAAACGTCCTTTCCTTCGTGATAGTTGCCTCTGGTAAAAACGACGGTACACTTGAGATGATCCTTTTTATCTTGTCTAAGCGTTGCAACGGTTCAGATGGAAACGATCTAACGGATGGGGCACATTCGCAGTATTTACTACAGCGCAATAAATGTTTCTTCCCGCGTAAGCTTTGCCAGCTATGTGGACACGGATTTCGAAATTCAAAATTGAGTTGCAAACGAAACGTCTGTGTAAGCCTTGGGCCGGATCCGTTGGGTTGAAAAATAAAGTTTCGAGCTTGATTGTTACATAAGGGCCCAAAGCTTGAAACCCTGATTATAAAGGCCCAAGGCCTTATCCAAAAGCTTCCCCATTGGTCTGATGCCTCCGGGCTCCCGATAGAGCTTTTGTCTTCGGTTTGATACCTCCGGGTTCCCGAATGACATTTCCCATCGGACTGATGCTCCTGGGCTCCCGATGGAGGTTTCTCTCTTCGGAAGGTTTCATTCTACTCCCCCAGCACATCCATATACTGGAGGAGTGGGGGGCAATGTTAGGATATATATTTAACCAGGCCTGATCCGGGAATTCACATTGGGCTAGGCCCAATAGACCGTCAGCCTGGTAGCTTTCCTATTGGGATTATAGCACGTGGGTGGAAGATGAACCGGATACACATCATAACTACCTAGTGTAATGGACAAAACCGTTACACAGGTAACCGTTATTCAGATATGCAGTATAAATATCTAGTCGATAATGGAGAAAAGGGTAACGCACTATTTTGCAATACTAGATACTCAAACCTCCATTGTTGACTTTTTCGATACCTTCACTAACACTCACACCGGAGGAGTCCACAAACAGCCCAAGCCGTTTGGACTTTTGTGCAGATATTCTCATTAGACGACCAGCAGGACTGCCCGACAGAATCAGGCGTCAACAATATTTATTTTATAAAATTATAAAAATGCTATTATAGAACCTCAACTCAAATAAAAATGTACACTACATCATAGTTTTATATTATTTTTCTATCCATATGGCTTTATTTTATTAAAAGATTAAGATAAATTTATTTTATGAAACTAAGGCGCATAGCTTACTTAGACAGCCTGGGTACCTTAATTCAATATACCTTTGTTTCACAAAAGCATTATATTTACTATATATATAATTCTCGTTTTATTGACAACCAGTGTCCTAACACACACCATCTGTAGAATAAGTAAGAGAATGTTGGAAGAAAAAAAAATGATAAAAGAGTGGAAAGAGAGAAAATGATTTTTTTAAAATTTTAGGAAGTAAGTGTTTCTATTTTTTAAAGGGTAAAATAAAAAAATAAAATATTTCATTTTTTTGTTTACACAAAATGGCATGAAATTCTCTGTAATTAAAATTTTTTGTTTCTCTGTCTTGAGACTTATAGTGACGATTTTTATGGTCTATGATGACGATATTTCCTATCGTCATAGTTACAAAAAAATAGAGTTATGACAACGGTACTATAGCAGCCACATGGACGAATTTGGAAAACTCCCGTGAATAATTGAATAAAACTAAGTTTTTTTTTTGCCGTTAAAAATAATTGGTTTGGACGGATTTTGTAACGTTTTAAAAAATATTTTAAGTTTAATGAGTTGATTGTAAAAATAATTAATTTAATGATACATAAATTAATTACCACCAATTCAGTGACGCAAAAATGATTTTCCCCACAAAAAATTACATCCAAATCTATCAAATCACATCAAAATGAACAATTTTTGTTAATGTATTTTTGATGAAAATAAAAAATTGAAATTAATACAATACAATTTTGATATTTAATGTTAAAAACAGTATAATAAAACCTTGAACTGTAGTGTGAAAAAAAAATTATTTATTAAAGATGAGAGAGCGTTAAAATTAGAAATTTAGAATACAATCTATCCTTTGTTTCTAAGTCATTGCTATGCGATTCAAACGCACGAGCTTGATCACAACATTTTTGGGGCAGCAGTCAACCCAGACACTTGCGAACCCCAAAACTAGCGAGAAACAGAGATAAAAGGTGAAGTAGTCATTGCTTAGCTCATACATACATAGATACATATATATATGTATATATGTATCTATGTATGTATGAGCTAAGCAATGACTACTTCACCTTTTATCAATGAAACATATAATATAAATCGATAATTTTTTCAGATTTAGACCCGTCATTAAATTAAAAAAAAAAATTAAATAGATCAATAATTGAATTGTTAGTGAATTAATTTATTAATTTAATCTAATTAATTTTACTGATTCAACTATTGACTAAATCGGTGATCAATTAATTTTTAATTAATTTAATTAAAAATTAATTTTTTGAATTAAATCAAACTGAATGATGGATTGACAATCCGATTCAGGTTTAATAACTTTGTGTTCAAGTATATACTATGGATGTAGTTTTCGTGGAAGACGCTCCGTGCGGAAGGCCAATGATCATAGTTTGATATGTCAAAAAAAAGCTAAGACTTTTCGACTCATTTCTTCACCACAAGATCAACTATGCATAAAAGAATTGTTATTTTTATAAATAAAAATTAATATTTTTATAAAAAAATTATCGAGCCTTCAGTTAGTATTTATATGAGTAGGGTGTGAGGAATTACTCCCAATAAATCTCCAAGTTTGATCATCACATATCACCATACCCAAAATAAATCATGGAACAAAATCTGCTAGTATTATACGCATCCCTCTCTCTTCTTCTCCTAGTTCTAGCCACCAAGTTATTTTCAAAATCATCAACCCGACGCGGTTTACCGCCGAGCCCAGCCCTAAAGCTGCCAATATTAGGCCACCTCCACCTCGTCAAACCACCACTCCATCGATCCCTAGACAGTTTCTCTAAAAAGCTCGGCCCAATTTTCTCACTCCAATTCGGATCTCGCCTCGTGGTGGTGGTTTCATCCCCTGCCGCCGTGGAAGAATGCTTCACAAAAAACGACATCGTTTTCGCCAACCGCCCCCGACTCATCCTGGGCAAATACGTAGGCTACAATTACACAACCATGGTCGGATCTCCTTACGGCGACCACTGGCGCAACCTCCGTCGACTCAGCGCACTCGAAATATTCTCAACGAGTCGACTCAACGCGTTTCTGTCGATCCGTCGTGACGAAGTGAATCAATTGCTGCGGAGATTATCTGAAAACTCGCGCCGTGGATTTGCAAGAGTGGAAATGAAATCAAACTTGAACGAGCTATCGTTTAATATTATAATGAGGATGATAGCCGGAAAGCGGTATTTTGGGGAAGATGTGGAGAATCAAGAGGAGGCAAAATATGTGCGAGAGACCATAGAGCAGGTATTCGCGAAGGGAGGAGCCTCTAATATTTCAGATTTTTTGCCATTTTTGAGATGGATTGATTATAAGGGTTATGAGAAGAAAGTAGTCGTGCTTAGTGAGAAAATGAATAAGGTGTTGGAAGGTATTATTGACGAGCACCGACGGGACGAGAGTAGGAATTCCATGGTTGATCATTTGCTCTCGTTGCAAAAATCGCAGCCGGATTATTACACTGATTCCGTTATCAAAGGACTCATGATGGTATGTCTCTGGATCCCTGAATTTTCTCTCTTTCATTGAAATAATTGCTCTAGTTTTATATATATATATATATATTAGGGAATGATCCATAGTAAACGTTTGTTATGAACACTATTCTAATAAATGTATTTTGAACCGTTAAAATAATGATGTTAATGAATAAGATGGAGTCCCACCCGCTATCTAAGATAATGGGTAGGGGAAAAAAAAAATTCTCAATCAACCCGTCATCTAAGATAGCAGGTGAGAATGAAAAAAAAAAAAAATTTATTTTCACAACCCGTCATCTAAAATGACGGGTGAGAGTTTTTTTTTTTAAAAGTAAGTTTAACAAAAAAAAATCAAAATCAAAAAAAAAATTCACCCGTCATCTTAGTTGACAGGTGGAGTTTTTTTTTTTTTTAAAACTAAGTTTAACAAAAAATAAATAATCAAAATAAAAAAAAAATTACACCCGTCATCTTAGTTGACGGATGGAGTTTTGTTTTGTTTTATTTTTTTTTGTTAAACTTATATTTAAAAAAAAAAAAAAACAAGGCTCCACCGTCAACTAAGATAACGGGTGGGAATTTTTGACGGGTGGGAATTTTTTTTTATTTTGATTATTTTTTTTTAAACTTAGTTTTAAAAACAAAAAAAAAAACTCCACCCGTCAACTAAGATGACGGGTGGAAAAAAAAATTTATTTTGATTTTTTTTTGTTAAACTTACATTTAAAAAAAAAAAACAAACAAAACTCTACCCGTCAACTAAGATGGAGGGTGAATTTTTTTTTTTGATTTTGTTTTTTTTTTTGTTAAACTTAGTTTAAAAAAAAAAAAAAAACTCCCGGGTTGTGAATTTTTTTTCCCCCTGCCAGTTATCTTAGATAGCGGGTGAGACTCCATCTTATCCATTAACATCATTATTTCAACGGTTCAAGATGCATTTGCTGGAATAGTATTTATAGTAAACGTTTGTTATGGATCATTCCTTTATATATTTATGCTAGGTTTAGAGTTTATTCATTTTCTATTAAAGAATATATCTCGAATACTTATAGTACGTTTCGACATTTCGTATATAATAATTATTGACGACGCGTCATTTTATTTTGAGTCGAACTGTTTGTTCGTAGTGTTTGACGATTTGTCATTTTATAAGTGAATTTTATTTAATTTTATAAAAATATTAAATTAATTTATAAAAATATTAATTTTCTTTATTTATTCATATGTTAGATTTAGAATCACTTATAATTAATAGGTTATCTAGAATAGATACGAAGTCAATAGGATGGTTCTCTGAGCATTTTCGTTTATCTTAAAAGTTGTTTCGATTTATCCTATATTTAATGTTCCACTGGGATAACGGCGGCTGCCTAATTGCTAACTAATCAAGCCGCCTAATTACCTAACATATATTTAATGTTCCACTAATTACTTACTAATCAGCCACCTAATATATCAACACACCACAGCTGTTTTTCTATTTTTTTTTCAAATATTATTTGTAAGAATTATTGATAGGTCTTATTTACTTCTCAATTTTGTAGTCTGATTATTTGTGATTTATAATCGTAGGTAATGATACTTGCTGGAACGGATACATCATCAGTGACTATTGAATGGGCAATGTCCCTTTTGCTTAATCATCCAGAAGTGCTGAAAAAAGCTAGAGCTGAAATAGACAATCATATCGGCCAAGATAGGTTGATCGAGGAATCAGATTTATCGAAATTACAATATCTACAAAACATTATTTCCGAGACTTTCCGACTGTGCCCAGCAGCACCATTGCTACTACCACACGAGTCATCGGCTGACTGCACCGTCGGAGGATACGACGTGCCGCGTGGCACATTTTTATTGGTTAATGCATGGGGCATCCACAGGGATCCCAATGTGTGGGACGAGCCCACAAAGTTTAAGCCGGAGAGGTTTGAAGGTGCGGTAGCCGAGACACACAAGTTGATGCCGTTTGGAATGGGTAGAAGGTCTTGTCCTGGGGTTGGGTTGGCCCAACGTGAAGTGGGTTTGGCGTTGGGCTCGTTGATACAATGTTTTGAGTGGGAGAGGACTAGTGAGGAGGAGATTGATTTAACTGAAGGTACCGGGCTTACTATGCCGAAAGCGGAGCCACTCGAGGCCATGTGCAGGACCCGTAATATCATGGACAAGGTTGTTCTTTGAAGCAGCAAAAATTGTTTGAGCCAGTTTAAATGTTGTGGAGGGACTGCGTTGTTGTTACTTGGGGGTTATATATATATATATATATATATATATATATATATATATATATATTATACAAGTATGCTCTAGTTTATTTTAGACGGATATTGATTGTCCCTAATTTGCTTGATATAGTGGAGGTTTATTTATACTTCAATGCAGTTTAAATTATTCGTTAAGGTATTTAAAGTTGTTTTAAATTAATATTTTGTCAAATGCTGAGTACGCTTTCGAAATGTATCTGTATAAAAATCTAATTATATTTATGTAAAATAATTATTATTTTCATAATAATTTTTGGATACTTGTATAAGAGTCACACTTGCTATTTATGTTTGAAACTACTTCTGAAAATATGAAAAATGTTTATAAAAAATATCAATTCCCTTGTCTAAAAATTGTGATTAGGATACTTGTTGCAAAACCTTCCTAGAAATAATTACAATTTTTTTAGTCATTTTATCTACTTTCACTAAAAATCGGCTGTTTTAGTAGGAGGGTATAAATCGTTTTTCAAGCTCTGATAGGTTTGAAAGTGCATTAAGAGGAGACACACAAGTAGATGCAATTTGTAATGGGGAGGAGGGCTTGTCCAGTGGTTGGGCTGGCTTTGGGATCGTTGATACAGAGCTTCCAACTATTAGGGAGAAAGAAATTGATATATAAGTTTTCATAGGGTTGTGGAACACCAAAATGTTTTAATAAGGAGTATATTTTTTACTGTTTAAATTTGATAGTTTTTTTAGTTTCATAAAAAGAGGGTTACTCATAAATTTTGCGAACATTAAAGAGGAAACTGTATCTGTAGTTCCCCGTTTATAAAATTAAAGTACGCAGTAAAACAAGTGATGTTTTAATAGTTATTATATTTCTCCACCAAAACGATGACACAAGATCATTCTTTGGAGCATGGACCTCCAATCTCCTTTTTCAATAAAGAAAAAGGAATGCAGTCTTGACGATGGGTCCAATTCAAATTCCGAATTTAAAGACAACAAATTTAAGGAAAAACATCACCCGAATTCGGAGTTGGGTCTCATGGTGAGAGTTATTTTGTATTGGCAACTGATATTTTTATATGTATTTTTAATATTTTTATACAATTCTCTCTCACATAATGTAAAGTGAGTTCTACTTTCATGTAATAACCGAAAAACTTACGCGTTTTCTGCGCATACACAAAATACTAACATACATATTTGAAATTTAACTGAATCAAAAAAAACATAACTCATTAAATCTTATATTTATTTATGTATGTTAGTTATTTTTTTTTTATTTATTATTTAACTGATGTAAAATTTTAACTTACATGTGATATTCTAAGTAATAGTGCTCCCCATTTGTGTTTTCCGAGAACACAAGAAAGCAACATTAAATATGTATTTTTGTTAATTAACAAAAAGTAGATTTTTTTGTGCTAATAATTTTTATTTATAAATGAGATTATTTTTGTGGAGGATAGACAGTGTGCATGATTCTCGTTCAGTCATTTGGAATGAAAACGTAATCCAACAAGTCACTAGTCAGCCTCAAGTCGTCTGGCGACTATTCTTTCATGCATGATTGTCTTCATTCCATTTCGTCCCAATAATTACCCAATACACAGTAATAGTAGTAAGCTCCACAACAATTCTGTAGCAAATTCCAATGGAAAACTCTAATTTCCCCAAAATCGTTTTCTCTCTCCATTTCCTCCTCCTCATCCAATTCTCAGTTCAGTCATCACCTTACGCTCAACCTCAACAGTACTTCATCAATTGTGGGTCAAAATCAAACACCATAGTCGACAATCGGACCTTCATTGGCGACGAAAACTCCGGCAGCTTCACCTTCTCCTCCAGCAAAAAAGACACCGATCCGTCCACTGGCACCTCCCCTCTTTATCAAACTGCAAGAATTTTCAAACACCACTCATGGTACGAGCTAGATTTAGTTCAAAATAGCACTTACATGGTACGCCTTCATTTCTATCCCTTTTCATCTCCAAAAAACAATCTCCCAAATGCTTATTTCAACGTTTCAGCTTCTGAATATTCATTATTATCGAATTTCGGAGTCCAAAACACTAGTAATTCCCCTGTCATTAAAGAATTCATACTCTTTATCAGTGCTGAAAAGTTCAGGATTTACTTCACTCCTCATGAATCATCTTTTGCATTTGTAAATGCGATTGAAACATTTGTTGCGCCCAAGGATTTCATTCCAGATCATGCTATTCGTGTTACTCCTGCAGGAAGTGACAGTAACAATTACAATGGTTTGCTTTCTCGGATTTTATATCCAAGTTATAGAATTAACGTTGGTGGTCAATTTCTCAATCCTTCTAATGATACTCTGTGGAGGATTTGGATCCCCGATGATGATTTTCTATATACTAAGAGCGCTGCAAAGAAGAGCCAACCTTATAACGGTCGGCCTAAGTATCAACAAGGACGGGCAACTGAGTATGATGCCCCTGATTTTGTCTATGGTACAGCAAAAGAATTGAATATAGTGGATACTGAAAGGCAAACGAATTTTCTCAATATAACATGGCAGTTTAATGTGACTAAAAATGCTACATATTTTGTCCGGGCTCACTTCTGTGACATTACTCGTATAGCCCTCAGTTTTGCTAAGTTTAATTTCTATATCTATAGCAAGTTTAGGTTGTCGATTGATTCGTATGTCGAAGTTGGCGATTTGGCAGTCCCTTTCTACAAAGATTTTGTGGTTGATTCGGATACTTCTGGTTTGTTAAATATCAGTATTGGTAATGGGAACGAATCAATAAATCAAACTGCCTTTCTGAATGGGCTTGAGATAATGGAATTAATGAAGAATAGGAGCTCAGATGGTTCAGGGCAAAGCAAGTGGACGAAGAAGAAGAGTTTTTTTGTAGTTGTTGGTTCTGTTGTTGTAGTTGTGGTTTTTGGGCTTGTTTTGTTGGTGGTGATTTTGTTTGGTTTGAAAAGGAATAAAGAGAAGGCCGTGGAGAATTTGGACTGGCCATTAGTGAATCTATATGGAGAAAATTCATCTAGTGTGCTTACGGAAAGAACTGCCAATAATGTGCCCCCTCTTCCTAATTTAAATCTTGGGTTAAAGGTACCTTTTGTGGAAATACTGCGTGCAACAAACAATTTTGATGCCAAGTTGATGATTGGTGGGGGTGGATTTGGGAAAGTCTACAAAGGAACTCTTAGGGGTGGCAGGAAAGTGGCTGTAAAAAGAAGTGAGGCAGGACATGGTCAGGGTTTTCCAGAATTCCAAACAGAAATAATGGTGTTATCCAATATTCGCCATCGCCATCTTGTTTCCTTGATTGGGTATTGTGATGAAAGATCTGAGATGATACTTGTTTATGACTTCATGGAGAACGGTACGCTGAGAGAACATTTATATGAATACTCGGATAACAAATCATCTTCGCTATCCAAATTGTCTTGGAATCAGAGGCTTGATATTTGCATTGGTGCAGCAAAGGGTCTGCATTACCTACATACTGGTTCAGGTGGGGGAATCATTCACCGTGATGTCAAGTCAACGAACATCTTGCTTGACAAGCATTTTGTGGCCAAAGTTGCTGATTTTGGTTTGTCGAGATCAGGTCCACTTGATCAAACACATGTCAGCACCGAGGTGAAAGGCAGCTTTGGTTATCTTGATCCTGAATACTTTAGATGCCTTCAGTTAACTCAGAAATCTGACGTGTACTCTTTTGGGGTGGTTCTTCTTGAAGTGCTTTGTGCTAGACCGGCCATTAATCACTTGCTTCCTCGGGACGAAGTGAACTTGGCTGACTGGGGAATCTCTTGGCAAAAGAAGGGGCAACTTGAAAAGATTGCTGATCCTTTTCTTGTGGGAAATATTAATCCCAACTCTTTGAGGAAATTTGGGGAAACAGTGGAGAAGTGTCTAAGGGAATATGGCCTTGACAGGCCTAGCATGGTCGATGTTTTGTGGGACTTGCAATATGCATTGCAGCTTCAACAACTTCGAGTGGTCGGAGAGCCACATGAGGATAGCAATACAGATGTGTCATGGGCAATTCCATTGCCTGCTATTCAGCGGTTACCTTCTACTAGCACGGCAATTGAGGAAGATGAAATGCCTCTTGGATTAGATAATGATCAAGATTCAAGTTATACAAATGCAACTGAAGTTTTCTCGCAATTGAGGATTTATGATGCCAGATAATTGATGGTTCGGGGTAAGATTGCTTCCCATGATTTCTTTTCCCTTTTTCTTTCTTTGTTTTGGCTTCGTAGTAATGTGATATGCATTTCTCTTGGTTTCTGTTGCTTTCTTCTTCCCCATCTAATGGCCAAAACAATCTATAAACCATTTTCCGGTTTGTGGGAACAACAAGCATATATAATTAATAAATGTTGAGAAAAGTAAACTTAAATAATCTTAATCCTAGGAATTATTTTCCTCTCTTTGTGCAATTAAATAAGAAATAAACAAACCCAATAACGAGAACGAAAATAACAAATAAATATTCACTAACAAGACACAATATTAGCGTGAAAAACTTTTAAAGGAAAAATCACATGTGAATCTCCACTACATCAACAATAATGGACTTCAAGCTTCAATTGATTGGAACTGGATAGTGGAAATCACCCGAATTACCTGAAAGCACAGACCTGCTCTCCCTTTGAATCTCTCCCTCGTTCAAGTAATCTCTCCCTCGTTTTAGTCATCAAGTAAACATCCTTTTACTAATTGGTTTCCAATAGCACTCCTACTAATTAGCTTAATATTAGTAGGCTCCCTTCTTAATTTGATTCCAACTTGGATTGTATCGACCCACAGCCCAATAATAAAATGTTGTAATTAAGACACGCTTGTTCTACCTTTAAATTTTGGTATCATCATAAAATGTTTATGTCTTGCAGGGGAAATGATGCTTTCATTAGTCAGAGCAGATTGAATATACGGCCGGGATGTACTCGGTAACTTGTCGTTGTAAACTAGATGTTATCTCCTCCCCGGCGGCTCTGGTCTTGTTGGACTGGACATGAACGCAACTGAGAAAAGCACAAACACGTAGACGCAAGTACACCAAAGTAATGAATGTTGTCCTTGGGTGTTGAACGTCTTCTAAAATGTTTGATCAACTGCTCTCCATTGCAGCTTAATTAATTAGCTCCTCCTCCTCCTAATGGCTTCTGTTTAAGAAATTGGAAGACTAATATATTTACTGTTAAGATGGAATGGTAAAAGTAGAACGTTGAACCCCCTACCCAATCAGTTCATATCCAAAATTCAGTTCCATTAACTAATTACCATTAAACTTTCATCCAGTTAATTTTAGTAAACAGCTCAACATATGCAAGAATTTATTAGCCAATTAAGCAATTAAATTAATGATCTCATAACATGTTTTCACTAACGACAGCAATTGATTTGAAATGTGAATCAAATTTTGGAAATCCAGAATAACTCGAGTCTGAAGAATTAATATGAGGTCCTAAAGTTATAAACCGATTGATTGCTAGAGAAACACATACGCATGCATGCATGATTTCAGTTAACTTAAACCATAATAAATAAGAAGCATCATACATACATACAAACGAGCCAATATCAAAATTAGAGGAAAGAAATCGAGATCAGTTTTTACTACCTAGGAGAAGCGATTCCTGCATGCCCTTGAAATTCCGGAGAGATCAATCGCCTCGGAGATAAGTAAACGAGTTAATAAACACACACATTAGGGCTTGTCCAGTGGTTGGCTTGGGATCGTTCGTACAGACCTTACAACTATTAGGGAGAAGAATGAAATTGACAAAGTATACCAAATGAAATAATTCCATGCAACAGATCATATGTATGGCGTATAATTTTTAGTAGTTCATCTAATGAAAACATGAAATTAAGCAAGGGTTTAGAGTATTAACGCTTGAACATAACAAGCATCAAAGTTTATTTAAGTGGATTGTTGATTATGGTTATTTCGCTGCCCGCAAGTCCTATACCATTAACTCTCGTTTAGGATTAGGAGTTTGTACACGGGAATACTAGGAATTGGTCTCAGGTTCTATATGGCCTCATTTTGTTACTTTATTTACATGAAAATAATTTCTTATTGATATGAAATATAGTAGCATATCAGTATTCTACTTGTACCAACTTGAACAAATCAAGCAAAAGGTGATTTATACTCCGTCTATTTCAAAATTAGAGATACATTTACAAAAAAATGATTTTAAGGATAATTTTATGTTCTTAAATATAACCTTAGTATTAATTAGGAATTCAGCTGTGATGGTTTGATATTGAAAATGATAGGCTAAAAGTAATGGCAAATAGAAACATCATGTCATTTTATAGAAATATATTTATAATTTTAGATTGGATTATAAAAAATATATATATTTCTAATTTAGAACTCTGAACTTTTACAAAATTTACAACCAAAGTCCAAATAAGCAAATGCCTCTTCAGGGGATTTCTTTAATATACCACAATATGGTGGCAAACCAAAACTTCTTGGAAATTCCCATAGGCTAAAAGCAGAGGCAAAGAGCAGCTTAAACTTGTCTTTATACTAGTAGCTACTCCCATTGGGTGAGTTCCATAGACGATTGGTAGGAATTTACTAATAAGTGTCTTAATTTAAATGTACTTGGTTTTATACTGTACAAAGTCAATAATCTCTTTAGGGTCTGTCACGCATAAATTACCATAAGAATACCTGATGTGCTTGATTGGTGAGCTAATGCGTGCACTGCGAATGTTCGAGGTCATCAAAAATAAAAACAAAAATACTAGTAGCTATGTTCATATTTCTACTATTTTATTGGAAACATACGAGATATATATCGTGGTCTAGTTATGTTTATACATTCACATACAAAAACTGGAAAGAGATGAAAGAATTTCTTAAATATAGAAAGTGAACTAGCTAATAAAATCTATAGCTGCACTATATTCATGATATGATACACCTCCAATGTTGTAAGTTCAAAAGCAAATGAAATGAAGAAGAAAAAAAAGGTGAAATTGGAATGGTAATTCACTAGTGACCAGGTCCCTTTCTGCTCGGCCCGGAGGCTAGCGTATATACTTGATTTCTTTTAACAAAATGGCTTTTTATGTGGCTTGCTGAAGCCGAAGGTGCAGATATTCCGGTAGCTGCAAACCCACCTGCCGTTTTGGAGCCGGCAGTCTTCTCATTCTTTGTTGCTGAAGTTGAATGAAGAAGCACTCTAGAATCTACAATACTTGGTTGAGTAAACACTATGAACATTATCATTACAATTGTTAATACTAAACATAAGTTTCTCATGGCAGCCATGGTGCTTGTGTATGAGTTGTGATGTCTCTAGCTCCTCTTCAAAACTCTGATCTCCTGTATTATTAGTAGTCCAATAAGAATATTGGACTGAAAAAGAAGGGTGCAGCATCTCCATAGCCTAGGGAAGTGACATTTTATAAGGACTTGGTTTGGTTGGCTAAGGAGTCTGGGCGGTGAATAGCTTTTTGGGCTGGGACCCATCATGCAATACGGTTTATTTGACTAGGATTTTTAGGTGGTGTGATTGAGACACAGTTTTATTTTCAAATTTTGGGGCTTCTCCAAATTCTTGATTCCTATGGAAATTAATCTTGCTTCGCATGTTAAATACACAAGGGTTTGGATCCTCACTTGTGAATGAGATCCTCTTTTGAAGTAATTTGTATACGAAGACTTGGGTATTTTTATTTTATGTAGTCTCCCAAATTTGAATCTTTCTCCATATTTTATAGTAAATGAATTGTTAAATGTATTTTATATTTCACCAATTGTGCTTGAATGCAATGTTATAAAAGTCGGACCGGCAAGCTGGTTGAATCGAAAATTGGTTCTATATCAGGTTTTATTTGATTGCACTAATTTATTTAGAATTTAAATTTGTTCTTTACTAAAGAAGGTGTAGCTTGATTATTTACTGGGGCAACTAGTTTGTTATGTGAGATTCAAGCCATGCTTTTGATGCATTTTTAGCGGATGACAGGCTACTTACTAGTCATTAGGGGGAAAAAAAGAATCGTTTGAATGTGTTGTAAACCATGCAATATTAGTATTTGACAGTTTCGGTATTCTTTTTAGGACCGGCCAATGGCCATACATACATAAATCTAACAAATTAAGAATAAACTGGCAAAGCGAATTTGCATCTCTCTCTCTCTCTCTCTCTCTAATAATGGAAGCCAATTTGTTGATTAGTGTAGTAGCTTTATTCGTTTAGTACCCTGCAAATGTTATTAAGATAATTTTTTCTCATGATAAGGAACTAACTCAATCATGTACGTATGTATTACGTTATAGTCATATATAGTTGTAATATACCCTGTCGGTACATACATTTTTCTTATCATAATGTCAAACTACAACCCTCCTTTCCCGGACACTTTTTATTTTCCTCTTTTTTATCTTTCTCGGCATCATTTGTTCTCTTCCTAAGTTGTCACCGTGTGGCAGCGGTGCTTGCCTTTACCTCATGTTGTACCGTCAATCTTCTCGGCTCTCGCCTCGCCCTTACAAAGACTATATATTAACTTGAAATTTTTTAGGGAAAAATAAATCAAATCTAAAAACTTGTTGGAACTTTTCTTTATCATCTAATACATTGTATTTTAACATTATTCTTGATATTAGCTAGAGTTTATAAAAGTATATATAGTTGATTAAATTTATTTTTATTATTTTTTTCTCTTTTTCAAAATTTATTTTTGCTTTCCTTTTTCTCCACATTTTCCAAGTTCTAAAGGTACGTACCAAGGAGAACCTCTAAGTAGTTAAATAATAAAATAAAAACAAACTTTTCGACCTTAATGAGTAGTTTAGAGTAAAGTTAAATTAATAAATTTCAAAATGTCATCGGCCCATGATAGTAATATGTCTTGATACTTCTTGTTGTTAGCTAGTTTTGAAATTAGTTCTAGAAAAATATGTTTTCTTTTCCTAAATACATAGAGACGTTAGTTCTGAGTTTCTACTTACCGCCTAGAAAGAAAATGTTTAAATTGGTAATGAAAATCGCAAGTATCAACAGGCTTTAGCCAAAACCTAAGATCTTTACTTCCGGTGGAGAATTGATCTCTCACATGGGACAAAATAAATGTCGCTGGGCTACGCAATCTGGTTTTTATTACATTATGATAGTGCTTCGAAGAATTTCACGAGAGCTGAATATGTGTGTGGCTATTGTGTCAATGGTCAATAATATACACTACTATGCATAATGTCACTGGCTGAAATTTATACTAATTTTTTTGCCTAGTGTCAGGTTTGATTGTCACCCAAAATCAGTCGGTCGAACTCATGCATAGCATCCGATGCACTGTTTTGCTATCACCCCCGCACACACATTTTGTTTTTAATTTAACACACACTTTGTATTAATCAAACACACCAACACGCATGCATATAATTGCTGAATTATAAGTGTAAGCAATTAAACTTACGACACCAACCCAATTTTTATTAAACCAATCAATACAAGGAGTTTTGCCTAAGGCTTACAAAATATAACTCAGCCATCATTGGCTATCTATTTAAAGACGAAACGTCCTACCAATTACAACCCAATTGCTTAGGATCAGACATTCAAAAACTAGCCAATTAAAATTTTCTAGCAATTGTCGTATGTCCTCGACAGAAACTGCCCATAACCGCTGTCAACTGCTCTTAAACAAGCATAATTGCTATGTTTTTAATTGCCAACCAATTTTCCAACAACTTAGCATCTCAATTAAGTGTCCCCACACGGCTACGCTATTTCGCTTGCCAACCTTGCTGTCTACTAGCATTACCCAACCCAGCACAATTTAGCACCCAGCGCTCATGTGCCCAACTGATCGTGCAAGCTACGCACCAAGCCCATGTCACACATTAAATCCGATTGTCCAACCGAACCATGCACCATGCCCAACGGGTGATACTCCAAGTCTGCCATATACTTCGCCCCATGTGTCATGTCGTGCACGCTGGACGCGAGTCCATGCCATGCACTAGCATGCAAGGCTCCTACCTATGCCATGCCCCAACCAATGTCAAGTCTGTCCTAAAGTCTTGTTCTTGCTGCCCAGCTTCCAGTTTAGGTGGTTGTCACCATGCCCTACACCATCTCACCACATCAACGCCCACGACTTTGCCATCAAATTGTGGCCATGTATGCATGGGTGTCATTGCGCACACGCTACCCACACCAATGCTTTCATCGATGTCAAGCCAACGATGGTCTAACACATAATTAGTAGTTCAAATATCTTGCTCCCTTGTTTGCAAAACTATAAATACATTGTGTTTTTGAAGTTAACTAATGAAAGTTACGAATTAGAATTTCATGAGAATTTAATCATTTTTAAAGCTAACAATTGTAGTTATTGCATACTATTTAACTAAAAAGCATGAGTCATTCATATTTTATTGTTATTTTCAAAACTTAAATTAATTTATATTGATACTGAATTTTAATATTTGCAAGTTAGTTTCAAAATCAAAATTAATTTATTTCTTATTTTAAAGTAATCACCAAATCATAGCAATGAACAAATTAAACGTCGGAGTTAAGTTGCCCCAGTTGTTGGCATATGTCAAAAATAGGAGCCGAGATATTGCAATGCTTGCAGCAGATTTTGAAGGACTTTCTCTAGCAAGAGCAGTAGTGCAGTACTACTCTTCTTTACATAATATATATATATGCAGTCCTCTCTTTTGAAGAATATATAGATCGAGTGATGGTTGGTACTGATGGTTGGTACTGTACTACTTTACATGAGAAGCGGATAGTGTCGGTCTTGTTTCATATTTGTTTTGTTGACATATTTCAAATACTATTATTTTTTTAAGATTGGTTTTTAATATCATGTCTACTGTCTAAATATCACATGTACTTTTTGTCACCAGTTATATACTTTAGGGATAATAATCTATCTGAGGTGCTGAAACAATCTATTAATTTTTGACAAAGCTTTATTTATTAATTTTATATATAGGTAACACATTTTATTTCCGGAAAGATCAAGATTGTCACTCAAGGTTGCTGCCAGCCACGTCCAACACAAACCTGTACCTCACATCATTCTTTTCCATCCTTTCAAATGCCTTGTTCACATACTCCATCTTCACCAACTCTATCATTGTCTTCAGATCCTTTTCCACCCAAAAATCTAGTAGTTCTTGCGTCTCTTTTATGCTTCCAATGAAACTCCCACTAATTGTTTTCTTCCCTGTGTAAACACGTAAATCAAATCCAATTAAAGTTCATCAAACTTGTGATGAATTGTAAATATTTAGTGTAGTACAGAATAGAGTATGTGGAATACCAATAATCATATCGGACGCGATAAATTGGAGTGATTCTGGAGCAGCGCCAACTATAAATATTTTCCCTTCAACCTTAAGGAGTGAAAGGTAAGCTTGCAAGTCGTG
This sequence comes from Hedera helix, assembly GCA_947179155.2. Lineage (NCBI taxonomy): Eukaryota > Viridiplantae > Streptophyta > Magnoliopsida > Apiales > Araliaceae > Hedera > Hedera helix. Next base: position 42,574,534 of record OX359270.1, on the reverse strand, counting down.
TGCTGCTGGAACAGTGTCGAGTATATAGTCAATGGTACTTGCAGCAGCCTCCATTTCAGCTGCATTGGAGCTCACTAGGAATGAATCTGCACCTAGATGCTCCAAAGCCTCGGCCCTCTTTTTATTGGAGGAGCTAACCACTGTCACATGATGTCCCATTGCCTTGGCTATAAGAACACCAAGATGACCAACTCCTCCTAACCCCAAAATCCCTGCATTGAGTGCCTTGGCAGAGCCAATGAACTGTTTCAAAGGACTGTAAGCTGTCACCCCAGCACACAATAGTGGTGCAGCTTGCTGTGGTGCAAGATTCTCTGGTATCTTAACTACAAACCTAATTTAGTCATCACATTGTTGAAAATGTTACAACTTTTTACTAAGTAAATAAAATAGGAAGTAATTTTTTTTAGACAGTTTGTGTTTGCATACTTTTGATGAACAACCATGGCAGAGGAAAAGCCGCCTTGGGTAGGGCTTCCATCTTTGTATATATCATTGTATGTTAGGATTACTTTGTTGCAGTACTGCTCTAAATTTGACTGACAAGCAGAACATTCCCCACAAGAACTGATAATACAGCCAACTCCTACTATGTCCCCTATTGCCAACCTTTTCACCTCTGACCCCGACTCTACAACTTGTCCCACAACTTCGTGCCTTCAAATTCAATTAGGCATTAGCTAATCAATAAAAATTTGTGGACGAATTGAACTGTATGGCGTGGTAATTACATACTTCCTCAGTTACAAAATATAAAAGCACACAAAATGGAAAATGAATGGTCTTAATATTATGTGACGAAGAAATATATAATCCAGGTATGATATATTTATTAGTTAGTAGTATGTACGAGTGATTAAGAGAATGAACAAATAATGTTTATGATATTTTATACCCTGGGACCAAAGGGTAATTGGTAGTGCGAATCTCACTTCTCATCTGATGAAGATCTGTGTGGTCTATTCCACAGTACAATACCCTGAACATTATATCTTCTGGACCTGTTTTCCTGCTCATTATTCAATTTGAATACATAAAACATTAATTAATTAGTAGATTATATATATATATATATAGAGGGAGAGAGAGTCCGACTCTCCAACGAACAGTTAATAAATCAGTAATAATGACGGTTCAAATAAACCGTCGTTATAGTTCAAATATATTGATTTGATGTGATTTAATGACTAACGAACTGTCGTTGTAACCGGTATCTGATTATTATTTTTTGGTTCGTATATATATATCTGTGGAGAAAGAGACAGATAGATACCTTAGATGATATGAGTAAGGAGAGAGAATTGCAGAAGCATCTCTGGCAGCCCAACCGGTAACTTTTCTTCCTTCCATATTGATCTTGAGCTGAGCACTAAAAAAAATGCTACAAATAAATAGACAACAGAGAAAATGTATTACTAGGAAATGAATATGGACTGTGGGTGCTATCTGCTATGGTGCTTGGGGGTTATATATAAGCTTATAGAAATTGTACGTGTATATAATTAAATATGTCTAATGGTTGATTATTTGATAAAATAATGAAAATTTTACGAGGGAAGTGTACCTGGTCAAGATAGCAACTTTGTTTAATAGAAGAAATATATATAGACGGTAGATTCCAGGAAGATAAGAAGCAATTAAGAAGCTCCCCATTTAATGAATCTACAGGGAGCCGAATGATATCGAGTCAGAAGAGTTAAAAAATTTATTGTCAGACGTTACGTATTGTTGACAGATATAGTAGATTTATTTATAATTAATTTATAAATAAATGAAAATTATCCGCATCATTCGCATGCTTGAAGCACGTTGACGGTGACCATGGTCGTAATGGCTAGCTAATTGCACACGTCAAATCCACACCCACTTCTAGCGGCAGCGCCTTGAAATTGGCCGTGTCGCTTAGTGAATGTTTTGACCATTGTGGTTAAGCTTGATTATTCAGTTATAATTAAATTGAATAATTTATTTGATTATAATTAAATATTAAAATTTATTTAATTTTAATATCTTGAATAAATATTTAAATTATAAGATAATTAAATAATTAAAAATTGAATAATCGATTTTTTTATTCGGTTATTTTGGCTAATAACTAAAATTAAGTCTTATTTTTATTATAAAAAAAATATTTTAATTTTTTAATACAAAAACTTTCAATAAATAATTAATAACAATTAACAACTATAATAATTTATAACCTTAATAAAATTTAATTAGAAATTTTACAAACTGTATATTTCTTAGTTGCTTTCAAAATTTAAGACACAATCATATTAATTTTGAATTTTAAAATTATATTAAATTTTAAAAATCAAAATATATAACTAATTAAAATAAAAGAAGTATTATTAATAGTAAACTTAATACTTTCGTGCATATCATAATTCATAAGAAAGACCGCTAGATGGTGCCAAAATTGACTTGGGGACTTGATAGTTAATATAACGATTTTTTTTCCCTCTCCCTGATTATCCTTTTATTAATTAGATAGAGTACACCATGCTTATTGTCACAGGGGTCCGAGGTTCACTCCGAATTTTTCTCTTGTGATGGCCTGGTCTGTCTCGCACAACCAGTCAGCCAACTCCCAAACAGCACCAGCAGCACTGTTTATGTCCAGCAGCACCCTCACACACGTTTGTTTATGAAACTTACACAATCCCTCGTATATAATCACAACCCAACCCGTATATATGTGTTACTAAACAATAGTAAGCAAGTAATAATGACAACCCACGAATTACAGGCTAAACACCCAACCTTTATTGAACCAATCAATACAAGGACTCAGCCCTAAGGCTTACTTACACTAGACAACCCTATGCCTAGTTAGTGTATTTCCCACAGAGTATGCACCAAGCAATGACTCTAGTTCTCACACACTTTCTACTCTATATGTGCATCAGCACTACACATATTTATAGCTACATGGTCAGTTGACATCCCCAACTGCCAAGAGATCTGCACCACTAAGGTGCTGCCAACAAAGGGGTGGCAGTTCCCCATCAGCCCATGACTGATTAAACTGCCCACTAATGCCTCCAACTTTGTAGCCACGCATCCTTGATTCCCAACATTGCAAACTGCTGTCAAACCACTTCCCCACTAGTGGTAACTGCCCATAACTGCTCTGCATGCCAGCCCCCAACTAATGCCACGCACAAATGGGTCTCAGCAACACAATCTGCCATCTGGCATCATTCCACTACTGGTAACTGCCCACAACTGCTTTGCCCATGCTGTCCTCAACTGCTGCCACATCTTCCTGAGACATTGCCCCACTATTGTATGCAATCTGGACTCACCAAACTGCTTGCCAACCGCCACTTGACCCAGCCCAAGTTGCAGTCTGAACCAACTGTGCACACCAGCCCATCTAGCATGCATCAGCCTTGCATGCTGAGCACCAACTCATGCCATGCACTGATTGTTGCCAAGACCTTGTCCGTCAAGCCTTGGTCTTCTTAACCGCCATCGAACATTGCCCCATCTCGACCCACCGATGATCCCACTCATTGCCTTCAATAGTTAACCAAAGGTGCAAGACGTGTGTACCATTGTGCACACGCAGCCCGCATGTTGCCCACATTCAATCTTGGTTAATCTTTGATCCAAGCCGCCTAACCGTGTGTTGGCATTGTTGTTAGGGGAGCCCAACAATGCCTAAACATGCCCCATGCTTCAACCATGACTTCCTGCCTATGACCCGGGTGGACTGCACGGACCACCCCTCCCCTATAGTAGCACTTATGAAAATATCCAACATGCCACCAACAGACGCCGAGCCCGCTTGACCAACCATAATGTACATCCCCTGGATATACTGATTTAACCGTTGTCTTGCCAATTGAGTGCCAAAACCCAGTCTTGGTTCACCATCCGACTAACCATCAAGTCAGATCCCATGTCAAGTCAACAAGGGTCTAACACTTATCCACATGTTGACGTGAGGTGCACAGTTGAGGTTGGAGGCATGATGTAAGACCCCGAATTTTATGAAATACAAAATTTAATTTTTCTTCATATAAATATTTTTTTTTTAAACAGTAAGTGGTTAAATCGATAAAGTTAAAAGTTAAGGATGTTATGTGCAAATTTTATTTTGTCGGACAATATTCGCTTTGTCGGGGAATATTCGTTTGGTCGGGGAATATTCGTTTGGTCCGACGGCGCCGAAATAATAAATTATTGGTGGACCCCACAACGGAATATTTGTCGGATATAGAAAACGACAGAAGTAACCTTTTTAAATAAAAATAGTCAACGGAACTGTTAAAATACCGGTGATAAAAGAATAGTAGCATACGGTAGTTTATGGTATTTTCTGTAGCACACGGTACTCTACAGTAACACACGGTATTGCATAGTGTCTCATATTATTGGTCTGATAATTGACACCGTAACTGTTACGCATCATTTCATCGATAATTGTCACTGCATAATATTTTATATTATCAATTCAATAATTGTTGTTACACAGTATTTTGCATTATTGATTTAATAATTGTCATTACACTGTATTTTATATCATTGAGTCAATAATTGTTGTTGCACTGTTTTTAAAATTATTGAACCTAATAATTGTCACAGTAACATATGCACAGTAATTCACATTATTGAATCAATAATTGTCATTACACAGTAACGTATGCTTTATTTTACATTATTGTTATCTCTATTATGATGTTATTTAAACAGTTGTATTTCATTAATTTATTGACTTGATATCTAAGAGCTAACTATACTGTATTTATAACAATTAGTCATAATAATTGAATTGATAAAGTTATTTGTTTATAATATAAAGTTAGGTGATTATTAGGTGATATGAAATGAATGGTGTAGATTAAAGTGTGAATTATTGTTGAATAATTGAATTGATTTGTTTATAATATAAAGTTAGGTGATTATTAGGTGATATGAAATGAATGGTGTAGATTAAAGTGTGAATTATTGTTGAATAATTAAATTGATTTGTTTATAATATAAAGTTAGGTGATTATTAGGTGATATGAAATGAATGGTGTAGATTAAAGATAATATAATATTTGAAATGGATGGTGTAGATTAAAAGATGATCTTTAAATGAATGGTTTAGATTAAATGAATGATAAGATTTTTGGCTATAAATAGAAGCCTTAACTTAAGGATTTTTCATAAACTTCCTTACTTGTTCTTTCTTTCTCTCTCTAAATACTTCTTGTGAAAGTTCTCTCTAAGTGTGCTTAAGTCATCTTGAGTATTTGTGAAGATCTATAAGTATACGTGTACTGTTCAAGTTAATCAACCTCATTTAAATCAATATCCAGTCACGTGTTGAGGTAAGGGATACCATCTTTTTCATCTTCCATTATTCAAACATACTATGGTAAGGGATTATCATTATTTGATTCTCGATAATAATATTGTTTCTTCCTTACTCATAAGACGTGCCTTTTATTTCCATGTATTAAATTGTGGGAATAACCTTACGGAGCGGATTGCCGCCTGTTGGTGAATAACCTTTCGTATTCATTCATTATTAATCTCTGAGAATAACCTTACGGAGCGGATTGCCGCCTGTTTGGTGAATAACTCTTTGTACTCAAATTCTATTAAATTGTGGGAATAACCTTACGGAGCGGATTGCCGCCTGTTGGTGAATAACCTTTCGTATTCATTCATTATTAATCTCTGAGAATAACCTTACGGAGCGGATTGCCGCCTGTTTGGTGAATAACTCTTTGTACTCAAATTCTATTAAATTGTGGGAATAACCTTACGGAGCGGATTGCCGCCTGTTGGTGAATAACCCTTTGTATTAATTTCCTTCACCTTTTGTTAATCAAACCTGCTACGGTAAGGGATATTATTTTCTTTCATACTCCTAAATCGAAATTTATTATGGAACTATTGCTTCTATAATTCCTGAAAATATTATATGTTCCATAATAGTTGAACTTCATTATTTCAACTGAACCTTCCTATTTACGTGAACCTTTCTATTGAATTGTAACCGTTATTCTGAACTGTGGATCTTGAATTTCACTCCACATCATGTTGACAATTTGGACATTATTTGAATCTGTACAAAGTAAACTTCCGATACTTATTGTTATCCTATTTCTTCTGTTCATCATTTACATCATTCTAATCATCCAAAAATCAAGCTGTTGTGAATATCTGTGGCCGGGGGCACAGATGTGATATATTTGTTGAACAGATGATAGGCTAAAGGCGATATAATAGGTTAAAGGCGATACATCTGTTCGGTGTCTTTTATGGCACGTGGTGAATGTTCTCTTTGGCCCGTAGTGCAAAGATGAACTGTTGTTTGGTATGATTATGACCAAAGGCTGAATCTGGTATAATCATGACCGTTGGTGCTATATTGAATATCTTTGGCCCGTAGTACAAAGATGAACTGTTGATGTGCATGATTATGATCAGGAACTGTGAATTTGTATTATCTTGACTAATGATATTTCAGATGATAAAAGTTGATGATGTTTTTCCTAAAAAGATAACCGAGTGGACATTATAGTCTGCATTATTCTTCTAATAGATTACTCATTCCGCTGCTATTATTGATCTGAACGTTGTTTAAGAATTTAACTGCAGTTTTTGATATAAACCTTGTAGTCTATTGTATTCTATCAAGAACTCAACTGTTGAAGACTAATGATAATTTATTCGTCATTATCTTAGTCATGATATTCTTTACTGGGCTATTTGAGCTCACCCTTTCTTTTGTTCCATTGTTTTTCAACAGGAGATGAAAACATAACAGGGTCTAGCCGGGGAATGGAGTGAGGGTCCGAGGAATAGTTATCATAGTTTTCACGTTTTGTAAAATAGTGTGGCAATAATAGTGAAGACTTAGTTGTGTATTATTATACACTGTATTGTTGTACGTTGTGCTTTGTTGTAATAATTTTGTTGTAGTATTTTGACGACTCAAGTTTGGGCTGTGTGGGCCCAGATTTGGGGGCGTCACAGTTGGCATCAGAGCTTAGGGATATGGTCTTTAATGGAGATCTGGGGTAGAACTAGGAGGGGAGAGACGAATAGAATCAGTCACTAGTGTGTCCTACCTAAAATAGATTTTATTATCTAATGAGTCGATTTGAATGTAGGAACATGAAGTGATGAGTCAGTTTATTTGAACTAACATTTATTTTGTGACCACAGTTAATTATGGCATCTGGAAATCAGGAGGTTAACTATGAAATTACCGAAACAAATGTAGCTGCAAAACAAGAGGCGACGAATAATCTTCTTACAAACTCAGAGTTGAATCATTTGCCTAAGGCAAAAATTATGCGTGTTCTATCCAGTAAGGATGAAGGTGAAAGCTCTGCTACAGTCGTTCCAGATCCATTCTTAGAAGCAATTAAAGGAAGTAACGAACTTGCGGAAATTATTGCCTTTAATTTACTCACTAATTGGGAGAGTGATATCACCTGGTTATGCTCTATAACAAAGGATCAGAATATATGGACTTTTCATATTAGTCTTTGGGATTTATGGTGTTCCAGCTATGATTTTCAAGATTATTTAAAAATGATGTTTCTATACTTTTGGGCGTTACAATTTAGAGGAATTCAGGTTAAGTTAGTCACTATCGTGGAAACTGCAGTCTATCGAAAATACTATTTTAATGGAAATCATTGGTACCTTACTACTGATGAAGTTGATGAACCCGAGAAACAGTTTGCTAGAAAATTATTCAGTGGTATTCCCATGGTTGAAATACGTGAAGATCCGAATGAAGTATTCGGGATTCGATTTGACGATAACAGTCAAGAAACCGAATGAGGTGATAACCGGTAAGCTATTCATAAATTCTCGTGAAGTCTACGCTTTGTTAGATACTGGCTCTATCCACTCTTTTATCTCACCTATATGTACTCAACGTTTAAATTTGACTATTGAAAACTTAAATCTTGTCTTATCAGTTGAAACCTCATTGGGAGAAATACCTATTACATTTACTATCTATAAATCTTGCCTAGTTCAAATCAACAACCTCACATTATCTGTTGACCTTATTTCTCTGGAAATGCATGAATTTGATGTGATTCTAGGAATTGATTGGTTGACTACCAATCATGCTAAAATTGATTGTTTTCATAAGATTATTAGTTTTCATATTCCTAATCAACCTGTCATGCAAATTCAAGCAACTAAACCATTGAAATCTATAACTGTTATTTCTAGCCATAAAGCCATTCGTTTATTGAAAAACGGATGTCAAGCCTTTTTAGCTCATGTCACTGATTTGAACAAAAATACGTCAAACTTAAATGATATTCCCATTGTTAATGAGTTTCCTGACGTTTTTCCTGAAGAACTTCCTGGCTTACCCCCAAACCGTGAAATTGATTTTTATATTGATCTTGAACCCGGTACCAAGCCCATTTCCAAAGCTCCCTACCGAATGGCTCCCATTGAACTTCAAGAGTTAAAAGTCCAACTACAGGAATTGTTGGATACCGGTTTCATTCGTCCGAGTGCATCACCTTGGGGTGCTCCTGTTCTATTTGTGAAGAAGAAAGACGGGAGTATGAGATTGTGCATTGACTACCGAGAATTGAACCATGTCACCATCAAGAACAGGTACCCGTTACCTCGGATTGATGACATGTTTGATCAATTGCAAGGCGCTCAACATTTCTCAAAGATTGATCTCCGTTCTGGATATCATCAGTTAAAGGTTAAAGCTGAGGACATTCCAAAGACTGCTTTCAGAACTCGTTATGGGCATTATGAGTTCTTAGTCATGCCTTTTGGACTAACTAATGCTCCTGCAGCTTTCATGGACATGATGAACCGGATATTCAAGGAACATTTGGATCATTTTGTGGTTGTCTTTATTGATGACATCCTCATATACTCCAAGAGTCGCGAGGATCATGAACAACACCTGAGATTGATACTACAAAAGCTCCGTGAAAACAAATTATATGCCAAATTGAAGAAATGTGAGTTCTGGCTTGAGGAGGTCGCGTTTCTTGGGCATGTGATTTCTAGTCAAGGAATATCAGTCGATCCTGCGAAGATTGAAACGGTACTAAATTGGGAACAACCCAAAACAGTAACCGAAGTCCGAAGTTTTCTGGGTCTAGCTGGTTATTATCGGAGATTCGTAGAAGGATTTTCTCGAATCGCCACTCCATTAACGCAGCTTACTCGGAAAAGCACAAAATTCATATGGAGCGAGGAATGCGAGAAAAGTTTCCAAGAACTCAAGAAGAGACTGGTTTCAGCTCCTGTTTTGACCATACCATCAGGATCAGGAGAATTTGTTATCTACAGCGATGCTTCTGGCAAAGGTCTAGGCTGTGTCCTTATGCAACATGGAAAGGTTATAGCCTACGCCTCTCGACAACTCAAAGATTATGAGAAAAATTATCCTACTCATGATCTAGAGTTGGCAGCAGTCGTTTTCGCGTTGAAGATCTGGAGACACTACTTGTACGGAGAAAAAGTGGATATCTATACGGATCATAAAAGTCTCAAGTATTTCTTCACCCAGAAGGAACTCAACATGCGACAACGACGTTGGCTTGAGCTGTTAAAGGATTATGACCACACAATCCAGTATCACCCGGGAAAGGCGAACGTTGTAGCTGACGCTTTGAGCAGAAAATCGTATGCAAGTACAAGTGCACTGCTGACAACACAAAAGTGTATTTTGTACGACTTGCAAAAGATGGAGATAGAGCTAAAGACACCAGGGACCCACTCGAAGATTGCTCACGTGCGAGTAGAACCAACTTTAATCGATAAAATTAAAGCTGCTCAAGCTACCGATCCGGAACTGATAAACATGATAAAGAAAGTACAAGAAGGTGCCATTCCCGAAGCAAGAATCGACGAGAAAGGAATACTTCGAGTCAACTCTCGACTCTGTGTTCCTAACGATCCTGAATTAAAGCATAAAATCATGATGGAGGCACACAACACGCCGTTCGCAATCCACCCAGGAGGTACCAAGATGTATCGAGATCTTCGACATACATTTTGGTGGAACAATATGAAAAGAGAGATTGCGGAGTTTATCTCAAGGTGCCTAACTTGTCAACGTGTCAAGGCAGAACATCAAGTTCCTAAAGGTCCATTACAATCACTTGAAGTTCCCGAATGGAAGTGGGAACACATCAATATGGACTTCGTGACGGGTCTTCCAAAAGTTTCTCAAGGTTTAGATGTAATTTGGGTGATCGTAGATAGATTGACCAAATCTGCTCATTTCTTGCCTATACGAGAAAACTTTTCACTTGAACGTCTTGCCGGTATGTACATAAATGAGATCGTGAGATTGCATGGCATGCCAGTTTCCATAGTTTCTGATCGAGATCCTAGATTCACTTCACGCTTTTGGATCAGTCTACAAAAAGCTATGGGCACTGAACTACGTTTTAGTTCTGCATACCATCCTCAAACGGACGGACAATCGGAAAGGACGATCCAGACCCTCGAAGATCTTTTGAGACTTTGTGTATTAGACTTCAAAGGAAGTTGGGATAAGTACTTGCCATTGGTGGAATTTTCTTACAACAACAGTTACCAAGCAAGCATAGGCATGGCTCCATTCGAGGCGTTGTATGGAAGTAAGTGTCGCTCTCCAATATGTTGGAATGAGGTAGGAGAAGCAAAATTGTTGGGACCCGAGTTGGTACGCTTGACAACCGAAAAGATCCAAATGATCCGACAACGAATACAGACCGCACAAGAACGACAAAAGAGTTATGCTGATCTTCATCGGAGAGACGAAAGTTTCAACGTCGGAGATCATGTATTCTTACGTGTTTCTCCATGGAAAGGGGTTACGAGATTCGGAAAGAGAGGAAAGCTCAACCCTCGATTTATTGGCCCATTTGAAATCCTCGATCGAATAGGAACCGTAGCCTACAGACTAGCCCTACCACCAAGTATGTCTCGCCTCCATAACGTTTTTCACATATCTATGTTACGTAAATATGTGAAGGACCCAAACCACGTCATTGAGTTAGAACCAGACGTTATAGCAGAGGATTTAACATACGAGGAGGTACCTGTTAAGATCCTGGATAAGAAGGAGCAGATCCTACGCTCAAAGGTTATACCTCAAGTTAAGGTTTTATGGAGGAACCAAGATACTGAGGAAATGACCTGGGAGCTAGAATCTGAGATGAAATCTAAGTATCCTTACCTCTTCGATATGTCAGGTACGTCAATTTCGGGGACGAAATTTCATAAGGAGGGGAGGTTGTAAGACCCCGAATTTTATGAAATACAAAATTTAATTTTTCTTCATATAAATATTTTTTTTTTAAACAGTAAGTGGTTAAATCGATAAAGTTAAAAGTTAAGGATGTTATGTGCAAATTTTATTTTGTCGGACAATATTCGCTTTGTCGGGGAATATTCGTTTGGTCGGGGAATATTCGTTTGGTCCGACGGCGCCGAAATAATAAATTATTGGTGGACCCCACAACGGAATATTTGTCGGATATAGAAAACGACAGAAGTAACCTTTTTAAATAAAAATAGTCAACGGAACTGTTAAAATACCGGTGATAAAAGAATAGTAGCATACGGTAGTTTATGGTATTTTCTGTAGCACACGGTACTCTACAGTAACACACGGTATTGCATAGTGTCTCATATTATTGGTCTGATAATTGACACCGTAACTGTTACGCATCATTTCATCGATAATTGTCACTGCATAATATTTTATATTATCAATTCAATAATTGTTGTTACACAGTATTTTGCATTATTGATTTAATAATTGTCATTACACTGTATTTTATATCATTGAGTCAATAATTGTTGTTGCACTGTTTTTAAAATTATTGAACCTAATAATTGTCACAGTAACATATGCACAGTAATTCACATTATTGAATCAATAATTGTCATTACACAGTAACGTATGCTTTATTTTACATTATTGTTATCTCTATTATGATGTTATTTAAACAGTTGTATTTCATTAATTTATTGACTTGATATCTAAGAGCTAACTATACTGTATTTATAACAATTAGTCATAATAATTGAATTGATAAAGTTATTTGTTTATAATATAAAGTTAGGTGATTATTAGGTGATATGAAATGAATGGTGTAGATTAAAGTGTGAATTATTGTTGAATAATTGAATTGATTTGTTTATAATATAAAGTTAGGTGATTATTAGGTGATATGAAATGAATGGTGTAGATTAAAGTGTGAATTATTGTTGAATAATTAAATTGATTTGTTTATAATATAAAGTTAGGTGATTATTAGGTGATATGAAATGAATGGTGTAGATTAAAGATAATATAATATTTGAAATGGATGGTGTAGATTAAAAGATGATCTTTAAATGAATGGTTTAGATTAAATGAATGATAAGATTTTTGGCTATAAATAGAAGCCTTAACTTAAGGATTTTTCATAAACTTCCTTACTTGTTCTTTCTTTCTCTCTCTAAATACTTCTTGTGAAAGTTCTCTCTAAGTGTGCTTAAGTCATCTTGAGTATTTGTGAAGATCTATAAGTATACGTGTACTGTTCAAGTTAATCAACCTCATTTAAATCAATATCCAGTCACGTGTTGAGGTAAGGGATACCATCTTTTTCATCTTCCATTATTCAAACATACTATGGTAAGGGATTATCATTATTTGATTCTCGATAATAATATTGTTTCTTCCTTACTCATAAGACGTGCCTTTTATTTCCATGTATTAAATTGTGGGAATAACCTTACGGAGCGGATTGCCGCCTGTTGGTGAATAACCTTTCGTATTCATTCATTATTAATCTCTGAGAATAACCTTACGGAGCGGATTGCCGCCTGTTTGGTGAATAACTCTTTGTACTCAAATTCTATTAAATTGTGGGAATAACCTTACGGAGCGGATTGTCGCCTGTTGGTGAATAACCTTTCGTATTCATTCATTATTAATCTCTGAGAATAACCTTACGGAGCGGATTGCCGCCTGTTTGGTGAATAACTCTTTGTACTCAAATTCTATTAAATTGTGGGAATAACCTTACGGAGCGGATTGCCGCCTGTTGGTGAATAACCCTTTGTATTAATTTCCTTCACCTTTTGTTAATCAAACCTGCTACGGTAAGGGATATTATTTTCTTTCATACTCCTAAATCGAAATTTATTATGGAACTATTGCTTCTATAATTCCTGAAAATATTATATGTTCCATAATAGTTGAACTTCATTATTTCAACTGAACCTTCCTATTTACGTGAACCTTTCTATTGAATTGTAACCGTTATTCTGAACTGTGGATCTTGAATTTCACTCCACATCATGTTGACAATTTGGACATTATTTGAATCTGTACAAAGTAAACTTCCGATACTTATTGTTATCCTATTTCTTCTGTTCATCATTTACATCATTCTAATCATCCAAAAATCAAGCTGTTGTGAATATCTGTGGCCGGGGGCACAGATGTGATATATTTGTTGAACAGATGATAGGTTAAAGGCGATATAATAGGTTAAAGGCGATACATCTGTTCGGTGTCTTTTATGGCACGTGGTGAATGTTCTCTTTGGCCCGTAGTGCAAAGATGAACTGTTGTTTGGTATGATTATGACCAAAGGCTGAATCTGGTATAATCATGACCGTTGGTGCTATATTGAATATCTTTGGCCCGTAGTACAAAGATGAACTGTTGATGTGCATGATTATGATCAGGAACTGTGAATTTGTATTATCTTGACTAATGATATTTCAGATGATAAAAGTTGATGATGTTTTTCCTAAAAAGAGAACCGAGTGGACATTATAGTCTGCATTATTCTTCTAATAGATTACTCATTCCGCTGATATTATTGATCTGAACGTTGTTTAAGAATTTAACTGCAGTTTTTGATATAAACCTTGTAGTCTATTGTATTCTATCAAGAACTCAACTGTTGAAGACTAATGATAATTTATTCGTCATTATCTTAGTCATGATATTCTTTACTGGGCTATTTGAGCTCACCCTTTCTTTTGTTCCATTGTTTTTCAACAGGAGATGAAAACATAACAGGGTCTAGCCGGGGAATGGAGTGAGGGTCCGAGGAATAGTTATCATAGTCTTCACGTTTTGTAAAATAGTGTGGCAATAATAGTGAAGACTTAGTTGTGTATTATTATACACTGTATTGTTGTACGTTGTGCTTTGTTGTAATAATTTTGTTGTAGTATTTTGACGACTCAAGTTTGGGCTGTGTGGGCCCAGATTTGGGGGCGTCACACATGAGGTCGGGTATTATGTGCCATTTGTACGGCTGGGATGTGAGAGACCATTAATCTCTTTTTAAAAAAAAAAAATTATAAAAAATTAATTTGATTCGTCAATTAACTTAACAGAATAATTTTTATATTCAAAATCTAACTCAGAAATTAAATTGTAAAATAATTATTATTAAAAAAATCCAAATAATCAAAATATTTCAATTAAAAAATTTAATTCAATTCGGTTAAGTTCATAAACGATTTTATTCGGTCTTTCCTCAATCCTAATTGCGGTGCAGCTCTTTGTGGGATTTTGTAATTCAACAGAGACAAGATATTCACGCACGGAAGAAAACGAGAGCACTATGTCATGCAATGCCTTTATAGTTTATACCCTCCCAATAACATTAGAAAAATATAAATAAAAGTCTTATTTGTTAATTTCTTTTTTTAAAATATAAAAACTCATTTTTTTATAATAATATAAAATTACATATTTTTATCACAACTTTTCATTATCATGTCATGTCATGAGTCATGACTAATGAAATACACTCAATATATTTAAAAATAATTTTGTAATAAAAAATCCTTAAAATTTATAAAATTTGCAAATTTATAAATTTGTGGACATAGGTGCTTACATAAGCTATGATCACATTCTATAAAAATTCAGCACAATTTTTTTGGGTAATAATATATGCACAGTTCCACACCCTAAACTACTAGTTCCGCACCTAACTATAATTAACAGAGCGTTTAGTTGGACAGAATGAAATTATGGTTAAAATTAGAATCAGATTATAATTGAATAAGAATAAAAAAAATTTATTTATCCGTTTAGTACATTATTTAAAAGTTATATTAAAATAGAATACAATAAAATATAATGACCAAAATATTCTTAACTAACTAACTAACTATATATATATATATATATATATATATATATATAGTCCCCTTCTCCAGCGAACCTTAAAAAACGAACCAAAGACGAACCGTCGCCTTTGCCGTCGTCTTTGGTATCTATGGCGACGGTTCGACCCGTCGCCATAGCCATGCACTCTATGACGACGGGTCGAACCGTCGCCATAGATACCAAAGACGACAGTTCGTCTTTGGTTCGCTTTTTAAAGTTCGCTTTTGAAAATTTTCCTATATATATATATATATATGTGTGTGTGTGTGTGTGAAAAAATGTATATACATAATCGTATAGTATACGATTTTCTATGACGACGATTTTTTTAGGCTATGGCGACAATTTAACTGTCACCGTAGATATTTTTGGTCTATAGCGACGGTTGAATCGTCGTCATAGACGACTGTACATTACACAACTATGTGTAATGTACACAACTGTACATTACATATTAATATTATAATACTATATTCATATATAATACTATAATATTTTACTATTATTATAATATAATATAAAGTAAATATCATGTATACTAATACATATAATATTATATGTTATATTAGATATTCTATATATTTATGTATATAATTATAATATTTTTTTAAAATATAATAATATATATATATATATATATAATACATTTAAAAAATATCATATTATATATAGTATATTAAATATTAAATATATTTATTATATGTTATAATATTAAATACATTTAATGTATTATAATATAAATTATAAACATATAATAATATATATAACATATAATATAATATATATCATATATACTCTATTAATATAATGTAATACAAAATTAATGTAATACAAAATAAATATAATATCTATTAATATGTATAATATATTATATTATATTATATATTTGTTTATAAAGTGAGGACATTTTTATCTTAATATTTTTTTTCTCATTCCTTCATTCATTGGAATTGCGATTCCTTAGAGAGGGGTAAGAAATTGCAATTCCAATGTGTAAAGGAAACGTGATTATGTCGAAATAACTATTTTGATCAAATTTAGCATATCAAACGTTGAAAATGAATTTTTGATTGAAATTGTGATTTTTTTCCTGCCCTCCATTCTGAATAAGTCTAAGTGCACAAATTCAAACACAAACTTCATCTTCACCATTAAAAAGTGAGATCTGGCACGAAAAAAGTGAGATCTAGCACGAAAATTCGTGTCAGATCCCACTTTTTAATGGTGAAGATTGAGTTTGTGTCGAAAAGTTGTTTATAGATTTGTCCTTCCATTCTTATAAATTAAACGTCCTCATAAGTAACTAATTTGCCCTTAATGAATGAGATTTCAATCGACTTATTTATCATTATGTAAGATGATTAAATACTACATAATATTTATCAAAAATAAAGACAAAATTATTGTCGCTCTAAGAAAATATAAAATATTCATGCAATAAAAAAAAATTGGACAAAATTTTTTTTTGATAACAATACTAAATAAAGTCTTTATGTGATAACGAAATAATTGAACTGATGAATAGTGTGCTAAGGATGAATGAATAATAGTGTATTCAATATTAATTTTGAAAAATAATCTTTTTTTAGCTTATTTTGTTTTACGACATGAAAATTTTATAGGTTGCAATGAGACGATTATAATGTTAAGTTTGTCTTTATTTTTTGATAAAAATTATGTAATTTTTAACTATCTTATATACTTTGTCTAAGTTGTTTTTCGTTTTATCGTTACAATGTATAATAAGATAAATGGAAAAATTGAAATATAGTAAATAAGTAAATTGAGTTCTTACAATCGAGCAGAAAATCCAATAGCTTTCAATACAAGTTAAAAGTAAAAGAATTATCCAAGAATTTCAAACATAAATTTGTAGTACTATTCTTAAAGCTTTTTCAGAAAGAAATATATATATTATTTCTCTTCCTTATTTATCTAATTTTAATGAGAAAAATATTTTCACTAAAGCAAGACTTAGTCAGATGAAAAAAGCATACTTAGACATGTGTAAAATAGAAATTGAAGCAATAATACAAAGAAAATTAATCAGACCTAGTCACTCACCCTAGAGTTGTACAACATTTTATGTTAATAAAAATACAAAAATAGAAAGAAGAGCACCTCGATTAGTTATTAATTATAAACCTCTTAATGATGCCTTAAAATGAATTAGATATCCTATCCCAAATAAAAAAGATCTTTTAGATAAATTACATGATGCTGTAGTCATTTCTAAATTTGATCTAAAATTAAGATTTTGGCAAATATAGATTGTTGAACAGGATAGGTATAAAACAGTTTTTACGGTACTTTTTGATCCTTATGAATGGAATGTGCTACCATTTGGAGTTAAAAATGGCCCTTCTGAATTCCAATATATTATGAATGACATATTTAACCCCTTTACCACATTCATTATTTATTATTTTGATAATATTCTTATCTTTTCATCTTCAATAAATCATCATCTTAAACATTTAAATATTTTTAAGAATGTTATTATCATAAATGAATTAGTCATATCTGCTCCTAAAATGAAACTCTTCCAAACTACAGTGAAATTTCTTGGACATGCTATTAATAATGGAACCATTATTCCTATAGACAGAAGTATTGAGTTTGCCTCTAAATTTTCAGATGAAATAAAAGACAAGACTCAATTATAGAGATTTTTAAGAAGTCTTAATTATATCCGAGATTATTATTCTCAATTATCTAAAGATCCTGTCATATTATTTACCAAACTACAAAAGAATTCATCACCCTGGACTGACCAACATACACAAGTTGTAAAACTAATAAAATCAAAAATAAAACAATTACCTTGTTTATCTCTACCTAACTGTGAATGGAAGAAAATTGTATAAACAGATATTTTCAATCAAGATTATAAAGGAATTCTTAAACAATGGAATCCTAACAGTAAAAAAGAAGAACTCTTAAGATTTACTTCAGGAACCTGGAAAGGAGCAGCCTTGAATTATCCTACTATTAAACAAGAATGTTTGGCTATAATTAAATGTGTTTTAAAATTCGAAGATGATATTTTAAATAAATATTTTCTTATCCGAGTTGATTTTTTTCAGTAAAACAGATATTTAAGAAAGATGTTCAGAATTTTGCTTTTAAACAAATATTTGCCTCTTGGCAAAATATATTATCAACATTTGACTTTGATATCGAATATATCAAAGAAAAATATAATTTTTTATCTGATTTTTTAACTAAAGAATATTTGCAGGGTTCATGACCAACCGAGGCTAAAGCCGACGAGACCGTGGCAGATGATATCAACAGTATAAAACATAATTTTCAAGTTTAAATATCAAAACAGAATCTAGCCAAACAGAAAAAAAAAATTATGCTAACACCAGAACCACAATATTTTCTTAACGAAAATATTGAAGAGAACTCTATATTGAAACAGCAGATGAAAAATAGATAAATGATCCATGGGAAATGAAAAGACGATATTTAACGATTCAATAATTTTCTCTTCATTTTGATCAGTATAAATATATTTATAAACAGATAATTCTTGAAACAGTAGTAATGAAAATTAAACATACCCTTCATGATCCCTCTAAAATCAGTAGTCCAATCACTTTTAGCAAAGCTACTATCAGAAATATTATGCCTATCGCTAATCGGGGCATTATTGAAAGTAAAATGCCCTTAAGCCAATCACATTTTATGTGATAAGCATATACTTTGTAATCTTGTTCATTTATTAATAAAAGTATCAAGGCATTTATTTATTCATGATTAATTACTTGAATTAATCAAATGGATAAACCCATAGTTTTTTAGCAATACTTTTAGAACCATGATGAGGATCATGCTAATGAGATCTAAATTCAAGATAGCTCAAAACTAAAATTATTCATAATCGTTGGATCACTAAAAAGGGGATTAGTAGATCCGGATAGATTGGTACATACTATGCTTGCTCTTATGAAGAGGATGATTGATCTCATAATCATTTGTGTAGAGACACTAAAGCAAGTATGTAGGTGCTTATTAGAGAATAAGTTCACTGAACGTGACTCGCTCAAGGAACACCTAATGGAGTTTTACTCGTCTGTCAATAGGAGTTCCTTATGTGATAGTCGTACAAGTGATCCTTAGACTTGAGATCATCTTAGTATCTTGTGTGTACTAAGTTATACTTTGACATATTCCTTAAGACCTATTGGTATATCAAATGATATGATTGGGTATAATAAGGTACACATGGAGATAGATGAATGATCAACAAAGGATCTACCACTTCTAGTAAAGGGGAAAAATGTCCTATGCGATTCAATAAGTGACAACTCAGAAATCCCTGGCCAGGGTTGAATGGAATTAGAAAGGAGTTTCTAATTTACATTAACTAGAGTTGTGTATTTGCGAATTGAAATGCATATAATCAAATAAATAAGACTTGACAGAAATTCCGTGTCTTATATTTGATTGGGACATTGTATGGTAGAAGGATTGAATTGTACGGTAACTATTTGCTGAAAGGTTCTTTTACGATCAAATGTTGAAATCTATATTATCTAGAAAGTCGACTAATCGCTAAGGGGGCTTACCCTTATTGTGGAATAATTATTTATTCTGAATTAAAGAGTTAATTCGTAATAAATGAATTAGAATTGTTCTAATTTATTTATTATACAACCGGTTTAATATGGAGAACCTAAAGGGTCACACCGCAAAAGAGTAATATTTATTTTAGAAGTGGATGACATAATTGTAATAATAAATTAAGTATGTTTAATTTATACTATGGTGATAGAATAAATTAAATAGCTTAATATTTATAATTTAGTATTTTAGAAATACTAATTATAAATTAATAAGAGGAGTCTTATTATTATTATTATTACTATTATTATTATTACTAGTATTATTATTTAGTTCCTAAATGATTTAGGAATTAATTAATAAATAGTATTATTATTATTAAATAATTAAGTTCCTAAATAGTTTAGGAATTATAATTATAATAATTAATTAATTTACTAAATGGTTTAGTAATTAATTAATAAGTAGTAATATTATTATTAGTAAATAATTAAGTTCCTAAATAGTTTAGGAATTATAATTATAATAATTAATTAAGTTACTAAATGGTTTAGTAATTAATTAATAAGAAGTACTCTCATTATTAAATAATTAAGTTCCTAAATGGTTTAGGAATTGTAATTAATTAATTTAGTTCCTAATTAAATTGGGAATTAAATTAAAACCCTAATCCTAAATAGTTTAGGAGGGTTGACTAGATCTATAAATAAGAGGAGTCTTATCATAGATTAATGTTACACACTCTTTCATTAGATTAGAGAGAGTACTCCATAATTCTCTAGATCTAAGAGTTAGAGAGAGAGAGAGAATTAGGGCTAGCCACCCATGGTTTGGAGAAACCAAGATCCACTTCTTTAATTCACAGATCCATTGGTGGATCACCTCTAGAGACTCAACACTTGGGGAGCTAACATTGATCCGTGGAATCTAATCGGTGAATTTGAAGAAGAACATGAAGGATTAAAGGGAGATGAACTTGTTCCCGTGGAAGCTTGGTTCTACAAAGGTATAAATTCTTTTATCCTTCCTCAATTAATAATAATCGCATAAGAAAGATCCGGGTTATTGGTTTGTACAAAAAATTTTAAAATCTGATTTTTTGCTTCCGTTGCGCTTATATAATATGATTATATGTATGCCATAATTTTTGCAAACCAACAACATTCACCCGCACACTACCAGACAACTTGATCTTAGTAACAGAGAAACCAAACACAGTTATTGGGATTACATTGATGCTTTTACCAATGTTTTCTATGTCCAGAAGTTATCAAAAACGAGCTACCAAATTAGTTCCTCGTTTAGTGGGACAAATTTGGTATGACCATAGAAACTTTACCATAACATATAAAAGAGGCATCTAGAGATTAACAACTAACCTATTCTCACATACCAATAAACATTAATATTTTCATGTCCAAATCATTAATTCATTTTATCATTCGATTTGGTCTTCCATGAATTTGGAAATGAAATTTTTAATGTGACTACCAAAATAAAATTCTCCGTCTTAAAAGAGTATTTTATACCAGATGATGTGATAAAGGGATGAACCTTTCTCTAGCAGAAATAGTTCAAAAAATAAAAGAACACACCAAAGCTTGTTTGGATGTTATTCCAAAAGTACTCCCACCTTAACTAGCCAATCCTCTTGTCAAAATCCAAACAAAATTAAGATAAAAGTATCTTAATTTATCTGAAACATAATTAATTGTCAAAAGTATAGATTACATGAAAAATCAGTTCTTTTAATCTCTTGTTAAGGATGATGTTTCCATGAAATCCTCTACCAATACTCTAGTAGAAAATCCAGAGCAAGACGACAATGAATTTAGTATTCTTGTAGGAAAAAGAATACTATGATGTCAAAAAAAATAGAACAAGATAAAAAAAGAAAAAGAAAAGTCTAGATCATGCTCTGCAACAGATAGGGGGTCGCCAAAAAACAACAAAAGGTTCCCAACAGTACATCCACTTCCAACAGTACACCCACTTCACCAAACAAGTTTGCGTCTACTTTAATTAAAGTAAAGATGCACTGTACTAAAATAAATGAAAAAATTAAAATATAGTAAATAAGTAAATTGATATCTCATTTATTAACGATAAATTAGTCACTCATTTAATTGTAAGTGTATAACTAGTAATTTAGGGTGTGCATATATTATTATCTTTTTTTTAATGCAATCAAGGAAATTATAAAATATATATTTTTAATGAAAATTAAAAAAAGGAAATTAGTTTTAAGTTGACAATTATTTTTATTCTTTTTTTTTATTGAGTGTATGTCTCTGTGTATTTTTACATAAGAAAACAGATAAATTGCGTGTGTTAATTATCCTATTTCCCACGTAGGTCGGTCTCGTATATTTTGTACTGCAGTACTTGAATCAACAACTATAAGAAACCTTTAGAAGTAAATTAATTCTCACTTAAAATACAAGGAAAGAATTCAGTTTATTTTACCTCACTTGATTGGAAGGCCGCCATTAATTTTATATGCGTTGCCACTCTCAGACTCCTCCTAGTTCAATTCTTCCGTGTAGTAATTAACTTAATTGTGGAGGGATATGGTATATAATAATCTATATTTAGCACCCAAAAAAATTCATTACCTTAATTTCTACTTGTTATTTTTCTGATAAAATCAAGCCCTTTCTCCATTTTCCTTTTCCTTTTCGGATTAATTTGTCAAATCCAGGCTTAGTGTAAAATATTCATATTGGAAAAAAGAAAAAGAAAAAGGAAGAAGGATAAAATCCCTCAGAATTGAATAGAAATTTATTTAATATTGTCACTGATTACACCTAGGTTATGTTAGTTTGCAAGAATTACAGATAAAATTATTAATCACAATGTTTTGTTTGTTTTTAAATTTAGAATTGAGACTATTAGTCTAGTAATTATAAAATAACTTAATAGTTATGAGATTATATTTCTTGACTGAACATGGAATTACATAATTCTCCATATTAAGTCAGTTTATAAAATCTGGACTAATTGTCTCAAATTTAAATTTAAAAATAAACAAGACACTTTGAAGTAATAGTTTTATCCTAAGTGTAATATTTACAAATAAATATAACCCTTCGGATTATAATTCATATTTTGAGACTATAATTTTTATAAATAAATGTGGCCTCAAGGACCGTAGTTTTTATTGAAAGATGAAAATGTTCAATAATTCAATTTATTTATTTTTTACAATTATTCAAAATAACAATTTAACAGGACATTCGATATTTTATCAAAATTATTTTCAAGCAATTCATGTCAATTCGTTGGGCAGCACTGCAGCAGGAATATGGTGTACTTGCTCCTTACTAAAATGTCATTAGATCAACATTGATTTTTAGAAGTAAATTTAAGAAGTTTTTAAATCTAAAATGTTCATAATTCAATTAACTTTGAAAGCAACAAATTTCATGATAATAATATTTTTTAAAATAATTTATAATATTTATATTATTTTATATTATTTTAAATTTAAAAATATATTAAATTAACTTTTAAAAAACAATATTAATCTTTTGTTTTCTTGCATACCCCAAAATCCTATTCTCTCTCTCTCGTCAATTTCAGCTCAAATTCGTCGCTCCATTCCACTGATTCTCACCATCATAATCACCATTCACCACCATAACCATGGTTGTGACAATTACGGCGAGCTTTCTTCAATTCCCAAAGACCATTTAAATGCCTAATTTCTTGAGGGGGAGATTTGGAGCTATGTTGTTGCTCTGCGATATTTATCATTTCTCGCTGCTGCTTTCTGGTTCCTAAGCCCTAGCCCTTTGTGAAGTCTCCTCAGCTAGCTAGTTTTTCTAGTATTTTTTGTTCTGTTTTTGCCCTAAATTTTATTAGCTTCCCCTCTTTTATTGCTTATGTTGTTTATTGTTACCTTCCCCTCAGTAGGAAGATGAGTATGAACACAGAAATAGTAGAAAGGAAAGACATTAAATTATATGAGCAATAAATATAGCCTAAAGATATTGTGGAGTTGCCAATCACAGTCCATGTAGTTTGCACTAAACATTTTTAGTAAAACTTTTCTGCATAAAGATTAACAAAATTTTCACCAGGAAAAAGATATTTGTATCCAATATTTGCTCTTTCATTCTTGTACACCAGGAAAGGAGAGATGGAGAAACCATTTTAAATAATAACAGCATTTGCTAGCGGTGAATATTATACATGAAAAGCCTCAGAATGTTCTCCTGTAGTCTAATTCTCATCATTAGTTAAGGTTGTATTCTGCACAAGTAGTTGTCAGATAAATATACATCTTGGACACACCTTTTCAAACTTGGAATGTAATGAATGGAAGATCCTAAGATGTCTTAGAATTTGAAAACCAATTATTGAGAATTAATTTTTTCCCTATAGTTCTCACTTTAAATTCTTTGAGCATTAACTTATCTACTATGTCAAATTGTCAATATTAATACTGTTCAAAGTTTGAGAGAGAGATTTGTCTGATGCAATGACAAAAGTTTGGGTAATAACCAGTTAAAGCTTTGAACATGAGAGCTGGTTGTTTGTGCTAGTAATAAAGAGTTCATCCCTCCAGTAAACATACCTTAGCGGTCCAAAATTACCAATAAAACTTGATGCTTGAAAATGAACGTTCCTTACCTTGTGCTCACATTACATAAGTCATTTTACTAACAAAATATTATTTTATATGGATATAAATAGGAGCATTTGGTGTATTGATACCTGTCACATCCTTAATGTGGCTTTTTTCATGGATCATGGATTACTTTTTATGCAAATTATAAGGTATGAACTTCATGTCAAAAAGATATATATATATATATATATATATATATATATATATGCTATTAGATTCTTCTATTTCATAGTTAAATGCTTCTCGTTAAAAATAGAATTGTTCTTGAAAATGTGTTGCTTTTTCGCCATGTTTTCTTAGTGCTTGTGTCATGCACTGTCCTTGTCTTTGCTTCATGTACAATTGTCTTGTGCTGAATTGGTATTTATCTTCTTGTTCTCTTCAAGCTTTAAAAAAAAATTCTTGAAAAACTATTCACTAATTTCTTTGTGTGCTGCAGAGCTGTTGTAAATCACAACCAAGACCTTCCATGCGTTTCAGTTGAAGTTTCGAAACTTACCTGGTAGATGTCTTTCTGCAACATTATCTAGAACTGAGGTAATTTTTTGTGAAGTAGTACATTAAGAACTTCCTATTGCTCAATGTATTTCTGTCTCATATTTATCCTCAAACAATGTGTTTGTTTCAATTTTTGGGGCAATTAGATGATTTCACCATTTCTCTTGGCGTTGATAAAAGTGTTGCTTTCTAGCAATGTGTAGAACTTGAATATTTTCAGTTCCCCACTGCAGTTATTTGGATATGGGAAATTATACCTTAACCCAATATGATGGAATTTTAATATTTTCTTTTTGTTTGGCATGAGCATAGCGGTGTGCTGACTTCTTCTTTTTGTGATCTCAGTAAATTTGTACCTATCCCCTATCCTGATCCATGTGGTGACAAAGACGGCGTCCCATATTCATTGTAGAACTTGGAAATAGATTTCCCTGCTTCGCGACTACATTTATTTTATTGACTTTTTATTGTTCATTCTTCTTTTAGTAGAATATTATCAGGTGATTTTACTATTAATCATATCGAGTTCAAATATTGTATTGGTATGCGTATAATTAGGATTATTGCCAGCATTAATTAGTAAATTCCAAGCCTTGAACTTCTTGTTTTCTGTTTCCCATCCAGCACGTTGTTTTCTCATATCTATAATTCTGAAAACTTCTCGTATTCTCTGGAGGCATATCTAAACACTGCATTTTTGTTTCTTTTGTAAGAAGTCATTATTGAGAAACTCAAGTGAACAAATTTTCATACATTGTGTAAGGGGAGGCCTTGTAATAATTAGTGATGGTATCAATGATGCCCCAGCATTTACTGCTGCCACAGTGGGGCTTGTGCTAGTTCAGCGTGCTAATGCAACTGCTATAGCTGTCACAGATGTGCTCTTACTGTTAATCAATAGATCTGCTGTTCCATTTTGTATTGTTAATTCTCGTCAAACAACTTCCCTGTATGCTTTTTCATCATTTTATGGATTTTTGTTTTCCATCATATTATCTAATCATCTTATGGGTTTTTGTTTTCCATCGTTGTTATGGCATTTACAGTATCAATGCCGAGATAAGCAATAACTCCTAAGGCGAGGTTATATTATTAATTCTTCAAATTTTTAGTGAACATGCATTCAAATTGAGGTATTTGTATAGGTGTATAAGAAGATTTATCTTCCTTTTCCTGGCATGTAAACTAGAAGGTTCTCTTTTTGGCTATTCTTTAATCTATTCAACATATAACACGTAGTCTAGTACATGATTGTTCAGAGTTAACCTTGTTCGCCTCATGCTTCTTCTTGATTGTGTTTAATGTGTCCTTACCATAATCCTTGCTATATCGTCTAATGTGAACTTGTGATTTCTGAAAATTAACGCACGTGTACATCTAGCTGATGTTACCAGTAGAGAATCAAATACTACAATAAACCTATAAAAATAGATAAATAACTAAAGTGACCGGCTTTCTGTCCTATGGCTATTGCTTACTCAGAGCAACCTTTTCAAGCATTAAGGTTTCAGTTGTTGAATGCATATATTATGGAGTGTCCAAGAGATATTGTTGGACTTGTTTGTTCTCCCTTCTTACCGCTTATTCGCGTTGATACTAGAAATGCAAGATAATATTTGCAAAGATGAAAGTTACAACCTACTTTTTTCTTTATTAAGTTGTAGCATTTATCACACAACTCCATTGCTTCATCATCATGTCCTGTGATACATATATAGTTGCTGTTTCGTGATAGATGTACTCTTTTAGTTTGTCTGGATTCTATAAGTGCTCTATATGATCTGACTTGGTCATGGAGGGACGTTTCTCATGCACATAGTCCATAATTTGACTTTTATATTTATGTTACTAAGGAGACGCGGCAGCACCCAGAGCACCATCCAGGTTGTACCCTTGTAGCTAACCTCAAAGTTAGGTTGTAGATACTTGTAAGCCATGTTTTGATCATAATAATTATATTTGATTATTGTGCATAGGATTTTGAAATTTTAGAATCAGAGGATGTTTATTTCCTTGATTGAAAAAGGTTATTCTTTGGCTTGATAGAATTTTAGTGTAAATCTTCCTTGTAAATTTGTCTCTCTAGTATATGCAGACTCAATAAAAGATGGTATTTATTATTGGATTTTATTGCAGTATTTCATAAAGATCATTGACATGGAAATGCCCCCCTTTCCAGTAGATGTCTTAACGGATAACTGAAAATGAGGGGGCAATTGAAAATCTCTCTTGATATGATCAGTCAGTTAGTTAAGGTATCGGGCCGTTAGGATTGAAATTTTCATACTATGGAATATCTCTTCTCCCTCCTACTCCTAAATTACAACCTAACCACCATATAAAATATAATATATCAGTTGAAACATAACGGTTAATTAGTTATCTTTGGCGAGAAGGCCTTTCTTTACCGACATCATATGATCATTCATTTTCCTAGAGCAATATAGTCAAATTATTAGTATGCCTCAATATCAACATTCATTTTCTAAGGAAGGGAGGGAGGGCAGACGGATAACCACCCCAGAAAAGATGCAGTAAACTTTAAAAACAGTACGTGCGTATGGTGAAATTATATAACTTAAAAATGGACTGAATATATAATTAAAAGATGATAATAATAGTATTTATTTATTTTTCATTTCTCTTTCAATTTTTATCTTCCCCACTTAAGGCTCTCTTCGCTGCCTGCTTGCCTGAAGAGAAGATGTTGGATGGATAACAAAAGTTTTGTTCACATTTTCAATTTTCCTCTCATTTCCCCTCTTTTCTCTCTGTACAATGACCAAAATTATTATCCGGGTGAGACGAAAAAGAAGAAAAAAACAAAAAGTTTGTTTCTTTCTTTTCTCATCATCCCAAAACTTAGTCTCTGGTTTTCTTTGGAGTTCATTTCGGTTGATTGAGCTTAAGTAATTACCAAATTCCTACTACTCGATCTTACTCATTCCGATCCCTTTCCCAAAGCATTCCTAAATGTTTCTACATAAGAATTATTTGCCTGCTGCATGCACACTCCTATCCCAATCGCATTTTGATGTTGTTGATCAAGCCCAGCCATGTAATTTCTCACCTCCTTCCTTATCATCTCATGCATCACCGCCAAAAATTCTGCTTTAAACGGCATAAAAGCCTTCTCCTGCTGTCCCACTGCCGTCTGTGGCGGTGGAGCGGCAAACTCCACATCCCGGTGAGTAACCGGACCCTGATTCATCGGCGGCGTTGTTAATAGCAACGATCCAAACTTATCTATCTGGTTATTTTCTAGAATCATCGGAATCTGTTGCACCGGTACTGATGGTCGCTGACTAGAAACCGGGATCGGAGCTAATTTTGACGCCTGAGGGATTACCTGTGCCGGGTTAGACGACCTAGTTGACTCGGTAACGCGATTTGATAACTCACTCAAATCGATTCCAGGAAGAGACAAAGACAAAGAAGTTAGAGGATCGTTGTCGGTAGACGACGTCGTTTCCACGTACTGCACAAAAGCACCACCTGTCCTTGCCACTGGTCGGTACACATGAGTACACGACGTCGTAACGTGGAGGCTCGAATCACTAGCATCAGATCCTGACGGACTCCCCGGACTCAAGTAAAGCCCGGAAACCGGTACTGCTGACCCGGCACTAACCGATCGCTTTAACGGCTGCGGATTCGGAAAGTCGTCAGCTTCATCAGAACTCATGGAAGAACACTTCCTTTTCAAAGTGGAGTTCCAGTGGTTTTTTATAGCGTTGTCAGTCCGACCCGAAAGGAGACGGGCAATAGTGGCCCATTTATTACCAAAGCGAGCGTGGGCTCTAACGATGGTATCGTCCTCTTCGGGAGTGAAGGCCCGGTGCTCAACCTGGGGGGACAGCTGGTTACACCATCGCAACCGGCAGGATTTACCGGATCTACCAGGTATTGATTTGCTGATGAGAGACCAATTTCGTGGGCCGTGTTTTTGAACCAGTTGCTGTAGCATTTCGTCTTCTTCAGGACTCCATGGGCCTTTGATCCGATCCATATCTCTCTTTGTGTTGGACATTATTTCTGGTCTGGAATAAAAACTTGCAGTTTTGAAAGATTTTCAGTTTTGTTGGTTATGGAGTTTATAGAAACGAGGGTTGTGGCCGAGAGAATATAAATATATATATATATATACTACATGAGAAGGAAGAGGTGGGGGTATATAAGGGGCGAGGGGATAGGGATGACCGGTTGAGCTGGTAAACGGAAAGGAGTTGGAGGCGTCATGTGCACCGCTTCTACCAGGCAAGAGGTTGCATTTGGGGATATGGGAAACAACTGGCAACGGACACGCGTCACATCAAAGACCTTCACTGATTCACACACTCAATTACTCACTCTCTGTAACCTCTTTCTCACAATTCCCCTGGGCAAGCGTTTGTTTTCACAATTTTCTTTTTCCTCCCAACTTGTTTCATTTAATTTTATTTTTTAAACTATAATCGTTGTTACTGGTTTCCCAAAAATAATGATAAAACTCTAATCATATTTGGTCAGGGAACTATATTTCTATAAATATATTTATATTTTCGCCATAACCCTCTTGCATTGATAATGGAGTATGAGTTCTCAAATTATTTTTACCCTACGATTTGTCGCCGATTAATAATTATAATTCAAATTTCAAACTTTTAATACATTTTAAAACGACGTTGTTTTAATTAAAATATATTATTTAAAAAAATATGTTATTTAAGAGGTATATTTTTGAACCGTCTTTTATATATATATATATATATATATATATATAAACACACACACGAGTAAAAAGTATATTAGATAAGATAAGTTATTTTAGGTAACTTTTAATATAACATCATTTGATCGTTAATTCAATAATTTAACTGTTCGGTTGCAACGAGCAGTATAAAAATATGGAATTATATACAAAATTATTTGATTTGAAATTATGCATTAGCAACTTATAATAATTAAAGTTATTAAAATTTGAGTTGTCGAAATATATATTTATATACAAATTATTTACTATTATTATAAAAATAATATTTGAATATTTTAAATCAAACAAAATTTTACTTAATCTCATATTTTTATGCTCATGCATCCGTTCGATTAGATTATTATGTTGACGATTAAATAATATTGTATTGAAAGTAACCTAAAATAACTTATCATCGTACCTTTTGCTCTTTCTTTATATACTCTTTCTTTATATATAGATAACAAGGGAGGTGAGCGTAATGATGTTATTTTACATAATTAAAATGATAATTTTTTAATTTTATAAAACATTGTTATTATAAAGGATACCTCATTTAAAATACAAGA
Organism: Hedera helix; assembly: GCA_947179155.2. Lineage (NCBI taxonomy): Eukaryota > Viridiplantae > Streptophyta > Magnoliopsida > Apiales > Araliaceae > Hedera > Hedera helix. Next base: position 42,544,394 of record OX359270.1, on the reverse strand, counting down.
TAACTCTTAGTTCTCGTATTCTAATATACGGTTCAAAAATATATATTTTAAATAATTTATTTTCTTAAGTAGCATATTTTTATTAAAATAACGTCGTTTTGAAGAATCTTGATGACATTTTCGTACATAAAAAGAAAACAAGTGGAGTTGCGTAATATCATATCTTCTTTTAATATATTTTTTTTTTTTAAAAAAAATTCAAAACAACGTCATTTCAATAAAAGTGTGTTATTTAAGAGAGATATACTATTTAAGATATAAACTTTATATCCGTCTTCTATATATATATATATATGATACGTTGTAATTCAATTTTTATCCATGTTATTTACAAAAATCCCTTTTCTAAAATAAAATTATTATTACTATTTCTAAAATAACATAATCTTATTCCATAAGTTTAATAAGAAAATTTTGACTTAATGTTATAAAATATTTTTATAATGTGTATGTTAGTTTTTTTTTTTTTTTTTTTTGCGCAGCTTATTTGTATAGAAAGTGATATGATTAATAGTAAAATTAATTTTTCTAACAGGTAATTTCAAGTGAATGTGAGGTTTATTATGTATAGGACAAAAAAATTGTGAAAAAAAAAATCAGTTAGTAATAGAATAATGAAATTGTGATAAATGATTACTATCTCTTCAGGGTGCCAAATAGAGAGCGTCCGAGAGAGGCTCCGAGGGGGGAGCGGGGAGCCTATATGATAGGATCCGCAAATAATCATTTGAAAGTTGTCAACAGTAGTATTTGTTAAGCTGTTGTTTTAAAATTAAACAAGTTTGTTTGTATTAGTTTTTTTATAAATATTTAATAATTTTTTATTAACATATATTTATTAGTTTTTATAGATATAATACATATATAATATTAATAATTTGAATTAATATATTCTACTACAATTAAAGAGAATTTGATTACTTTTCTTACCGTGTACTTAAAAATTATAAATTAATTGTTAAGAAGGATTTTTTTTTATATATTTACAACCATAATTTAAGAGAAATTAAGTGCATTTATTTAATTGAAATCATATATAATTTTTAATATGAGAGAAATAAATTTTGTATATTCTTTTCTTATAATTTAAGATAAATTAGTTATAGTTATTAATTATCATATTAAATATAATAATAATTATTTAAATTAACTTATTAATTAAAACGAGTTAAAGTTAACTCAGGACGATTAAATTGATTTTGTTTATATATAAATTATTGAAGTATTAACTAGGTTCACAAAAATAAAATATGAAAAGGGAAGGAGAAGGTCTTCTTTTTTTCTTTTCTTTTTTATGGGAGGTCTTCTCTCGTATAACCGAAATCATCACAACATTAATTAGTGAAAACGAAAGGGAGGACGAGTAACGGTTGACGGGGGATGAGGTTTGACCGAAAGAAAACAGAGGGACCGACAGGCTGGAGAGCATTAGATTGATGGATATTTATCTATACAATAATATAAGGGTATACAACGAATTGATTTAGTCTAAAAAAATAATAATTAAATTATTTAAATTGATTATAAAATATTAAAAATTAAAATTATTTAAATTTTTATTTCGTAATCAATTATTAATTTAATAGATTATTAAATTAATCAATCGATTTAATTGATTATAAAACGTAAGCATAACTAGTCTCGGTTATATATTCCTTCATCATCACCTGGCCAAGTTTGTTATGGATTTAATGCTCAACATGAAATGCTCTTTGATGAGAGTTGAATTATTAGGATAGTGAAGGATTAGTCTCTCTCTCTCACACACACAGATCATAACAATACTTGATGCAATTGCAAGTTGTGATGGCATTGTTGCTCATTCACATGGTATCTAGAAAAATAAAATCCTTGTCAAACATAAATAAGATTTTATTTTACCTTTGAAAGTCTTGTCCCTAGTATAGTTTTTTTTATGCGTTACTGTAGACGTTTAATTCTCGTTTCTGCTGAGATCACCTATTAGTAAGATATTTGTACACGTAACAAACCGTTATCACCTCACAAAATAGTCACGGATTGGGCCGTCCGGAGATACTCCGGTGTGAGGGTAAGTTCAAGCGGTTAACATCACAATGAAGCACCTAAAATATATGCTGTAATTTGAAAGATATTTGATAGTTTCTATGTATTTTTTTTATAGGAAAAACTCTTATCCCTATTTTTCTGAGATATAACTTGTATATATTAATCCATGTATCGTCGAACGTCTCATCATTCTTTTATGAGTGGATACATGACGTTTTATACCACTTACTCCAATCGGTCCAATAAGAAGAGATTACTAACATGGGCTGCCATGTGACTCACAGTCTGTGAAAATTGATAAAATGGTCCAAATGTCCCATCAATCATTCCCATCAGTGAAAAGAATAGAAGGTAACTTTGTAACCAGGCTTGTTGAGAGATAGAAATGATCCAGTCCAAAATATATATGAAAATAACCCTAGATCCATAATTAAAAATATAAAGTTCAATGAATTATATCCCAACAGTTACTCTGTGTTTGTGTTTTAATTATCCTTATAGAATTTATAAAAGTAAGCATTTTATAACACCTGGAGCTGTTATGCAGCATGCTTTATCTATTTTTAAAAGTAGAATAGCTAATTATTTAAGCTTTAGTAATGGAGGAAATTATTTCTTATTATTTACTTTTTTTGGGTCATGTTTCCACTTTCCAATTGTTATCTTTTCTTACTACCGCAAAGGCAATGGATTCAGATTATCTTTTATGTTGACAGGTAACTAGTGTGATTTATCACCCAAAAGATAGTTGCATGATAACTGCTTCTGTGGATGGCACAATTCGGGTTTGGAAAACTTGAGTACAATTGTAAAGCAGCTTTTAAAATTTAGATTACCACCGAATCTAGGCATATTTTAAATTATTCATTCGATTTGGTCAGTTTTGATATTTTGAGAAGTCAAATAAAATCGGTCGAATTAATCTCGATTTTTCAGTTTTACAGTGTTTGATTTTTTTAATTTTGTGTTTTTCGGTTTAAAATAGTAACAATTCAGTTTGATCCAATCAATTTTTCATTTTTTTCCGATTTTGTGTGCACCCCTTACAATGATGATATTTATCATTATAAGCATATAGAATTAAAATTTCGCCAGTGTATATACAAGTTATATTATCATCATAATATTTTATTAATTATGTTGGATATTATTATTTTTATTTTAATAACTTATCATAATTTTAATATTGTTAAAATATGTATTATTAGTATACTAAATTTTAACTCTTTAAAATGATAAATCTAAATTAATAAGATCTTTGTCTAGTTTTTAAGACTATAGTCTATGATATATTTAGATTTTACGTTTGATTCTTATTTATTTGAGTTTTAATAGTATAATTAGTCCTTGACCGTAAAATTATATTATATTCTTCAAAATAAGATTTGAAGTAAAAAAATAAATTTATAAATAAAATTTTAAGTTTAGTTTGTGAGTTGTAATAATACGGTTTGCACTTGATTATAATATAATGGGACTTTAAATATAAAATAATAATAATAAATATAAGATCGAGTTTAATTTGTGAGATATACTCGTATAATTTGTACTTGATTATGAGATATATTATATTTTTTTAAATGGGACTTTAAATAAAAATTAAACTAATAAATATAAGATCTTGTTTAGTTTTTTAAAGACATTATGATGTAATTTATTTAATTTTTTAATACAATAAATTTTATATAATAATATTTTTTAAGTTATTTATAATTTTCCTAGTTGTATTGTACAAAATTAAATAATTTCATACATCATATTTATTTTAAAAATTAATACTAATTATATATTTTAAAATAAAGGGAAAATGTATTTGAAATTGCATTGTATAATTTTATAATATATTTACATGGTGTGCAACTAGTATTTAAATGAGACTATCACTTAACATTTGCGTATAAACACTTTTTATCTATCAAATACTTTTCTGTATACTAAATGTGAACTTGCAGTTTGCACTAATTAATATGAAACAAAATAAAATGGAAAAAAATAGAACTGAAATCAATTCAAGCAAATAATCATTTATTAAAATAATAGAATTTGAGGTCTATATATTTTCTCTAAATTAGTGCATTATTAATATTACACATAAAACCACTATTATTAATTATAAGCATGATATCCATGTACGGACAAGTGTTTGAAATAGTAAATTTATTTATTAGAACCTGTATATGGTATATTTATATAATCAATACTAATCAACATAATAATGATTTGGATTATTAAGAGTATCAAACACTGCAGAATGCATACCACTATTTTTAATTGACAAATGATAAAATTAAATGTAAAAAAATAGAGTTTTAATATCACAAAATAAATAATTGTTTTCCGATTGGCCTAATGTGTGTGTAAAAAATTTAAAATAATAAAATGTGAATCACTTTTTGTGCAGGGTAATTGTATAATTATTCGACGGTGATGCGATAACATAGTCTTGACAATAAGAATGACAAACCCAATTACTATAATAGTCTCAATAACATAATTGAAATTGGGGAGCAATTATTTGTATATAAAAGTCAATAACAAAAATTTATTCAAAGTCAATTCCTATTGAGACTGTTTTTTGATTCTATAATTTAAATTGAAGAGTAACTTTTTATATTTAAAATTAATTAAGAAAATGTATTGAAAACTAATTTTTATTTAGTTAGATCAAATTAACTTAATTAAAATTAATATGAGTTAAGTCCGTGAATACTGTTTACATTTTAAATACAAGAATAATATTAGTAAAATGAAAAGAAAAATAAAATGAATGATAAAATATGGGAATCGGTGGGGTGAGGTGGCAGAAAGCGACAAGAACGGTCGCCGAATCGGAGGGAGAATCATGACTGGTATTTTATAATTTTGTTATGATTAATGATCTATGTAATAATTATTTTTATATTAAATTATTATTTTTATATTAAATTATTATATTAGTCATTACATATAATAAAGCGCGGTATTTTTTCAAACAATCCATCCTGTCTTTATAATCTACCTCGTCTTTTTATATAAAATTTTATTATGAGTAATGACTCATACAATAATATATACAATGACTTAATATAAAAATGATGAAATTCACAATATAAAAATGATAAATTTCACCATTTTTATATTAAATTATTATACACATCATTACAAGGGTCATTACGTATAACAAAACTCTTTCCTGCAACAGCCTTCTCTAATTTATCTCTCACCTCTCATGGGTAGTATAATCTTTATTTATTTGACTTAATTAAACATTATTTCCTTGAGAATGAGTATAAATATATAATATTTAAATATTATATTTATCTTAATTATTAACAAATAAAATATAACATTAAAATATATAACATATCTTATTTTTTAATAATTAATATAAATATAATATTTAAATATTGTATATATACACTTATCCCTCACTCGAATCGATAAAAATACAAGTGATAAAGAAAAGATAGTTTAGGAAGGCTCCGCATCCATTAAATGAAAAAGAAAAGAAAAAGAGATACGTATCTGTTTCTGTTACTCGTACGACGTACATGCTGCTTCCTGATGCCCCAGCGCCCTTTTTACTTGTTGTTTGGTTCGTATTTATTTATTTTGGACTTACCTTCGACTTGTCGGCCGATACGCGGTAGTCGGTAGTAACTAGCAACCAATATACTCCTTTCATTTTCAAGTGAAAAAAATAGAAAATATAATTAATATTATTTCTTATTGCTCAAATTAGAAAAAATAAAAAATATTATCTATTTATTTTTTATTAAAAAGTTGAAAATAAAATAAATCAGTATTTAATATATAGATAATATGAAGAGCTCAATCATTAATGTTTTTTTTAAATTTATAAACAATAATTAAAAAAGAATAAATTTCGGTCTCTAAAAAGAACGAAGAGAGTAATTTGAAATATCTTTTGATAATTGTCTCATGTTTCTATTTCTTAGGGTTTTTTGTTTCTTTTCTTTTTTGCATTCATCGAGTAATAAAATCGGTAACAAGATACCACTTTTTGATTACAACGTGATATCAAAAACAAATAAAAATAGAATTACAGGCTTGTAATATATTTTATTTTATTTTTGTCTAAATAATTTTAGATGTTTAGAAAATGAAAAATAAAATTTGGATATTCTTAATTTTAGTTTTTTCACTTTTGACTCCGAGAGAATTTGACTTACAATTAATATTAAATCTTTTATAAAAAAGAAAAATAATCTAAGGAAATTATAAAATTTTACTTGTAAAATAAAAGTAACTTAAAAAAATTGATAGCAATAAAAGCAACACAAGTCAACAGTAAATACCAACACCGCATAACACTGACTACAATATTCTCTTCTTTTTTTTCTCACTAAAATTAAGCTTCCAAATTAAAAATTCGAGAAAATACTAACTGATCTAAAAATATGATTACTACTTTTAATTATAATTAATTTTAAAAAAGTAATTTATGTTTGGTAAATAAAATCCATTTGAATTAATAAATAGTGAAAAGCGTTTGGTATCAAAAAATTTGTTAATAACTTATTTTAAATGTAAATTATTAAAAATGAATGTTTTGAGAAGTAAATATGGATAATAAATGAAATTATTAAACTAAGTAAAGATAGATTAATAATATACTTAATCAAATCTGATTATTAAATTTGTCAAATTATCATAAACTCTAAATTGGAGTTTCTAATTATTTCTATAAAACTGATTCTAAGCAATTTTAAAATTAAATTATCAAACACTTTATCTTTTTTAAAATTGATTATACGTAAATTTGATTGTTTATAAATAATCTCAAACACGATTTAACAATTTTTGATTGTATATATATCAAATTGAAGTATGATAAAGTAAGATTCACCGGAGAAAAAGAAAAAAAATACTTCATTTGTTTCAACTTATAAGATTAATATTAATTTTTTAAAAATTAATTTGAGATATTTTTAAATTTAAAATTGACATAATTTGTTTAAATTTTAAAAATAATAAATCTTATAATTAATAGTATCTTTTAGATAACTTATGATATTTATAATTATATTGACTTAAATTAAATAAATTTATGTTAATTTTAAATTTTAAAATTTTAAAAATTATTTTTTAAAAAAATTAATATTGATGTTATCATATATCAAATAATCGGATTGAATATGATAGCTGTTGTGATATATTGCATTTTCTTTTTTTCTTTTTTATAGTATTTCAATTTTTAGGCTTTTCTTTTTGCATATGTGGGGGAGGTACTTTATCAAGTGTATTACGAGGAGACACGTGCGTCTAGCATCCTCGGTAACAGCTGCAAGCTAAAGGAAGAAAGAATATTGAATTTTCCAAGCCCACCAACACTAAATTAACAAATCAAGATCTTATCTTTTTAGGGGATGATATATATATATATATATTTATAGTTATAAATTTAAATTTATTTTTATAACAGATCATGCTCATTTAATCATAAATTTAACTGGTAATAATATCATCCATCTACACTTTAATTTAAAAAACATATATTTTAGTTATGTAAATTCAAAAGTTGACCAAAATTCTCTCTAAAATTCGTATTTTAGTAGTGTGAACAATTAATTTTAAAATATTAAAAAACAATAGTATTTTTGTAATATTAAGATCTGTACTTTAGTTGCGCAAACGGTAGAACACTATATCATATCGATCTTTTCTTTTTCTGGGCGTAACAGACTACTACTGCTAACAGTTCATTCATTCATTCATACGTAAGCCCAATCAAACATTGCTTGATTCTTAGCCGCAAACCCACTATAGATAAAAAGCTACTGAATAACTATCCACCACGAGTTCATCAAATTCATTTAGCGAAAGCAGTATACATGGCATCGTCTGTTATCGTAAATATTTACTATAATCTCAAGTACGTAATTGTGTTTTCAAATTTCATAAGTTGTTTGCAAATTAATTCAAATCCTAAATCAGTTATGTGTATATGAATCCTAAACAATTTGATTTGTTTGTTGTGGATGTTTATATCAAGGATTCTTCTACATGAAAAATGTTATTGTCTCGTACATTTCATATTAACCTCAAACACATATGAGAGATGAAGATGTTGATTGGGATACACATCTTACGCATAAATAAATTCAAGTCTCTTGCGCAAAAAATAAAAAGTTTATTCGTTCGCACTTTAATTATACGGACGGTAAATTTTTTAAGAAAGAAGATATTTTATTCAATTTTGAATTTACACTTTAGCAGCGCGAATACTCCAAACAAAAATACAAATAAATAATTATTTTTATCATTAAATTTATAATTGAACGGTTACAATTTATTATAAAGATAAACTTAATATATCTTCTTTTATATAGCGAGAAAGCCAAGGACGTCAAAGTAATTGCGCTGTGTTACTGGATGTACTCTCGTATAGTTAGGGGTGAACAAGAAACCGAATTGCCTCCGAAACCGCACCAAAAATCGCACAAACCGCACCAATTAAAACCGCACCAACGGTTTCGGCGTATATGGCGGTTTTAGGTGGTTGAAAAACCGCAAATGCGGTTTGGGTTTGGTTTCTGAGCAAAACCGCATTTAAAAAATCGCACCGCACCATGTACTATTAAATGAAGCATATCAAGACGTACAAATATTTAGAATTATCGCAAATTATAATTATCTCTATTTAGAATTTTCATATATAAGGATAAATCATTATTCATGTTTTTAGATTCTATTTTGCTTTTGTTTAGACAAAATATTATAAGTAAAATTGTGTATTATCAAAGTAGTATTTAATATTGTGTGATGCTAAATTGTTAATTTAAATTACATAAAATTTAATTATTTCAATTGGTTTTGGAACCGAAACCGCACCAAACGAAACCGCACCAAACGATTCAAAACCGCACCGCACCAATCACAAGTGGTTTCATGTGCGGTTTTGAATTTGTCAAACCGCACCTAAGCGGTTTCATGTGCGGTTTGGACTTCAAACCGCACCAAACCGCACCATGCTCACCCCTACGTATAGTAATTGGTAATTATTCATATTCCTTTCAAGTGGCGGTGTTCATATTAAATTTCTTCGAGTTTTTTTACATGAATGAACTACTTTTATTTTACTGTCAGTCGTTTTGGAATCAAATCTTGAAGAATCTAACTAACTTGGTGATCTCTCTGGGTTTTGTAGGATTTCATATTCTTTCCGTTCTCATTTTTTTTTAATTATTTTTTAAAATTATAGTTGTTTAAGAACAATCAATCATTAAAATACACTAGTGTCTGTGGATTTAATATTTAGAGGTGTAATTTAAAAAAAAATTCTAAACAAAATATATAGATATCCTTTGTATTTAATTGCCCACTCCCAACCTAAAAAACAAAAATCACCGTTAAAATTGTTCTCAACACTACATTCATCTTAATCATTAAAAAATAAATAATTATATTAAAATTCATGTCATATTCTATTTTTAATAATTAAGATAAATATAGTATTTAATTTTATATTTGAATGTTGTGTATGTACACTTGTCCTAAGAATATATATTCTTATAAGCCTTTCAAAATTCTAACCCACGAAAAGCTCCTTAGTTTCGAACATTTAAACTCTAAAAGTTGTTAAATTTTAAATGTCCAATATAGTTAAGATATGCCTTAAATCACCGTATCAAATTAATTGGTTTTTATCTAAACTTTTGATCTTGTTAATGCAATTTTGGTAAAAGAAAATAAAATGGAGAAAGGTGCGATGCAATGTTGATATTTATTTATGAATCTTTGGGTGCATCACTTCTTGAATTGACAATGCAACAAAACCTAATCGCTCCATATATATTTGTTATCTTAATTATATCTCTATATATCATAGCATTGTTATTCTTATACAATATTATATATACAATCATAGAGTTTTTTAAATATATATTTTTATTATTTTTTACCTTTACATATCAAAAGTTAATTTATATATATATATAATAATAATAATAATAATAATAATAATAATAATAAAATTTAATATTTTCACAAACTCTCTCATACATGAGTGTATAGTTCATTTATTATTTAGAAATATCTTGTAAAATTATTATTTTTTATTTGTAAAAATATTAAATTTCTAGATAATAATGTTAAAATTCCAACAATGTTATCTCAATTCTTATTGAACATATATATTCTTATATTACTTTGTTAATATTTTGAGTGTTGTTTTAATAAATGTTATTGTAATATTTGTTGTAAAAAGATTAAATTAATTTAATAAAAATTAAATTAAAAATATTTTTAGTTTGTGATCGGTATAAATTGTTATGCTGCGCTTTAAAATATAATTTTGATATAAAATAATCTTGAATTGTTATCGGATTCAAAATTTATGATGATTAATGCGACTCTAAATAACTAAAATATTGAAAACGTACCGTACCATTGCTATTCCTATTGAAGGCACGTGGAAATCAAGCCAATTTTAGACAGCGTCTCGAGCCGACAACTCGGGCACTTATTAACCCGACCCAAAACACATGATCCACGAGTGGAAAAGGACACGTGGTCTAAAAAAAGAAATGCATGCATCAACCTCCGATTTCAGACAGTGGCGCCCAGCTCAGTGATGTCCGGTTCCCTCACTTTTAACAAAAATTATTTCATACTCTTAAAAAATTAAATAATATATTTTCTCTCTCAATAACATATAAATTTTATTACAGATGACTCTTATAAATATATCAAAAAGAAACATATTATTCATTTATTTTAATAATATAAAATAAAGATTTGATTAGCATAAAGTTAAATGTCAAAGACTATTAGTCAATTAATAATTTTGACATCCGACACGTTATCTTAAAAAAAAAAATAGAAGGTCAAGATGTAATATTAATTTTTAAATTTTTTTGCCCAAAACTTTTTTTTACCCTCATCTCAACTCTCTATTCTTTCAAAAGATGATATATCGAATATCAAAACCATTAATTAATCGACGGTCTTAAATGTCCAACTTCATGCCAACTAAATTCATATAATAATCTCTCCAGTTTTGCACCGTGGTTGCTAAGGGAGACACACCAGTAGCTCGTCGTTTGGTCCATGACGTGGCATAAACCGATCTTCTATGTCATTTCCTCTCTCTCTCTCTGGAAATTTGAAGTAATCAGTTGGTAAATAAACCGTTAACGAGTTGAGAGGAGTAAGCAAGGGAAGTGAATAAGAGGTGGGACCACGTCATAATTATAGTGGTGGGTCCGTGCCAGCTATATACCACAATCAAAACTTTTGTTGCTAGTATATATTTTACCTGTGGATTGGGCTAGATTAGATATATACAGATTTGATGTTTGTTGTATACTTGTATGTACAATAATTATAAAATTCTGGCCAATCAAGTTTTAGCATAAGGTTAACAACGTGGCAATGTGATCCTTATATTTTAGTTTTATTTTTATTAGATTTTATCATTAATTTTATACATATTTTTTTTATCGGTAGTACCTTTTTTTGTTTTGTAAAATTTATAAATTTGAAGTATATATATATTTTTTCCCCTATATGTATCATTAAAAGTAATCAATATTTTATGGCAGTGTAATATGGTAGAAAATTGTTGTTAAAGTTAATGATATTATGTAATTTCATAAATCATTAACAAAAAAAGTATTTATTTTTTTTGAAAAGATTTATTATTTTGGGAACAAAAACAATGTAATTTATTAATATTAATATTATAATTGTATAAAAAGTTAATAAGAATGTATTGTGTCCTTTTGAAATAGAGTATTTATATATTTATTCACAAATCTTACCTACAAAGTTTATAAGTAAAAAAAATAAAAATATATATATTTATTATATTTATCTTAATAATTAAAAGTAAAATCACACTCTCTTATTATTTTATAAATAAATATACCGAATAAAATTTATGAGTAACTCTATAAATTTTTTTCGAAAAATAATTATAAGAATTTGGATTCCCGAAAATGACAAAGCATCATCTGGTTATGGGGATTCGAAACCGGAGCTGAAGGGCAGAAGGATGGGAGAGAAAAGGGATTTTCCATTACACCTACATATCCCATGATTCCCGGCTATCGTAAGAACCGTATGCATGCTGCATCCACCGTACCAATTGAACATCCACTCCACCCTCGTGCGCCTGCTCTTTCAATTCTTCCCTTCCAGCGTTTTCCCCATGTTTCTTGTCCTTTTTTCACCTTTTTTTTTTGTTGGTAAAAAAGATATTTTCTTCGCGAGGATCAAGTGGTAAGCCGTTGGTCATGATCCACATGCTTATTCAGTATAGACCTGTTTAATTCTAATTTTAATGTAATAAATTATTAATTGTACCTGTACCCAGATAATCTTCCGTTCATCAACCGAAGCATAAAGAATCAATTGTACCCATTTTGATACGTTCATGTATCTTGCTAGTATTGTGTTGAACAATCATAATCTCATAAAAATAGATTAGTTTAATTTGGGTACGAAACTTAAAAGAGACACTAATATGAAAGGTTTTGTGAGCCATTGTAAATAAAAGGTTATTGATATGTTATTTATATTTATAATTATATATCTTTTATATAGAAATTGTTATTAAAAAAAAATTTGTCAATCAATTACCAATTATGAGAGGGAAGCTTCCTCAATTTAGTTGAACACAACCATATGGCATTTACTAATTATTGTTGTATAATGGGCCACTAGTTTAGAGGGTGTCTCTTTTTTTGAAACCTAGTTTCAATTATTCTCCCTAAATCTCTCTCAACTTATCATAAACTAATACTTGGTATGATTTTGAATACGTTAGGTATATTTTTTACCCACTTGTTTACTATATATTTGCATAAAAAAAATGGAATATACCATTATATATAACATAAATATAAAGAGTATTCATTTAATTAAATTATTATAATATATAAGTAGTTGCAGGAGAGTAATTAAAATAATACTCCATCCATCCCCCAACAGACTACCACCAAAACTCAAGACAGGAGAGGCCGTAGGTTTTAATGGGAGAGAGATTTATTAATCTTATGTTGGTTTGATGTTGCCAACCCAACTACCCCATAGTACCCACTTTAAGCCCATTTTATTTTCCTGAATTTTGGCGGTAATTTAATAATACTCGTAGTATTTTAATGCCTGCTTTTTCTTGTGTAACTGTACTTTTAGAATAAGTTTTCAAATTTGTTTTAATTTGACCCATTAACCGCCTTAAATACAAATTTGTTTTAAGTTTGAATATTTCCTCACAAGATTCTGACCATTATAATAAGATTAGGGAGATTTTCTGTTATGTAGGGCACTACAATATCAATATTACCAAAAGTAAAAGTGAACAAAAATAAAGTCGCAAATGCATCGCAATTAAATAATAATCCATGCCATTCTGTCATAATCAGATGAATCGGTTGACCATCCCCACCCTGCATGCCGTACTTGCATGGTTTAGTTACACGAGTGAGTCCCACTGTATAATTTTTTGCACTTTCTCTAAGATAATAATGTCGTGTTTGAATTAAAATAATAAAATAAAAAATAAAATAAAATAATTTTAAAATATTTTAAATGTATATTTAATTATAAACGATGATGAGTGATATAATATAATAATAATATTATTAAATATATGTATTTTAATAAAATATATTTTATTTCATCATCTCTCATATAAATTAAAAATAAAAAAATATAATAAATTTTTATTCTATTAAAATAATTTACTCTTCAAAATAATTATTAAATATATTATTATTTATTTATTTATTTCAGTTCCTCGATTAATCCAAACGTCACGTAAAGTCGAACCATTCAATGTTTTAGCCGGTGAAGAATCACTTAAGGGGAATCCAAATTGGAGAATTTGACGTGTGCAATTATTCAAGTAATGTTCAATCTAATCCCAAAAAACAGTTCTTTGGTAAGAATTAAAAAAGAACAAAACAAAACATACCAAATTTATGTAATATTGATCGTGTGTGTGTGTATATATATATAATATAATATTAACTACCAAGTTGTATTTCGATCTTCATGTGAGTTCTATTGATCATTGATTTATTTGCATACAATAAGTTTTGTCCATGTTAGAAAAATGATTTAATTATCATAGACTCACTAATTATACAAAATATAAATTTTATTTTTTTTAATATTAATGTCTGAAACTGATTAAAGTTTGATAGTGACAAAAATTATCAAATATTTTTATTTAAGTATCTCAATGTTAAATCTTAACAAATAAAGTTAAATGTCAAATAAAACTTCCATTTCATATATAGCAAAGATAAGACTCATCACATAGCACTAAAGACTTTGATTTAGAATATCTTTTTTTATGTTTACAAAGCTAACTTATGTTACGCAACCTGATCGATGACACGAAGAAATGAAAAATGCTTAATTATAATTAAGGATTTAATTATTCTTTTCTTTTCTAGGCAAGCACCTTATCTTAAACAAAATTACTAAGGAATTGTTTGAGGGCATTAATTATTAGAGGGTTTGCTATAAATATTAATATAGCAAACGTGGAGATTAAATAAATTTAATAAAAATAAAAATAAATAAAAAACAAAACCATCCTCTTTTCCTCTAACTTCTGTATATGAAATCCTTAATAATAAATTATTCCTCTAACTTCTGTATATGAAATCCTTAATAATGAATGGATAATATTATATATACATTATTTGGTAATAAAATCAAATATTATATCAATTTTAGTCATTAAAAAATAAAATTTAACACGAATTTTTATATTAAATTTTATTTTTTTATAATTAAAATATATTTTATCATTAATTTTTTCATTATAAACTTATACTTTTTCATAATTAACATATCTTGAAACTAACTAGCATTACTGATTTGTTCTTCAAAGGGGCAGTGATATATGGAAACAAACAAGAATTCCTGCTGCCGAGAATTTAATGGCTATAGCTTGGTATGAAGGTTGTCAAATGGGGGTGGAGCCTATGTCTGTCCCCTAGGGTTAGGTCCGGGGTCATTTTCCTTTTTAAGTTGAAAGCTTAATTTGGCAAAAAGTATTTCAACCTCAATTCCATGTAGTAATCCTGGACTTGTCACTCAAAATGCATGGAGCTAAGAATTATTATTATGCTTCCATTAAATTTGTGACACCTTTTGCTTTTGTATTGCAACCACACCGTATGAGAATCCGTATTCATTATCCTATTTTGTTTAATTATAAAGACAATTTTTTGAATAAATATAAATATATAATATTTAATTTTATATTTAAATGTTATATATATGTAGACTTGTCCCAATTATTTTGGACCCAACTCAATTCTTCTCCCAATATGCTAAATTTATCAACTATTTCATTCTCTCTTCTTCTTTTTTTCGTAATAATTAGTTATTTCATTTGATCCAAAACTATATATATATATATATATCATACTTTGACTTTTTAAAATTAATTTACTAAATTTAAAAACACAAAATAGTTATGTTTCTATTTAAATTTTAAAATAACAAAGATGATAATTAATAACATTTGTCGTTAGTTTACAATTATTATAATTGATTATATTAAATTTAAATTTTAAAATTTCACAAATTATCTCTGAACAATCAAAATGTGTATATAATTTTGAATGTGCGGAGCATATTTATATATGCTTGGTAACTGTATACTTATTATAATTGTTCTCCCATTTTGGAAAGAATGATTATATAGACTCATATATATTTGAAACTTTATTTCTTTAGAACATATACTATTATAATTTAATAAGAGTGATATATTTTATCCTAGATCTCTTGGGAGAAGATTGAGGGAAGGTTGAAGGGGTGCGAAGGAGTAGACTCAAACTTTTGATATTGCACAATAATAAAAGGACTTTTACGAGTAACGTATTACCTTTATTATTATAAATTTGAAATTTTGTTGAGTTCCATTTGATTGCTAAGAAGTCTAGAAGTAAGGAAAATATTTTCTTTGTTTTAAATTATAAAATTAATATTAATTTTTTCAAAGTTAATTTTAAATATTTTTAAATTCAAAATTTACATAAATTTATTTAGTTTATGTCAATATAATTATAAATATTATAAATTATTTAAAAATTATGACTACTTATGAGATTTATTATTTTTAAAATTTAAATAAATTATATTAATTATAAATTTAAAAATATCTCAAATTAATTTTTTAAAAATTAATATTAATATTATAATTTAAAATAGATGGAGTATCAAATTTCCTTTCCCTTATCCTACTTGAGTTTTCTTCTAAAAGAAACGGAGTAGAATAATTTAATTAAGGCTATTAAAGGAAGCCGCCTAATGAATTGTCATTATCCTATGCTCTTTTGTATGCCTCAGTAGTCAGTACTAATGTTTGGGTCAACAATGACTCCGGTTAATAGTCGGTTTTTGGACGGTAGGTCTGGTCGGGTTGGCTTTTGCATTTCCTTTTCTTGGTGGTGTGGGGCGGTGCGTTTAGGGTTGTTCACTTTAGGCCAATCTACGTGACGGGCTATGACATCTTTCTTTTTAAAGAAATTTTTTTGTTCATTTTTATTCATTATATGTAAATTTTAAAAAAGATTTAAATATTTAATTTTTTATATTATTTTTTATAATTAAAAGTTAATTTATTTCTCTGTTATTTTTTTAATAAATTTTAGAATATTAATATTCAAATTTAATACTCAATTTAGCTAATCAAATAAAGTATTAATTATATATTTTTAATAATATAGGCATACTTTATGGGGGAAAGAGAAGCAGCTACTAACTTTGGGTAGAGAACTTTTGTCACTTTAGTCCGAGGCTGAAGCTCTAATTGGGGTCCTCCGATCCATGCAATTAAGTGCTACTTTTATTTTAAAATTAAAGTTATATTTGTAAATCGTAAAATGATCATTTTTTTTTAAAACAAAAATTAAAAAAATTATTTTTTAAATTAATTGAAAATTTAGTAGGGTTAGTATGATCAATGTTACAAATTCATGTCATTTAAACTCTAAAATTAAAAATATATTTTAAAAAGATATTTTTTTTAGAAAAGTTTACTTTTATAAAAACATCTTTAATATTTGTTAAAAATAAAAAGTGATGATATGATTATACTCAAATCTACTTAATATATAAGTAATAATGTATTAAAATTTTTATGTAACTTTAAAACATGAGGAGGTAAAATATAATTTAATAAAAACAAAAAATAAATATTTACGTAATTTTGAAACGGGAGGAATTGTAATTAGTTTAGAACTTGTATGTATGTAGTAGGAGTTTTGACTCTAAGAAGGAATCAAGAACATAGGTGATTCCACTTAGAGAGCAACTTGTAGTTAGATAAACGGAAGCTAATCCACCAACGCGTCATGTTGCACTAATTCCATTGACTGTCAATCATATTAATATACAAAACACATAATGATGAACACAAAAATGTCTTTAATACCTAGGGTAATTAAGACCTTTTGCAACAAAATCAATTAAATACAAATTCCAAATGTAAATGCCAATAATAGATAAAGTCCAAGCTAAGTCCACAAGTTACAAAGGTGAGTGAAAGGGGTGAGATATTCTGTAATTAAATTTTTTATTTTTTTATGTTGAGAGCTATGATAATGATTTTTAAAATTTATAATGATGGTATGTACCGTTGTTGTAGCCTTATTTTTTTTATAAGGATACGGCGACGAAACATACCGTCAATATAGATCCTTAAAATTGAAACTATAAATCCTTAAAATTGACATTATAAATCTCAATAAAAAAAAAATTAATTACAAAGAATCTTATGCCGTTGATAAAGGCCCAAACCTATGTAAAGGAAAAACTTTCAAGAAGGACAAATGGCCTCTATGAGCAAATAAATAGCCTACTCACAACCTCGATTTCTAATTTTGAGGAATGTTTACATGGGCTTATTGTATAGAAGCCTACTTTTTATATTGGCCAATAAGTGGAATATATATCTGAGCAAGCCCAAAGAAGAAATCGAGTTTCGTGTTAGATGGAGTGTTATACAAGAGCACACGTGTCATTAACAACCAGGAGTCTCCATAGAGCAAACTTAAAATGTCGGTGACATCATCATTATCATCACCCTTTTCCATAACTAGTCCACTCCTCAGTTATATCCCAAACTCTACTCCAATTATCATTCTCAGATCAATTCGATCATCAACTTCTTCCATGGAGCAGCACCACCTGGAAAATCCTCCACCGAAAAAAGTAGTTGTTTGCGGCGGCGGAGTCATCGGAGTTTGCACAGCCTACTTTCTTGCCAAGAAAGGCGCCGCCGTTACGCTCATCGAAAAATCATCCGTCGCCTGCGCTGCCTCCGGCAAGGCCGGCGGATTTTTAGCCCTCGATTGGTGTGACGGTGGGCCCCTCTCGTCCCTGGCCCGAGCCAGCTTCAATCTCCATCGTTCACTGGCTGAAGAACTAGACGGGCCACAAACCTACGGCTACCGTCCCCTCACTACTCTCAGCCTATCCATCACTGAATTAGACTCGGCATCATCGCAAGGCCGCAACCCAGGCTCAACTCTGCCTTTATGGGTCAATGGCCCAGCTACAAACACGAGGACTATCGGGACTACTGAGACCACGGCCCAAGTTCATCCCCAGCTGTTTACTAAAACGTTACTGTCGAAGGCGGTGGCGGAGCACGGCGTGGAGTTGGTAATCGGGAAATTGGAGAGCGTTGCGGTGGAGGGAGGACGGGTGAAGGCAGTTGAGTTGGAGGGAGGAAGGGTAGTGGAGGCTGATGCGGTGGTGCTGGCGCTTGGGCCGTGGAGTAGTAAGTTGTCAATGTTGTCATCCATATTTAGGGTATATGGGCTCAAGGCCCACAGTATAGTTTTTGAGTCCAAAGAACCTGATGCTATCACTCCCCATGCGCTGTTTTTGAAGTACTTTGCGGCTCATGGAGGGGAGCCCATGGATCCAGAGGTGTATCCTCGCCCCACAGGTACGTTTGCTTATTCTTTTGATTGATTTCAAAAATTAATGTTTTGTTTTTTCTTTTATCTGTTGTTGATGACAAAATTAATGAAAAATTAAGGCAGTATTGGGTTACAAACAATTGGGTATTGGATTAAGCAGGGGCCATAGTAAATAGCGTAACTACACTCTTAAATTATACCCAAAATGACAATCAATAATAAAATTACAATTTAAGTATAAGATTTTATACGTACTAGTAGGTGAACCAAACCCGTGCGAGCTCACACGAGCTTATTTGAATATTAGAATGTTAAATTCATGCACTGACTATCAAATTTATAAATAATATGAAGGGTATCATCATATATTAATGTATCTGAACATTATTAAACTTAAGTAAAGCTGAAAAACATTGTGAATGTTTTTTGTTTAAATTCATAAACCATCTTTAATTGCATTGTATTTAAAATTTTGTAAATTAAATTTTTAAAGAGTTAGAAGTATACCTAATTAATTTTACATAGAAGAAGGATAATTACTCGGTTTGAAAGTAAAGATTTAATGTCATAAAGTTTTGAACATTTTTTCCCCTTTTCAGTAAATTCTTTCTAGAAGTATGTACTTATATCTCCATATTTGGCATTATTTATGAATGATTTAATGTTTGGTAAAAGTGTTAGTCAGCTTATCAAAATCTGTGTACCATTGTAAATGGGTGAATTTAGTTACCAACCGAGTTAACCCGCCGCGTTTTAAAATGAAAATTAAATTAGATGTCTTGCGTTCTTTTAGATATAGGGATTTGTTGGACTACGCATTTTACTAGAATAAACGGGTTATCCATATTGGGTCTTAACCCTGTAGCTCATTAGGCCCAGTGCACCCACTAGAAGACTTTTAAGTCCGATAAGCTTGGTCTGCTGCCTCTTAATTTTGGCTAATAATTATGGCAATTACAACTTAACATTTATTTTGAATGTTATGTCAATTACTCCAGACAATTACTGGGATGACAGTTACCTTTTCCAAAAGGATCCGTTGGACCATCTAACGGAAAGAGGGGAAGGAACGGCTAATATAAAAGACAAGGTGGACAATAGGAGTAGAATAATGTCATTTCAGCCTACTAAATACTAAGCACTGTTACTGTTAACATTTTTTGAAACTTGTACTTACTTTCACACTAGAAATATCCCCTAACGATGCAAGCCATCAAGTATTTTCGGTTGTGTTCAATTGTGCAAGTTAAGCGTCCTAGATTGTAGTCGAGCGTCCTGACATGTTTAAGCGTTAACGTTAGTGCTATAAGGAGAGTCATCTAGTGTATAGTAGAGATTTTCTCAACCATTCCAATGAACAAAAACCGAACATGGTTGCATTACCACTAGCTTATAGTCGCAACAACGTTTCCCGTAGAGAATCATGCTCGCAGTCACATCGATATTTCGATGTTGACAAGCAGCATTGCCTGCAAGAAGTACAAGACAAAAAGAAAGCTTTACAACTCCAATGTAAGGAGCTTGAAAAACAGTTTGCGGATCGGAAAAAACCGAAGAAAACTTATTGAATGAACAGGGGGGACACCTTCCTGATTAGCTCGTTATGTCCCCGGCCACGATCGAAAAACAATCAGTGCTCGGTTGTCAAACTTTGGAGATCGAGGGAAGAGGTCAAGGTTTCTTTTATAGCATGAAGGTGGCAAACAAGTTAAAAAATAGCACCGGGATAGTCAATTGCCCCGAAGAACTTTGAGAGGCGTGCTGGAGTCACTGGCATGAAATCATACTCGTCTCTTTTCACTAAGGAGCTTGAGGAGGCCATAATTGATAGATCCTTAAAAGTTCTAATATTGGAGATATATGATGGCACGGGTGATCTCTATGATTAAACCCACTTGTATGAGCTGGTGATGCACCTTCATGGATATGATGCTATGGGGATGTGTCACCTCTTTATCTCCACATTAAAGAGAACCGCTAGAGAGTAGATAATATCGTTCCTTCCTAGTTCAATTGATTCATGGGAGGAGTTACAAAAGCGGTTTCACACACTTTTTGGCGGCAATAAGAAACGCGCAAAAATGATAACCTCATTACTCCAAATAAAACAGAAACCTGATGAGTCTCATCGGTAGTGCATGAGGAGATTCCGAGAAGCAGCGTCTGAAATCCCCACCTTGAACTCTGGTTAGGCGGTGCAATTTCTTACAATGGGCTTGATGTGGACAGGTCCAGTCGTTTGATTGAGAAGATCATCTTCAAAGTCCCTCAAATTCATAAAAAAGCCTTTGAAACTGTTGATAAGTTCATAAAGATGGAAGAAGCTCTTGCCAATCTTCAGGGTTCTTTAAGATTTCATGATGATTACCATCAGAGAAGATACCCCAGAGGCGATGGAATCGACATAGGAGATAACAATAGGAGAAATGATGATTGAAGAGATGATAGTCGGAGAGATAATGGCCGAAAGGGATTTCAAGGATGATGGGCAGCTCTAAGAACAGGGGCCAAAAGTGAATACAGAGATTCTTCAAATAAAGCTTACACCCCCTGAATACCAGCAGTGCGCTTTCCTAAGTATTGCCTTCAATATTAGTAGTCTTCAGATTTTCGAAGCCCTCTATCTTCGGTCTTGTAGTTTGTGACTCCCGAAGCCGCCTACTTCTTCGGTCTGAAGTCCTTGTAATCTTGAAATCTTTTGCCTTTTTTGTCTGAATTCCTTGGAATCCCAAAGATTTTTACCTCTTCAGTCTAAAGTCCTTAGAATTCCAAACCCTAATCTCTTCGGTCTGAAGTTATTGGAATACTGATGCCTAATCTCTTCGATCTGAAGTTCTTGGACTCTCGAAATGTTCTCCACTTTCAGTCCGTAGTCTTCAAACTCCCGAAGCTCTTTGCCTTTGGTCAGTAGTTTATAGACTCCCGAAGTCCTTCGTCTTCGGTCCTGTAGTCTGTTGACTCCCGAAGCTTACTACGTTCGATCTCAACAATCTTCAGACTCTCGAAACTCTTTCTTCGGTCAGTAGTCTTTAGACTCCTAAAGCTCTTTATCTTCGATCTTGTAGTCTATTGATCCCCAAAAGCCTTATCTCTTCAGTCTTCAAGTGTCTGGACTCCCGAAAGAATTGAACTCTTTGGTCTTGAAATTTTTGGACTCCTAAAAGTTTTATCTCTTCGGTCCAAGCAATCCTCGAATTCCTGAAGCATAATCTCTTCGAACTAGAAGCTTTTTCAGCTTTCGAAGCTCTTTTTCTCTACCCCTTCACCCCATTTCATATGTTGAAAGAGTGGGGGCTAATGTTGGGCTGCGCATTTTACTAGAGTAAATGGATTGTCCATATTAGGTCTTAACCCTGCAGCCCATTAGGTCTAGTGCTCCCATAAGAGGACTTTTAAGTCCAACAGGATTTGTCTGTTGCCTCTTAATTCTTGCTGATAAATATGGCAGTTAAAACTCAGCATTTATTTTGGACATTATGACAGTTACTTTGGACAATAATTGGTACAATAGTTACTTTCTCCAAAAGGATCCGTTGGACTATCCAATGGAAAGTGGGGAAGGAGCGGTTGATATAAAAGATAAGGTAGACCAATAGAGGTAGAATAATGTCATTTTAGTCTACTAAATATTAAGCACTTTCACTGTTAACATTTCTTGAAACTTGTACTTACTTTAACACCGGAAGTATCCTCCAGCAGCCTACGCTGTCAAGTATTTTTGGTTGTTCATTTGTGCAGGTTATGCGTCTTAAACGGCGGTTGTTCGGTTGTTCAATTGTACAGGTTGAGCGTCTTGACATTTTTAAGCGTTAACTGGATTGATATATTAAGAGTGGACTCTCACGTTAGACATTCAAGGTTTACTCTCATCTTGGAACATGAAGTGTATACTAACTTTCGAACTAGCTAGAAAAAGAAAATAATTATAAACAAAGAATTTATCAAAAGAATAAGTTCGGTCACACAAAACTGCATTGATAAACTATGTCAACAAGGAGAAATTGAATTATGATATGCTCCCTCTCTTCCGCGAATAAGTCTCTCCTTTACCTTTTTCCTCGCAAAAAGAGTCATCTTTATTATTGATAGCACTACAAAATGGCTCAATGCTCTCAAATTTCTATCATATTGTTACATCATATCATGACTATTAAACTAACATCTTATTATTTCTAGTCATAAACATGTCAAAAATACATACTTCGTTTGTGTGGAACAAAAAGAGAACTATTTTATTTGAAATGGTGGACGAAAATTCATGCTCAATTTTGTTGATTACATATGACAGGGGAGGTGTATATATGTGGAATGTCAGCTGAGGCCGAGGTACCGGATGATCCGGAAGAGGTGGCACCAAACCCAGAATCAATAGAGGTCCTTAAGAAAGTGGCTAATAGCGTGTCAAGTTATTTGGGGCAAGGCAAAGCAATACTGAAAGCAGAACAGGCTTGCTTCTTGCCATGCACTGATGACAGTGCGCCAGTCATTGGTGAAATTCCTGGGGTGAAAGGATGTTATGTGGCGACTGGGCATAACTGTTGGGGCATTCTTAATGGTCCAGCTACTGGGGCTGCTGTGGCTGAGCTTGTGGTGGATGGCCATGCGACTATTGTTGATCTCAGGAAGTTCAGTCCAGCAAGATTTGCTGGAAGGAAAAAGAGGTAGATTATATTTTTGGTAGATGCATGTATCGTCAGTGTTGTAGTGATTAGAAAATGTATGAATTTATGATGCTGAATAGAAGTTTGGAGATAGTTCATTTGTTTTGAAATTCCTTTCCCATGTGTTTAAAACGTTTAGGCCGAAACTGTAATGACCCTTAATCAGTACGTGTTTATTGTTATGCATGGAATGGAATAGGCTAATCATTGTTGGAGCATGAGAGTTCTGATAGTCCACATTACTCATAGCTTGGCCCATAATGGACTGAGCTTGAGAGAGCCGGGTTTAAGATTCCACCGTAGCTCACTGGAAACTGTATATGATACTCCCTCGATCCGATCGGATCGGTTCGGATCAATAAAAAGAGTTTAATTTGTAAAATTTAAAAGAATTATTTGTTTTCACTGTTTAGTTAAATAGTAATGGTAAAATTGTGTCATTGAATTCTATCGTTAAAAAGAAATGAGATGAACAGAATTTTTATATTTTATAAATGAAATTCAGTTTGTGGAACAGGAGTATAATATAGCTCAATAAAATTAAACACACTCCAGAGTTCCACCGACAGACCCATTGGATGGAGCTAAATCACGAGGACAACGAAACTAAGAAAGCCTTGTAATTTCCTAAACTGATTGCAACAGCAGTCTAACATGAGGTCTCCAATAAGCATGAGATTGGTCGGGTGGTATTGAACCAATCCAATTACCAATGCCAAAAAAAGGGTACAAAATTCCTGTTCACTTTTCATTCCATTCGCACTTATTTTTTTAATTTGAGGCCTAACGTGGGGATTAAGATTATACAGTACTATTACTTTAATTCTTCTCAAGGAACAATCAAAAGTTATGGATTACAAATGAATTAATTTTTTTCCCTCTGTCTAGATCTAAGCAAATGACATTAAGCTTCCAGATGGAAGGATTCAATTCGATCCAAACGTTTATCATGCATGCTTATGCCTATTGCCTAATGCTCGACAGTAAGCAAAATAAGACCAATGCCTGCTTGTTAAAGAGGAAGAAGAAAACTTTATACAAGTTGAAAACTCTATTCTTTTTCTCCCTAGAACTGACATGGGTTGAAATGTTCTAATTTGTATTTATTTTAACATTATTGTATGTACAATTGGTCAAGGACATCTTCGTCATGTTAATGGGCCATGTTTGACGATAAAATTGCTAGACTCCAATTTTAAAGGGCCCATTTACAGAGTGATAGATGGTATCAATTGGTAATTTTTTTTTGGAGATTTCCAATATTTATACATATTCTTTGCTATGGTTTATCAAAATATCAAATTTACTGTCTCATATTTTTAATAAATATTTTTCCAAGATAAATGATATACATATTGATAAATCTCATGATGAAGTTGGATTGTGAACAATAATGTGTGGATCCCTCCTTAATTTCATCATATATCATATATTCATATATATCGACATTTATTATTGAAATAAATTTATCGCAAATGTACAGTAATCTACATTCAATATGAGCTAAAAGAGGAGAAGCTTTTCTAAATTCTATCTTTTTGTTCATTTTTTTTTCTTTTTCTCTATCTTTCACCCTAAAGAGATTAGATAGTACCAAGACTTTTCTAATATAAATTATATATGCACATAGAGTAAATAATTCATTAAGCAAAGTAGGCACCAGATCTTGTTAATGTGCATGGATTAAAACTAAATAATTGTAAAGAGGGTACGTACCAAACTTTATAAAGGATTGATTATTTTATTAAGTTATATAGAGCTGCCCTAACTATATATATATATATATATACTATAGAAAAGGAAAAGGAGAGAGAGAGAGAGAGCTTGAGAAGCTGATCACTACTATACTGTTTGATTCCCATTTTGTGTGCAAGATTAGTTCTTGGTTTGTGTGGAGAGATGAGGGAAGCAGTGAAATACCAAAACTAGGCACTTGATGGAGTTGTTCTATTTGCACAAAAAAATTAACACTCTATGCAAGAGAAATACGAGTCATGCAAATCAAAAATCAACATGTAAAAACATTTCTGGTGGTCCAAACTTGTCTGTACCCTGGCCTATCCATAAGAATGGAATGTAGTGGTGAAAATGCCAAGCCATTTTGGTAACGTACGTACCTTGCTTTATGCGGAATGATTGTTTTCATTTTAAGTTGCATGAATCCGGATTCGGTTAGTATAAAATTAACTTTATGATAAATTAGATAATTGACTAATACAATATTGACACGTAAATCGAGAGTATTCTTTCTCTACGTGTCAACATTATATTAATCTATTATCTAATCTACTATAAAATTAACTTCATATTAACCAGATCTCATGAATTCTATCAAAGGTTTCCTCAAATGACTCCTCCCCCCTCCGTTCATTCCCGATTCAATAATTGTAATGCGAAAAGGTAGCTTTCATAGCAAATCTAGATTCTTGCTGTATATTGTAGATAGATCTTCCTAAACAATAATAGGTTATAGGGTAAAGCTAACATGTATATATATATTTACTTATAAAAATCATAGTTACTGTGTGTAACGATCATGACCCTCTAGATTGAGAACATTACGCTTTAGGTAAGTCTTGAGACCTCGGAATATGGATCATTCGGACAACTCTAATCACGGTCAATTAATTTGAATTAAAAAGTTTGTTTTTGTTTAAACAATTTAATTATGAGAACTACATAAAATTATGCTCTATTTGTCCGACTTTATTTGTTATAATTGACTTTTTATGATCAAATTGACTAATTTTAAAATTAATAATAAACAAATATATCAAAAAATTTAAAATCAAATAAGTTGATTTTGATAATATATTTACTGTATTTTGTTATGATAATAATTTTGTGCTCATATGTAATAAATTTAAGAAAAAAAAATTGATTCTAAATATGGCCAATTTGACAATAAAAAAATTAATGAGCAAAACTTGGTTACAATTTTGAACCAAGACAAAACTTTTATCAGTTCAAATAATAATTAAGATAGGAACGATGAAACTCATCTTTACGATAAAAAGATGATAAAAACTGGATGGAGGGAGTAATAACTTAGATTTGATAAAGGTTGAAACTCAAAGTTTTTGGATTTCTCACACACGACCCAACAAGGAGAATCAAATATGCTATTTTTTCAACGATACCCCACCATCTGTCCATTCCTTCTAATATAGTGCCACGTTGTTCCAAGTATGTCGCTTGTTTTTGGTAGATGATAAAATTTTAGAGCTGTGGTTTTCATGAAGAGGGCCAACCAAGCCAGCTACATACCTCGAAGTTTTATAATAAAAACATACCTCGAAGTTAATGATCATGGCATAGAACATAGGGGAACAAATTTTATCAGAATATTCACGCCAGTACAGGTACTGACACTTAAATGCAAGCTCCATTTTTGACCTCTACACCTATTAATTCCACTGATGCTCATAATTGACACAAAATGACCTATTTCGCTTGCAAAATTAGATGCAAAAAAATCTGCTTTTTTATGTAAAGCCAATTTGGTGCACCACTAATCAAAACTCATCAACGAGACGAACATTATATATATATTCTGGAAATTGTGTGTTGGCATGATCCAGTAGGGGTTTTCAGAACGTTCAAGATCTCAATTTAGAATACTTAAGTCAGTCCTAGTCAGTACTAGTGTCAACAAAAGTAATTATAAAAAAGTTGAACCATCTGCATCAATGTTCTTTGTATTCACATGTAAAATAGTAAGTAGAAAATAAAAACAAGCCACTCTGAAGTGTCGTTAACTGATAGAGCTCTGCACTTTCCAACTCCATCTGGGTGTCACCTAGCCAAGATGCTGACATAATATTACCACAGATTACTTAATCTATTTTTGCTGAACTTTACAGAAGCTGTGTAGGAAACAGAGGCAAGGTAACTGTGGGATCATTTAATCAACTCATTCAAGTAAAATCTTTTTTTTTTTAATCGACATTTAACTGCTAAATGTCTAAACAGAGAATATGAATATTAGTGAAGATGTTTGGTCTTTGGTGAGCTGTGTATCACTGCTCTTATTTTACATATTTCTTCATCACATGGCCTGCTGACCCTCTTCTCTGTACCATAAATCTCAGTTATTTTTTCCCTCTTGCTCTCTTCTCAGTATGCGGGATTACTGTGAGACATCATAATGTTGCTAAGCTTTGAACTCCACTTATGGTGGAGAATTCTCGTACTAGTTTCTCTTCTTGTAAATAAATCCATTGAACTCAACACAGATGGAGTTGCTTTGCTCTCTTTTAAGTTCTCTGTTCTCAGTGATCCTTTAAGGGTATTAGATAACTGGAGTTTCAATGATGAGATACCATGTTCATGGAATGGTGTTACATGTGGAACTCCCGGCATGTCTAATCGGGTTATCGGATTATCTCTCCCCAATTCTCAGCTTCTTGGCACCATTTCTGCTGATCTGGGTGTGATCCAACACCTTGAAAGCCTTGATCTTTCCAACAATTCAATCAATGGGTCTATTCCCATTTGGCTCTACAACATGTCGAATCTTCGGATACTTGATCTTTCCAACAATTTGATCTCTGGTGAGCTTTCTGAGTTTGTAGGAGGACTAAAGAGTCTTGAATCTCTTGATTTGTCTGAAAATGCATTAGCAGGAAATATCCCAGAAAGCCTTACTAGTCTTCATAATCTAACTGTTGTTTCTTTGAAATGCAACTTCTTTTCTGGTAGTCTTCCCAGTGGGTTTGATTCAGCACAAGTTCTAGATTTTTCTTCTAATCTCATCAATGGATCACTTCCTTCAAGTTTCGGAAGCAACAATCTTAATTACCTTAACCTTTCATATAACAGATTATCTGGTGAAATACCACCAGAATTTGCCAATAAACTTCCTTCCAATGTTACCTTAGATCTCTCATTCAACAATCTTACTGGTGGAATTCCAGAAACAAGTTTATTCTATAATCAACATAGTAAAGCATTTTCTGGGAATTCTGAATTGTGCGGTAAACCAATGAAGACTCTCTGCGCCATTTCTTCAAACATGTCAACTACAACAAGTGTCACCGCACCCACGTCTCCGGCGATTGCAGCAATTCCCAATACCATAGAATCATCCCCTACCTCGGAAAATGGGTCTCAGCAAAAATCGGGAAATGGGATCAAACCCATCACAATAGTGGGAATCGTGGTCGGTAATGTCGCGGGGATTGGAATGCTGGCCCTGATTTTCATATACGTTTACAGGGTAAAGAAGAAAAAGACAGCAAAGAGAAAAGTAGCAGAACCGGACAAAGAATACGACTGGTTAAGATCATGGGCTTGTTTATTAAAACGGAAAAATTATGAAGAAGATTCGTCAGAATCCTCAATCATAGAGACCCGAGAAGAGAAGGAAAAAGTGTTCGATAGAAATGCTCAAAATCAGCCGCAAGAGCTTCAGAAAGGATCAAGATCACTTGTGACAGTCGATGGAGGGGAGAAAGAGCTGGAATTAGAGACGTTGCTTAACGCCTCGGCGTATATATTGGGTGCCACTGGCTCGAGTATAATGTACAAGGCGGTGCTGGAAGATGGGACGACGCTGGCGGTTCGGAGGATTGGAGAGAGTGGACTGGAAAGGTTCAGGGATTTTGAGAATCAGGTGCGACTCATTGCCAAATTGGTGCATCCAAATTTGGTTCGAATTCGTGGGTTCTACTGGGGTGCTGAAGAGAAGCTTGTCATTTACGATTTTGTTCCCAATGGCAGCCTTGCCAATGCCCGTTACAGTAAGTCCTCTCTCTCCTACTCAATTCTAGGGGCGCATGTTTGCAATCTTTCTCTACATATGAGCGTAAGATAGCAATATTTATATACTGCACCGGTTGTGGACCGACGGTGGAGTAGTTGTAACTGAAATTTCGTTACTTAATGAACTGAAAGTCAAACTGTCTGTCATGTAGCTGGTGTTGTTACATGGTTAGTTTTTGGCCACAGTTCATGTTAGCAATACTTGTGTACAATACGCACCAAGCGCTAAGGCCATTTTGCAGTACTCACTTGCATGGGGAAGAGGACTCGTGTCCCTTTTTTCAAACTCTTATCTCGCTGTTTTTCTGTAGTATATTGTGCTAATGAAATTATTTGGCTAACTTGCGCATTTGAGATTTCTCAAGCTTTTGATTCATCACATTTCAGGGAGAGTGGGCTCGTCGCCGTTCGCCTTACCGTGGGAAGTACGGCTCAAGATAGCAAAGGGCATGGCTCGTGGGCTGGCTTATATCCATGAAAAGAAGCATGTTCATGGTAATCTGAAGCCCACTAACATTCTGTTGGGAGCAGATATGGAGCCCAAGATAGGAGATTTTGGACTCCAAAGGCTTGTGACTGGTGATGATAGTTACAAAGCCGGTGCATCAGCCAGAAACTTTGGTAGCAAGAGGTCCACTGCATCCCGTGATAGTTTTCCCGACATTGTCAGTGAGGCTACCCCAATTCCAAGCCCAAGCTCATTGGGCTGCTCACCTTATTATGCACCGGAGTCCCTAAGGAGTCTCAAGCCCAACCCAAAGTGGGATGTTTACTCATTTGGTGTGGTGTTGCTCGAGTTGCTGACTGGGAAGGTCATTGTTTCCGACGAATTGGGCCCCAGTACAGTGATGGTTGGTGCCACATTGGCAGACGAAGAGAAGATGAAGGTTTTGAGGATGGCTGACATGGAAATTCGTGCTGACATGGAGGGCAAGGAGCAATCCTTATCGGCATTATTGAGATTAGGATATAGTTGTATATCTACATTGGCACAAAAGAGACCACCAATGAAGGAGGCCCTTCAAGTTCTTGAGAGGTTCCCATCATCTTCTTCTTCATCATCATACATATATGGTCACTAGGAATTGTTATAAATCGCTCCTCCCCCTCACCCCAATTGTAGAGTGTTGTGTGACAGATTGATGGGCTGGTTTGTGTTATTGCTATCATTTTGATTTGATTGATAATGGTAGTAGGGGTGAATAACTAATCGATTAAAATCGTAAAATCGTCCAAATCAAGTTAAATCGACAACAAACTAAAACAAAAATTAAAAAATCAACAAATTAACAATTATAAAATAAAGAAAATTGGAGCCTAGTCTGTCGATTCGGATTTACACCCATAAAAAAATTGAAACCAGTTGAGCATATAAAGTTATAAATATATTTATATTTATAAATATAATTATATATATAATATACTTTTACTTATATACAATAATACTCAAACTTTTTAGTATATGGTATAATATTTTATTTACCATATTAGAAAATTTAAGCTTAATATATGCTTATTATTCTTGTATGTTTAATCTCCTTTTGAATTCTTTATTACTATTTTGGTCTTAAGTTATCGTGAAAAAAAGTTTAAAATCGTATTTCTAATAACCATAAGTATTTGTCAAATTTTGAGGAATAGAACTCTCAAGTATAGTATATTGTATTTGGTTGTTTGTTGATTTATAATTTAATTTTATATTTAATTGCTCATTTATTTTTTGTTCAAACCCGTCTAAATCGACCAATTTAACCGATAACTAAATAGAACGATAATCGATTACAGATTAAATATTTGAATAATTTTTATTTTTAACTTCTTATAACCATGTTAAATAATTTGGTTAATTTTTTAGATATAAAACTAACCGAACCACAATTGTGCACCTTGGTAGTAGTAATTTAGGATATAATGGTCTAAAATAATCATTAAGATATAAACAGTAATTTTTGTTAATTTTAGGCTGTGACCATGTAATTTATTCTTTTCATCTGATTAAAAGTATGAGGACTGTTTTTATATTTATTTATTTGTTTTCAGTGTATGGTACATAAATTCTCATACCATGTATTTTGGATTTTTGGGATGCCCGTATCTTCGCAAAAATTAAGCTACTAAATCCCTTAACTAATCTTGTTAATGTATAATTAATCATTGATACACACACACACAGATATATATATATATATTAGTTAATATTCTATTATAATTTATATTCATACTATTAGTAATATCTAATTATGTAATTTTTTTATTGTTATTAAAATATGAGAGTATAATTATTCAAGTTTAAGCAAGACTTTAGTATTACACAAATAGATGAATAGATTAATAGATAAAATATTAAGTAAAAAGTTGAATATTCTATTACTTCAATTATATGAATAAATGAATTATTTTTGTAAGATTTTCAAATTTATGAATAATTAATGCTATAAAGATTTATTACTAGTTAAATAATACAGTTTTAGAAGTAATCAATTTTCTTATGCAAATCATGTTATACAATATTTATATGTAAATTTATCAAAATGTTCAAATTGTTTATTAATCACAACAGTCAAACTAAATGATAATTAAAATATAGTTTAAATTGTAAGAAAACATAGCAAATAAAAACATGCCAATTTTGTTTCTTTGTTCGTAAGCATGTTAGAAATTGGGGTATATCAGCCTTTTGGGCTTTTTGTTCACAAGCATGTTAGAAATTGGAGTATTTAGCCTCTTGGGCTTTGGACTGTGATTTCCTAGCTTCAGAAAAAAAACAAGCCCAGTCCGAGTAACCCGGAACGGACAAATGGTTTCGTATCGGATCGGCAACCCATATTTTGAATTTATAAGAAATCCCGCTCAACCCTCATTTCAAACCCTATTTCTCTGACCACCACAAAATTTGACACAGTGACTGAGAAAAGAGTTTAGACATGGCGGCGACAAATATCGGTATGATGGATGGGGCGTATTTTGTCGGTAGATCAGAGATCCTGGCTTGGATCAATTCCACTCTTCAGCTCAATCTCTCGAAAGTGGAAGAGGTATGCATTTTCTAATCCCCAAATCGTAAGAAAATCTTATCTTTCGATCTATTTTCCTTTAATCTCTCTCCAATTTGGGTGAATCGAAGGCATGTTCCGGTGCAGTTCATTGCCAATTGATGGATGCGGTTCATCCTGGAATGGTCCCGATGCACAAAGTTAATTTTGATGCGAAGAGCGAATACGAGATGATTCAGAACTACAAAGTCCTTCAAGACGTTTTCAATAAACTCAAAATTACCAAGGTCCTCTATTAATTCTTTTACCGTTTATTTTTATGTTGTTTGGTAGAATTGTGTGACAGAATTTATGGTTTGAACAAAGGATAATCTGAATTTGATAGAGGGTGTTCATTTCTGTATAAATTTAACATTGATTGACTTGCCATTTATGTGGGCTCCAGCACATTGAGGTGAGCAAGCTAGTGAAAGGAAGACCCCTGGATAATCTTGAATTTATGCAGTGGATGAAGGGCTACTGTGATTCTGTTAATGGTGGTGGTCTACACAGGTTATAATTTAACCCTAATTATGCCTTTATGACTTCTGTTATGTCAATTGTTTGGGTTTTTATTTTCTATTACCTATTATGCTGAAAGGTTTTATGAACGATGCATTTTCTCAACTTGTTTGGGCTGTGGCTATGCTATTGATTCTTGATTGGCTGCAGAGGGTTTAGGTTCTATATCTTATTTAGAGGAATTAATATAGTT
Source organism: Hedera helix (assembly GCA_947179155.2). Classification (NCBI taxonomy): domain Eukaryota; kingdom Viridiplantae; phylum Streptophyta; class Magnoliopsida; order Apiales; family Araliaceae; genus Hedera; species Hedera helix. The sequence continues at coordinate 42,511,294 of OX359270.1, read as the reverse complement.
GGTCTTCTTAGAGCTCCATGATTATGTAGCATTCTGTTCATTTAGTTTCCTATATAATGATTTTGCTTAAATTTTTTGTTTTTCTTCCCTTAAAGACCAATTGGTCAAAGTGGTTGTATAATTTTACTCTCTTTTGTGCTGTTTTACACAAGTAGTTTTCTTTTTCAATTTGAATCTGCTTTATGAACGATGCATTTTCTCAACTTTTTTGGGCTGTGGTTGTGCTATTGATTCTTTATCGGCTGCAAAGGGTTTAGGTTCTTTATCTTTTTTAGAGGAATTAATATAGTTGGTCTTCTTAGAGCTCCAGGATTATGTAGCATTCTGTTCATTTAGTTTCCTATATAATGATTTTGCTTAAATCTTTTGTTTTTCTTCCCATAAAGACCAATTGATCAAAGTGGTTGTATAATTTTACTCTCTTAATCTCTTTTGTGCTGTTTTACACAAGTAGTTTTCTTTTTCATTATGAATCTGCTGGTTACGGTAGTTTTATAGATTAATTAGCACATATTAAACATAAATATTAACCTCCTTCATTCAGTTTTCATGAATTATGTTAGGAAAAGACTTAATTGCTTTACTAGTGCTTAAAATTACCGCATGCTTATAGACACTTGGATTGACTTTAGTGGTGGTGATATATATAAGATTTAATAGATACCAACTTTCAATCTGTAGTTCTACTTAGAACTTACAATTTTTGTTTTTTCTATAATTTATTTTCTCAAGTAAAAGCGTGGTCTTTTCTTGTCAAACAAAAAAAGTACAAACATAATTCAAATGGGGTGCCACCCATGTAAAGGTACAAGGCTATTTAAATACTTCCCTCTTCAGATCCTCTAACAAACTAAGTTATCTCTAGATACCTGATATAATTCATCTGTCCAAAAAGTTAATGTGGTTGGCAGTTGTGTCTTCAAATGAAATGTGGACTCATCTTATATTCAGAGGTTGTCCTGTTCTGTTCTAGGTACACCAATTAAGGCATTTGGCGCTCTATTTAGCAATGTTGGTAAGTATTTGACATTGTTTTTGGGTATACTTTTATTGTTACTGTCAGTTACAATCCTTTGGAGAGAAGAGAGTCTAGCAAAGGTGGGAAAGATATCAGCAGGAAATGTGCTCCATCACAATCTTCAAACAAGTCCACAGCAGTCGCACTGAAAACTCATAATGCTCGAAAGACCGATGCACCTCCTGTAAGCACTACAAATCAATCAGTCAAGGTTGCCAGACCTACTTCAAGTGGAGAGCCTGCTTATGAAAAACAGGTAACAATTTCAGTGCAGCACGAAAATTTTAGCTTTAGAATGTAGAGAAGCTTACGTTCATAGTGACAATGCAGATCACAGAATTGAAGCTCTCAGTGGATGGTCTTGAAAAGGAAAGGGATTTCTACTTTGCAAAGCTGAGGGATATTGAGATCTTGTGCCAGTCTCCAGAGATTGAAAACTTACCCGTATTTTTTCTCAGTTACTTTTTATTAAAATTCACAGCACCTATTAAATATTACCAAATAAATTCTAAAGTTTTTCTCACTCTCACCCTCAGGTTGTTGAAGCAATATTAAGGATTTTATATTCTACAGATGATGATGCTTCAGTGGTGGCAGAAGCACAAGCCATAATGCAGAAGAAGCAACGAGACCCTTTGACTCCCATATCTGAGGTTCTCGAAGATAAAACCAATGTGGATACTCAGAAGAGGAAAAATATTATCAGTGTTGATGTTGAAGCAGCTGCAACTAACATATCATCTCCAAGGCAAAGGATTTCTGATGCTTCTGATGTCCATTGCAGTGAGTCACCCCTTATGACTTACTGATTCTCTGTTTTGAGTCTGAAAATTGTGGGTCTATCTGGTGTAGATGACACTGTCCTCACCATATTGCCCACTATCTGCTTTCAGTAGATTACTGACCACAATGTTTTGGAAATTTCCTGTTGTCTGTTTAGAATATAGAACAATAATATCTATTAGTTCAAGGAACATTTACGGTTGCTATTGCAGCCTACCATTTGAGAGATATACTTTTGAACCTGAAGCTCGCAATTGTTGGTTCTGTTGAAACTGGGGGTTTTAGAAGTTTGAAACATCAATGTTGATATCTAGGTGAACACATTGGCAATATACTACATATTGTTGTAGAAACGAATTACTTAATTTGGTGTTCTTCAATCCTTTTTGCTATTACTATCTGCAGCATTTTTGATTTTCTGCACTTCCCTTCTATTTGGTGTTTAGAGGTGTATGCTCTCTTTTTCTTGTGAACTTCTCCATGCCTTCTATACGTTTGCTGTTACAAGTTAACGTATTGTGCCATTTGGTCAATATCATTTTTGTTTCTCTCTCTTTTTCATTTTGGTAACCATGTTCACAAATGAGATCTATCTCTAAGGAAGCAACATACTGGAAAGATTTGGAAGAAGCTATTATTCAAAGTTAAAGCGAACAACTTTATTATCTGGGTTGAGCAAAGCAAATTGTAATAGCATATATGGTGTGGATGGCCAGAAGAATGAACTCGCACATACTTGATTATACAGAATTTCCCTGTAATGGTTTCTTCATGGTTACTCTACTGACGTAGTAACTCCCTTTGTCCCACACCTTCGCACCAGTTGTTTTTTTAATGGAGCATAAATTTTATATTTTCAGAAAGTACTTGTAATATAATTAAAATAGCAAAATACTTAAATATATAAAAACATAATATTAAAATATATTTTTAACACATCTTAAAAATTGTGTCTCGTACAATAAATCAAGTTTGCTATTATTAAGTGCAATTAAACAACCATACCTAAGTTTGCTATTGTTAAGTGCAATTAAACAAAACAACTATACTTAAGTTTGCTATTATTAAGTTCAATTAAACAACTGTACTTTATAAGAGGTGTCTCATTTGACTTTATGAAATTGTATCCCGACAAACCTTATTAAAAAAAAACATATAAAAACTCAATTCTAAGAGGAGTATGTCTTACGCAGTTAGCTTGGTCCGACTTGACTGGGCTAACAAAAGCCTTAGGGCTAAGACGTGTCTTGTTTGTCTAAACTTGAAGATCTCTTCAATTTTTGTACCTGTTTTTTAAATTTGGAATGTTGACCACTAAGTCTGTCCACAGATGTAACGAACTAATTCCCCATTATCCGCAGTAGCTAACAACCATTTATTCATATTGTAGTCCATAATTCTAGGTCACAAGCACATGGAAATATATGCGTTTTTTGTTTATATTTTTATATGCAAAAAGTATCACACAAAAACATCATCGTCGTCACTACTTGTTAAGCTCTGTACAAACAATCACAATGAATAACAATCCAACAGATAAGGTGGAATTCCAAACGCTCTAGAGGTTTTTTTTTATTTTTTATTGTGGTAAGTATGAATTTTTGTTCGATGTTGATCATATATATCTCTCTGATTTTATTCTTACAGCCTACTGAGAGTAAGAATGCAGCAGATCCAACGGAAAAGAAGGTGGAGACGGTAGATTACAGGTCATCGGCGGGTCAAGTACAAGAACAAAGGCCAGTACAGGTGACTCATCAGCCACATCCCACCCCTGCCAAGTCAAACACAAGTGGTGGTCTATTGGAAAATGCTGCTGCTTCTGTTGCATCCACCCTTCAGTCTGCCAAGCAAGCTATTTCAGAATAGCTCACAAACTCCACTTTCCCTTTATTTTTTGTAATTATTTTTGAAATTTTGGCCAGAAAATATTCATTACGACATGCATGCGTATTTATAATTACCTGCGACTACATTATACCTATATATATTTTTTTTCATAACGTGTGATAATATCCTGTGGGAGAAAGACAAACATGGCCAGATAGTTGGCCATAGCGAATGATGGATCTCAGCTTCAATCTGTGGATGCTTGAGGAGAGGATATTAAGCGAATTGCTTGTACAAATATGTATATAATATTCACGTTGAAAATAATCTATAATGCAGCGCAATAGAGATAAAACTACAATGATAGAACACTGGTTGAGAGTCTTACCAAAATAACATACTACACACGTAGTACGCAGCCACAAGACTCTTAATATTGCATACATAATTATCCAGAATCTAGTATAGACCATTCTTACACATTAAAACAGATAAAAATAGTTCCGTGTGTGTGTGTGTGTGTGTGTGTATATTAATCTTTGGTTCATCTCATAACAAAAGAATTACAGTTTGTTCGTAGATTATATTCATCTCATAAATCATAGAATTAATCTAGCCGTACTGAATAAATAAAACAATACATGCCATTTGAACTATATTATAAAAGCATGTAACATCAATTGTGCTTTGTAGGAAGGTTCAATTTTTCAGTTATTTGAACAACATTTTTATTTTATTTTTTGAATTCAACAGGGGAGGGGGCCTCTTCTTTAATTTAATTTGATAAGACCTCTCAATTATTCATGCACTACAGAGCAATGTAGGACAAAATATAAAGGAGTATCAATTAATGTGGGAGACCCTCTCTATTCATATATTAATTATAATCAATTTACCAGCAGATTTGTCCCTTTGAATATGACACACTTTTTATAATTTGGTTGAAATTTCCCATGTCTAATATTTGGGTTTCAGTTAAATGATTAAAAGGAGTGCTTTTAACTTTTAAGTTAGAAACAAAAGTTTCATTACAATAATAGTTTAAAACACACACACACGCACACAACTTCTCTTTTATTGTCTCAATTGATTACTGTTGATTTTTTTCGATTTGTTACGAATTCCATTTATCTGTTTATTTTTATTAGTAATGCAAAAGAAATTTTGAGGAAGTAAGGACAAAATTGCGAAGTTTCATTACGAAAGCAAGGTTTTTTCTTGTAATTAATAATGATCATCCAGCATTATTGTTTAATAGGTTATAGTTAATCATCTTTAGTTTCATTTTGTTAGTGGTAGGAAGGATTTTGCTCTAAACAGCTAGGAATCATTAGCTGAGGCCATGAAAGTAATCCTCTTCCCTCTCCAAACAAAAACCATTGTTTTTGTTCTCACGATGGATTGTCCTCGCTCATCACAGTCCGGTCAATAGCAGATTTTTTTACGCGGGTATTAGGAAATTTACAAGTAATTACTTGCAGCCTAGTAAAAGAGCTAGGTCCTTGAATTATGTGTTATAACAACTATTTTACGGGGTATCTTTTTTCTCTATATTATTTTGTACTTATGTATCCAATAGGTATACATATGATGCACATGTACCTATGCTTGGGTAGATCTTGTGCTTGTAGGTCAGTGGGGTTGGTGCCAAGAGTTATAGTGGTATAAATTTGAGGCACTGTAGTGTGGAGTCTGGAGGAGGGTGTGAAAATGTTGAAAGCTGTATTTGGCTCTAATCCGGTGGACTTGTCAAAAGACACTTACCACACATTAGAGGACATCATAACCACCATGAATTCTTTCTTTATCATGAACGGCTAACAAGTGGGGGCTCAACCTACATTAAGCCACTCAACTGTTCAAACTGATATGGACACACTGATCATTAAAACTTTTATTTTTGAATTATTACAAAATTTAGTGAAAATTACAACTCGAATTCAATGAATAATCCACTCAAGCTTACCTGGATCCTGGTGGATGCTTCAAAAAAAGGACTTGTGGTCTGTGCCCCTGGCAAATTGATTCCTGGTGTTCCTAATAAGTATCTTGATTCCTAGTGTTCCTAATAAGTATCTTGATTCTTTTTTAATTGACTTTTTAAGGTTATGGATACAGATTAAGAAATATAAGTAATATTTTTTTTGATTAAATAAATTGAGTATAAAATTTTAATATTAGCCTTCTAAAATTTATTAAAAAGATGAGAGAAAAATAAATTAGCCTTTAATTATTAAGGATAATACGAAAAATTGAGCATTGAATGCTTCTTTGAAATTTACAAATGACAAATAAAAATAAACAAAAATCTCTTTTTAAAAAGACAAATAAAAAGAAATGGAAGCAGTAGTATCTTATTTGCGTTGCGTGTAGAATTAATATTTGTAACATTAAAAGTTGGACTCTTACATTAAATAATGGTATTAAAAATCGAATCGAGTTGGCATGCCGGTCCGATTTTTCTCAGAAAACTAGTTTTGACGTGACCCGGTCAAAATTCGGTTGAATCGGTGGTTCAACTGGTAAAACAGGTAAAATTGTCCAGTAAATCGGTTTTAAATTATTTTTTAATATTTTTTTATTATAACATAATTTCATTATAATTTAACTAACAAAAAATTAGATGTTTTAAAATTTTATTAATTATTAATAATATATTTTTTATATATTTATGACGTCACTAGGTCAATAATGGTTCAATCACTAGTTGAATAAGTGACATATCCACCCTGTACTCTTTCCGGTTCGATGACCGGTCCGAGTTTGAAAACCTTGATTAAAGTATTCCTCATTTCAAAATTTGCACTTTTTAACAAATGTGAGTTACTGTTTTAAACTTTAGACATGTTTATTTGCAAGAATTATAATCTCAAGATATGAATTATAATCCCAATATTATATTTATTTATAAAAATTACACTTATAATAAGAATATTAATCCCATTTTTGTCTTCTTCTTTTTTAAATTTAAACTTGAGACTATTAGGTTAGAGATTATACAATAACTTAATATTGGGGATTATTTAATACCATATTCACTAAAGGATTATAATCCTAAAATTATTAAGTCATTTTATAATTTCTGAACTAATAATTTCAAAGTTCAAATTTAAAAATAAACAAGATATTTTTAGAATTAATAATTTTATCTCAAGTATAATATTTATAAATAAGTATAACCTAAAAATTATAATATATATTTTAAAATTATAATTTTTATAAAGAAACGTAGGCGTGTTAGTTTGTAATCTCAATCTTACCCATTTTCGCCATATCCCCACAACTAATCAAGTCAACAATTTTGCTCTTAGACTTGAAGCCTTTTCAAGCATCGCTAAAGTTCTTAATGGTTTGATTTATAAATTTACCAGGTAAAATTTGAATTTCACCCCGTCAAATCACAATGGATATAGTTGAATATTAAATACATAAATTATTTTCCACTAACGAGAGAGAGAGAGAGGGAGAGAGGGAGAGTTCCTGTACAAGCTAAAGAAAAGTCAGGTATCACTGTGCATAAATATTGTAATAATGTTTTTACTTGAGGTGATATAGGCTGCATTATCATAACCATCTGAATTAAAAATCAATTGAAATCAAAAGATTAAAGGAGAGTAATCATGATATCATTCCAAAATTATTGGGTGGAGCCCGATTGGGTTAACTACTCTGCTCCATTGACAACTCTCCCTCTCTTACCTAAGAATCATTATTGACCGAGACACGATGAATTATATCAAAGCAGATCAACCTAAAAGCAGAAAAAGCACGAACAGGATCTTAGAGACAAGCTTAACCCCACAAGATCAAGAGGTACCACATTTCCCTCTTAAAAGTCAAATGCTCAAGATTTATACCATCCTTCAGTTGCTTAGCTTTCCTGTTAGTTCCAAAATAAATATTTGTATTAAAATCAAGCATCTGTGCCTTTATATCCTTGATATTTCTTGTGTATTATAATTACATTTTTCTTCAGTTTTTAGCACATATACTAGTATGATGACCAAATGACTACAGTAAATTGCTAGCTTTATTGACGACAAGAAACTACTACAACGCATATCCGTAATGGACAAGGGTCATGATATTACAAAGAACTAAATTTGCAAGTAGAATAGAATAATAGCTATAAATCATAATGAACATTTACAACTGACTGGGGAAAAATAAAAAAGAAGAAGCTCAACAAAGAGTGCAACAGATTTCGAATAGGATATGCCAGAGAATTGTGGAAATTCTGGCTGGCTATAGCACTACAAGCAGGCACAAGGAAACCCGAGCAACAAATTGTCCATGACTCTGTGGCTATCGATATCTTTTAAACAACCACGTATTGTCAAATGAATAGCATACTAATGCATTCTGATGCTCTCTAAGGGGGATGAATGCCATACCATCGGCAAGTTGGATATGTTGGCTGAATGAAACTTAGCCAAGAGAGACCTATGTATTTTAATGAAAGGTGATTGGATAGTATCATTGCCTTAACATTTGTAAGTAGATAAGAAACAACTACACAAATCTTAAAGAGAAGCTCATTCAATAATAAACCTAGACTAAAGTGTCCTCGTATCATATTGGTTACAGTCTAAAAGTCTTTGGTCTAGCTGGTTGAAGAACATTCATTCAAATTGATGGAAGTTAGATGCTTGTCAAGAATACAAACTTTTAATTTTGAAAGAGCAATGCTTAAAAGTGTTGAAAATATGACACTATATATATTAGATTATTGAAGGGATTGTTTTCTTCTAAAAAAGTCAAAACATTAACAAAAGTCCTGAAAAAGAAACCAAATTTCCAGTGGCCGACAGTTTTATGCCTGCCTTCAGGACATCCATCCCTCTATCAAATTCAAAACTAGTAAACAATCACAGTCCATTGCCAAACTGACTTTTATTGAAAACTACTCTATGCATTAATTTACTTAGTTGAGAAATGACCGAAGACCGGGCACGCCTATCTCTATCTATGTCCTACATCTCCTAGGTGTTGCAATTGTGTGAAACAAAACTGATGAACTGAATGTATAACATGCTGGGGGATACAAATGAAAGTTTTGCATTGATAGCAAATTACTTTTCGTAAGCTGTTCTGATTTGATATCTATTACCATTATGTTTCACATACGCAACAAAAACATTATGTATGCAACTCAATGAAAAGCTCCACCAAAATAATATTCTCAAATTTACCCCTCATCCCCAATCAAAGGGGTGGTTGGGGTGAACATTACACAATTGTTGGCTCTACTACAACATGGTTTAGTAAACATCAGAATTGTAACTTCAGAACACATTTGGCAATTAATATGTAGAATAGGGCCTAATATAATACCATAGCAAGAAATTTAGCCACATGAGGGAATGAAAGATCAAGTAGGACCACTAAGCACACCAATAGATGCATGATTTAGAGGAGCCAATCTCATCTGCAGATCCTGAGCTCTGCGTTTCTTAAACAGAGGTTCTGTTGAAGACGAAACCTCAATGACAGCCCATGAGTCATTTGAGCTATCACAGCTGAAATATCCATCAATGACACCATTAGGACTGCTAGGCATAGGACAGTACTTGCGTTTGTGGTTTAGACATTGTTTGTGACCACAATTGCCAGATAGTTCCATGATGAGGTTATAGCATTCATCAACTCTTTCCTGTGATGAATCACAATCAAGATCAACTATTAGAGAGCCTAATGGAAGTTGGAATTCAAATTCAATACATGGATTAAAAGAATAACAGGTTGCAAGAGATTCCCACGTAATTAAACACAAACCTTGCTGATTTTGAGGATAACCATGAGCTGGTTCTGATAATCCAATGCATTCCAAGGATCAACTTCCTTGATAACAACAAACATTGTTGCAGTAGCTATTACAGATGGAAGGTAACAGAGAAACCTGGAATCTGTATTTAATGTACAATTTTGAGAAGATAAACTAACTGGATAACTTCATTTAAAAATCTATCCACCACACTCATTTTTCCATGCTTATATCGATATTCGATTGCAACAATGGTAAAAAAGAAGAAGTGGTAATTGATATGCTTACCATGGATGACAGAGAGGAGGAGGCGCTCACACCTTCTTAGAAACTCCCAATGTGGGTAGGTCTTCAATCCAAGCCTCCTTATGATGTGATCAATGAATGAAAATGGTGTCACTGGATTCATCTTCCATTCAAGGGAAGAGAGTACCAAAAGCTCCATTCTCATAATACTCCTTGAATCAAACACAAACTTTGATTCCTCTACCTAGATATCAGATACCCATCAACAGAACCCACATCAATAACACATTAAAATGACCATTATGACATTTCCACAAACACACATTGTACACACAGAAATACACATAAAGAACACATACCTGGAAGTCTATAAGCAGAGGCACTTGGGTCTCCTCAACTTTGGCAGCTAAAGAAAGGCAAGCAACAGCAGCTAGTTGACTCATCCATGGCTTATCTTTTTGAATGCAGAGGCTTGATATGAACCTGTCAAAGTAATTAACAGCTAGAACAACAGTCAACCCAGCAAATCCATAGTGAGAACAGACCCTTAAAACCCAATCAATGGCCAGTTTTCTTGCTTCCATTAACGATTCGTCTTGAGACTTGAAAGGGGTCTGTTTTTCTTTAGATAAAAGACCAAGAATCTCATCATTTTCCCAAAACAAGTCATGTTCTAACAAATAAAGGGGTTTATTAAGGGTTTGATTAATGTTTTCAGTACTCTCTTGTTCAAAACTAAGACCTCCCAGATCTTCCCCGAAATGCTCTTCACAGAAAAGACCGTCGAGAAAAAAGATGGGATTTTGCAGGTGGGTTTGTAGCTCCTGGGAAACCATCGTCTTCTTCGCCGAAGAAGATATCAAAGCCTCTACTCATTATCTTCAAGAGAAGAAAATGGAGAGAGACAACAAGCTCACTGTCGGTCCCAGTAATATCGCTGCACCTATGTAGAGTATTTTTTACTCAAGACCCAAAAAAAAAAAACATAAATAATAAAAATAAAATCCCAAACAAGTAATCAGCGGATGGATTTTATCTGAGATATCTTTCACGCCTGTCCTTTTTTTCATTTATGTAAAACTGAATCGAATTAGTATTAAAATTATACAAAATTTAATACTGATAAATTATACAAAATTCAATACTGATATAGAATAGATTAGTCAATTCAATATCAATTATTATTATTATTATTATTAATAAAAAAATTATTATATCATATATATCAAAAAAATTAAAAAATTTGAACACCTCCTAAATCCCTGTTTGCTGTAATTTTTCAGTTTATTAATAGTAAAATTTAGTTCTGGTTACATGTAACGTGTTCGTAATTACAAATTAGTCTCTATTTTGTGACATTGTATTGTTTATATTGCTTTTTTATTTTGTTTGATTATATTATAACTAAAATTACGTTTGTAACTATATTATATCATTTTGTTTCTTTTTTTTAATTATATTTATAAATAGATATAATTTTACATTACGATCACAATTATAATCTATTCACAATTTATATAAAGCAAACCAATCATTATTATTTATTTTTCACAATTATTCTATGTTTGCCTTTTCAGACTTCATAAAGTCAAATGTTTTACGTTAGTACTTACACTTATATTATTACCTATATGTTCTATATTGTACTATAATGTATATTTATAAAAATAAGTATATTTTATTTTAAAAAATTATGAGATTTTTATGAAAAATGACTTAATTAGAGATTTGATTTGTTAAATAAATTCAAAATTGTAGGATATAATAATGTAACTTTGTAATAGTTTAAACTAATTAAGAAAATAAGTTAAAGTTGAGGTCACTCTGAGATCGTAGAGTAAAAAAAGGCAAATATTCAAAAGAGAACTCTAAAATCATCGAGTGAAAAATTAAATTGTAGAGTCATATCGCAGAGCCATTAAGAATCGTATGTCAACATCGTTAAGTAAAGACACTAAACGATTAAAATATTAACTCTACAATTCTATACTAAAAGTCAGTTTAAGAGTGCAAAAGTTTAACAAATCAGTTATAGGTTTATGACAATGGTTATACTACCTTAACTCACACAATTTAAAAATGATATTCAAAGGAGTTAGAGATAAGTATTACAACAGTTATCTTTACAAGGATAAGGACATGCGTCTGTTGCTGCACCAAACATAATACTATCAAAAGCGACAACTTATGGTCTAGCAAACAACAACTAAAAGTCAAAGAAATTTATTCATTGACAAATGTCCTAAACTATTTGGAGCAACAGTAACACTCTAGTAGGCAAATATCAACGAGAGACTGTAAAATGATTGTTACAACAATACTAAAAGTATATAGATCCTCAAGAATCAAGTGCCTAAAAGCTCAAGTGCTCAAATGCTCTACCCTACAATCCAAAGACTTGTTACCTGCTGCTAATATATTTGAAAAAAATCTTAAAACAAATTAGCAGTACCTCAAACAACATCTTATTCTTTGTTATTATATTATGATATTAGTGATCTCTATATTCCAAGTCTTTGTAGCTTAAAAGATTTTAAGTGAATCAAGAGTAATAATAATCCTTAGTGAATTTTGATTATTTGTACCTCTCATTATTAGTGATCATCTATACTTTCAAAATAAAAAAGAGGATTAAAAGACTTTTGTATTTCGAATTTCTTAAAAATCTCTGTGTTTTTTACTTTTCTACATTTATATTTTTTCTTTTATATTATTTGTCACTATATGATTTCTCACTATAACTAGTTTCTGCAGTTACACTAAATTTAAAATTTTGAATTTTTATTTAATCTTTAAAGAGATTTTCAAACTAATTCTACTGTGTTTATTAAATTAAATTAACCTATTTAATTATTTGATAATTCATTCTTTAAAAAAAAGTTAAAAAAATCTATTCAACCCATTTCTAAATCTTTTTTGTGCCTTTAAAAATAACATCTTAATTTATAAGTAAGGTAAAATGGATAATTAGACCAAAAGATAATGTCAAATACACTACATAAATTTAATAAACCAAAAAATATAAAGTATTACATTAACAAATTATCATAACATTACAATCATAACACCCTGTCTTGAAGTTTCAAATAGTAAAGAAAAGAAAAAAATGTAAGAATTTCTTGGAGTTTCAAAATAAGAGAAAATAAAATGGGAAAATGTCTTAGAGTTTTAAGTGGCAAGAGAAAATAAAAGAAAGAGAAGGAAAAAAAGGCTTTTTTGGCTCAATTTTTTTCTTCTCACTTTTGTGAAGAAAGTGAGAGAAAGGAAATTAATTTTTTCCCTTCACTTCTTTTCTTTTCTTTAACAAAAAAAAAAACTCTTAGATAGAGTGTAAGAGTATTACACTACAGAAGAAAAATATATAGTTTTTTTTTTGTGTTTCATAACATAATATTATCATTGAATTTTAGAAGTCAATATAAATATTTTCAAAACATAAATTCATTCAATTTTACTTAGTATAATTATGAATATTTAAAATTTATTATAATTATAAATTTATTATTTTAAAATTTTGAACCAATCTTTTAAATTTTACAATTTTCAAAAAAAATCAAATATATTTTTAAAACATAATAATAATAATAATAATACATTTAAAACCAAATTGTTAAACCAAAATATGCCCTAAAAAAATTCTTTTGGGTCATGTTTGTGTTCAAGAATTATAGTTCCGAGATTATTATCATTGATTATAATTTCAAGACTACTAATCTTGAGATTAAAAATTTATAATCACGTGTTTATTTATAATGCGATTATTCATGGAATAACTTAAAATAATCTTTTTTTATGATAAGGATTGGATAAAAAATTATTGTTTTGACTACCATACACTTACTAATAATAACAAAGAGATCTTATTTTCAGTAATACGAATATAAATGAATATAATATGATACATCGATCATTTTAAAAAAAGGTAAAAGTTAATATTGTACACAAATTTTTAATCTCGAATGATATATATTATAATATCTGATTAGACATTGTATTAAATAAATAAAATAGGATAGACAACTCTTAAGTCATTTTTTTATTCATGTACTAACAGTTAAGTCAAAAAATTTAAAACAAACAAAGAACTTGAGATTAATAATTCAATTTCAAATGTTATCATTGTAAATAAACATTATTAGACTGATAACCCGTGTAAGGTACGAGTTAGTATCAATAATACAATCTAACATTCTGGTGTGTGATATTTGGTATTATAATTTGAGTATAAATAGCATATTATAACTAGTATTAATACATTTAACATGAAATTACAGAGTTGTATTATCAAAATCATTATATATGTTCTTTGATACATACATGTATATTTTTGAAATAATACAATAAAAATATTAAAAAATTGGTATAATTATGAATATGACATACATGGTATTAGTTGAGATGATGAACTTGGGACTAATTCAATATTAACTCGGTAACTAGCAAAAACGACTCGATTTAATTTGAATAAAATCTCCAATTACCTCATTATATATACTAATAGATTTAAAAATAGAACGTAACATCACATTTCACCAAGTCCAACTATAAAAATAACATTTCAATATATATATATATATATATATATATATATAATAAATTAATAATTATAGATAGAAAGAGGGATGTAAATTGTGACGACCCCAAATCCGGGTTCTTTAACCTCGGGTTTGGTTCTCACTGTACAATACATAACAACAATGAAATACATATATTGTATTCAAACTACGCGGAATAATACAAAAGGTTCCTTATATAAAGGCTACACTTCCCAAGGTCTATTAACCTTAAATTGTAACATTACATATCTTAAGGGAAATACAAAAGATTTACAACAGTAATTACATAACAGCAATTTAAACTAGCATGCAATTACTAAAACTAAGCATTCGCTTTCCCCTTGCCTTTGTTCGATTTAGAGCTTTCGGGATTGGCTGAAATATAGTCATGATATAGCAAGAATGAGCAACTAAATGGCTCAGCAAGTTTATAAACAACAATCATACGATATATCATGATGAAGGGAAATAACTTCAAGGTTTCAACAATAGCAATTGTGAAAGATAACAAGAATCAATGTTCAATAAAAGAAGGAATTGACTCTTTACTGCTGAGTGGTCTTTAATGACCATGAACTGCTACTAAGGTAGAACAGACATACAATGTCTGACTCCTTGTTAAAATAACGGGACACTTGAGGGGATCAGTCCTCTCATGTCCTATGTATATGCATCACATTTAGTTTTCTTGCGCACTGTCGGGTCTCCGACAAATAAAAATCCCCTTTAACTAGGGTTGTTCTATCTCAGTCTTACTGTAAGAATCCGCACCAGCCAATGGTTTGGATAAGCTTTTATAATATTCAATTAAATGAATTTAACATGCATTTGTCTAGCCGAAACAATTAGCTTAGACGTTCTTAAACAGTTTGCAAAAGCACTATGTGCGAATACAATAATCAATAATGATGTGAAGTAATTTTTGATAATTAATTCACTCAAAGGTCTGTCAAGTAACTACGGGTGTAGAATACTTGCTAAACAATAATTGAAATGTAAATACGGTTGAAGAATATCTGCAACAATAAATACAAGTTTAAGGGTAGAAAACTTGCCTGTCTGCACAGCTACAATAAATGTCTAGCTTTAACTACTTGCTTTGAAAGACCTAACATTAATAAAGTCGGTCTAATAATTAGCACGGCGTATTTGCATAACTATACGCTTGATAATGAACTTATTTACCACACATAAGTACTAACACATAATTTACATCAGTCAAAACAATATTATTAACCTTATAAACCCTTAATCATATTAGGTTAATAAGTTAGAAAATATTTTTCTTAAGTGTTGGACACTTATTAAACCTTTAAACAACTTATTATAATTGTTTAATTAAATTCAATTTATTTTATTAACTCAATCTCTTTTTAATTACTATTTAATATTGATTAAATAGAAATTAATTAATTAACTCTAGTTATTATTTAAAATAAATAATAACTAATTGTACTTACTTATTATTTAATTATAATTAAATAATAAATAATTATTAACTTAGTTTTAACCTTCTTTAATTTAATGTTAATCAACCAATAATTAACCAAGTAATTAACCTTACTTATTATTTAATTAAGAAAATTAAATAATAGTTTACTAATCTTAATCCTCTTTAATTATTATTTAATGTCAATTAAATAATAATTAATTATTTAATTAATTTTAATTATTATTTAAGGTTAAATAATAATCAAATCATTCTTATTTATTATTTAAATTAAATAATAAATTATTACTCTAATAACTTAATTTCCATTAATCGTTATTTAATGCTAATTAAATAATAATTAATTACCTAATTATCCTTATTTATTATTTAATAATATTTAAATAATAAATAATAAATTTATAAATTTTATCTCTCTTTAAGTATTATTTAATAGGCATTAAATAATAAATGCTAATTTATCATCTTTATTTATTATTAACATTTAAAATAATAAATAAATAATAAATTTATTAATCTTAACCATGGTTTAGCTAACTAGATTAATATTTAAAATATTTAAATATTAAACTTAATGAAAAATATCATCCCCAATATTATTTTTGTATTATAATTATTTTTGTTATAATTTTAATTTAGTTTTTAAATATTTAAATTAATTAAATTTAACCCGAATGGCATTTCCGTAAATAAGTCGAAATCTGAACCGAGGGCAGAATGGTAATTCTGCCAAGAAAAACACGGAGGGGCATTCTGGTAATTTCACCGGAATTTTCCTACCGCGCATGGCGCGGGTTACAGATTTAACGGGCCAAAAACGACGCCGTTTTTGGAATGCCGGATACGGCTTCCGCGCGTACGCGCGGAGTAACTTTTTACGGACACCAAACGACGTCGTTTGGCTCCGTGTTTTCGGTGAACAGTGGCTGCGCGCGCATTGCGCGGAAACCCTTAATTTTTTTTCTTCTTCGCAGAATGTGAACAGTGTTCCGGCACACACATTTTAATTAAAAATATACCATCAAGTAAGCTTTAACTCTTCAATAAAAATCCAAAAAAATTACCAATCACCTTATTTTAATTTATAACATGAAAAAATAATTTTTCATGATTTAATATCTTTATTTTTTTATAAAAATTTCTACATCACATAAACTACCATAAATCATAACTTTTTGTGTATAACTCCATTTTGAGTGATTCAAACTTTGTTTTTCTCATGATTTAATGTTCTATAATATTAGAACATCAAACCTAAGTTTTATAAAAATATTTTTGGCAATAAATTTCAAGACTTGATTATACACTACTAAACACATATTTTAGCACACAAATGATACCAAAATACAAACCAAACCTATTAAACTTAAGCATGGCATAAATATTACAACTACACATTAATAACTATATTAACATGTTTATACTAACATGATGATTTATTTAATTTAAAAATAAACTACATTTAAAATAATCATTACCTTGTTTTAATGGCTATCTTTCTTTTTCTTCCAAAATAAGTTGTGAAGGAAGATGGCATGAATCAAGACTCCTTCTCTTCTCTTAGTATTTTGCTCTCAAATTTTCTAACCCTCTCAAATGCTCACACTTTGCTCTCTAGGAAATTCTCTAGCAATTAACTAACCAACCTAAAACAAGTGTGGGGGGTTTCTTTTATAGCCATCTACTAACACACCATTAACTCACTAATTCATCTATGTTGGTCAAATTAAAGGCTAATCAAGCTTACTATTTGATGGATTGACATGGTGATTGACTAGTTGATTGACTAGAGTTGTTGGCCAACTTTGATCTAGTGTAAAAGAGAAGCAATCTAGCAAATCAAGCAACATCAAGTGGGACCAAAAAAAAATCAGCAAAATGGTATTTTCCATGCCATTTTTCCTTTATTTTTCTAGCTTTTAATGTGTATTTATGCATATACAAATATATCTATACATGGGTTCAATTGTTGACCAATTTTGACTTCCTATTGGGCTCCATGTTGGACTTAGGAAATTAATATATTGGGCTCATCCATTGAATTGGTTTGGGCTCAATTTAATTAACACTTTGGGCTAGCATTTAAATAACTATGCTAACTTTAATTAAAATAAGCATTGGGCTTGTTTAATTAATTATATGGGCTAGTAATTAAATTAATTACATGGGCTACTAGGTTAATATCTTGGACCTAGTTTAACAACTCATTTGGATTAAAAATATAATCCAATTAGATTTGCTTTAATTAATTATACCCTTGCTTTAATTCTTTAATTAAATATATGCACGAACAAGTACATCTATTTTATTATCTAATGCACATTTTATTAGTACAAAAATTTTAAATTCATTGCTAATTATATATTAATTATAATTACAATGTATAATGAAATTCGTGGTCATTACATAAATAAGTTGAACAGAGAATTACTCGAATTTGATTCGTAAAGTTAAATTCTTACTTGAATTCAAATTATACTTGAAAATTTTTACTCAGTTTGACTTGACACAAATTTTTATTACTCGAATTCGATTCAACTCGGATCGAAATATATTTAAACTACTCACGAGTTTTGAATTAAAGTTCGAATTCGAGTCTCCACATAATAACTAGATTTATAATATATATAATTACTAGTTGAACTAATTATTTTACTAAGAAATGAAAAAATATAATTTCAATTATACTTTGCAAATTTAAAATTAAAATTAAAATTACAAACAAAATAAAAAAATAATTCTTAATTATTCTATTTTTGATTAAGTATGTATATATTATAAGATAATGTATTGAGTATTTATTCAAATATGTACCAATCGAGTATGTATCGAATCATAATTGATAATTCGAGTAGTTTAAATCACAAATAAGTAAAATATGTAGTTTACTCGTACTTCTATTAGATCTATTTTTTGTATTCAAATTTGGATAATAATAAATTTAAATCTCTTTCACATTTTTTCGAATTGAGCCCGAATTGAAACCAAACCATTTACTTTAATTTACAACGTTAGAAAGTGATCAAAGAGTATGTAAAAGGAACCAATACATATCATAATGTAGACTACGAAATAGTATCCTTGTAATCAGATATAAATACTACATATATCAACATATGTCCTAATACTCGTGCATTACACGCGTAAATCTTGGTGTTGAGGTATTGGTTTTGCAGTTGCTCCAAGGCGTGGTTTTAAAAATCAAACCAGACCAGCGGTCTGTGCGGTAAAAATTAGAATCGATTGGCACTTCGGTTTGATTTGACCTAGAAAATCGATTTTGACGTGATCTGGTTAGACCGGTGGCACAACTGGTAAAACCAATAGAATTAACCCAATGAACATGTTTTAAATTTTTATTTTTTTTACAAAAATAATTTTTTTAGAAATTAGATATTTTTAATGATATTGTAACATCATTTTATTATATTTTAACTAACAAAAAAATAAATGTTTCAAAAAATTATTAATTATTAATAATATATTTTTCATATATTTATGACATTACTAAATTAATAATAATTTGATTACTAATTAAACTAATAATTCATCTACCTAATATCTTTTCTGATTCCACGATTAGTCCGGATCTCAAAACCTTGCTCCAAGGATGAGATGAAGGATGAGATGATAGATCGGAGGTACTACCAACGCGCGGAAATTGGTTGTTGAAGATGGTTTTTGCAACGGGATAAAAGCGTTGACCGTGTGACCGGGTTTGTCTTATTTAAGATTGCAAAATGAAGGGTGGGGGGAAAACCAGAACTGGCCGGGCGCGCCGGGCACGTGATGTCCATTGCAGATTTACTAATAAACTAATCAATCTACCGTAGATGTACTGAAATATTTTAATTAAAATATCTTATTTAATTTTTATATTAATTGATTTTGTAAATTTCTAAAAGTTAAGTCATCATGTTAATTTATTTTAGTTTTTAAGATAATAATTTTGTGCTTAATAATATCTTTTATACAATTTGTAATATTAATATTTACATTAATTAAATAAATTTATATTAATTTTAAAGTTTAAAATTTCAGAAATTGATTGTAAAAATTAAACAAAACTCTTTTTTTTTTTTTAAAAGGGAGAGTATTATTTTTTAAGTAGATTATGGTCCTTACGGATTTGTTCAAAAGACAAAAGTAGATTATGGATTTTCTGGTATCTACATTAGCTATTATATAGGGCTAAAAAAAAATAAACCTACTACCCTTTAGTCTCTACACAGCAGAGGGCGTAGGTTCAAATCAAGAAGTTATTCGGTGTTTCAGAGATATTGTCACGTGATATTTTATTTTATTTTATTTATATGTAGTTATTTCAGTATGTACGGTTAGTTTTTTATATCAAGATTCACTATATATGTTAAAATAATAACATGTGATTAGTCTGAAATACTACGTGATAATACTCCAAAGAATATTAAATAATTTTTTGTTCAAATCCCCCTCCCCAAATTGAAAAATATAATCTCAAAAGTACCCAAAAAAATATTGGTGCATCTGAAAGTTTATACATACATGCTTAAAAAAAATAATGGAATTATATGTTTGTGTATGAAGAAGTGATATCAAGTCCTCCGTTTTGACTTAATTTGTAATGGCATTGTCTCGCTCAAATCTTATCTTGATATTTCTTTTATTTTATAATTAGATACATACTGATTTTTGAAGTTAATTTATGATTTTTTGAAATTAAAAATTGATATAATTTTTTTAAATTTTATTATAAGCACTACAACTACTGTTTTGGAAGGGAAGAGGCGCATTTATGTAGAGAGATATATGATGTATGACTTATCCCCTAATTAAATCCCATGACCAAGAAAAGCAACGACAAGTCGTTTTAGAATTGAAATTCAGACTTCCCAGTTGAATCACATGGGAGTTGGGACGTGGGACATACACACAGTTTGAATTGAATTTAAATGGGGGCAAAAAAGAGATTAAACCATTAAAAGTTCAACGCTTTGTAGTCGACTACTAGAGTCGTATTCAAAAGGTACACAAATTTTAATAAAAGAAAAATGTAAGACCTTTAAAAATTGACGAATGAGGAAGAGGATAATAAAAGGTAAAGATTGAAAATGAAAAAGAAAAAAAAATCAAAAGTAATATGTTATCTTTAGCGTAGGATATTGTGTGATTTGATACGCTTGAAAGTTCAAATTATGCATAAAATTGTTTGGGTAAAATTTGACAATTTTAAAATTGTACATTATACTATTTGTGATTAATGTGGTATAATTTTAAAACTTGTGCAATTTTATTTAATACGATTTCGATTTCAAAACTAATTAATATAGTCAATAATAATATTAAATATATCAAATTCATCATTATGCATAAAAAAATTATACATGACATTAACATAAATAGAAAATTCTAAACTTACTTACTTTTCTTATCTATTTTTCTTATTCACATATAAGACAAATGAATGTGACCTACTCATTTGAGTTAAAAATAAAATGAGATGAGATCACATTCATTTATCTTATATGCGAGTAAAAAAAATGAGTAAGTGTAAAAACACTCTAACATAATAACATAAAACAACAAATTTTACGTTTGAAATCTATTACTCATAATTGCTTCAATATTGCTCAAATCATTGCAATTCAATTAAAAATATCTCTAACCACAAACAAAAAGTTTAAAAGTGCACAACATAATTAAATCATCTAACACTACATATTTTTAAGAATTAGGATTTTTTAACACGAATAAGTTTACACACACGATATTAGAACATAACATAAAATATTATATCTCATCTCAATATTAAAAAGTAGGGTCTGACACGAAAAATTTGCGTCAAACTTTACTTTTTAATGCTGAGATAAGATGTAGTGTTTTATATTGTGTTCAAATATTGTGTGTGTAAAATAATACTTTTAACAAACTTAAGTCTTTATAAAATTATCTTAGTAATGAAATAAAGTGCATACTACATATAGATAATTGAAAATCAAGTTAAAAGGAACACTTAAGTACAAATATTATTTGATGTCATTTATACATATACAAAAGAATAAAAAATGTGCATATTGAATGAAAAAAATTCGAATATTACTATATAATCGCATGGGGAATGAGACAGTAAAAATAATTCAAATATTATACCATTTATACTATTTTATAAATAATAAAAAAAATTGAATGAAAGAATAAATCTTGTAAATAATAATTTGAGATACAAAATTAAGAGATCATACTATAATAGTGATACAAAAATAAGAAAAATTGAATGAGAGAATAAATCTTGTGAATAATAAATTGAGATACAAAATTATGAAATTATACCAAATAGAACATATACCATTGGAAAGAGCGCATCACACACGTGATCACACCAACAGAAAATGAGAAATTATGATCCAAAATGTGAGCATCACACGCATCTAGACATGCATAAAAAGTCTGTGCCCTGCAGGCCGTCTTGGTGTGGCCTGGTCAAAGCCTGTTCCGTTCAGGCCGGGCCTGCAGGCTGTAAAAATGTCGTTGCTTGAACACTAAAGTCTGATCCGACTTGGCCTGTAGGCCGCTGTTATAAAATGATATTTAATTAATATGTTATTAGTGTAAGTATTGTTTTTGTCTTAAAAATATTTGTTTATATTCAACCAATAATAAAATTGTTATTCACTCACTTTGTTATATGTTTAAGATATTAAAAATGTAGTTCACCTATCTACCTTTATCTCCCACTGTAACTAAAAAGAGTAAGGAAGAAAAAAACAAAATAAAAGTTAAGATATAAAAATATACCTTTTAAAAGACTAATAAATTATATGCAATCTTGAGGAGACTTTGTCTCATAGTTTGTTTCTTTAAAAAATATCGGTCTATTATCAAGTTTATACATAATCACAGATTACTCTAAAAACTTTATTATACAAAATTACAAAAAATGACCTAAACCAAATCCTGACCCTGCCTGGCTCGCAAGGCCTCAAAAGGCCAATTTTTTTCTGAAAAGTCAGGTTCGACCTAACCTGCAGACCCAAAAAATAAAATTTGACCTAATCCAATTAAAATTTACTAAACTTAAATTAGGCTAAATCAGATTGACTTTTTATGCAAACCTACGCACATCCCAAATGAAATATATATATAAGGAGAAATTATTCTCTGCCCCAGAAACATTGCTACAGTATGCTCCACTCTCTCACATGAGGGTGGGGTCCACACATGATGTGACCCGTGTGAATTCCCCTCATGTGAGAGGGTGAAACATTGCTCCAGGGGCATACAATAATTTTTCATATATAAGAGTGGTGACCACACCCAAATCGCATATATAATTTTTCAACGATTCTCAATCCGTTACATACGTCAAACCTGTTATTTGATTATTTTTTAGTACCATTTCGAAACCAATTTCAATGAGTTACTCGGTCCTAACTATCTCACTAAAAGGGATAACTCACGAGGAAGAGGGAAACCTATACTCTACTGCCTATAACTCCCCTACCTCTCTCTCTCTATATATATGGAGGAGAATAAATATTATCTCTATTTTATTACATCGATTATTTTAAATTATTTTTTACTTTTTTTTATAAATATTTCATATTTTAAAATAAAAGATATATTATTAAAATGACAATTTTGAAGAAAATTTAAATTTTTAAATACATTTCTTACATAATTTACATTTAATATTAATTTCATGTTACCATAAGCTTATAGTATAAAATTTGAAATACTAGTAATTTTATGTCACTTTATTTGTACTTCAAATATGAGTGTTAATATTAGACATGGAAAACAGAAGAGCCGAAGAAGTTGGCCGGCCGCCCGGCCCCTACTGTTTTTATCTCTACGTTGATACTATAAAAGTAGAATAGTAATTGTTGCCGTCTTGTCTCCCTCAGACGTATACACCGTACGCCTCCTTCGATGTTGCCTTCTTTCCATTCCTCTGCCTCCTCGTGTGTGTGTGGGGTGTGTGTGTGTGTGTATATATATATGCTGCAATTATTATATTCATACATTACACAAATATTAAGGTTTAGTGGAACAAAATACTTGTATTAGTGCACTGGTATTACAGTAGTAGTAGTATTATAATATATGTGAATATGCTATCTTGTTAAAACAAAATACTTATAAGAACTTATTTTATTCTCTTTATCAAAAAAAGGTAAAAAACAGAGGAGCTACATTTCTAAAATTGGGAAAGATTTCAGATAGAGTTTCTATAATTAACCCGAATTTTCCAAGAAAACAGTGCCTAGCACAACATAATCCAAATGAGATGGGAGCTGTCACATTTCATTACAAAATTGCAGATTATAGTGTATTTATTTTCTCCCAAAACTGTTGCTGGCTGTTGTGGAACAGTCCACCAGTTCGTTAATTAAGGAGTATTTACCATAACATTGATTGTGCAGCCACTTAATTAAATTTAAACATTTTAAAATATTCTAAAATGGATTAATTACAACTCATAAAACCTAAATAGAATCCGACCATAATAATCTTTAGTTAGATTGTTTGCTCATCTACATTATCGTTAATTTCTCTCCATCATATCGTTCATTACATAGGTATCTTATTATTCATATATTATAACTGAAATTAACAATATTCAGTTACATCGTCATTAACTAAAAATGCATGACAGTAAATGGACCTTTTACTATTTAAGGATCATTGATTCAAAATTTGATTGATGAGGAAATATTTATGAGTTTTAATGTAAATAATAATAATAATAATAAATAAATTATTGTAATATCTTATAAAGCTAGTCATATTTGGATAAGTCGATACACAAAATCAACTATAAAAATCAATCACTACATTGATTTTAACTATTAAAAAATATAGTGGTTGATTCTGTGATTGGATGTTGTCTACGTAGACTTATCCGTCATATTTTGGTATAATTCATAGGAATGACTAAAATACTTGATTTCAAACACAATTAAACTTTACTTTTGAGATATTTGCCAAACATATGTAACCAAAATGCTTGATTTCACCATAATTCCATAACCAACAACAGTAGAACGCTAGCTAAACGTCTAAAGCATGAAGAGGAAAGAGTAGTCTAAAAATAATTACTACAGATTCCAGCGAAAAAAATGTGGCAACTTTTTTCCAGAAACATGTATGAGTTTTGTGGTACTGAACAAAGCTGGCTTCTTTCAACAGACTTTGAGCTTAAAGCACAACACTGGCACAGTGAAGCAATCTCTCTCTCTCTCTCTCTCTCTCTCTCTCTCTCTCTCTCTCTCTCTCTCTCTCTATATATATATATATATATAGCGGTTCTACTACTCAATCTCTCTACCAGTATCTAAATATATATAGAATTTGCAACCTCTAACAAATAAGTAAAAAGATATTGTCCTCTCCTGTTTATGTAAGAAAAAAAATATTGTTTTTTTTTTCCTTCTATTCGATTAAAGGGTGAAAAGTCTGATATATTCATACCGAGTTAGAACTCTACCGGCTCTCCTTTGCTGCTATAGAGACGAAGATAACTCGTACATATATATGGTACTGGATTTCTGCTATATGTCCAGCAAATTAACTTTTTACTAAGAAGGTAACCAATTTTTTAATATACAGCTGTCTGCTATTGTTATGCGATTCTCTTCTCCCTTCTGATGAGCACTACTCCTTTCCTTTGCAGCCTTCTGCTTTTCACCACTCTATGTATTTGTTTGACCAAAATCTTATACCGCCTATATCTCATGCCTCTCCAATTCCTTGCTCTCAAAATTATATCTTAATAATACCAAAAGAAATAATAATAATAATAATAATAATAATAATAATAATAATTAAACCTACTACATGTAATTGAAACTTGGGTTACACCACTACAATAATAAGTATGTAAATAAGAGGCACATAAGCCCATAGTTGTAAGATTGGGTATTAGATGCCAGTTACTAAATTACTTTCAAGTTATTTTTTAAAATTATTAATTTGGGCCGTTGCCAATTTCTTGAGTTGGTGATTTAAAGCAAGTGTGATTTAGGGTTGTAAAGGGGCACCTACTTGAGAATTAAATTAGTTGAGTTAATTTGAGCATGATTTAAACATACTTTGACCCGTGTAAACACGATTAAACGCTCTTATACAGGATAAGCTAGATTAAATACAAAGTAAACAAAATTCATATGGGCCTTGATATGTCCTTGGCCCAATATAAGTTTGGTTAGGAGTGTAAGTTCTAGTCCAATGTGCAGCCCAGTATGGAATTAACTTCAACTACTATGATGAAAGTTCCAAGTCAGCCCAAAAAGAAGAAATTTTTTACCCTTTCCTTCTAAAAGCATAATTTGTTGTTATATTAATTGCGTCCAAAATTAAAAGTTAGTTCCCTCCATATCAAATGCTCTAATAATTAGCTAATAGGTACAAAGACGGTCTGCCCTGTAATCAATTCATATTGAACAAGAAAACTTAATATTATTCGCAAGACAAATCTAACAGCAGCACTAACAAAAGAGGAGGGAAAAAAATAAAAATAATATATATATATATATATATATATATATATATATATATATATATATATATATATATATATATATATATATATATGCATGCAACCTAGAATTGAATCACATACAAATGAATGCAGCCAAATGAAAAGAGTTGAGTTGAGCTCCCCCTTGTTCATTTTCAATTAATCATTACTATAAATCTTTGTCATGGACGAGAGCCTAATGAATTTATTAAATCTCCATCCAGCTTATAAAAAGTGGTCACTTTTATCGAGTGTTTTGTGATAATACATCTGAAGACACTTTCATTTTATACTAATCAAAAGAAATGGGATTCATTTTTTAAAATATATTTTTATTTGGACAATTGTAGCTCGTTCTGTGGAAATAATATTTTACAAAAGAAGTGTGAAATTAAATACAATAGAATAAAATTGAACACTACATGGGCTTGTCATAGACTTGAGTAACACCATGATTCATGTACCGGAAGATACCAACTCATCGTGTCTTTGAATGGATATAAATGGGTCCAAACTCTAGCACTTAATTGCTTCCTTAAGTGTCCAGTTTTGGGTCTCCACTATAAAAAAAATTATTCTATGTATTTGGGAGATTAGTCACGTGATGATCTCAGATCAATTACATATTATTATCAGTGAATCAAATATAAAAAATTCACTACATAAATTAAAATAACAACATATAATTAACATAAAATATTAAATAAAAATATTTTTAAAATACCGAATAACTTCTCCCACTAATAGCATGCTTCAACTCTTTGCTCAAAATAATTAATGGCCCAACTCCGCAACATTATTACTACACCAAATAAATAAATGTTACAGTAGTAATAATGATGGGACGGACATACATCCACTGCGACACGGTTTCAATATGTAACACGAGTAAGTGCCGTGCCTCCTAACTTTAAAATTAAGCCTATTCCTCACTTGTTCAAATTTAAACAAGAATAACGGGTTAATTTTTATTTCGGCTGTTTGGTCAAAGATGATGGTAATTGAATTTATATCCCCCTGTCCATTTTAGCGCATGTACACCACATCCGTTCAGTGGAATTTTTAAGAAAGACTATTTGACAGTAGACAAAAAAAAAGATACAACTTTGTGATGTCCAAATTAAAAGGTAGTAATAATGGTAATCCAAAAGTTTTACTAAGATAAGTACAAGACTATTACTATAACTTAACAACAACAAATCTAATCATTTACCTAGTTATAGCCCACAGTTTTACCTATTAATCCACTTCTTTTTTGTGATATCTACTTAACACAATTTCATAAAATGACTTATAAATTATTTTTTAAAAAATTAATATTTTTTACTTGTCAAAAATAATTTATAAATTAAAAAATCAAAAATAATTTATAAGTCAAAAAATAAGTTCTGAGAAAGTCATTTTCAAACAGTAAAATAATAAAAAGCAATTCATTTGACCAATTTATAAGTTGGTACGGGGGCCTAGAAACTGGTAAAACAAGTTGATAACTTAACTCACTAGTTAAGTACTACTAAATTAGCAGACCACGTTCAAAAACAGTTTGAATGTTTTCAAGTCCATGACATAGTGCTGATTGCTATTGCTAAGCATAGTACTAAGCTTCAAGAATTGGTTCTTATTGGTGTTAACCCTAGTTCTTCAAGTCTGGAAGCCATTGCTTCCAATTGTCACAAATTGGCACTTTTTGTGGTAGTGAGACGATTGCTGATGCTGAAATCTCGTGTATTGCTACAAAATGTGCAGCCTTGAAGAAGCTGTGTATCAAGGAGTGTCCTGTTTCGGATCAGAGGATTGAAGCTTTTGCTTGGGGCTGCCCTAATTTAGTGAAAATTTAGGTTAAGAAGTGTAGAGATGTGACTAGTGAAGTTACAGATTGGTTGAGGGTGAGGAGGGGATCGTTGATGGTTAATTTGGATGTGTGTGAGGTTGAAGTGGAAGCGGTGGATGCGAGTGCAAGTGATAGTGGAGTTCAAGAGGATGGTGTGGAATTCCCACCAATGGTGAGCCAAGAAATTGCAGGTGTAATGCTGATGCTCCATCGAGTAGCAACGGTCGATCATCCGCGTCCATGTCAAAGTTTGACCTTTTTGGAGGTAGGAGTGTTGTCGCTTGCACTTTTAGGAGATGGTCGAACCGTAATAGAAGTTCCAATGGTAGCTCGTGAGTGATGAACATGAGTTTATTGAGTTCGAATGAAAAACTCTTGTTCTATTTACATCATTTTCTGTTTTTGATCAATGGTAATTTAGTTTCATGGTTGAGTTTATGTTATTGTTTCTTTAATTTGTGTATCCTTGCCACAATTGGTAACTTTGTAAACCTAGTATGAGCAAGTACTTATGTGCCTTTTGTTTAACTCTGTCTACTTAACATCCTTATCGGTAGTTTTTGATCCCAAAGATGAGTTTCTTCTGCTTCTTACGACATATGATTCATGTTTCATCTTGGTTTTCAATGTACAATTGGTTAGCAGGACCTACTGTTGTGTGTGATGCATTTTTATTTTTATTTTTCAATGAATTTAGTTGTGTAACCATTTCGTCATAGGAGCACCAAAAGTGTTAATTGCAATCCGAACATGTCGCTGTTTTTATCTTAATGCTATTTAGCATACACTTGAATAGTGTTAACGCTATTGAAATCTGTGTGTATGTGTGTGTTGATTAGTTTCCTTGACAATGAAATATTACCATAGTGAGAAGAGTTGGAATTATATCCGATTTTTTGTAAATTGCAATGGACTTCGTATTTTGATATTGAGCTAGCTGTATACTGCCTATGACATAGTGTTGCACGTTGAAAGTCTTAAAACAACAAGAAGCAAACTTTATTGCTCCGACTTTAACTGGTTTTATAGCTCAGCTGTCAGCTAGCCACAAAAGAACAGAAACTAGTTTCTAACTGAACCGTTGATGGTTTCATTAACTGTCACATTGATATTTTTCATTATTTTCATTGATAATATCAATCTCTTCTGCGTCAGAGATGGTTTATACACATGTCATTTACTGGGAAAGCTTGGTTATTTGGTAGTTTGTTGTTGTAGAGTTTAGAATGTAATCATCCATGCCAAATACTTTGTTTCCTATTTAATAACCTTTTGGCAGAAAATAGTCTTCCCTGCTATACACTGTGTTTTCTCTTTAACAACCATTAGACCTCTGAAGAATCTGGATTAGTTAAGAATATGACGTCTTTGAATATTCTAATTGTTGGCTTTGAAATTTGAGTTATGTTCATAACATCTAGGGCCGAACTAGTCGGTCAACTATTTATTGGAAGTTTTTATCAATGAGCTTCCTGTGACTTTAAGTAATGATTATGGACCTTTAAAATAGTAAGCGTGTTATATTGTTTACTTGTTCTATAGATCTTTCACTGTCGGACCATTGCTTTGTCCTATATTTCTAGTTAATTGAAAATATTATTTCTCTCGTAGTTGTCTTTACGAAAGCAACAATCAAGGATAGAATAGTCTCCAAAATACTTAAATGATCAACGACCTTCCTCTTGGCAACGACCAAACCATAAAACAAGCCTTGTAATATGAAATACTAGGATCAATGATCTTTTCTTTCAGTTATGGAGAAACTGAGATCTGTCACTTTACTTTATCGGTCGCTTTCCAAGTCGGCCATAGTATATAACATCATGGTCTAACAATTTCTGAATGCTTATGCATTCTAGCACTCCCAAATGCCACATGTAATATACAATAACTTCGGCATGTATCTTCTCAATTATTATAGTGGAGCAATTCCTTAGTTACTACTTAACTACTGCTTTCTTCCACTTCAAAAGGCCCTTGGAAGTCTGAGCATTACAACTTGTTATTTTTCAATTTCACCTTTTTTTGTCCTAGTAAAGCAAAATCCTCCCTGCCTCTCTCTCTCTCTCTCTCTCTCTCTCTCGCCCTTTACTTCTTTCTCTTCCTCTCTCTCTCTCTCACCCACACAGTTTATTGTATCTTTCCTGTCTTGTACTAGTTTTAGAAATTGTTGTTGTGACATCATTGTATTACTAACATCCAAGGGACTTGCCAACATATTCTTACCCTAAGAACCTGACCTCTAAGGATAATCTCTGTAGTCAAAATCTATAACTGTACATCTTTGAGATTGATCTAGAAAGCTAACGTTTTTGGAGAATCATGACGGCAAAACTATCTGGAACTAATAAACTTGAATGCAGAAACAAAACCCTACAAGTGATGACCAAATTGTTATCTTCCATTGTTTGGATTTTTCTCCTTGTAGCAACCATGTACAGTTGTTGATACATCAAATACATTTGCCATTTGGGCTTCATTATTCGTGTAATCCCGCTTGCTCAGTTCTAATTATACCAGATGCTACAGGATGCATACATGGACACTGCTGCACGTGTTTGTAGTCTCCCAACTTTGCAATTGGAATGAATTTTGTGTCTAGACTTTCATATTTCATAGTTTAGGAGTTTCGGGGTGAATGTTAGCGCTAAACATTGATTCCTTTGTTATGCAGTGCTTCCAATGTGCATAGATTTCTGCTAGGGTCATTTTATTATGATTATTATCTATCTTGAGCACTTAGGTTTGTATATTATATATTCATTTTTCCGCCATCTATTGTAATATGCAATACTTGTACTTCATGATATAACTGTCCTAGACCCCTGCCCCAAGGCAGCTAGAGATCAATATGCAACGTGCAAATTGACTTACAATATTGTTGGTATAGTATCACAATTCACTAACTTCGACTCTTTATGCAGAAATGCTGGCAATTAAAAGTTATCTAAGCTATAAAATCTGCCAGACTTAAGATCTTTCCGCCTTTGAGAATAAAGAAAATGTTAGAAGAAAGTTGGCCAGAAACTGAATGTTCTGCAAGTTTCTGTTGGTGGTCTTTATTGTTAGATGCCGCAGGTCGCTGTCATATGTGAAAGAGTATGACTATGTAATTTGTTGTTGTTGTTGTTGTTGTTGTTTTAGTGTATTGTTCTTTTTTATGTGGATCTGTTTGAGTTTCTCTTGTTTTTATGTCTTTACAAGTGTATTTGATCCTTGCCTACGGCGCTAAAAAAGGTAAACTGTAATTGCAAGACACTGTTTGGTTGTGTAGGTCAGTATTAACACAATGTTGGTTGATTTGAATTTTTTTCACAGTTGAAAGATAATGAGACTCTGGGGTATGCTCTTGGAATTTTATTTTTCACTGGTAAAATTATTCATTTTAAGCGATGTGATAGGCTTGTGAAAATATTAAAAAAATAAATTATGAAAATATGCTTAAGAGAATTTTAGTAGAAGAGATTTTTAGAAAAGATGTTTCTACATTTACCCTCAAAATTTATTCATAAGTCTTATCCTTGTAAAAAATAAAAGAGTATGGTCTCACCTTATTTGCAAAATACAAATGAAATGGAGTTATACTTTTTCGTCTTTTTTGCGGGTAAAGTTAGCGGATAATTTTTTTGGATAAGTTTATAATTTTTTTTTTAGGAAAGTAGGCATGTGTTGGGGACAAAATGATGGCTTATCAAGATTCACTATGACCATGACCTGAAATTTTGATTATCAGGAGGCACTTCACCTTTTAAATAAAGAAGACTGTACACTAGGACTCTGTCAATCAAGCTTAAGCTGCTTATAATATAAAAAGCACGACGGATAAAAAAAAATGAGCTAGTATATTTGCTATCCCACGAGTTCTAATGATTTCTCCTGCTTGTTTAAGTGAGCGCGTACTAGTGTTGAGTGCATTACCCTTGTTCAGAAAAATATATCACGTCTCCACAAGTTCTCCAAAAGCTCGATTATGCTGCTACTGATAGAATTGCATTCAGGGCAAAGTGGGTATTTTATGTCTTAAAATAAAAATATATATTTAATTTTGGAACAGACAAAATGCTATTACAGAAAGGAAGAAATTTTATTTTTAATAAGAGTATTATTTTGGAAAGTAGTTCTATTTGTATTAGGAGTTTATTTTAGAAATGTTATTTTGAATAGAAATGGAAAAATTGTGAAAACTCTATAAATAATATTACATTTAATTGTTAAAGTGTACCACAACTAAATATTATGCATCATTCTAAGAGTTGAGAGAAATGATGTGAGTGAGTTTTGTGTTTGTGCGAGGAAGAGAGTTTTTACAGTTTTTATATTCCATGCAAAAAAATTGTATCATGAAAGAGAAGGTTTTGCTATTTTTAATTCGCGCAAAAAGTTGTGTTGTGGAGATTATTATACTGTATAACCTTAAGTTTTAGGTGTAAAATTTGAGAGAATTATTATAAGCCTATTATTATTGATATAGTGAATATTCGGAGTTTGGCCTATGATTTTTTTCTTCTTGTTTTTCATGTTTCTGTTATTTTAATTCTTTTTATTTTATATTATTTAGTTTGCGTTGATTTAATTCTCAACACACAAATAAAAAATATATATTTAATTTTAGAAATGTAAGCACTAGCCACTATCTAATTATAATGATCTAATTTTAAAAATGCAATTGGTTACTGCTATGGTGGTTGTAAATGATTTGGGTCCAACCGTTCAAAATAAAGTTACGGTGATCAAATATGGATACAAAAAAGCGAATATAAAATAATGTATTAAATTATAATTAGTTAATATTTTATTATATATGAATGAGTCTAATAATTATAATTAATCGTAATAATACACATAATTTTTTATCTTATTTTTGTATATATATTTTAGTTACCAAAATATTATTAATTATTAATACATATAGTAATCAAATGCACATTCTAAAGCAATGAGAAAAACGTATATGCTCTAGCTCACTTGCCCAAGGTAAAAGGCTTATAAATTGAAAAAATTAAAGAAAAAATTTCATTAATAAAAATAGTGAAAAATTAAAAGTGTTAATATTAACATAGTAAAATATTGATGACAAGACAAAACATTTTATTTGGACAAATATGTTTTTAATAATTATGGTGTGATGATTTATATCATTTTATTAATGACATATATTGTCTAAAATGTTATAATTTTTATATCCCAAAAATATTTTTTTCTTGTTAATATCAATTCCAAAAAATAAAATCACGTTTCATAAAATATGAGACGTTTAATTAAAGCATGCCTTAAAGTGCCACGATTCGTAATGTTTTTTCATCTTTTTTATTCTCGTAGTCATTCTTATTCTCTCCCAAGTATTCACATTTTCCACACCTCAAAGAATGTTAAATGGACACGGTATAATTTGGTTGTAAAATAAAGAAAAGTTCTTAACTAATATGAATTAGTTTATATGGTACACACTATATGTGTGCAATTAAAAATAAAAATAAAAATTTAAATAAAACTTAAAAAAATAGGAATGAGAAATGATAAAAAAAAAATAAGGATAGAGAATGAAAGGTTATTTCCCTTAAAAAGTCGATCTTAAATGTTTCTTTTGCTAGTTTTATGAAAGTTAATTAGGCTAGGTTAGGTTAACCATCTTCTATAGTTAAGTAACCAATGTCATTTTGGCCTTTTTTCATGAAGAACTTGAGAGAAGTATCTTATATTTTGGGATATTGTGATGTATTTAAAATTATTTAATTAATTACTAAATTACTGTATATTAACTTTAGTCATTTAATTCATATTTATAAGTTCTATAAATATTCAAAATATTACATTCACTCTTCGAAATTCAGAAGTAAATTTGAAGAAATAGACGTTACCACGATGACGGGAACGTCGAAATTAGTAAACTATAGATATACTAATATACCCACAACCAATTATCACAAATAACACATATATTACAACAGGCCAGCCTGACTTGGTTCAGCCAGCGCTTGACATATCTTGATTGTTGATCAGAGCAAGGCCAGGGCAGGTTGAGCTTGAAGCGTGAAAAAGAAGTCTGATGCGGCCTAGAGGCCAAAGTAGGGCGAGTTACAAGGTTGGTACTCCTGGCTAGACTTTACAATTTTTATTTTTTACCATTGTTTAAGTTGTTGCTTGGTTGGTGTATTATATCATGTATACATGGTTTGCTAACTGATTGGATGGGACAAGACAGTGCAACCTTTGGTAGGTAGGGACAAGCGGCAAAAGTCTTTTTTTTAATATACATACATGCACGTTGCGCGCGCGCGCGCGCACATACACACACACACACACATATATATTATGGATAAATATACACGGACATCTAATCTACACTCCCCTTCTCGATTCTCCCCTTTTTTAGAAAAATAAATAAATATTATTTTATTCATACCTTTTTGTTTAAATAAAATAATAATTTTTTTTTCTAAAAAAAGGGGGAATCGAGAAGGGGGATGTATGTTAATGTATGTGTATATTTATCTATATATTAAATGCGCGCGCACATACACACACACATTAACACATATATATTAAATACATACACTGACACACATTAACACATATATTATATGCACACACCGACACACAGTAACACATATTACATCTACTCTATTATTTACTACTAGTTTTTCTCTTATTATTTTTTCTCTGTAGCCAAACAGTCCCTTTTCTTATAAGGGAAGATCGGAGCTGCAAATAGGCGGACGATAGAAAAATCAATCAGCCATCAATGTTTCAGAAATCAGACGTATATCAGTTCGAGAACTCGCTGTATCGTTGGAATAGGCAAGCCGGCCCAAGCTTCAGGCCAGATCGGACTTTTTTAGAAGGCCAGACTAGACCGGTTCTGTCCAAAAAATATGAGGTCTGTACATGGCCTAGCAGGCCGGTCCAACCCTGTCCAAGCCTTTATTAGGTCAGTCTTTGATCATGCCAGGTCCAAGTTAAACCTAGACCGATCCGCAGACCATTTATTCACCATTAGATAAATGTGCAAATACAAGAGACAGCGTCTTGATGGAGAGAAAGCATAGGCAAGACACTAAAACAGGCATTCAAGTTGAAAGAGCAAAATTGTTAAAATACTAAAATCTGAGTTGGACCTCTCACCGTAAGCCCGCAATGGCAACAAACCTGACCCGGCCCAATAATTTTAAACTCAAAACAGCTAACCGTTTAGGTACAAACTACAAACCCTAGTCCCGTCTTCCCGGTTTTTCCATCTCCAAACGTTCTCCCTCTCAAAAACACCACAGCGCTTGCAACTTGCCACCCGCATTCACAATGGATGAGAGACTTGAAGCTGCGGGGAAAGATGTAAAGCTTTCTCTCTCTCTCTCTATATATATATATGTGTGTGTGTGTATATATATATATATATATATATCCTTGTATGTCTATCTATTGATTACCTAAACAGCTAGAGTGTGAAACTGTAATCTCAATTCGTATGTGTGTAATGAAATTGATACGAAAAGTCTTTTCTCACTTTTTACTAGCTTTATGTTAAATAGATTCTATGATTTTCAGTTCGGCTGCCTTTTCGGTTAATCTCAATAACATCACATGATTTAATCAACTTCAAAAGAGCTAGATAATGCCCTTGAACACACCTAGATGATATGTAGTTTGGAGAATTAATTTTAGATTCGTTGGGGCAACAAGTAGAAATGATATTTTGGGTACAGAGTTAGGTACTATTCAAGATGGTCCTTCAATTTATTTCCTTTAATAGTGATATTAAGTAAATGGGTTATAGTATTTGAGAGTTAATGTTTATATGTGTTTAACCGTTTATTCTCGTATATAAACTCCTTGCACCTAAACATTATTAGGTTCTAGTTGAACTTGTGAAGTTGGCTCAGAAACGGGGAATGGAAGGTAGTAAAGGTGGGTGGAAGGATTTCTTGAGTTTGTATGATAAGAAATTTGGTGCTAGCTTGAGTGATCCTTCAAAGAGGTCCACTGATGTTCTGCTGGCTTTTCTGAAGACATTTAGCCAAGAGAATGACTTGAAGGTAAACTGTGTTACAGCTGAAGGGGCTTACGGCTTACCTCACAAAATAAAATCTTCCCACTTATAAAATTGACCATTACATCAAGACGCTAACAATAATCTTCCCTCTGCATTTGCAGTATTTTGAAAAAGTGATGGAATGTCATGTTAACCGCAATGCTGTGGAGAATTTCCATAAGAAATCTACTGATATTGAATCCCCAGAACAGGTTTGGTTTCTAACAATAAATGTAAACGTGATGGAATTATGTATATGTAAATGTAGCTTTGTGGAAGTGAAAATAGGAGAGAATACTTAATGTGGGAAAGGAAAGAATGTTTTTTGTTTGTGAAAATTGTTACAATTGAACTGTGATACATAAATCACCTACTTTATGGTTTTCTTGATATCCACCTTGCCATGATAATTGTCACGTTTTATTTGACTTATCAGTTATTTTAAATTTTGTTTCATAACTCATAAGTCGATTTCAAATAAGTCCTCCCAAACAGCCGCAATCTTCATTTCCCGAATATGTCAAATGCACCCATTTTTGTTCCACTAATGTTTTTCGCTTTCAACTCTATATCTGTTAAAGCTAATAACTTGGTTTACTAGGCTGCAAATCTACAACACTTTTATCTCTTGGATTGGAATATTTGGATTGGCTTTTCTATTATCGCAATGTTAAAGCAGATTACTTACATTCCCATTCCCATTCCCATTGCCAAAGTATAACGTATCACATACTTTTAAGGGCGGTGGACCCTTTCTTTTATATAATCTAAAGCCTTGATACTAATTAGACCATTTTGTAAAAGGAATGACGTATTTCTCATAGAACATGTATAATGTTCCATTCTAAGAGCTAATATCTGAAATGACATTAAATTGATCAAATTATTTGGTAAACAAAAATCTTCAATTGTCTACACATGATGCAAAGTTTATCTAACAGTTTATAAAGCCCTTATATATTGTTATTAGGTTGATTGCATATTATTTCAGGTTAGAAGGCTGGTGCTGTTTCTGTTTAGTGATATGCCAAGCTTTGTTTTTCTTAATTGTTTACATGAACTTTAAATCCTTATGAAGTTTCTTTTGAGCTAGTGCAGAAGCTTGTCCGCTTAACTCTTGAACACCATCAGTATCCATCAAATTATTCGTTTCCATCACATGAGGAGGTTTGCTGTCAATTCTAAATCCTTTTCTATCTCTGCTATTTATTTATTTTTGTATGTATGGAAAATCCTTGTCCCCAATTCCTTTCATGTTGGAGTTTTGAGGGGTAAAATATTTTTTAATGTTCTTGCTGGTTGAGGTTTTGTTATATTTTAGACAAGGTGCACCACTACAATTTCTAAAAGAACTCATAGCCAGGTCTACACCCAGAATATATGATAAAAGATATTACAGAATACAGAATAGGGGAGTTGGAAATTGGTTGGGAATGGCTATGTAAATCATGTATTACCTTTATCTATTGAGTTAAGACATCAGAGGTGATTGTGCAAGTCCTAAATTACTTTTGACTAAAATTGTAATCTGAAGGAACTTGTATAGCCTTCTGCACTCATACCGTGTTCTTGGAAACTAGCGGTTAGCTTCTGCTGGTATTTTTGTTTGAAAGTAACAATGCTTAAAGATAGTCGTTCTGTCACCAGAAGATGGTTGGAAATTGTCAAATTTCATATTGTTGCACATTCACTCATAATCGCTTTGTGAAAAGTGAGACAAGTCTATATACTATTATGAATTTTGAAGTAAATGTTTTTGCCATTCAAACAGCTGTATGGTTTTTTTATTTAGTAATTTATGCATTATGGTTCTGTGCAAAGCAAAACCATATTTTTCAGAGTTCAATATGTTGAATTATTAATATTCATATACAGGATTCTGCATGTATTGAATTTAAAAAGAATATTTTTCATTAACTTTCTTACATTAGTACTTTATTTACTGTTTTTTACGTGGCAGTTCTTATATATTTTTATTTATAGATCTGGCTTGTTAACTTCCTGAAATGTCGGAGCAGGGATGGTTGGTTACAAAGAGAAGTAAAAAATCCAAGGCAATGAGATCAACTGCTATGGTCTCTGTTGACTGTGAGATGGTTCTCTGTGAAGATGGTACTGAAGCTTTAGTGAAGGTTTGCGTTGTGGATCGCAATTTAGAGGTATTTGGAACTGCTTTAATTTTCTTTGCAATACGAACTAATCACCCATCACAACTCACTGTTAGCACTTCCTAATTTTGCACTGTTTTCTTCTTAAGTTGATGTACATCATGTCTGGGTTTTGATTCATTCAGGTCAAACTCGATAGACTTGTTAACCCCAATAAAGCAGTTGCAGATTACAGAACTGAGATAACTGGAATCTCTTCAGAAGATTTAGACGGAGAGACTTGTTCATTGATATATGTACAGGTACTATATGGCTGGTTCTTAGTTGTCTGTGATTCATATCCTATTGTCGTTTCTGACCTTTTCTGGTGCAATTTATAGAAATCCTTGAAGAACCTCTTAAGGGACGGAACTATATTAGTGGGACACAGTTTGTACAATGATTTGCAAGGTACACTGTCAGTTTGACCTAATAAATAATATATTAACCGTTCATAGTTTTTAGTTCATTTATTTTAGTATCTAGTAACTGTTTCCTTTGAGTAATCATCAGATGCACTTGGTTTACTTAACATTTGTTTCAACAATTCTAACTTTATTTTTCTTATAAACTTCATGTTGAGATTTACCAACATATTAATGAATTATTCATTATTTTGTTGTTTTGTTTTTTACATTTACATTTACAGCACTCAAGTTAGATCATGCAAGAGTAATTGATACATCCCTTGTCTTCAAATATACGGATGGATCTAATTTCAGAAGACCTTCGCTGAGTGACCTGTGTAAGGCAAGTCTTTAGTGTGCACATAATTGAGTTTTGGGACGTCTTGATTTTTAAATGCATCAAGTCCCTTAACACTTTTGGCATGCTTGACGTGCCGAGAGAGTTACTCATCCCTTGAAAGTTAAGGCTTATTATTTTTGTAACTGTGCCTGCAAAATATATGATTTTCTTTCATATATGTTACATCTATCATGTATATTTTTTATATAAACTTTTGGTCTTATCAGAATAATTCAAAGAATTCCATATGTTCTCTTAGGAAATCCTTTCTTGTTTGTTGGCACTTTAGTCTTGTTAATATACCTTTTGCATACTCTAGAAAGTTTCATTGTAAGTAACTGTAAGTTATATTAGATTTATCCTTAATTTGATTTCATTTTGTTATGACAGGCTGTGTTGGGATTTGAACTTCGGAAAAAGGGTGCTCCACACAATTGTCTAGATGATGCATCTGCTGCAATGAAACTTGTTCTTGCCTATATAGAGGGTGGGGTTGACAACGTTGTACCATTGTTTCAAAAAGATGTAAGCTTGAAAATCTTAATTGATGCTATCTTTGATTTTGCCATTGTTATATTGTTATTTCATCATATGTTTTAAATTTCAGGTGCCTGAAAAAGAAATGACAAAATTACTCGTCCACCGGATACCTATCAGTTTGCCTAAAGAAGAATTGCATAAAATTATTCCTGGAGACTTTACTATTGAAATGAAGGTTAGGAATGTTCATTACCAATTTACCCCCTCCTATTGCTTCAATATTAGGACTTTGCATGTGATGGTACATGCAAATGTTGTTTCTGTATTTTATTCGTTTGAGGGAGTTCTGATTTATACCTCCCGGGCCTAACAAAAGTACTTCTCCTTCCGTCCCATTTTACACTTGCCTTTGCATGCATATTAAGTATTTAAGTTTAGATTTGAAATTATATTTTTAAAGTACTCCTACTTGACCCCCACCAAATTAAGAAGCATTCAGAGTTTTCTCTCTTGAGCAA
This sequence comes from Hedera helix, assembly GCA_947179155.2. Lineage (NCBI taxonomy): Eukaryota > Viridiplantae > Streptophyta > Magnoliopsida > Apiales > Araliaceae > Hedera > Hedera helix. The sequence continues at coordinate 42,471,400 of OX359270.1, read as the reverse complement.
CTAAAGAGGGAACCAGAATTAAACTTTAAAGACTCTAATTTGTTATGAAAAAAAATTAAGTCAAAGTGTGTTCTATGCTAATCTTATTATATATTTTTTGAAAATAAATTCAACAAGGAATGTAGCAATCTCTCTTCTTCTTTTTTTCTTTTTTTTTTTGGGAACAAGGGAGGGGATAGATTTCAGCAAGTTGGCTAAGCATAACCATTAAGTAAGAAGTTATTGATATGTGTAATAACTGAATTCTAAAATCTAGAATCATGCAAAGGTTTAGACTGGAAAGCAAACTTGAGATTTTTTTTTTAATTTCTGATATGCAATTTGCGACCTGAATAAACAGCTAAAGCAAATCTACCTCAAACAGCTAAAGCAAGTCTATTACCCCCTTCCCCTCCCCTTTACTTTACAAAATGAAAACAAAAACAAAAGAGTGGCACCCTTGAACTCTGTTGAGGTAGGACTACCTTCCCCAAGTCTTCATGGTCATCCTTTGTAATGAATAGATCTAAATACTCTGTATCCATTTATGTAATTGCTGATTCGGTGAACAATCTGCTGGCAGTCTAATAAAAAAGCTGGAGGTGGGAAGTATTCAGCGCTTGCTATCTTTGGGAATCAACAACAGGCAGATGAAGCATTTCAAGACCTTGATGGCAAGCAAGAGCAAGTATGATTAGCTGAATTGTCACTCTAAAAATATTAGCAGCTAATATCTGCAAAATCTTTGTACCTTCCCACACACAAAAAAATAAAATAAAAAACTAAAAAACCGAAAAAACAAAAAACAGAAAAGGAGAGAGGTTGACTCTTACTCCTCCTCCTACAACTTTATATTCTAAATTGTTATCCCTCATTTCAATCAGTTTTGTATGAATATAAATGGAAGCATTGAGATCATTCCTGTTTTCTATTTCTTTCTTATCTTTATTACCATCAAATTTATTTCATTTGCCTTTTTTGGTCAGGACTCGTCTGGTCGACCTCAGAAGTTGATTTCATATAAACTCAGTACAGGTGAAACTGGTAGTTTATATGTACGTAAAATGGCTCATGATGAACAACCTGGCCAAACTGCTTCAAAAAAGAGGTCTCAAGAAAACGAGACTCCAGCTGAATCTAAGAAGTTGAAACTAGACCAGACAATTGGAGGACTGGAGCAAACTCAGGTAGGCTCAAAATTGTGTGATGATCATCTGAAAGAGATTGAAAGATTGAAACTAAAACTTAGCCTTAGAGACCAGGAAATCTCCAACTTGAAAAAAATCATTGTTGGTCTCACAAGGAAACATAGAGGTGTTTCTTGAATCATAAGATGATAGATTTTGGCATGCAATGTCATATTCATGCTTCATGAGGCACCGAGTGTGTATGTCTACCCTTCCGGAAGCATGCAAAACCCACTAATTTCTTCGAAGCCCAAAGGAACATGGAATAAGAAAATACTTGGTAGCTTGGAGTCACATGGACAAAATGCTAGCTGATGGATAGTGAATGTGCTGCTAAACTAGGACAGATCTGAATCATCTGATAGGTGGGACACGGCTTGATGGACTCAATCTGGGTAATCATGCCATATTATTTATTGGCAAGAGATTAAGTGTAATATCCATTGGAACCCGAAGCAGTGTTATACTTTTTGGCAACAATTCTTGCAGCTGTTTCAATTTTGGTTGATGATATTTATGTACCATGTTTTTGCACATTTGAACCCTTCATCATTTCAACTCGTTATTTTTCTGATGAATTAGAGGGTTCAGTTGCCCAGTTTTGTACGATCTTTTTGTAATGGTTGTAAACCACTATTACTCTATTAATGCACGTTATGGCCTTGGCCTTGGTGATGATTTTGTAGTTAGAGTGATGCTAGGGGTCTTAAACTTTTTGGCTTAAAAAGTGTCTCAAATGTGATGCATCGCCCTAACATTAGTTGGATAGATTTCATGTGATTAGTTATGCCATAAATAATCATTAAAATATTCAATATTATGTTATTTTGAGACCAATTTGAGATAAAATTTGAGATTCTTAGTATTACTCTTGTAGTTTCTCATGGTATTGCCTTGATGGAATGGAGTTTATTAACCAAGAGGAAAAAGAAAAGAGGATTGATATTTACACAAGAGAAATTGATATTTTCACAAGGCTCTACTCACATAAATAGTAAATGAGACATACTTTCATGTGAGTAAAATATTGCGAAAATATCAATTTTTTTTGTGAAAATATCAATTCTCAAATGAAAGACGCTATTTCTTGGCAGCCTAAGCACTGTAGCAGCCCGTAGCAGCCTGTATGAAGAAAACACTTGCAGAGGTCTGGTCTTGTTCCCTCCTCTTCATTAACTTGGGTTTCTGGTACAAGCTTGTGTTCATCTTGTGCTCGTCCAGCAAAGTATCTATATCTTTATTCTTGGCCATGAATCATGAATGCATCAAGAAGTTGGCCTATCATTATTGTGGGAAAAATTGACATGATGCATTGCCAATCTTGCATTTATGCAGCCTGGAAGCTATGAATCTAATGGACATTTCCTCCACCTGAGAAAAAAAATTTGAGGACATTCCCCTAATGTACTAATAATTTTAAAGGTCTTATATGATATTTAATATTTAGGCCAACTATTTTTTGAAATTTCATTTTCTGAAATGGAACTAATTTGAATTTTGATGATTTAAAATTGGAACTAAATTATAAAAGTAGCTTGAAATGATATCATGGTTGTTTAATGGATTGTCTTCGAATATAAATCATTGTAGTAATTTTCTTTATTTCATCAATTTCACCAAATTCAACTGAACCCGGCTCAATGTAAAAGTGTAGGTTAGGGATGGTAATTTGTCCTGTATTTACAGTGATTCCTACTCCCTACTTCAAATGGAGTAGTGATTGACTTTGACCAAAGACAGGCTAAAATAAAAAATCATTAAAAAATTATATACGAGAAAAAAGAGTAGATAGTATTTACTTCTCCCGTCACAATCCTTACCTTTAAATAGTTATATATTAATTAAATTAATATTTATATTTTTATATAGTACATAATTAAAAAATATATGCACTTGTTTGTATGTGTATATATATATGTAGAATTTATTTTTCATGTATATATTATTTAAATATAATCAAAACAAGTTTTTTAAAATTTAAAAACTCACTAAATATTAATTTCTGCTATGATTTAAAATCTCATGGGCGTTTAAATTTTTCGTGAAACCAGCCATCTCTTCTAATTAAAAAAGGTAATTATTGTATGTTACATTATACATGGTTATTAAATTTTAATTTTTTAAAAAAAATAGGACTGATACGCGGAATATTTATAAGATCTGAGGATAAGAATGGGCCGTGTAACCTTGCCCCATTGCCATTCGCGTTAGCATGACATGTACGGAGTGTGAAGCCAACAAATGATGCCTGTTTGACTTAAATTACTGCCCTTTTTTGGTAAACTGACAGAGAAATTTATTAAGAGACTGAAAAGATACATACAGGATACAGCAGCGAAGTAGTATGGAAGCCGAAGCAGCCACCACCGCCGTCGACGAAATCCCAATAACCACCACCACTCCGACGGAAGCCGCTACGCGCTGGAGCTTTGCCGTGTCTCAACAGTACCAAAACTACCTTGACAAGTCAACACCGTACGTACTCTACCGTTGGATCGCTTGCCTCTCTATAGCGATCATCTACATCGTACGCGTGTTCTTTGTCCAAGGGTTCTACGTCGTGTCCTACGGTGTCGGCATCTACATCATTAATCTCCTTATCGGGTTCCTCTCCCCTCAGGTTGACCCGGAGTTGCAAAACCTTTCTGATGGCCCGACCCTTCCTACACGGGGCTCCGACGAATTCCGCCCTTTTGTTCGCCGTCTCCCAGAGTTCAAGTTCTGGTGCGCTTTTCTATCTCTTCTTATTGATTGTTACGTTAAACTAATTATTTTTTTTATCATGTCTAGTGTAAAACCGTGATATTCTTGGTGATCTGTAGCTTCTCAAGAAAAATATTTTAGGGTAGAAATTGTTGGGGGAAAATTGTCTTGCAAAAGGTCCCATTCAAGGGCATTTAAGAATGAAGAAGCGTCCATTATGCAGTGATAAATGTAATTGCAGAAAAAATTCATTGACAGTAATGCTTCTGAGTGTACAATATGGGTTTCTAAATAGTTTTGGGCATGAAATTCTGATGGGAATAAGCAAGTATGCTTAACTTTTAGAATTTTTGTGAAAGGGGATATTTATCATGGGAGTTGTACATAATTGTAATCAATAAGAATATAGGAGGAATGGTAGTAGTAAGAGATAATATGCAAGAGAATTTGATTAATCTGTGATTCCAATTTATTTACTGGAGTTGAAGACTATGAGTGGCGAGTCACATACAAGTTCATTCTATTGGGTTTGGAGGAGGTGAGCAAATAATTTTTTACAAATGGAAGCTTTTCTTTTGACTGTTGACTTTGATAACCATTTTGTATCAACAGTTAATACAGAGAAGAGGGGTAACTTTTTCCTATTTTATCTTTATATGCTAGAGAGTAGAGGAAACAATAGATTTGTCAATTAGTTTACTTCTGTTCTATGTTTGCTTTAGATGGTGTCTTTGTTGCTTTTTGGAGTTCATGGGAATGTGATATGATTTGGGTTGAGTGTAGAGTCCAAAGGAAGGCTAAATTAGTATTGAAAAAGCTACATCCTTGTATTTTTTTGTGGTCGAATCTTGTCATAAGGATGGATTATGCATCCTTTTGTGAGTGAGGTGGTTGAGTTCACTAGTTAAAAGTTTTTGAGGCCGAACCTTTCGGTCGTCGTACATAGTTGCTATATTGTTGCAAAACTTGGGTCTCTCTATTTATTCAACATAGGCACGAGCTGACCTTCCTTTGGTATATTGTTGCAAAACTTGGGTCTCTCTATTTATTCTAAATAGGCACGAGCTGACCTTCCTTTAGTGCTTCTGTGTTCATATCATAGACTTGTCGACATACATAACCTTAAGTTAACAAGTCAGATCTTTTTCTCTTTTAATTTTTTTTTTTTTGGGGGGAGGATAGGTAAACTTGGCACCAAGTAGGGGTAGGGATTTAAAGCAACAACCTTCAAGATATTTGTTAATGCCTTCATTTTACCAACCCACTCCTTGAAGTTTAAAGCTTGGATACTTATGAATTAATGCTTTATTTGTAGAGCAGCCCAGTGTAACCTAGAACGTGTTTCGTTTCGGTATGCAGTTCGTTACATAGTGAAAACACGGTAAGTTAGTGTATCTTTATATAAGTTTTTATAATTAGGAATTCTCTTAAAATCTAAATGTAATAAACTTAAGTTTTATAGAAGATTTCTAGTTAAATCAACAAGTTAGATTGTTTTGTAAATATTTTAATAAAAATATAATGTTCAAGCATCCAATATTAAGTTATAATATTGATATTTGTGTGATTATACGTAAAACAGTAAATAAATTTTTGAGTACGCTAAATTTAGAGTATTGATATGTAAGAGTATCATGTTTGGGTACACAATTATCAATACGCGGTTTGATAGATCAATAAGAAAATATGATAACTTTGGAGCAACCTATCTTACATTAGAGGATGGATTTTTGTTGGTGCCCTGAAGAGTGTTCGAGCTATCTAGTTGTTTTGAGTAGGCCTGCAAACGAACCGAACTGTTCGCGAACCGGTTCGGTTCGGTTCGAGTTCGGTTCGAGTTCGACTTAGATGTTTTATCGAGTCGAGTTCGCACATGATGTTATGTTCGATTGCTCGATCGAACATGTTCGCGAACCATGTGGTTCGGTTCGTCTATGTTCGCGAACAGTTCGGGTTCGGTTCGGTTCGATAAGTTCGAGTTCGGTTCGAGTAGTTCGATTTCTTACATGTTTAAATTATTTTTAAAATTCTAAATACAAATAATTGGTTATTTCATAATTCATATTAAATTTTAAAGTTTGTCTTATCAATAATTGTTAAATTTGTAGTAATTTTCTTTATTTATTACTTAAACATCTTTTTTTTTTTAATAATTAATTATATGTAAACATTTTTATTAAATAATTAATAACTAGTAATGTGTATTTCTTCACCTCTAATTTAATTAAAATAATTTTCATATTTTCATAAAATTTTTAAAAATGATTGTTGGATTATTACAATTTACATCACTAGTAATTTAATAAATTATAACCCATGTCATAAATCACATAAATAAAGTAATTAATCATCATGCAATAAAAATTCGACATTAATTAAATAATGATACAATACTGTTGCTTACATTTACATGATTTATTAAAATTGTCAAATTGAGATAGATAATAAAGAAATCAAGTTATCAATGTATCGAGACTTCACTAATAAAATAATAGTCATTGTACAATTACTATTGTATATTATATCAATTATCAACTATATAATTAAAAGTGAAAACTTGATTTTACCAATTTTTAAATTTTTTAATTTTACAGACTTACAGTGTATATGTGAAACAATGAGAGAGAGTGATTGACTAACTTTGATTTATGCAATTAAGTAATCATATTTAGTGTAAAAACTAAAAAGTAGTGTTTAATAATTCAATTAAACAATATGTCAAAGTATTGTTTTCATGAAATTAAAATGAGTTATTAATTTAAATTAGAATAAGCAAAAAGATTTTTTTTAAAATGAAAAAAAATCTCTAAATAGCTTTAAGCCTTTGAGCATTTGATCTTAGAATCGTAGTTAATTTATTTAGTTTTAAACAATATAAGTTATATAACTATGAAAATTATAAAGTTTTTATAAAGTAATTCATCTTATTACCTGTGTAAATTATTTTTAAAATTCTAAATACAAATAATTGGTTATTTCATAATTCATATTAAATTCTAAAGTTTGTCTTATCAATAATTGTTAAATTTGTAGTAATTTTCTTTATTTATTACTTAAACATCTTTTTATTTTTTTAATAATTGATTATATGGAAACATTTTTATTAAATAATTAATAATATGTATTTCTTCACCTCTAATTTCATTAAACTAATTTAATATTTTCATAAATTTTTTAACAATGATTGTTGGATTATTACAATTTACATCACTAATAATTTAATAAATTATAACTTATGTCATAAATCATATGAATAAAGTAATTAATCATCATGCAATGACAATTTGACATTAATTAAAGAATGATACAATACAGTTGATTACATTTACATGAGTTATTAAAATTATCAAATCGAGAAAAATAATAGAGAAATCAAGTTATCAATGTATCAAGACTTCACTAATAAAGTAATAGCCATTGTACAGTTACTATTGATTACATTTACATGAGTTATGATTTATGAGTTAATAAAAATGTTCGCGAACTTGATCACGTTCGTATGTTTATGAGTTGTTCGCGAACGAACTTGTGTTCGTGAACATTCGCGAACTGTTTATGTTCGCGAACTTGCACATGTTTGATAGGTTCACGAACTGATCGCGAACTCGATTATGTTCGCGAACTATTTATGTTCGCGAACTCGATCATGTTCGATTATGTTCGCAAACTGTTCGCGAACTCGATCATGTTCGCGAACAGTTCGCGAACATCTAACGAACCGAACTCGCACACATGTGTTGGTTCGATCAAGTTACTCGAACATGTTCGAGTTCGACTAAAAGTGTTCGAGTTCGGTTCGAGTTCGACAAAGTTCGGTTCGGTTCGGATCGTTTGCAGCCCTAGTTTTGAGGGATGTTTTTTGGTTGCTTGACTTGTGGTTAAGCTGTTTACTGGTTTCCTTTGTGTTTTTCCTTGATGTAGTTTTCTGAATAAAATATGTAGGCTAAGAGTTAAGCTGTCGTATTAGCTGGGCTAAGATGTCTAACTCTATTTTTGGATTTATTATGCTCTTTAACTAGACATGGCAAAGTAGGTTAGGAACCATGGGTTCAACCCAACCCACCTAGATTTTTTCGGGTTGGATACCTATTTTATATACTTTGAGTTGGGCTGGGTTTAAAACTATATTATTCATGACTAATATGGTTTTAAACTGGTTAACTAGCTTTAGCTCATATTTGTTTGACTCATTCAAATTTAATTATTTCTAAACCATAAATACTTTTATGTCTCTCATTTCTCTCCCTTACAAAATTGTTTTAGTCATATAATAGACTACCTATAGGGTCACGTAGGATTATTTTCGCTCCGTTAAGATATAGCATATACTATATAACTGTAGGGAGAGAGTTTGAATTAGGAGAGCTAAGCACAACAATAGTTGTAATATGGGTTACTCAGTTTGGACCCATAACCATATGGGTCCAAACTATTTGACCTATATTAAATATAGGTAATATGGTTTTAGTTTTTTCTTTGACCCATAACCAAATTGTTCAACCAAAAACCAAACTATACTTATATTTTGTCGGGTGTATCTTTAAAATTACATTCTCTTCACGAGTCACTTATTCAGAATTTTCTAAATAATGTTAAGATCTATCTTTCATATGTTCACGCTTTACAAGTGGTCAAACCATTTGAAAATCTGTACATTCTTACACTTTGACATTGTGATTCCTTCATTTTCTGGTTACAGGTACAACATCACGAAAGCTTTTTGTATTGCTTTTTTCCTGACATTCTTCAGCGTGTTTGATGTGCCTGTGTTTTGGCCTATACTCCTTTTCTACTGGATTGTACTGTTCACTTTTACCATGAGGAGGCAGATTCTACACATGATCAAATACAAATATGTTCCATTTTCCTTCGGGAAACAGGTAATAATTTTACCCAGTCTTCTTAATTATATAACAGATTAAGTTGTATGTTGATTGTTTTCTACCCAAATTAATAGTGGCTTCATAAATCTTCAATTTTAATGATTTCATATCTTTTCAGCGACATGACAAAAAGCAGGCACCTGCAACGGACGGTGAAAGCCTTGTTCCCAGAGATTGAAAGTACAGGTAGTTTCAGCTATTTCTCATTTCAAGAATCACATACATTTTTCTCTAAGCAGAAAGCTTTTTGAAGACGTGCTGTAAAGCAATCTTTTCCTAGAATGTGTTTTATCCTCTTGGTTCTCTTCTGCCAGCTTACCTGTGCAAGATTTTAGCATTCAGCATGGAGGTAAAGCTGTGACTGTCCTTTTGTCTCACATGAATACCCCTTGTGTAGAAGGAAAACATGGCAACATGCACATCAGACTTTGCTTAGATATCGTTATATTGGGGCATTAATTACTAAAGCAGTTAAGAGTTTCAGTTAAATTTGAAAAATACATTGTAATATCCTTTAATTTCTCAGAGTTTGCAAGTAAAGAAGAGTTCTGTTCTGTCAGTGAGAGATGGTAAAAGATGGTAACAAATTTGTATATTGGTCTCAACCTCTAATATATTTCCGACTCCGTTCTGCCTGCAGGTGGCTACAGCGTTTATATTTCAAACATTCATTATAAGGACTGCACCAAGCCAACTTCATAGTGTGCATTCAGCCGACTTCATAGTCTGTATTAAGTCGACTTCATAGTCTGAAGCTGCTAAAATGACCTTAACCAAGCTCCACCTAAAACTAAACTCAACTCCATTAAATAGTAGTAGTAGTTAAATCACTCGATTCAAATGTGTAATATACTCTCGCACAATTTTTTTCAGGCCGATGTCTTTTACTACAAAATAACCTGATTTGAAGTCTATTACTCCCTTTATTTCACAAAAAAAAAACATCTATTTATTAATTATTTTGTTTGTAAGAATGTATAAAATGACACATTCAGGTATGTTATCAAAATTTCATTGTGATATCAATATTATTAAACTAACAATTTATTATTATTATTAAGAGTATACATGAAACTAAAATATATTCTTAAAGTATGTCATCATAATACTAAATATACCCTTGGTGTTCTCATATTTAACATATGAGACTTTTTTTGAAGTAAGTGGCATATTATCAATGCTTAATGTCTATGAATATACATAGGAGTACAAAATGAGAAAAAACGATACTCAAAAATGGAGCGTCACACTTCACTCATTTCTCCAATGGACTAGGAGTGGTTACCCTAACGCCATTAGCAATTTATAACGGAATTAAAGACCAATTGTGACAGTTTCTGTGGGAAAGAGGTAGTATTGCTGTATTGGTGACACACGTTCTACAGGGAAATATATCAGCCTGTGTCTCCTCATTGACCTAATGTTATCAAGACTCAAGTGACTTAACCAGCGACTGACATGGTCCTCCTCCTATTATATAAGATCTAGTTAAAATTGTATACCAACAAACAGGAGTCTGTTTTTTCTCTGATATATATAGATCTGGTCGAGGAATGAGGGAGGCGTATCATTAAAAACTAACGATACCGTCATGAAATACTGATTTAACAAATTGTCATAAACTTTGATAATCAACACATTCTTTTCCAACAAATGAAGAACGTCTTGTTACAGAGATGTATTGTCTTTCCAAGTAATATAACAGCTAAACACAAATATATGATTTATATTCAGATAATCATGTATAAAAGTTGAAGGTCAGATTAAGTGTCCTCCATTCAGTAGTAAACAGGAACCGGATGACATATCCTTTTCGTGATACCAGAATATCGATGAACCAAAACCAACAAATTGAAGAAAGAATTTCTGAAAATTAGGTGGTGGAATGAAAAACTAAAACGCACGTATCAACTGACCCACTGTAAGAAACGCCTTCTTCTATTTACTTGGCGAGCATATTAGCTTCAACTTCATTTTTTTCATGTTGGTGGCTCACCCACATTTGCAAATTCACACAGCATATAGTTCAAAGATACCTTGGGGTAATTGGAAATTTCTACGTCTCACTGGTATGGCTTGCAGAAATGTGTGTCTCAACACTTCGTGGTTCACGTTTTCTCTTGTTCCGGGAACTGCGTTTTGATCTGGTTGCTCGTGTTTTTGTTGCACGCTTCTCAGTGTTCTCTTGAATGCTGATCACTTTTTCATGAGAAGGCAATTCAGGAGGAGCGTCTGGCCATGGTGTGTGTTTTGCTGGGACAGTAACCTCTAATGGAGGGTCAATAATCCACCTGAATAAAGCAGAAGATTGATTCTCAGCTAAAATGTATATTGTAAGGGGCAAAAAAAGTTCAATTTATCTTCTCATGCAATTTAGAGCCACATATGTTTACTCCAACAAGCATGTAAAGTAAAATCCAAGTCAATAAGCACTGAGCAACAACACACTTTAATTGATATTAATAGCAACTGTACGCAGGTTCTAAGCCTCTACATGTGTTCATGCTGATTTTACATAAATGTCTTAAGCTCAGATACAAAAACTGTAAAGCATCTTTTAATGATAATACTTACTTCGACAAACTAAAAGAATTTAAGATTCAAGATCCAAACCTGAAGCATCACGAAAAGTTCAGGCATAAATCAGCAGTAAAATTTAAAATGTAGTTGGTTATTAAAATGTTTAATACAGCCATATCAAATAACAACGGGGAACTGCTTTCCTTATGACTAGGCAAAAGGCCAAAAGAAAACTGACTAAAAGAGGGCAAAAGAGAAAGATGCATTAACAAAAGTCACCAAAAAATATCCCCAAGAAGAATTTATTATACAGTCTTTTCATCTAGCAAAACAAAGAAAGTAAACACATTCAACATCATCTCAGTCCTCACCCACATAGATTCTGCTATAAATCTGAGTAGGGACATAGATGCTCTTCTCAATATATAAATGCAGAATGGTCACATAACCATGATCCATCATGCTCTTGACACTCTTCAAAACCTTAATCCATCAGCTGTGAATTTTTCTCTCAGATTCTTAGAAAGGTGAATTAGGGTAGTATTGGGACCTTGCTTTCTTATATAAGTGGCTAAAATTTTCTGGACAATGTGATAGCCTTAACATCTTATAGCATTAACTTCAGAAAATCCCTTGTCAAAATCACTGACCACAATGACGGGTAAGGCACTTTAAAGCTGCCTCACCCTGCCTCCATAGCTCAAGGCGAAGCATTCGAGTGTCTTAAACATTTCTTTGCAATGAATACTAATTATGTTTTTAAAATGAGAAACATTTTACGAGGCTGCATAACAAATTGTCTGCGTTGAATTCCTCACATTTGGAGTAATAAAACATGAAATATATTTGCAAGCACCCAAACGAATACCTCATTTTTAATGAGCAAGTTGTTTTTATACAAGTCAAACATTTTCCATGAACACGATAGAAGCACCAATAAAAATGGAGCAATAGCCCCGGTCCCTAGCCGACTAATCCCATTGACCATATAATTGGTAGGGAGCATCACATTAGAGGTGAAGTTAGTCCTACCAATATACACTACAGTCTACAAGTACTATCTAATGTTTATATATATCATTGGAAAGCAAAAAAGCTAATATACTAAAGGATTAAGAAAGTGACTTGTAACCGTCAAAACTATGCTCAGGAGCCAAATTGAAACTTATGTATCAGGTCGTCCTGAGGGCCTTGCATCTTGTTAAAAATGCCAAACTCTGGCAAATGCAGCAGTGCCAGGACAGATAATAAACATTGTTAAGATGCATAAAACCAGAAACATTAATAATACTATTTTGAGGGCAGCAATATTGCAGTTTAAGACGCTACTTCTAAGGATTCATCCTCCTCTCTTATCCTCTCTTATCTTACTAAACAAGTTAATTAACTGACTGATATGAAAGTCTAACACCAATTCATCCTAATATTCTACAAAAGGTGACTACTTTTTCCAACATCTCGGTCAGCAACTCATATTTGAGAAGCATGAGTAGGAGCTGGATGAGCAGCATAACATAACCATCAGGTATGAGCCTATGACGGAGAAGTTTATGCACGATATATGTCCAAGAAATACCAGATATTGTTTTTCAAGCATGGATGACGACGAATTATAGATGTTGCTGGCTAAAATTCTGAAAATTGGTTGCCCAGGACCCTATATGAATTTCAGATATATCTTAGTATACATATCAATCATAACTAATAGCCTAACATTCATTTTACAGATTTGTGATCACTCTAAGTATACACACAGAGTAGAAGAGGTGCAAGCCTCCAATTACATGTTGGAAACTATTCTGAGCTCTGACCAAACAATCCATACGTGACGACATACAAGTATTAGGTAATCAGAAATACTTTAGTTGTTAATGCTAAATACTGCATGCAGTTGTCCACCAAGATATGAGTAGACAATAGAAAGTACCACTCATCAGAATCATTCGGGGAGAATACCAACAAAACTTAGGGAACATAATGACCACCTAAGAGTTAGCAACAATCATAAAATTACAAAGAACAGCAGTGTTCAAATTTCTAAAGTTGCCTCTTGATGGTCAACTTGCCCCATTGAGTACAGAATAAGCAACATCATAATAGATTCTAAATGTAACAAAACAAATTCATGTGACAGGATAGCAAGCAATAAGGAGACATAACATTAAGCACAATAAAAGTCACGGCATAGGACTAACCTGGAAGGGAATTTGCTGTCAGCCCGAGCTTCTACACGAAGCCACCACAGCATCACTTTGCGTCCACAACTTCCGAGGGGCTCCACTACTGCAGGATCTTTCAACAGAGACAGCGGACTCTCGACATCCACTCCACCCACAACAACTGTGTCAAAATCCTTAACCCAGTCCGGCTTATCTTCTGCTTCTTTCCAAAGCAACCTGGAATTCAACACAAATCCAGCCCATTCCATCTTCATGGGAAGCACGATTGCCCTATCACCAATATACCTCGCACTCTTCGCCGCATATGGCAACGAATTAAAGGTGTGCCAACCTGCCAATTGCTCGGACGAATTACATGCCGGACCTTGAATTGGCAAAATCGAATTTTGCTCCCCCAATTCCTTCGGAACTACCGATAGTTCTTCGTTAGAGTTGCCTGAATGAGCAAGAATACCAATCGAAACAGCACCAATCCACTTCACCTTCTGGATCTCATCAAAAAGCTCTATACTATGCATATTACTATCATCCGCAAACATCACAATTCCATCTAGTTTCTGTTCTCTAACAACTCTGCTCCATCACAAATCTACTAATATATCAAAAACAATGCTAAATAAAATTTAGTCACAATTGCAATAAATCTACAACTACTAATTCACCTCAATCCACGAATTCGCATCCGAGCCTCCATCTTGTGGCGATCCTCCCAATAAACCGCCATCTTCTCGTCGAATCCAATGTGCATAGTCGGAAGACGTGACTTGGCTAGCAGCGAGGCGGTCTCGTTGGTCGTTCCACCAGCTTCCACGACGATCCACGTGAGATCATACGGAAGATTCATCAGCGAGTGCATTAATCCAGTGAGATGCAGAGCCTGGAAAGTCCTTACATAAGTAGGAGTGATGATAATCAAAGCTCTAGGGTTTTTGATTCCATACTGAAGCTTCTGTTCTCTCTGAACTCTCTCAATTATCTTGTGAGCCTTCATGACTTCGTCCGGATTCGGATGCGGCCAAGGACGTATTAAGATTCCGTGCCGTCCGACAACTACGCCGCTAGTAGGGACGGTCGTTCCGTTAGCAGGAGATTCGAGATTTGGTATTGAAGTCGAGAAAGGCATCGCTCTTCGACCAGCTAAGGCTGAGCGAAACGGCGCTGTAGTGTAGATTGTGGTGGTGGAGGTGGTGGAGAAAAGAAGGAAGAAGACGAGACGAGAGAATCTGAAGCCGAGAATTAAACTGATTAAGCAGCAAAGGGCGTGGAGGACTAACCAGAAGATGGCGGCAGTAGATTTGATGGAGCCGTCGGAGGAAGAGTCCAACGTCGAGGATCCTCTAAAGCTGTTGCTCCGGCGGTTGAGGTAGCTCTGCTGCAGTGCAGAGAGCTTCATTTTCTCTCTCCTCCGTCCGTTCCACAGAGAGAATTGTGTTTATGGAATTTAGATAGAGAGGGAGACGGTTGGTGAGTAAGGAGTCCCTTTAATGTTAAGGGTTTGGATTGGTGTTCGTTGGGATGGAGAGGAGGAATCTGGGGAGTGGTGATTAAATAAATGTTTAGATTGATTAATCAATCAAAAATATTGCTTTAAGTATACGAATGGTATGGAATGGAATGCTTAATTGTCTTTTTCAGAGAGAGAGAGAGAAAATAGTTGCTTAGAATTTGATCATCTTGTCGTCTTCTTCTTCTTCGGGATGGAAATACTGAGAGACGACCATTCCTTTGCTCTTCGCTATTTGCTGTTACCCCTCCACTGATCTCGGGTCCCAGACATACTACTGGATTGGATCCATATTTGTGTTGGGTTTTGGACACGAGAATTCCGAATGCCGGGAGAGAAGATCTAGCGTCTTTTATTTACTCAAGAAAATGGAAATTTAAAATTTAAATACATTAGTATTAGTCTTATCTAAAAAATGTTAGTATTGTTTTTATTTTATTTATTTACATTGAATTGATAAGAATTAATACTTTTATATATATATTTATGTAAATAATGATTAAGTCTCATTGTTAACGCTAAATTTTGGACGGGTTGAAATTACCGAAGCGTCCAGCCCAAAACGCGTTACTAATAAATAACTCAAATCATGTTGAAATGAAAGATATTTGATAGAGTAAATACTGAAAATAATAATACAATGACTTAACGTAAAAACCCAAATAGAAAAAAAATCACGGGAGAAAGTATATCACTCTGTTGATAATAGTCTGTTGTCTTGTCTCATGTTCACCCATCAATGTAATAATTAATTAATGTGAAGATATTATTTGATAATATCTCATCGTCTAAAATCTCATAAAGTAAATCGTCTTTATCCCTCCACTTAGTCATACTTTATCAGATATTTAAATGATAAGTCACTGTCTAAATATGTACACCCCAACACTCATATTTATGTGTGTTTTTTTTTAAAATAAGGATTGAAAATAAATGAGTTTCTTAGCTTCCGTATAAGATAATATTATCAATCCAAAAAGCTTGTATATTTCATGTAATAAAATCTACCCTTCAGGCAAACATGACTGTACTGTGAATTTGGATGCAATAAATGGTGAGGGCAATAAATTAGGAAAATTGATTGAAATCATTTAATTTTGTTCTTTTATTTATGAAGGAGCAATTAATTTTATTCATTCTTTTTGTTTTTTTGACATACATAGTCATAACAATGTCAAAAAAGTCACTATACAGGCTTTTAAATTTTTCATTGCACAATTTACAACATTATTATGCTTTTGTTTTTAAAATAATACTATTATAATTAGAGAATATTTATCAGGGACAGTCTTTTTTTATTAAGGGTGAAAAGTTTTTACAAGAAATTAAAGTGAGGATATTATTCTACCATTTTTATTGTAACTTTGTTTTTTAACTTCTTATCTTAATATATATATATATATATATATATATACACGCACACACAAAAAAATAAAAAATCCAACACGATAAATACACGTGGCTCCATGACTAAGCAACATTTTGTTGGAAATGGATTTGAAAACTAAATAATTAGAGCATTTTTTAGGCTCAATTAATGTGGGACCCAAACTCCAAAAATGTCGGGTCCATGTACCAACACGTTCTCCTCCGCAAAGAGTATAACGTGGTATATTTATTTGTTCAAATCCATTAAGTATTGAATGAAAAATTGACTCCAAAATCATCTACTTGAAATGTTTAAACTTGTCATAAATACCTTGTCCCTCATAGAATAAATGAGGGAAATGTGAAGGGTTTATATATGGGATAATTGCACAATGGGAAGGGCCCCAAGGGGCACCCCACTTTTGTGGAAGGGAGAGGACCTAGCTAAGGCTTGGTTTGAACACACGCGCGCGCCGCCGCCCGGCCGGCCGGGCCGGGCCGGGTCGTGGGTCGTGGGTAACTGTATATAATTTTTTGGGCAAAATTTATTTAAAATTTTGTTTAAAGTTTTATTGCAAAAGCGGAAACAAAACTGTGTCGTTTTGAGACGCGCCTCTTCTGAACAGAAGCACCCTTTTGATAGACCCAAAACTACGTCGTTTTATGGCGCCTTTTCTGAACAGAAGCGCCCATTCTTATTGGTCCAAAACTACGTCGTTTTGACGAATGGATGCCATGCCAAAGGAGGTGTCCCTTCTGATCAGTCACAATTCATCCTATAAATAACCTGCCTGTGCTGCAATCATTCATTCATTCAATTCCAGAAATAACTTTCATTTTCCTGCATTCATCATATAGTCAGTTCGAGTATAAAGCATAGAAATTGAGTTCGAAGAATTCTTAATTTTGAAGTGCTTCTAATTAAGGATTGGAAATCCGTTTCATCTTGGGAAGTAATTATTCAAAAACCTTTTAGCACCAGTGAGGGAATAAATTTGCTTCAAGGAGACTTTGTGAATTCAAAGGACTCGGATTTAATCTTTCCAAAAAAAAATTCAATCTCCTTTTTCCAAGTAAGTACACTGAACTTTCTAATTTCAATTTACTTACTTAATTTAGTAACTCTGTTATTGCATATTAAATATTTACTATAGTTACGGGAAATACAATCTTGAAGCAAATTTAGACTCTTTCTGTAATTATAGTTTATTTAATATCATTATGTAATTGCCATATAAACCAATTTTATTTATTTTTTATTTAACAAACTTGGTTTATTTTTAGTACAGATTATTCTGTTAAATTTTCTACAGAAATTTGTTTCTGTTTTTTGTTTTAATATTATATTATAATTAAAATTTATATATATATATTATTGTACAAAACAGAAATTTATTTCTGTTTATCTCTCTTCTACATATCTTAAATTACTTTCTGTTTGTATAACAGAAATGGCATCTACTAGTACCATCCCTACTGTGAGTATGTCTCATGGAGAAAAACCTGAAAAGTTCAATGGAACAGATTTCAAGCGTTGGCAACAAAAGATGCTCTTCTATCTTACAACTTTGAACTTGGCTAGATTTCTTCAAGAGGAATGTCCTACTCTTGTTGAAGGAGAAACTGACAAGGAGAAAGTGGCTGCAGTTGATGCATGGAAACATGCTGATTTTCTTTGCAGGAATTATATATTCAATGGATTAGACAATACACTTTATAATGTGTATTGTCAAATTCAAACTGCAAAGGAACTTTGGGAATCTTTAGACAAGAAATATAAAACTGAAGATGCTGGCATGAAGAAATTCATAGTCGGTAGATTTCTTGACTATAAAATGGTGGATTCTAAAGTAGTCATCACCCAAGTTCAAGAATTATAAGTAATCCTACATGACATTCATTCTGAAGGAATGTCACTAAGTGACTCATTCCAAGTTGCTGCAGTGATTGAGAAACTTCCACCATCATGGAAAGACTTCAAAAATTATCTTAAGCATAAACGCAAAGAGATGAATCTTGAAGAATTGATTGTGCGACTTAGGATTGAAGAGGACAATCGAGGATCTGAGAAGAAGAATGGGAAAAATTTCATTGAAGCAAAGGCTAATGTGGTAGAACAAGGGCCAAACAATAACAACAAAAGGAAGCGCGAAGGCGAAGGTACTTTCAAATCCAAGAAAAAGTTCAAAGGCAAGTGCTTCAATTGTGGCAAGCAAGGACATAAATCAAATGAATGTTGCAAGCCAAAGAACTTCAAGAAAGAACAAAAAGCTCAAGCAAATATGACAGAACTAGAAAAACTTTCTGAAAATGTTTCAGACATTAATCTCTCTGCGGTTGTATCCGAATGTAATTTGGTAGGAAACACAAAAGAATGGTGGGTGGACACTGGCGCTACTCGCCACATATGCTCCAACAAATGGATGTTCTCTACCTACAAACCAGTGGAAAATGACGAACAACTCTTCATGGGAAATTCCTCAAGTTCCAAGGTTGAAGGACGTGGAAAGATTGTGCTGAAAATGACATCCGGCAAAGAACTGACTCTCAACGATGTGCTTCACGTGCCGGATATCCGTAAAAATCTAGTTTCTGGGTCACTGCTTAGCAAGAATGGCTTCAAGTTGGTGTTTGTGTCTGATAAATTTGTACTTACCAAAAATGATATGTTTGTAGGAAAGGGCTATATGTCTGATGGGCTCTTTAAGATGAATGTAATGACTATTGTACCAAACTCTATTGATAATAATAATAAAATTAATTCTTCTGCTTACTTGATAGAGTCTTCAACTATGTGGCATGCCAGATTAGGACATGTTAATTATAATGCAATTCGTAGATTAATTAATTTAGAATTCTTGCCTAAATTTGATATTGATCCAAAGCATAAATGTGAAATTTGTGTAGAATCTAAAATGACAAGATTACCTTTCCATTCCGTTGAAAGAAAAACTGAACCTCTAGATTTAATTCACACTGATATATGTGATTTAAAGTTTATGCAAACAAGAGGAGGAAAAAAGTATTTCATTACTTTTATTGATGATTGCACAAGATACTGTTATGTATATTTGTTAAGAAGCAAAGATGAGGCCATAGAAATGTTTCAACATTATAAAAATGAAGTTGAGAATCAACTTAACAAAAAGATTAAGGCTATAAGAAGCGATAGAGGTGGTGAATACCAATCACCATTTGAAGAGTTATGCTCTACTCATGGTATCATTCACCAAACTACTGCTCCTTATTCACCTCAATCTAATGGTATTGCTGAACGCAAGAACCGAACATTGAAAGAAATGTTGAATGCTATGTTAAACAGTTCTGGAGCACCTCAGAATTTGTGGGGGGAAGCTTTGCTTTCTGCCAATTATATTCTTAACAAAGTTCCTCATAAGAAAACACACAAAACACCTTATGAATTATGGAAAGGTCATAGACCTTGCTATAAATACTTAAGAGTGTGGGGGTGTTTAGCAAAAGTAATGGTTCCTAAACCTAAAAAAGGTTAAGATAGGACCAAAAACCATTGATTGTGTATTCATTGGTTATGCAAATAACAGTAGTGCTTATCGTTTTCTTGTTCATAAATCTGAAATTTCTGATATTCATATTAATACTTTTATTGAATCGCGAGATGCATCATTTTTTGAGAATGTGTTTCCATATAACTTGAATGAAAAGTCAAATTTATACAAAAGACCTTTGGAGGCTACTATTGGTAATCCTGAAAATATAGACAAAGAGTCTGTAGTGGATGAACCTAGACGTAGCAAAAGAGCAAAGACTTCAACGTCTTTTGGCCCAGATTTTCTAACATATTTGTTAGAAAACAATCCTCAAACGTACAAGGAAGCAATATCCTCTCCAGAGGCTTCTCATTGGAAAGAAGCAATTAATAGTGAAATTGAATCCATTATGCAAAATCATACATGGGAATTGGTAGATCTTCCACCAGGTTCCAAACCCTTAGGGTATAAATGGATCTTCAAAAAGAAGATGAAAGTTGATGGTTCAATTGATAAATACAAAGCAAGGCTTGTTGTTAAAGGCTATAGACAAAAGGAGGGATTGGATTATTTTGATACTTATTCACCAGTTACAAGAATCACTTCTATTCGTATGCTAATAGCAATAGCATCATTAAATAGACTTGAAATACATCAAATGGATGTAAAAACTGCATTCTTAAATGGTGAATTAGATGAAGAAATATATATGGAACAACCTGAAGGTTTCATTGCTCCTGGACAACAAAGGAAGGTATGCAAACTTGTTAAATCCTTGTATGGATTGAAACAAGCACCAAAACAATGGCATGAGAAATTTGATAATACTATGTTATCAAATGGATTTAAAATCAATGAGTGTGACAAATGTGTTTATGTCAAAAACACTCAAAAGGAATATGTCATTGTTTGTCTTTATGTTGATGATATGCTAATCATGGGTAGTAACAATGAAATTATCAACTCTACCAAACGTATGTTGGCTAATAGATTTGATATGAAAGACTTAGGGATTGCTGATATGATATTAGGAATCAAGATTTCTAGAACTTCTGATGGAATTATATTATCTCAAACTCATTATATTGAAAAAATACTTGAAAAATTTAATAAGTATAATATAATTCTAAACAAGACCCCAGTTGATATAAATCTTCATCTAGCCAAACATGAAGGTGATAGCATGTCTCAACTAGAGTATTCTCGTATAATAGGCAGTTTAATGTATGTCATGAACTGTACTAGACCAGATATAGCTTATTCCGTAAGCAAATTAAGTCGATATACGAGTAATCCAGGTAAAGATCACTGGAAAGCTATTTTGAGAGTTTTGGGATATTTAAAATATACTCAAAACTATGGTTTGCATTATTCGAGATATCCAGCAGTATTAGAAGGATATAGTGATGCTAATTGGATATCTGATAGTAAAGACTCAAAATCCACAAGTGGATATGTCTTTACCCTTGGAGGTGCAGCGGTATCTTGGAAATCCTCAAAACAAACTTGTATTGCAAGGTCTACAATGGAATCAGAGTTCATTGCTTTAGACAAAGCTGGAGAAGAAGCAGAGTGGCTTCGTAATTTCTTAGAGGATATTCCAAATTGGTCAAGACCTGTGCCAGCTATATGTATACATTGTGATAGTCAATCAGCAATTGGAAGAGCACAGAGTCATTTATATAATGGTAAGTCACGTCATATACGACGAAGACATAATACAATTAGACAATTGCTCTCAAATGGAATTATCTCAATTGACTATGTAAGGTCAAAGGATAATATTGCGGATCCGCTTACGAAAGGTTTAACAAGAGAGCAAGTGGAAAGTTCATCGAAAGGAATGGGTTTAAAGCCTACTGTTTAAATAAGAGTCGTCATAGTGGCAACCCAACTTAGTGAATGGAGATCCCAAGATCAAGGTTCAATGGGCAAACCAAATTATGTAGTACTCAGTAAAGCACTGAGGAGATATTAACTCCTAACCATTCCTATGATGAGACAGTGCACATCTGTCGCGAGAATAAGGATAAGTGACACTTTTAATGACTTTTATATCTAGAATACGTTCAAGTGGGGTATTGCAGGATACTCTTGATAGAAGTCACCTACGTGAGTAAGAAGGGGGCCACTTTTATGAGAATTTTGAAGGCTGAATTCTCTAACATACTCACGGAACCAAGAGGTGTTTCAAGGCCAAAATGAACACAAACGTGAGAACCAACTATGTCTGAAGAGATATTTTGTTAATTCTATTGTCTTGGTTTACACGAAAAGCTGACGGTTCAAAGACATCAAGTCTACTGATTAGCCAAGTAAATCCGATAGATTTTACTAGGGCAAGTTCAAAGCCACTAGGCTACTTAACCCAATGAAGTATCTTTTCTTCTGTACTCGAACTAGTGTCTGCATATTCATGTTTTGCATATAGAAAAGCCAATTTTACATTCATGTGGGGGATTGTTGGAAATGGATTTGAAAACTAAATAATTAGAGCATTTTTTAGGCTCAATTAATGTGGGACCCAAACTCCAAAAATGTCGGGTCCATGTACCAACAGGTTCTTCTCCGCAAAGAGTATAACGTGGTATATTTATTTGTTCAAATCCATTAAGTATTGAATGAAAAATTGACTCCAAAATCATCTACTTGAAATGTTTAAACTTGTCATAAATACCTTGTCCCTCATAGAATAAATGAGGGAAATGTGAAGGGTTTATATATGGGATAATTGCACAATGGGAAGGGCCCCAAGGGGCACCCCACTTTTGTGGAAGGGAGAGGACCTAGCTAAGGCTTGGTTTGAACACACGCGCGCGCCGTCGCCGCCCGCCCGGCCGGGCCGGGCCGGGTCGTGGGTCGTGGGTAACTGTATATAATTTTTTGGGCAAAATTTATTTAAAATTTTGTTTAAAGTTTTATTGCAAAAGCGGAAACAAAACTGTGTCGTTTTGAGACGCGCCTCTTCTGAACAGAAGCACCCTTTTGATAGACCCAAAACTACGTCGTTTTATGGCGCCTTTTCTGAACAGAAGCGCCCATTCTTATTGGTCCAAAACTACGTCGTTTTGACGAATGGATGCCATGCCAAAGGAGGTGTCCCTTCTGATCAGTCACAATTCATCCTATAAATAACCTGCCTGTGCTGCAATCATTCATTCATTCAATTCCAGAAATAACTTTCATTTTCCTGCATTCATCATATAGTCAGTTCGAGTATAAAGCATAGAAATTGAGTTCGAAGAATTCTTAATTTTGAAGTGCTTCTAATTAAGGATTGGAAATCCGTTTCATCTTGGGAAGTAATTATTCAAAAACCTTTTAGCACCAGTGAGGGAATAAATTTGCTTCAAGGAGACTTTGTGAATTCAAAGGACTCGGATTTAATCTTTCCAAAAAAAAATTCAATCTCCTTTTTCCAAGTAAGTACACTGAACTTTCTAATTTCAATTTACTTACTTAATTTAGTAACTCTGTTATTGCATATTAAATATTTACTATAGTTACGGGAAATACACATTTTTCTATCAAATTCAAGGTTTAGAGTGCAAATTGGGCAAGTAATTTGAATAATGAAGTGCTAACTATAATACACCATGATATGAGAAATTGAGGTTTAATTTTTACTTTTTAATTCTCAATTATATTTATATATAATACTCGTGTTTATTCTCTATTTCTCATTATCTCTCTCTCTCTTTCTCATAAAAAAACTTACAAATAAATAAAGTCAGTCATATGTACTTTAAAGGAGAATAAAAAAATGAGTTTTATGTTTATGTAAAAAAAATTATGTGTTATTATAAAAAGTACACATAAAAATTGTGTTTTTTTTATTTATTATAAAGCGCTCGTATAAAGGGAGAGATTTAATTATTAATCTACCACATACAGAGTTGGCAAGATAGGTTTCAAAACTATCAAGTTAACCCAATTCAACTATATTTTTATGAGTTGGTTCCCTATTTTATGTACTATGGGTTGAGTTAGGTTCGAAACTATATTATTAGCGATAAATATAAGTTTAAACTAGTTAACTAGTTTTAACTTATATATTAATTTAAGTTATTCAAATTTAGTTATAGTCTTAAACATCAAATTTAATTAGTCTTATACCAAGAGTAATATTATTTTTCTAAAAGGCTTTTTTAATTGTTTCTAAATAATTTTAACCGTCTCCATCTCTCTAAAAATTTAACCTTTTTTTTTTTTTTGAAATTTAACTTCCTCTCACAAAAATTTAACTTTTGCTCTCTTTACTTTTTTTTCTCTCTCTAAAATTACACAAATTAAAAAATAAAGAGAAGACCCAGCTAATTTGTAATATATTATTATTTATCATATGTACAATTTTTTGGCACTTTTACATTTTCTAAAATATTATATATTTTTTCAAAATTATTAAATTAGTAAATATTTTCATAAATAAAAGAATTTAATTATTATTTTTAATTATTTCTTAAAATATTGAAATAGAGGAGAGAGAAGAGAAAAAATAATATAATTGTGTACAATGTTGAAGTTAATAATATTATTTTTTTAATATACATCGTGTACTTTTTAATTAATTTTTTATAAAATAAAATGAGAATAATATTAAAAATATATGATAAAAAATAATTTGAAAAAAAATAATTTGGAACAAATTAAAAAAAATTAAAACAAATAAACTTGAATAGCCGAGTAAGGGGGTGTTTGATAAAAATTGAATGAGCTGAATCTGAATCTGAATCTGAATGAGCTGAATCTGAATCTGAATGAAAAAAGTTGTTTGATAATTAACATATCTGAAAGATCTGAATGACATATTTTTAATATTTTACCCCTCTGAAAAAATTCAAAGTTGTTGTAAATTTATTTAATATTACATAATATAATTTTTTTTATTTTTTTTATTTTTTTTATTTTTTTTTTATTTTTTTTTTCTCTATTCAGCCACCATTCAGCTCATTCAGCCACAAATTCTGACCTTAACCATTCAGCCGCGTCATCTGACCGATTCAGCCATTCAGACGAAACAAACGCACTTAACCATTCAGCCACTTACCGATTCAGATTCAGACCCCCATTCAGCCACTAACAAACAGCCCCCTAAGTAACAATCATCTCTTACAAATTTTATAAGTTTTGGAGGGAAAATAAACAAAAGAAAATTTAAATGACATGATATAAAAAGAAAACAATTTAAATTTACTTTAAACGAGTCAAATTCACGTGCCATGCGGCATTTCCAAAAGCTTGCGTACTAGGTTTGGCGTGAAGAGAGAGAAATACAATACATATATATACGTACAAAAATACAATTATGTATATTGAATATATTATACATTTATATATTTATATATCCCATATATACAAAACAAAGCTGAATTTGGTTGGGTTGACCCGAAATAAGTAATTATTTATGGAATCTCCCATCACAAAATGTAATCAGATTTTAGAAATAAAATATTATAAATTTTAGAGAAGGAAAATGTAATAAGACTTTAAAAAGATGAAGTGTAATAAGATTTTAGAAAGAAAAAGTTTAATAAACATTAGAGATAAAAGTGTATAAAAAAAATTAAAGAGAGAAAACATAAAATTTTTAGAGAGAGCGTGCATAAATTTTTTTAGAGAAGGAAGAATGTATAAAAATATTAAAAATAGAAAGTGAATGTATATAGAAATTAAATATCATAAATAATTTATTTAATTAGACCATAATAATAATAAATTTGAAATTTAAATTTTGGATTGACCTATATTTAACTAATAATTATATGATTTTAACTTATATAATTCATATTAAAAATAGATAATGTTAGGATGAATATTTAACCAGGCCTGATCTAGGAACTCACATTGGGCTAGGCCCAATATACCGTCAGCCTGGTAACCTTCCTAGTGGGCTTACAGCACGTGGGTGAAGGACGAAACGGACATACATCATAACTACCTAGCATAATGGACAGAACCGTTACACAGGTGACCGTTATTCAGTTACATAGTATAAATTCCCAATTGACAATGGAGAAAAGGGTAACGCACATTTTGGTAATACTAGATACTCAGACCTCCATTGTTGACTATTCCGATACCTTCACTAACACTCACACCGGAGGAGTCCACCAACGACCCAAGCCGTTCGAACTTTTGTGCAGGTATTCTCACCGGGCGGCCAGCAGGACTGCCCGATAGAATCAGGCGTCAACATTGGCGCCAGAAGGAGGGGCCTTGAGTAAAATTTTTAGGGGTGCACAACGGTCGGTTTGGTCGGTTTCTTATGTAAAAAAATAACCAAACCATTTAAGTCGGTTTTAAAAAATTTAAAACCAAACCGCCCAAATTTTTACTCCGTAATCGATTTTCGGTTTATTCGGTTTTCGGTTTATTCGGTCGGTTTATTCGGTTTATTTGATTATAAAACTTAAGCATAAAGAAAATAATTATTTTTTCATAATCATAACTAAATAAATATGTATTTCATTTAAATATTTAACTTAATAGTTGAATTACACATATAATATAACTGTTTAACTAATTGTGTGAACTAAATTTCTGAACTAAATTATTTCATATAAGTTAATAAGTTATAATGCATGAATGAAGACTATTTTTTGGACAGTGTACTACAGGGTTATCCACCTGCCATCCCAAGTAATGCTTCCTCTATCATATATTCTCATTTAACTTTTAAGTTTTAGCCACAGTAGTATATTTGCAGGATTTCATTGAGCCAAGGGGTTGACCGACCCTATGTGCTACCAAGTTCATATATGTTGGATTTGTAATCTTATGATACTATTTGATATATCCTTAAATCTAGTCCTGACTTTTAATCCTCCATCTTCCTTCACTGCATGACTGCATGTGGCCTAACAGTGGAAAATCATTTCATCTTTTAAAAAGTCAAGATAGACTGCAGTAAAAATAAATAAATATATATATATATATATATATAAAATAAATAATTATTAAAAAATATATAAATTATATTATAATTTAAAAAAGTTCGGTCGGTTCGGTCGGTTTCGGTTTTTTGAGAAAGAAAACTGAACCGGCCGATCGAATATCGGTTTTTTCTATTGTTTCTTTCGGTTTTTCGGTTTTTGTATTTGTCGGTTTGATTTGTTATCGGTTCGGTCTGGTTCGGTCGGTTTTTCGGTTAATTTCGATTTTATGTTCACCCCTAAAAATTTCCATCAACTGTCATTAACATGGAAACATCGCAGTCGTATAGTCATCCACGGCGACCACCTCCCCCTCGGTCTCACCAGGAGACGGCGGCAAATAAAGACCGCCGCCTCCAGATAATCCTCGACAGAAAAAATGCTCTGGACCTCCAGCAGAAGGAGCTTGATAAACAGTATGAGGAGTTAACCGAGGCGGGTAATGAACTTTTGAGCCAGAGAGGCTCGGCCTCCCGCTCAACCCGCTATACCAGACGGGATGATAATCACACTGAACTCCGAGGGGAAGGAAACCGAAACCGCGGGAAGGAACCGGCTCGCTCTAAGTCGATTTGGACAACAGATTTGAGAAAACGAGTCAAATCGCCGATGAGGAAAGATCGGGAAGACCGACATAGTCATGGGAGCCACACTGGCGAATCTTCCCTCAACAAGGCTTCGGATAAATATTATGGGTCTAAAAAAGCCCGATTCTCACCATTCTCGAAGGATCTGGAAGAAGCCAAGATCGACCGATCCCGAAAAGTCCCTACTTTGGAGATGTACGACGGGACGGGGGATCCACATGATCACACTTATTCCTTCGAGCAGGCCATGCACTTTCATGGTAATGATGCAGTGGCGATGTGCCATTTATTTTTATCCACTCTGAAGAAAACTGTCAGAGAATGGGTCATCTCCCTTCCATCCGGATCAATCAAATCATGGGAGGAGCTACAAGAGCAATTCCACAACCGCTTCGGGAGCAACAAGCGACGAGCCCGAATGATGACATCCCTCCTACAAGTAAAACAGAGGCCGAATGAAACTCTTTGGCAGTATGTCAAAAGATTCAGGGAGGCTGTGTCAGAAATCAACGGGATTGACCCGAAGCAGGTAATCCAGTTTTTAACCATGGGTTTAAATGTTGATAAATCTAGCAGGTTAATTGAGGAGCTTATCTCGAAGTCTTCCGAGACTTTATCGGAGACTTATGAGAAGGTGGACAAGTTCGTAGAGTTGGAAGAGGCTCTCGCCAATCTTCAGGGATCCTCGAAAAACACCGGTGATTTTCACCAGAGAGACCCTGGAGGCGTTAGTGCCGAAAAGAAATCCAACGGCAATGGTAAAAAGGGGAATGAACGAAGAAATTCCAACAAGGATCGGCAACAAAAGAACGATCTCCCGAGGGATCGAATAGGTGCCGACAAGGATTATACACCCCTGAACACCAGCAAGAGCAATATCGTGAAGGCGATAAAAAATAAACCCTTCTATGAGAAGCCCCCGAAGATTCGGGTTTTTGCAAGACAAAAGGAAGGAGATCGGTACTGCACTTACCATGAAGCCAAAGGGCATGATACCGAGGAGTGCTACCATCTCAAAGACTTCCTCGAAAAACAGGTACGGAGCGGCAACCTGGACTGTTATGTCGCCGATTCCTATCGACCATCGGCGTTTGATCGCCTCGAGCCACCTCCACCCATTACTGAAGCAAGAGGTGTGATTGACGTTATCTCCGGAGGATCAATCTCCGCTCTGTCCAACCGCAAGAGAAAAGCTTTCAGCAGAGAAGTCCATCAAGTGTCTGGGAAACCACAGAACACCAAAACCGACCCCATCACTTTCTCCGATGATGATTACCCATCAGGGATGGTTACTCCCCATCAGGATGCACTGGTCATAACCGCTCAGGTCGGTACTATGGATATGAAGAGGATGCTTGTTGATAATGGGAGTTCAGTCGACGTACTCTATAGCCAAGCATACAATCGGCTGGACTTGGGGGGAAAGAAGCTGGAGATCTGCAACGAGTCCCCTTTATATGGGTTCGGGAATAACCCAGTTCGTATAGCGGGGACGATCGAGTTGCCTGTGATCTTCGGGACTACCCCGAAACATGCTTCCATTATGGTCCGCTTCTACGTGGTCCAAGTGGAAAACAACTACAATGTCATCTTGGGAAGAACCACTCTATCGGCATTGAAAGCAATTACCTCCATCCCACATTTAAAAATGAAATTTCCAACCAAAAATGGGATCGGGGAATCTGTAGGAGATCAGGATCTTTCCCGAAGATGTTATTTGCAGACCATACAGACATCCTCTACCAGTGATAGCAAACAGAAAGCTACAATGAAGATCGAGCTTGAACCTTTCACTGAGGGATGTACTGAACCATTAGCAACACCAACCGAAGATACGGTTGAGGTGCCACTGTTTCCAAATGATGATCAGAAAACTGTACAGATTGACACAAACCTTCAAGATGAAACAAAAACTCGGTTGGTCACACTTCTTCGGGAATATGCCGACATCTTTGCATGGGTCCCAGCCGATGTGCCTGGCATTGACAAAGCTGTGGCCGTACATCAGCTGAGCGTTACCCCGAACTCCAAACCCGTAAAGCAAAAACAGAGGAACATTTCTCCCGAGAGGCAACAGGTAATTGATAAACTCTTGGCTGCTGACTTCATCTTTGAAATCAATTACCCATAATGGCTCGCCAAGGTGGTGTTGGTCAAAAAACATAATGGGAAGTGGAGGATGTGCGTGGATTACACAGATCTCAACAAAGCATGTCCGAAAGACTACTACCCTCTCCCGAGCATAGACCAATTGATCGATTCTACCTCGGGACATACCATAATGAGCTTCTTAGATGCTTTCTCGGGGTATAATCAAATAGCCATGCATGAAAGCGATATACCGAAGACGGCTTTCATCACTCATCGAGCCATATATGCCTACAAGGTCATGTCCTTCGGGTTAATTAATGCGGGGGCTACTTATCAGAGGATGATGAACAAGGTATTCAGTAGCCAGATCGGGAGAAACATGGAAGTCTATGTTGATGACATGATCGTTCGGAGCATGAAGGAAGATAATCACTTGTCCGATCTAAAAGAATGATTCGAGAATGTCAGAACGAACAACATGAGACTTAACCCAACTAAATGCACATTTGGCCTCGGGTCAGGCAAATTTTTGGGATATATGGTTAGCCGAAGAGGGATTGAGGCAAATCCCAAAAAGATATCGGCTATCCTTGAAATGCAACCGCCGAAGAACTTCAAAGAAATTCAACGGCTGACTGGGAGGCTGGCAGCTCTTCGGCGGTTTGTGGCACGTCTAGCCGAGAAGTGTCTCCCATTCTTCGGGACTTTGAAGAGAGCCCAGAATCAGAAAACTTTTCAATGGACCGAAGATTGCCAGGAGGCTTTTGAACAAATTAAGAGATATATCTCTTCACCTCCGATTCTGAGTAAAGCACTGCCCGCGGAGGATCTACAAATATACCTATCTGCCATATCCTTGGCAGTTGGGTCAGCTTTGATCAGAGAAGATTCACAAGGGCAAAAGTCAGTCTATTACGTAAGACATGCTCTTCGGGATGCTGAAACAAGGTACCCAAATTTGGAGAAGTTGGCTTACGCACTGGTTATCTCCAGTCGGAAACTGAGGCATTACTTCCAGGGGCGGACTATTATCGTCCTCACTGACCAGCCATTACGGAAAGTCCTTTACAGACCAGAGTCCTCGGGAAGGTTGGCAGCATGGGCTATCGAGCTAAGTCAGTTTAATATTGAGTTCCGTCCTTGGACGGCTATAAAAGCTCAAGCTCTCATCGATTTTATCTTTGAATGCTCATTCCCCGAGGATACCAAAGAGATAGAATCTGAGTCCGAGGAAGTGACAATAACCCCCGAGGAGACTGCATGGATTTTATACGTCGATGGATCCTCTACCGGGACAAGGAGCGGTGCAGGGGTAATCCTCACTTCTCCGGAAGGTTTCAAAGTACAGCAATCTATCCGGTTTGGGTTCATGGCCACTAACAACATAGCCGAATACGAAACATTAGTGGCAGGATTGAAATTGGCCCGAAGTCTGGAAGTAAAAAGCTTAACAATTTACAGCGATTCCCAACTGGTTGTGAAACAAGTGCTGGGAGAATATGAAGCACGGGAAGTTCATTTGCAAGCCTATCTCCATCTGGTTCGATCGCTGTTGACATTTTTCCCGAAATATCAGATATTAGGCGTGGTCAGATCGAAAAACACAATGGCCGATGCTGTGACGCCCCCAAATCTGGGCCCACACAGCCCAAACTTGAGTCGTCAAAATACTACAACAAAATTATTACAACAAAGCACAACGTACAACAATACAGTGTATAATAATACACAACTAAGTCTTCACTATTATTGCCACACTATTTTACAAAACGTGAAGACTATGATAACTATTCCTCGGACCCTCACTCCATTCCCCGGCTAGACCCTGTTATGTTTTCATCTCCTGTTGAAAAACAATGGAACAAAAGAAAGGGTGAGCTCAAATAGCCCAGTAAAGAATATCATGACTAAGATAATGACGAATAAATTATCATTAGTCTTCAACAGTTGAGTTCTTGATAGAATACAATAGACTACAAGGTTTATATCAAAAACTGCAGTTAAATTCTTAAACAACGTTCAGATCAATAATAGCAGCGGAATGAGTAATCTATTAGAAGAATAATGCAGACTATAATGTCCACTCGGTTCTCTTTTTAGGAAAAACATCATCAACTTTTATCATCTGAAATATCATTAGTCAAGATAATACAAATTCACAGTTCCTGATCATAATCATGCACATCAACAGTTCATCTTTGTACTACGGGCCAAAGATATTCAATATAGCACCAACGGTCATGATTATACCAGATTCAGCCTTTGGTCATAATCATACCAAACAACAGTTCATCTTTGCACTACGGGCCAAAGAGAACATTCACCACGTGCCATAAAAGACACCGAACAGATGTATCGCCTTTAACCTATTATATCGCCTTTAACATATCATCTGTTCAACAAATATATCACATCTGTGCCCCCGACCACAGATATTCACAACAGCTTGATTTTTGGATGATTAGAATGATGTAAATGATGAACAGAAGAAATAGGATAACAATAAGTATCGGAAGTTTACTTTGTACAGATTCAAATAATGTCCAAATTGTCAACATGATGTGGAGTGAAATTCAAGATCCACAGTTCAGAATAACGGTTACAATTCAATAGAAAGGTTCACGTAAATAGGAAGGTTCAGTTGAAATAATGAAGTTCAACTATTATGGAACATATAATATTTTCAGGAATTATAGAAGCAATAGTTCCATAATAAATTTCGATTTAGGAGTATGAAAGAAAATAATATCCCTTACCGTAGCAGGTTTGATTAACAAAAGGTGAAGGAAATTAATACAAAGGGTTATTCACCAACAGGCGGCAATCCGCTCCGTAAGGTTATTCCCACAATTTAATAGAATTTGAGTACAAAGAGTTATTCACCAAACAGGCGGCAATCCGCTCCGTAAGGTTATTCTCAGAGATTAATAATGAATGAATACGAAAGGTTATTCACCAACAGGCGGCAATCCGCTCCGTAAGGTTATTCCCACAATTTAATAGAATTTGAGTACAAAGAGTTATTCACCAAACAGGCGGCAATCCGCTCCGTAAGGTTATTCTCAGAGATTAATAATGAATGAATACGAAAGGTTATTCACCAACAGGCGGCAATCCGCTCCGTAAGGTTATTCCCACAATTTAATACATGGAAATAAAAGGCACGTCTTATGAGTAAGGAAGAAACAATATTATTATCGAGAATCAAATAATGATAATCTCTTACCATAGTATGTTTGAATAATGGAAGATGAAAAAGATGGTATCCCTTACCGTAACACGTGACTGGATATTGATTTAAATGAGGTTGATTAACTTGAACAGTACACGTATACTTATAGATCTTCACAAATACTCAAGATGACTTAAACACACTTAGAGAGAACTTTCACAAGAAGTATTTAGAGAGAGAAAGAAAGAACAAGTAAGGAAGTTTATGAAAAATCCTTAAGTTAAGGCTTCTATTTATAGCCAAAAATCTTATCATTCATTTAATCTAAACCATTCATTTAAAGATCATCTTTTAATCTACACCATCCATTTCAAATATTATATTATCTTTAATCTACACCATTCATTTCATATCACCTAATAATCACCTAACTTTATATTATAAACAAATCAATTTAATTATTCAACAATAATTCACACTTTAATCTACACCATTCATTTCATATCACCTAATAATCACCTAACTTTATATTATAAACAAATCAATTCAATTATTCAACAATAATTCACACTTTAATCTACACCATTCATTTCATATCACCTAATAATCACCTAACTTTATATTATAAACAAATAACTTTATCAATTCAATTATTATGACTAATTGTTATAAATACAGTATAGTTAGCTCTTAGATATCAAGTCAATAAATTAATGAAATACAACTGTTTAAATAACATCATAATAGAGATAACAATAATGTAAAATAAAGCATACGTTACTGTGTAATGACAATTATTGATTCAATAATGTGAATTACTGTGCATATGTTACTGTGACAATTATTAGGTTCAATAATTTTAAAAACAGTGCAACAACAATTATTGACTCAATGATATAAAATACAGTGTAATGACAATTATTAAATCAATAATGCAAAATACTGTGTAACAACAATTATTGAATTGATAATATAAAATATTATGCAGTGACAATTATCGATGAAATGATGCGTAACAGTTACGGTGTCAATTATCAGACCAAAAATATGAGACACTATGCAATACCGTGTGTTACTGTAGAGTACCGAGTGCTACAGAAAATACCAATAACTACCGTATGCTACTATTCTTTTATCACCGGTATTTTAACAGTTCCGTTGACTATTTTTATTTAAAAAGGTTATTTCTGTCGTTTTCTATATCCGACAAATATTCCGTTGTGGGGTCCACCAATAATTTGTTATTTCGGCGCCGTCGGACCAAACGAATATTCCCCGACCAAACGAATATTCCCCGACAAAGCGAATATTGTCCGACAAAATAAAATTTGCACATAACATCCTTAACTTTTAACTTTATCGATTTAACCACTTACTGTTTAAAAAAAAATATCTATATGAAGAAAAATTAAATTTTGTATTTCATAAAATTCGGGGTCTTACAGATGCTCTTTCCAAATTGGCGACCACCGATCAAGGGGAGTTAGATGGAGCAGTATACTTAGAAAATCTTCAACATCCGACACCCTCGTTCAGACAGTAATGGATATTGAACAGGGGGATTCGTGGATGACCCCCATCTTCAAATTTCTTTTGACTGGTGAATTGCTCGAAGATAAGTCTCAGGCCCGAAGAATAAAGTACAAATCCACCAAATATTGTATCTATAATGACCATCTATACCGAAGATCTTATTCTTCCCCACTGCTCCGATGTCTCGACCTTAGGGAATCTGATTATGCTCTTCGGGAAGTTCATGAAGGTATCTGCGGTGACCATGTGGGAGCAAGGACACTGACCCATAAAATCTTGCGACAAGGATATTTTTGGCCGACAATGCTTGAAGATGCCAAAGACTTCGTCAAAAAATGTCATAAGTGTCAGATATTTGTATCCGTACCACACCAACCTCCCGAGGAGTTATCTCCGATACTCTCTCCGATCCCCTTTTCTGTATGGGGAATAGACATATTGGGCCCTCTTCCACAGGGTAAGGGACAAGTGAAATTTGTGATTGTCGCCATCGATTATTTCACCAAGTAGGTAGAAGCCAAACCACTTGCCAAGATCACCGAGCATACATGTCTACAATTCTTCAAAGAACAAGTAGTCTACCGGTTCGGCATCCCGATGATCTTAGTTTCTGACAACGGGCTTCAGTTTGTTGGTAAAACTTTCGAAGGGTTCTTATCAGAACTTAATATCCAGCATCGTCGAACTTTAGTAGCCCATCCACAAGCAAATGGTCAAGTAGAAGTTACAAACATGATACTTCTTCATGGCATTAAAAGAAGATTGGAAGAGGCGAAGGGTGCCTGACCCGAGGAGCTTTTGCATGTTCTTTGGGCCTACCGAACAACTCATCGGACTACTACTAGGGAGACGCCTTTTAAGATGGCCTATTGTTCCGAAGCCCTATACCTATTGAGATCGGAGTACCTTCTCCAAGAGTCTTAAACTTTGATGAAATCCTCAATAGCGAATGTCTTAGGTTAAACCTCGACTTATTGGAAGAGGAACGTGATTCAGTAGTCCTCAGATTGGCTGTTTATCAACAACGAATTGCTCGACACTTCAACAAAAATGTCAAAAGAATGTCATTCAATGTGGGCGATCTAGTTCTTCGGCAAGCCGAGGCATCTACTCCTCGGGAAACTGGCAAACTGATGCCAACATGGGAAGGACCCTACTTAATGATCGAAGTGTTGAAGGCCGGAACTTACAAGCTTTAAGGGCATGGATGGAAAAAATGTTCCAAATACTTGGAATGCTGTTCGGCTTCGTAGGTATTATCAGTAATTTAGAATTTTGTACTTAGTCAAATTTTGAGGCTATCATTGAAGCCGATAGAATTTTGTACATAGTCAAATCTTGAGGCTATCTTTTTAGCCGATCACATGTTATCTTTTCGATATTAATGAAAATATTTTTTATCATCTGGTTTTTGTATTACTGTTTTGATACACACTTTAACATTAATCTGCTAGCCTCATCGGATCTACATTCGATCAGGCTAGTGGGGGGCGAAGTAGTATAAGTGAATAGTTGTACATACAGATGATAGAATAAAACTCATGAGAAAAGATAAGTCATAATCATTCAATTTATAAATGTTGAAAGATTTACAAGATGTAAAAAAAAAACAGCAAAGTCTTTACAAATCAGTCCTCGAGAAATACAATTCCCAGCTGATCGGGATCATGACCCTTCTCCTTAGCAAGCTCCCGAGCGTATTCGAACCCGTCGCTGAATTCATTTACAACGGATGATAAGATATCGGCCTGAAATTGATCCGAGCCCTTATATTCATCTATCACCTTCTGTTTGAGCTCGGGAATCAGCACACTTGGGGAGGCGGAGGCAATCGGTCCTCTCAACCAATCGGCTTCTTTAGCAACCCAACCTTCGACGATCAGTTCGACATTATCCTTGAGATTCTTCATCTGATCAGTCTGAAGTTAGACGATGTTTTCCGATTGGGCCAGGAGAATCTTCTGACTTTGGATTTGGGCCTCAAGCTCGTTCTTGTTATTCTCAAGCTGGATCTTCTTGAGCTCTTTGGCCTGCACCAAATCCATAGCATGGGCATTCGCCTTCTCCAGATCGATCACCCGGGCCTTCAGGCGATCGATCTCCTTGTCTTTCTCAAGACGAGCCTCTCGAGTCGATTCATACTCCTGTTTCATGATCTGGAAGGAGTCATGGAGGATTTTCAGCTGGTCCTTGGTCTTCTGGTGGTTCTTCAGAGCCTCGACATGCCCTTTGCTGCTTTCCTCGGCTCTTCTCTCCAGAACCTTTTGCTCATCAGAAACCCTAAGGAGAATTGCATTTTCCTGAAAAGAAACGGTTGAATGATGAATGAGTCAGAAAGTTAACCAATTCAAAAATAAATTGTTATACGAAACGCCCGTGCAAGCTATTGAGCCAGATCTGTTGGGTTGAAAAAGCAAAACCTTGGGCTTGATTGGCACATAGTATCCAAAATTTGAAGCCCAGATTATAAAGGCCCAGGGCCTTACCCAAAACTTGAAGCCCAGATTGTAAAGGCCCAAGGTCTCATCCAAAAAAGCTTTTCCCATCGGTCTGATGCCTCCGGGCTCCCGATGGAGTTCCTCTTCGGTTTGATACCTCCGGGTTCCCGAATGATATTTCCCATCGGTCTGATGCCTCCAGGCTCCCGATGGAACTTTTCCCATCGGTCTGATGTCTCCGGGCTCCCGATGGAGTTCCTCTTCGGTCGGACACCTCCGGGTTCCCGAATGACATTTCCCATCGGTCTGATGCCTTCGGGCTCTCGATGGAGTTTTTCTCTTCGGAAGGTTTCATTCTACTCCCACAGCACATTCATATACTGGAGGAGTGGGGGGCAATGTTAGGATGAATATTTAACCAGGCCTGATCCAGGAACTCACATTGGGCTAGGCCCAATATACCGTCAGCCTGGTAACCTTCCTAGTGGGCTTACAACACGTGGGTGAAGGACGAAACGGACATACATCATAACTACCTAGCATAATGGACAGAACCGTTACACAGGTGACCGTTATTCAGGTACATAGTATAAATTCCAGTTGACAATGGAGAAAAGGGTAACACACATTTTGGTAATACTAGATACTCAGACCTCCATTGTTGACTATTCCGATACCTTCACTAACACTCACACCGGAGGAGTCCACCAACGGCCCAAGCCGTTCGGACTTTTGTGCAGGTATTCTCATCGGACGGCCAGCAGGACTGCCCAACAGAATCAGGCGTCAACAGATAATATAATTTTAGTTCATAAATAAAATTATAACTAAATTTTATAAATCAAAATCAATTAATAACCATATTTTGCTTCGCCTAATCACATATAGATTGTTGATTTCAAGATAATATAATAGTCAAAGAGGTGACTATTAATCCTCACCATAGGTATTCCTTCCGTATGAAAAAAGAGTGTTATTTTATTATGGATAAATATATAAACACAATAATTGAATATAATATTAAACATTATATTCATTTTTATCATTAAATGATATTGAGTAATACAAATTTTAATACTACACAACATCATTTAATGATAAAAATGAGTGTAATATCCAAATGTTGTATCCGATTATTGTGTTTGTATACTTACTCTTCTAATATATATCCTAATTAATTTGTAAAAAATATATTTTTATATTAAATATAAGATCATTGTTTATTTTTTTAAGTCAATATAAAATATTTTAAATTTTAAATTAATGTAGATTCATTTAATAATAACTAATATATTGATGAATATTATAAAGTATTATTAATTATAAAATTTATTACTTCGTAATTACTAATGAATACTAAAATTTAAAAATATCTCAAATTACTCTAACAAATAAAGTAGAAAATGTTTTAAATTTAATAATAATTTCGTAATTACAATTTGAGATGTAAATTTATTTTTGTTTTTTGAAAAATAATAATTTATACTTAATAATATTTTTAATAATTTATAATACTAATTAAAATTAAATAAATCTTGTAGATGTCAGATTAAAATTAAATTAATTTAGATTGTTTTTATTAGACGACAAAGGATTAATGACATGTTCGAAAATGATTTATTTTAAAACCACTTATAAGTTAAAATTTAATTCACTTTAGACTTATAAATAACTTATAAGCTAAAATAAATTATAAAGATTACTAAAAAAATAATAAAAGAGTTTTTATATTTAGTCAAATTTATTTATTTTAAAATAACTTATAAGTTAGTTTTTAATTTTAATAAATAAAAAATTATTATTCTAAAAAAATTATTTATAATTTTTAAAAAAAGTTATATATAAAATAATAAAAAATAAATTATAAATTAATTTGACCAACTTATAAAAAGCGCCTAAATAATCCCCATCTATAAGATCTATGATTATTTTTATTTGTAAAAAATATACTTAAGATTTAACTATTTGTATTAATTTAATATTACTTTAGATTATTTTATTCTGAATAAATATAAATATACAACATCCAAACATTGTATTTATCTTGACCATTAAAAAGTAGAGGATGACATTGAAATCCGTGTCATGCCTCACTTTTTAAAATTTAAAACGAATATAGTGTTTAATTTTGTATTTGGATGTTGTGTATGTAAACTCGTCATTTTATTTCATGACGGGATTAATAGTGTTTTGAATAGTCCTATAGACTATTTTTTTTATCATTTAAAAGGTTATTTACGAGGGATTATATAATTTTATGAAAAATATGAGATTTATAATTATCATATTTTAAACTATTAAATAGTTTTATGAGAATAATAATTTAATATTAAAAATTAATAATTTCTCATTAAAAAATTAAATTAAGATAAATAATTTCAAATATACATTTTTTTTATAAATAAACATATATGCCTTGAAAATTTTAATACTACTTGCCAAACAGATCACAGCCCTTCCAAAACTTTCTTGCCACTCAAACGTACTGGCGGCGGCGATGGGTCGCGTTGCCGTTCCCATCGCCTCCTCCCCCTCATGAGATTCAACACTTTCTCTCGCTTTCTCAAACACAAAAATCCATCCGTCTTACCAATCAGCGACAGCCCATTTTTCATGGCTCAAACTGTTTCTCAAACCGTTACTCTCTCACAAAACCTCGATGAAGACGACCATCTTTGTTCTGGAGCCGCCCAATTTCCGCCCGAAAACTATGAACAACAACAAAGTTCTTATTTGGGTAGTCCAAATCCAAATGGGTACCTGAGCGGAGAGTCGAGAATTGAGAGAGCGTGGGCTCACTGGAAGAAATTGGGCGAACCCAAGTTGATAGTGGCTCCAATGGTGGACAATTCAGAGCTCCCTTTTCGATTGCTATGTCGTAAGTACGGTGCTGAAGCGGCTTATACCCCTATGCTTCACTCGCGTATTTTTACTGAGAATGAAAAGTATCGCTCTCTAGAATTTACCACTTGCAAGGTATAATAATATCATTGACTCAATTAGAACTCTAAAGTTTAATGCTGCCAAGTTAAATTTTTTTCTTGTAATGAGTGGTTATCTGATGTTATGCTGCCTTTAGAAACTTGAACATTTGTGTCTACCAGCATAGATTGCATCATTTATATAGCTGAGCTGTTTTGCCATATTGATAGAGAATAATTACTTTTTTGTCCTAGTGGTTTGTTTGTATTGGTCTGGTTTGGTTTTTCGGTTGAACCCAAGAAAAGTAAAGTGCTTGGGAAAAATATGTTGACTGTGTTTTGGAGGTAAATGAACATAATATATAAAGAAAACGGGTTTGTGGAATATGAAGCTAATCCAAAGAGTTCCTTCCATATAGGAAAGGTTTGTTTTTTGTTTATTTGTTTATAATCTTTAGCTATTCAACTGATATCAGATTTTTTACTTATTCATGTGAATTGTGCTCTGTACAAGTGTTCAGTATACAATGGTGTTGCTTTGCTGTCTCCATATTACTTTTTACACTCTCAGTTGTTAGTCATCTCTAACACAAGCTTGTACTTTCATTATTATGTTAGAATTGATGTTTTATTGCCCAATCCTAAGTGTTTACTGCATTATGTATTATTGTTCGTAGTCATATTGACTTGCTAATTTTGATTTATTTAAATGATGATTATTCTCCCCCAAAAATATGATGATTGTCTAGCAGAAAGAATATTTTTCAAGCAGCTGTTTTAGGTGGATTCTGGCATAAACATTTTATGGAAGTTACTAGAAAATGTGTCGTCAAATGTCATTTTCTGGGTAACATGGCATCATTTCATCCATTGAGCTACTAAGAAAATAATGGATCCCTTGGCTGATACACTCCATGTTTAAAGTAGTCCATACTTAACCTCTGGTCTACATTAGAGTAGTTAGATTCTCCTGAATATTCTATTATATTCTGACTAAAGCTTGAACCAGATCACTTATATTTGTTTAAGTATTTGTGTTTCGTAGGGTGAGTAGTCTCTGTCAGTTGTTCTAATTCATACTTTAGTTTTATTTTGTACTGTATGATGCGGAGGCATGTAAATTTCTTTTCCTTAATACAATAAGAGTTCATCTTCCACCTTTTAATTCTGACAACAATGGCAGGAAGATCGACCACTATTCGTCCAATTTTGTGCAAATGATCCAGATACTTTACTGGAAGCAGCTCAAAGAGTGGCACCTTATTGTGATTATGTGGACATTAATCTAGGGTAACTTTTTTTCGTCCTTCACTTAAGTTTAAGCTTGATTGAAGTTGAAATTTACTTTGTAACCGTGAATTCTGCAATCCAAGTGTCGAAAGTATCATACCAGTCTGTTGGAAACTTTTTTTTGATGTACATCTCTTATTCATTACTAGTGCCTGATATTTGTGGTTTCCCCTGAGTGGAGATATTAACAGGCGATAAGCGCCATAGATGTTGCAAAAAGGTCATGCTGATTTTCTTAAGACTTATACAATGTACAGTATGTCATACAAACACATACATACAAGCACAGATTTGGTATGTGTCAAGTGGGGGCAACTGCCCCTCCTAACTTTTTAAAAGTTTTACTTTGTACTATATTTTGGGAAGTATATATAAATATATGAACTTATCACACATAAAGATATAAATTTCAAATTTCTTAAAAGGCACTATACAACAAACACTTGTAGTCTTAAATTATGTTTTTATTTTTCATTTTTTTTCTGCCTCCAAGCACACTTCCACATTTACAAAAGATCAAATTAAGAGTAAAGGGAAATTATATTGTTTGTCTGCTTTACTCCTTGCTAATGGATAATACAAGTTGTGAATCTATGGTTACTAGTGTGAATTTGTGAAACTGTGAGCTTTTGCACGTTCCACGTGAAGGAAATCGGTGCTGGATAAGTTGACCGAGCTTGG
Organism: Hedera helix; assembly: GCA_947179155.2. Lineage (NCBI taxonomy): Eukaryota > Viridiplantae > Streptophyta > Magnoliopsida > Apiales > Araliaceae > Hedera > Hedera helix. The sequence goes on along the minus strand of OX359270.1, from coordinate 42,429,922 downwards.
CACTTGTTATGAAATCATACTGATGCGAGATGAGCTCCTTTGAGATTGTAAGAGCTATTGCTCAAGACCTTAGGGGAGCCTCCTTTGTGATGCCTTTTTATTTTTTTTATTTTGTTGTTATTTCCTTTTTATCAAAAAAATTGATGGTCATTTTGCTATTTTGTGAATAAATTTTAAACAGGAAACATGTTTATCTCAAGTGTATATTGATTGATGTAAAGTATTATTTTTTTAGTGTTAGTGTTATATAACTGACTGATTATAATAAGTTAATAACGTTTATAATTATCTATGTAATTTAGTAAATAGTATTAATAAAGATTCATATTAGCGTTATGAATTTCTTGCCTCAAGTAAATACGTAATAATACTGATGCTACCCTTTTGTTAGACTTGTGCACACACACCCTCACATGTGCACCGGCACCCAGTTTCAAGTTTAAAAATCCTCTAGTACTATACTAGTTCTCATAATTTATTTTCTTAAATCATCACTGTAGGGACTGAAAAACTTTGTTAAATGGATTTTGAGAAATCAAAAACTAAATTGAATAAAACACAATAACATCTTCTTCTTCAAAGTGTTCTTAGTTTCAGTATATGTCTACAAGTTATGCACGACTCGTTTGTACATCTCTTTAAAGAAATACCATTGAAAGTTATTCCTGTTATAGCCACTAATGTACCTTTATTTCATCCTTATGTGTACCTAGACTGTACTGCTGCTTATTCTTTCTATGGTGGTCGGTGCTAGCTTCCTGCAGTTGTCAGTTATTCCTTTGTTCTCTTATGTGCAGGTGTCCACAGCGTATAGCTAGGCGGGGGAATTATGGAGCATTCCTTATGAATAATCTTCCTCTTGTTAAGTCTCTGGTGGAAAAGTTGGCATTGAATTTAAATGTTCCTGTATCTTGTAAAATCCGTGTCTTCCCAGATTTACAAGATACATTAAATTATGCCAAGATGCTGGAGGATGCAGGTTGCTCTCTATTAGCAGTGCACGGCCGCACAAGAGATGAAAAAGATGGAAAAAGAATTCGGGCCAACTGGAATGCCATTAGAGCTGTTAAAAATGCTGTCCGGATCCCGGTCCTTGCAAACGGGAATGTACGACACATGGATGATGTCCAGAGCTGCTTGAAAGAGACAGGTGCTGATGGAGTACTTTCAGCGGAATCCCTGCTTGAAAATCCTGCTCTGTTTGCTGGATTTCGGACTGCTGAGTGGGTATTGAGCAGTGAAGATAGCAATGAAGATGGAGCACTAGATCAGGCCGACTTATTGGTAGAATATTTGAAGCTTTGTGAGCAATATCCTGTGCCATGGAGAATTGTCCGTGCTCATGTACACAAGATGTTGGGTGAGTGGTTCAGGATTCATCCACATATAAGGGAGGATTTTAATGCGCAATCCAAACTTACTTTTGAATTTCTTTATGATATGGTCAGTCGTCTTAGGGATCTTGGTGTTAAGAAACCTCTCTATGTGAATGATAGTCATGTAGTTAGAAAATCTGCATCTGGAGTTGGTCCATAAATGTGATGGGTCCAAATTAGTACGAAGAGGTGGGAGACTCCAAATATTTATGATTCTTAGACGGGAGACCCTCCAAATATTCATGTGATGGGTCCAAATCATCTGCGTTTTTCAGGCTTACTGATCAGATGAAGACATTTTGGAGGCTTACTGATCAGATGAAGGCGTTTTGGAGGATGTAGGCTAAACGGGTGCTCTCTTTTTTTGTTGCCCTTTACACTTCAGAAAGATAATGGTGTCTCGGAAGCATTTTCTCTCTAGTAGAATATGCAGTGATGTTGATCCCGTCATTGACATATGCTTTACCTTTCTTTTTTCTAAAAACCAAGTGATTTTAACTCCAAGCAGGAGAAAGTAAGCTTGTTTTATTGAACTTTGTGTGCGCTTAAAATTTTGAATGATTTTCTGCTCATCTAGGTAACACATCAATGTGAAACTTGGTGATTATTGCCAAGTAAACAACTGGTGCAGACTGAAATCTTATTGCGGTATTAATTGTTTAAAAAAATTATGCATTCGAGGATACATTCTTTTTTCTCAATTTAGTTATTCACTTGTTTTGGTACCTGCTGTTAGTGGAGTAATATAAAGTGAAATAGAAGGAATATGTTCAATAAAGAAATAACATATTTTGAAAGAAAACACTGTAGTTGTAATTAATAAGAAAGTTGAAAAGTAGTTATATTGTAATTTGCAAATTGCTTCAAAAACCTTTTTTTATTTCCGGCGATTGCTCTTTAGCCTATTGGTTGGTTTGGGGCATGAACGCAAAAGCCTTCAACGGTTCACATAATTCAACAATTTACCGATCCATTTCATCCGCGATAGCTACACTCCAATATATATTTGAATTTGAATAACAAGAGACCGATCATTCTTAAGAGGTTAACATTCTTGGGCCTCTGGCACAATAAAATAAAAGGCCAGCAAGTCTTCAACCACTTCTGTGGACATGTCTAGTTCCACTCTTTTGGGTGCTTGGCAAAGATGCAGCAGCCGAACCAGTATGACCATTTCTATAGACAAGTGCTGGAGATTGTGTGCAGTCTAGGTAACTTTTATGAGCTTTACCTTGAAGCGTAATTATTTTACACAGGTTGGTCGGGAATGCAGGAAATTAATGAACAGTAATGCTATGTTTGGATTGCAGGAATCGAGGTGAAAATAAAATGATTTATTTTTATGGTTGACTGTTTTATTGGAATGAAATGAACTATTTTTATTTTTGTCAAATTTATGAATTTATTTTTTAAGAGAAATAACAGAATAACTCAATTTAATTAAAAATGGAACGAGTCATTCCATTTGCCATTTTATTTATTTATTTATTCTATTTTTAACGTTAGCATGAATTACATTTTTTAAATTTTCCATGGCATAGAAATGCCACAGAATCTGGGGGCTTCTTCTCAGAGCACAGGTCTTTGCCGGACGAACAGTCATATAATAACATCGTATGATACCTTGTAACTTCAAAATGTGAATTCACGAGAAACAACTTACGGTGAAATTTTTGTATTTTACTATGTATTGGAAACAGCACATCTAACGAGATAGATGGAAACAGTTGTATGTATTTGTCCTCTCGTTGTTGGGTGGTGGTACTGGTTACTTCAAAGGGATCAAAAAAGACCTTCACCTAAAATGAAGGCTAATTTTCTAGAGTCTTGTTGGGCCCACAAAATGACACTGAAGCCCATCCACTGAATACTTTGGAAAAATTCCCATACTTTGCGACTTTGTGTAAATTCGAGGAAAGCAGAGTGGAGTAGAAATTTGTTTGCTGTGACTCAGATTTCCAGTATAAGCAGGCGACTGTGATGTCCTATTACATGCCACCATTAATAAGAAAACAAGGGCCCAAATAAAGCCACTTCTTAGGAAAATTTGTCCCACTATTTTTCCATCCAATATACTACATCTGTATAAAATTTAATAGATATTTTTATTTTTTGATTACAGCTAACCAAATGTTAAAATTGATATAATTTTGATTTTGAAATTACAAATTACAACATTATTTGTTGCGAAACGTATTCATGCACGGGGTTCAAAACCAAAGACCGATATTTCAACTTTCACGTGACATCGACCCATCTGGTCTTACTATACCGTATACCGCCCCCACCCCCACCCCCACCCCCACCCCCAACCCCCCATTCTCTGCCTTTGCTTCTCTGGACTCTGGAGAGAGAAAAGATCAAATAGAATCCTCCTTTCCCCCGAACATGCACCACCACATATTCGCTGTCCTCCTCTGTCTCACCCTTACCACCGCCGCCGCCTATACGCCACCAGCACCACCTCCTCCTCAGCTCAACTTAATCATCCCCTCCGACGCCGTTGCTCTGCTCGCCTTCAAATCCAAAGCCGACACCGATAATATGCTTCTCTACACTCTCAACGAACGATTCGACCACTGTCAGTGGCAAGGAGTTAAATGCGCTCAAGGCCGAGTCGTCCGTTTCTTCCTCCAATCCTTTGGCCTACGCGGCATCTTCCCACCAGACACTTTGACTCGTCTCGACCAGCTCCGAGTTCTCAGTCTCGGAAACAACTCACTCACCGGTCCCATTCCCGACCTCACCGGACTCGCCAACCTCAAATCCCTATTACTCGACCAAAACTCCTTCTCCGGCACCTTCCCGCCCTCCGTTCTCTCTCTTCACCGTCTCCGCATTCTCGGCCTTTCTTATAACAACCTCTCAGGCCTACTTCCGGTCGAGCTCACCGTTTTGGACCGGCTCAACTATCTCCGTCTTGAATGGAACCGGTTCTACGGCTCGATTCCGCCGCTCAATCAGTCCTCTCTAGTTATCTTCAACGTCTCCGGCAATAACCTAACCGGACCAATACCAGTCACGCCGACGCTCTCGCGATTCGGTATTTCGTCGTTTTTATCAAACCCTAACCTCTGCGGTAAAATCCTTAATAAAATATGTCATTCGACGACTTCTCCGTTCTTCGATTCCCCGGAGGAACCTGCTTCACCGCCTTCACCATTTCTCCAAAACGCTCAGTCGCATCCTCTATCTTCCAAAAAGCAAAGGAAAACCGGCGTGATTCTAGGGTTTGTTATCGGAGCTCTAATTCTAATTGCTGCAATTCTAAGCATGTTCGCATTTTTCAAAAATCAAAGACGACAACTACCTGAATCTAAATCGATGAGTGAACCTTTCACTGCCGAACCACCTTTAAATACAAATACGAACGACACCACAAATGCAATGCAAGTTGTGAGCAGTGAAATACAGACGAAAGAGAAGAAAGTAAGAGTAGCTCAACGCGAGAAGAGCGGCAATTTGATATTCTGTGACGGAGAAACGCCGTTCTGTAGTCTGGAGCAGCTAATGAGAGCTTCGGCGGAGTTGCTGGGGAGAGGTACGATTGGAACTACCTATAAGGCTGTGATGGATAACCAGCTTACGGTGACTGTCAAGAGGTTAGACGCTGGAAAGACGGCGGTTACGAGCGGCGAGGCATTTGAACGGCACTTGGAGGCGGTGGGAGTGTTACGGCATCCGAATTTGGTGCCACTTAGAGCTTATTTCCAGGCGAAACAAGAGAGGTTGATCATTTACGATTTCCAGCACAATGGTAGCCTCTTCAATCTCATTCACGGTATGCTCTAGGCTGGTTATTTCTTTTGAATTTCTGTTTTAACTCACTGATTCAACATTGAGTCAAATAAATCGAATCAGTTTATATTGAGAGTGATGTGTCCTTGTGTGAAAACAGCCTTTTACTTGCTACTTACTAGTAAAGAGACCTTTAGCTTTTAATGGAGGGCTTTCCTACTTTCGCACCACCGACACTCACGGTGTTGAGCGAGTCTGTATTCTTTTTAAGTTAAGTTGACCTTATAAAAGCAAAAGCTTTTACTAATTAGTTTAGTCGCTAATGGCGATTGGTCACGTTGAGACTAAACGGCAAAATTAACCCTCCTGTTTGTACCTCGATTGCAAATGCATCCTTCAACTTTTATTTTTGTAAAACTCTCCCTCTAAATTGTATTAATTGTTCAAAACTCACCCTTTTGCGTATTTTGAAGTTAAAAAATCTCATATATGCAAATTATTTCACTCCAATCCATCACTTAAGAATCTTACCTTTAGAATACCCTTTTTATTTTACTCAAATGACTTTTAATTAGTAAAAAAATTCACACAACACCAACATATATATTTGAAATCTCATTTTCTATCTTTGTTATATATCAATTAATTATTATTTTATTTTGTGTTAGTCGCCTTTGAAGCATTTTCGTATAGTGTTAGTAATGAGATAAATTGATCGGCATGTGTTTATTATATAATCCATACGATTAATTTGTTTGTGGTGTTTAATGGAATGTTTAATGACGACACGTGTTAAAAATTGAGAATAAGATAGACATTTTATTATGAGTCTTGTGTGTGAGATATTTATCAAAATGAAATAATAATTAATTGATATATAACAAAGGTAGAGAGTGAGATATATGCATTAAACAATTGAGAGTTCCAAATATATTTATTATGGAATTCTTTTTGTTAATTGAAAGTCATTTGACCGAAATAAAAAGGAGTATTCTAAAATTAAAATTTTTAAAGTAATAAATTAGATGAAATAATTTGACTATGTGAGGATTTTTAACAAAAAAAATTACATAAAGGGTGAGTTTTACATAAATAATACAAACTGAATGATTACTTTTGCATTTCAGTCGTCAAAGTCATATCCTGTATGTAACTGACCTTTAGTAGGGTTGATGTGCGCCATAATTAAAGCTCATATTTAGAGTAGACTTAAAATCTATTCTTTGCTTAGGGGACTTCATTATCAGGGTTATTATTATAGACATGGTTATAACTACAGATTTATCACCCGTGTATCGGATAGTTTACTTCTCCTTCTGTTGTAAATCTTTGCCGACCTACTCTTATTATGGATCTCAAATAAGTTAATAAATTGGTACCCGGGCGAAACATTAGATGTTAGGACCCTTCTCAGCATAATTAGATTTAATGTTTTGCTTATGAGTAAATCTTGGAATACTAACAATTTACAAACAAACTCACAAATAGTAGAAGACGATTAAATTTTCCACTACAAATATACTGGATGGTCCACAATTTGTAGTAAAAATCTAGTTGTCCTCTATTTGTGAATTTGTTTGTAAATGGTTAGTACACCATGATTTATTCTTTGCTTATAGTATATAATATTACTATATAATGTTAGGACTTTTGCTCCTAAGTGGCAACTAATACAATTGCTGGTACAAAAACAGGTTCAAGATCGGCGAGGGCAAAACCACTACATTGGACTTCATGCTTAAAAATAGCAGAAGATGTGGCTCTGGGCCTTGCCTACATCCACCAAGCATCAAGGCTCGTACATGGCAACCTGAAATCCTCCAATATCCTCCTTGGTGCAGATTTTGAAGCCTGTCTCACAGACTATTGTCTTGCCATCCTTGCAGACTCTACTTGGAATGATGATTTGAATTCTACAGCCTATAAAGCCCCCGAGATACGCAAGTCCAGTCGCCGAGCTACCACCAACTCCGATGTGTATGCCTTCGGCATTCTCTTATTAGAGCTGCTAACAGGTAAGCCTCCATCACAGCATCCTTTCCTTGCGCCCACTGATATGGCGGATTGGGTCAGAGCGATGAGGGCGGACGATGGTGAAGAAGATAACCGGCTAAAAATGCTTGTTGAGGTAGCTGGTTTTTGTAGCTTAACATCACCAGAACAGAGGCCCACAATGAGGCAAGTGATAAAAATGATACAAGAGATAAAGGAGGCTGCAATGATGGAGGATAATTCAAGAGAAGCTTCTATTGAATATTTATAGCCTTTTCTTTACCAATTATTAGCTTTAAAAAGAGAAGCAAAACCAAAGCATGCAATGGCCAACTGTACATGTCTCACACTACCCAGCGTAGCAAAATGAAATTGTGCAGGGTGCAGGCAATCAGAGTATTTTGCTTAATCGTGCATATTCATGTTTTTGGCTGAGCCTGTCGCATTATTCCTACTGAGGCCAAAAAAATTGGAACCATTCACAGAAAATCATCGCCTTTTATGCTGTTAGATATGGAATAGATCCAAAACTTGAATGTTTTTCATTGCTTTCAGTGGTTACCTCAGCATCAAATAAATTAATTAATGTATGAGTAAGCTATTCTAAGTACTGGGAAAACTAAAAGTTGAGATAAACATGTTTAGTGAATGACTGATGTCAAAAATTGTGCTTTACTCTCAAAGATGAATCTGGAACCATGTGCAGAAAAATTGTACTTCAATGGTGGTGCTGTGGTTGTAAATTCAACCACTCTGTTCCCTTGTGACGTTTGATTTTTGAGTCATGTTGTTCCTTCAGCTTTTGAGATCCTTAATGCAGTGTGGTCGAATATGGAGGGCTCAGGGAAGAAGCAAAGTTTTTTTAGCATGAATTTTGAAGGCAAAGCATGATATATGTTACTGACAACTAGATTTACTGGTTTATTCCAACACTATAAACAAGGGGGACGAGCCTTGGAACACGGCTTCGTTATTCACATTGATGACCATAGAGGAAATGCTTTAGGGTAAAGGGTGGAGCACTTTCTTTCAACAATTGGTCCAAGTACTATACTATACTATATACTAACAAGAAAAGAAGAGAAAAAGCGATAATCACGAGGGAAAAATTTATGGAGTTAATCATCTTTTCACATAGTCCAAAAATTACAGAATGTCTGTACATGCATAACTGAATTTTGACTACCCAATTGAAAAAAGAGAAGGGATTTTAAGAAGTAAGAATGCTTTACTCATCATTTTTGGATGATTCCATAGGCAAAAATATCCCAGGAAGGGTATCCTTACCGACAATACATTCCTTTTCACCATATGCACTTGGACTTGAATCAGCCGCCCTTATGAAAGGAAAATGCTATAGCCAATGATGGTTGGCAATGATATAGCTAATGACCTTTGTTAAAAAATGGTGGGACCCACCATGTATGGTGGAGCCCACCAATTTTTAACAAAGGTCATTATTCATATCATTGGCTAGATCATTGGCTCTAGCAAAGCTCCTTATTAAATCATGTAAAAGACAATACTCTGATGCGATAGTTAGCATTCAAGTCCAAAAATGGTAGGAGCAAACTGTCCACAAAAAAAAAACGAAATCTATTTTGAATCTACAGTACTCGGCATCCAGGAAATGATGGCATAGCTAAATTCATCGACAATTAGATTCTCCTTGGTGTTGGATTTTTTTTTGGGGGAGGGGGGGGGGGGGGGGGGGGGTGGACAATACTTTTATCCTTTAGTTTCATGATTTCATCCTACCTGAGACGTCATGGACTTGAGTTCATTGGTGTTTGGTGATAAGAATTTACCAAGATTGTTTTAGCAGGTAATAGTGCACAACAACTCTTGGGATACCAAATACTTCTCTAACTACCTGTTATATACCAAGAAAAATAAGCAAAAAGGAGCTGGACTCATGTAGCATGGTGCTTAGCACTGCTTCCTACAATGGCATATGGGTCACAATACAAATGAATTAGATTTCTTGATTGATAAACTTCTCAATCAAGAAAACGGGAAACATTACCTGCTAGATGACTATTTGTACTCTCTGAACCACGTATTGCACCAAATGCTGCACTTGTGATGTATATACAGCAAGAAGAAGGCTCATCGCACAATCACATTATTTCCTGAACTCATGATTATCTCATCACTATACCTTAACCACTCTGCTAGTTTCCAAGGTTTCTGCCACCTGAATTTGAACTGCAACAGCCACCGATGATGGCTTCTCTTCCATTTCCAGAGTTTCCCTCCTTGTGCAAAATATGCCACCTTCTTCATGGACAAGTTCCTAATTGGTATCATCTGCTTCACCAATCATTTCAATATCATTAATCAAGCAGGACATCTCAAACCAAAGAAGCATGATGGAGATTTACCTTTTGCGATTGGTCTAGAAATGCTGCTGATTCTCTGATGGGCTTATTAGCAATCCCAGGCTTATTAGCAATTCCAGGTGTATATTTGAGCTGCTTTGGTGCTGGCAGCAACGTTGGAGATGGACCAGACATATCATTATCACAGAGTTTCAACGACCTTGAGAATTTCCCCTGTTAAAGCCGTTCAGGAGTGTAAGAACAATGAGAAAGTTTCAAGTATGTCTGAAACACCATTAAAGTTCTACAGTTCATAATGCCTCAGTAACAAGTTCATAATGCCACTCATGATCATATAACTATGAGAAAGATGAAGGAAAAGATTATAGTCGGAAAAGGCTTCCTAGAACATCATCTGACAGTAGTTGAATACGTATTATTTTTGCATTCAATAAGCAAATCCTACTTTGCATATAACTTCTGGAGTGTTTGGTTTCCAATTTTAACACTTAAAGAATGAAATACTATAGAAGATATTATCACACAACAATTGACGAACAAAGAACTTGCTGAGCAAATAATCTCACCAAAGATGAAATTGCCAAAGCAATGGCAACAGCTTGCTCCTTCAGTTTTTGGTCTATTATAGTTTCTTTTCTCTGTGCTTCATTTTGTTGCAATAAAGTTACAAGCTCCTTCAATTTCACTGTCATCTCCTTCATTTCCAATTCCAACTCCCACAATCTACACCTGACCAAAGTACACATACTTTTAGAAAACTTGCATAGACAGAAAAGTTAGGCAACGGACACAAGCTACTCTATTAGCACAACTGTTACGTGGCAAACAGCTTTCGTGACTACAAAGCGGAACAGGGAAATCTGAAACATTAACAACCGAATATATAGAAATATAGCAAGACTTGGAACACGATAAAACAAATTTACCAAGAAAACTGAAGATTATTCACTCTCTCTTTGTTTAAAATGGTGTTCCTGCAAGTTTAATTAGTTTAGTAATTATTTAGACACGTATAGGATCATGAAAACAAGATTTGATTTAGCTCGTCACTTGTCAGTCAGTTAAAGCAAGGAAAATTTAGACGAAGAATGGAGATGCTACAAACATTAAAAAAAGACAAAGCATCAGAAATATTACTTGGAGCGTGCTTGGGATTTCATGTTCTTGTGAATAAAAATAATCTTTTGAGACGACAATTTTACAGAGTTTAAGGTCTTGAGGGTTATGGGTATTTTGGTTTTTGGGTGTTACAACGGGCTTCCAAGTTTCTTTTTGTTGTGCTACTTCTGCACAAGTGTTTAGTAGGATGAAGAAAAATTCCATATCTTTTACTCAAAGCTGGAGGAAGTCCATGTCTGCAAGTCAAACTTGGATATCAAGACTAAATGGCAACCATGATTGCTTGTCACCAAGTGTCATTAGATCTGAAGCTATAATCATAACATGGATGATTGTGTTTTCTTGTCCTTTACTCAATCTCCTCAAGATATCTGAGCAATTAAAGTGTTAATGAGGATTCTACTTGAAAAAGGCAGAAATCCATCCTTCTGAGTTCTGTCACCGCATCAAAACAAATAACCAAAACGTAGTTTCTATATTCCTAAAGCCATTAGCCTGTCAACATCTCAGTATAAATCCTGAAATAGTTCTAAACTGAAAGAAGATTCTTGTGTTTCGTCAAAAAGGTCTTTTGCAGATTCAAAAAAAGTTTCAGGACTCAAGTTGTCCGGACCAAATGATGAGGTTAGAACATTTTCTAGTACAGAGCTATTATGGCAGTCGAGCAAAATTTTAATTTTGTCTGCATATGCTTATTACAATGAAGCTTGTTGAAATATGTGTTCATTATGAAATATTGAATCCATTGATCTCAGGATGTGCATAGAAGACAAATGACTACATAGAAAACAGTACGCCATCATTTTGAGTGATCTTGTTACCCAATTACCACCTATCAGGAATGACGAGTCAGCTTAATGGGGGAAGTAAGGAATATGCAAACAGTTGGTACGAAGCATGCCTTTCAGAAGTCAGAACCAAGAAAATCCGTTTGTTCCTAGACTGAATCATCCATTTCTAGTGTAAGCACCATCACAGTCACTTCCTTTGCGACTCTTAAGTTAGTTATAATGCTTTGAGGCCTTCTATTGTATGTTAACATGAATATTTTGGCTTTATATTGTTCATTTTAACTTTTCCATTCAACTATGCTAAGGAAAATCAGTGTGTTCTTCATATTGTTTCGCAGATACGCAAACAATTACTATTAGTTGCAGAAGAAAAACAAAAATATTTCATCTTAAACTATAATTCACCTTGCATCTGTAGTAACATTAAACATATATTGAAGCAATCTTTTTGCATCTCCCATTGACCGTAATAGGTTCCAACGTCGATGACTGCTGAAGCCACGCCCCCGCTGTTCTGCCTCAGAAAGTTGTGAAGCCATTGAAACAAGGGCATCTGAAGAGCTGCTCAGCATGTTTTCAAGAGAAGTAATTCTTGCCAATCTTGAATTAGGTGACATGGGCGCTACTCTGACAAATGAAGACCAAAAAGTTGTAAAGTGAACAATATCAATCAATTATTGCAGCACAACAGTGTTTCTTCACACCACTCCCAACAAATCATACTTGAGGGAAAAAAAACAAGTGGATCGTTGAAAGTGACGTCAATAAAATAAAATCACTTTAAGTACCTAAAACAGTCCTCTCCTCTTCCGGGACTAAGCCTGTCGAAAGAAAGTTGATCCACTTGTTTTAACAGCGTTAATTCCTCTGCTAGTGTAGCCCGTCTGGAAAAGAGAAGATAAAATAAAATAAAATTACAAATGAGCTAATGTAAAGGAAATTCAAGTTTATTGAATAAATAGTATACATATTGCTTGAATTTAAAAAAATAGTATACTCACACTTGCTGCTGCTTCTCATATTCAAAACGAACTGCATGCACATTCACCATTATGTCTAGTTCATGATCAAGCCACCTTTGCAGAGTTTTTTCATTGTTCTAGAGATCAAACTGAGATTAATAATATTTATATAATCTTAGTAGTCATAAAATTAGAATTACATTTTGTTTTCCCTTCATCATAGCTGGGATCGAGAATCTCCAACCTAACTGTTCCTTGGTGTATATCCCACAACCAATCAATGAAATCATGTTCAAGAGATGATTAACAACAATTTAAGCTTAGAGAGAACCTCAGGGTGATTCTTGGGAAGTTAATTTGATCCAAACTAATAGATTTCTGATCAGGTTAGAGATTTACAGAAGCTTTTAGTGGCTTTTGGTGCACAATTCCGTAGAGGAAAAGCAAGTATCAATAGATTACCTGCCTAGTTGTTGCGTCTCCATAGGGATAAACTGAAAAGAAAAAATAAAAATTATTATTAGGATTAAGAAAGGTGATGAGAGAAAATTTCAACAAAAAATATTTACCCAGGTTGTCGCGCGCTGTAGACTTGCGGGCTTCTAACACCTGCTTTAGCCTTTTGGTAGCTATTGCAGCTTCTTCTGTCTTCCTCTGAACAACCTACACAGAGGAGCTTCTATCATATTATCAAACCGTTTTGCTTGTAGAAACTTAATCATATCATTATAAGGACAGATGGACCTGACTCCTGAGAAAGTTCTATCCGTGGTTTATTCATCATATAATTCAGTCAGTTCAAAGCCCCACAGAAAAAAATAATAACCTTACCATTTTCTGGCGCTGATTAAGAGCTTGCAGTTTATGCCTTTCATATTCATTTCTCCTACCCTCCTTCCTTAGCTTAAGGAGAAAAAGCATCATCAACAATGTTGCTAAATGATATAAGATTTCAAATTAAAGCAACAATATCCATTCTTTGAATTAAAAAAGAAAAAGAAAGCAAGCTTATGGTGCATGTCTATTTCATCATAATAAAGTTACTGATCATTATAACAAAGAGAAATAGTAAGGTGATAAGAGCAGCATCATTAAAATTTTTGAAAAAATTCTGATCAACTGCAAAAGTAAGGTAAAAAAAACTTTCAACGGAAGGAATATACACTGAAATTCCAGAATTCAGAGAAAACTTTGAAGACATCAATAGAGACGCTAAGGTGATTGAAGCAGAAATTCTTCTTTCCAAAATAATAAGCCAAAAAAAATACTATTGGATATATAGGTCACACCAAATGCATTTTCATCCATCATACTAGAAAGTGAGAAACCATATAACATTTGTCGTACCCTAAATAAAGATGAAATCAACTGACATTTAAAATACTTAGACCAGGCACTCTAAATACAACTTCATCACTACATTGCAGTGGGAGCAGTAAATAAGGACTTTTGGGATTAACTATTGTTACCTACATGAGGGAGAATATACGAGCTAGCTTTAACAGAATTCCAGATAACATGGCTTCTTACCAGATGTGCCTCTTAACTTGGAGTAACATAAACCTACAATGGAGTATTACGAAATACATTTGACTACTCTCTTATTGTGGGTGCATATTTCTATTAACTAATCACAACTAGACCTCCAGATAGGTGTCTACATGGTAAACATCCTACCAGGTGTCTTATAATGGAGGGTGCGAGTAATACCAGAAAAAAACGGGAATACGGCAGAGAGAGAGAGAGAGAGAGAGAGAGAGTAGAATAGTATTCACAATTGTCAGTGGTACCTGCAGCAGTTCCTTCTCATGAGAGGCCTTCCATTGCCGAAATCGTTCTGCTTCTTGCTTTATCTTATGCTGCAATTGAACCTGCAACAAATAGTATAGCAAGAGATATTCAAAGATCATACAGAGTAAATAACATATTTTTCAGAGTTTTCGTGTTTATATCGAAGAGGTAAGACTAACCTTCTGAGCCTTTATAGAATGTATCTCATCTTTGAGACATTTTGCTGCTTCATCACTTCGTTGTTTTTGCTTTAAAAGATGAAGCTGGCTGTCTTGTTTCATTTTAAGGTCTAAAATCTGAAATTGAAAAGTGCACGAAATATTTAACATGTCATAACAGGGCATAATGAGATTTGGAGAAACCACAAAATCACCTGACCTCAAGTGCTTCCAATTTCTGAGTATGATTTTTTTGCATGCTAGGTGTTGGTATATCACACGCGGCAAGGCGTTCAATTTCAGCTAGTAAACAGTCCCTCTCCTCCTGTTGTAATAGTAGAACATTATCTTAAGAGTAAGATTGATAGGGCAGCAGAAAAATTCATTATAATATAAAACAACCTGGACAATTCTTTTCTCCTCCTCAAGTTTCATGATTTTCCTCCCATAGTGCTGCTTGAGTGCTTCAGTGTCAGACCATCCAAAAAGTTTCATCTCAGACTGCACAAAGTAAATGACCTTGCTTATGATGATAACAATGAAGCCCAAAGTCTAAAACAATATTTATACCCTTCAAGTCTAGATTTCATCAAATGTCAAACATTCAAAATGTTGTTCAGTAATATTCCAGTTGCACAGCAAAAGATGTTTATAAAACCAGGAGCAAAGAACATGTTTGAGGTCATTTCCTAGTGAAGTTCCAGTTTTGTCAGGTTTAGATTTTTTGATTCACAGTTAATATGTTGCCACTCCCCTTTGTACGGCCATTTTATGGCCCTTGTGAACTAAGTATTGGTTGTTTTTTTAATGAAGCTTCTTCCCTTGAGGAAAAACAAATATTGGTGGGGAAGGGGGAGGGGGAGGTAAAAACTATGAAAGGGAGTGCTGCGCTCTAACTCCAGGAAATTACTATTGTTCATTTTCAAGGTTTTTATGGCTATTAAATTAAAAAAACTGATAAGCAAAAGTAACTAAAATGATGTAAACAACTTATGCATCTTTCAACATTAATTTGTATAAATAAATCTTGTATGCAAAGAAAATATTAGAAAGATGCACCTGGTTTGTAGAATTTAGATATAATGTCATGCTGATGAATGTTAATATGTAAAAGATAAAGTTGATAACAATTTTATACAAGAATTCTTCAACAATTCTTGGCATAAGAGACCAGAACAATAATGTTCCCAAAATAAGCCTGTAGATTTTGAAAATTTTAAAGTTTGATTATTAAGCAAGATTACTAACTATAAAAGGAGGTTATTGTAGAAGACGTGTCCCTCAAGTAATTTTCTGCTTGATTGCAGAACATGAATACTAGTATCTATTTTCCCATGAGACAATATAAAAATTAACGTACAGAAGAAAATAAATTTAAAACAAAGCCCATAGCTGAAACCTCTTTCTGCTCTAAGCGTTTATTCAACTCATTCAGCTCTATGCCCATACTGTTCTGCAAAAGTCTGTGCTCCCACTCTTTCACTGCTAATTCATCAGCTTTTGTGTAATTTTCACCTGCAACTTTGGCAGCTTTAACCAAAATATAAAGTACGGAGTAGGAAACTAAGATAATTGCATGTAACATAGAATAATATAAAACTCAGAGAGAGAGAGAGGCTATTTTTGGAGACGTAGTCATGCACAGACTCAATTATTTAAACCAAGGTCATCATCTATAACTGAGGGATCAGCATTCTGATTTATCCTATTTCAGTATTATTCTTCATAACATATCCTTGTCTATTGACTCTATTCAACAAATCAAGTGGCTTACCCTCTGTGATTTCACCCATTGAATAATTGGAATTCATACTCTGCAAGTCCCTTTTAAGCCCATCTCTTTTCAAAAAATTGATGCAGCCTTCCTGAGATTAAATAACATAACTAACCCTCAAAGCAATTGTACATGAAACAGAACAAATTGCCATTAAAGAGGACAAGACTGCAACTTTTATACATGCTAATCGCATTAGTTTGAAAACAAACCAATATATATATATATATATATATATATATATATATATATATATATATATTGTCCACGTACTTGAGATTCTGGTTCACACTGCTCTACAACACCACGTCTACTGTGGTACTCATGAAGCTTTTGAGAAAGGTCCTTATTAGTTGTCTCAAGCCAAGAAATCCGTTCCCTCAGAACCTGCAAAAGCCATAAAGATATAATTATGATGTATACAACATACATATTTGTATTATTCTCCGTAGGAATGTCAACATCAGCACATGAAGAGGGTGAAAGATAGCATGATAGTCTAACTGAAGTTGTAAAAAGAAGAAGAAACAAAAGGGGCAACTCTAATGGTCTCATTAATGAAATTGGTTAAGTGACACAACTACCCCTGTTATAATACTTGGGCCACAGCTAGATGGATGTGGTTACGACAGTCATCCTAAGCCATATGTACATATGTGTGTGTGTGTCTATATATATATACACACACACACTCGGTAAATAATATACACTTTGTAGGTAAGCATGCAGATATAGATATGTTTTTGAACTAGAACTAATTTATAGCGAAAGTGCATTTCCTCTATAGAAATCATTACCTGCACTTCATCAGACGAAACTCCTTTCCTACTAATACTAAGTTCTTTCTGCAAATACTCTAGCTTCCTGCGCATTGTTTGCATCTCACTAGACAATAAATCTCTGTTTACCTGTACAACAGATAAAAGTTTCTCAATCAGCCATCTGCTTCATGCCAGATTAAGTATCTCTATCCAAATTAGTAGAGGGGATAGAGAAATTAATGCAAAGATAGCAACAGATGTAATTTAGAAACTTACAATAGGCCTATTCTGAATGTTGCGTGCGCGATTAGCATATTTGAGTGTGTTATGAGTTTCCTCAGCATTGACATCAGCAGGACTGACACAAGCTGAAAAAAGACCAAAATGTAATTTCACAAAACCATAGCCATAGGCTAATCATATCTCTAAACATTACCACCTAGCTATTATAATGAGAAAATACGACTCCCCCTTTACCCCCATTAAAAAGAAGAAAAAGATATAGAAGAAAAGCAAAAAGAACTACCTGGGAAAGAACAGAAAGCAGAAACAATAGAATTAACTAATATAACAAATTGGGCTTAAGTGGTGTAATATATTTACAGGAAACTTACAATCATTTCATGGTGTGAAGACTATGAACTCACTCCAGCAAAGAAAATAAGGGAAGAAGGAATAAAGACAGAAACAAAACAGTTGTGTATAGCACAAACAAAGGATGAAATCGATCAGCAAGTCAACTATGTTGAAGTAGTATTAGAGTACTACCCTAACACACAGGAGCCTAATTTGACTTATTTTCATGCATATAAAGCAACTTGCTAGTTTACAGTGCTATTAGTTCAATGTATCCAGCCTTCCATGAATCAGAGTTATTTAGGCTCATACTCAACTACTTAACAACGCCTTTAATCCCAAATTAATCGGCGTAGGCTGAAGTTATTTAAGCTCATAAATTACAGGCGGGGAGATAATTAATCTGAATTTTAGAACCATTTCTATGCTAAAGAAATCCAGAATTGGAGCCAAGAGTTCAAATTCAAAGAATTCCCAAGTCAATCATACCTGAGGGAAAAAACTACAACTTGCACCCTTCTTATAGCATTGTAGGTTGAGTACGACTACAAATGGAATACATCTGAACTGAGTTTGGTTATTAAAGAAATAAAAAACAAGAATATAAGACAATCCAAAGCAGTGTGAGACCTATAAAAAGAAAAAGGCAAAGGATAGTTTAATTTTAATATTTAATACTTTATAAACCAGCAGTTTTAACAGTTCATATACATGAAAACATTTTCCTTCGAACAAAGATTACATCATACCTAGTATACATTTATCATCCAGTACGTACTGCTCAATCTTTTAACACTCAGTGGTTTACTTTTACAACAGCGCAACATTGACACCATTTTTTATCTTTTATTTTTTCCTATAGACGAGTAGAATCTCTAATTATAAGCTACTATATAAAGTCCAGTTACTAAAATCTCAACTTGTTCCTACTAGGTAAAGAAGATTTACTTCCATAGAAAATTAACCAGCGCTACAGAGTAGCAACATGATTCATGGAATTGTTCATTAAGGACTATGAGCACAAGTAACCATAATAAGTAGAATTTAATCATCAAGAGAAAGACTATGAGGAAAAAGGTTGACGTGTTACCTATCATTACGGTCTTGCTGTTTCCTCCAAGTGAATCCTGTTGATACATAGTGGACTTGCGTCATATACTAATATCAAAAGGGTAAGAGAGAAGTTGGAAAAAAAATTAGGTGTCAGATTTTCTCCAACAATTAATAACATATTTAAATTGTATGGTACTGTGGTCAAGGTTCAGCAGCCAGATTGAACATTACTGTCCACCAGATACTTCCATGGTTTTTCCCCAAACCCGAGCTTCTACAAAACCTTGACCTGAATTAACTAATAACTATTGCTAGCAAGGAGGGAGGGAGAGAGAGAGGAGGCGGGGAATTACAACTGTCACAGAATACCAACAACAACAAAAAAAGAGTTACTATTTGTTATTTAAATAGGTTTTCGAGATATGACTACTAAATGTGATATACACATTATAATTAGAAACTCACAGTTTATCCTCACTATTATGTACAGAAAGGGGAAAAGCAGGGGTCCATGCTATAACAGAACCATTTAATGTATTGTTTATGATAGAATTAAGGGGGCAGCGATGGAAAGGTGGGGTGTCAGATCAAATTAAAAGTTCTAAGAACTTTCACCACTTGATCAACATAACATAGATGTGCCTTATGATGTGATAAAATTAACAAAAAAATGACATTGGTTTGTATTACCTAGAAAATGGCAGTGCTTGATGAACTTTTTAACTTTTAAAAAGAAAAAAGTCAAAGAGGAAAAAAGGGTATAGTTACCAATTACAGAGAGAAGGACGAGCAATCCTTCCTCAAAGAATATGGTAATGATTAAAGATAGAAGAGAGACGGTGTAATGAAACAATTTCAGGCGACCAAAAGCATTGATACTTCACAAAGAAATCTCTTTAGAGTGTCAGAGTGCCAGTCAAACCTGCAATAACCTAGTAAGTTTACTGTCTCGATAAGGAACATGCAAACCCTCTTTACGCTTTTTTTCGTCTCCTAGTGCACTGATGACATTACCCAGTGCAAGTAGTCCCTTATTGATGTGAATACCTGTTCAGTGTGGAAGAGGAAACCGAGAGGACAAAAGCTATTGCCATTAATCTGATGCTCAAAAAGCATGGTTAAAATATTGGAACACATTTCAAGAAAAACATTTACACCAACCTTCTTTCATACGAAGGCCATCAGAACCTGTTCTTTTAGCTCTTTCAGATCCAGCAAGATCTACCAAATGTAATTTTGCACATAGATATTCCCCATCCATATCGCCCCTTGGAATGGCTTCATCACAATAAACAGGAGGGAGTTTGTGCATCTGTTCTAAAGTGATTGTGAAGATGGCGTGTGACCGACTATTACAGACATGCAAAGAAAAACCTTGTTCATTAGACTACAAAACTTCTCATAAGTATTAATAGGCCTAGTTAAAAGCTTTAAATTTTTTTTACAATATCCACATCCCAAACAGAGATCAGGAAGAAAGTTAAAGTTTATCAAAAACCTATATATTATGGATTAGATACAAATTAGAAAATCTGAGAAGTATAGCAGCCTTAGGATGTAAAGGACAAAATGCTTTCACATTCTTTGTTAGGTTCTTGAAGAAATTTAAGAATTCAACAAATGTGTTGCTGTTAAAAATCGTAACTGCGACAGGACCTCCAAGAGCATAAACCTTTATAATTGAAATTTATTAAGCAACAGCATTGCAACTAGCATGTGTTTGATATATTCATCTGAGCTTTAGCAGTGGAAAAGCATAAGTTAGGTTTTCAAAGTTTGCTTCTTGCCCTACACAGTAAAATGAGGTGTTGTTTGGAGTCTTAAAACACTAGGACGTTAGGGACTGACCTCAAGATCATATGAGCAAAATTATCCACTGCCAATAGTGGAATTTATATGTGCAAGTCCTACAAAAGCAAGGCCAATCAAAGCAACTTAGCAGATTTCACTGCTTTTCTAAAGCATCTAAATCATTTAAAGAGGGAGTAACAACACTCCATTGGGACCTTCGCATCGAGGCTCTACCATAGATATCCTATGATTCATAATTGAATTGGTGCCCCTCCAACTTATCTTAGTTATGGACTAAGGGTTCTTCAGCAAGTTAACTCCATCTCCTTGGTTTCTCCATAGTAAAAGCCACCATTGCTACATACAATGGATGCATTAATGGCTCCTCGGGTTAATATTGGACTCCAAGGATTTCCTAAAGCTCCAACCACAATGTGACCTACGAGTAGCATTATGACCTGTTCCAAGATCTTTAAAATTTCCAGTTTGGCAGCTAGAGTTGAGGACTAGTCAAGGTTGCCCCAGCAGCAGGCCATAATATAACCTTCTTCATATAGAGAGATGTAATGTGTCCTTTGGAGACATGTACCATCAAAATTTCTGATGTAATATCCTCTACTGAGCTGACAGATTGCAGCTTCCAATAGGACCATGTAGCCATATCTATTAAACTAGATGATCTACTTTATCATTATTGAGTGATGTGTATGGCTCGCTATGCACCACAAACTTGACACGCCCCTAACACATATCCAGGTACAGAAGTAATGGTTCTTACAAGGAAAGGGTTAGTGAACTCACCCGAGCATGAATCATGCAACTATTAGTACCCACTTAAAAGGATTTTCATCACTATCACCCCAAACTCAACCTGCTTTGATCTCAGTAACCTCGTGTAATATAAATACAGGCCTTATTTTTCTAAAAAGTACTGTCTTAACACGCCTTAAACCTACAAAAATAAGTGAAAGTGGTTATCTAACTATGAGCTTTTCATGAAAAAATCAGATGAACTACCTTAGTACATGATCAATTTGGTCAGACCCCTTAATAAGAGAAATTACCTTGACATCCCCAAGGAAAGCCAAGAAAGTACGCATAAGGGGAGAAACTATATATGAACATAATTTCTTTTAAATTGCAACTTAAGCTTACAGTTTACATGGATTTAGTTAACGGTTTGCATTGATAATAGTAACAATGATAAGGAAAACATCTGATTAAGCTTAAGTTCAAAATGTTTAACTATAGCATGGTCAATTAATATTTACTTTTTAGTGATAATAAAGAAAAAGGAAGACCATCCTTGTGGTATCTCTGGATTGAGAAAAAGAAACCTTGTGCTTCAATATTAGAAACACCCATAAATGATCCAATCATGCTGCCAGCACATACTCGTGTTTGATAGGTAAAAATAAAAATAGAAGTTAATGATGCAGGGCTCACCTTGACTGAGTATTCATATTTGTACTCCCCGTGGCCCGACTCAATGATCCTTTCTCAAGGCAAGACGCCATATCTTTCAGTGTACTAACACTAACTTCAGTTGATCCTGCCAGCATTATGACTCCATTCGATGCTTCACGAATTTGTATTGGGGGCTTCCCTGGGACAGTAATTTTTGCAGCATGTCTATTGATGGTGTGATCGGTGTCTGGTTTGCTGACAAATGTAGAATCCAGCAAGTCCCTCACTTCTTCTTTTAGAATCTTCAAAGTCAAACCCTCTAATTAAAAACAAATTACCTGAATGAATTTGAAGAAAGAATGGTGTACAATGACTGAACACCAAACAGTTTGAAAATTGCAAATAAAACAGAATAGTAACATTACCAAAACCTGACAACCAAATAAAAGGCAAATGTAGATTGGAAGCATAAACCAAAAAATCAAGTAGTGGTAAACCTCAATGAAGGAAACATGCAACTGATATTCAGTTTGATGCTTCAATGTTTCAATCTTGTTGAATAGCGCGCTCATAACTTGAGGAATCAATCCTGTCTGGCAACTATCTTTTAACCCAGTCCCCATGGTGTATGTTTTACCAGATCCTGTCTGCAACATATTAAATGTAAACCACTTGTATGAGGACAAAACACTAGCAAAAGCAGTTCCAAAATGGATAAACGCATACCTGACCATATGCAAGAACAGTACCATTGTATCCTTGGAACAAACCATCTACTAGCGGTGCAATGCAATCCTCAAACATGGCAGCGGATGGAGAACCTCTTTCTCCATACACATGATCAAATGTAAAAGAATGAGTACCTATTTGAACCTGTATCATTGCAAGCCAATATGAAATTTTCAGCAACCAAGGTTGTAGAAGCTGAAACACTATGACTAGGGAATAATATACTCTTATGTTGACCTTATTTCCAAAAGGTACAGAGTGATGTTTTTAAAGCATGCCAGAAATTATGATAACAATGGTAATACTGCTGCTAATTTAGGGTAGTCATGTCTTATAAAATAACAATGGTAATACTGCTGGTAATTTAATGTAGTCAAGTCTTATAAAGTGACATGATTTAAATAGAATGCCAATGAAGGAGTAGGACAAGGTAATCAATGAAATAATTTCGAACAATAACTGGATTAACAAAATATGCAGTTCAATATACATTAAAATATTTGGTCCATCATAAAGCATAATGATGAAGCAATATTAGACGTGTGTCCTTGACCCCGATCCTGTGAGAATGTCAGCTATAGCAGCTGGGTGAAAGAGAACAAATCAACTCCAACGCCACTTGTTATGCATGCCTGACCCTCTAATGTGTCCCTTAGTTGCAGAGCTAAACTCAGAGAATTGAGACTGATAATAATACCACCCAAAATTTAAGCAGACTTGTATTCTAACAAAACAAAATAAACATTATTACATTAGGCCACTTGTTGAGAAATAAAGCATACACAAACACACACACACACAAGAATTTTTACAGGAAAACCCAATTGGGAAAACCACGGGAGAGAGATCTCAGAAATCCACTATGAAAAATAATATGGAGAATACAAACTCAAAACTAAGAAATAAACTTATTGCTTAATTTCTCTCTATACTCTCATTCTCTCTATTACTCTAACTGAGTTTTGGTACATTTCATCTTTTGAAAATCCATCCCTTTTATGGGCAAGAGCTTCCAACAATAAGCCACAGGAAGGAGACAATTTTCTGAAATGAGCCGAAATAATGTTGCAGACAATTTTTGCAATAGTAGTAATTCGGCTAAGTAGCTGTGATATAGAACAGGTGAGGGTGGCTCTGTTACTGACTTTGAAAGGCAAAAGTCTGATTCATGTAAGGGAGCATTTAATTCATGCGGAGAATAAGCCAACTTGCAACCATCTCCACGCCGATATTCTCCAATATTGCGAACTATGAACTTTTTCATGACCGTGGATATATTTCTCTCCCTGGATACTTCATCATGAACTCAACATTCGACAAAGTGAATTAAGTCCAAGAAGTGCTTGAACTTCTCTGTAGAAATTGACTTTGTGAGTATATATGCGGCATTCTCCTTTGTGTGCACTTTGCGAACTGTAATGTCACCACTGTTCATCCAGTCACGAATCTTGTGATACCGAACATCAATATCTTTGGTCCTGGCGTGGGACACCTGGTTCTTTGCTAAATGAATAACACTTTGACTATCACATTATATCTGGATACTGCCCTGCTTGAAGACTAGTTCTTCAACTAGTCCCTTCAGCCACAAAATGTCCTTACTTGCCTTTATCAATACCATATACTCGGCCTCTGTTGTTAATAATGCTACTGTAGATTGCAACACTGACCTCCAACATACAAGTCCTCCGCAAAAGGTGCAGAAAAATCCTGTCGTAGACCTCCTTGGATCTAGGTCCCCAACATAATCCGAATCAACAAGCCTTATAACCACACTCCTTGATGTATCACGATCAAACGTAAGATTGTAATTGGTTGTACTTGATAGGTAACGAAAAATCTATTTTACTACATTCCAATGCTCTTTCCCTAGATTTGCCATATATCTGTTAACCACGCTGACTGCATGTGAGATATCTGGTCTTGTGCCTACTATGGCATACATAAAACAACCCACCGCATTTGCATACGACACTTTAGACATATACTCGACATCATCCTATGTATGTGGGCCCAACTGTGAAGATAACCTGAAATGTACTGCCAACGGAGTGCTAACTAGTTTAACATTGTGCATGTTAAACCTCTCTAATACCTTTTACACATTTTTTCTAAGTTAACCACAATTTCCTGTCTGACGATCTCTATGAATTTCCATACCTAGGATCTTCTTTGCTGATCCAAAATCCTTCATGCTGAATTCACTACTCAATAATTTCTTCAACTGAAGAATGTTTAGCTTACTCTTTACTGCTATCAACATGTCATCGACATATAACATCAACAATACTAGAGAACCATCATCAAGCAATTTGAAATATACACGAGTTATACTCACAATGAGAGTAACCATGAGCCACCATGAAGCTATTAAACCACATGTACCACTATTTAGGGGATTGTTTCAAATCATAAAGAGACTTCTTCAAACTGTAAACTAATCCCCATTTCCCTAGTTCAATAAACCCCTCTCGTTATTTCATGTAGATCTTTTATTCTAAATCACCATCGAGAAAAGTTGTCTTCACATCAAGTTGCCTAACTCCATATCTTGTGATGCTACAATAGATAAGATCAACCAAATCCATTTATGTTTCATACTTCATGAGAAGATCTCATTGTAGTCAATTCCTTCTCTATGAAAGAATTCTTTCGCCACCAATTTGGCCTCAAATCTTTCACCTTCTTTATTTGACTGAGTTTTTTTTTTTCCAAAACACCCATTTGTATTTTATAGCCTTCAATTCCTTTGAAAGTTTAACTAATTTCCAAGTTTGCTTCTTCTGTAAAGACTCCATCTCTTCTGTTATCGCTATCACCCATTTATCATTATCCTCGGACTGAATAGCCTCTTGAAAGTTAGTTGGATCTCTACTACCAACAATCAATGCAAAGGCAACCATGTCCTCAAACCCATATCTCTGCACTCGTTTGCTGACTCACCTTTCTCGATCTCTAACAAGATTATAGGGCAACTCCTAGTAATCTAAAAGACAATCATCTTCAATCTCTTCAAATTCTTTCGACTCCTCAGGAGGCTCCACCTCAATTGGATGTTTTTGCATCTTAGTTGTTATAGGTTCTTCTTTCTAGAACTTGTTTAGGATGTGTTTCTCATTGAACACCACATCTCTATTAATGACCTTTTTCTTGGATACTGAATACCATAACCTGCATCCTTTAACTCCATCTTCATATCTAAGGAAAATACACTCCTTTGACCTAAGAATAAGTTTAGACTGTCGCTCCTCGACCGACAGATACACATAAGTTGAGCAACTAAAGATTTTTATAATAGAAAAATCAACTGGTTTTTCAGACCATACTTAGTAATTTTGTAATCAATTCTAGCTGAAGGAGATCGATTTATCATATTACAAGATGTGTTGACTGCCTCAACCCAAAAATTATTGGGCAAGCATGCATTCAACCTTATACATCTGACACGTTCAACCAAAGTTTTGTTCTTCCTCTCTGCAACTCAATTTTGCTTTGGAGTTTTTTTAACTGAGAAGTACCTAATGATACTTTCATCTTTACAGAATTGTAGGAATGGTTTGTCCTTGTACTTCATGTTATTATCTGATCTAAAATACTTCAGCTTCTTTCAGGTTTGGTTTTCCACCTTAGTTTTTCATTGCTTAAAGATTCTGAAAATCTCGAACTTCTGTTTCAAAAAATATACCACACTTTTCTACAGTAATCACCTATGAAATTGACGAAATAATAGGCTCCACCATTTTAGGTATGCCTGATCTGGCCCCAATCATCTGAATGTACATAATCAAGTCCATCAATACCGGTGTGTGCTCCTGCCTTAAAGCTAACTCTACGTTGCTTTCCGTATATGCAAAACTTGCAAAATTCCAAATTACACGTTTTGATACCTTTTAACAACTGTCTTTTGTGAAGTTATTTCATTCCACCTTCACTCAAGTGATTAAGTCGCATGTGTCATAATTCTATGCTGTCACTGTTAGAACTATTCTGCACAGAAATTACTACTCCACCAACAATTGTGCCCCCTATCAACCTGCAGAGAGTGCATTTTTTCTGGTCCTTCATAATTAACATTGAACACTTTGTAATTTTGATAGCACCATCTCTGACTGAGATACTACAGCCTGTAGAGTAAAGCACTCCAACCAATAACAAGTTCTTCTTTAACTTTGGAATATACCTTACATCACCCAATGTTCTGATAACTCCATCAAACATTTTAATTTTAATGATGCCTTTCCCAGTAACTTTGAAGACTGCATTGTTACCCAATAAAACAGTACCACCGTTGTAAGGTGTAACAGTATCAAAACAATCCCTGTAAGGGCACATATAAAAAGAACAACTGGAATCTAAGTACCAATTTGTTAGGCTGTTACTGTCTCTAACAGATAAGAGTCACCTTGTGAAACTTCATTGTCTATCACTGCGTACAACTCTCCGTCGCTACTGACATCTACTTACTCACCAACATTAGCAGAATTTTAGGTCCGCTTAGTTTTCTTCTTGTTCTCCTTTTTGTACGATGGACATTAATTTTTGTAGTGGCATTTTTCATGATAGTCATAACACTCGACTTGTGAGTTGTCCTTCTTACCTGATCTTGACTGAGAGCTTCCTCGTTCTTTGTTGGATTTTTTCTTCCGATTACTACCTCTGTCATGACCATCTGAAGATATAAGAAGACTTTCTCTTAGATCTCTGGAAGTAGCTCCTCTGAACTTATCTTGGTCCAAGACTGCTGATATCACATTATCAACTGCGGACTTTTCCTTCCCTACAAGGAAGGTAGTTTGGAGAGTTGAGCATGAATTTGGTAAAAACACGAGAAGCAGTAGGCCTTTGTCTTCTTCAGCTAACTTTACATCTATATTGGTCAGCTGGATCACCAATCTATTAAACTCATTAATATGATTGGTCAAATCTGAACCTTATTCCATCCGAAGCCGGTACAATTCCTTCATCAAATATAACCAATTTGATAGAAACTTTGACCTGTAAACCTACTCTAGTTTATCCCATAAGCCATTCGAAGAGGTTTCTGTCAAAACCTTTGTTTCAAGATCCGTCCTTTTGTCATAGTTGTTGGTTTCTTTTCATTCCTTTCAAGTGTCTTCGGCAGTCTCTGTTGAACGAATACATCTTCAGCAGTACTCTATCAAATACTAAAATTTGACCTTCCGTCTTGGTTCAATATCGTACCTTGTACTAATGTTTGTCATCTTTGTTTTTCTAATCTGCGAGACTCTTCAAACGAATTGTACCTGTTGGCCAAGTGTAAGTTGGGTGAGAGTCACTTCGTGCTTTTGCACCGGTGATTAATTAAATAACCACTGTTCTTTAAGGCATTGCCTTTTGAATCGCTTTTCTAGACACCAACGGTGTGAATCAAAAACTCTGATACAAATTGTAGAGAAATCAAGCATACACAAACACAATTAGATAAATATGCACACTACCGTGTGAGATATAAAATAATAACACAAGAATTTTACGTGAAAAACCCCAAGTGAAAAAAACTATGGGGAGAGATTTTAAAAATTCACTATGAAAATAATATGAAGAATACAAACTCAAAACCGATAAATAAACTGTTTAATTTATCTCTATACTATTTCTCTCTCTATTACTCTAACTGAGTTTTGATATATTTCATCTTCTGAAAATTCATTCCTTTTATAGGTAAGAGCTTCTGACAATAAGCCGCAGAAAGGAGACAATTTTCATGTAAGGGAGCATTTAATTCACGCGGGACCTATGAAGGAGAATAAGCCAACTTGTAACACCACTTACACTTATCAGCTGAAAATTGTCCAAAGTTCGGGTGAGCTCACATATTTAAATTTATGTCTAGAATTCTCTACTTCTGAATGAATAAGTATGAGATAAAATTTGTTAAAACCATTGATTATAGATTTGAGATGAAATTTCCTAGGCAATTCAAAACCTTAATTAAGTAGGTAGGTAAACTGTATGAGAATATTGACCGAAATACTTGATACTAATTACTGGAGAGAAACCGAAGAGCGACAATGTTGGGATAAATTTAGAGCTGCGACCAATAATTTTCCACTCGAAATATGTATGTATATAATCGAAATTTGTCAGTTATATATATAAGGATGAGAGAACATGCAAATTGCGTAACCTGAGGTTTTCCGGAAACAACGGTAACACATTCTTTACAGCCTTGAAGCCTCTCGCCGCCGATCAGAGGACGAATGTGCACGGCCACCTTCACGTTGCAATCCTCCTCGTTTGAAGCTTCTTCCATCAATAGAGCTAATAATAATTGTAGGGAAGTAAAATATATAAAAATTTATATATATGGAAAGTCAGGCAGATGTGTGTAAATTTGTGGACATATGAATTTTATGGGAGATAAGTGTCGCGGGGAGGAGGCTATATAATGCGACAAACGGAAATGAGAGGAAAATGAATTATAACAAGGCTTAACGGGCGGAGAGAGAGAGGGAGGACACCGCGGGTGAATTGATTTGTGGAGAAGGGAAGAAGAGGCAAAATTTGAGAGGAAAACAAAGTACAACATACATTTGTAAAACTATAATTTTTAACAATAATTTTATATTTTTAAATATAATTTTATTATTAATTAAAAAATTAATTTTAGTAATTTAATATTAAAAAAATAATTAAAAATATTATGTCATTATGTAATTCTAAAGTAAAAATATATTTTTGATTTTAGAATTGATTAAAAGAATATTTTTAATTTTAAAACATAACTCATACTCGCATTAATGTATTTATTAATAGTGTTAGATGTGTCAACTCATCGAATACACAAAATTAAAATTTTACAATAAAAAAATAAAATAAAAAATACTAATATCATTAATTTTATATTCATCACAATAACATATATTTAACGAGGGATGGTGATGGTGGTTTAATAGTTCAGTGTTAAAGTTTGTCTTAAATGATATATTATTGTTATATTATTTGGATACATCTTTTCTATTTTGACTATGTCATAGTATATCATTAAAATATTTAATAGAATTACATTTGAGATAAAGAAATTAAAACCTCTAATATTACTTATTTAATCAAATATGAGATAACACGTTTAAAATTATAATTAATAAAATTAAAATTTAATATTTAAGATAAATTATAATGTCATATAATATTTATTATTAATTATTATAAATAAAAATAATTTCTTTATGGCCCTTCTCGTCCAACCCTATTAAATGTGTTAATCCATTAATAATGTGTTTGTCTTATTAAAATTTTGTGTTAGACATAACGAGTCATTTTTACTAAACAATCTCCCTTTTAAATAAATATATATATAACAAAAATAATGTATACTGTAAATATATATATAATTTTTTTATTATTAATTACATAAATAAATATTAATCATAACTCCTTTAAATAAATATGTAATATAATAAATTAGTTAAATAATTTTATTTAATTTCATATACCGATATATTTCATAATTATAATTTGTCAAGAAATTTTCGTAATACATACTAAAGTTCTATATCTTATTCACGTCCTGTTAAAAATAATCCATAAGTTTTGTGAAACACATGAACTTATCAATTACGTCTGGCTATCAACTTTTCGTAAATGACCCATTTTTTAGTTTTTTTACCCTCTGCATTTTTCTATGACTAGTGCATGCGGTAAATTACCTACATGTCTGAATATTTTTTTGATATAATAAAAAATTAAAGTTAAAGTTATGAGTCCGAAAATATAAAAATAATCAATTAATGGAAGACTAAAAAATTGAAAAACAACAAGGGATAAAAAGTAATAAATAAGTTTTTAAAATTACCTACATGTCTGAATATTTTTTTGATATAATAAAAAATTAAAGTTAAAGTTATGAGTCCGAAAATATAAAAATAATCAATTAATGGAAGACTGAAAAATTGAAAAACAATAAGGGATAAAAAATAATAAATAAGTTTTAAAATTTATCTGCTATGTAACTTCAATAAAGTAACTCGAATTTTCCCCTCTTTTAATTAATAATCAATTATGACAACTTAATAATCCTTTTTCCAATCTTAGCAGAGAAGTTTTATATTAAATCAATTGTATTTTGGTATTCAAGTTTTATAATAATGCTTGGGGTGTCGACACCTCAAACATATATTTTATAAGTATGATTTTTTAATAATTATTACTTGTAAATTAAAAATATATTTTTTATTTTAATCAATTCAAAAAGTCATATTTTAAATTTTTAAAAAAATTTTATTTTGAAAATATATTTTAAAATTTAAAAATGAGTGGAGTATTTGAAAACAGATGGATGAAAAAGAAAAAAACGATAATAACGATTAAATAAAAATGCGGATATCGACTCTAGAGAAACGAGTGGGCCGTGGAGTATCGAACCAAAAGGAGGAGGCAAGGCACGACTTTGTTATTCACGTGAATTACGCGTGGATTTTACGCTATGACATAAAAATATTAAAATCTTTTGACTTTTTTTTTTTTATTAAAAAGAGAACCGGATAAATACAAAGAAAATCGCACTTGTAAATTTCATTGGTTAGCTCGCAGTTGCATTCGTTGGCACCCACCCGGCTCTTTCTCTCTCCTTCCCTCCTTTCTTCGAAGTTGATATAGGATTTGCAGCTGAGAAGTGAGAGTCCAAAGGCTACTCAATCTCCTCCTACACAATTCTTGAGAGAGAAATTGAGTTTAGTGAGAACCTGTGAAAATGTCTGGAGGTATTGCTCGTGGTCGTCTCT
Organism: Hedera helix; assembly: GCA_947179155.2. NCBI lineage: Eukaryota > Viridiplantae > Streptophyta > Magnoliopsida > Apiales > Araliaceae > Hedera > Hedera helix. The sequence continues at coordinate 42,398,818 of OX359270.1, read as the reverse complement.
CCGAAGAGCGCAAATCGTGGCGGAAGAATCACCCTCATGTTTGATTTTTCACTTTCTATGCCTATATACTATATATATATATATATCTGTATTTGCATATTTCATGAGGATCGCTTGTAATTTGTCGTCTGATTGTACTTATTTGGTATCTAATTTTGTATGGGTATACCGATTATATTTTTTTAGGGTTTCGTGGCGAAGCCAGAGGCGCTTCCTGATGGTTCTGTGAATTTGATGGTGTGGCAGTGCACTATCCCCGGCAAGGCTGGGGTAAGTTCTCTTCACCTTCTTATTTGCTCATTAGTTTCCTTAAGTTTACCTGATCGTGAATCACTGAGATTATTTTGTTAATACTATTGTTTTAATATTTTCCTATTTGGTGTAGTTGTCTGTATATGAACTTTGTATGGGATTTTAGCAGTCATTTACAATTGTTTGCAGACTGCAGCACTTGTTTACTGTCATATGTCAACTATTACATCAATTGATTGTACCTATTATGGAGTATTAATTTAATAAGTGGTTTATAAGATCCGTCTACATTTTATCTGTTAAGGTTAGTGGGGTTATGTTTTTGATAGGGATGTGTTATTATGGTTTTGTCTAATTTTTTTTCTTATAGGATCTTTGGTCTTGTTTGTGTAATTGCTGTTTTACCTTTGCTGGCTAAAGTGGATATTTTCTTAATTAAAACGAGCTTAATATACAAAAATTGTCATTAACCAAAAAATTTAATTAGCTTTTGTGGAAATTGTTACTTGCCATAGTGGTTTGACTTTTAGCTTAGTTTCTATTGTTGAAGATGCATTAAATGCTGACACTTTATGTCAGCTTTACTTCATTGTTGGTTATTATTTGACAGTTAAATGCTTTTGTTATTGTTCAATCTTTCAAAGGTAAAGTAACTTTGTGGTATTAATGTTGTGCTTGGGTTTTATATTAGGACTTATGAGAGAGAAGCTGGATGTAGATTACATATTGCCTTCCTGTTTGGCATCAGGACATAGAGTAAATGAAGTTGAGTTGACTTTTTATGATGAAAACTAGATAGTGAATTTTTAATGAAATTTTACGAAATTTGTCACACTTAGCTGATATGTCAGGCCTCCTAAGGAGTCCTGATAGTGTCAAATGAGTTTTAGAAAACTGAGATGAGAAGTGGAATGAAGGGGATGAGCAAACAGAAGAAGGAGATGAGAGATCAGATGAATTAGGGATGAGGATTAGAAGATTTTAGAAAGAAGGGGATGAGAGACCAGAGGAAGGATATGAGAATCAGACGAATGGAGAAGAAGAGAGAGAGATAAGGACGAGTCAACTGTGAGCTCACACATTTTCATTGATAATCATAATATATTTTGATACAAGTCTTAGCTTTTATAGGAGAGAATGCACATGGATTCTTTGTAACAAGAAAAATATTAAAAGACTCTACTACCCTTCTAACAACTTCACATGCATAATACTTATTCTAGAAATTACCAACTAATTAATCTTTCCCTTTTTATCCTTGGTCTTTTTTTCTAATTTTGCTGGGCTTGACATGATATCAATCATGTCTTGATGAGGGTAACCCTTAATGCATGAAAACAAAGGATTAAATTCACAAATTATATCGTGATTTGTGATGATTTAATCAGGTCTAGGAACTTGTGCTTAACACCTGAATCGTATGAACTTGCATTGTTAGTTGTTGAATACAACATACATTGAGAAGCTTGAGTGAGTGCTGGGGAATCTAGTCGAAGGGGAAGGTTTAGAATCTAGTAGTGAAATCACTTCAAAAATTATGTATGTTACCCGAGAACTTCCAAAAAAGGAAGGGAATTATTAACTTGAAGCATCTCAGGATTTATTTACTGAATGGGAAACAAGGCTTGTATCACTTATACTTTACTACAGTGCCGGGAGCATAATACTCTAACTTGAAGAAGATAACAACTGGATGCATTAAAAAGAACAGTGAAGAGTTACAACTATGAATAAACTATAAGGTGACTATATGAATCAATAAGTAGAAGAAAGTGTAATAGAGTTGATGTTGAGTTGTGTCGGAGGGTAAGCTTACATATAGGCGGGCCTCGTCTCTATTATGCTGGAAATAATTGACTTTCACTTGCCTCATTCCAGGACATCAATTGTGTGTTCTTTTAATCCCTTCTTTGGAAGCAAAGTGTACTCATAGTTTCAAATGCAACTTGGTGTTATAGTACTAAGGGTGATTTAGTTAATAAGAATTTAAAAATATATATGAAACAAGGGAATTGATATTTCGACATGAGATTTTCATATTTTCACATGTAGAGTGTATAGCGACGGTTTATACATCTATGACAACACTTTTGGTGGGGGGTACATGTGGAAATATCAAAATCTCGTGGAAAAATCACTTTTCATGAAACAATAGTAATAATTGTCACGACATTGCAACAATAGAGGTCTGTCCCTTTGATTGCTTTTGCTTACATTGATGTAGGTAGACAAGGTCAATTTAAATATGCTAAATGGATTTGAACAGGCCATGTGGTGACCATGTCTCCAGTCATCAGGGGTGTCAGCTGACCTTTGATCTTTTTGATAGAGCTTTTGTCTATTGACTGGACAAAATTGGTGGAAATCTATGGCTTTCTTTCTAATAAATTTGATGCATGGTTTGGTTAAGCATTAACATAAATGAATATGAAAAAGTAAATCATTTGATGAGTGGGATAGATGATAATATACTTTTGGAGGTGATACTCTGGTGTCCTAAGGAATTCATAGATTGTGTAAATTTGAACCTTGTAAAATAAGACTAATTATTCTCTGCCTTGCACCTAGAGCAGTGCTTTAGATTTTTTATTCGATCCATCACTGGAATTGAATACCACATTCAAGATAACTTTGCATTTTCACTATGACATATAAGTTAAAGATACTACCTCATGAATACTACAAGATGGGTTGTTTTTTATGCTATTGAAATTTCACATGAAAAGTGAAAATTTTAGACAAAGCTGTTGAAAGACGATCTAAATCTTCAATACATCATGCAATCTTTGATCTACATCGGATTAACTCTTTAAGATTCAATAGGAATGAGGCCAGAAGGGTGTTATTGGTTGTGGAAGTAATGGCAATTTCCTTTTATGAGTATATAAGATCATCTCTAGTTTGGAGTGAACTGAATGAAATTGTGGGGCAGTTGCGTCGTTGTATCATGTATAATCATTACATTACACCAGATTGAAGAAAAAATCTTGAGAGATTGACAGATTGTCAAGGATTCCAATGGTCCTTTGACTTTAGACCTTTGACCTTTTAGGCGGAATATCTTATTGGTGAGTTGAATGGCAAACATTAACTGAAGTATACAGGTTAGTTTTTCTAATTAAAAAGTAATAAATATTTCATCAAGGTAGAGTTGGGGTAGGCTAGTATATTTTGAAGAGTCTGTTATAGAGTTGAAGGTATTCTGAATGTGTGATAAAGCAGAACCTAGTAAAGAAGTAGAGAAGACTACTTGAATTATTTTTTGCACATAGAGCAGGATTTTATAAAATGTATTGACTGTAAATGTATTATGGTACAACTTATTCAAAAGTGTAGAAACTAGTAATTCTATGAATAATTATACCTCTATTAAAGGACTATAACCTATAACTTGATAAAGGTCTACTATCGAGCTTGATAGGATGAAGAGTGCTTTTGAAGAGTCATTTGGTTGATAGTTGTAAGGCTCGCCTTTATTTTATATTTTACTGCCCAACATGTTTGTGTGATTAGTATGCTAATCATGCTTTAAGATATTAGTTCTACATGACATTGTTTAATTGCTATTTGAATGGTAGTTTCTGATAATGCCAAAGCAAGTTCTGCTTTGTAGTGTTGATGCACATGTTGCGCCTTCAAATTAACACAATCAGTTGTGAAAATTTAATTTCCCAAAGGCTATGTTTGAACTTGTAAAGAGTGAGTGAAAGAAAGGATTTGCTGGATATGTATCTGATAAGGGAATTTTTGTTACTTTACTTTCATTATATTTTCCATTTTCCTTTCCCTCAATCTCTGAGACCAGATAACGTATCAGAGAAACCTAAAATAATATGAATTGAAACCACTTCTTTTGAATTGCTAAGATATTTTATTGTAGTTTGGGTAGCAATGACATTTTAAACTACAAATGGTTTCAGACTGACTGGGAGGGGGGTTGCTATCCACTTACGCTCCATTTTAGTGAAGATTACCCCAGCAAACCTCCGAAATGTAAGTTCCCTTCGGGGTTCTTCCACCCTAATGTTTACCCTTCTGGAACTGTGTGCCTATCAATTCTCAACGAAGACAGTGTAAGTACACTCTGTACCTTGATAAATGACCAAAAATTGGGAGAATGGTCATAACGGGATAATGTGTTCTGGGCTTTTTCTCATTGGATATAGGGATGGAGACCAGCCATTACGGTGAAGCAGATTCTAGTTGGCATCCAGGATTTGTTGGACCAACCCAACCCTGCTGATCCTGCACAGACCGAAGGATATCATCTCTTTATCCAGGTATTTACAGTTCTGTTGAAATTAATTGTTTTTAGTGTCCATTACTTTCCCTTATGTTATTACTCGAGATGTCATTTAGGAGGAGCATTCAAGTTTCGTCTTCATCACATAACATGTAAGTTTCAACTTCATCACATATAACATGTAACCTATGCAGGATAGCGTGGAGTACAAGAAGCGGGTCCGTCAGCAGGCCAAGCAATACCCACCTCTTGTCTAAATACTAAACTTGGTTTGGTACTTTGTTATGTAAACCAAATTGCTAAAGCAATTTTCTTTGGATTTGAATTAATTTATGTTGATATGCGACTGTAGCTCAGTTTGATCTAAAATCATTTGGAAGTGATGATATGGTTATATAACAGTCAGATTTAACATTACTTGACCACTTGGTTGGTCCTTTTTCTGAACATTTATCCTGTATTTCCTTTAGGAAATGCAGTACGGTACTGTATTATTATATGGTAATTTTAGCCCCATACTTGGGGATTGGAATCCCTCTTGGGTTTCACCCTTGTGAAATGCTGAATCCTGCTCGACTTTAACCTTTGTGAAATGGATCGAATACACCGTTTTTGCAAATCTTGGTAGATGGTTCGATTTGTATTTTTACTGTGCGAGTTTAAGTAGAAAAGAATAGGGTTAATTTTATTAGGGAAATAAAAGGGACCAAGAGTAAATTAGTTTTTCAATCTTTTGTTTGTAATTTAGGAGGAAAAATTGTTTGCAAGTATGGGAGAAAAAGAAATCAAATAATAAGTTGGATAGTTAATGCGTAGTTTAATGAACTTGTCAGTTACTTCTGACGGTCGTCTTACTGAGCTAATATTATAATTAGAAATAATTCTCTAAACCTAATTTAGTTTTGCCTCAATTTACATTTTTTTATGAAAGAAAGTGGAGACATTTTATGAAAAATGCAGTCTTAAGTTAAAAGGATATATAGGCAAAAAAAAGAAGGAAAAAAAGAGTTGCAAGAATCATGGCGGTAACATTGAATTGACTTACCACTCTTGCAGTGCAAACGGGAGTTCGTTGATCAATCAAAGGTCTATACTTAAGCATATAATACAATGATTGTTAATTTTTTTCTGTCACTCAAAATTGGGTCCAAATCTAACTCACGTAAAATATTGAATTAGGTACTATTGAACTCACTAAAAAAAAAAATGCGTAGTTAATTTGTGAATTTCTCTATAAAATAGATCTCAATCTCTCAGTTATATGAATTTTTTCAAAATATCCAATAAATTTATAATTCTCTTTTACTTCTTTCTCTCTTATTGTCATTTTTTTTGGGGGTGATTTATTCAAAAAATCACAACAACTCATACTAAATGTGATTATAGTTAAATACATTCATGAAATTTGAAAAATGAGTAGACATTTGCATTCAATCAATGTTAAATTTTTTATACCTATCATCAATAATTTTAAAAAAAAATTAAAAATTGATACAACAAGTAATTAAACATAACATTAATAATTACTGAATTAACTCGTTTGTAATTATTAAATATAATACTTATTATTACCGGATGATATGAATTATTATGGTGTTAACTCGATTAATTCTTTAATTACTTAAAAATTAAACTCAAGTCGGATTTTTTAAATATAAGTATTGATTTAGTCTGATTCAAGATTAACATATTTCTAATCAGATTTTATATTTACATATTTCAGTGTATGGGAATTTAAGTCAATAAATAATATGCGAGTGTAAAATTCATAGAAGAGAGGAATTGACTATCAAATCAGACGTTTTTGCAATTTGTAGAAAGATGAAAACGAGGATAAAGTGTTGGCCACAACTGCAGTGAACAGGGGGGTTCAAATTCTATCCCCTCCGTTTAGTGCAGTGATGTAATGCCTTAATGATACCAAAAGAAAAAGAAAGAAGAAAATGAAAACCACTGACCCCATATTTGATTATTTAAGCAATGGAACTTTTAAAAGCTGGTTTAGATAAGTTAGGTCCGAAAGTGCAGACTACGTGATATATATATACATATATGGCTCTCGAAAAATTAGTCAATAATATTAAGATACCGTTATGTAATATTTTAAATTAATTATATATATATATTAATAATATTTTATTATTTATAACTTTAAATTTATTAAAAAATATATATATATATATAATTAACCTGGAGCGTTACCTTACAGTGTTCTAATTACTCCCCTCAATACCCTTTACTAACAAGCTCCTCTTACTCACCCGCCACCTCCCGGGGCGGCGGAACCCCCTCCCAATCCCATGATGGTCGTGCCTCAGCCGCAACAATTCCATCCTCACCACCACCAACCACCTTTCGCTCCCTACGCACCCCAATCATATGTTCCACTGGCGTCGTATGATGAGGTCCAAACACTATTCATTGCAGGCCTTCCCGCAGATGTCAAGCCTCGCGAATTCTACAACCTTTTTCGGGAAGTCCCAGGCTACGAATCTTCTCACCTTCGTGCTCCTTCTGCCAATACACAGGTAATATGTCATATACATTAAATGATGAACATGCTTGTGAATTTTGGAGATGACGTTAAGTTTCTATATTATCGTAAAGTTTCAAAAAGTGCCTACGATTCCAATCCCAATACCACAAAATCAAAATTAACATTACTTTTTCTAAATCAGCTTCAGTTGCTTATTAGCAAGTGTGCGATATTAGCTTAGGAAAAATAGTCGCATTTATCGACTGAATAATGTCCATAGATGTTGTTGGATGTTTATCCTTTTGCAAACGGAGTCCATTATAATAAACTTGAATGCGGAATATTATCATAAAATAGCATATTCTTTTCAATTGATGATGTCCAAGTTTTTTAAGCCAAACTGTGAAAAATAGCATATTCTTTTTTATTGCTTGATCTTGTTAAGAAAAACATAAAACTTCCAGGTAAATACTAAAAGAGAAAAGAAAGAAGAGCAAGCACTGTGAACCTTTGGTTTTGCTTATAGGTTTTCTTATTTTGAACCATTAATTAAGATATGAAGCTGGATCACTTTAGCAGTACTGCTGCATTGTGGTCGTGCTTAAGTTTTAATATTTATTATTTACTGAGAGCTCTTTGTTCCAATTTCCCTTTACAGGGGTTGGTTTTTGATCTTGAGAAGAATTCTACTCTATATATTGATCTTGCAAAATCTAATTCAAGATCTAAGTGCTCAAGAATAGGTAATTTACAAGTTGGATTTCCTTCGTCCCATGTTTTTGCCCCTTGTCTGATCCTTTTTATTAAATCGTTGGGTAACTGAATACAATGAAAGACCTGCGTCAGAGAAGAGGATTAAAGGATCTGCAGCATTTTCAAAGGGTAATCCTGATTCTGGTAATATTTGTTTTAGAATCCTTGAGCAATATGAACTAGCAAGTGTGCCCATCTTGAGCTCTCTATCTACGTGTTCCTCTCTCTCTCTCTTCTTTCATGTCACATATGCTGTATTTTTGTATTGCTAGTTATGAGGTGATTGTCTGATCTTTTATTTGGCATACTTGCTTGCTGGTTAGTCACATGCAGAACACATTATTCTTATTGCTAACATTGCACATGTTTTGCACGCTTGGGCACTAGCAGGTGTTAGCAGCATTCACATGCCTGGAATGGTAACTCTGCTTACAGCACGTTTGGTTATCCATCTACACAAAGGTCATCTGCACTACTTAAGCACATATTTATTATGTACGAGTAACTACTAGCTAAGAAACGGACATTTTCTTATTATTAGTTGTTCTGGGCCTTCTGGCTGAATGGTCAAGGGCCAAATAAATGCTGTGCTGTTCCTATAAGACCTGCTTCCTGAAGTTGAAGTTCTGAATAGCATACCACGTTTGTGGCAAGTCTCCTAATTTATTTCTATCGTTTCATGGTACAGTCATGGAAGCTTTGTTGGGATGGCAGTGAGTTACAGTACTGCTGTAAAACTGGTAAGCAGTATTTTTTTAATTGATATTCATCTTTGTGTCAATTTGAGTTCTTCTAAGTTGCTTATACATCTTGTTTATGCATGTAAATGTAAAATTTAAGATTCGGTGTCCCATCTGATGTATATAATTAAAATGATTAACTATTATTTCATATCCTTTTATCCTTTTTAAAAATATGCTCTCATTTTTTGAGTCAGTTTGTAATTTTTTTGGTCGGTATTTGTTAGCTGTTCAAATATTTTTCAATCATTTTTGACTGGTAGCATTTTCTTGTTTAGGTTCAAAAACCAAAATTTAGATATTTGTTATTTCTTGAAGTTGGCATTATATGTTCAAAATGTTTTAGTTAGTTAATATTTACAAACTTGATAAGTTAAAACAATGGAACTTGCAGTTTGGTGTAAATTCTGATTTTCATTCCTTATACTTCTATACATGTGAAGCTCTATCTGGCTGTAAAAACTTCAGTTTGGAAAGAACAAGTCCATATGCTTTGATTGAAACTTGAACAAAAAAGTTGAGAAGCTTTCTTAAAAGGTGAAAGCCCACCGGGGGGGGGGGGGGGGGGGGGGGGGGGGGGGGGGAGGTGGAGAAAGAAATCAAGAGTGTTTGTATTACTCTCTGTGATGCAGGCAATGCAAAACGCTTCACGCCCCATAGGTTACTGCTAAGTACTACGCATTTTTAATAATGTCTTTAATTTCTTATTAGCCTTTCCACCATATTTGAATTTACTTGTTTAATAAAATATATATTCTGTGCTTGTGAATATGTTAATTCTCCAATTTAAATAATCCTGAGATATCTCATAAAATTACCAGAATAATTCTTCAGTTCCTTATGTTCCACGAAATATCACCCCTTGTACAACACTGTTCGTGGCTAATCTGGGTCCAACCTGTTTAGAGCAAGAGCTAATTCAAGTGTTTTCAAGGTTTGGATAAATTGTACTGTGTGTTTTCACTTTTTCTAGTCTCTGAAGTTCGTAGAAGTTGGCGGAACTTTATAATTGACCACGTTTGGCTTTTTTCAGATGCCTGGGTATCTGAAATTGAAGATGCAGAGCAGAAATGGATTTCCAGTTGCATTTGTTGACTTTCAGGTGTATTGCTTACTCTTCTGATTCACAAGCTAAATTCATCAACAAGTAACTATGGTAAAAATGAGTTTTGCTAATAGGATTCTTTCAGCTCTTCTTTTATACCCCCCTTCCCTTTCTCTTTCATTCTTGAACCTTTTTGGTTTTGATTTGGCTTAATTGTTAACTGCTTGGATCTTTATCACTCTGTATAGTGAATCTTAACCTTTTGGACGTGATATATTGGATCAGCAATCACAGTTTTTGTTTCAATTTTAATTTTCTGTTTCTTGCCTTTCAATTTTTGAACTTGGTGAAGGCTCTCTTCAATAGTGCCGGAGTTTAGGAAGATAAACATTATATGATTTTTAGACTGCCGAGAGTGAATGCATGTTATTTTCATTTTTACCCTTCAATTGCAAAATGATGAAGGCATATCCCTTGTTGTCTCTGATCTCTTAGTCTCATGATATTTCTTAGTTTAGAATTGATATTTTTTTCATTGACTTTACCTATTGGAAATGAATATTAGTGATGTAGAGACTCAGGAGTGAACTACAGGTCACATCGAACTTAGGCTATTGCTCCTACATCATCCTTTGATATTAAAGTTAACATCAAACAACTAACAGCTTAATGGAGTTTTTTTGTAGCTAAGAGGGGAGATTTAACGAATGGTTCTGCACATTTGATTTGTAAACTCATTACATGTGTATGATTAAGGGTTAACTATATTTTTCACCCTGTACTCAACCTCGGTTTATAAATATATTATTGAACTGAAATTTTTTACAGTCAACTCATTGAACTACTTATTTTTTACAAACCGTCACTTTTTCCATTAGACTGAGTTGACTTTTAACATAATCATTTAAAAAAATATTTTTTATTCAATTGTCAACTTGAATTTACAAATGCATCACTGAACTGACCAGTTTTGCTTTTTAAAAATAAATTTTTATTTAATAATAATAATAATAATAATATCCTCTTTGTCCTGTCTATCATATATAGAGAAGGATATTATTATTATTATTATTAATATTAAATCAAAATTTATTTTTAAAATACCTCAAATTAATTTTTAAAAAGCAAAACTGATTAGTTTAGTTATGCATTTGTAAACTCAAGTCGACAATTTGATAAAAATAATATTTTTTAAATCATTTTGTTAAATGTTAACTCGCTCTAACGGAAAAGTGATTGTTTGTAAAAAATAAGCAGTGAGTTAACTATAAAAAATTTCAATTGAGTAATACATTTGTAAACCGAGTTCAACTACAAAATGTATTTAACCCGTATGATTAACGAGGGAACAGGGAGAAGGGGGGGGGGGGGAGGGGAGGGGAGGGGGGGGGGGGGGGGGGTGAGCGATCATATTTGTTATTATAATGGATGCTACCACGGTCTAACGGAAAAAGTGACGTAAGCAGTTTAATGAGTTGACTATAAAAAATTTCAGTTGAGTAATACATTTGTAAACCGAGGTCAAGTACGGGGGGAGAAATATATTTAACCCCTATGATTAACTAGGGAACAGGGAGAGGAGGGGGGTGTGAGCGATCATATATGTTATTACAATGTGATGCTATTGATTGATTGTAGATATCAAAATTGTTGAATGGCTAACTGAGGTAATGGAGGCGTTGAGTTCCATTTGTAACTCCACATGTAAATTTAACAGTGCAGATTAATTGCTATAAATGGGAACTGCAGCCATTTATTCCTTGTAACTGAAATTCAAATTTAGCCAACGTCATGTGATTTTTCTCAACTAACATGTGAAAAGAAAGTTTCCGGTGTTTCTAGTGTTTCCATTGTCTAAAGATGTATGCCATAAATGTATCCACAGGATGCTGCCTGTTTAAGTGACACGGTTATTCACCTGCAAGGCACAACTCTTTACTCATCACCACCTGGGGAGGGCATGCGACTAGAGTATCCTTTAGAAGTGCCTTACGCTTCTTTCTTGGTGTTTCTGTATCTTTCTTTCTTGTTTATATCGGACGCTTACTGGTGCTTGATGCGAAATTCAGGTATGCTAAGTCACGGATGGGAATGCGTAGCAAGAAGTCGAAATAAATGCAAATGTAAACCAACAAAAAGGTAGCTGTATGCAAAATCCCCTGTGCCATCATATCATTCAAGTGGAAACCATTCATGGTTTTGTACTAAGAAATATGCTTAGGTTGGATCTAGAATTTTTCCCAAAGTGCTAGATTGTCTAGGCTCATTCATTATTAATACATTTTCTTTATCATTCAATATTGACGCTATATGCGCTATTAATGAGATTGACTTCAATATCATATCACGACCTTAAAAGCAAAATCGACTACCATAACTTCAATTGCTTGTACTAAGGCCGTAATTGTTTGGGATTGAATAGAGTTGAATCGATTAATTATTCAATGCGTTTGTTTTGAATAAAAATAATTTGAATGGCTGAATCAGTCAGTACTTTAGACTAAATGATTTTTTTTTTTTTTTTTTTTTTGTTGAATGAATAAATTTCGACCGAATAAAACAAAAATAAAAAAATAAAAAATATATTAACTATTATATTAAGTAATATTAAATAAATTTATAACAATTTTGAATTTTTTTAAATGAGTAAAATAGTAAAAATATGTTTTTCAGATATATAATTATTAAATAATTTTTTTTTATTCAGAATTCAGTTTTATTCAGTTTATTTAGATTGTGTAAGTATTCAAAGTTGTTTTATTCAATTTTTAACAAATATCCCTTAAAGCATTTTTAGTTTAATTATTATTTATACAGAGACACATAAAGGTATATAAAGTAGGAGGAATTGAAATAAAGAAATAAAATATAATTTGACCGCAAAGTGAAAAATATAAATAAGGCAAAAAGAGAGGTGAAGACTACCTAATGCTTTTATGTGAGATAATATTTAAAATAATGTCGTTTTTTATAATTAAATATTTTTTATAATTTTTCAAAATTTCGTGCCCTCTATAATACGTGGTGTTTCAAATTTACCCCGCCCCCCCGGAGGAAAAAACTAGTGGAAAAATAGTCAGACTAAATGTTTAATTTAGTATGATAGAGAGGACGCCCCATCTTTATGTTTACGTATATGGGCGCCATGGAGGGCAAATGACAATATCAACCCTACTTATAACTGGATCGAAGTAAAATACTCCCTGCTTTTTATTTTATAAATTTGTTTAAAACATAATTACACATGATAAGAAATTTTATTAGTACTAATATTAGATAATTAATATTAATTTAAAATTTTATTATTATTTATATATTAATTAATTATTTTTTATTCTCTCTCTCAATTATTCTATTTTTATGGGTAAAATAAGAAATGAATTATTTTTTTTTAAATATATATAAAATATCTTATATTATTGAAAAGATAAAAATATTTAAAATTATTTATATAATGAAAATGAGAGAATATTAAAAGGTGGAAAAGGCTATGAAAGTCAATTCCCAAAAAATTGCCATTGTTTTGGACGCAAAGTCAAGTGACAACGGCATCTATCCCTCATCCCACCGACCACCGACCTACCCTCCCACCTCCTTAAAAAAAAAAATTATTGAAAAAAGACGACACTCCTCACCTTATACACAAACCATTTCTCTCTCCTCCCCACATAGCTAATAAATGATGGCTACTTTTCCAACATTGAATTCGGCTAGTTAACCTCCCAGATTATAGTCTACCCCATCATCAATCCTTCACCAATTTCAATTTTGTTTGACTATTCTTGCTGCCAAATCTATGAAGAAAAATCCCAGTTGAGGGAAAGAAAAAGGCAAGCATCTTTGTATCCGTACCAGATTAAGATAAGATGACGGCCAACAGCTATTAGACAAGGTAAATAAAGGGTTGGTTTCTAATTTGAGGAAGAAAACACAATAGATACAGGGGAGTATAGTAGCTGTACAGTGAGGGAAAGAAAGTGACATTGTCGGTGCTTTTGTTATTTTCTTTCATTTTCCCAGATGAGAGAGAACCGAAACTGCTCGAATTTGGTCCAGAGCAAGGCCATGGTATTTTAATATATTCAATTCAGCTTCTTCTTCTCTCTCTCTCTCTCTCTCTCTCTCTCTCTCTCTCTCTCTCTGTAGTTTAATTTCTTATATAAATTCAATCCAGAGAGAAATTGGAAGAAGAGAGAGATGGAGGTCGGTGGTGCAGGGAGGAAGAGGAAGAGTGAGAGGCCGTACAAGGGAATTAGGATGAGGAAGTGGGGGAAATGGGTGGCGGAGATCAGGGAGCCAAACAAGCGGACCAGGATTTGGTTGGGATCCTACTCCACGGCCACGGCGGCGGCGAGAGCCTATGATACCGCCGTCTACTACCTCCGCGGGCCGACGGCGAAGCTGAACTTCCCGGAATTAGTGGTGGGGGATCAATTAGGAGGTGACTTGTCAGCCGATGCTATTCGGCTAAAGGCGGTAGAGGTTGGGTCCAGAGTGGATGCACTGGAGGCTACTTCAATGAATGGTCACGGTCAAAACCACCATGAACAAGAGAAGATTAAGCTCGACTTGAACCAGATGCCCAAACCCGAACCCGATGCCCCACATCACGATGATCATCATCATCTCTGGTGACCGCCGAGAAATTAGCAGAAGAGATAGATCCCTGGTGGTAACATGCAGCAGCAGTAGCAGCTGTTGATTTGGGAGCTAAGCTTAGTAGTATTACTTTGTTCTTTTCTTGTTAGTGTCTTCGTTTTCCCCCCCTTTTGTTTTATTTTATTTTATTGTATTTTGGGTTTTAGGTTTTCTGGAAATAGGCTGTTGTATGTTTGGACAAGGAAATAAATGTATATATCTTGTCGTCCTTTATCTACTTTTTATTGCTCTTTTAATTTTTTGCTTTTTTTCGAGTTATTCTCATTTAAATGTCATTATAGTTGATGATTGTGGAGTGTGGAGGGAGAGTGTGGCCAGTGAATTCGGATTATTTTTTTTACTATAAATACGTTTAATTTTTTTGTTATATATATTGTTTATAATAAATGCTGTTTAAAAAAAAAGGATGAATAGGTGGCTAAAATAGGCTATAATATATATTTTTTGATAATAATACAAGGAAGAAATTATAGAGTTTACATATGAGGATAGTGTGACAAATCAAGATATGTGTAGTGAGTGAATGGGCCTACAATTTGGTACAAGAGCCTGCCATTTTACTAACTACTACTACAACTGGTAGTGGTAGTGCTGCCTCTTGCGCTGCCGGCTAAAAAGCGAGATAAGATTTGATTGAGGAGTTAGGTATTTTTCTGGTTATCCACTGTTGTTAATGTCGAGTTTGAGGGCATCCCCATATATTTATTATGTTCACTACTAGTTACATAATATATTTATTATATTTACATTTACGAGAGAGATGTTGCCTTCCTGGCCGTCCGAGCTAGCTTACTTTAGAATCCAGTTGTGATCCCTGGCCTCAAACTTGTAATTCTTTTGCTTTTCTTAGTTTTGTTTTTCTTGGCTTCTCAAAGCATCATCGTTCGTAGTAATACTTGGAAAGAATTGAACTCAACTCCGATACCACTTGTGATTTTTGTTAGTGTTAGCTTGTTAGGATAGGATAAAGCCCCGTCTGCCCAGGTGTATTTATGCATTTAGCTCAATGACCATAATGCATAAGTGAGTATTTGATAAAAACTGAATGAAATAGTTCTAATTGCTTAAGTAATTTGAATGAAATAGATTTTTGAATACTGAATAAAAAAATTTGTTTGATAAGTAACATGTCTAAAATATCTAAATAACATATTTTTACTATTTTATTCCTCTGAAAAAATTCAAAATTGTTATAAATTTATTTAATATTACTTAATATAATATTTAATATTTTTTTTTACTTCATTCAGTCAAGACTTAACTATTGAGTCAAAAAAAATTAAACTTAGTCATTCAACCCAAAAATCTGACCGATTCAGTTATTCAGTCCTAAATAAATACACTGAATAGTTGACTGATTCAGCTATTTAAATACATTAAATTCTAAACAAACAGCTCCTAAATTCATCCCAAATGCGGCTTAACTCGTGATTTCAGTTGTAAGAGGCTGAATTTGAGTCACCACTACTAGGCCAAAGGATAATACCAAATTCACAGATATGTAACGTCTTCAAACACATATTTTATTCATATTTTTATACACTTTACTTTTATATTATGTGGTCTAGAGTATTATAAGCACTGGAGACGGATTTAGAATATACTCCATTGCGCGTCCGTTTCTTCGTCTTGTTTCAAGGTTAGCAGAAGGTCTAACCTATGAAATTTACCTAGCGATTAACGTAAACGAAAACAGAATTTAACACTTGGATTGTAATATCCATTTGTACTAAACTCTTTCACATCTTTACTTATTTTTTAGGTTATTATTAAGTTTAAACATAATTATTTTTAGTTTTTATACATTAAAATAAAGATAGGGACCGAGAGACGTCAACTATCACTTTATTAAACCAATATAGTGATAATGAATCAAGTCCTAATGACAACACTTGAAACTCAATTCCTTGGCATCAACCAGGGATGTACACAAAATAGATCAAAATCGAAAAATTGATTAGACCAAACCAAACCGTTACTATTTCAAACCGAAAAATATAAAACTGAAAAAATGGAACACTATAAAATTAAAAAATCGATACTAGTTCGGCCGATTTGGTTTGACTTCTCAAAAAATCGAAATCGACCAAACCGACCGAACAATTTAAAATTATAATATAATTTATATATTTTTTTAATAAATATTTATTTTATATAATTATATATTTATTATATGTCTTTATTGTGACGAATTTACAAAACTTATATCCTAGTCAGTGAGTTAGATGATTTTTGTTTTTCAGATTTAGAGAACTTTATTATAATTAGTAGTTATTGAGTTAATGATTTATTAATTATTATGAAAAATTGGCAATATAATAAATATCAGATTATCAATTACGAAACCGAATAACCGAATAAACCGACCGATTTAATCGAAATCGAATAAATCGATAATCGATTACGATATAAAAATTTAAGCAATTTTGATTTTTAATTTTTTATAACCAATTTAAATAATTTAATTATTTTTTTTCTCAAAAAATCGATCAAACCGACTGTATAGACACTAACATCAACATATACGAACTTAAAATCTAATCTTGTGAAAGTAGTACTGTACTTATCAATTGAATACATCGGTCAACTACTACTAGTGGTATTAATATTTCATCAATCACTGCTGGACTTAAATGCCCCAAGGACTTGATGTTGAGATTGTATGTACGTGTGAGGATTAATGTATATCGTGTAAAAGTAATAGACATTTTTATTTTTTAAATTAATTTACAAGAATCTTACATTTAGAAATTTGATATAATTTTAAAAACGTGACACGTCTTCACTTTCTTCGTGAATGCAACCAGTTCTCCAATAATGTCTACTTCTCAAAGTTTCAATTATTATTATTATTATTATTATTATTATTCATTTAAAAACCTACATGGCATTGCGAAAATTTCATGAACATTCAGTTTATGTTAAATCCCCTTTTGATATTTTAATTATATACGGACTACCATAAAAAGTGACGCCCACGTTGAAATATTGAGAGCAACTTGAGGTATATACTAATATTATATTTTTTTTGGTAAATAAAATTTTTATTATAAAAATAAATTGTCTGACAACAGACGAGGTACAGAAAAATAGCCCTGAGAGTGACTATTTTGCTCAGCGAACTTTTAAGGATTTTATACCAATATTATACTAGCATTTTCATTTGTAAAAATTGAGGGATAACAATAATTAATAATAATAATAATAATGGGTAAACAGGAGCAGGAACATAACATTCTCGGTCTACGGACCATGTTTTTTGTCGTCAGTGCCCGCCGCGCCGAGCTAGAGGATTTGAGACCCCAGTTGTTAATTAGATTAGATTATTTTATTCCTTGTTTTGATGACTAGCTTATTGTGATTGAGTAGAATGTATAATATCTTCACAAATCTTTTTAGTATTTAAAAACCAGTCAATTATTGGAAATTTAGTGCTCTACTCCACTCCTCTCCTCATGTCCATTCTCGTGATTGTGATCGTTGTTTACTCCAATTAATTCATCGAATCAACTATTTAAACATGGGTAATGTTAATTCTAAATTTTTATTTTTATATTGCTTTAATCTTAAATAATATAGTAATTAATAGCATAAATAATATTTATGTTATTGTTAGTGTAATAAAATTTAATCAACTAATATAATAATATCAAGTTTTTTTAATTTCTTTTTGTTATACGTTCAACCACGATTGGGTGAACTTAACTACGGTTAGCTTTCTATTATAATGACATTCCAAAGTTTCTGACTAAGCATACAAAATATATCTCAAAAAGAGAGTTTCATATTATTTATTTCATTTTTAATATTTAAAAAATGATATATTTTATAATTTTATGTATAAATAATAATTATTAATAATATATGTGATATAGACCACATTATAATTCTACCAAATCTCACGTATTAATGTATGTCGCAATCTTAAGTCGGAAAAAAAAATTCACAATATATAATGGTATTCTTAATATTTTGCACGTATTAAGGTTTACTTATGTAATATTTAAACGTTAGTAATAAAAATAAATTACCGTAAAACATTTGTAATGTGTGCTCAGTAAATTTTGAAAAATAAAATAAAATTCTCGTTTTCATGGTAATGTGTGTTTTTAGTAATAAAACTGACACAATCCAGGCCCAAATCTCCTATGCTCGGCCCAAAATGCCGCCTCAAGGAATTGTCCAACCGGTATTACGAGCATCTTGCGAACACATAAGAATCAAAATAGAAAGAACAAAAAATTTGGTCAATGTTAGAATTTTAATTTCTATTTGTTATACTTTCTTTTGTCTCCTCTCTAAGCCATTTATAGAGACTTTTTAACGTTGACCAAGAAAAGAAGGGAGTGTTTTTATCTCATAAACAATTAATTTATGTTATAGGAACTCTTTAATTTACATTAAAATATAATTTTTTATTTTAATATAATTAAAATATTAATAAAATTGAAAAATATTTATATCAATTTTTTTAAAATACTGTGTCTAAGTGGAGACTCTATCGAAGTTAGGTGTTAAGTGTAACATAAATATGTGGTGAAAAAATTTATGAATAGGCATAAATCATCTTCTCTGTTACTGATTCTTAATCACTTTGCAACTGTACGTATCTCTCCAGTATTCAATCATGTCCATGTACACTCCACAAACTCCTCATTGGCATCTACTCTGAGGGTTAATTGGAATGTACTGCAATAATTTGCCTATATTTTACGACGCCTTTCAACTCAAAATCTTTATACAGTGTATGTCTGTTTGAGTCGATCTTATTCTCATTTATTTAGGTTACAACTAGATTTAACTCAGAAGCAATGTCCATTTAAACTCTTATATACACTCTGGTCTACTAAAAAAAAATTATTTGAAATTTTTTATCTTCGTGTTGATAATAATAATAATAATAATAATAATAATATATTCTCAAATTTAGTAATACAATTTTAGTATCATATCAATTTAAAACGTATATACTAAGAAAAAATATATCATTACAATTTGAAAATAGGACTTTTCTTATGAAAAGAGAGTAACATAGTGTTGGGATCTCCTTTAACTCCAAGAAGGCTACCAATATACCATTATCTCACATTCAGTTTTCCTTTGACTGAGTTTATTTGTTCTTTTATGTGACGTGTCTTTCTTTTTTATATGAGACTTATTAATTATTTTGAAATTTTAATAGTGATTGTGCATTTGATTATGAGATTATATTGTACTTTTTAAAAATCAGACTTACAAAAATGGTACGAGGCAATTTTTTCAAAGATTTCAATTTTTAGGAATGGTTCTTGTAGGTGATAGACGATTGGCAAGAAATTTGTTCCCAGAGTTTACTTTTTTTCGTTAATGTAGTGAGATAATTTTTACACTATATCCAACAAAGTTACAATATTTGACTTTTTTGAAGAATCTATTATATTACAATTTGATTTTAATGATCCATTTCGTCTTAGTGTCTAAGGGGAACCTATGAAAATGACCAAGAAAAATTGGCATTGTTCATGTTGCGCCTTGCACTACAAGGAAAAAAAAAAGGCTATTAGAGATCGAAAGTATCAGTGACTGCATAATTTCGTCGCTATTGCCAATATCAGTGACTGACATCTGCAACGCAAATCTCATTACATCGTTAAAAACGACTGAAGTTGGACGCTATAGCAGTAGTTAAAGGTGTTGGAGGCGACAATACTCGTTGTAAAAAAATGGCGCCAACATCAACGACTAGGCGTCGCTAAAATTATCACTAATTAACCTACTTTTGCGTTGTTGCTGGATAGAGCTGCCACATTAGATTAAAAATTAACACCTATTAACAATTGTATGCAGTCGCTAGAGGTACATAAAATCGAAAATAATTGAAAAATCGATCGCATCAAATCGAACATTTAACAAACCAAACCGAAAATCACAAAATTTAAAAACTGAAACTTGTAAAACTAAAAAATCGAAACTATATTGGTCGATTTTGATTTGGTTTATTCAAAAATCGAAATCGATCGAACGCCTTAATATTATAATATAATTTATATAATTTTCTAATAATTATTTATTTTATATAATTATATATTCATTATATGCCTTTTTTATAATTTGGTGACATGCTAATTCATTTTTATCCAACAATACATTACTTTAAAATTTAGTGACATACCAATTATATCTTTTATGCTTAAGTTTTAATAACCGACTAAACCGATTAAATCGACCGATTAAACCGATGATCAAAAAAATCGATAACCAATTACGGGATAAAAATTTGGGTGGTTTTGATTTTTAGTTTTTTATAACCGATTTAAATGGTTTGGTTATTTTTTTACCTACCAAACCGATCAAACCGACCATTGTACACCCCTAGCGGTCGCTATTTTCCTATTTCAGCCCTAAATCGCATAAGACAACAACAATCGTCGGGTGAGAAAGAAAAGAAAGAAAAGGGAATAGCATGAGGGAGAAAAAGGGGAAAGGAAGAAGAAAAAAGGGGGATGTTTCACCGCCATTGCATGTTAGAGATGATTATTGCTTGCCAGAGTCAATCAGGTATCTTTAAACCTTCTTCTTTCTGTAATTTTAATGAGCTAAATATCTTAATGTAATTTGTTGTATATTTTAGTGATTTTACATATATTATAGTTATGAAGTGTATTTCACAACTTTGTTTGCAGAATGAGCCCACGTTGGCTATTACATAGGCTAGCAAGTCTCTCGCCCATAACTACTAATGAATATTTTTTTTCTAAGTAACTAATGTGTAGTCTCATTGGATTATTTTACAACTTTCAATTCTAATGTTATTTTTTTCTTTTTATTTCAAAAAAGGTACAAGTGGGATGAGACACTTGTTGTTGCTATTCAGACACTCTTTCTGACAAAAGTGTGATGTTCGAACAAAGGACAACTTAAAGAAGGAACAAAAAAATATTGCATAATGCAGGCATGGACCATGTAGGAGAAGCTGAGGAGCAAATGCATTAGTAAAGTCCCTGGTGGTGCTTATAGGATATATGGGTTGGGATATACATGCAGTGGCGGACTGAGGACTGGATCAAAAATGGTAAGGCTACTGCCAAAAATAAGGTCGCAGGTGTAACAAAAGGCAAGAAGACAAAGAAAACATATGAGGGTACTAACAAAAGTCCCAGTATGTTGCTAACAAGGTACTATGTAAACTTTAACTTTATTTATGTTAAAGTATGTTATTAATATATTTACATATACATGATATATAGATGCTCGTCATATTTGCAGTAGGTTAAGTCCCATGACCAATCTGTGAATTGGGTGGATGTGTACGTGATTACACGTGATAGCCTGTTCAGATAATTGTAATTTTTTATTTCCGTTATATTGTTTATAGTTTTTTAATGTCATCCTTCAAATAATTATGTCATTTTAACTATTATAGTTTTAAAATTTTAACTTTATTAGGGGACACTTACATGCCATTAACGGATGAGTGTTATCTCCCTAACAACTTGCGCCTTCCGATAGATCAGGAGTTGTGAAAAAGGACGTCGCTTGTGGAAAAAAAAAATTCAAGGGCCAAGGGTAGTGTCAGCAACTGAGTTTAATGATTCTTACAATTTTGATAGACAGTTGACGCAATCATCATACCAGTCGACTCCACATACTATTGTTGATTGTGTTGCAAGCATATGTAAAAACCATGCTCTTCTTCGTACACTTTAAACTCGTCTGAAGGTTTTGAATCCTGATGACTTATCAGATGCAGTAGTGACAATAGCACGATAGTAGGAGAAGGAGGAACGAGAGCGCGACGAGATAATCTTAGTAATTAATGACCAATTTTTAGGATTATTTTTTTGTTAATAAAATTTAAATAAAAAAACAACAGTGACTGATTAGGTTGTTAATGTCGATCGTTAACACATGGTGCTACATCACTTGGCCGCTAACTCGGATCAACGGCGACCTTGGTCGCTGATATCCCAATCGCTGATATCCGAATCGCTGATGATGGTATGAAGAGGTTATTATTACCTATCAGTTACTAAAATCAATCGTTGATAGTCTCTCTTTTTGCGGTGTTGCTTTATTCAAAAATCTTTCGACTTTTTAAACCTATTTGACTTTATGACTTTATGCATTGTTGTTTTTCTCGTTTTTCTGATTGAAATATCATTTTTGTTTTTTAATGCAATTATACTATATAAGATATAAGTTGATAAGCTATGGCAATTCGAGCTCATTCATGGTATACAAAACGGTACTCAGTTAAATTCAATTGTTTACGGCACTAGCTCAAACATTTCCACTCTGTTCAACCCTGTTAACATATTATGTTATTTTGTATTATTGTAAATCACAGAGGTTAGAATCTCCGCGGAACCATGGAAGCTCAATATTATAAAAGGTACACTTTAACACGACCATTAAGGATAAGAATTTGTGAATATAAAATTCTTAATCCTTTTAAACATGTTATGTCTGTGGCAGAGAAACATAATGTTTTAACAAGGGATTAGTATCACGCCATAACTACTTCTCCCAACTGCCATAATATACTGTCATCTCCCAAAGATCACATTGATATGGCATCATAGACACCAAATCATAATAATATTACTGGTAATCCGGATACCTACCTCAAGATAAAAATCTTTGAATTTTACTAAATATATGTTGATTACTTGTAAACATACCCAAAAGAAAATGTTGATTACTTGTAATATAAGATTATTAAGTGTACCAAATACTTCCTCCGTTCTGAATTATAAGATCAATATTAATTTTTTAAAAATTAATTTCAAATATTTTCAAACTTAAAATTGACATGAATGAATATACTTTATGTCAATACAATTATGAATATCATAAACTATCTAAAAAGTAATATAAGTTATAATATTTATTATTTTCAAAACTTAAATAAATCATGTCAATTTTAAATTTAAAAATATTTAAAATTGACTTTTTAAAAGTCAATATTAAATTTAAAATTTAAAACAATGGAAGTTAAATTTACAAGAATGAGCGGCTCATATTACTGACAATCTAAGATTATCACTTAAATGACCTATACCTAATGTCCTATAATTTTTTTTTATCTATATTATAAAGCAGAAGGAGAGTTGACAATTATTTTGTATAAATAAAAAAGTGAATTTTTTTGTTTTCTTTTTTTTACCCTTTAAAAAATAAAAACAGTTATTTCCTAAAACTAAAAAAATAAATATTTTATCTCTATCCACTTCTTTATTAATTCTTATTTTCTCTCTAACGTTATCTCATTTATTCTACACACAGTTCGAGTTTCAAAGTCAAAAATAAGTAAAGTTTTATTTGATACGATTAACAAACTGTAATCCAAATAACACAGAAAGAAAGTGATTTTTATAAATTGTGAGGGTTAATTGGTCAACTCTGGGTCAGTTATAGTGAACTTGAAAAAGTAAAGAAATGGTCCCATCGAAATATCTTTGTCAAAATAATTTACTTCCTCCGTTATGAAAAATAATTAAAGTCAATTTTCAATTTTTGAATTTAATTAATAATAAATTTAATATTAATATTAATTCACTAAATTTAATACATGTAATCATAAAAATTATAGATTATTTTAATAATTACAAAATTTATTATTTTTAAATTTAATAAACCACAACAAATTTTAAATTTCAAAAATGTCTTAATTAAAAACTTCAAAAGTCAAATGTGTTCTATAAGAGTATTTCGGAGTAATATTTGTTAGGAAGTAATATTTCCTCTCCTTTGTAATATATATTCTATCAGTTTCAAAATATAAAATTATTATTGACTTTTTGAAACCAATTCGAGATAGTCTCAAATTCAAAATTAATATATATTAATTTAATTTTAGTTAAAATAATGATAAATACAACAAATTAATTATAAAATATTACTAATTACAAAATTTATTATTTGATAATTTTTAATAAATTTTTTATTTTTGAGTTTGAAAATAATTTGAATTAACTTTCAAAAGTTTGAAACGGAGGGAGTAGATAATATTGATTAGGGGGAGATTGCATCCTGTGCGGCCCAGAACTTGGCCCAAGACTGCCCACGATGTAGTGGGATATACAAATTAAAGCAGGCACTGTGGAGTATATATTCGGTGACAGTTAAATGAGATGATGTAGTGATGTTTTTGTCAACCATGCATCTTTCTTGTTGGATTCACAGAAAATTAATGCGGGCTTTACTTTTATAGCCATAGCTAGGGAATATACGAATGATCGCTAGTAGTTAATTAATCAATTTAATCTGTTTGGTATCATCATCAGCTCTGTATAAGTGACACGAATGGAGGGATCACTCGGGGAATCGATCTGGATGTTCCGATAGAGGAAAATTAATAAAATTGGTAGAAAGGGTAGTTTGGACATTTAATTTGACAAGTTATGATAGAAGGGCAATTAGATATGTATGTATCTTATGTTGTTAATTTATGGTCATCATCATGTGACTTGTTTAGGGAAATGTACAGCCGATTTCCTCGTATCAAATCAAGTATGATATGAGAAAGCTCTGGCTTCAATCATTGATTATTTGCGAAAAAACAGCTTCCCCGTAAAGAAAGATATGGAGTAAACTACTACTACTGCTGCTATTAATTATATTATACTCCACTCCGTGGAAAAGGGTTTAGCTAAAAACTGCTATGCATGGGCATGTGAAAAAAGAATTCAATTCATAGGGCATTTTCAACCGCACACGCATGGGATTTGATCGATGTCTTATTGTTGATGGTCCCCTCAATTCTTTCCCCAGATTTCATAGCACTAAATTGGTATATATATATATAAGTTGTCAAAACAAAGGCTACTTGTTGCACAGAAAAAGATATAAAGACGACCAACAATTTTACTTATTTTGTCACCCTGCATTTTCCTTGTTCCATTTACTTCTGGAAATGAGGTAGTTATATATATATATATATATATATATATATATATATATATATATATATATATATATTCAGCTTGGACTATATATACAGTTGTGTATAAGCTTATGTCCACCATATATATATTTAAATAGTTTTGTATTAGTGGTACATGCATGCATGGTTATTAAATTCAAACCGGACTCCCGGTCCGACCGGTAAAAATTGAAACCGAGTCAAGCAAAAAAATTAGTTTAGGTCAATATCTAACCGGGTCACCAGTTTTATTAGTTCCTTACATTTTTATTTTATTTTATTTAAGCCTTTGAATTTGATTGAATATATCATTGATTGAGTTTTGAGTTATGATCATGATTTAATATATTTCTTTTCATATAAATTTAGTATATATTTATTTGAATTATATAAGTAAATATTGTACAAATAGATTTAGTTTTTTTTTAACATAATTTGATTAAATGTATTATTGAGATGTTTATATTCATTTGTGTTTGATTTTATCACTCTTGAGTTTTGAGTTATGATCATGATTTAATATCTTTCTTTTTATATGATTTAGTATTTATTTGACTTGTATAAAGTAAACATTGTACAAATAGTTTTAATTTTTTTTTTGTGTAAAAAAATTGATTAATTTTACATATTTACTAAATATTATATATAATAATAATTAATATATTTAATTAATTATTACATATTAATAACGTCATCGTTTCAATAACGGTTCGATTACTTATTGAATTAATGATCTATCCACTCGGTATTTTTTTTAATTTGATGACCGGTCCGAATCTGAAAACCATGCATGCATGTAAATCATGCATGCATGTATAATATTTATGAGAAAAATGTGGGAACATGTGTGATTTTCATTGTCCAAGTTGCACAGTAAGAAAATATGATAGGTTGGCTATCGAGGTCTAGTCTTTGGGACCATATATATATATATATATCATGATGGACGATGGACCACATGCAGTTTTTGAGCATGGGTTGGAAATAAAAACAGCTAGAGTTCTATTTCTCTTCAGCTTGCATCCAACTGAAACTAGATCTTTGCGTCTAATATTTCTCCTCCTTAGCTTCGTCAATTTCCGCAATCAACTTGTACATGAGATATTGCTTTCCTGCACAATTAAGGCTAGCTTTTGATGACTCGCAATTCCATACAAATAATCATAAGTTAATTCTCTGAGTTGAATATTTCTGCGCACAACCCTCTCTTCTAGCATATTTTTCCCTTGTGAGCATTGCCGCATACTCCCTCCGTCCTAAAAACATGACCTAAGACACATAAAATAAAGAATAAATATATCATTTAATGAGGTTTATTAGTATAATATAATCATGTGAAATTATTAAGGAAAAATTTAGAATTTTTTTAATTCTTTTTTTTTACTTTATTCTTTTTAATTTATATAAAAAATATACTTACCTTATTCTTTTTAGAACGGAAGGAGTAATTATGATTCCGAGCCGCTTAGCTTCGAATTTTGAAGCTATATATAAAAATAGTGGGATTTCTCTTGTTTGATATGTACTGTCACAACTTGGACACTGAAGCCGTTTGTTTCGTCTTATTGGTTTGAATTATTCTCCTCAAGTAATTAATTATAGGTAATTTGCTTTTTACTTTTAGGAACATATATATTTAAGTGATCATTGGTCAAAAAGCAATAATCAAGTCGGTTTTCAGATTATTTCAAATATACTTCCAGCTCATACACTCATCTCCCTCATATCAATTTTGTCATATTGTAAGCAACGTAAGGATCTGGGCGGCAGATATATATTAATTTATGACAAGAAATGTGACCCATAAAATGGGACAAATTGAGTATCTCTGTGTACCGATTGTCGACAGTTTTATGATGTGCCAGTTGAATATTTATAAAATATCTTATACAACGAACACTCCTAAATGCACATGTTTCGATCTCCAGCCACACAAATATGAAATACTAATAATTAACACGCTTTACATTGGGGAGCTTGTGTCACTTTATTATTGTAGTATATATACCATACTAAATTGCATGCCACGTAATATATAAACTATTGTTTGGTTGAATGACAATTGATCTCGATATACATCTTGAGGGATCAAATCCCGTCCCGCAAATGTTGTAATGAATCAATAGTATCAAAATAAATATAAAAAAAAAAAATTGTAATCAAGTCAACATATATATACCAATAATGCAATTAATTATACCATATATTATAAATTTGATACCGGGGGATGTTTCTATTGAAGTTAAACTAGAAATAGATAAATAAGCTGGCCTGGTCTTCAGTGGAGTTGGGTTTAAGCGGTAGTACTATTTATCATCTAAATATCTAAAATGTTCTTATATTAATATTCATAGTGCCCATAGAGTTCATGCATGGTGGGTTAATTTGAAAGACCGATGCACTAAACGAAGATACTAAATTGTACTTACTACATGTGGTCCTACAAATTAGGTATAATTCACAAAATTTCTTTAATACAGTAATTAAGTCTATTTTTTGAGCACATTATATGTCAATATACTTGCTTAATCTTAACACATTTATTAGTAGAGCTACTATCAATTAAATTGGAAATTTGTATGTGTGTGTGTATGTGTCTATATATATATGTGTGTGCGCGCTTGCACGCGCGTGTATGTGTGTGGGGAGAAAAAATGAAGTAAAAAAAGAGAGTTATATCGCCCCCGCACAAAGAAAGATAATTTGTGTATTAATGGACCAACTGGCCTGCTAAATCACACAATCGGCCCACCACCGTCTCTCATTCATATTAGTATTGATTGAAGGAGTGATGAGGAGGATCTTTGGAAGATTTGAATCAGCTTGTCGTTACTCAAAACTTATAAATTCCCCAGAAACAAATTGCAATCATAAATGCTGTGTACGAAATGAAACACATGCCTGATATATAGGGAGACAGGGACTAGTAGTATCTCATAGGATTCTCTTGGGAACGGAGATAGTGAATTGTTATTTTTATAATATTTTATTTAATATTATGAGATATCCTCTAAAAAATAAATTTGATAATTATAATATTTTTTTAATAACTTATAATATTATAATTATACTATAATAGTTTGGACTTTTTTTTGTAATTAAATATTAATTTAACTTCTTCTTTAAAAAAAAAAAGAGATCGAATTGAAACAGTAAGTTATTAATTTTTTTTATTTCATTTTAAAAGTTAAATTATTTTAACAAATAATTAGAAAATTGATTTAATTATAATTAATAAATCTATTAAGATTCTGACAACTCATATATTATTTTTTACTTGAATTTACAGAGTATTAGATATAATCATAATCTTATTATAACTGAATTCTCGAGTAGTATATATCTAAGTGCATTGCAACCCTTAAAAAAAATCTTACTTAATTCATCTGATGTCAAAATTGAGTGAATCCAAAGTTTATTTCTTCAAATTGTTGTCCTCTTTAACGTTAGAGAAAAAGAAAATTTATTTGACATTTTTTTTCAATCTTAAATTGATAAAAATCGCAACTTATTCTGATTTTCGTCATTGTTTTCAATTCTAATTTTGAAAATTCATAACTCAATCATTTTAACTCCAAATTGAATATTAATTTCAAGTTTGTTTATTTTGGTTTTAAATTAGAGATTATTTTTAAACAAAATATGGACTTAGAATTAGATAACATGATAATCGAAAAGAGAAAATTAATCTATATAAATAAATATAATTCGATTGAATATAAAAGTTAAAATGTGAAAATCTGTTTTCATATATTTAAGATTTATTGCGTATGTTATATCTCATAATCTGACAGTTAATCATTATAAATTTCGGATATGTTATAAATATATAAGTTGAAAATATTTTCATCAGTTTTGAACCGCTAAAAATTAATCTATGATTTGTTATGAATTTAAAAAAATGACTGGTCTAAACTTTTTGTACCATAATTTTCAGCAACAAGTTTTGAAAATGACCTTCCTTTCCTATTAAAGAATGCGGTGTTATACATACTTTCAAAAATTAAAAAGTTTATTACCATTTTTTGAATTCAAGATTATTTTTAATTAACTTTTTGAGAATCAATAATTATATTATATTTTAGAACCAAGTGAGTTACAAAATAAATGAACCTATATACGGATTACCTGTTATGGCAAAGGACATATGAGCCACTTAATATTGATCGTCTGATATAGTAAAAATTAATGTATTCATATATCATCATTGACACTCCCAAAAGAAGGTAAAACATAAAACAAAATAAAAACAATACACGATCAGGCGTGGTGGAATACTCTATATTTCTATTGTGTGCTTATATATCTACATTCTAAATTGGTAATTGCATATCCAAATATAAAAAAATAATTAATTTATAAAATTAAAAATATATATTTTTAATTCTGAAAAAGAACAATAAAAGAATAAGGTAGTTGCATGATTTTCGAAAACAGCTAGCTTATTATAAAAATAAATTATATCCAATGTAATTTGGTGATTTAATAAAATTTCTTTTGCCTTTATCTAAAAAAGAAAAGTTTAGATTTGCCATTTTCGATTGACCAAGGGATTAGGGTGATTTCAAAGTTTGTGCTTCAGACATCCGTGAAATCTGCATAAAATAAAAATAAAATAAAATATATGATCATCATCCATGAAAGAGAGAGGAAATGTTAGATTTGCCCTTTTACAATTATATATTTTTAATTGATAGATATTAACGAGGCTGAGGGCAGTTAATTTGTTCTGTACAAATTTACCCTTTGACTAAAGTAGTCGGTCTCTGAACTTTTGAATCTCTTCTTTCATACTTTGAGCTTTACATATTCAAAATTGACCCAACTTTTGTGTTAGCCTGAAAACCCTCATTCATCTAAATAAATATTACAATATATAGTAGTTGATTTATTAAGAACCGGGTATGTTTGTGAGTTTTGATTTGGAGAGAAGAGAAGGGATGGTTCGAAAAAGTTCTTCATTCCACAAACATTTCACTATTTGTGCTATATCTGAAGCTCATCTATGATCTATCATGAGGAACATCCACATGCTACACTCGACAAATTATGCATCTATATGTAACGAGTATATCTGGATATTGCCTTCTTTTTTTTTTTTTTTTTTTTTTTTTTTTTTTATACAAACCTTGATAATAATATCAGAGAAAATTTATTCTTTCAATAAAATATACGAACTATATGTATGATAAAGTTAAATGAATATTTACTTTATCCAAAGTAAAATCCAAATTATAAACTTTCATTACCTAAACAAAAATAAAATAATAATCAGAAAATAATTATCGCATACATGTCGTTTTTTGTATCGTATATACAATTAGTATATCTGCAAGATCGCCATAGATGAAATCAAATCTTTACATATACAGAGAGAATTCCAGCTCTCAAAAAGAGAAAAAAGACTCCCACAAAAGTATTGCAAAAAAAGTAAGAGGTCTAACCTCAAATAAAAAAAAAAAAAAAAAAAATCCCACAAAAAGGGATAACAAACTCCATGAAAGAAGAAAATACAAATCAAATAACATCCCCAAATCAAATTTTGAAGTTTTGGAGTCGAGGGTTTTTGTATATGGTCTCAATTATGTACGTAGATTCTCACTAAATTTCATAAAAAGAATTTTATTTATCTTTGTTCCTAATTAATTTGAAAAAATCTAAAATTTAAGTTGTAACGGGAATTTATTTTAGTTTTGAAATAATATTATGTATTTTAAATACTTCTTCCGTTCTAAATTATATGACAATTATTGACTTTTCAAAGTCAATTTAAATTTTTCTTAAGCTCAAAATCGAGATGACTCATTAAAATTTATAAAAGAATAAAAAATTTAATGAGTAATATTTTTTAGATAGTTTACAGTATTTATCATTGTTGACGCTTGAATTTCGTCCGCACGTCCTGCTGGCCGTTTGGGAAGAATACCTGTACAAAAGTCTTAACGGCTTGAGGCGTCGGTGGATTACTCCGGTGTGAATGTTAGTGAAGGTTTCAAGATAGATCAACAATGAAGATTTAAGTATTTAGTAGAGTAGAATAGCGTAACCCTCACCTCTATTGTTGACCGGATATTTATAACACTTACTTTAACACTTACCAGTCGTAATAAGAATGTCCATCAGAGAAGTACTAGTTGAATAGGAAGGTAACTATCATAAACCACTTAGGATACATGACTTATACTCTAATTATGATTAGATGTAGTAAGTAGTCATTATCCAAGTGGTCTTAGGAGCCCAACGCAAACCTATCGGACCAAGGAGTCCTCATAAAATACTGTTAAGCTGATGGTCCATTGGGCCTAGTCCAATATGAATTACCAGATCAGATTTAGCGAAAATACTCATCCTAACAATCATTATATTGGTTAAAGTTAAAACAATCTATATCAATTTTGATTTTAAAAATCTCTTAAGTTGACTTTAAAAAGTTAATAATGATTGAATAGTATGTAACGGAGAGACAACTTTTTTTAAGTAATTTATAATATTAACTATTACATTAATCAAAATTAAATAAATTTATTTTAATCGTTAATTTTGGAATTTTGCAGATAAATTAGGGGGGGAAATAAATGAGACGTTTTTTTAAGAGAGGGGGAAGTATAAAATTATGTAATTTCCATTCCAGCTCCTAGCTGTTTTAGGTTGTCATTTCACAAGATTAGTTAATACGTCGATTGACTCGATTGGTATATATATATTTTTTGCTAAGTCGATTGGTATGTTTGCATTCTCCTATCAACGTCTTTTCTTTTCTATTTTTGGCTAAAATTAACCCTATCAACATCTTTAACATTGTCGCCCTTCATAGTTGATAAATGTATATGTCAAATTGCCTGATTCTTTTTACCTCCCAAAGAGAAAGAAATTCCTTTTATTATCAGTTGGCATTGTCTTTGAATTTAAAAGGATTGTCCTGATCTAACTCTAAATAACTATATAAGCTAATTTCAATTCTTCACAAATATCCACCTGAATAATATTACGTGCATAAATTATGCGCAAAAAATAAGATTTATACGTTGAATATCAATAAAAAAGTATAAAACATCCAATGCTAAGTCTCTTCTTATTTTTTCTCCTTTTTTTTTATAATATTTGTATATAATTTTTCTATATATAATTTTTTTATAATATTTGTATATAATTTTTCTATATATAATTTTATGCGTATAGTATTAATCTATTCACATATTCATGTCCTTATTTAGAGAATTCAAGACACTTATGAATTCCATATTCAAAAAATGCTGTATTGCCCTAGGCAATTAATTATATGTGACATGCAAAATTATATAATCTATTTAATTTGTTCTATAAAAAAAAATTCAATTTTAACTTTAAAAATAAGGATTTGTGAAACACTAAAATTTAAAATTAAATTAATTCATGTAATTATTTTTTTTAAATATAAATTTTATAATTAGGGTATCTTTAAATATCTTATACAATAATTATGATAGTATAAAAACTAAAATCAAATGAATTTTTAGATATCTGACAACAATAAATGTACTCCAACCTGTTATTGGACCTGGACCCATGCATAAGGCCGTCCCGTATATGCTTGCCTTATCAGACGAACACGTGTTCGATATCTCACAACAATAAACATACTCCTACCTTGTTATTGGCCCCATAATTAACGTCGTCCTATGATGCTTGCCTTATCAGACAAACGCGTGTTACGGCATCTATGTTAAGCATGTGCTACCTTTTTACTGACCAAAATGAGTTGTTAATTTGGGAATAATTTGTGTGTAACAGATTTGCAGTAGTTATTCCAATTTCAAAACGAAGAATCTGAATGCACAAAAACTATCGATTCGTTTAAAGTTAAATAATATCCCTTCTGTCTCGAATTATAAAAATTAATTTAAAATATTTTTGAATTTATTTAAATTTTTTAAAAAATAAACTTTATAATTAATAATAAAATCAAATATAAAACACTATATCACATTTCAGTTCCGTTTCAAGAGAGGTGTACCTCAAAATATATGAAACTTGTGCGTTCCTCTCACATCAAGTAAAGATCAACTTTATTAATTTTCATGTCGGTGATGACCTTGTAAAAATATTAATATATACGAGAAAATAATGTTACTCTAAATTTTACTTTATATCTTTCTTCTAGTGTTACACTTTCTCGGCCGTTTCTTCTTACTTTATCTCATATCATACGTAAAGCTAACAGATTTTTGAAAATCCACAAATTATATAATAAATTTAAAAATATGCAAAAAGAATTGGAGGAAATTCATTTTCACCTCTTTTGTGTCGATGCTAATTTTTCACTTTGTTTCCAGAATTGTATAAACTATTGAATTTGATCCTTTTCCTTCTTCGTTATGTCTCTAGCTGCATTCTTTTTCACAGTAAATAGATAGATATAAATAAATTTATTGGTGTCATTATGCAAGTACCACAATGTACAGATGGGGTTAAGGTTGGAGGATAGGAAAAGGGACTAGTGGACCTAAGACTATATAAAAATCACTATATGTATGTATATACACTTATATTTAAGAAGAATTATATTTACTATTATATTTTTAAAAAATATTACAATAAAAATGTATATATAAAATTTATGTATCTTTAATATTTAATTTTTAAATTAGTGTATTGTTACACCTAGAGAGGAGAAGAAGTGGGCCTGGTGGGCTGTATAATTCATGGGACGTGTGGGAAGGAAAGGGGGGAGGTCCACATAGGGTCACTGTTTCCACCAGTAAAACAACTAGCCTCGTCCCACTTCCATTATTGGAATTGTTTTGTTTTGTTTTTCCGAACCACTCAAAAAACAAGGAAATGAGAAGGGCAAAAAAGGAAAATAAATAGTATTTACTACTTTACGAATGGACGCATTTGGAAGTTGTAGCGCTTTGGTTGGGAATTATGTCGTGTCTGGTGCTCTTTGACGTGACCTTTTCTTTTTTATTACTAATATTAGTTTATCACTTATTCCCTCACTAATTAAGAGTCTCATTTTTATAAAAATAAAATTAAAAATTAATATTTATTTTTTTTACATTTTTGAGAAAAAAAAATTATGATTAAAATAATTTATACTCTCTCTATTTTAAAATTAGAGATAAAATTTGACTTTTAAGATCAAACGATAATATATTAAATTTTAAGTTGATGATAATTAATTTAATTTTAGTTGATATAATTATTATAATTATATAATATATTACAAAAACTATTAATCATAAAATTTATTTTATTTTAAATTTTTATGAGTCATAGTTGTAAGACCCCGAATTTTATGAAATACAAAATTTAATTTTTCTTCATATATATTTTTTTTGAAACAGTAAGTGGTTAAATTAACAAAATTGAAAGTTAAGGATGTTATGTGCAAATTTTATTTTGTCGGACAATATTCGCTTTGTCGGGGAATATTCGTTTGGTCGGGGAATATTCGTGCCGTACGACGGCGCCGAAATAATAAATTATTGGTGGACCCCACAACGGAATATTTGTCGGATATAGAAAACGACAGAAGTAACCTTTTTAAATAAAAATAGTCAACGGAACTGTTAAAATACCGGTGATAAAAGAATAGTAGCATACGGTAGTTTATGGTATTTTCTGTAGCACACGGTACTCTACAGTAACACACGGTATTGCATAGTGTCTCATATTATTGGTCTGATAATTGACACCGTAACTGTTACGCATCATTTCATCGATAATTGTCACTGCATAATATTTTATATTATCAATTCAATAATTGTTGTTACACAGTATTTTGCATTATTGATTTAATAATTGTCATTACACTGTATTTTATATCATTGAGTCAATAATTGTTGTTGCACTGTTTTTAAAATTATTGAACCTAATAATTGTCACAGTAACATATGCACAGTAATTCACATTATTGAATCAATAATTG
Organism: Hedera helix; assembly: GCA_947179155.2. NCBI lineage: Eukaryota > Viridiplantae > Streptophyta > Magnoliopsida > Apiales > Araliaceae > Hedera > Hedera helix. Next base: position 42,363,837 of record OX359270.1, on the reverse strand, counting down.
TCATTACACAGTAACGTATGCTTTATTTTACATTATTGTTATCTCTATTATGATGTTATTTAAACAGTTGTATTTCATTAATTTATTGACTTGATATCTAAGAGCTAACTATACTGTATTTATAACAATTAGTCATAATAATTGAATTGATAAAGTTATTTGTTTATAATATAAAGTTAGGTGATTATTAGGTGATATGAAATGAATGGTGTAGATTAAAGTGTGAATTATTGTTGAATAATTGAATTGATTTGTTTATAATATAAAGTTAGGTGATTATTAGGTGATATGAAATGAATGGTGTAGATTAAAGTGTGAATTATTGTTGAATAATTAAATTGATTTGTTTATAATATAAAGTTAGGTGATTATTAGGTGATATGAAATGAATGGTGTAGATTAAAGATAATATAATATTTGAAATGGATGGTGTAGATTAAAAGGTGATCTTTAAATGAATGGTTTAGATTAAATGAATGATAAGATTTTTGGCTATAAATAGAAGCCTTAACTTAAGGATTTTTCATAAACTTCCTTACTTGTTCTTTCTTTCTCTCTCTAAATACTTCTTGTGAAAGTTCTCTCTAAGTGTGCTTAAGTCATCTTGAGTATTTGTGAAGATCTATAAGTATACGTGTACTGTTCAAGTTAATCAACCTCATTTAAATCAATATCCAGTCACGTGTTACGGTAAGGGATACCATCTTTTTCATCTTCCATTATTCAAACGTACTATGGTAAGGGATTATCATTATTTGATTCTCGATAATAATATTGTTTCTTCCTTACTCATAAGACGTGCCTTTTATTTCCATGTATTAAATTGTGGGAATAACCTTACGGAGCGGATTGCCGCCTGTTGGTGAATAACCTTTCGTATTCATTCATTATTAATCTCTGAGAATAACCTTACGGAGCGGATTGCCGCCTGTTTGGTGAATAACTCTTTGTACTCAAATTCTATTAAATTGTGGGAATAACCTTACGGAGCGGATTGCCGCATGTTTGGTGAATAACTCTTTGTACTCAAATTCTATTAAATTGTGGGAATAACCTTACGGAGCGGATTGCCGCCTGTTGGTGAATAACCCTTTGTATTAATTTCCTTCACCTTTTGTTAATCAAACCTGCTACGGTAAGGGATATTATTTTCTTTCATACTCCTAAATCGAAATTTATTATGGAACTATTGCTTCTATAATTTCTGAAAATATTATATGTTCCATAATAGTTGAACTTCATTATTTCAACTGAACCTTCCTATTTACGTGAACCTTTCTATTGAATTGTAACCGTTATTCTGAACTGTGGATCTTGAATATCATTTTTAAATTTCACTCCACATCATGTTGACAATTTGGACATTATTTGAATCTGTACAAAGTAAACTTCCGATACTTATTGTTATCCTATTTCTTCTGTTCATCATTTATATCATTCTAATCATCCAAAAATCAAGCTGTTGTGAATATCTGTGGCCGGGGGCACAGATGTGATATATTTGTTGAACAGATGATAGGTTAAAGGCGATATAATAGGTTAAAGGCGATACATCTGTTCGGTGTCTTTTATGGCACGTGGTGAATGTTCTCTTTGGCCCGTAGTGCAAAGATGAACTGTTGTTTGGTATGATTATGACCAAAGGCTGAATCTGGTATAATCATGACCGTTGGTGTTATATTGAATGTCTTTGGCCCGTAGTGCAAAGATGAACTGTTGATGTGCATGATTATGATCAGGAACTGTGAATTTGTATTATCTTGACTAATGATATTTCAGATGATAAAAGTTGATGATGTTTTTCCTAAAAAGAGAACCGAGTGGACATTATAGTCTGCATTATTCTTCTAATAGATTACTCATTCCGCTGCTATTATTGATCTGAACGTTGTTTAAGAATTTAACTGCAGTTTTTGATATAAACCTTGTAGTCTATTGTATTCTATCAAGAACTCAACTGTTGAAGACTAATGATAATTTATTCGTCATTATCTTAGTCATGATATTCTTTACTGGGCTATTTGAGCTCACCCTTTCTTTTGTTCCATTGTTTTTCAACAGGAGATGAAAACATAACAGGGTCTAGCCGGGGAATGGAGTGAGGGTCCGAGGAATAGTTATCATAGTCTTCACATTTTGTAAAATAGTGTGGCAATAATAGTGAAGACTTAGTTGTGTATTATTATACACTGTATTGTTGTACGTTGTGCTTTGTTGTAATAATTTTGTTGTAGTCTTTTGACGACTCAAGTTTGGGCTGTGTGGGCCCAGATTTGGGGGCGTCACAGTTGGCATCAGAGCTTAGGGATATGGTCCTTAATGGAGATCTGGGGTAGAACTAGGAGGGGAGAGACGAATAGAATCAGTCACTAGTGTGTCCTACCTAAAATAGATTTTATTATCTAATGAATCGATTTGAATGTAGGAACATGAAGAGATGAGTCAGTTTATTTGAACTAACATTTATTTTGTGACCACAGTTAATTATGGCATCTGGAAATCAGGAGGTTAACTATGAAATTACCGAAACAAATGTAGCTGCAAAACAAGAGGCGACGAATAATCTTCTTACAAACTCAGAGTTGAATCATTTGCCTAAGGCAAAAATTATGCGTGTTCTATCCAGTAAGGATGAAGGTGAAAGCTCTGCTACAGTCGTTCCAGATCCATTCTTAGAAGCAATTAAAGGAAGTAACGAACTTGCGGAAATTATTGCCTTTAATTTACTCACTAATTGGGAGAGTGATATCACCTGGTTATGCTCTATAACAAAGGATCAGAATATATGGACTTTTTATATTAGTCTTTGGGATTTATGGTGTTCCAGCTATGATTTTCAAGATTATTTAAAAATGATGTTTCTATACTTTTGGGCGTTACAATTTAGAGGAATTCAGGTTAAGTTAGTCACTATCGTGGAAACTGCAGTCTATCGAAAATACTATTTTAATGGAAATCATTGGTACCTTACTACTGATGAAGTTGATGAACCCGAGAAACAGTTTGCTAGAAAATTATTCAGTGGTATTCCCATGGTTGAAATACGTGAAGATCCGAATGAAGTATTCGGGATTCGATTTGACGATAACAGTCAAGAAACCGAATGAGGTGATAACCGGTAAGCTATTCATAAATTCTCGTGAAGTCTATGCCATATTAGATACTGGCTCTATCCACTCTTTTATCTCACCTATATGTACTCAACGTTTAAATTTGACTATTGAAAACTTAAATCTTGTCTTATCAGTTGAAACCTCATTGGGAGAAATACCTATTACATTTACTATCTATAAATCTTGCCTAGTTCAAATCAACAACCTCACATTACATGTTGACCTTATTTCTTTGGACATGCGTGAATTTGATGTGATTTTAGGAATTGATTGGTTGACTACCCATCATGCTAAAATTGATTGTTTTCATAAGATTATTAGTTTTCATATTCCTAATCAACCTGTCATGCAAATTCAAGCAACTAAACCATTGAAATCTATAACTGTTATTTCTAGCCATAAAGCCATTCGTTTATTGAAAAACGGATGTCAAGCCTTTTTAGCTCATGTCACTGATTTGAACAAAAATACGTCAAACTTAAATGATATTCCCATTGTTAATGAGTTTCCTGACGTTTTTCCTGAAGAACTTCCTGGCTTACCCCCAAACCGTGAAATTGATTTTTATATTGATCTTGAACCCGGTACCAAGCCCATTTCCAAAGCTCCCTACCGAATGGCTCCCATTGAACTTCAAGAGTTAAAAGTCCAACTACAGGAATTGTTGGATACCGGTTTCATCCGTCCGAGTGCATCACCTTGGGGTGCTCCTGTTCTATTTGTGAAGAAGAAAGACGGGAGTATGAGATTGTGCATTGACTACCGAGAATTGAACCATGTCACCATCAAGAACAGGTACCCGTTACCTCGGATTGATGACATGTTTGATCAATTGCAAGGCGCTCAACATTTCTCAAAGATCGATCTCCGTTCTGGATATCATCAGTTAAAGGTTAAAGCTGAGGACATTCCAAAGACTGCTTTCAGAACTCGTTATGGGCATTATGAGTTCTTAGTCATGCCTTTTGGACTAACTAATGCTCCTGCAGCTTTCATGGACATGATGAACCGGATATTCAAGGAACATTTGGATCATTTTGTGGTTGTCTTTATTGATGACATCCTCATATACTCCAAGAGTCGCGAGGATCATGAACAACACCTGAGATTGATACTACAAAAGCTCCGTGAAAACAAATTATATGCCAAGTTGAAGAAATGTGAGTTCTGGCTTGAGGAGGTCGCGTTTCTTGGGCATGTGATTTCGAGTCAAGGAATATCAGTCGATCCTGCGAAGATTGAAACGGTACTAAATTGGGAACAACCCAAAACAGTAACCGAAGTCCGAAGTTTTCTGGGTCTAGCTGGTTATTATCGGAGATTCGTAGAAGGATTTTCTCGAATCGCCACTCCATTAACGCAGCTTACTCGAAAAAGCACAAAATTCATATGGAGCGAGGAATGCGAGAAAAGTTTCCAAGAACTCAAGAAGAGACTGGTTTCAGCTCCTGTTCTGACCATACCATCAGGATCAGGAGAATTTGTTATCTACAGCGATGCTTCTGGCAAAGGTTTAGGTTGTGTCCTTATGCAACATGGAAAGGTTATAGCCTACGCCTCTCGACAACTCAAAGATTATGAGAAAAATTATCCTACTCATGATCTAGAGTTGGCAGCAGTCGTTTTCGCGTTGAAGATCTGGAGACACTACTTGTACGGAGAAAAAGTGGATATCTATACGGATCATAAAAGTCTCAAGTATTTCTTCACCCAGAAGGAACTCAACATGCGACAACGACGTTGGCTTGAGCTGTTAAAGGATTATGACCACACAATCCAGTATCACCCGGGAAAGGCGAACGTTGTAGCTGACGCTTTGAGCAGAAAATCTTATGCAAGTACAAGTGCACTGCTGACAACACAAAAGTGTATTTTGTACGACTTGCAAAAGATGGAGATAGAGCTAAAGACACCAGGGACCCACTCGAAGATTGCTCACGTGCGAGTAGAACCAACTTTAATCGATAAAATTAAAGCTGCTCAAGCTACCGATCCGGAACTGATAAACATGATAAAGAAAGTACAAGAAGGTGTCATTCCCGAAGCAAGAATCGACGAGAAAGGAATACTTCGAGTCAACTCTCGACTCTGTGTTCCTAACGATCCTGAATTAAAGCATAAAATCATGATGGAGGCACACAACACGCCGTTTGCAATCCACCCAGGAGGTACCAAGATGTATCGAGATCTTCGACATACATTTTGGTGGAACAATATGAAAAGAGAGATTGCGGAGTTTATCTCAAGGTGCCTAACTTGTCAACGTGTCAAGGCAGAACATCAAGTTCCTAAAGGTCCATTACAATCACTTGAAGTTCCCGAATGGAAGTGGGAACACATCAATATGGACTTCGTGACGGGTCTTCCAAAAGTTTTTCAAGGCTTAGATGCAATTTGGGTGATCGTAGATAGATTGACCAAATCTGCTCATTTCTTGCCTATACGAGAAAACTTTTCACTTGAACGTCTTGCCGGTATGTACATAAATGAGATCGTGAGATTGCATGGCATGCCAGTTTCCATAGTTTCTGATCGAGATCCTAGATTCACTTCACGCTTTTGGATCAGTCTACAAAAAGCTATGGGCACTGAACTACGTTTTAGTTCTGCATACCATCCTCAAACGGACGGACAATCGGAAAGGACGATCCAGACCCTCGAAGATCTTTTGAGACTTTGTGTATTAGACTTCAAAGGAAGTTGGGATAAGTACTTGCCGTTGGTGGAATTTTCTTACAACAACAGTTACCAAGCAAGCATAGGCATGGCTCCATTCGAGGCATTGTATGGAAGGAAGTGTCGCTCTCCAATATGTTGGAATGAGGTAGGAGAAGCAAAATTGTTGGGACCCGAGTTGGTACGCTTGACGACCGAAAAGATCCAAATGATCCGACAACGAATACAGACCGCACAAGAACGACAAAAGAGTTATGCTGATCTTCATCGGAGAGACGAAAGTTTCAACGTCGAAGATCATGTATTCTTACGTGTTTCTCCATGGAAAGGGGTTACGAGATTCGGAAAGAGAGGAAAGCTCAACCCTCGATTTATTGGCCCATTTGAAATCCTCGATCGAATAGGAACCGTAGCCTACAGACTAGCCCTACCACCAAGTATGTCTCGCATCCATAACGTTTTTCACATATCTATGTTACGTAAATATGTGAAGGACCCAAACCACGTCATTGAGTTAGAACCAGACGTTATAGCAGAGGATTTAACATACGAGGAGGTACCTGTTAAGATCCTGGATAAGAAGGAGCAGATCCTACGCTCAAAGGTTATACCTCAAGTTAAGGTTTTATGGAGGAACCAAGATACTGAGGAAATGACCTGGGAGCTAGAATCTGAGATGAAATCTAAGTATCCTTACCTCTTCGATATGTCAGGTACGTCAATTTCGGGGACGAAATTTCATAAGGAGGGGAGGTTGTAAGACCCCGAATTTTATGAAATACAAAATTTAATTTTTCTTCATATATATTTTTTTTGAAACAGTAAGTGGTTAAATTAACAAAATTGAAAGTTAAGGATGTTATGTGCAAATTTTATTTTGTCGGACAATATTCGCTTTGTCGGGGAATATTCGTTTGGTCGGGGAATATTTGTGCCGTACGACGGCGCCGAAATAATAAATTATTGGTGGACCCCACAACGGAATATTTGTCGGATATAGAAAACGACAGAAGTAACCTTTTTAAATAAAAATAGTCAACGGAACTGTTAAAATACCGGTGATAAAAGAATAGTAGCATACGGTAGTTTATGGTATTTTCTGTAGCACACGGTACTCTACAGTAACACACGGTATTGCATAGTGTCTCATATTATTGGTCTGATAATTGACACCGTAACTGTTACGCATCATTTCATCGATAATTGTCACTGCATAATATTTTATATTATCAATTCAATAATTGTTGTTACACAGTATTTTGCATTATTGATTTAATAATTGTCATTACACTGTATTTTATATCATTGAGTCAATAATTGTTGTTGCACTGTTTTTAAAATTATTGAACCTAATAATTGTCACAGTAACATATGCACAGTAATTCACATTATTGAATCAATAATTGTCATTACACAGTAACGTATGCTTTATTTTACATTATTGTTATCTCTATTATGATGTTATTTAAACAGTTGTATTTCATTAATTTATTGACTTGATATCTAAGAGCTAACTATACTGTATTTATAACAATTAGTCATAATAATTGAATTGATAAAGTTATTTGTTTATAATATAAAGTTAGGTGATTATTAGGTGATATGAAATGAATGGTGTAGATTAAAGTGTGAATTATTGTTGAATAATTGAATTGATTTGTTTATAATATAAAGTTAGGTGATTATTAGGTGATATGAAATGAATGGTGTAGATTAAAGTGTGAATTATTGTTGAATAATTAAATTGATTTGTTTATAATATAAAGTTAGGTGATTATTAGGTGATATGAAATGAATGGTGTAGATTAAAGATAATATAATATTTGAAATGGATGGTGTAGATTAAAAGGTGATCTTTAAATGAATGGTTTAGATTAAATGAATGATAAGATTTTTGGCTATAAATAGAAGCCTTAACTTAAGGATTTTTCATAAACTTCCTTACTTGTTCTTTCTTTCTCTCTCTAAATACTTCTTGTGAAAGTTCTCTCTAAGTGTGCTTAAGTCATCTTGAGTATTTGTGAAGATCTATAAGTATACGTGTACTGTTCAAGTTAATCAACCTCATTTAAATCAATATCCAGTCACGTGTTACGGTAAGGGATACCATCTTTTTCATCTTCCATTATTCAAACGTACTATGGTAAGGGATTATCATTATTTGATTCTCGATAATAATATTGTTTCTTCCTTACTCATAAGACGTGCCTTTTATTTCCATGTATTAAATTGTGGGAATAACCTTACGGAGCGGATTGCCGCCTGTTGGTGAATAACCTTTCGTATTCATTCATTATTAATCTCTGAGAATAACCTTACGGAGCGGATTGCCGCCTGTTTGGTGAATAACTCTTTGTACTCAAATTCTATTAAATTGTGGGAATAACCTTACGGAGCGGATTGCCGCATGTTTGGTGAATAACTCTTTGTACTCAAATTCTATTAAATTGTGGGAATAACCTTACGGAGCGGATTGCCGCCTGTTGGTGAATAACCCTTTGTATTAATTTCCTTCACCTTTTGTTAATCAAACCTGCTACGGTAAGGGATATTATTTTCTTTCATACTCCTAAATCGAAATTTATTATGGAACTATTGCTTCTATAATTTCTGAAAATATTATATGTTCCATAATAGTTGAACTTCATTATTTCAACTGAACCTTCCTATTTACGTGAACCTTTCTATTGAATTGTAACCGTTATTCTGAACTGTGGATCTTGAATATCATTTTTAAATTTCACTCCACATCATGTTGACAATTTGGACATTATTTGAATCTGTACAAAGTAAACTTCCGATACTTATTGTTATCCTATTTCTTCTGTTCATCATTTATATCATTCTAATCATCCAAAAATCAAGCTGTTGTGAATATCTGTGGCCGGGGGCACAGATGTGATATATTTGTTGAACAGATGATAGGTTAAAGGCGATATAATAGGTTAAAGGCGATACATCTGTTCGGTGTCTTTTATGGCACGTGGTGAATGTTCTCTTTGGCCCGTAGTGCAAAGATGAACTGTTGTTTGGTATGATTATGACCAAAGGCTGAATCTGGTATAATCATGACCGTTGGTGTTATATTGAATGTCTTTGGCCCGTAGTGCAAAGATGAACTGTTGATGTGCATGATTATGATCAGGAACTGTGAATTTGTATTATCTTGACTAATGATATTTCAGATGATAAAAGTTGATGATGTTTTTCCTAAAAAGAGAACCGAGTGGACATTATAGTCTGCATTATTCTTCTAATAGATTACTCATTCCGCTGCTATTATTGATCTGAACGTTGTTTAAGAATTTAACTGCAGTTTTTGATATAAACCTTGTAGTCTATTGTATTCTATCAAGAACTCAACTGTTGAAGACTAATGATAATTTATTCGTCATTATCTTAGTCATGATATTCTTTACTGGGCTATTTGAGCTCACCCTTTCTTTTGTTCCATTGTTTTTCAACAGGAGATGAAAACATAACAGGGTCTAGCCGGGGAATGGAGTGAGGGTCCGAGGAATAGTTATCATAGTCTTCACATTTTGTAAAATAGTGTGGCAATAATAGTGAAGACTTAGTTGTGTATTATTATACACTGTATTGTTGTACGTTGTGCTTTGTTGTAATAATTTTGTTGTAGTCTTTTGACGACTCAAGTTTGGGCTGTGTGGGCCCAGATTTGGGGGCGTCACAGTAGTAATTTTAAAGTTTAATATGTTATCGTTTTAATTTTAAAAATTAAATTATATATCTAATTTTAAAATAAAAAAATAATATATACAAAAAAATTAGCCAAAATTAAATAATTAATATTTTTTAAATTTAAAATATCACAAGTTAATTATTTTAAATATTTATATAATATTATATAAATAATATAAAATAACATATGACATGAATAATATAAAATAACACATTACATATATTTCAAGAAGATGAATCGACAAACACATCACATCACACACCCCTCCTCGATGTATTCAACTGAAAACTTTAATATTATAATTAATATTTAATATAGTATAGTGGGTTGAATTTAAATATAATATGAGAAGCATGATGTCAAGCATGATGATATCTCGCTCTACGAATCTAGAAATCCATGTATTCTATGGTTAGAGTTGAGTTGGGCTGCCGAAGTACGATAACGGAGGAGTACCTTCACGTAAGTCATAAATACTATACTAAGCTATACCCACGCTCTTAGTCTTGGAGTGTACTCGACCTCTCATCTGCCTTCAAGCTTGAGTGGTCCTTTTGTGACTTTTGGTTGTATATTCCATGTTTGTTTTTATCCCAAGAGTTTATTATATATAATAATAAATTTATATCAATGTTAAATATTAATAAATATAAATATATAAAAAAAATAAAAAATTAACATATTATTATTTTATCTTATCGTTTAAATTTTTATGTTAAGTGTAATTTAATATCGTCATTATATTTATCGACATATATATTATTATTTTTATTTAAATTAAAATAATTTTATTTATTATATTCTAGAACACCTGGTTCATCATTACCTACTATAAAAATAATAAAATATTATTAGTTATTTAATTTCTCATATTTTTATGACAAAGATGAGATTTCACATAAATTATTGTCACATAAATAAAAACAAAAAGAGTTTGACAAGAAAAAAAAAAAAGATTTAACAAAAATATAAGAGTCTCATATTCTAAACATAGCGACAGAGTAAAATAAAACTATAAACCGTTAATGTACCAATTAAGAGAATGTTAATGTACTAACTTTAGTAGAGTACTGTTAGTAAATAGAAAATACAATATGAGTCTGAACGAGTTGCGCTATAAATTAATGTGGTAATTTTTTTTTGACGCGAATTGATAATACGATACAAGCACGACATGTAATAAGAGAATTATTATTAGATAAAAATAATTTTTTGTATTTTAAATAAGTCGACACATTAATATATAAATTAAATGAGTTAGACACATGTTATCAATAAATTAATACGTTTAACACAATTACACTCATGTATTTAAAACAAAGTTAACAATTAATTATAGTAAATATGTGACTCCCCCACATGGGGCTCACACTATCCAATTTGAATTATTAAAAGACTATAATAAAATTATTACAATACATTGTACAGTATCAAATCACACACAATTAAGTCTTCAAAATTATTACTATTCTACAATACAATGAAGACTACTATATTATAGCAACTAACTCAGACAACTACTATATTCTCCTTTTCTCCCCGTTAGTCCCAACTATGCTCTCATTTCCTGAACAATTGAACAAAAAGGAAAAGGTGAGCTCAAATAACCCAGTAAGAAATATCAGGACTAAGATAATGAAAAATAAATTATTCTTAGCCTTCAATGGTTGAATTTTTAATTGAATATAATAGACTACAAGTTTTCAATCAACAGTTGCAGTTGAGTTGTTAATAGAGTAATATAAACAATAAGATTTAAATCAACAACAACAGTTAAGTTCTTAAACAAAGTTTCACGATAGTAACATAACCACCACTAAAAGAATCAAGTAGTTCATGATTTATACTAGCTTCTCTTTTTAAGAAAATCATCATCAACTTTTATCATCTGAAACACCACTGGTCATGATCATGCCAAACAACAGTTTTTCTTTGCCCCCGGCCAAAAAGAACATTCATCACGTGTCCTGTCATCCGATCAAATACACTTAACAATTATATCGCCTTTATCCTATATTGTCTTTAACTTATTATCTATGCCCCAGGTCTCAGATATTCAGAACAACCTGATTCTTGATGATTAAAATAATAACAGAGATATAAATAATGAACATAAAAAATAGGATAAATAATAACATTAGGAGTTAGCAAATTTTACTTTATTTAGATTCAATTAATGTCCAAATTGTCAGCATGATGTATAGAAAAAGGTGTTCAAGTCCAAGAGTAGTGTCCAAGATCCACAGGGAAGAAGTTCAATGGTAAGGTTTACGGTACAAGGAATTAGTCCAAAATATTCATAGTTCAAATGAATGTCTACAGTCCAAAAGTTCAATATCCATAAGTTTACTATTCAAATATGACAATGAAAATTTAATAGGAATATTCTTGTCAAATGGTACTAGATTAATTGCAAACTATTAAGGGAATATTAATCAATTATTACTTCAAAAAATTTCACCGTTTAATAATATTAGAGGTACAAATGAGATACTTTCTTACCGAAGTAAGTTTAAGTAATAGAAGATAAAAAAGATGGTATCCCTTACAAGTAAAAAATAAAATGATATCTCTTTATGATGATAAAAAGAATGATACCCCTTACCTTATCTCGTGACTAAATAAAACTTTTATGAGGTTGATCAACTTGAACAATACTCGTACCCTTCTAAATCTTCAACGTTTAAGATAATTTTAATATACTCAGAGAGACACTTATACTAAAAAATATTTAGAGAGTGAAAAAAAAGATTGAGTGAGAAATGTATAAAACTCCTTATGCTAAGCTTCCTATTTATAGTCAGAGTCTAACCAACTTTTTCACACACACGTTACCCATTTTGATCTCATCTTTTAATCTAAATCATTTACTGCAACCAACACACGTTTTACACTTTAATCTACACCGTTCGTTTATTACTACGCGTTTCAGGCCTACACGCTTTACACATTTATCCGTAGTACACACTTACGCGTGTTACACACTTACATATTATTTTATTGATTTAATATCCCAATTATTGAATATTTAATATTTTTCAAATAATAAATCTGTCTAACTGTTTAATACCCGTGACTACTACCGTAACAATTATTGGCCCAATAATGCAAGATGATGTGTATTATGACAATTATTGATTCAATAATATAGAACACTGTGCAATTAATAATGTAAAATATTGTGTAATGATAATTATTGATTCAATAATGTAAAATGTTGTGTAATGACAATTATTGATGAAATACTGTGCAATAGTAACTTTCTCAGTTCAAGAATTTAAACATTGTGTAATACCGTGTGCTGCTGTAAAATATCATATGTTATCATACTTTTATCATTGAGTATTTTATTAGTTAAAAGTGATAATACCGTTGATAATTTTTATTTAAAAAGGCTACTGCTATTGTTTTCTACATCCGACGATATTTCGTTATGAGATTCACTATAACTGAATATTTCGACGCCGTCGTACGAATATTCCTCGACAGAATGAATATTTTCTGACAGAACGAATATTCCCCGACCAATTAAATATTGTCCGATATAATTTTTTTGCACATAAATCTTTAACTTTAATTTTTATTAATTTAACACCTTACTATTAAGTATAAAATTATGAATTTTTTTTTAAATCTATTTATTAAAATTTGGGGTCTTACAAAATATTTCTCCATTTGTCCTGTAAAAGATAATTTAAGTATTAAAAATAATTATTCTATAGAAGATATATAAAGTACAGAACTTAAATGTAAAATATTAAAAGTACTCAAGTAAAATCTATTACTTTTGAAAAGAAAGAATTTTTTTAGTGTATATATCTATTTTATAAAGAAAGAATAATAAAAATAATTATCTATTTTAAAACTATGTCACATATGTAAGACCCCGAATTTTATGAAATACAAAATTTAATTTTTCTTCATATTAATTTTTCTTCATATAGATATTTTTTTTTTAAACAGTAAGTGGTTAAATCGATAAAGTTAAAAGTTAAGGATGTTATGTGCAAATTTTATTTTGTCGGACAATATTCGCTTTGTCGGGGAATATTCGTTTGGTCGGGGAATATTCGTGCCGTACGACGGCGCCGAAATAATAAATTATTGGTGGACCCCACAACGGAATATTTGTCGGATATAGAAAACGACAGAAGTAACCTTTTTAAATAAAAATAGTCAACGGAACTGTTAAAATACCGGTGATAAAAGAATAGTAGCATACGGTAGTTTATGGTATTTTCTGTAGCACACGGTACTCTACAGTAACACACGGTATTGCATAGTGTCTCATATTATTGGTCTGATAATTGACACCGTAACTGTTACGCATCATTTCATCGATAATTGTCACTGCATAATATTTTATATTATCAATTCAATAATTGTTGTTACACAGTATTTTGCATTATTGATTTAATAATTGTCATTACACTGTATTTTATATCATTGAGTCAATAATTGTTGTTGCACTGTTTTTAAAATTATTGAACCTAATAATTGTCACAGTAACATATGCACAGTAATTCACATTATTGAATCAATAATTGTCATTACACAGTAACGTATGTTTTATTTTACATTATTGTTATCTCTATTATGATGTTATTTAAACAGTTGTATTTCATTAATTTATTGACTTGATATCTAAGAGCTAACTACACTGTATTTATAACAATTAGTCATAATAATTGAATTGATAAAGTTATTTGTTTATAATATAAAGTTAGGTGATTATTAGGTGATATGAAATGAATGGTGTAGATTAAAGTGTGAATTATTGTTAAATAATTGAATTGATTTGTTTATAATATAAAGTTAGGTGATTATTAGGTGATATGAAATGAATGGTGTAGATTAAAGTGTGAATTATTGTTAAATTGATTTGTTTATAATATAAAGTTAGGTGATTATTAGGTGATATGAAATGAATGGTGTAGATTAAAGATAATATAATATTTGAAATGGATGGTGTAGATTAAAAGATGATCTTTAAATGAATGGTTTAGATTAAATTAATGATAAGATTTTTGGCTATAAATAGAAGCCTTAACTTAAGGATTTTTCATAAACTTCCTTACTTGTTCTTTCTTACTCTCTCTAAATACTTCTTGTGAAAGTTCTCTCTAAGTGTGCTTAAGTCATCTTGAGTATTTGTGAAGATCTATAAGTATACGTGTACTGTTCAAGTTAATCAACCTCATTTAAATCAATATCCAGTCACGTGTTGAGGTAAGGAATATCATCTTCTTTCATATTCTATTGTTCAAACTTACTATAGTAAGGGATACCATCTTTTTCATCTTCCATTATTCAAACATACTATGGTAAGGGATTATCATTATTTGATTCTCGATAATAATATTGTTTCTTCCTTACTCATAAGACGTGCCTTTTATTTCCATGTATTAAATTGTGGGAATAACCTTACGGAGCGGATTACCGCCTGTTGGTGAATAACCTTTCGTATTCATTCATTATTAATCTCTGAGAATAACCTTACGGAGCGGATTGTCGCCTGTTTGGTGAATAACTCTTTGTACTCAAATTCTATTAAATTGTGGGAATAACCTTACGGAGCGGATTGCCGCCTGTTTGGTGAATAACTCTTTGTACTCAAATTCTATTAAATTGTGGGAATAACCTTACGGAGCGGATTGCCGCCTGTTGGTGAATAACCCTTTGTATTAATTTCCTTCACCTTTTGTTAATCAAACCTGCTACGGTAAGGGATATTATTTTCTTTCATACTCCTAAATCGAAATTTATTATGGAACTATTGCTTCTATAATTCCTGAAAATATTATATGTTCCATAATAGTTGAACTTCATTATTTCAACTGAACCTTCCTATTTACGTGAACCTTTCTATTGGATTGTAACCGTTATTCTGAACTGTGGATCTTGAATTTCACTCCACATCATGTTGACAATTTGGACATTATTTGAATCTGTACAAAGTAAACTTCCGATACTTATTGTTATCTTATTTCTTCTGTTCATCATTTATATCATTCTAATCATCCAAAAATCAAGCTGTTGTGAATATCTGTGGCCGGGGGCACAGATGTGATATATTTGTTGAACAGATGATAGGTTAAAGGCGATATAATAGGTTAAAGGCGATACATCTGTTCGGTGTCTTTTATGGCACGTGGTGAATGTTCTCTTTGGCCCGTAGTGCAAAGATGAACTGTTGTTTGGTATGATTATGACCAAAGGCTGAATCTGGTATAATCATGACCGTTGGTGCTATATTGAATGTCTTTGGCCCGTAGTGCAAAGATGAACTGTTGATCTGCATGATTATGATCAGGAACTGTGAATTTGTATTATCTTGACTAATGATATTTCAGATGATAAAAGTTGATGATGTTTTTCCTAAAAAGAGAACCGAGTGGACATTATAGTCTGCATTATTCTTCTAATAGATTACTCATTCCGCTGCTATTATTGATCTGAACGTTGTTTAAGAATTTAACTGCAGTTTTTGATATAAACCTTGTAGTCTATTGTATTCTATCAAGAACTCAACTGTTGAAGACTAATGATAATTTATTCGTCATTATCTTAGTCATGATATTCTTTACTGGGCTATTTGAGCTCACCCTTTCTTTTGTTCCATTGTTTTTCAACAGGAGATGAAAACATAACAGGGTCTAGCCGGGGAATGGAGTGAGGGTCCGAGAAATAGTTATCATAGTCTTCACGTTTTGTAAAATAGTGTGGCAATAATAGTGAAGACTTAGTTGTGTATTATTATACACTGTATTGTTGTACGTTGTGCTTTATTGTAATAATTTTGTTGTAGTCTTTTGACGACTCAAGTTTGGGCTGTGTGGGCCCAGATTTGGGGGCGTCACAGTTGGCATCAGAGCTTAGGGATATGGTCCTTAATGGAGATCTGGGGTAGAACTAGGAGGGGAGAGACGAATAGAATCAGTCACTAGTGTGTCCTACCTAAAATAGATTTTATTATCTAATGAATCGATTTGAATGTAGGAACATGAAGAGATGAGTCAGTTTATTTGAACTAACATTTATTTTGTGACCACAGTTAATTATGGCATCTGGAAATCAGGAGGTTAACTATGAAATTACCGAAACAAATGTAGCTGCAAAACAAGAGGCGACGAATAATCTTCTTACAAACTCAGAGTTGAATCATTTGCCTAAGGCAAAAATTATGCGTGTTCTATCCAGTAAGGATGAAGGTGAAAGCTCTGCTACAGTCGTTCCAGATCCATTCTTAGAAGCAATTAAAGGAAGTAACGAACTTGCGGAAATTATTGCCTTTAATTTACTCACTAATTGGGAGAGTGATATCACCTGGTTATGCTCTATAACAAAGGATCAGAATATATGGACTTTTTATATTAGTCTTTGGGATTTATGGTGTTCCAGCTATGATTTTCAAGATTATTTAAAAATGATGTTTCTATACTTTTGGGCGTTACAATTTAGAGGAATTCAGGTTAAGTTAGTCACTATCGTGGAAACTGCAGTCTATCGAAAATACTATTTTAATGGAAATCATTGGTACCTTACTACTGATGAAGTTGATGAACCCGAGAAACAGTTTGCTAGAAAATTATTCAGTGGTATTCCCATGGTTGAAATACGTGAAGATCCGAATGAAGTATTCGGGATTCGATTTGACGATAACAGTCAAGAAACCGAATGAGGTGATAACCGGTAAGCTATTCATAAATTCTCGTGAAGTCTACGCTTTGTTAGATACTGGCTCTACCCATTCTTTTATCTCACCTGCATGTGCTCAGCGTTTAAACTTAACTCCTGAAAATTTGGACTTTGACTTATCAGTTGAAACCCCATTAGGAGAAATGACCATTACATCTACTGTCTATAAATCTTGCCTAGTTCAAATCAACAACCTCACATTACCTGTTGACCTTATTTCTTTGGAGATGCATGAATTTGATGTGATTTTAGGAATTGATTGGGTGACTACCCATCATGCTAAAATTGATTGTTTTCGTAAGATTATTAGTTTTCATATTCCTAATCAACCTGTCATGCAAATTCAAGCAACTAAACCATTGAAATCTATAACTGTTATTTCTAGCCATAAAGCCATTCGTTTATTGAAAAACGGATGTCAAGCCTTTTTAGCTCATGTCATTGATTTGAACAAAAATACGTCAAACTTGAATGATATTCCCATTGTTAATGAGTTTCCTGACGTTTTTCCTGAAGAACTTCCTGGCTTACCCCCAAACCGTGAAATTGATTTTTATATTGATCTTGAACCCGGTACCAAGCTCATTTCCAAAGCTCCCTACCGAATGGCTCCCATTGAACTTCAAGAGTTAAAAGTCCAACTACAGGAATTGTTGGATACCGGTTTCATTCGTCCGAGTGCATCACCTTGGGGTGCTCATGTTCTATTTGTGAAGAAGAAAGACGGGAGTATGAGATTGTGCATTGACTACCGAGAATTGAACCATGTCACCATCAAGAACAGGTACCCGTTACCTCGGATTGATGACATGTTTGATCAATTGCAAGGCGCTCAACATTTCTCAAAGATTGATCTCCGTTCTGGATATCATCAGTTAAAGGTTAAAGCTGAGGACATTCCAAAGACTGCTTTCAAAACTCGTTATGGGCATTATGAGTTCTTAGTCATGCCTTTTGGACTAACTAATGCTCCTGCAGCTTTCATGGACATGATGAACCGGATATTCAAGGAACATTTGGATCATTTTGTGGTTGTCTTTATTGATGACATCCTCATATACTCCAAGAGTCGCGAGGATCATGAACAACACCTGAGATTGATACTACAAAAGCTCCGTGAAAACAAATTATATGCCAAGTTGAAGAAATGTGAGTTCTGGCTTGAGGAGGTCGCGTTTCTTGGGCATGTGATTTCTAGTCAAGGAATATCAGTCGATCCTGCGAAGATTGAAACGGTACTAAATTGGGAACAACCCAAAACAGTAACCGAAGTCCGAAGTTTTCTGGGTCTAGCTGGTTATTATCGGAGATTCGTAGAAGGATTTTCTCGAATCGCCACTCCATTAACGCAGCTTACTCGGAAAAGCACAAAATTCATATGGAGCGAGGAATGCGAGAAAAGTTTCCAAGAACTCAAGAAGAGACTGGTTTCAGCTCCTGTTCTGACCATACCATCAGGATCAGGAGAATTTGTTATCTACAGCGATGCTTCTGGCAAAGGTTTAGGCTGTGTCCTTATGCAACATGGAAAGGTTATAGCCTACGCCTCTCGACAACTCAAAGATTATGAGAAAAATTATCCTACTCATGATCTAGAGTTGGCAGCAGTTGTTTTCGCGTTGAAGATCTGGAGACACTACTTGTACGGAGAAAAAGTGGATATCTATACGGATCATAAAAGTCTCAAGTATTTCTTCACCCAGAAGGAACTCAACATGCGACAACGACGTTGGCTTGAGCTGTTAAAGGATTATGACCACACAATCCAGTATCACCCGGGAAAGGCGAACGTTGTAGCTGACGCTTTGAGCAGAAAATCTTATGCAAGTACAAGTGCACTGCTGACAACACAAAAGTGTATTTTGTACGACTTGCAAAAGATGGAGATAGAGCTAAAGACACCAGGGACCCACTCGAAGATTGCTCACGTGCGAGTAGAACCAACTTTAATCGATAAAATTAAAGCTGCTCAAGCTACCGATCCGGAACTGATAAACATGATAAAGAAAGTACAAGAAGGTGCCATTCCCGAAGCAAGAATCGACGAGAAAGGAATACTTCGAGTCAACTCTCGACTCTGTGTTCCTAACGATCCTGAATTAAAGCATAAAATCATGATGGAGGCACACAACACGCCGTTTGCAATCCACCCAGGAGGTACCAAGATGTATCGAGATCTTCGACATACATTTTGGTGGAACAATATGAAAAGAGAGATTGCGGAGTTTATCTCAAGGTGCCTAACTTGTCAACGTGTCAAGGCAGAGCATCAAGTTCCTAAAGGTCCATTACAATCACTTGAAGTTCCCGAATGGAAGTGGGAACACATCAATATGGACTTCGTGACGGGTCTTCCAAAAGTTTCTCAAGGCTTAGATGCAATTTGGGTGATCGTAGATAGATTGACCAAATCTGCTCATTTCTTGCCTATACGAGAAAACTTTTCACTTGAACGTCTTGCCGGTATGTACATAAATGAGATCGTGAGATTGCATGGCATGCCAGTTTCCATAGTTTCTGATCGAGATCCTAGATTCACTTCACGCTTTTGGACCAGTCTACAAAAAGCTATGGGCACTGAACTACGTTTTAGTTCTGCATACCATCCTCAAACGGACGGACAATCGGAAAGGACGATCCAGACCCTCGAAGATCTTTTGAGACTTTGTGTATTAGACTTCAAAGGAAGTTGGGATAAGTACTTGCCGTTGGTGGAATTTTCTTACAACAACAGTTACCAAGCAAGCATAGGCATGGCTCCATTCGAGGCATTGTATGGAAGGAAGTGTCGCTCTCCAATATGTTGGAATGAGGTAGGAGAAGCAAAATTGTTGGGACCCGAGTTGGTACGCTTGACGACCGAAAAGATCCAAATGATCCGACAACGAATACAGACCGCACAAGAACGACAAAAGAGTTATGCTGATCTTCATCGGAGAGACGAAAGTTTCAACGTCGGAGATCATGTATTCTTACGTGTTTCTCCATGGAAAGGGGTTACGAGATTCGGAAAGAGAGGAAAGCTCAACCCTCGATTTATTGGCCCATTTGAAATCCTCGATCGAATAGGAACCGTAGCCTACAGACTAGCCCTACCACCAAGTATGTCTCGCTTCCATAACGTTTTTCACATATCTATGTTACGTAAATATATGAAGGACCCAAACCACGTCATTGAGTTAGAACCAGACGTTATAGCAGAGGATTTAACATACGAGGAGGTACCTGTTAAGATCCTGGATAAGAAGGAGCAGATCCTACGCTAAAAGGTTATACCTCAAGTTAAGGTTTTATGGAGGAACCAAGATACTGAGGAAATGACCTGGGAGCTAGAATCTGAGATGAAATCTAAGTATCCTTACCTCTTCGATATGTCAGGTACGTCAATTTCGGGGACGAAATTTCATAAGGAGGGGAGGTTGTAAGACCCCGAATTTTATGAAATACAAAATTTAATTTTTCTTCATATAGATATTTTTTTTTTAAACAGTAAGTGGTTAAATCGATAAAGTTAAAAGTTAAGGATGTTATGTGCAAATTTTATTTTGTCGGACAATATTCGCTTTGTCGGGGAATATTCGTGCCGTACGACGGCGCCGAAATAATAAATTATTGGTGGACCCCACAACGGAATATTTGTCGGATATAGAAAACGACAGAAGTAACCTTTTTAAATAAAAATAGTCAACGGAACTGTTAAAATACCGGTGATAAAAGAATAGTAGCATACGGTAGTTTATGGTATTTTCTGTAGCACACGGTACTCTACAGTAACACACGGTATTGCATAGTGTCTCATATTATTGGTCTGATAATTGACACCGTAACTGTTACGCATCATTTCATCGATAATTGTCACTGCATAATATTTTATATTATCAATTCAATAATTGTTGTTACACAGTATTTTGCATTATTGATTTAATAATTGTCATTACACTGTATTTTATATCATTGAGTCAATAATTGTTGTTGCACTGTTTTTAAAATTATTGAACCTAATAATTGTCACAGTAACATATGCACAGTAATTCACATTATTGAATCAATAATTGTCATTACACAGTAACGTATGTTTTATTTTACATTATTGTTATCTCTATTATGATGTTATTTAAACAGTTGTATTTCATTAATTTATTGACTTGATATCTAAGAGCTAACTATACTGTATTTATAACAATTAGTCATAATAATTGAATTGATAAAGTTATTTGTTTATAATATAAAGTTAGGTGATTATTAGGTGATATGAAATGAATGGTGTAGATTAAAGTGTGAATTATTGTTAAATAATTGAATTGATTTGTTTATAATATAAAGTTAGGTGATTATTAGGTGATATGAAATGAATGATGTAGATTAAAGTGTGAATTATTGTTAAATTGATTTGTTTATAATATAAAGTTAGGTGATTATTAGGTGATATGAAATGAATGGTGTAGATTAAAGATAATATAATATTTGAAATGGATGGTGTAGATTAAAAGATGATCTTTAAATGAATGGTTTAGATTAAATTAATGATAAGATTTTTGGCTATAAATAGAAGCCTTAACTTAAGGATTTTTCATAAACTTCCTTACTTGTTCTTTCTTACTCTCTCTAAATACTTCTTGTGAAAGTTCTCTCTAAGTGTGCTTAAGTCATCTTGAGTATTTGTGAAGATCTATAAGTATACGTGTACTGTTCAAGTTAATCAACCTCATTTAAATCAATATCCAGTCACGTGTTGAGGTAAGGAATATCATCTTCTTTCATATTCTATTGTTCAAACTTACTATAGTAAGGGATACCATCTTTTTCATCTTCCATTATTCAAACATACTATGGTAAGGGATTATCATTATTTGATTCTCGATAATAATATTGTTTCTTCCTTACTCATAAGACGTGCCTTTTATTTCCATGTATTAAATTGTGGGAATAACCTTACGGAGCGGATTACCGCCTGTTGGTGAATAACCTTTCGTATTCATTCATTATTAATCTCTGAGAATAACCTTACGGAGCGGATTGTCGCCTGTTTGGTGAATAACTCTTTGTACTCAAATTCTATTAAATTGTGGGAATAACCTTACGGAGCGGATTGCCGCCTGTTTGGTGAATAACTCTTTGTACTCAAATTCTATTAAATTGTGGGAATAACCTTACGGAGCGGATTGCCGCCTGTTTGGTGAATAACTCTTTGTACTCAAATTCTATTAAATTGTGGGAATAACCTTACGGAGCGGATTGCCGCCTGTTGGTGAATAACCCTTTGTATTAATTTCCTTCACCTTTTGTTAATCAAACCTGCTACGGTAAGGGATATTATTTTCTTTCATACTCCTAAATCGAAATTTATTATGGAACTATTGCTTCTATAATTCCTGAAAATATTATATGTTCCATAATAGTTGAACTTCATTATTTCAACTGAACCTTCCTATTTACGTGAACCTTTCTATTGGATTGTAACCGTTATTCTGAACTGTGGATCTTGAATTTCACTCCACATCATGTTGACAATTTGGACATTATTTGAATCTGTACAAAGTAAACTTCCGATACTTATTGTTATCCTATTTCTTCTGTTCATCATTTATATCATTCTAATCATCCAAAAATCAAGCTGTTGTGAATATCTGTGGCCGGGGGCACAGATGTGATATATTTGTTGAACAGATGATAGGTTAAAGGCGATATAATAGGTTAAAGGCGATACATCTGTTCGGTGTCTTTTATGGCACGTGGTGAATGTTCTCTTTGGCCCGTAGTGCAAAGATGAACTGTTGTTTGGTATGATTATGACCAAAGGCTGAATCTGGTATAATCATGACCGTTGGTGCTATATTGAATGTCTTTGGCCCGTAGTGCAAAGATGAACTGTTGATCTGCATGATTATGATCAGGAACTGTGAATTTGTATTATCTTGACTAATGATATTTCAGATGATAAAAGTTGATGATGTTTTTCCTAAAAAGAGAACCGAGTGGACATTATAGTCTGCATTATTCTTCTAATAGATTACTCATTCCGCTGCTATTATTGATCTGAACGTTGTTTAAGAATTTAACTGCAGTTTTTGATATAAACCTTGTAGTCTATTGTATTCTATCAAGAACTCAACTGTTGAAGACTAATGATAATTTATTCGTCATTATCTTAGTCATGATATTCTTTACTGGGCTATTTGAGCTCACCCTTTCTTTTGTTCCATTGTTTTTCAACAGGAGATGAAAACATAACAGGGTCTAGCCGGGGAATGGAGTGAGGGTCCGAGAAATAGTTATCATAGTCTTCACGTTTTGTAAAATAGTGTGGCAATAATAGTGAAGACTTAGTTGTGTATTATTATACACTGTATTGTTGTACGTTGTGCTTTATTGTAATAATTTTGTTGTAGTCTTTTGACGACTCAAGTTTGGGCTGTGTGGGCCCAGATTTGGGGGCGTCACAACATATATCTAAGTTTTAATTTACTTTTTTTTCACATTTTATTTTTACAATATTTTCTCACTCATATTTTATAAAAAAAATAAAATTTTAATTATTTGTTTTAATTACACATAATGCATAGTTAATAATTTTAATTTATTTAATTACACCCATGTAATATGTGTCACAAATACTAATATATATAAACCGACAAACAAATTCGCTTAAATCAGCATTTTCACTATTGAAAATGTAAGTATGGAGCACGAGGGAGGAGAGCGAGTGATGAAAGTAATAAATACGAGGTACATACCCGGAAGGTGATTGGTAGCCAGTAAAACAAAAGAGGCAAAAGGTGGCCCTATTCCCGTACTCTTGGGTTGGACTTTTCTGGAAAGTTTTTCCTTTTCTTGCCATTATTCCATTTTTCCTTTTGTGAGACCAAACCCTCTCCTCCTGCCTCTCTTCTTCTGTCCTGGTCCTGGCTTTACAATAATTCCCCCACTCTCCTTTTTAATTTTCATCTCCAAATTACCCTCTAGTCTTCTCTCTATTTACAACTGCCCTCTCCAATGGTAAAAGAAAAAGGTTGGAAATGTCTACTAGAACGACAGCGAACTTAGATAAAGATTGGTAGAGGTGACCTGTGACATGTGTTTGCATGAATAATGAATAATGAATAATGAATGAATGAATGATAATTAGTTGCTAATAAAGGTATTTGAGTAATTAGTGATCTTTTAAGTCTTGGTTCTGCGATTTTCATAATTAGGTGCCATTTTAATAAGGGAGGGAGGGAGAGAGAGAGAGAGAGAAGCTAGAGAGTGAGGAGAGAATGCTTTTCGATTTGGTTAACGTCGGAAAGAAGGAGATGGTTCTTTATTTATTTATTGCCTATTTTCTCCATGACGAATCATCTCACAAATAATGAAAAAAATTACACACGTAGAGAGCGACGGTGCTAGAAACATAGGGGCAGAAGATCAGTAAAGTAGATTTAGTATTTAAAAAGGTTGTTAGTGTAAAAATGATTCTATTACAATAAAAATGATATTATTAAACGGACGAAGACAGAATTGATTCATAACTAACGTTAATAGTTAGTCAACGTGTGTCAAATTGTTGTCTACTCCACAGACAAAAAATGTAAAATACCATTTATCGGTTAATAATTCAACGAATGATAAACGTTTAGTATAGATTACCTCCGTATATTTGCATATATGTATATAAATATTGAAAGATAAAAGTTTAGAGGGCAGGAGTGGGGGTTTGTGAATGATTGAACAGAGGAAAACAATCACAAAAGGGTTGTGGAAGAGTTTAAGTGTTCATTTTAATAAAAAGTAGGCAAGTTGAAAGAGGGAGAGAGGATATTTAAGGAGGGGTTTGGTGATTTGGGCTAAGCCTGCTCAAAACTGGCCTCGTCTCTACTGTATTGCGTACTAGTAGTTGTAGTTACGAGGCACAAGATCTAGCTAGCCAGCAGAACATCCATCGCAGTTAGCTATCACCAAAGTCCTAGGTTTTTCATTTAATCTCTACTTTATATATTTCCCCTTTTATACATCCATCAAGAGAGAGAAAGAGTTTGATGATAATAAATCCAGCTCTTTATAATTTAGATCACTAGAATTAACCATATGAGAAAAATCTTTTATTTTGTTTTTTGCAAGATTTAAGGAGAACGATCAAGACAAAAAATGTGGAATCTGAACGACTCGCCTAATCAAAGAAAGGATGAGGAAGAATCAGAAGAAGGGTGTAATTCATATGGCGATGGAGATGAATTATACAAGGGTAAACGGGTCGGATCCATGTCAAATTCCAGCTCATCGGCCGTACTAATTGAAGATGCCTCCGATGAAGACGACGGTAGTGGAAGGAAAAAGCGGAGTAGCAGCAGCAAGATTTTTGGGTTTTCCGTGGCCCACAAGCACCTCGACAGCTGCTCACCGGAGACTGAGCCTCCGATCATAACACGGCAGTTTTTTCCGGTGGATGACTCCTCGGAAATAATGGGAACCGGTGGCGGTGCTACTGCAAGTGCAGCCACTCCTTTCCCAAGGGCCCATTGGGTCGATGTTAAATTCTGCCAGTCCGAACCTGTCGGTGGCGGCTT
Organism: Hedera helix; assembly: GCA_947179155.2. Taxonomy (NCBI): domain Eukaryota; kingdom Viridiplantae; phylum Streptophyta; class Magnoliopsida; order Apiales; family Araliaceae; genus Hedera; species Hedera helix. Next base: position 42,338,104 of record OX359270.1, on the reverse strand, counting down.
TGTTGGTGGGAAGTCGACGGAGGCGCCACAGCCATTGAAGAAGAGCCGCCGTGGCCCCAGGTCTAGAAGTTCACAATATCGCGGCGTTACCTTTTACCGGCGGACCGGTCGTTGGGAGTCACATATATGGTTCGTTTACATTTTAAGCTTCAACCTAGATTTATATTTGTTTGTTTGCTGTTTTAATATAGAGAATTTTATTTTTACTTTTAATGAATCAGGGATTGCGGGAAGCAAGTTTATCTGGGTATGTTTTTATGTATACATTTTGTTTTCATCTTTCTGATGCCCTTAAGTGAATTAATGGGTGTCGTTTGATATGGATTTGTTCTTGGATATTAATTTATGCATAGGTGGATTCGACACAGCACATGCTGCTGCACGGTGAGCATTTTGTGTCTTTATCATTTCGGTTCTTCTTTCTTATCATACAAAATGAATAAAATTTTGGAAAATACCAAGTATCCCACACAATGCATTACTGAATTAATTGTACAATACTCTTTGTTAGACAAATTAGACAATTTTTGTGTAATTACTCAACATTATTTTAAAATTAAGTACAACTATGGTATATTTTTGGAGGGCTAATTTTTACATATGTATATTCGTCAGTGCATATGATAGAGCGGCCATTAAGTTCCGGGGAGTGGAGGCCGACATAAATTTTAGCCTGGAGGATTATGAGGAAGACTTGAAACAGGTACGTTGGTAGGTAGGTAGGCCACCACTGAGCTAGCTCGCTCACACACATTGAGAGGGAGAGATTGTTGCACCTTATCTTCAACAGTGAATCTTATCTTCTGCTGATTTTACTTTTTCTAAGTTATTTTTTAACAATTAATATTAATTGTTGAAATGTAACATAACAGATGACCAATTTGACCAAAGAAGAATTTGTGCATGTACTTCGGAGACAAAGCACCGGATTTCCTAGGGGAAGCTCCAAGTATAGGGGTGTAACCTTGCACAAATGTGGCAGATGGGAAGCTAGAATGGGTCAGTTCTTAGGCAAAAAGTAAGGATACAAATTATATATATATATATATATATATTTACATTTTCATTCATTCTATTCTTGGAAATATACATGTTTTTTCTTACAAATTTAGGACCCCTTTGTTGTCTTAATTCCATGGATTAATTCTGTCTTTTTTAACTTTCATGTAAATATATATAGGTATGTTTATTTGGGCCTCTTTGATACTGAAATTGAAGCTGCCAGGTGAGTGAGTTGGTGAAGTGTTATATGCCCTTAATTATTTACCCCCCAAAAAAAGACTTAATATTTAGTAGTAGTGGAATTTCTGGTATTTTTTTTCTTTCTCAGGGCTTATGATAAAGCTGCAATCAAGTGTAATGGGAAGGAAGCTGTCACTAACTTTGATTCTACCATTTACGAAAATGAGCTTAATCCCACCGGTATGCAGATTAATTTCATTTTTAAAGTTTCTCACGTTGTAGAATGAAAGATTTTATACGTACTTTATTATACTGATCTTGTAATCCGTAAGTTGTTTAGAATCATCAAATAGCCAACCAGATCGCAATCTTGATTTGAGCTTGGGTACTTCGGCTACTAAGCACAGAGAATTGGGCGGTGATAGTCACGATGTGAGGGATCAACCTTCTGCGTCAATGAATTTTGACATGGATTGGCAGAATCGGGTAATTAAGCCTAAGGTACGCATAGAATATTACAAATAGTTCATTTAAATTTCAATCGAATTAAATTGCACTTGGCATGTAGTGATGATGTTTTTTCTTTAGCTGAATCAGCAGCAGGAATCGGTTCGCAATCAGTTTGATGGTGGCAGAAGAAATGGGTACAAGGAGACCGAAACATTGCAGCTTTTAAGCCAAACCCACCTTCATTCTCCTGGTTCGATGAATCCTAATGAAATGCACAGACATGAGCAATTCATGAAAGCCGGTGAGGCACAAGTGCTTCACATGTTTCCACATCAACAACTGAACTCGTTAAATTATCAAGTAGGTCATGATTTTTTAACTATAAATTGTTTTTTTACCATAAATGAACAAGAGTTAATTAAATGAATCTTTTATGATGCAGAATCATCAGTTTCCAAGCAGAGGGCGAATGGGAGCCAATGGAGGAGGAGGAGAGCTTTCTCTGAATAATACAAGCGATGATCTTCATAATAATAATTATAATCAATGGCAATCCAATCCTCCTCAAGTCTTTGCAACTGCGGCTGCAGCAGCATCATCAGGATTCCCACAGCTTATAGTAAGATCCCAAAATTGGCTGCAGAAAAATGGCTTTCATTCTCTCATGAGACCCTCTTGACCCCAAATTTCTTAATTGTATCATCTTGTTAATCAATCAAGGTTTTTAATTCCATGCTTAATTTGTAAGCCTGTATAATTTTGGAGCTTCATTGTGCTCTTAGAATCAGAGGCAGGCATAGTGCAAGAAAGGCCATTACCATATATATCCTCTAGGGTACCTAGTTACATATATCGGCGGGGGGGGGGAAGGAATTTGGAAATTCCAACTATTTTGGACGTTGTTGGTTAGCATGATTAAACTGGACGAAATCTTCAACTAGATATTTTGAGTTTTGGTAAATAAAGAAATGGTGATAGACGTGTACGTGTACTTGATATGAATGATTATCAGTATGTGGTCCGTTGTTGTTGGCACATCTGTTTATTTCGTAAAGTTTGTTATGGCCATACCCATATTTATATGGATGGATATATACTCGTCTTTTGTCTATTTTTTTCTTGGACGGTAAAAACTGAATTTACTCATTCATTCTTTGGCTACCTAATCAGAGTAAAAAATTATTTCACCAAATGTAATATACTACTATATATATAGAGAGAGATGAAAAAAATTAAAAGTAGAGAAACCATTGGCGATATTGTTGATTGCTAACGTTCATCAAGACCCGAAGGGTTATTACTTAATGTACCATGTTATATAAAAATTCCTGAGGTTACTTTTTGCAAGATTCCTTAGATGGAACATTGGTGGATCATGCTATCTTTATCTGTTATATCTCACTGTATAATCACCATGTGTCTTTATGTCACAGCTGTAGTCCTCGCCATTCCTTCGGTCGGTCCTTTTTCATGAGATGCTAGAGCTCTATTCTCATATTGCTTCTTATGGCAAAAGACCTTTGGCATTACAAAGTTGCTTTCGCAATCCGATTCAAAGTTTGCTATCATTACTCTTTCTATGATCTCATAAAAATGTTTAAAAAAAAATAATGTTGATATAAATGACACGATATTTTGTCAAAATTTCATTAAATTACTTTGGAGTTCAGAGTTGGATAAGAAATTAAAATATATTCTTAAATTTTATAAATTTTACAAATATGGTAACTCCTCTTCTTCTAAAACTGCGGCCGGAGTAGTTAGCAGCAGCATTTTGCAAACCGTTTGTTGACCTTCGAGAGTCAGTTCCATTCTCTCATATATAGTTCCATGGCCGTAAAGTAGTAGTTTATTTTTCAATGCAAATTCTTACCTGTTGAGGAAAAAGAAAAAAAGGAGAAACATAGAGTTCAATAGTAATAAAAGAAATTTAAAAAAGGGGAGTTATGGGAAATACAGCGAATGGTAATGAATTGTCACCGTCGTGGGTGTCCTTTGAATCAGTTCTCATGACAAAAAGCAGTCGGACATATGGCTGGCTATATTATGAAGAGAGGGACTTAACCTAATTCTCAAAGGACAGCAACTTTATTCACTCCTATAGAGAGAGAGAGAGAGAGATTCATAGAATGAGCAGCTGGTAATTAAGATATTTCAGACGCTGAAAATGGAATAAAATATAATTTAAAAGTGAATATAAAAGCTGTAAACAAATGGAGGGACACAGTTTATGATAAATAAAATAAAAAAGAAGATATGATTAAAATAATAATAACATCCATATACGTAGTTCACTTTATTAAATTAGCATTTGATTATCCAGCTAGTTGTAAAGTTTGTTTAAATCCTAGATAGTTGGGTGACAAACATTAAATATAAGGGCGCAATTGCATCATCCGGGGCGTCATTGCCCAATTATATATTAGAGGATACCTTTCTACTTTTGTACAAAATATCTATATTTTACGCATTATTTTAGTAAAACTGTACGCGCCCCTATATATTTAATTATTTTTTAAAGTACTACGTTATACAACTAGCGTTGAAGTTGGATGTATTATGATACTAAATGTTTTGATTCGCGGAGGAAAGAAAGAGCCAAAGAAAGAATCAGATAAATTACTGTATTCAGTTCTATACCCTTTGGTTGTGCTTAAAGTATGTTCTTCTTTTTGGCTAGCGGAAACGCCAATAGGTGTCCCAATCTATATAAATAATTAAGGGCCCCTGCAATTTACTAGTTAAATGGGTACTTGCTTATGCTTCACCTATCTAAATCAACCAGTGGTCCAACACCCTCTCCCTCTCCCTAAAAATATGTAGAATTATATAAGCACATGGTAGATATTTACGAGTCTTACAAGATACTCCAAATTATAAAAGCAACAAAATGACTCAATTCCAAGATAGGTACAAGGACCAGCACAGCACCTCGGATTTCCCCCCCTCTTCCTTGGCATAGGATCTACGAAAGACGACTCTCTCTCTCTCTCTCTCTCTCTCTCTCTCTCTCTCTATATATATATATATATATATATAAATATATATAATTGTAAAATTGGTGAATAAATTGAGGGATTTTGTGTGTCACATGCATCATTCATGCTTGAGGCTAGCTAAAATGAGAATTAATGGTGAGAAATGAAATTGAATAGCGAGCAGGAATGGTAATCAAGTGCAAAGATTAAATGGGGCTTTTGGTTGAGATTGTTTTTTCTTACTGTACTAAACATGATGATAAGCCATTCCACTAAATATGGAAATTTGGAAACCTTTTCTTTTTAGGTTTTCATTTTTCCTTTGGGCAGATCTAGTGCATGTATGTATGTGTGTTGAAAATTTTACGATTGATGATGAGTACGTATGGAACTTTATCGACAAAGTTTCACCCTTTATATCTCGCTTTCCTAATTCATACACCCAAAATTATTCCTTCCTTTCCCTGCACCCTCCGAGTCTCCAGATTCCAATTTAAGCAGTACAATTATGTCTATATATATGTGCTTTCCTTTTATCCAAAATATATAGTTTCTTTTGGTATTTTTTGTCGTCTCCACCAATCATACTCCTAATTGCTGCTTTCTCTCTCTAAAACGTTTGAAATGAGAAGCAAAATTAAATCAACATTCAATAATTTGTAAGGGGTGGGGTAATTCCATGTGCACTACAATTGTTCACGACTAAGAGAAAAGAATATGTGATTTTCATCATTTAAATTAATTATGAGATGTATTAATTGAATTTATATACTATTTTCTCTTTATTAGTTCATATAAAAATACTTTAATCTAAATTTATCACAACCAAGTCTTGTTTTTATGTATAGACATTGTTTGGGCGGGGGAGTGCACACATGACTAATGAATTCTCAAGTACAATCCAAGTAATTACAAGAGCAATTGTTTTTTCCCCCTAAAATTATTATTACTATATAGGTAGAGGGGCATATTAACTAACTTCAAACATCTTTAGACTTTAGATTGATGTATATAGGATACGATGCTTCCACTAGCTAGGCCGTAAACTTTGACCATAATAATATATATGTGGGTGTGGGTGTGTGCGGGTGGGCAGGATACGAATTCAGGCAAGTATTCATTTTTGTCAAGTTCTTTTCATTTACTAATTGAATGAAAATTTAATTGGGCTGTAAATCGATGTTGCCGCGCTGCCGCATCTTTCATGCCCCACAAATCATCACTAGGTTCATTTCAGCTCCATTACTTTAAACCCAAAGTGGGAAAAAAGAGAAGGAAAAGAATTAAATATAATTAAAGTGCTAATAAGTTTGAAAGGTAATTAATTATTTCCACGGAAACATCTTGTTTGGTGAATTGATTTGCAATTGATATTGCTGCTGATTAACAATTTAATTGTCTGTCCAGTAATCAGGTGGGGGTGTGGGTGTGGGTGTGGGTGTGGGTTGGTGTGTGTATGTATATATACCTATACCCGGGCAAAAGCGTTGCATGGAGGGGTGCCGGAGGTATATTAACTTACCACTTTTAAGGAGGTTTGAAAATACATGCAAGGCAATGACAATAGGGATGAGACTGACATGAAATGATAATGGAATATTATAGATAGATAGACGTGTGTATGAAACAATGAAAGCATAAGATATTCAAAGAGAGAAATAGCATATATAAATTCCTTTATATAGTTTCACATCCTAGGGTTTGTTTGTCTAGAAGACTTTCCATGTTTGGAAAGATTGAAGAGAGAGATGGTAATTGATGAGGTTTGTAACTGGCCACGATAACACCAATCATCTCTAACCATTGGTCCCCTTTTGGATGCTACTAATATTAGATGTGGTACACGCTACACGCTTAGTTATATATACATCCTATATTCGAGATTTGTGAAAAGATAGGCCGGTAGCTAAGTCACCAACTAATTGATTAACTAGTCCACTCAAATTTTCATGAAAATTGGAGATATATTTTGAATTTTTTTATTAATTTATAAACTTATTCAATTTAAAATAACAATAACATACTAAACATAATTTGTAAGTATGTCTCAAACTCTCAATAAGTCCCGTACGTGTTAAAACTATTTAAAAGTACGCTTATGCTTTTTTTTGACAACAAATTAAAAGAGGATGAAAGTGGAATGAGATATAAGAATAAATTAAAACATTCCCCATGAGAAAATATTGGTGAAATAGTACCATTCACTACGAAAGAATTCATTTTAATTGTAGTCTTTAAAGTTAAGTAAGAGAGTTGGTCGTGTGCACGTTGATATAAATACTACCATGCATTAACTACAAAAGAATTAAGTCGTTTTAACATTTTAATTGTACAAAAATATTAAAATAAAATTGGTGATCAAAGTTACCGCTGTAGGTTACTCCCCTCGAACGTGCCCCGACATGTATATGACATTCGTAAAAGTTCGGTAGTTTTGCCAAACTTTCGTCACATTCTCAAATAGAAAAATAACACAACTCCTTTGATTATTAGAAAGAAAAAAGAAATACCAACAAGCGAGCGTAAATAAGTTGGCACAGGGATTGTTTTAACTCAACCAAAGTCCTCAATTTTCTAAACTTGGGAATGCAACTGTGTTAAAATCTCGTCGGTAGAGCTTAGTCACCCGAGTGGTCCTTCCCGACTCAAGTAAGATTATTCCCTCATTAATATGGGGGCACCTATGGTCTAGACAAAAAATAAAATAGAAAAAATGTACATTAATTCTGTTTAAAATTATGAGTCGCACTTTTTTATTAGAGTGTTATGATTGGTTAGTACCCATTTTTCAATAACTTTCCGTTTTTTAAAATCTTTAATTTTAATATTTAAAATATATTTTCCTTCTTTATTTATTTTTCTAAAATATATTTATACTATGATTTATTTCATTACACAGAGAGAGAGAGAGGGTTTCATATTGGGACCAAAGGGATTGTGTCATATTAAGAGAACATGCATGCTTAGTAGATTTCTTGAAACTGATGGAGACCGCACATTGATTACTAAGAAATCCATGGTTGGCTAGCACCAAATCAATTTCCCTATATATGATTTCATAATTTATCAAAAGTCAAAATAAGGAGATAGATGTCAGTACGAGTTTCCGTTATGGGAAAGGCTACTTTGATGTATTAGCAAATGGTAAAATGATACTCCGTATACTGTTATTTCTTTCACTAAACAAGAGTGATTAGCGTCAAATATAGCCATCAGTACGTATCAAGGGACTTGTTATGTCACCCTACTGAAAATAGAGGGGACAAACTAACCTGCACCAAATTTTCTAAATTATGCAAATGAAAGGACTTAATTTTAAGCAAACGGTAAAAGGGTTATTATGTCTTTCTTTTTCTTTTTTCTCGTGCCTCTTTTCCTGATTATAAATTATTAATCTTCTTGCGTAGGGTTCATTTAATTTCCCAACCTAAAACTTTCATTTAATTATGGACAAGTATACATACACGACATCCGGACATAACATCAAACATAACATTGATCTCAACTATTAAAAAATGGTGTTTGACACGAATTTCTGTATCAGATCACACTTTTTAATGATTGAGATTAATATTGTGTCTGATTATAATATACTCAAACTTATTCTTTAATTATTAAGAAAAGCAGCAGCTTAATTAGTCCTTAACGTGATGTTTGTATTCTTCATCGATCCATATTCCCCTAATTTCTACAAGTAAAATATGCATGATGGTATAATAATACAACTGCATGTGATGCATGATAGATTTCAGAAAATTGTTTAATTTTTATACACTTATCAAAATAAATGAGAGACTTTTTTTTAAAAAACAAAAAATATAGAGAAAAAAAATGAGATTAAATTTGTTAAACGGAGTGAGTAGAATAAAATCATTTTGAACATATATAATTAATTCTCTATGTTCTCATTCCTTTTCAACGAATAATGCATTAAGATAATGAGAAAACTAAGTAACTTCTTGAGGTACATTTGGTAAGAAGGGAAGAGAGACCTTAAAACGGAATATAATGAAATGGAGGAATCCACAAGGTGGTTAAAATTTGTTAGGGAATGGAAAAGCAAAGGAAGTGGTGGTAAAAGAGGGAGGAAGAACACACTTTCTTTCTTCAGAACCTATAATATTCTTTCCACCAAAAAGCAGAAGGAACAATTCCTCCATCATGTTAATTGGTTAAACATTATTTGCATAGGTTGAATTTTTCAATTTACCTAATATATATAGTTAAGGCGAAATCACCACCCATAAGCACTCCAACTGCCATAGAGACATATAGTAGTTTTCTTTTTCTGTTTTATTTATTATAGTATTTTTTTTACTTTTATTATGTATATAAAGTTATAAACATATATATGAGGCTGTTTCATAACAAAAATGATGGTTATAATGTTTAACTAATCACCAAATCTCTTCGGTCATCGTAAGATTTGATGGCCAGAATTTAAAAAAAAAAGACTTTTATTGTGGAATAACGAATATAGGAGAAGGAGAAGTTATTCGGTGGTCTTGAGACATCAAGTGATTATACCTCAAGATTATAGAATAATTTTTCTTTAACACACCGCTGTTTAGTAGAAATTCGAAATTAGTAATGTACTCATACTTTTTGAATGTGCGATTGGCATAAATTGTAACCAATCAATGCAGTAATCTTAAACATGAACACATACCAATATATAAGGGGAAAGAGATTAATATTATGAAGGGATGTAAATAAACTTAGAATGTGGATAGACTTGCATGGTATTTGGATCGGACTTTTGATTGTGACAAATTCGAACTGGAAGGTTTAGCTGAACGCGAGAGTCTAGAGACGACGACGACCAGTCGTTAGGAGCGGTGCGTCAACGGTCAAACTACTGTTACGCTAATTAAAAGCAAGCTTGTCATATAGAGGCCCGAAGAGTGGATTGTGTGGTCATAATCCTTTAACAGCTCAAGCCAACGTCGTTGTCGCATGTTGAGTTCCTTCTGGGTGAAGAAATACTTGAGACTTTTATGATCCGTATAGATATCCACTTTTTCTCCGTACAAGTAGTGTCTCCAGATCTTCAACGCGAAAACGACTGCTGCCAACTCTAGATCATGAGTAGGATAATTTTTCTCATAATCTTTGAGTTGTCGAGAGGCATAGGCTATAACCTTTCCATGTTGCATAAGGACACAGCCTAGACCTTTGCCAGAAGCATCGCTGTAGATAACAAATTCTCCTGATCCTGATGGTATGGTCAGAACAGGAGCTGAAACAAGTCTCCTATTAAGTTCTTGAAAACTCTTCTCGCATTCCTCGCTCGATATAAGTTTTGTACTAGAATGAATGATACCGATATCTAGTAATTAAACTTTCAACTCTTGGTGTTCTATGGGGGCCATTTGGTATGGGACTTTAAAAATGGGCTTAGTGCCGGGTTCAAATTCAATTTCACGGTTTGGGGTAAGCCAGAAAGTTCCTCAGAAAAAAAACGTCAGGAAATTCATTAACAATGGGAATATCATTCAAGTTTGACGTGTTTTTGTTCAAATCAGTGACATGAGCTAAAAAGGCTTGACATCCGTTTTTCAATAAACGAATGACTTTATGGCTAGAAATAACAGTTATAGATTTCAATGGTTTAGTTGCTTGAATTTGCATGACAGGTTGATTAGGAATATGAAAACTAATAATCTTATGAAAACAATCAATTTTAGCATGATGGGTAGTCAACCAATCAATTCCTAAAATCACATCAAATTCACGCATCTCCAAAGGAATAAGGTCAACAGGTAATGTGAGGTTGTTGATTTGAACTAGGCAAGATTTATAGATAGTAAATGTAATAGGTATTTCTTCCAATGAGGTTTCAACTGATAAGACAAGATTTAAGTTTTCAATAGTCAAATTTAAACGTTGAGTACATATAGGTGAGATAAAAGAGTGGATAGAGCCAGTATCTAATATGGCATAGACTTCACGAGAATTTATGAATAGCTTACCGGTTATCACCTCATTCGGTTTCTTGACTGTTATCGTCAAATCGAATCCCGAACACTTCATTCGGATCTTCACGTATTTCAACCATGGGAATACCACTGAATAATTTTCTAGCAAACTGTTTCTCGGGTTCATCAACTTCATCAGTAGTAAGGTACCAATGATTTCCATTAAAATAGTATTTTCGATAGACTGCAGTTTCCACGATAGTGACTAACTTAACCTGAATTCCTCTAAATTGTAACGCCCAAAAGTATAGAAACATCATTTTTAAATAATCTTGAAAATCATAGCTGGAACACCATAAATCCCAAAGACTAATATGAAAAGTCCATATATTCTGATCCTTTGTTATAGAGCATAACCAGGTGATATCACTCTCCCAATTAGTGAGTAAATTAAAGGCAATAATTTCCGCAAGTTCGTTACTTCCTTTAATTGCTTCTAAGAATGGATCTGGAACGACTGTAGCAGAGCTTTCACCTTCATCCTTACTGGATAGAACACGCATAATTTTTGCCTTAGGCAAATGATTCAACTCTGAGTTTGTAAGAAGATTATTCGTCGCCTCTTGTTTTGCAGCTACATTTGTTTCGGTAATTTCATAGTTAACCTCCTGATTTCCAGATGCCATAATTAACTGTGGTCACAAAATAAATGTTAGTTCAAATAAACTGACTCATCTCTTCATGTTCCTACATTCAAATCGACTCATTAGATAATAAAATCTATTTTAGGTAGGACACACTAGTGACTGATTCTATTCGTCTCTCCCCTCCTAGTTCTACCCCAGATCTCCATTAAAGACCATATCCCTAAGCTCTGATACCAACTGTGACGCCCCCAAATCTGAGCCCACACAGCCCATACTTGAGTCGTCAAAAGACTACAACAAAATTATTACAACAAAGCACAACGTACAACAATACAGTGTATAATAATACACAACTAAGTCTTCACTATTATTGCCACACTATTTTACAAAACGTGAAAACTATGATAACTATTCCTCGGACCCTCACTCCATTCCCCGGCTAGACCCTGTTATGTTTTCATCTCCTGTTGAAAAACAATGGAACAAAAGAAAGGGTGAGCTCAAATAGCCCACTAAAGAATATCATGACTAAGATAATGACGAATAAATTATCATTAGTCTTCAACAGTTGAGTTCTTGATAGAATACAATAGACTACAAGGTTTATATCAAAAACTGCAGTTAAATTCTTAAACAACGTTCAGATCAATAATAGCAGCGGAATGAGTAATCTATTAGAAGAATAATGCAGACTATAATGTCCACTCGGTTCTCTTTTTAGGAAAAACATCATCAACTTTTATCATCTGAAATATCATTAGTCAAGATAATACAAATTCACAGTTCCTGATCATAATCATGCACATCAACAGTTCATCTTTGTACTACGGGCCAAAGATATTCAATATAGCACCAACGGTCATGATTATACCAGATTCAGCCTTTGGTCATAATCATACCAAACAACAGTTCATCTTTGCACTACGGGCCAAAGAGAACATTCACCACGTGCCATAAAAGACACCGAACAGATGTATCGCCTTTAACCTATTATATCGCCTTTAACCTATCATCTGTTCAACAAATATATCACATCTGTGCCCCCGGCCACAGATATTCACAACAGCTTGATTTTTGGATGATTAGAATGATATAAATGATGAACAGAAGAAATAGGATAACAATAAGTATCGGAAGTTTACTTTGTACAGATTCAAATAATGTCCAAATTGTCAACATGATGTGGAGTGAAATTCAAGATCCACAGTTCAGAATAACGGTTACAATTCAATAGAAAGGTTCACGTAAATAGGAAGGTTCAGTTGAAATAATGAAGTTCAATTATTATGGAACATATAATATTTTCAGGAATTATAGAAGCAATAGTTCCATAATAAATTTCGATTTAGGAGTATGAAAGAAAATAATATCCCTTACCGTAGCAGGTTTGATTAACAAAAGGTGAAGGAAATTAATACAAAGGGTTATTCACCAACAGGCGGCAATCCGCTCCGTAAGGTTATTCCCACAATTTAATAGAATTTGAGTACAAAGAGTTATTCACCAAACAGGCGGCAATCCGCTCCGTAAGGTTATTCCCACAATTTAATAGAATTTGAGTACAAAGAGTTATTCACCAAACAGGCGGCAATCCGCTCCGTAAGGTTATTCTCAGAGATTAATAATGAATGAATACGAAAGGTTATTCACCAACAGGCGGCAATCCGCTCCGTAAGGTTATTCCCACAATTTAATACATGAAAATAAAAGGCACATCTTATGAGTAAGAAAGAAACAATATTATTTTCGAGAATCAAATAATGATAATCCCTTACCATAGTACGTTTGAATAATGGAAGATGAAAAAGATGGTATCCCTTACCTCAACACGTGACTGGATATTGATTTAAATGAGGTTGATTAACTTGAACAGTACACGTATACTTATAGATCTTCACAAATACTCAAGATGACTTAAGCACACTTAGAGAGAACTTTCACAAGAAGTATTTAGAGAGAGAAAGAAAGAACAAGTAAGGAAGTTTATGAAAAATCCTTAAGTTAAGGCTTCTATTTATAGCCAAAAATCTTATCATTCATTTAATCTAAACCATTCATTTAAAGATCATCTTTTAATCTACACCATCCATTTCAAATATTATATTATCTTTAATCTACACCATTCATTTCATATCACCTAACTTTATATTATAAACAAATCAATTTAATTATTCAACAATAATTCACACTTTAATCTACACCATTCATTTCATATCACCTAATAATCACCTAACTTTATATTATAAACAAATCAATTCAATTATTTAACAATAATTCACACTTTAATCTACACCATTCATTTCATATCACCTAATAATCACCTAACTTTATATTATAAACAAATAACTTTATCAATTCAATTATTATGACTAATTGTTATAAATACAGTATAGTTAGCTCTTAGATATCAAGTCAATAAATTAATGAAATACAACTGTTTAAATAACATCATAATAGAGATAACAATAATGTAAAATAAAGCATACGTTACTGTGTAATGACAATTATCATAATGTGAATTACTGTGCATATGTTACTGTGACAATTATTAGGTTCAATAATTTTAAAAACAGTGTAACAACAATTATTGACTCAATGATATAAAATACAGTGTAATGATAATTATTAAATCAATAATGCAAAATACTGTGTAACAACAATTATTGAATTGATAATATAAAATATTATGCAGTGACAATTATCGATGAAATGATGCGTAACAGTTACGGTGTCAATTATCAGACCAATAATATGAGACACTATGCAATACCGTGTGTTACTGTAGAGTACCGTGTGCTACAGAAAATACCATAAACTACCATATGCTACTATTCTTTTATCACCGGTATTTTAACAGTTATGTTGACTATTTTTATTTAAAAAGGTTACTTCTGTCGTTTTCTATATCCGACAAATATTCCGTTGTGGGGTCCACCAATAATTTATTATTTCGGCGCCGTCGTACGGCACGAATATTCCCCGACCAAACGAATATTCCCCGACAAAATAAAATTTGCACATAACATCCTTAACTTTCAATTTTGTTAATTTAACCACTTACTGTTTCAAAAAAAATATCTATATGAAGAAAAATTAAATTTTGTATTTCATAAAATTCGGGGTCTTACATATATATATATATTGAAACTTACAAGAAATGGAAGGGAGGAAAAATGGAGGAAAGAGAAAGTGGCGGAGGAATTTTGGAGAAGATGAAAGAAAAAAATTATCAGAGTATTTGGTGGAATACATATTGTTAAGTAATTTGAATTTTGAATTTTGAAATTTGGAACCAACTACCCACTAAATTAAAAGAATAACAATGCACTAATTTAAAAATTAAATATTAAAGATACACTAATTTTATAAATATTTTATATATGCACTTTTGTTATAATATTTTTAAAAAATGTAGTAATAAATGTAATTGTTCCTAAATTTTAAGTGTCAGAGTTAAACGAAAAGTCCAGATTAAATTCATTAAAATCTTCAAATTGGGCTTCAAAAAGAAATGTTCAAATTATATAAAAAGTAATTAAATTGAAGGTTAGTCGTTTAAACTTGCCTAATAGGATGGGTGGGCGGGTTACCCAAACCCAAACTGCATGTAGAATGGATTGGGTGGGTATAGTTAAATGTCGGATCTAATTTCCCATTTACTAACGCACGCATTGACCTAGTGACTCACATTAAAAATTAGGAGTATAAAATTATTTGATTTTAATATAATCGTGAAAATGATTAACTACATTAATGATAAATTCGGAGTATTAAATTATTTAATAATCCCCTCTAAATAAACATATAGTTATTTATAAAATATAAAACATTGTTTAGAATTTGCTAGCGTTTGAAATAAGCATTGCACAAATATGGCCTCTAAGTAATGCTCACATTTCTTCTTTTTAGGAACCTTTTCACAATTCAATCAAAATATTTAGAGTCTTATACTTTTATTGATTTGAATTTCGGCTAAACCCAAAATTCTACCTCAAATCTAATTGTGAATTTTTACAATAGATATGATTCAAGTAAATTTTGGCAATAATAAATTTTGAAACCAACTATACTTTTTAAATAATTTACAGTAAATATAATTATCAACTCAGCAGTATATTTACGACACCCCCACATTAGTTTATAACATATATGATTATATTATTAAGAATTATAGTATAATTTTTAAATTTAAGAATTAGCTTTAAAAAGTTTAATTCATAGGACCGATGATATATTTCTTTGGAAGAATTATATATACTAGAATATTTTTATACATACAAAATATTTACAAAATTAATACATTTTAATATTTAATTTTTAAATTAGTGCATTGTTATTCTTTTAATTTAGTTAGGTAATTTAATGGGTAGCTGGTTCCAAATTTTAAAATTCAAAATTCAAATTACCTAACAATATCTACTCCACTAAATACTCTGATATTTATTTTCTTTCGTTTTCTCCAGACTTCATTCGTTGCTTTCTCTTTCCTCCATTTTCTCTTCATTCGTCGCTTTTTTTTATCTTCTCCAACACTTCATACGTCACTTTCTCTCTCTTTCATTTTCTCCGTCGTTATCTCAACTTCATCTTCACGTTCATAGAGGTGTTAATGATTAGTATCGTCATAACCACCGTCAATCCCTTCTACACCGCTGTTGATAAACTCATGGTGGCGTCAATGGAATTTTCGTGTTCATGGTGGCGTCAAGAGTGACGTCAATGGTGTCTTCATGCTCATGGTAGGATTTCTCAATTTTTTCAGATAACAAAACACTAATATGGATGTAGCCAAACACTATTATGGCGATTTTTTGTTACAGTAAATCTGGGTAACCAAACACTGATATGGAGGTAACTAAACACTAGTATAGAGGTAATCAATTCCTAAATATATAGGAACTAATTTTTTCGTGCAGTAAATCTAGGTAACCAAACACTAGTATGAAGGTAATTAACACACTAGTATGGAGGTAACCAATTTATGAATTTACTTATATTCGATATGTACCTATATTTCTTGTTTATCAACGCTTATTATAACTTAAGTTATGTAACGATCATGGTCTTCTTATTTTTCTCAAGGTGGTGATCAACTATGACTTCCCATTAAATCTCAGTGGTGGTGTAAAAAGGATTGACCAGGGTTATGACGGCGCCGATCACTGACGCCACTATGAACGTGAAAACGAACTCGACGGAGTTTTTTAGGAGATGACTTTAATTATACTTAATGGCGTTAGTATGATAGTGGAATCAAAGTAGAAGAGAGAGATGAAGAAATTAAATTGAATTGAAGTGATTTAATTTACTTCTCCTTGATTTAAGGGATTTGTGAAACTGAAATAATTTAATGTAAATACTGCATTGCACTCTTTTAATAATTATTTTGTGAACTTATATATTTTTTTAATTGTTATATATTACTGTAAATAACTCTATTTCTTTTGCTTTATAAGGTCTACCTTAGTTGTTATCATGGTTATATCAAGTGTTGGGTGGGCCTAATGAAGCCTGATGGAGAAAAGGCCCTGACAATATTATCATGGGGCTCAGCCCATCAATGGGTTTGTGGGTCATTCTTTCGCTAATTCATTAATAAGTAGATACGGTGGATCCAATGATCCATAATCCATTAATTTGCTTTCTTCAAATCTTATCCATGATTGTTTATGATTAAAGCCATAACTCAGCATCAATGGTTAAGTGGTCCTGTCACTAAATTATACAACAAACATCTGCGACCACGGACGGACCCAACTCACCTAACCATTAATTCGACATTTACTTTGTAGTTGTAATAATTTAATTAGTTTTTCTAATTCTTATAATTCGGTCCAAGTAATCAAGTTATTGTTGTACCTGGATTGGATTAAACTATTTTATGCAATATCAGCCGCGTCCAGAATTTTTGGCAATTTAGTACTAAAATTATTTTTTTTCAAAAAGAAAGATATTACAGTAGAATATTAGTATATTGATATTTAAATAATTAAGTGATCAAAGCATACACAATAAATTATGATTATCGTTAATGCCGTAAAATGAACCAAACGATTTGGCTTTGATTCGTATTAACTCGACTAAAAATTTAATTCAAGCTCGATTCGAAATATAAACGATTCAAATATAAGTAAAGTTTAAAATTCAATAAATTACTTGAACTTCTTCAAATTATAATTTTTTTATTAATACTCGGATCATATTTATTTGAAAAGTTAAAATTATTCGGGCTCGATTCGAGATCGTGTCCGACTAAATAGCTAAATAAATTTCAATTAAACTTTATTCTATAGTCAATAAATTTTATAAATTAAATTTAAATAATTTAATATTTGACTAAACTCGTATATACTATTAATTATCCTCTTCTCCAAACTCTCAAATTATGAAATATTATATACATACATAGAAGACAAAACAATACCGCAAGCCCAAAATCCAAAATCATTATCTCTCTGTTACATTCTAATTGTTTGACTTTTATGTGCAAACACAAGACTTAAATTTTTTAATCAATTTACGTGGATTTACAATTTTCTTTTAATCATCTTTTTAAAAGCCGATTCTTCATAAACAAGTTCACATGCATAGAAAACAAGTCGAATTTTTATTCTTAAAAGAATGATAATAAATACATAAAATAAAAAATAAAAATATTATTTAGTGATATTTATTAATATTAAAATTTTAAAACCTCTCGTTTAATGTAACTTTGAACATTTTTTTTAAAAAAAGGAGAAAATAAAATTTGTAAGAAAAAAATACTTTATAATAAAAAAAATATCCCAAATGGCCTTAAATTTATAATTATAATTTTATTATTATATCATTATTATTAAAATAATAATTTATATATATT
Organism: Hedera helix; assembly: GCA_947179155.2. NCBI lineage: Eukaryota > Viridiplantae > Streptophyta > Magnoliopsida > Apiales > Araliaceae > Hedera > Hedera helix. The sequence goes on along the minus strand of OX359270.1, from coordinate 42,320,070 downwards.
TTTCCAAATACTAGCGACCTTTGCATAAGAGATTAGGAAGTATATCAAGACAAAATAAAAAATACTACTGTGTAGTGTAACACAAGCATGCCTAACTAATTATGGCATGGCATAGTATTGTTAGTTGGTGGCAATTAAGGTGTCCAAAAATTTTAATATTTTCGATATTTATGGTATATCAAACCGTCCGAATTGACCGATTTAGTATAAAAAAAAAAGTTCGGTATCGGTTCGATATATTGGTATCAACTGGTCCGGAGTTTTAAAAGATCGATATTAATCGAACCGAACTAGTTGTACTGGTTTTCTATTTATTTATTTTATTTATTTATTATTAATATTATTATTTATTATTATTATTATTATTAATTGTTTTTAATAAAAATAAAATTTAATTTATTTCGATAAAAATCGGTACCAAATTGATTAACCGATTCCATATACCGATTCTACCGATTTCAGTATATACTTTTATGTAATTTTGATACTGATTTAATCTAATTCAATTTAATTTTTATCGAATGAACATCTCTACTGACAAGGTCCAATTTATCTTTATAACTCATGACCGGCGAAAAAGAGGGATCATAAGTTAATTAAGCTAATATCTCATGATTTTTGTAATCATGCGAAACTAAAAAGATACCAGGAGTTAAACCAGAGACAACATATATTATATAAACTAGTATCCGATGGCCCATGTATTGCATATGTAAGTTATAGAATAAAATATTTTTTTTATAAAATTTAAAAGAATAAATAAAAAAATAAAATGAAAATTACATTAAAAGTCGAAGACCATTTTTAAAAATCAGAAAGGCTTCAGAAATTTTGTTTGCGCCAAAAGCCACCCTCCGACTTTTTATATATTAATACTCAGTGATACATTATATATAATAATATAAAAATATTATAAAATCTGAAAAATTAAATTACAAAAAAATATATAATATAAAAAAACAAAATATTAATTATCTTAAAAGTCGAAGGGTAATTTTAGAAAAGCAAAAAAAAAAAAACTGTGAAAAAAATGTTTACACCGCTGTTGGTTTTTTGACTACATATTAGATCACAACTGATTTTCGGATTTTATATACGCTCTTCGTCCCACGATATAATTTATTTTTTAATTTTTATGATTAAATTGATTATTTTTTAAATTAATATATTTTATTATTATTTTATATATATATATATAAAACTTATAAATTATATATAATTTAGTATTAATCTCAATATTTTTTTTTAAATCTAAATATATATATTTAATTATTAATTTTAAAAATAATTAATTTAACTACAAAAATATTTTAACTCATGATATTTATGAAATTTAGATCAACGACCGATCTCCTAGAATCACTCAACATTCTGAGCTGAACAGAAAGCGGGACCATCCATGCCAGAAAGAAAGCAATTAAATTGATTGTTACAATCATGTTCATTTATTACATCACTGTTATTTTCTCCTCTCCTTTTTTTTTATTTTATCAAATAGTACAATTAATTGAAATATATTAAAATTATAAATTGTTATAAATAATAAAAAAAAATTTATAATATAAAAAATTAAAATAGTAATCATTTTAAATATAATAACAGATAATTAAAAAAAGAGTCAATCGCAATAACAACTTATGGACACTAAATAGTAAATGTACTCTTCAAAAGCAATCAAAACTTCAAAATAATAACAGAATATGCAGATCTGAACAGATTTTCAATACAAGTAAAGAAATAACCGACCGTCATAATAATATCATACGCAAATCTGAACAATCTATTTTCAAACATTTATGCATTAGAAAAAAATTCAAGAAACGAAAAAAAATTCCCGATCAAAGAAAGTAAACTCTAAGAAATGACAATAAAATCATCTCACAAAGAGAAAGAAATCAGTTATATCACAAAAAAAAAACTTATAAAATGAGAAAATAAATTATATGAGAAGAGAGAAATTATTATAATATTAAAAAAAAAACAGGGGAAGGTCTTTTTAAAATTAAAAAATATCTCCAGATCTAAGATAAAAGTTACAAGTTACAATTTTTATTTAAAGAGAAAACAAGAAGGGTGCCTCGGTTTTCTCGGTTTCTCTTTCTGGAGTGGGGAATCTTTGCAAGAGAGTGATATTTCTTTTGTTTTAATAAATAATCTAATTGAATAGGAATATTTATCTTTGTTCTTCAAAAAAGTGACACACAGTTGTACAATGATCTCACATTTATAATTAATTATTGATTTCCATTATTATTAGTTAAATATTTAATAAATTTAATAATAAATGTAAAGTAAAAACATACAACTAAAATTTTGTAAACTGATCTTTCTTCTTGGAGAGAATGAGAGGGGAGTATATAATATATAGAAAAATAATACATTGCAAATGTTTATGTTTATATTTGAATTATCAATTACATAAATAAGTTTTAATAATAATTTTTAAAAATTATATATAATAAATTAATTTTTTTTATAATTTTATATAACTTTTTATATTAATATATTTTATAATTATTATTCAACATAAATTTATTATAATACATACTACAACTCTAATAATTCACAGTGGCGTATAGCCTACTCCACTGATATTATATCCTATATACAAAAACCCATAAAGCTTGCCTGTAGTTGTACTTCAATGGCCCACCACATAAATTAATGCCCATACCTCGATACAAATGTTTGATTTTTAATGTTTAGCGATGGCAATAAGGCAGTGCCACACTGCCGCCATTGCGGGCGGGTTTGGTTTTGTATCTCGCGTTCTCATCCTGGACACTTGAGATAAATAAATTATATATATATATATATATATATATTTAAAATATATATATATATTTAAAATATTTATGAGATTTGTCTACAGTAAAAAATATAAATATATATATATAATATATTATTTATTTATTTTTAAAATATAAAATAATTTTTCTTTCTCGTCAAGTTTTAAAGTCGTCTCCTTTTTTCGTTACTCTATATTTTACTAGTATTAAACAATTATTATTTTAATATCTTATACAATAATAAAAATAAACTCAGAAAACAAATTATACTCAAACGTCCTTTAAAATATATCAAAAAATTGATCTCCAAAAAAATTTAAAGTAAAAAATTTATACAAAAAACTCTTATTTTTTTTTTTGAGAACCTATATTACTACAACTCAATTTAAGAATATATTTTATTTCAAGGCCTAGGAAAATTGTAGAGAAAGAGTCAGGAAAAAAAAAACTTGAAAAAATCTAAAATAATTTATATTTTAATCTTCTACGGTGCATGCTGGATTTTAATTTATTGTTGAGTAATATTCTCAAAAAAAAAATTATAACACTACCTAAATTATGACTTCTTATTAAGAAATAGACTCAAATCGCTTTACGTAACGATTGTTAAATTTTATCTTAAGTATATTTAAATAAGATTCAATTTTGTTATATATAAGAAAAAAATCGTTTTGTACTTACATTGAGAATATTATGGATAAATTTGAAATTATTACTACTCTCTTTTTTGTATTAATTCTTTTTAATTTGAGCATTTGTACTTTTTAATTTGTGTTAAAGATACGGTGATGACATATTATAAAACTGATAGAGTATAATAATAATAATAATAATAAAAGTATTTAGCCTACACAAAAAATACATAAATATATATAAACAGACAAATTTATATACATAATATTTAAATATTATATTTATTTTAATTATTAAAAATTAAGATGTAATAAGAATTTTAATGTCATGTTTTATATTTTAATAATTAAAATAAATATAATATTTAAATATTACGTAATTATAGGTATTCTACATAAATACCACTCTTGCGGAAGAAAATGAAAGAAAATTAGTCAACCTTTAGACGTAGACAGATACAATACAACTACAAGAAACAGGTTATAGGTTGGTTGATTAAGACAGAGAGACAGATGCATCATCACCAACCGATGCTGACGCCCGCTCTTCCGCTCCTCCGTCTGGTCAAAAGCAAACCCCGCCAACCCGCGTACCTACCAGATCCAAGCCGACACCTCCCACCCTCTATCTCCTCATTTTCTTCAATCAATGTACTACTCTCTACTGAGTGTGTACTCACTTCTCTTCTCTCTCTAAAATTAGAGTATCCTGTATCTCACATTCCTTCTCTCTCTATAAACCACAGTTCTACTCATAGGCTTATGCTTTTGATACTTAATCTTCTCTTTCAGATTTGACGTTTGTTTTGCATTGAAAATTTATTCCCAGTATCGACGACTACTTTGATGATCCATTGGAATTTTTGTTATTCAGCTATCAAATGTAAGAATTGTTACTTCAATTTGTATTATCCTCCTCCTGTTATACCTTTTGTAGTTAATTAACTTATTTTTTCCCCTGAATAATTTGTGTTGGTTTAATGTTCGAGTTGATTAACTACTCGAATATCTCTTGTACAAAGGTGCTTAAAAAAGCCTAGACTGTACGATACATTTAGCTCATTCGTACAGTATCCAGTATGTACTTACAACTCACTTCACTTGTGAACCCCCAATCTCATGCTTCTCTCTCTCTCTGAATCTTCATAAAATACATTATCTCACATTTTTTGTCTATTACTTTTCATATCTGGTAATTGATTACTTGATCTGCTGTTATTTAAACAATATGCTTTCATGTCATGTGAATCATAAGCTGTTTATTGTTTTGAGGTCTTGTTGGACTGGACTGTAGTTGAGTGTTATTTAAATTAGTAGCATACTCAAATTTGAAATTATGTAGAGAAAACGAGAGTTACGCTATCTCTCGGAAGGAAATTAAAATGCAATAGCTATATAGTTATTGTCAAATAGATTGCGATAATGCTAGTCAGAATTTTCTTTGCATTTTGTCATATAAGTATGTTTCATAATATATTTTTGCAAATTCTTTTAATTCAAGATTCGTAAGACTAAGTTGGAAGACTTTCGGGAATCAATGGATCAAAAGTCATGGCTTTGGAAGAAAAGATCTATAGATAAGACCATAACTGCATCTGACAAAGTAAAGCTTTCTCTAGGAGGAAATGAAATACAGGTAAATTTAGTATGTTTAGATCATTTTCTTTGATCTCTTTTATTTAAAATGTTTAAGGTAATCTCTTGCTTACTCTATGTTTTTACTCAAATATCAAACTTAGTATATATTTTTTATAAACACCATCTCATGCGCATCATAGGTTCTCTTCACATTCAAATTCCCTGCTCTATCTACTTGTGATAAAAATGTACGTCTTCGCTTCAATATCTTTCTCATTGTTGTGGTTATGTTTCCTTTCCAAAGCCTATGCTTTGTAGGACAGCTGTAGTCCGTCAATTGTCACCAAATTCTCAATGAAAAATAAATTTAGGGTAGTGAACAAAATTTTGAATAAGTTTTTACATTCACCAAAATAAAAGCTTCCTTTATGAAATGTTTTCTGCTAGAATTTGTAGGGTCATTCTCTGACTGTTAATTTGGACTGCCAAGTGTGAAAGTTCTGGATCAATCCTGAGAAAAGCCTCATTGTTCTAATAGTGTCCAAGGTAAGGTTATGGACACCCTTCCAACACTGCATTTGTTGGACCAGTACTGGCCATTGAGTAAGGGTCTTCTTTTATTTAAAGGTCCTTCAATTGAACTGTTTTGTCTTATCCGGATGTTTCGCTAAGGGGATAAAACACTAACTGTTGACTGAGTAGGTTAATCATTTGAACCAATGAATATTAATATTGTGTGCATGTAGGTCTCTTCCTAAGAGAAAAATCTTGCATAAGTAGATAGTCTGACCTCCGCAACATGTAGAAAACAAAATTAAATAAAACTGTTCTCAATTTAGAATGCGGTTCTTTTCTCAACTTTCCTAATCCAATCCATAGGAACTCCAGTGGTAAACTTAGCCAAAATTTTGGGAAAAGGAAAAGGAATTCCGGTGGTGCTAGTGAATAATTTGAAGGTATCTCGTAATCCCATTTCGTAATTTTCCTTCAGGTATTAAGTATTGCATGAAGGCAAGTCCAGTCAATCCATTTAGATTGAATTAACCAGCTGTAATTTGGCAAGTATAGTTCTACCATCGTCTTCAAGGAGAATTATTAAGATGCTCCATGTCATCTCTCATATCAAGTCCGACAGAATGTCATTGAGATGTAAGTTTTGTGCTAAACTGGTTAGTAACTTACCTTCATTGAGAAGTTTCTAATGACCATCAGGGAGAAGGTAAGAGCCACAGTAGGCGTAAGGGGGAAATTGCCGTGCTTGACCTTTGAACAATTTAAGAAGATACGTTTAAGCTATTCCTTTTCTTTCTTTCTTTTTTTAAATAAAAAAATGATGAGGTAATATCTGAAAATAAAAGAATTTTCTCTCTTTGTTTTGGATGCAGAAATGGTATTGGTTCGTCCTCAACATTATTATATCTTAAAGTAGAGATATACTATAATAACGTCATAGACTTATAGTTGGACTTCTAAAATGTGTTGATTACATTTTGCCCCCTTCAATGGTAAGCTTGGTTCTGCTTGTCCAATGTATAGAAAGCCTAAAGGTTTCCAGTTGTTGAGGAGGAGAACCAACTATTGTCCTTGAAGAAGTAGAGCAAACAAATATTACCCCTAATTAGTAGAGAAGATGATTGCAATAGTTGGCATGGTAGCATGCCCCCTGGGGTTGGTGTATAGTAACTATAGTTCCTATCTGAAGTTGATGATTTCTTCATATATACTAGATCATATTGAACAATCAATTTATGTGCTTGGAGGCATTGCAAATATATTGTTTATTTGTACAGACACCTCTGAATGGTAAAGCACAAGTGGAGAGTGATCTGACAATTTCAAACGAGAAGCTTTCTTCAGCCCTCATTGAGCGTAACACTACAGATGATTTTGCTAAGCAGCAGGCTAAAGTGGCACAGGAAGCCATTGCAGGTGATTCACTACGGAGTTACATTCTATTCTTTTGGAATGTCTTAAGGTCTAACTTTACTGGTTATCAGTTGTGGGTCAATTTTAGCGGTTAGCAAATTAACTCTGTCAATTTTGTATAGGCTGGGAGAAAGCAGAAGCAGAAGCAATATCACTAAAGCAAGAACTAGAGAAAGCTATAACGCAGAGAGTAGCTGGTGAAGAAAGATTAATTAGTATGGATGCAGCTCTGAAGGAATGTATGCAGCAGCTGCGTTTTGTTCGAGAAGAGCAGGAAAAAAGGATTCATGATGCAATGAGGAAGACATCAAGGGAGTTTGAAAAAATGATAATTGTTTTAGAGGATAAGTTAGCAGAAACCACTAAAAGGCTTGCCATATTAGGTGCTCAAAATACTCAATTGAGTAAGGCTCTCCTAGAAAAGGAAAAGTTGATTAAAGATTTACAAGAACACAGAGCTAGGTCAGAGGCAAATTTCAGTACCCTAATGACCAGATTAGAGTCCACAGAGAAAAAAAATGCTTCTCTGAAATATGAGGTTCGGGTGGTTGAAAAGGAGCTTGAGATTCGGAACGAGGAGAGAGAATTCAATCGACGAACAGCTGAAGTAGCACACAAGCAACACTTGGAGAGTGTGAAGAAAATTGCAAAACTGGAATCAGAATGCCAGAGGCTACGCCTCCTTGTTCGAAAGAGGTTGCCAGGTCCTGCTGCCCTGGCAAAAATGAAAAATGAAGTTGAAATGCTGGCCAGGGATCCAGCTGAAACAAGGAGGCAAAAATCAATTTCTTCAACTGGTTCAATGGACTTTGCTGTTAATGCTGCTGATACGCCCACTAAAAGGATCAATTTTTTGGCTGAGCAGTTATACACCATGGAAGAAGAGAATAGGACTCTTAAAGAAGCCCTTACTGAAAAAATGAATGCCCTACAGTTTTTGAAAAGCACGTATGGTTGCACAGCTTCCAGGTTTCCAGAAGTTGAGACACAGCTCGAGGAATCATCAATAAGTCAGATAGCTGTGGGGCTAGCAGGAAATTTACCTACCTCGCAGGAACTCTCCCTGGCATCAATCTCTGACATGGGAAGTGACGAAAAACTCAATTGTGCTGATTCTTTGGCTTCTGCTTTGAACTCAAAACTGGAGCGTTTGAGAAATGGAAAAAATGGGACACCATTGTTCAAAACTGTTGGAGCTTCAGATATAAATCTGATGGACGACTTTATTGAAATGGAAAAATTAGCAATAGTTACCAGCGATAAATCATTTGGGAGTTCTAGTCTTGCTTCTGAGAGAGGTAAAATGATTAGTGGTCTCTTGGATGCTCAGTCAGGTGGGTATATCTCAGAAAAAACTGATGCAGAGATTGTGACGGCATCTGAATGTCGGGGTGACTTTTCTGTACCTAACCAGGGTATCCAGTCTGAAAATATGTTAAATAATAAAATTCCTGTTTGGGTCAATGATATAGTGAAAGTGGTCTTGGAGCAAACTCATGTATCACAAAGAAATCCTGACGAAATACTTGAGATTATCAAAGTTGCCTTGGCACACATAAATCGTCCAATCGCTAGTGAATCTGTTACAAGGGAAAGCTTAATCCATCCTGATGATAGGGGCTGCATTTCCTTGAAACCTTCAGATAAATCTTCAATCATGGTTTCACCAGATAGATTAATTGTTGATAACACGTCATTGGCAGATAAGTGCAACCAGCAGTTGCATTCAGATTTGAGTAAATCAGTACTTAAAATGATTGAGCTTCTCGATGGAATCAGCTTACCATCTCCTCATTATGGGACCCCAGAAATCTTGAATGGGAAGGATGATAATTCTTTTTCAGAAACACCTACAGGATACATGGTTCGTGTTTTCCAATGGAAAAGTTCTGACCTGAGTGCTGTTTTACAGAAATTTGTTCAAATCTGTACCGACTTATTAAATGGAAAAGCAGATCTTGCAAAATTTGCTGAAGAAATAACCTCTGCTTTGGAATGGATTATGAACCACTGCTTTTCCCTTCAAGATGTTTCAAGCATGAGGGATGCAATCAAGAAGCACTTTGATTGGGATGAATCACGAAGCGAGAGTGAGATAGAAGGAGCAATGATCAATCACTTTATAGAAGCAGATAAACTACATGTTCCTGTTGTTTCTGATTGGAAATGCCATAACAATTTTTTACAAATGGAAGAACTTTGGTCAAATATGAGAGAAGAAAGTACAAAATTAAAAGATGACTTGGCAAACACAGAATGTGGAAAGAAGTTGGAAGGAAGACTCAAGTCGGAGATTAGTAAAAATGAATTTTTGATGATTACACTTCAGGAATCTGAGAAAACAATTGAAAGCTTGCAAGTGGAGGTGGAAATTCTGAGTCAATCGAAGAGAATTATTGAAGATCAATTTGAAAATTTAAAAATGGTGAAAGAAGATCCCAATACACAGCTTACAGCAGTAGAAGATGAATTAAACAAGGCTAGAGAAAAATTGTCATTTCTAGAGGAGGAATTGGACAATAAAAATATTTTTTGTGAAGAATTAGAGGCCATATGTCTTGATTTACAACTCCAGCTAGAAAGGTAATTTTTTTGTGCTTTTGTTCTGATGGAAAACACATCATTATTAGGGGTTCTCAGTAGTTTGAATTATGTAACTTGCAGCCTGACAAAGAAGGAAATTCTTAAGTATAATTCAGGGGATGAGGAAAAGCAACTTCTAAATGTATGTTCTCATCACCTTATCAATCTATACTTTTATGAATGAGTTATTACGTGTTTCTAAAGTTCCTATAGTTTATCTGTGTAGAATAATCAAATTCTGATGGACTGTTAACAATGTAGCACGCTAATTTAAACTTTTTATTAGATAGACTTCACACTTCACGGTAAGAATCTGATAGATTTGATAGATTCCGTTCGAGTTTGAAAGTTTCATTCTTTTTTTTCTTAAGAGTATATATAGCTGTCGAAGAACAATGGATATCCATTAATGAAACAATGAAAAAACAGACAGATCGTAGAAAAGACGGAAAGGAAGGCATAAAGAGGTGTTTCTGTAAATAGAAAAAACCAAGCATTAAAACTTTATTCGGGGTTGGTTTCTTTTTGCAGCTATGTCATTAAGTAGACAGAATGCTCTCTCTTCTCCTACTTTAGTATAATAAAACCAGAATATTATGAACATATGACATTTTATTCTCAAAAAGAGAACAGATTTATATCACTTAGTAGGGGCGGCCCTAAGGGGGTGCAGAAGGAGCGACCACACAGGGCCCCCAAATTCGGAAGGCCCACAAATTGTGTTTTATATATTAATGTCTGTTATTTTATATGTGAGAGAGGGCTCCCAAATTTTTTTTTACACAGAGCCCCCAATATAAATTGTGCTCTTAGGACCGGCCCTGTCCCGTGTGAAAATATTTTTGTTTTAGGCAATCATTGTTAAATTCCAAATTTTTATCAGTTAGTATCTGTAGCTAATTATTCAGTCTTGCAGAATTTGGAGATTACAGCAGCTTCAGAGAAGTTGGCAGAGTGCCAAGAAACCATCCTAAACCTGGGAAGGCAGTTGCAGGCAATGGCTTCACCAAGAGATGCATCCCTGTTTGATAAGGTCATCTGTACCCCCACTACAATTATCACTATGAACAACCCCAAGAAGAACAAAACCACTCTACTCGACAAAATGCTGGCTGAGGACAATACTGAAACTGGGTATCCTAGGTCTCCCAAAACCAAAGAAGTTATTTGTACCTCAAAGTCTCCCACCGTTGTTGGTGGCGCCTCCTGCTCTGCCTTTGGTCTCAACTGTGCGACAGATTCTCCGGAGAGCTTTCTGAATTCAAACGGGATTAAACATCAAGATGGACAAGTTGTAGTTAATTCCTTGGCCATTATTCCTGGTAAGAGAAAAGGTAGCGGTGGATTGTGGAAAAAGCTATTGTGGAGAAGAAAGAAAGGTAATAGCAAGAAACCACTCTTGTCATATGCTACATAATACTACAATGAAATGTCACTAAAACTATCATTAGGGCTTAGGTTTTTGTTGTATTGGTTGTTTTTTGGGGCAGGGGTGCTCCTTTGGGAGGTTGGAGGAATAGAGAGAGGAGAGCGAGCGAGCATGGTTTTTGTCTCTGTGTTGGGGTAAATATTATTTTGTAATGTATTGGTGAATATAAATGAAGGATTCAGTTTGCAAATTAAGACCAATGGGCCGCTTACATAATACTATCATAATCTACTTAAAAAGATTTTGGGTATATGACTTGTTCGCATTGGTCATTACATTTTGAAATAAACACGTCTCATTTATGTATGTTTTCTGGAAAAAGAATAGCCAATGTTCCGAACCAATCACTGGTCGGAAGGTTGACTGATGACTAGGTGGTGGGAAATTACCTAGTTTACTCAAAATAAAATATCTAAACACTAATTAAATCATATTTTATACTCAAAATTATAATTATATTTTAATAATAATAAGAAATTCAAACAAATTCAAATTAGATAAGATGATCTCTGTGATAAAAAAAATTCTCAAACTATATTATATAAGTAGTAATAAAATTTTACATAAACGTGTAGTATTATATATATGCTTTAGTAATAGTGACAAATTAACATTTATATTAATATTTTTAATGATAAGTACATGTTTATAAATAATTTATAAACTTGCACACACATGTATAAGGATTGATTCATAATCACAGTTATAAATTTATATTTATATTTACAACAAATCATGTCCGTCCAATTACATATATAACGAATAAAATTATCACTCTCTTTAATTTGAGAGAACTAGCACAACTAAAATGTGGATTCAAAATTGACCATTTTGCCTTCAAGGATCAGCACAACTAAAGTGTAGACAGTGACTTCAATATAATACAGCAACTAATAGTCCCTTATACTCTGTTTCAAATTCTAGGAAGAATTAAAACAACCACTTCAAACACGTACACAACAAGAGAGTTTTCCAACATAAATTCACAACCGAAAAACACAATTAATTATATAATCAATCTCTTTCTCTCTCTTGAATTTGTATTTTCAACACACTTTTAGTAGTAAAACAAATATTTGCTAAGTGAATTTTTAGACATAAAACTTTAAAGAGATACAACATTTTAAAATTACATAAAATTGAAAGATAAAATAACGAGAGATTGAAAGACCTTAAAAAAATAACTTTTGTAGTTTTATTATACAAAATTGAAAAAGCTTGAACAATCAAAATAAAAATAAAACAAGGATTTTAAGAGGAGAAAAATATATAGTTTTTTTAATAACATTTGAGGGAACGAGAAGTTTTGGAACCACCATGTGCGTCATACTCCCACATAAGTAGAGTAGGTAGAAGTATAAACCAGAGATTGGTCTTCAAACGAGGAATTGGTTTGAACGACGAAACAGAGAAGTCTGTCACGACAAGGTATCGCCACTCTGTTTATCAAAACAACTCTTCAATAGCCTATAACATGATCTTAACATTTGCCCTCTCCAAAATTTCTCTGTATGTGGATATATATATTCAATGAAAAAGTTATCACTTAAATTTCACTTATCCTATCATTATATTTTATCTCTTATATTTTTCTCATAAGTTTGACAACACGTTCAATTTACAACATTAGGAATGCAAAATTCACCTCTCATTTCTCTTTAATAGCTAACTAACTTTAAAGGATAAGAAAGAAAACAAAAAGTTTCATCCACTTTATAACATAGATATACTTAATTCACGGTTAAAATTATCTAACGGATGACTCCTCCATTTGCTAAACTGAATTGCAAAACTCTCCCTCCAGTTTGTATTATTTTTGTAAAACTTAACCTCTAACTTTTATTTTTGCAAAACACTCCCCACAAGATTTATTAGTTATACAAAACTCTCCCTGCACGATATATTAGTTATGCAAAACTCACCCTCTAACTTTTATTTTTGCAAAACTCTCCCCCTAAGATGTATTAATTATGCAAAATTAACCCTCTAATTTTTTAACACGTGCGCAGTGGAGGGTGAGTTTTGCATAATTAATATATCTTAGAGGAAGAGTTTTGCATAATTAATATATCTTGGAGGAATAGTTTTGCAAAAAAAAGAAGAAGTTAAAGTGTGAGTTTTGCTTAATTAATACAACTTTGAATGAAAGTTTCGCAAAAATAAAAGTTATAGAGTGAGTTTTGCAAAAATGATACAAACTAGAGGGACAATTTTCCAATTCAGTCTACATATATTTTGAACACTTATATATATATATGTATTAAAAATTTATATTATATTATTATATTTTATTTAAGTATCTATGTTATAAATGAAGAGGGGAGGGAGGTGGTTAATTTTGGTTAAACTAATTTAATAAAAATTATCCCAACTTATATTTTAGTCATCCTTATTGTTATTCTCCTACTTTCTTATAGCCTCTTTAATCTTAATTTTATTGTTATTTTTTTATTTTTCATTTCTTGCATGCATCACATGTGTGTCATATGATTACTATAAAATAAAAGACCAAGTTATTTGTAGATAATAATTTAATACTCTATTCCTCTGTCAAAAAATGATTTAATTTGTCTTTTTTAGTTAAATTGATCATTTTTAAATATTTATATTATTTTTTAGTAAATATAAGTGAAAAAGCTATAACTATGAGAAATTACGTCAAATTTACTATTACATTCAAATTTCATAAGTTTAAAATATAAATAAATATATTTAATTAATAATTTTAAAATTAATTAATTTGATCAAAAAAGTTAAACCAAATCAATTTTTCAGCGAAAGAAATAATACGTAAAAATCGATAAATACTATTTGACCGGTAAAAAAGATGCCGCAGTGCAAAGCCTAAACATGACCCGACCCGTTGTCATCCTAGTTTGATGATGGATTGTCATGGTTCCCCCCAAAATTTAGTCACTATAGACCTTCTAAATTTTCTTCCAACCACAAATCACCCACCGTATCATTAGTATCTTTGCATTGAATTGTCAAAAACATAATGGCAAAATTAACATTTAAATTGTTGAACTTGTCGTATTTTGTGTATTAAGTCATTGAACTTTTAATTTATTCAATTGGATCATCAAACTAATTAAAAAAAATTAATCGAGTTATTCCGTCAAATTAATTGCACGAAAGTTATATTTACTCCCGCTGTGGTATTTTTTTTTTAATTCAAAAATGACGTGGAAAAGTCATATGGCTTGTGCGATTTTTTTACACCACTGAACTTGTCGTGTTTTGTGCATTAAGTCACTGAACTTTTAATTTTTTCAATTGAACCATCAACCTAATTAAATTTTTTTAATTAGGTCACTTTGTTAAAATCAACTGACAGCATTAATTTTTAATCAAATGTGTTTTTTTTTAAATAGGGAATGACGTGAAAATGACAATTATTTATGCTGTAACTAAAACACATGCAAATTGCATGCGACTTCTTTCTTCTCCCACCTCCACCATGGCCGTCGTAGCTCAGTCAAATATGGTTTTTCGACAACCAAGTTCTTCAATTGAGATACTCTATCACATACAACGATTGAAATCTTCCTCTCTTAGTACATTGATTTTCCAACTTGCCACCACCTTTTTTGAAATTTTGTTTTATATTTTTTGTAATTTTAATTTTTTAATTTTGTTTTAAATTCTTTTAAATAATTTTAGTTATATACATTTTATTTTGAATTAATAACATAGTAATAAAAAAAAACATGTCAATTTTGAAATAATAAAAAAAGTCGCACAAGTCACATGACTTTCCACGTCATTTATGAATTAATAGAAAAATGTCACGTTTAAAATAAAAGTAACTTATGTTCAATTAATTTGACGGAATGACTTGATTATATTTTTTAATTAATTTGATGGTCCAATTAAAGAAATTAAAAGTTCAACGGTTTAATACACAAAATATGACAAGTTTATAATAGTGTAAAAAAGTTGCACAAATCACGTGGTTTTTCTATATTATTTTTGAATTAATAAAAAAATATTATGTTAAAAATAAAGATAATTTCGTTTAATTAATTTGATAAAATAATTTGATTAATTTTTATTAATTAATTTAATGAAAAGAAATTAAAAGTTCAATGAAACGTTATCTCCTTCTTTCTCAGGAAAAAGGAAGCAAAATTGAACAACACCCCACCAGAATTCAAATTCTAGGGCTTCAAACCTGTCTCGTCAAATCCCACGGTTGCATACATAATCTTTCACATGGCCTCCATTACAAAATCGAGCTCCAGCTATTCTGCCGGTCGTGTCGCCATCGAAAGCGTCACCACCAGCGTTCGCCTCCACAATCACATCAGAACCTCCTGATAGCTTGTCGGTAAACTCCCTTAAACTTACCTTATCAACGGATGACGCCTAGCTTCGTATTGTTATATAGATCACCGATCTTTGAACTGTTGTTGTTTTCCATATATGTTCACGTGTCTGTGTGTATATACAACACACACAAACACACAAAGGGTTAAATGATGTGATATTTAATTTTTTAATAATATTTTATGACATAACCAATTATGATGTATCTAACCAATGTGATGATGTCACAAATACTATTTGTGACCAAAATTACGCAAATTTTTTTTTGAAGGTAGGCAGTGTCACGATTAAAGAAAAAATATATAAAAATAAATAAAGAAAATAAATAAAAAAATACCATATGTATTTCGGTCTACATAAAAGTCACTCCAAAAGCACATGCAACTAAGATTTGTTTTTATTTTTTTGGTAATGGAAGGAGAGGTGTTCGGTTCCATTTCATTGTTTTACCTTTTACTTTTGGGTTGTGTATGTTATATGGATGGGTGTATACTCCCTAAGTGCTAAAAGTTCTCAAACATTAAAAATATAATTTTGTTCCATCTAACTTAACATTTATAATGTTTGTGAATTTTGCAAATTAGGTTCTTTTTGTGGTACTTAGCGAGTATACGCCCATCCCATCGTATAATGTACACATCCAAAAAGTTGTTAGTTTGGTAATGAATGTCAGGATAATAAAATTATAATAATAAACTTGAGTGCAATGTGCAATTTTATACTATTATCAATAAAATGACTCTTTTTTTGGTGTTTTTTTTTTCATATGAAATTCTTTTGTGGAATAGAGGGAGTATAATTTTTTTTAGGAGTGGGCACAATATTTTTTTTACGCATATTCATATGTTAACAAATAACTCTACTGTCCATTCTCAGATTCATTGGATGCAGTTTTTAAAATGAAATTGTTGCACGCACCATTGCCATTGTGGTGCGTAGGGAAATAAACCTGGATTTATCCGTAGTCACCATAATGATTAGTAGTAGTATTTATCGTCCGTTCCATAATGGTGCGAACGGAGATATTTTTCTTAAATCGTGTCTGTTGAATCATATAATAGACGGTACGAGATGGGTTGGCTATTAAACATCCATAGCCAACTTTTGATACACACACACATAACATAACCTTTCTCTTGTGTTAGATAAAAATGGATGTGTTGCTTTATCAACTTACGAGCATTTTGTGTTTGGATAAATTTTTTGCTGTTGTAGTGAAATGCACAAGAATTTAATGCATAAACTCAAGTGCTGGACATGGACGTAACCAGCCCTTATAGCCTGCCAGCTTGTTTAATCTTTCCTTTTGTTTTCTCTTAAGCATGGTATGTGAGATAGCTGAGACATATAATTGATTCTAATTTTAATTAGTTCAAATTCTAGCTAATAATTAAAGCAAACTATAGTTATTGTAGTGCTGTACTGGAGACTTGAGCATGCAGCTCAAACAAAAACTAACCAAAGCAGGAAGTTATGTCAAAGATTTGGCCTATTTCCAGAAAGAGGAAAATAATTGACAATGAGGTCTAGGCCTGTTGTAATTAGATATAGGTTAAATCATGATGCTGTTTGGTGCACTTTTGGCCTTTGGGCACAAACTACGCCCACATGCGCAGTTTCTACAAATTGTGGAATTACAGCTCGTTGTTGCAGTTCAAATTCGATTCGCTAAATTCTGAAACCATTCTTGTGACTAACTTCTTGTGGCAGGGTGGCAGGAATGGGAAAGTATCACCTCGGTAATTGGAGCAATGTTTAATGAAGCTATCCTAGGTAAGTGGCTTTTGTGTTTTGAGTGGGAAGGCGAGAGTTTGGGGAAACTTGTGGTGGTGAGTCAGTTTGAATTGGTCCAGGTGGTTGGCATACAATATTGGGTAAGTTGCTTTTTGATACTGAGGTGTGGAAAGGCATAGCCAAGGATTGGGAAAAATTTGAGCACACAAGGCTTGTGGTGGGGATGATACGCGAGACTGGTTTTGGCTTTACCCATGGATGCAGGAGGAGTGAGTGCGTCTTTGGTGGATGGTAGAAGAGCTTGGGATCAATTTCTAACATTGGATGATCTTTGGAAGAGGAATAAATTTATTGTGAGGATGTGTCTTCATGATTGAGAGGTTGTTGACCATTTGTTAATTCATTGTGATATTGCTCTTGTGGTGTGTGGACTTCCCTTTGGTGGATATATAATGGGGTGATGTCGAGATCGATGGTGGACTTTTAAAGGCTTGGGAGAGTGAAAGTGGGGAGGAGTTTAAGGAAGGCTGGGCCGGGCCGTTGAGCAAAGATATCATTTAATCTTACAAATCAAAATTCCATATGAAAATGACGAAATAAGGGAATGTGAAGGCAACGATTGGATGCTTGTTGTTTTGGACGGAAAAGAAAAGTATAGAAAACCTACATTAGAACAAAAAAGAAAAGAATAGAAAACCTGTAAGTTTTCTTTTATCTTGTTACTGAGTTTATAAAGGAAAAATAAAGAAACTTAAGCTTTACATTTAGATTACTATTTTCCTCTTATATTAATTTTGTTTTGTTTGTGCTGTGAAGTGTATAATAGGAATTATAAAAGATTTGCTTGTGTTATTTAGTTTTTTGTCCAAATCTGTCCATTTTTGGTCAGAAAACTTTGGTAAAGAAAGTGGTCAGTTTTTCAGTCCTTTTTTTCTTCTTTTCCGTATACGAGGGAGATTGAGATGGGAGAGGGTTGGTGAAAGATGATTTGAAAAGGTGAGTGTGATTTGGAGGGCAGGTAGTAAGACAACAAAGAGGAGGTAAGCATATTAAGAGAGAACATTAAGAGGGAAATGAGTGAATTGGTAAGCAAAGCACAATATATACTTGACATAAAACCATGTCGCTTTGTACAAAAATACTATATGCATATTAATAATGCAGTACTGGTGTCTACTCATTCTATGCCACCTAAGAACCGCACCTGCAATTTGCTGTTAGCACCGCATCCTCACTTCAAACTTGTGGCACAGATTGATTGTTTTGATTTTTGGCCTATGAAGCATGGAAACTCTCCCTAAATCATGTATCCATTCAAAAACGTTTCGTAAACTGAAACTCTAAGAAACCTTGTCAAAATTCTCAATTGTTATTTTGAATTTCTTTACACACACACACACACTAAAGCAAGAAGGGAGAAACTTTACTTTGAGAAAGAAGGTGCTTGTTGCGTCTTTATTAATAACTTTAATAAGTAAGCTGGTTCAGAATACACACACACACACACACACACACACACACACACACACATACAGAGAGAGAGAGTCACACACAAACGCACAACTTGGAATTTGGTGGAAATGATGGGGTCTGGTCTGCAACTTGGATATAATCAAATCACACGGGTTCAATGTTTATTTATTTGTTTTGAAAAAATGGGTGGTCATGAAGGAGTGTGGTTAAAACGTAGTGGTGACAAATGATACTAAATAGCATTTTGCTCAGCCCTAACATCTGGAATGGAATGTTTTTAACATATTGTTCTGATGTTAGAAAGTTTTATGCTGGTTTTTTATAATGCAAAGCTTCTAGAGTATTAGAGTTTGCAAGGCGAAAGTAAGACTGAAGTCATTACTCAATATAGACGGGTGGGGTTGCCAATTAATGTTGGCCTAGTTTATGAGTCATATTTTATATCATTGTCAAAATAGTAGCTGCTATATGTGTGAACAATAATTGTTTTTAGATCTGCTTGTTGTTAACATGTTGTTTGTCACTTCATGATACCCTCCACCAAAATAGGGTAAGAAAAAGAAGTAGAGGAAGAAGAATAAACTTTACTTATATAAAGTTAAATATATTTTGTTGCTTGTCATTTTTGAAATTCGATTATGTTAGCTAATTGGGCTTTCCACATGGTCCACTTAATGGAGAGGTAACGGATATTTCAAAAGCAAGCACCTTTCATGATCTCTCCCCCACCAACCCAAAAAAGAAAGAAAAAAGAAAAAAAAAGAAAGAGGCCCAAACCCAACTTATTTATTTTTGCCTAATCCAGTTCAGTCTAAACCTAAGTATAGGCATCAGCATTGTTAAATTTGAGCATATATACTCATCTATAGTGAGGCGAGAAGAAAAAGTATTTCTCTTCACCTCTCCTCCCCCCCCCAAACAATTTTTTTTTTCACATTCTAGGGTTTCAAATCTGCCACACCAAATCCTGTACATCTACACTTGAATTTGTATGAGTCTGATCTTCCAGTGGACCGAGTAGACTCCACATAAGGTCAAAAGCTTTGCAACTGCAGATTGGAGCCTCCTGATGGAGCCTTCCGATGTCCCCGCAGTACTAAATTTTTCCTTCATTCATGACCGTAGATTTCTTACTTTATTCAGATCATGATCTTAACTGCAAATTTAACTTGTTTCTGTGGATAGAAATCTTTATCAGTGTCTTTGTATATCTCGTTTTAATTGTTATATGTATTTAAATAATTTTCTTTTTCGTAAAGAATATAGTGGGTTAGGGAGAGAATAAATGACTGGTTTATTGTAAATTAAAGCGGCAATTTAATTAGTGTTAGTAGTGATACTGAAAGGCCAGAGGATTTAATAACTGTGTTAACTCTGTGTGTGTGTGTGTCTGTGTGTGTGTGTATTTATGCATATACATACATTAGTATGTGCACTATCCTAAGTACCTACACTAACCAGAGAATTCTGTGAGTATTGGATGAATAAATGCCAATGAGACAGTCCTCTGTACTTGAATGTGTATGCACTTCGAAATGGTGATGCTCATTGCAATATTTTCTAGTCCAGGAAAGGGTAGAAAAGAATAGCAACAAGAAACTAAAGAATTGGAAACATGGAATAAATTAAAAACTTTCACTATTTGAGACAAATTGGTAATAATGTGGACAACCGGTGTTTGATTCATTTATTGGAAAAATGATGTTTATGGTGAAGGAAATATTGACTGGAGTTGGACTATAGGGATGACACTGTCTTGGTTACTAGATGAAATTTGTGCTTCAAATCTATTTTCATATGATGTAGGGGATGACTTTTAGAAATGTGAAAAAACGATGCTTCAATTGGTTTTAAGTATGCAAAGTTCATGAGGGTTACATTTTACGAGGTGGAGGAATGATTGAAGCCAATGGATGGAAAGGGTTCATATTGGTTTTGAAAAGTGACATTTTATTTCAATGTCCAAAAATTAGTTGCTAAATGTACTTGATAGTAACTCTATTTGGTTTGCTTGTGGTTGATAAAGGCCAGAATTGAATTATCATGATTCGGGATTGTGATTGCATAAAATATAAATTTATTATGCCTTAATTTGTTGAAGGAATATATTGCAAGTTAAGTCAGACATATTCATGCTTAATCATGTGTCCTTGTAAAAGCGATAATGCATATTTATTTTCTACTCACATTCTTTCATTTTTTTTACTTTTTATCTGCTGAATATGCTGAACTTGTGTCAATTTAACACAGAGTGAAGGATTGCAAGAAAGATGTCCTGCACCTTCAGAGATTTCTTTAGTTATCGACTCTTTAAAAATACAAGTTGCTTCAGACCGTTGTGTTCATATAAAGGTACTCTCTTACCTGTATTGTTGCACGAATCAATTAAGCTAGTGTAATTACTAATCATGTCACATGATACGATGTTAACCTTATAGTTTTAATTTTTTCTTTTAAGAGAAAAATGGAAGAGAATTGGCAGAAGATGATTGAAGTCACCAACAATCTTTTCAGGTCCTCACAAGAAAGAAGATACCTCAAGTGTACTAACACTGATATGATTGTTGATGTATTGACAAAGAGGCAGAATGACGCAATTGATATGCTAAATGGTAAAAGTATCGGGGAAAATGACAAAAACATTTCCCAAGATGTTGCACATCGCTCTGCAGTAATTCTTTTAGGATCTAGTATTGCAGTGAAGAATGCTGCTCGGCCCATCAAGCTTACAGAAGTGAAAAGATTACCACCTTATATGACATGGACTTTCTTGGATAGGTAAGGTTTTCGTGTGTGGATAAGAGTTTGAGTCTTGATATTTTGTTTGTGGCTTATTATGCGTATAATTTTCTTTTCCAATAATTATTTACTTTTCACTTGCCTGTATAAGGTAATTATTTTACCATCAAAAGTTGAACTCAGACATGATTTCATCTATAAACATGATGGGTATTGTGAAAATCGTGATTGATTCCTCGTTGCTTGTCTTTTTTCTAAAAACTAAATTCCTTCTCGCTTGTGATATATTATATCTTAATGTCAGGGTGATCACTCAAGTTCATTTTAATCCTAACTGCCTGCATTGCCTTTGGATTTAGGAACTACTATTAGACAAGGTTTTGAGGCCTTAATTTCTGTTATCATATGGTGTCAAGTACATGCTCATAGCCCTGATCCATTGGGCTATATTACCTCTGGCATCTTGGTTTCCTTTTCCCTTTCCCTTTTGATATTAATCTTGAATGTGGAATTGCTACTCAATCAACACCTTACTCCTCTAGAGTTGTGGGCCTCGCCTCCTCTTAGTCTTATATTAAATAAATACCAAAAAAGAATCTCTTAATCAACTGAGATGTCAAAGTTGGATCTTAGCTAATTGTGTCGACCTAGATCTCATAGATGAGGTTCCTTCTTGTTAAATGTTATAATTACTCTATGTTATAATGGATAAAATTGCAGAGTAAAGTGGAAGAAAAATGATTTTTGTTACGCTTAATAGTGCAGTCCCATCATTTGCAGCGTGTGAATCGGCCTCACTTGGTGTTTATGATGTAGGTTCCAATGGCTATTTATGTAACAGCTGCTGGCCAAAGCAAGTAAATTCAACTTGCAGAGTTCATATTTTTCATTTTCTGCATAATTTGAAATTCTATTTCTCATTCATGTAAAAGTTATGTTTTCATACACATAATTATGTTTTGCATTCTATATCGAAATTATGGGAGATATTACAGATTTCAACATGGATTTGATGCAGAAATCAAAAAATGCGTGAAGATAAATCTGTTGGTCAAAGGAGAATTTATTATGATAAAAGTTGGGGTGAAACTTTAGTTGCCAGTGACAGTGACGAAGAAGCAATTGATGAAGATGAGGAAAAGAAAGAATTTGTAGATTCTGAAGATTACATTCTCCGGTCGGTATAGTTAACTTGTTAGATGCTTTCGTGCAATCTACACATTATTTTTGTTCTTTGTCACTTATACCTGAAGTCTGAATAGTAGCTTTACTGCATAAATTGCACGTCTCTTGCATACACAAGTGTGATATTATGTATATTGAACGGGAGAAAAAATCTGACATTTTTTACTGTTGCTTAGTGATTGGATCCCTCTCTCTCTTATTCTTTTCTTTTCTTTTCTTTCTCTTTTTCTTCATAGCAAAGTCTGAGGTTTAGCTGTTTCATTTTCAGGATATTGTCTCATATGCATTTTGTTTATATTTCTAGCGCATGACAGCATTATACCTTTTAGACGGAAAAAATTGAACTGACAAAATATTTCATAGGTCGTTTACTCATTCTCTCTTTCTCTCTTTCCTCCTATCTTTGAAAAAAGGAAAACAAGGAGAATAAAATTAGAAACAAATCAGGATTCTTTCTTACCTCCTACAAATGTTGGAAGTGTGTTTTGTTTAAGCTTGGATGGGTTGACTTCCATTTGTCAATTAATGTATCTTTTCTTTTAGTTTTCCCATGTGGCCACGATGAAACTACTTATCAAAAAATAACTAAATAATTTGAGACCTTGATGAAAGTAAAAAAAAATTTCGTGCTCCCTTTGCTTTATTTTTTTGATCTGTGTTAAGGTTTTGCTTCTACAGAATTTATCTTCTTCCCTCTCTTGTTCTGAAACTTAGCTCAGAGTTGACACATTCTTCCGTGCATTAAAAGAAAATATTACATTAAACTTCATCTTAGAGGTGAAGAGAGCCCCACAGAACTTATTTTTTCAAGGGATATCTATATTTGAAAACAAAATAGACCCTTGGAGATCATAACCTATGGAAGTTTACCTATCTTCAGCGCGTTGACATCATAACCTATGGAAGTTTACCTATCTTCAGGCGTTGACATGTCACAGTGTCTCAGATAGAGGTACTGGATATTGCTTATGAATTTTGTGCATGAGAAAGTTATCTTTGTTTTTTTGTTTGAAAAATTGATGTTTGCTTGAATATTGCCTAAATAAATAATAAGCTGTCTTTTGTAAATAAAAGAGTTCTCCTTTCTTTATATTTCACAAAGTAAATGATATTCTTTTTAGGACAGAGGGAGTATATATAGTCTTATTATACAGTCATTCTTACGGTGTCTTCATATATGTATTTTACTAGAATGACCATCAACAAAGTTGGCCTATCTGATGCTGTTTTGGATGTACTGGCACAACATTTCTCTAGGAAACAATGTGAAGTCAAGGTACACATCTAACTGGAATGAGATTTCTCCGGGATGTTTTGGTGGATGTTTCTGATTCTATTTATTATCTAATAAAAACTGGTCATAGTGTAAGCTTAGGTCCAGCTGTTTCCCATTTGTTTACTGCTGGCTTTACAGTGATATGAACAACAATGAACCATCTTATACAGGCAAGATATGAAGTTCTTACTAACAGAGAGAATGCTGCTGGAGGCTCTCAAAATGGGCACATAGAAGCGATTTCAAGTTCGTTGCTTGATAAAGATCTCGATGCAGCTCTGCATTCGTTTGACAATCTATTTTGTCGTCGATGTTTTGTAAATACTCATGTACTTTTTCATACATTTTTTGTTTGGCTTCAGTCTTCCATAATTAACTTTTTGTTGCTTTTTTTTATATATTCAATGGCAGGTATTTAACTGTGGACTACATGGATGTTCAGAGGAACGTATCTTTCCTGTAAGTTTGTTTCATTGTTTTATTAAAGTTTACAGTTCTCTGGGCACCTCTATCTTATTTAGTTCTTCAATTAGGCTGAGAAACAACTTCCATGGAGCTGCCCAGATGAGGGAAACATACCATGTGGCTTGCACTGTTATCGCCTGGTAAGTTGGTAACTAGTTTCACTTTTAGACACATTAGGAATCAATACAATTCCCTGGATCACATTTTAGATTCTACATGGGCTACCTTAATACACATTCTTCTAAAAAGTGCAAGGTGGACCTAAGCAGCAGAGAGCTTGGGCACTGTAGGGTGGGGCCTATGCTTTTTCCTAGGTGTTGTAATTTATTATTATTTTTGTGTTTGTAATAAAATTAAGGCTATTCTTTTGTCTGTATAGTAAAAAACTAAAAATTAATGCATTATTAAACACAAATACACATAAAAACATATGAATGATATACTATGGCTTCCTATCTTCCAGTCTTTTGTCAATTGACTTAGGTGGTTTGCTATGCTTTGTTTGGTTAGTTAGAGCCTTGGAGGTTCATTTAAGGTTTTTTCTTTAAATTGAAGAGAGGGTAAAAATGTAAAATAGAATTACAAGAATAAAACAGGAAACTGCAAATCCCATCAAGACCGCCAAGGCGTCCACGTAGGCCCGCCTATTTTCTCTCTATGTTTTTGGCTGCCTAGCACCTAGTCGCTGAGGTTGGGCAGTGCTCAGCCGCCTAGACGAGTGCCTAGCCTGCTTTTTAGAACCTGTTAATAAGTATCTGTTTTGCTGAATCTCAGCTATCAAAAAGCCAATCTGCTGTTCCGTCATTAAGTAGGGGAAAGCCTGGTCAAATTGAAAGTACCACATCAAATGCAAGAGATGTATCAGAAAGCAGCAACTCAGAGAGTAGACCCATACTTGAATCGACTTCGAGTCACCCCTCAGCATCACCAACCATGACTAAGCTTGTTGAGAAGCGTGGAATTCATAAGAGGAACAGCAAGCAAATTGCTGAGCATGGTGTAGTTAACATGAGGAAAAGAAAGAAGAAATTGATAACTTCTTATTCTGATTCTCTTCCCAGTATATCCTGGAAAGCTATGGACAAGGCTCTTTATAGAAAAGGCGTGGAGATTTTTGGCAGGAACAGGTCAGTGACTTCAGATAGTTTTTGTTAAATTCAGTTGGAAATTTAGGATTCATAATATTTATTTTTTCTTAAAAATATCTGTGTTTTTTATAGCAAGTTGGAATTAATGTAAATATGCGTGCTTTGTTATGCAATACTTTTTTACTCCATATAACTTGTTTAGATATACTTTGTTCTTGACCGGTGATAATCCATTTATTCTGAAATATTTTATTTTATTGCCATATATATATTCTGATAAGATTTTATTGCTATACATGTGTGCATGTACACGTGTTTAAACACTATTACATTAGCTGTGATTGCTTCAATTATTGACCCCAGTGGTTTCTTATTCCCAACTTTCTCTTCACATCTTAACTAATTCAATATCTTAAACAATTGTAAATAGTGTGCTGCATTCTTCCAATTCATTTATTCACTATTGAGGGTTCGCCATTGCAGTTGCTTAATAGTCAGGAATCTGATGCACGATACGAAGACATGTTCGGAAGTATTTGAATTCATTAATTGTTCAGAGAATAACCTATTCTCTGAAGCAGGAAACGGTCTGGATTCTTTGACTGAAGGCTGTTCCATGGGTGATGGTAATGAAAATATGGTCAGTACATTTTTAGAGGCTCTGTTTCTTATAAATTAGTTCATCTATATTAGTATCTTAATTAATTAGTTTTGGCGGTGAAATACATTAGGGTACTCAACTGAGAAGAAGATCAAGATTTTTTCGGAGGAGAGGTAGAGTTCGCCGCTTAAAGTATACATCAAAATCTACTGGTTACCACTCCTTTAGGAAACGGATTTCTGAGGATAAGGATAGTCATCATTATAACCCATGTGGGTGTCAATCTGCCTGTGGGAAAGAGTGTTTTTGCTTTTTGAATAAAACTTACTGTGAGAAGTACTGTGGGTAAGTCATTGGTTTCTTCACAACAATTTTTCTATTCCCTCCTTTTCTAATCCTAATTAATTGAGTTGTTAAAAGTTTAATGATATATTCTAGTTGTGTAATCTTTATCTTAACCTTTTTTCTTGTGTGTGGGGGAGGGGGATACTGATCTATATGTATTTTGGAATGGAAATGCTATTTGAATGATATATACTCCTTTAGATGTCCAAGGAGTTGCAAAAATCGATTTCGTGGCTGTCATTGCACCAAAAGTCAGTGTCGTAGTCGACAATGTCCATGTTATGCTGCAAGTAGAGAATGTGATCCTGATGTTTGCCGAAATTGCTGGATCAGGTAACATGTTATTGTTGATTTGGATCTTTTGGTTTTACTACTACATTATGTTCCATGATTTTTGTTGGTTTTGCAGATCTTGCATCATGTGCATTTAGAAGAGTTAGCCGATTTTAATTATCGAGTCTTTTGATGACTGAATTTGAAAACTATAAATGAAGATGGAAGCAGTTCTGCACACTTGTGTTCTCATAAAATGTGATCTTATTCTTACCAATATATCTGATTGGAAATTTGGAATAGCTGGAACCTAAATGGCTTATACTTGTTGTGTAAGCTGTTTGGGGTTTGCTGAAACTAAAATGTAATAGAAGGTTTAGAATCAATAAGTTGATAGGCTATTTATCTATTAAAAAAAAGGTTTGATAGGCAAAAATACTAGAAGCTGGCCTTATCCAACTTCTCAATTTTATTTTATTTTTATGTTGCTTTAAGTTGGTCCAACAAGTTATCCCCTAACAACTCACCTTATTTTTTCTTTTTATCCAATAAAAACTATAAGGTGATAAAATAAGTTGACCCATATGGGCTCGCACAAAAAAGAGAAATTGAATAGTTATATAAAAGATGCCAATAACTTGAATAATTATGCAGTTATGCATTTCAGACCTAAGGAGGATAAGCACTTAAAAATTAAAAAATATAAATCACAACAAAGAACCTAAGAAGTTAGAAGTAGGAAAGAAGAGGTAGGCAACAGCTAGTTTTTAAGAGCTTCAGTGATTTGTATTGGGGAAAGCTTCCAAATTAGATTCAGCAGTGTCCTAATTTTAGGAAAGAATGATGAATATTTTCTATATAAAAGATATATGGTAACTAATATATTTGAACTTCTGACATTTTACTTCCTCTACAATGGGAGATACTCCCTCCGTTCCAAATAAGATTAATATCGACTTTTTAAAGTCAATTTGAGCTTTTTTCAATTTCAAAATTACAATTAAAAAAATTGTAAACGATCTAAATAGTACTAACATTTATTGTTATCAAAGTTGGATGAATCACATCAGTTTTAACTTTGAAAATATCTTGTAGTGACTTTAAAAGTCAAACTTGATCTTATATTTTGGAACAAAAGGAGTATTACACTTTTTTGTGTTAACTCGTCTACAGAGATTGGTACTTTTTAAACATTTATTGGTACATTTTCATGAATTTTGTCTTTTTCTTCTATTCTTACCTAATCTTTGAATTCGGCTTTGCAGTTGCGGTGATGGCACTCTTGGAGTTCCTCAGCAAAAAGGTGATAATTATGAATGCAGGAATATGAAGCTTCTTCTAAAGCAACAACAAAAGGTAATTATGTTATGCTGTATGTTTCTTTTTATTAATTTTATTCAAGTTCTTGGCTAATCCTTTACGAAAATAAATGAATGTATCATAGGAAGAGTAATTTTATGCAACCACATATATGTATTATGTACATACATACATATATATATGTTGCTGGAATTTATGGTAATGTCTTTTAGCATCCATTATTGTATAGGTATTGCTTGGGAGATCTGATGTATCTGGCTGGGGAGTTTTCTTGAGGGTAATGTCTATATATTATGTTGTTTTATGTCCTGTTTTTTCTTTTTCTTGCCATTACTCATTTTTAGTCACTCCCCAGAATAGTGTTGAGAAAAATGAATATATCGGCGAGTACACCGGAGAGCTGGTATCGCAACATGAAGCAGACAAGCGTGGCAAGATATATGATCGTGTAAATTCTTCATATCTCTTCAACCTGAATAATCAGGTAAAATACTGAGAAAGACCTGAGTTTTTTAATTTGGATTTAACTCCTAAATTTTGAGTTTTAGACTTGTGGATTAAACTTTAAGTTCTGTATTTTTTATTTTCTTGTGCAGTATGTTCTTGATGCTTTTCGGAAAGGGGACAAATTGAAGTTTGCCAACCATTCTTTTGACCCAAATTGCTACGCAAAGGTAAACTGTTTAGCTTCCTTCAAGCCCCAATTGTTGTCCAAGCATCTGATTTATGCCTTAGTTTTTGATCGAGGATGTGAATATATCACTACTATGTACTGTCGCAATATAAAGTTGATGAAAATATGATTATATTCTAGGGTCAACATATTGTTAGTCAAGTCTCATCTAAAAGCTTAAGTTGTTATCGAGAGGCCCCAACAATGCATATCATGCTAACATTGATCATTTAGCCGATCACTTTGTAGATGCATGTAACCACGATTTTTGGCAGGTTCTAATGGTGGCTGGGGATCACAGGGTGGGCATATTTGCAAAACAACGGATTTGTGATGGGGAAGAAATCTTTTATAATTATGGTTATGACGATGACACAGCACCTGATTGGATAAAGAAGCTCCGGGCCTCTGGTTCCAAAAAAGACTAGCATACGTCTTCCTCTCAAGTGGTCGAGCTAAAAAGATTGCTTGATCAAGCTTTTCTTTTTCTTTTTTTGACATTTTTCCCCCGGATAGAAAATCATTACCCTCGTTCATCTTGAAGGTGATCCTTAGTCCTTTTGTTGCTAGAGAGGCCCATTGGCCAAACTCCATTGAGAACTTGCTGCTTTGTTTTATCATCTTTTATCGTTCCAAAAATCTGATGAGCAAATTCACAACAGCGGGGAAGCTTAGTGAATTTATGCTCTCTTATCATCAACAACTCATTTAATCTTATTGACCGAAGGACAAGTCATGGATAAAAAGACTTCTATGGAACGTTTTTCATAGTTACGCTTTGATTATTATTTTCAAGTTCTATCATATATGTTGCATTAATAATAATAGTAATAATAATAATTATTATTATTTAAATTTAATTTTATGTTTAATATCAATATCTCTTGTGTGGATTCTGCCTCTTTCCCTATTAGCCCTACAAATCTGCATTGTTTGGTGGAAGCAATTGTGAGAGAGAAGGAAGACATTACCATTAATAAAAGTGAACAAGTCTCTGGGAAACCAATCATGTACTATGAGGAGCATCGCGTGACCCACCGCGTGAAAAAGAAACCTACTCCCACAAAATAAAAGCTTTTTTTTTTTTTTTATTATTATTGATCGATTGATTTTGGCTACTTGTTTTCCCTTTTAGGCTAAAAGTTGAAAGAATTTCAATTATTTTTTCTTGTGATAATTTGGTCAATGACCGAGTCTTGTAGTAAAAACTGCTACTTGAATTAGTGGGGAGGGAGGCAAATTAATTACCATGTTCCTCTAATGGATGTTTTAGTTATTGACAAGGTTGTCCAAAACTAATATTTGAAACGTATTTTAAAAACGGTCGACTTTATTACAAAAGTTAATAATTTTTTTTTTTGTCTTAGGATAGAAGGAATATAATTTTAAGATGACAATTAAAAACACTTTTTTTTTAATGATTATATAATTAATTTTAAATTACAACGGATCGTTTATTTATGTTAGGACCAAAAAAGTTGAGAGTTAGTATCAAATTTATATAATTTATGCAATTATATATCCCAACAAACTACAGCATCCGAACTTCCTCGCACCATTCATATAATCGAAATGAATTAACAATTTATAACATATACGAACGAACTTAGCTATTAGAAGTACTAATCTTTTGTTTTGACGGCACTCACTGTTTAGCGAGTTGCGGTATTGGGACATCTGTCATATGTCTTATGTATTGTGAGTCAAGCCTCTACTAATTTTTCCTGTTTAGCACTAATAAACAATCGGAGCTGTGATTCTCTCTCTCCTCCTCGATTAAAGACACAAACTTTTTACTCTCTGTTTGTTTCTCTCTCTACCTTGAAGGATGCGATGAGACTACTCAAATAAATTTGAGCTCTTCTCTCTTCTCTCTCTCTCTCTCTGCAGCTCTGAATCTCCTTCCAGTAGGTACTATTACCATGTTTACATGTTTTGGGGAGAAGCGTATGAGCCGATGCAGAGCTACTAAAAATTGGTACCTTTTTTTGTTTGTTCTACTTGCTGTTTTCGTCATCACTTCTACTGCTTGTTCTGATGGCAATTGCCAGGTTCCATTCTCTCTCTCTCTCTCTCTCTCTTGAAAATTTTCATGTAATTGTGATGAGATCCGTGTAGATTCTTCACTTTCCTAATTTGAATTTCAACTGAATCTCTCGAGAATTACCATTACACAGCTTTTAGACTCGTGTTCAGCTGCCAGCGATTGTGGACCTGGCCTCTACTGTGGCAATTGCCCTGCAATGGGTAAAACTCAGCCCGTCTGCACTAGAGGACAAGCTATTGTACCCACTTCGATTGTAAGTTTCTTACCTTGTTTAACTGTTTGTTGATCTTTTTAAATTCTTTAGAATTTCTTGACTTATATCTTGTTTCACTCACATTCTCGTAACGGGCATGTTCTATTTGTTATTTTTTTTGCACATTGTGATGGTGGCAGGTCAATGGTTTGCCTTTCAACAAGTATTCGTGGCTGGTGACCCACAATGCGTTTTCGATTGTGGATGCACCATTATTGACAGGTGCTCAGAGGATTACATTTTACAATCAAGAAGACACTGTCACTAACCAATTGAGAGTATGCCATTGCAGTATTCTTAATTAACTTCTGATTTTACTCATTGCTTTCGTTAATTCTATGTTTTTGTTTGTTGGGTCTTGTTTAGAATGGAGTGAGGGGATTGATGTTGGATATGTATGACTTCGAGAATGATATCTGGCTCTGCCATTCGCTTCGCGGGCAGTGTTTCAACTTCACCGCCTTTGTATTCTCTACGATCCTCCTTCGTGTATTTAGTGTTTGAATTTATGTGGCCCAGTCTAGTTATTTTGTGCATTGTATATTTTCAGCAACCTGCAATTAACACATTGAGGGAAGTTGAAGCATTTTTGACGCAGAATCCATCTGAGATTGTGACCATTATAATTGAGGACTATGTACATACCCAAAAAGGGTTGACGAGGGTGTTTACAGATGCTGGGTTGGACAAGTACTGGTTTCCAGTTTCCAAGATGCCGAAGAAGGGTGGGGATTGGCCAACTGTGACAAAAATGGTCCAAGAGAATCATCGGTTATTAGTTTTCACTTCTGACTCTTCAAAGGAAGCAGGGGAAGGAATTGCTTACCAGTGGAGGTACATGGTGGAAAATGAGCGTAAGTGTTATAAATTTGTGATGTAATTTGTATGTGTAGTGTGAGATTTCTTCATTCACCAGCAACCTTGTATTCTAATTGGTTTCAGCTGGAGATGGTGGAGTGGTACAAGGCTCCTGCCGAAACAGGAAGGAATCGAAGCCGCTTAATTCAAAAAGCGCTTCTCTTTTTCTACAGAATTACTTCCCAACCATTCCAGTTCAGTCTGAAGCTTGCAAAGAGCATTCAACTCCGCTTGTTAATTTGGTTGGAACCTGTTATAAATCAGCAGGAAATGTGATGCCAAACTTCTTGGCAGTAAACTTTTACATGGTATTGGAGATTTTTGACTAGCAGCAGAGGAAAATTATATGAATATGTGATTAAGTTAATATGTAAATTGTAAACTTTTGCAGAGAAGTGATGGAGGAGGTGTTTTCGATGTTGTGGATGTAATGAATGGGCATACATTATGTGGGTGCAGTACTGTCACTGCCTGCCAGGTTTGTCCTTATTTTTTTTATATATATATTTTTAAATTGCTGTTCAGGTGGTGCAGTAGTGTTATGTTGTTCATGATTTTCAATTTGTTTTAAGTTTTGCACGTGACCTCTATCATAGGTTCTGATTCCAATTGAAAGTTTAGGTATGTCTGAAATCAAATTTGACTGAATTGAAGAATTGTAAAACTAACTTTATGGTGGTCTGAAGTTGAAGTTTTTAGTTGTTTTACGAATTTTTCTTAATTGCACGTAATCTTCCAAAATATCTTGGTAAAAATCAATAGTTGATCTTCTTGAAACTCAGAAAAGTTTTCTATGTTGGGGGTTCTTGGTGCGGTTGTTTTCCGAGCTTCTCAATTTAAATGCAAGTGCAACTATGCTATTTTGCCATTTGGTTGCATTAGCTTTATATAGGGGTCTATTTAAATGCAGAGTCACACTTGTCACAGCAAGGTGCCAAATTTGGAAAGCATCCCCCCGCGCTGCTCCTTGCTTAGAAGATGTACTCTGTTGTCAATATGAGATGATGATAACAGAAGAAGAAATATAAGTTCATTAGAGCCTTACAAAGCTCAATATTTTTTTTTTTAATTCAATTTGCCACTTTTTATGAGAGGGTGTTATCGGGTTAGACTGGGTAACATTATGTGTGAAACTGCTGCTTTTGCATTTGAACTTGCAACCTCACAATGCTACTATCTACAAGTCCGTTGTTTCAAATAATCAATTTTAGGAGAAATGACATGTTTTCTGGAAATGGAAAATGGCTTACCAAAGTTGAAAAGTTTTAAACCATTTTCTGGGAAAATAGGGTTAAATGTGCACTGACCCGGAAAATAATCCACGTTGATCACATTTTCATTGTCATACCAATCATTTGAAAGTTTAGAAACCATATTTTGGAAAATATTTTCCTTGAAACACCTCAAAGGTATGTCTACTCTTAAAAGCTTGAAGTGATCTGTTGTGGCGGACATATCTACTTAAACTTACGTGTTGATTCTTCAAGTTTTGAGTATTGAACAGTTTTAGCTTTTAGTATACTTTGAAGCTGGTAAATTGAATGATAAAAGAATTATTAGATCAGTTTGGATCCTTGGTTTTTCTTGGTGGAGTGATTCTTTAATGAATATATGGCATTTTGGTTCTACATACTATTAAAAGTGAAAATCACGTTTTTGGTGGAATTTTGCTTAGATTAGTTTGAATCCCGGTTTTACTTGGTGGAGTGATTCTTGAACGAATATATGGCATTTTAATTCTACATATTATGGAAAGTGAAAATAACGTTTTTGGTGGAATTTTGCAGGCAGGTGCACCTATTGGTATTTGCAAGAATACTTCGGCATCTGAAACAACTCCAACAAATACTGCAGGAAGCTTTTCTGGATCTGTTCAGTTATCAGGATCTGCTTCAACTATCCATATTTCCAATTTCTTGGATTTCTATATGTTTCCTGTTTTCTTTATGTTGTTTCTATCATATCTACAATAGATTTTATGTTTGAGGTAGACAGTTCTCTGTAGTGTCTTAGTGGGTTAGTTCCTGTTAATATTTAAGGATTTTTAGATCAGAATAGGTATACTGCATGTGGTTGAAAGATTGAGATTGCTATCTTGATACATAAATGCATTTTGACGGCAAATGAAGAATTGTGCAGATTCGAGATATAGAGTGATCAATGGGGCCCAGAAAGTACCAAAGCATGGTTTAGGTATGTTTGACAGTACTGCTTTTAGGTATTACACTTGCTACACTTACATCTCATCATCAATTTGTTGTTCAATGAAACACATTACTCATGTGATTTTTTTTGTTGGGTTTTAATTGTAGTGTGTGGTAGGATTTAGGTTTACTAAAACTTGCATTATTTTTGACAATGTTACATCTTACCAACTCTGTCCCATTTTTTTTTTGTTAGGTTTTATATTGTAGTGTGCTAAATCTATTATATTGCTTTGCTGCTTTTTTCACTTGATTTTCCTTCTAGAGTCATAAAATTGACATAATAGTACTTGGGATGTTATTTCTTTTTTATGAGGTCTTCCATGCCCCCCCCCCCCCCCCCCCCCCAACACACACACAATAAAAATAATAATAAAAATAAAAAAACAAAAATAAAAACAAATGCACAGGGATGGGGAAATATGTTAACATAATAGTTATTCCAAATATTTTAATATTGAAAATCAAAATTTTGAATCTTGAGAATGATGATTCTTCATTGGAATGAATAAGGAAAGTTCAAAGGAATGTGTCTCATCACTTGCCAAGAGTTGAGAGCATAGAGGTCCGGTGGTTGAGCAT
This sequence comes from Hedera helix, assembly GCA_947179155.2. Lineage (NCBI taxonomy): Eukaryota > Viridiplantae > Streptophyta > Magnoliopsida > Apiales > Araliaceae > Hedera > Hedera helix. The sequence goes on along the minus strand of OX359270.1, from coordinate 42,285,688 downwards.
TTGGTATCGGTGCATAAATTTATTCGTGTGACATTTGATGTTCTACTTATCACTTGTAAGACAACAGACCTTGTTTTAAGCTGCTGTTGACAATGATTCATAATAAGATACTCCACTCATTTCATTAAGTTGTCCTCTACTTTTAGGTGTTTGTGGCATGGTTTTAAAATGTGGCAAATGTATATTATAATAATATGTCATGACTTAAAATCTATGCCCCCACACTGCAACAAAGTAGACACCTAAACGACCCCCAATGAAAGAGAGAATTAAAATGGGACAGAGTTGGTAAGATGTGACATTGTCAAAAACAGGCAGCACAGAATATTGTTTATAAGTGTGGTTGCTTCGCCACTGGTATGGTATTTATCAAGATTATGTTGATGGCGTTTCTTGAAATTTTCAGTTTTATTATTGTTGTTTCTGTTTTCCTTTATTGACGAGTAGATATCAGTGGGTGAACAGACATTTGATAGTCTTGATATTCTATTTCATCTGCATATACAAGTGACTTAACTCTTAGGAATTTACTGTTCAAACTTTTGCATTCTATCATATACTTAGAATTTGTTGTTAAATTGAACCTATAATTTTATGTATGCTATTTTTCTCTGCTAGCAATTATGAAAAGAAATACTGTTATTCGATTGGTTAAACACATCTGCTCGTTATATAGCATTCATTTGCATGTAAATATTAAATTCAGTAACGTGATCCAGTAATATCTATTCTCAGTTTCTTGTCTGATCATTTGTTTTGATTCTTGTTTTCTTCTCAGGTTTCTTGTTTGGGCGACTGATATGTACCTATAACAGTGCCAGTTGTAGGGGAGTTCATGACATGTTGTGTAGAACTAGGTGCTCCCAATATATACTCTAGGTTTTTCTTTTTAATTTATATATTGTTGTTGTGTCCTAATATTAAGAATTGTTCAGGTTTGTTATTTGCCAGTTGAAATTGACAAAAGTTTCATTTATAATCAAAATTCTAATATTTAAAGCAAGATTTCTGTAGACGTTCTGTGAATTCCTTTAACCATCTGAGTCCCCATCACGTTGCAAAATTATTTGGTAATGGGAAACATTGTGCGAGACTGGATGGATGGTCATTTTGTTATTGGTGGCAGCTTGGTAAAATAGATCGATAGACAGGAAAGGCCAAGTGGGGAAGGGCAGCCATTTGCAGCTTAGAGCAAAAAGATATGGCCATTTTCAATAAGGTTGAAGTCCATTGTCTTCTTAGATAAAGTTAGTAAGATCTCCATTTCCATATTAAAGTAACAGCAAGTTATCAAATAATTCAGATCCAGGCATCCAGCATCTTACATAAAGGGGAAACCTTCTAATATATAGTTTTATTTCCTGCCAAGCATAGTTTACAATGTAAAAAGATCAATCACAGAGATGAATCGATAAGTATAATAATTGTCAGGTACAAGTCCATGTAGTTCATACATACGGAGAGGTTATTGATAAATACACAGAATTACCTATAAACTCTATAATATATATATATATATATACACACACACACACACACACAATAAGAAACAATCTGTACATGATCCGTTCTTTTCGGCAACCACACAACCATGATAATTTTTCAAAAGACTGGCCACGTAGAAACACTTACAACAATTGGCAACAAGCCTTCAGGTTGTATGTGAAGAGCTGGACTAATGTTGACCAAACCGATGAAGCAGTCTAGAGGAACCCTTGTACCCCATACATTGATCGACTCAAGTTTGTGACATTTATTTACAAGAACCAGAAGTCCACTCTCAGTCACGTGACGGCAGCACCACAGGTTGATAGACTGGAAGGAAAAAAAAAGAAAAGAATAAAACATAAAATTTCCAGTTCTTGTATTGCAGAGTACTGTCAATCAAATAATTTATGAGAGTATCCTACTGGCAAAAAGATAACCAGTCACTTAAATGAAACACTTATTGGACAGTTGGCCCTTACGGACTCATTGAGAAGAAATCAGCTAAATTAGCTGAACAAATGAAATTCAGATTTTTCCATAACGACTCACCTTCAAATGTGGACAACTGTTTGCAATAGCAAACAAAGATTCATCTGCTATAAATGTACCCCCAATATTGAGGTGTTGCAAAGAAGTTGCTCTTGATACCTGTTGGGGAAAAGAATGTTAACTGAGACGAGAGAATCAGTAATATTTCCCCAGGAAGAACAGAAAAGAAAAACAGAAACATAACATACAAATATGAGCTTAAAAAATGGCAATTTGCTTGGCCATCCAAAATGCATATTCAATTTTTGGAAGCCAAAAAATACCAAGGGAGAGACCTACAGAAGCTCAAGCTGCTCAATAGATAGTAATACTAACTATGAAACTTTTCAATGCCAAGTTCTAACTCCTAATTAGTGTGTAATTACTACCTTCTGCTTCTGTGTTGAGGGGTAACGTGGTATGTGTATCAAGAATAAACTATCAGATACAATGAAGGTACACCCCCTAGCATTATAAGAAATCCACAAACATACAACAGCTTCCTATGGCAAGCTTGTAAAACTAGTGTGCTGTTGGCGTGGCAAAACTCTAACAACCAGTTGGGAAAAAAATCCAAACTGAACAAATTGCAGAATAGGGAGACTGATGCAATAGGTTAAAAAAAATCATCTGCCAACTCGAATAATAAATTCCTTCCTAGCAGCAACCAACTAATAGATGCTGACGAGCTTCAAAGAAACAACACGCTAACAAATAATCTTTAGTCGAAATAGGGATCTGGTGATGTTTGAACAACAGAACCTCCAACCACGATTTCCATGGCTGATTGAAGAGACGAGCAATAAAGAGTATCTAAGGATTTTAACATGAATGACCTCATACTTTTAGCTCCTTTATCCATGAATGTCAATGAAAATAAGTTAGTTTTCAGTTAAGGAAGCTCCAGGAGAAGCTTGACTAAAACATGGATTACACATACAAAAGGTGCAACAACCGTTGCATCAGCTACTTGACAAATGTCTATTTTTTTGGGATAGGTAAACAAATCCCCGACTTGACAGATGTTAAAAAGGGTTTTCAGATATAATTTCATGTATATGTCAAGATTCTGGTAAACAGATTAATGACGGCTTAACAATTAAGAAGATTTTTTCAAATTACCTTTGGCTGTTCCCTGCAAACTGTTTGCATACCAGTTGAAGTGTTGAACAACACCTTTGTCAGATATTCTTGTCATACCCCATAAGGATATTGAGGACAGATTGGTAACACATTTTGCTAAAGATATCTGGTAGAGTCCATTATCTGTTACATGACAACCCCACCTGCTCTTTGAACTGAAGAAACAACATGACAAATAAAGAATTAAAAAAGAAATTATTATATGGTATGGAAATGAAAATGAAATTAAGAAATAGGAAGAAGGGGTCATGTACTGCGCCAAATCTTTGAAGCAAAGGAATAAAAAGACGTGAGACAATATGTCAATCGGTAATCCCTCAATCTCCGGCGCCTCACTATTCCGTTCCATCACCAACCAAAAAACCCACCTTGGGGATTTCGGAAATTTAGAGAGAAATAATTAAGTAGTGGTAATTCTGAGATAGAGAGAGATGTTAAACTAACTGATTAATTTGGAAAGAGTGGTGGCTCGTTTTATGCCGCTTTCAAAAAGGCGACGGATGATAGATAAATACCTTCGTGGTTGCATTTGCATATATATATATATATATATATATATATATATATATATATATATATATATAAAGTCAAATTTATTTACATTTCAGATTACTCAGTCCCTCCATTCAAAGAAAAATCTCATTTACAAATTTTATAAAATATTTTTAAATTTATCATCATAAATTTTATTATTACATTAAAATTATTTAATTATTAATAATAATAGTTATTATTATTTTTATAAATAAGATTATTTTTTATAAAACAAATAAAGTATTTATTTATTATTACATGACTTGTTTGGATTTTAGAAAATTAAGGTATTGGACCTGTGCATATACTTGTTATACACTTTTTTATTTTTAACTTTGACTCTTCACTTCCGTCTCTCGCTTTTTTAATTTTTATTTAATCACTGCAATCTCACAAAAGATTTTTCCTCTATTTTACTAAAATAATTTCGTTTATAATAAAAAAAATAGCCTATAAACTAATTTTCTTTATATAAAATGACATAATATTTCATGTCGTCATCATAATTTTATTATTATGTCATTATTATTAAATTAATAATGTATTATTTTAAGAATAAATATGAGAAAGAAATGCATGTTTAATTTTTTATTAATCTGTAAAATGGGACTCTTATTACTACCAAAATGCATCTTTAATCTATAGTATTTCTTTATTTTTTAGACTTTGTCCTTGTTTGCCACGACCCAATCAAAATTATGTTTTGTCAAAAATAATATCTCTAAATAATCTTATATTTATTTACCATAATTAAATTTAAATTCATTTTTTTACATGTCGACGTGGATAGATAGATTTGCAAATAATTACATTTGCAATAAGTCTAAAAAACAGAACGTAAATAGTATAAAACAACACGTGACAGTGTCTTAAAATTATTGAATAATTACTTAAATTTAAGACATCTACCATCACTCATAGCAATATATAAATTCTATTTTTACACCATATTATTCCATGTACATATATGCGTGGATATTTAATATTGCAAGTCTTTACTTTTTTTGAAACAACAATATTTTAGTATGTTTATTTCTTTTATTGTGAACATTGTATGTATTCTTGCCCAATAGAGTGTAAATATGTGATATGTAATTTATTATTTCTGTACTCATATTCTTACAAAATGACATATTCATAAATAATAATAAAAAATTGACTTGAATTTGTGGATTATATAACAAACTCAATAAAAAGGCATATTAATTTACTTTAAATGTTGACTAGAATCAAGGTAATTTGTGTTATAAATTGCCCGATGATTTTTGATATTTTTATACTACTACACAAATGTGGGACTAAGTTATTATTGACGTGTAAAGAAAATTTTTGAAAGTATTAAAAATGTTTAAAAATAGTAACAACTCTTTTCTAAATCTATTCGTACTCCCAGTGGCGGAACCAAGATTATAATATTGGGGGATCAAAATCACTCAGTAAAAAAAATTATTTATTGACGCTTGAACTACTTCTTTCGGATGTACGACTGAGAGGAGACAACTGTATTCTGCGACTCTGCATAGCTTGAAAACGTCTCAAAATTTGTTCATTTTCAATTGTTGAAAAAATATCCTTCTCAATATAAATTACCAGACTGTCATTCATCCACTCGTCTCCCATTTTATTACGCAAGTCAGTCTTGACAATTTTTATCGCAGAGAATACTCTTTCAACAGTAGCAGTCGCAACTGGTAAAACTAAAGCCAACTCGATCAATCGATATACCAATGTAAAAGTCAAATTTCTTCTTGTTTCAATCAGTTTCTTAGCGCAAGACTTCCCAAACCTTTGATCCCAAAAAATTGATTATCGCATCGCATATCATAAATGTAATTTACAAGTTGATCCACAAGTATCATACGATCAGTCACTGAGAAATCTTCTGGATAAAGCTCAGCAAGACGGAGTAACTTATTTTTGTGAAATTTAGAGAACGAATCACTTGGATCAAGGCATGATATGCATAAAAGTAACTCTGTGCTTGCTTCTGAAAAACGATTGTTCATCTCTTGAACAATCGAATCAACAACCTACATTGTAATAATGAAAAATCAACAAAAAAGATAAATTCTTGGATAGGAATAATGATTTTTTTTTATAGAGATTATAGTTATACCTGACAAAAAATCTCAACACGATAATGATGAAAATTATTAATAATTTGTCCATTGCGTCTGCTACGACCGCGGGATCTCATGTTGTCTTCCATATTAATTATTGGGATCATGTTCTTCTCACAAAAATATTGACTTCCTTCAAAAAATTCTCCCATTCCGCCTCCCTAAAATCTTGTAGTCGAGCTTTCATTACCCCAATCAATCTCACAGCATGTACAATGTTTTAATCTTTTTGCTGTAACGCAAGTGACAAATCATTTGTGATTCCCAATAAATATTTCATCAAATGCATCACAAATACAAATTCATAATTCTCCATCTTATCAATCAAACTTATAGCAATTATCATCAGAAGCACCATCATCATGCACATTTTCAAGCACTTGTAATACGGAAGTCCACATAGACATAATACGGATTATAGTTATATAATGTGACCCCCAACGAGTATCTCCTAGCCGTCTTAAACTCGTTTCTTGATTTTTCCCTTTACCACTTACTATCTCTCCATTTTCCAAACACTCTATGATTCTATCATGTTCAAGCTGTCTAAGTTTATCTTTCCTTTTACATGATACTCCAGTCATATTCACAATCATAGTAACATATTGGAAAAAATCACTCACAATACGGTTGCTCTTGGCAACAGCAACAACAATTAATTGGAGTTGGTGAGAAAAATAATGGATATACCTTGCATATGGATTTTCTTTTAAAATGAGAGCCTTCAATCCATTGAACTCGCCTCGCATATTTGAAGCCCCATCATATCCTTGACCTCTAAAACTCGTTAATGACAATTTATGTTTTGCAAACAATTCATTAATAGCATTCTTCAAAGAAATAGATGAAGTGTCAGACACATGTACCACACCAAGAAACTTTTCAATCACATCTCCATGGTTGTTTACATATCTCAAAACAACTCCCATTTGCTCCTTTATTGAAATATGTCGAGACTCATCAACCATAATAGAAAAGATGTTGTCCCTAATATCATTGATGATGGCAAGTGTAGTTTCCACAGTACAAGCATTTGCTAGTTCTTTTTGAATTTTTGGAGAAGTCATTTGATTGTTTCCAGGAGCATTCTTATTAACTATATTGCCTACCTCTTTATTTCGTAGGGTGTACCACTCACAAAACTCAAGGAAATTTCGCTTATTTGATGAAGTCGATGACTCATCATGTCCACGAAAAGGCAAACCTTGCTTCAAAAGAAGGCGTGTGACATCCAAAGCCGCCGTTAAACGGGTGCGATAAGCAACCTCCATCTCTTGCCCGTGTGCTAATAGTATATGTGACACACTCTGCTTTTGATTTTGAAAACCTTGAAGTCGTATTCTAGCATCATTATGAGCACTATTCGAAGCATCCACATGTTCTTGAAATTTTTTCATTGCCTTTTTTCAGTTACTAAACCCTTTTTTTGTAAAAACATTTACTCTGTTTGAATTGCCGAATAGATAACAACAAAAGCAAAAGGCCGCATCCTTTGAAATGTTATACTCCAACCAATCAAAATTTTTAAACCAAGTGGGTCGAAAGCTTCTCTTCACATTAGAAAAGTTTTTTTGCGGATAATTATGGGCAATTGGTTGACATGGACCTCTAGTCAAATACTCTATTCGAACTTGATCTCTAATCATAATATCAAAGTCTTCAATTGATTTACGTAACCCCGGATCATTAACAATATCATTCGGATTGAACTCCACACGTGAATTATTTATGCCACCACTTGCCTCGGAACTTGGTAATTGACTATTAGAAGAATTAACAGTCCTTGGTCGTTTAATCAAGTATTTATCCATAATCTAGAAAAAATAAAAACATCAATTGCTACATGAAAATTGTTGTAGTGTGAAAACATCAATTGTTGTGATTGTGAAGAGACACATAATCATCAATTGTTGTGATATGTGATATGCTTTAGCAGGGTATATAAAAATTTCACAGTTATCTTGATTCCCTAATTTGTACGACTATTAGTAAAAGTGCACCATTTGCCTTTTATAAAACAACACAAAAAGAAAAGGTTAAGCACCAAACAGAAAAGGAATATTCATTTTGTGAAAAAACAACACTGAAGGTTGAAGAGACAAAAAATGAAAAGAATGTGAAGTATCGAGAAACAGAGAGAGACATGTATTCTAGAAAAATCTTGACAGGCATAATTGCAACGAGATGCTTTAATATAATATGACCTAATGTGAGCATCAGAATCCACTGGGCACACAAGCATTCACAATTACAAACCATATATATTCTGCACAAATGAGCACTCAATATAAAGAAAAACAAGATTAATAAATTTGCCACGTCTGAAAGTGATGGGAAGAAGAATCAAACATTAATTGGAATTTCAAAATGTACTTTAACAAAAGAGTAGATTTTTATTGTTGATTAAAGTTAAAAGCATATCACAGATCACTAAATTTCACCAAAATTCCACAAAAATACCCTGCTAAAGCTACTACTGTGATGTAAACCATAATACCCTGCTAAGACACAAATTCATTTTGCCCAATTATAGCATTTCATAATAATTTCATTAATTTAAACATTTCATAATTTAATGGCATAACAATTAACAAACTCTAAATCTCTAATTTAATGGCAACATTAAGCAAAAAATTTCTTATTTGTTGTATTAATTTTAACTAATGGCAACAATAAGCACAAATCCTTAATTTTTTAAAACCCTAAATTAAGTATTTAATTAAACTGACAATTACAGTACAGAACAACTTACCCTTACCGGAGAGGAGATCAACACCGGCAAAGAGATCGACGCCGACGAAGAGCTGCTGGCCTGGACCGCCTGTTAAGTGGTGAAGACTTGGATTGACGACAATGGCGAGGCCGACGCCCTTTTTTGCTCGACTGTTTTTGTTTGAAGAATTGCAGGCTGCTGAAGATGAAAAAGTGAAGTGTTTGGCCCTTTTTTTTAAAAAAAACTTACTAAATGAAATGACGTCGTTTCATTTAGTAAGTTTTTTTATAAAAAAAAAAAAAAAGAAGCCAAACGCTGCAACTCTTCAAGGAGGCTGTCGGCAATCATGGAATTGCAGCACAGCAGCAGAGGCATCGATCAGAGATGGCCAGATGGGGGGTCAAGAAAGAAGATGTCTAGCTTCAGGATCGGAGTTACCGAGGTCAATTGACCCCCCTCGCCCCCCTTCCTTCCGCCTCTGCGTACTCCTACCATGATTAACAAATTACAAACATCAAAACTTAAAAAATAAGTAATTATTTAGTGGTTTTAAAATATTTGTTATATGATATTTTATATTATTTAAATATTATTATTTAAATATTTAAATTATTTATTTTAAATATAAAATAAAAATAATAATATATAAATAATTTAAAACAGTGGTACCTTATAATTTTTCCTCTCGATAGTCCTTGGTTGCAAAATAGGGCACGCAGAAAGCACTGATCAGAACTTGACACGTCAACCCTCCCTCCATGGAAAATCATAAAGTTTTCATCACTCACCCATCAAAATCAATCAGTTGAAATCACAAAACTGTTGACTCAACATACAATCCTCGACCGTAGATCAGATGATAGGTGGTCCATGGTCGTCTCTTATCTTGAGGTACAATGATTTAATTAATTGCTTTTGCCTGGCGTGTAATGATGATGACGTTCGTTTGATAGACTCTGGTGGTCCACCGTAGGTAGGGTAAGTATAATTGGTTGGTACAAGATCTTTTGGACCTATCATAATTTGCCACGTATAAGTACGGATTGAGAATATAGTAGTAGTATTAAATAAATAAATAAATACTAATTTTTGTGACGTTGGGTCGGACTAGACAGTTCGCAGTAGTGAAAGGCAAAGAACAATGGAATTGGGAAATGTTTGGGTTTTCTTTTTTGGTCATGAGTGAGAAAGGGGTTTGGTTTGATTGCTAACCCAATGAATTTAGTGAAAAAGGGATATAGCGGAAATAAAATTTGGCAAAATAAAGGAAGAAAATAAAAGAGATTGATATTTTTACAATAAATTTTAATATTTATATATATAAAATCTACATATTAATTATTATGGAAGAATATGATTGGTGTGTGACAATATAAAAAATTATTATAAAAATATCAATTTTCAAAATAAATTGTACTTAGCAAATGAAATTTAATATATTTCTAATAATTTTAATTGTATAGATGAAAAGATTGAAAAACTATAACAAGATTTATTAATTTTCTTATGCTTCGAATTTGTTAAAATCGTAAACTTAATGACAAAAAAGTGGCATGAGTCTTATATGCAAATGTAATATACTCTCTCCGTTTTATATTGTCAATTTTAAAAAAATTTAAACTCAAAATTATCATTATTTTTTTTATTTTAATCAGTATAATGATAAATATTATAAAGTATCAAAAAAATATTATTCATTGTAAATTTTAATAAAGTCATCTCAATTTTAAATTTAAAAATATCTCAAATTAATTTTTAAAAGTTAATAATAGTCATATAATTTAAAACGAATATAGTTTTATTTTTTGTTTTTATAGATAAAGGTTTTCCAAAGTAGAAAATCACGTGGAAATTTGGAAAGTTTCATTTTAAGTGGTTTTTTTTACATATTTACATTGATACAATTATCCCCCCCCCCCCCCCCCCCCCCCCCCCCCCCCCCCCCCCCCAATAAATAAATTGGTATACGTAACCTTTCAAATATATCTTTGATTATTGGTGCTACAAATTTAAATATGCAACTTTAATAATCTTTTAACCCTTAAACGTTTCGTTGATCCACATTTCATACTCTCTTTTTTTGTCTTTCCTTACATGATATATATAGTCTCTGTGGTAATTGGTTGTTCAAATATTTTATTTGCTCGATTATTATCTGGTAATTTTTGGTGTTCTAAATGCATCACATAATTTTTGAATATTTACAATAAACACCAAATATAGTATTTATGAGTTAAATAAATTATAAAAAAATAAACACCAAATATTATATTTATAAATTAAATAAATTACGAAAAAATAAATTATTATTAAAAGAACAAATTTCTTAAACACCAAATATTATATTTATAAGTTAAATAAATTACAAAGAATTAAAAGAACAAGTTTCACGATTAAAATTTTCAAATACACCAACACTGGTACATCAACCAGCAATATGCTTTAGCAAGACCCGATTCAATTAATGGTAGACATTATTTTCTATAATGTGCTTGTTTGTGTTTCGGCACTTGAAAGTTTCAAACACGCCAGATGTCGAATATATCTATAAGTTATTTATTTTAAAATATAATTTATTTAACACACATATATTAATTTAAACATAACGTTCTAAAAGTGATATAGTGTGTTTAGACACCCCTAAACACACCAATGCTACAGTTGCAAATGTAGCATACTCATTAATATTCTCACGGGTCACAGCGAGCTAATCATGTTTATCACAACTTATAATTTATTTTAAAAAATAATTATTTTGTCAAGTAAAAATAAGTAAAGTTACACTATGTCAATAGTCATAGGGCAAGTACTGATGAGATTCGTTGTCCCAGTAACTGTGACTGAATGGTAGGCAATACACTTTTAGTGAAGGTGTGATTGTTATTCCTTGGAAAGCTATGCCATTTCCCCCACCTCTGGGTAAGAAGTTCAATACATATGCATGGTAATAAAAATACTATTTTCTTACAAAGGAAAATGATTTTATGATTTGCAATGCAAAGATTATTAGTAAATTCTCTCCAAGTCCTAAATTTATAGTTAATTCTTTTTATTTATTCTAAAATTAGAGATAAACTTTTACTTTTAAACCGTAACACGAGGTTTTGTAATATACAATTACTTTTATTAATAATTGATTAAGTACTACTTATCCAATCATCCCTACATTTCAATAGGTTTAAAAAATAATTTTATATAAAATTTGGTGTTTTAAAAATATATTTTCTTATTTTTAAAAAATGCATTATTTTATCTGATTCAACTCGATTAGTTTTCATCTCCTACAAGTAATGGAGTGGGTAACATCATTATTTTATCTGATTCAACTAGACTAGTTTTCATCTCCTACAAGAAAAGGAGTGGGTAACATTAAACTCTAGGAAAAAAAATAAACAGATGAAAAAGTATAAGTATATAATATTTATTTTAATTATTAAAAAAGTTGAATATAATATTAAAATTATTATTATTTTTTTATTTTTTAATTATTAAAATAAATAAAATATTTAATTTTATATTTAAATACAATGTACGTAGACTTGTCGCAGAGAGAGGGGAGGCGAGCTCTGGTTATGTTTGTAAAATGATAATAGGGGCTGATAAGCAAAGCTACAGTTGTAATGTCCGTCACGTGTGTGGGAACAAAAGTTTATTTACGTTTTTACACCGGACTTTGATTTCTCTATTTACCCACGCTTCTGCTCCAATGCCTTGGAAGTTGAAAACACTGTTCTTGTCCCTCTCTCTCTCTCTCTCTGTTTTCACTCATTCTTAATAATTGACACTTTAAACAAACCCCCGCCCACTTTTTCGTATTAACTACTCAACCAGCAGTAATGAGAAAGATGAATACTTGAAATGGGTAACAAACTCCGGTGGGTAAAGAAAGCCGAAGCTCTGAATTGCCTTTTTATTTTTGGTCTCTTCAATATTCTGTAATAATGGCGGATATGCATGATGCCATTACTAATGCCACCAGTTCTTCTTCCTCCTCTCCGCCGGAAAATGACGACATCTCCCTTTTCATTCGCCAAATTCTCCCCCGGACAGCCTCATCTCCTTCGTCTACGGCTTCTCCATCTATACTCTCTCACAAAATGCAATCTTTTGATCCATTTTCTCATTTCTCGCTCGAAAATCAACACCGCCAACTACTCCCGCCTTCCCTCCTCTCTGACCCGACCAGGATCTCCGCCGCCGACTTGTCTTCCTGCCCTTATGTCCCAACGAATCTAGGTTCCGCTTCGATGGGAATAATTGGTACTGATTTTGATGACTATGATTGCGAAAATGAGGTACGTTTTGCACCCTTACACTCTTTTTTTTGAAATAAAAATGTATATGCTTATTATATATAATGTTTACTTATGATGATTGAGTGTAGGATGGTTTTGAAGGCTTGATGGAAGAGGCGTCCGCAAAACCAACTCCTCGAAATTCGTCAAAAAGGAGCAGAGCAGCTGAAGTTCATAATCTGTCTGAAAAGGTTGTCTTTTGCGTTTATTTACAAGGCCTTGAATTTTGTCATTTGGTTGTCTTAGTTTCATTTAAATAGTGGTAATGTTGGGGGCAGAGGAGGAGAAGTCGGATTAATGAGAAAATGAAGGCATTACAGAATCTTATACCCAACTCAAACAAGGTACATCATGCTCTTCCTTTACTCTTTTTAATAAGTTGGTAGGTCATGATTATTTTTATTTGTTTGGTATGAATCTTGGTTGAATTGATGTTTCTGTCTGTTTTTTTGGTTTGTGATAGACGGATAAAGCTTCCATGCTTGATGAAGCAATTGAATACCTCAAGCAGCTCCAGCTCCAAGTGCAGGTCTGTTTTTCTCTTTGAATACTGCAATGCAATTAATTATTTTACTGACAATTAGTTGTCATCAGTCTGTAAATATTCACTCCCATATGTGTGTTTATTTCAGTACTTGACATAATGATTTGCAATATTTCCACGTGGAAGGGTCACAAGATGCGATCAATCTGTAAAAAATTTAGCCGGGTTAAGTTAAAATTTCAATCTGGAAAGGTATTTTTCAACATTTTGCCAATGATTGGACTAGACAGGCGAAAGGGGCTGATTTGTGATGTTTCTTTGGATCAGGATTTTCTATTGGAAACATTAGGGTTGGAGAGAGGAGGTGAATAGTATTTTGATTACTATCTAAGAAAGTACAAGAGAGGAATATGAAATAACCACCGGAATCACACTAGGAAGCCACAGGCAATTGCGTTAAACACAAGTGTAAAAATAAAAATAAGACTCTAAAACACGAGGAAACATTGTAAAATTCAAACAAATAACTTAAAAGTCATTAAGAATTTAAGTAAAACAAGTAAATTACATTTGATAATTAGGCAAAGATTCTTGTGAGTTACGTGCAGTTGATGCTGCATCATTTTTTTGACTTGAGCTTTCGTTCTTATCAGTTTCCGATTATGTTCAATGATTATAAAGTTATTTGGGGATCTTCAATTAAAGGAGATGTAATATATGTTTTTGAGATTTGGAGTAGTATATGCCATGCTGCTTTCAATGAATCTTAGGATGCTAGTGATCCTAACAATACTAGCTTCTTTAACTGTGCTGTATGTATAGAATAAATCAATAAACCAAAAACGGAAAACATAATATAAACAAGGGATACGAGCGAGTTCTTTCTAAGATATTAGATTTCAAAAACTTGAGAATTCCAGGTAATGTTTGAGCAATACACCGCTAGTAAAAAAAATTTCTTTATGTCACTGACTTGCTCTACGAATCTAGTAAATTTCCTCTTCTGAACTAGTAATTCAGCAATTAGCTGTGCTCTGCTTCAGACAATTTTATATATTTATTTCTATTTTTGGAAGACTCTTTTAGAATTTGAAAGATAATCGACTCGGGGTTGAATATGAACTGATCAGCAATCCTAGAAAACTCAGTTTAGACGTATTAAAATCAGAAGGAGCATTATGGCTTCTTTTGCATATTTTTGCTTTGCATTCATTAGTTCTAGTTTATTTTTATCACAATATGTTCCATTTATCTGATACTTTATATCTCATCCCTTAGATGTTAACAATGAGAAATGGATTAAGTCTGTATCCCATGTGTCTACCTGGGGTGCCGCAGCCAAACCAACTCTCCCAGATGAGAATTGGTTTCCACGAGGGGAATGGAAACCTGAAGATGACAAGTACACCTCCAATTAACACAGAAACCCTGACAAATTCCGTATTTTGCCTGCCGAACCAATGCAACAACCTGAACCAGCCATCACAACCGGTTACTAATTTGTCGAATATAATCAACTCAAAAACTTCATTTCGACTAGAATCATCAACCCAGGCTCAACATAGGGCATTTGGACTCCACACATGCTCTGAGGTAAGTTGACCCTCCAAGCATATCATAAACTTGAGCTAGAAATTATTCCAGCTGTATATATATATGTTTCTGCTGTTTGAAGGAAATTTGCGGTGAGTGCACACATTTTCAGTCACTGAATGTGGATCATTCTGAGACCAATTTAGGTGGGTTGTCAACCCATAATCTGCTTTCTAAAAGTCTGTACAGCATGTCATTTTATTCTACTGTCAAGAAATAAATAAAAGGTGAAGTGTTTGTTTTGACTACAGGCATGCTGAAAGATTTACATTTGCGTGTCAAAGCTACATCTTCAATTCCCTTTGATGCACAAGCATCTGGTTCAAAGGATAAAGCTCTGGATGCATCCAATCATGGAAGAAGTTGATCATAAGGCAAGCAACTAACCCAATTCATTTTCCACAGTTGGACGGGTGGGTAACAATACTTCTGTGACTCTGTGAGTAATGTGTTATTTTGTTCTCTAGCAACCATATGCACAACCTAGGTACTCCTAATGTGTGTTTCCTTTTTTAATTATCAGCACTCACGCAAGAAAAAGGCTGGACTTTTGAAATCGGATGGCATTCAGTTCGCTGTTTAACTTTTTGCACTCGATATAACTTTAACTTAACCGCTACAGGCAGTACAAGTTGATTAGGGTAGTAAATCAAACAGGTCACCTGAGTTTGAATTACATTTAACTGAATGTGCCACTGTAAATTACTGTTCAGTCTTGGCTTTGTAATTCTTGCTGATGAAGAAAATGGAATCATTCATGCATATATCTGAATCTTTGTTAGTACTAAATGGGTTTGGATTGATAGATATGAAAAGAAAGTTATAAATGATTTCCGCCAACATCCACCCACCATCATGAGAAGTGGGTGAATGTGGGCTGCCCACTAGGCGCCAATTATATATTTGTATTCAAAAGTTGGGTCATTTTAAAATATTATTTATTGTACTTTGGATTGAAATAATTGAATGAGTGAGGAAATATATTAAATAAGAAAATAGAATGGAGAATGGAATGATTCATTTTTATTTTAGTTGGAATGAGTCATTTCATACTCTCTCTCAAAAAATAAAATTCATAAATTGGGAAGGAACGAGAATGGCCTATTATATTCTAATGGAATAACCAAACATAATTTTTTTTATTCGATAAGAATAAGTGATTTCATTTTAATCTTTATTCTTCGAATCTAGACGTAACATAAATAACTTCGCTCTTTTGGTAATGTTGAAGTAGTAATATGTTTAATGATATTAGTACCTTTTCGAAGGCCGTCTGGCTGGTGCGGAATTGGTTTGTATGTGCTCCTCAATATATAATACCAAAACTAGCTAGTTACAATGCTGTGTGTGTAGAAGTACTTCAAGGTTTACATGGACAAATATCAAATATTTTATTCAAATACCAAAGGAAACTGTAGTGTAGTTGTATAGTCAGTGAACAACAGGGAAGGAACCTTATGATATAGTTTGCCCCATATTTTGCCAAGTTCCAATGGAAAATATTTTCCAGTCCTCGGTGGTGCAGACTGTTGAGCATTTGAAATACTTGTAGTTTTGGTGCGTGTTGGACCCCAATGGAGGTCGTTAGGGGCAGTCGAAGTTTAAATTTTAAAACAGAATGGAGTGTTATTTTCTTTCGCAGTACACACGTATGTTGTCGGGATGCATGATGATTAATCATAATATTAACCACTATATCCCACTTCACTATTAAAAAGTGAAGTCTAACACAAATTTTTGTGTCAGACTCACTTTTAAATAATATAATAATTAATTTTTATGATTAAATGTTGTTTACATATACCTATTCTAATTTTACATAGTCAGACATGCATTACTAAAATATTAAGTTAGTCACGTATCCCACTTTGAAAATTTTGTTATACAATTTTTATAAGTATTTAATTGTGTTTCATGTTGATGCCTTCCCAACGTATTATATTTTGTTCAAATTAACTTGCTAAGAAAGAAATGATTTATTAGTAAAAATGTGAAAAATAAAAATAAATTTAATTACTAAATAAATAAGTCATTCTCCAACACCCAAATCATTTAACATGATTTACTTCACATAATTTGAATTATGTTTTTTGACGTGACATTTATGTCCGGGGGAAATTTATAACGGAAGTTTAACTTCTTAGTTATCTGATATAGTTTGTACATGATCATATCAGATACATGAACAAAAACAGATAAATTTAATGCCAAAATAAAAAAGGGAAATATAATGAAGAGGAATGTTGTCCATACCTCACAACACACGAGCCTTATTCCATTTATTTATTTATTTATTTGAGTATACGGCACCGCTGATCTCGTAGTTTATTAATGCTATTGCATGTAACTCGATTTTAAATATTTTTTTTTGTTAATTTAAGATCGAGTTTAAACTCGCACATGCTGCATATCGGATATATGAAATTATGCAAAAGGGATATTGTTTGTTTTTTGAATATATGTATTTCGGGTTCCCTTGGGCCAGTCCACGAGTAATTAGTCGTTGTTAGTTTTCCTGTTTTATATTATACTAATATTTCAATTTGTGGCTTTTCATTGTTAGATTTCCTGTTTTTGAGGCAACACTTGCGTAGAAGCCTGTCTTCCATGATGATGCTTTAAAAAATATAGCATTAGCACATTATGGTGTGCGTGTGGCAGCCGAATACTCTAAATTATTGTAAAATAGTGAAAAATGTTCTATGAAATAGGATAGTCTAGTGTAGACACTTCTCCACACCCGACTAGGATCACGAGTCCCCATGTAACATAGTGTTTAACGTCAATTACTACACTTTGTCACTAAGACTGTTCAATATGATGGTTGATCAGAACATGCCGAGTTCACGAATTAATCTGTGTTGAATCATCTTAATCTCAAATGAATCTGCGTGCAATATTTTGTTATGGAATAAGTTTTCACCAATTGCTGAGGCCTCTTTGATAAGCTCTTACTGGATCTGAGTAACTACGTATCTAATTTGGATAGCCATTAAGGCCGTTTGTTTGGTACAAGAGGAGGCCTTAACATGTTACCGGTGAAGTTAAATCGGCCTAGCTGACTCGGAGTTATCATTTAACGATTTTTACTTATTATATATACCTTGCCCCGGTATGAAAATTTACTTTCATTTTCTCGATTTTTTATATAGGACTGGGGGAGTATATGTTTGTGAAACAGTAGCTTTATTATATAATCCCATCCGTCCCTCCCTCCCAATTCATTTTTCTGACCCAAATTGATACCTAACTAAAAGCATCTGATCTATACAGCAGTAAAGGCACCCCTCCCCTCTGAAAGTTGGGTATGGTAACTAGTGGATGGATTGGTATTTACTTATATTTAAGTTATAATTCATATACCAAATGGGTTTGACCGGAATACTGAATGTTACATTTTGATAATATAAAAATTACATGGAATATCTTTTACTATTTCTCCATGGACAAAGTGCATAACATTCTCTTTTCTTTTTTTCTACTTCTCTTCTCAAATTCTGAACCCCACGTTTTTGGGACGCCGGGTAGACTCGATGCAAGCACAATAAATTCCCATAATCAAATATCAAGTACAAAATTACAATATCAACAAAATTACACCATTATACTATCAACAAAAAAGGACGAAGAAATAAACCTCTCACAACGGAGGAAACAACATCTTGGAAAAACATGCATTATTGCTTAAAGCCTTTACAGCTGGGATTCACACAGCAAGTTCCATGTCAATCCAGAGTTGAAGAACTATTGACACTAAAATATAAATAAATTTAGTAATAATTTTTTTATGAAAATAATCTTTGGCCAATGATAAGATTGACTCTACGTTAAAAAAGAAAAAAAGAAAAGAAAAAAGGAACTTGGGGAACAATCAAATTGAGACGATAAGATCATTCAGCTGCACCCGTCCATAAGCACACCTGTCTCGGATCTTCTGTACTGTTGATGCTGCCAATTCAACAAGTGGTCGTGTATCCTAGCTAGCTCTTTATCTACTGGTAATCTGAAGTTGGCCTCTATCTGAAACTCATAACATACTTAAGTTAGCGAACAGAGTTGCCAGAATTATATGAGCTGATGGGTAAAAAATCTGGTACAAGAGTACGAAACAAAGGGTGGGTCGCACACAGATTTTAACCTTGTCAATGCAATGGACAGTGTCCAAGATATGGCAAAAATAAGCAAGCTGCTTGTAAAGATCTGCTTCTGTATACTGATGAAGCACATTTGCACCAAATTTATCAGTGATAGAAAAAGAAAGATCTTTAGTACTGCAAATGAGTTAATGGGAAGACAAATACCTTTCTCCCAACGCGTCCGTTACAACGAGGATAGTTTTGACAAACAGTGCCTCTCTCAGAGTCGACAATTACTCTCAAGTTCAGACTACGAGTAGTGTACTTGCAAGTTTCATCATCACACTGAAATTAAAGAACTACTGGTCAAATTTAATCTCCTAATATTCACTACAAGCAGTATGATGATATACTCAAAAAGTAACTACCATCATTAAGCTCTTGTAGTATGTTAAAATGAATCCTTCTGCTTGCTTTTGACCTGATAGAAACTAGGAGTTAACTACTTGACATATCTCGGCAAATAATTAAACCTCAAACAAATATGTGGCATTGAGCAGTATAGTACACACTCGTAAACCATTAAATAGCTCGGATTAGGGAATTTGTTTGCTGCATCACATCTTAACTCGAAGAACAGATATTTGGAATTTTTCGAAATCATTTTCGGTAGTTTGTTTTTATTTTTATTTTAAAAAAGTTGAAATCTTTCGGGTAGTTTCTTAAGGAATCCTCTATTGGTTCCTAACATACAATTAAAAGAATTCAAGATAGTACCTGGTTGACTATTGATCCAGGGGGCATTCTACCCCTATCATCTTCCTCTGGGCATTTAGGACAATGCAAACTATGCCAAAAATTGCTAGTGGAATGGCCAGTCTGTGCATCGCTTGGCTTTTCATTGATTGACCATACGGAACTGAACACAGTTGGGCAGTCAAAAGTACCAGAACAACTGGGACATGACAAAACCAGAGGCTCACAACCTTGATCTGCAATATTGACATGAACCCAACGTGTATCGTCTTTTCAGAGAAATTCGTGTACTTAATCCAGTGACATCAAAATAAATTGCGAAGCAGAATTCAAAGTACACAGCTACAGTAATAGAGGAAAATTTATATGAAATAATAAAACTAATACTAAATTAATAGTAAGAGAATAAAATTACAAATCAAAAGTTGGAATGAATTGAAACCAAAATGAAATGCTGGTTTTCCCCCAATTATCAATGACCTACAATTTCCAAAATTCCAGTCTATCAAGCAGCTTCTGCTCTTCAAAGCATACTTTTCTTCTATGCTCATGTTAATTATATCTACCGTAGCAAAAACATGATTTGATTATACAAGTATGCGAGAGAAGAAGATGCTCTGTACCTTGGATGAGTCTAGTCCTAAACAATCAGCCAAGCGTGCTGGGCTTGTACCCTGAAATCTGAATTGATGCACAAAGACGTGATACCACAGGATGAATCTGCATAAATTAAGCCACAAGTTTAAGTTCCAGAACAAAGGCTTAATAAAAGAATCATTAACAGCCACCTAATACTTATTGAGTACTAAACAATTGAAAACCTGATGTGCAAGGTAAATAATCAATGTCAACCATCCAATGAATTAGTTTAATATAAAATGACATTTAATTTCATCATTATGCTACATTATTAAATTAATAATTTATTACTATCAAGAATATACATAAAATAAAAATATACTTTTAATATTTACAAATTTTGTAAATAGAGGAAGGAAGTACTATTTTTTACTGGCATTTAAAACCCAATGACTGTTAGTACCAAGAAACATAATTAATTATAATGTATAAAGTCAATCAACGGGTACTCAACTATCCAGTTCAAATTATTGGGCTGGTGTTCATTATTTTAGTACAACTAACTCTATCACCATCCTGGGCTATTAATTTCGCTTAGGCCCAAATAGCTGGTAGTTCAAAATTCAAATGGTTGACCTTCGATAAACAAATACTATCACAAATCTACATTTTAGCTTTTTATGTTCGAAGACGTAACTTTTTAAATTACAAGATTATTATTTATTTAAAAAAAATTAATTTTAAATATTTTTAAATTTACAATTGATATAATTTATTTAAAATTTTAAAATAATTTTTTTTAGTTAGTTCATAATATTCATAATTATATTGACATAAATTAATTAAATTTATGTTAATTTTGAGTTTAAAAATATTTTAAATTAATTTTTTAAAAGTCAATATTAATATTATAATTTAGAATTGAGAAAGAATTTTGTTAGATCTCACTTTTATTATCTCTTCAGGATTTCTAATATCAATATTCGTTAACAAAATCTTCTTGTACCGTCTAATAGCTTTCTTATCTTGTATTTATCCTAATTTATTATTTGTTAAAAAAAACCGAGTTTAAGAGGAACGATAAACATTATATTAATATGGCCTTGTTTAGATTCCCTTCCTAATCTCAGAGCTTATAGGATGGACTTAATTACTAATAAGAAACTCGGCTGCTTTGTATTTATATCCACCATCATTTACTATATATATAAAAGTAAGAAATAAATCAATTAAATAACCATTCGAGTTAATTTATTAATTAAAATAAGTTAACTTATTACTATATATAAAAATAGGAAAAAAATTAATTAAATAACCATTCGAGCTAACTCGTTAATTAAAATAAGTTAATTTATTTTAATTGATGAGTTAATTCAAACAGTTATTAATACATTTTATTGATATTGATTAAATATACTTATAATTATCAACTATGTGCATGAATCACTTGAGAAAAATTCAGCACGAGTCTTTTCAATGAACTAAAATCAATATTAAATTCATTTAACGTGATTAATTGAGAAAAGCACTAAAATTAAGACACTAATAAATAAATATTATATGTATACTAACTTTTAAAAGACCCTTTTCACCTTGTACATGCTTCTCTACAAAATCATACTTAACTAAAAATAGACTTATTATACGTTTGAAAATGGATGAGAATTTCACACAATTGAAAAGTCTTAAAGAAGTAGATACAACTTCTCTGTAGAAAACTCTCGTCAAAATTGAAAATAACTTGTAGTGAAGGTATATAATAAAGATAGGTTTTTTTTTTCTTTCTTTTTGTTTTCCTTTGTTTCAATGTGAAATTATGTTTAGTGGATATAAAACTGATTTTATTTTTTGGATTTTATTTGAAATCATATCTTCGTTCAATTTGAAGTTTCATGTTTAAGAATTAATAAAAAATTTGTGTTAGTATCAAATAACATACAAGCATTATTTAAAAATATTATGATACAAAATTTTACTCGACACTAGAGGAAGAATATAAAAGATTTTTTTTTTTCAAATTACTAAAAGTTATATCTAATTTAAATCAATTAAATATAATTGATTTATAATTTTTAATATAAAAATATAAAAAGTTTTTTCTTGACAATTATTTATAATTTTTAATCACATAATAATAAAAACAATTTAATTCCTTTTAACGTGGTGGAATATGTTAATTTAAATTATTAATATTATATATATTATGTTAATAAAAAATAAAAAATATATATTAATAAAAAAATATTAAATATTTATATAAAAAAAAAGTGATACAAACTAATCCGTTGTATCATAAATTTTGGTAGGTCGTCCAATTTTACAAGTACAATATTCCAAGTTTCGAGAACCACCTTAGTTGCGAAAATTAATCCTAAAAAAAGCTTGGAGTTCAGTGGATTTTGCTGAAAATTGAATGCCAGACTTCGCTTGTGGCCTATGCGGGGGGGGCGGCTATGCATAAAGTAATTGCATTCAAAGTTTGGTCTCACTTGTTTCTTCATGTCATCAGTATTGTTTGTGGACCTGCCCTTCTGTCAAATTTGTAGCTTTTATTAGATTCATTTAGTTATTATCTGGTAGCGTTTAAAATTCAAAAAATATCGTATTATTTTTGATTTATTACGTTTAAATTTTAAAATTATATTTGTTTATAAAAAAAAATTATTTAAGATTATACTATTTATTTTAATTTAATATTATTACGGATTATTTTATCTCACTATAAAAAAATAATAATTCTTTAATGCTAGACTATTAATCTCATATTTTTTTATGAGATTATATAATCTCACATAAATAATTTTATGAACGATAAAAAAATAATCTATAAGATTATTTAAAGCACTATTATTTTTTTATCATGAGATAAAATAGTTCAAAATAATATTAAATTAATATAAATGATTTAATTCTAAGTATATTTTTTACAAATAAATATAACTTAAATATTATATTTATGAATTAAATAAATTACGTTTATAATAAATTTTGAATAGGCGATCAAGATTTTCAAATAAATTAAAAAGTCTTAGTGCACCAATGACCAACACTCCAAAGCTCAGTAACCAAACACGTCGTAGTATTCTCTCAATTTCAAAATATAGAATTAATAGTGACATCTTGAAATTTATTTAAGTAATATATCAAACTCAAATTGATATAAATTAATTTAGTTTAAGTTAATATAATTATAAAAATTATAAATTATTTAAATAGTATAATTAATTACAAAATTTATTATTTTTAAAATTTAAATGAATAACTTTAATTTTAAAAATATTTTAAATTAAGCTTAATAATATATTTTGAAATGGAAGTAGTATTTGAATTTCATTGAATTTAGTACCAAACGAAAATACGCAACCATAAATTGTTTATGGTTACGTATTATCAATCAGCTAGTACATGTTTCTTGTGTAAATCTCGAGTGATTACATAGGATTAGTTTTTTAATTAGCATAACTTTAGCTGCAGCAGATGATGGAGAGTAAACATAGGAAGGATCCTAGTCTGGATTCTATATTTCTTTCTATATGTGGAGATACTATTCCTAACCCAAATCCTTTGGTTAATGTATATTTGTAAATTATTTGTTTTAATTTAATATTATTTTGTATTATTTAATCATTTGATAAGGGATTATTAGTCATTTAATATTGGACTATTAATTCTATAGAGCCATTTAATAACTTAAAATGAGGGGGACTATTAATTTTACAAGTTTTAAGAAATTATATAATCTCTCATAAATAGTTTTATGAATGATAAAAAATAATCTATAGAATTATTAATCTCTTATTATAATCTAAAATAATATTAAATTAATATAAATAATTTAATCTCATCCATATTTTTTATAAATAAACATAAACTTGGGGTTGATTGATAGTGCATGAAAAACTCGCAAATCAGATTAATTAATCAAATAACTATTGATTGGTTGATCAAATACCGATTCTAAAGTTAATAAAATTAATTAAGACGGTTGCTGTAGTGATCGTTGAAAATGTCAAATGTCGTTAAAATATTAATAAAAATATATTTATTTGGATAAATTAATAATAATAAAAGATTAAATTAATATCCTTACTATAATGTTTTCCCTCTTTGGGTGAAAAAATTACTCTCTCAAGGCGTGCGGCCCTACACACAATTTGCAATAAATTATGTTTATGACTACATTTTACCTTGGTGGACGTTACTTTTAGCTTTTTCCCAACAAAAATGATTGCATATGATGGGGTCTATGGTACGGAGTATATTACTGTTCAAAGCCACTGTCTTTTTTATTTTTTGCTTTGGGATGGGATTCGTCGACACAAGATTGTATCCTGCTGCACCGTCGTTCTTATTAGTCGGTCCCACACATTCACATTACTGCAAAATGTTCCCTTTTTACATGCTGATGTAAGCAAACTAATTGACCTCAAAGGTTAATATCCTGTCCTTCGAAGTTCCATTCTTCACTATTCTCCACTTCCCAATCATAACATGCCACGTGGGAGAATCTTGTTCCTTTGGACCTCTGGTATTAAATCAACGTACCAAAATAAACAACCCATAAACCCCACAACCAGCTCGAAGTCCATATAATACAAAACCAGTGGGGGATAGTCCGATTCCAAAGTTCCATCAAATCATGACAGCTGCTTGTTTCCATTCTTCTTTCTCTCTCCTCTTTCTTTTTCTCATATCTACTCTATCTATATAGAGTGGGTACATTCATTCATCTTCAATATGTTCTAAATGACTTATCAGTTTATTTTTCTTGATTGTTCAAATTATTTCAATGTCTGATCATAAATCCTCATCAATGAACGATCAGCTCTCAAAACAAACCTCCATATTTGGCCTCAGCTTGTGGGTCGTAGTGGGTGTCTCTGTTGGAGCAGCTTTTGTTCTTGTTCTATTTATAATCTCGCTATGGCTCACTTCAAAACGAAACAACACCCTCAAAAACAAAAACGGCTCCAATCATCCGCCCACAATCCCAAATGTTTCAAGGGATATCCAGGAAATCAAAGTGGATCATCCCAATTGTCAGGAATCGGAGCAATTGCCCGGTACTGAACAGCAGGCTTTGCTTTTGAAGCCAGAGGAAGAGAGCCCAATTGGGTATCCGAGAATTCAGATTGATATTGGGAAGGATCACAGGATTTTGTACCCTGCAGAAAAGTTTGGCGGGTCTTCTTCTAATGGGATTAACGGCGAGGCTAAATCGGGTGATCATCAGGTGGCTATGGTGGTTCCTCAGGTTTCTCATTTGGGGTGGGGACATTGGTATACACTTAGAGAGCTTGAGGATGCCACCAATGGCTTTGCGCATGAAAATGTGATTGGGGAAGGGGGTTATGGGATTGTTTACCATGGTGTATTGCTGGACAACACTCAAGTTGCTGTCAAGAACTTGCTCAATAATAGGTACTTTTTTTTTAAACTTCATTTAGTTGTAGCGTTGTAATCCATTAGCTACTTGATGCAATTCAACATACGTATTTGGGATTTAATTGTTACTGATCATTTTGTTTCTAGAGTTTATATCATGTATGCGAAGAAAATGAAATGTTAATTGTAGTTAAAAATGAGTGTGTTAATATATTGGTGGTATTTCACAAGTGGTTATTAAAATATCTGTAATTCGGTAGGGGACAAGCTGAGAAGGAGTTTGAAGTCGAAGTTGAAGCAATTGGGCGGGTTCGGCATAAGAATTTGGTGAGGTTGCTCGGCTACTGCGCGGAAGGAGCACATAGGTACTCTGCTTGTAGTCTAATACCGCGTTAAGTTCACATTTTAATTTTTATTCTTGCTAATGTACAAGACGCCAGAGAAATGGTTTGTACTTTGTATGCTGAAGGCATGGCTTCAAATTGTGAAATTCTGAATTGGATATTTGGATATGTACGAAACTAACTCCTAATACTTGTTGTTTACATCTGATGTAGGATGCTTGTATACGAATATGTAAATAATGGGAACTTAGAACAGTGGCTTCATGGGGAGGTCGGGCCTTGTAGTCCTCTTACTTGGGATATTCGGATGAATGTCATTCTCGGAACAGCAAAAGGGTATAATTTTTGTTGAGTTGGTTGCTGATTCTGTCCTTCCACAGTGTAGTTAATCAGAAACTTATAAATGTGTAGGTTAGCTTACCTTCATGAGGGTCTGGAACCGAAAGTGGTTCACCGGGACATAAAATCGAGCAATATTTTACTTGATAAGCACTGGAATTCAAAGGTTTCGGATTTTGGACTTGCCAAACTCCTCGGCTCAGAGAGGAGCTACATTACAACCCGCGTCATGGGAACATTTGGGTCCGAACTCTCATTCTCGTTCTCTTTTTTTGTGCACGTCTCTTTCTCTCTTTGAGCTGTGTTTGTGACTTCATGTGTCTGATTTTGCAGCTATGTAGCTCCTGAATATGCCAGTACAGGCATGTTGAATGATAGAAGTGATGTATATAGCTTTGGGATTCTTATTATGGAAATAATATCTGGGAGGAATCCAGTCGATTACAGCCGGCCTCCAGAAGAGGTTTTCTCTATTAACTTACCATAATTGTAGCTGTCGATAAACTTACGTATATTTGAATCCCTTTAACTACATATAAAGAAACTACTGTAGAGAAGAGCATCATGTCGAGGGTGGTTTATTCTTTTTTGGTTTGTGAATGTAGCTTTTCATTTTAAGTTGGGATATCTCAGGTGAACTTAGTTGACTGGCTGAAGCAGATGGTTGCCAACAGGAACTCAGAAGGAGTTTTGGATCCAAAGCTTCCACAAAAGCCTTCTTCGAGGGCATTGAAGCGAGCACTTCTAGTAGCTTTGCGTTGTGTTGACCCAAATAGTCAAAAGCGTCCAAAGATGGGGCATGTTGTACATATGATTGAAGCTGAAGAGTCCCTCTACAATGTATGTGTGCTATTTTCTGTTCTAGAGACTCACTCAACTAACATTAAATGCTTACCTTGTGTGAGCGGGTATACTGAAATAAATTTCCACTACTATAACGTGAATTTGTCCGTTGAATGAGTGTTATGCTTTAAAGTTATAAAAATGACTTAGTACTAGTGCACATTGACAAAAATATCAATTTAAGTAATTAGCGTTTTGCCATAAACTGTACGAGTATGCTCTTTATTTGACTATGCAGTAATATTACTCACTCTTTAATAACAACAAATTTATTGTAAATCATGCATCCTATAGGTAACTAGTCATTTTTTTTCCACATGTTATCCGTATAACTAGATTTTCCAAGCACCAACATGCGAGTCTCTACTATTTCCTTGTTTTCAGTGATTCAAAATATTCATTCAATTTTTCTATTGTAGTACTTTAGCTGATGAATATAAAGACAATAAAGTTATTCATAATTTATTCCCAAAATGCTGTCATCAGTCTTCTTGAATTAAATTGTGAATGTTTTCCCATCTTATATTAGGACCGAAGAGCTGGAACAAGGGTACCAAACCCCGCACATTTTGATGACACGAGGAATGAATCTATTGAGAAGCAGGTGACAGAATCAGGTGAAAGCAGCGGGTAAGAAATTCAAGTGCATGCCAATAATAGAGGAAGATCAATTATCAAGACTGACGAGAAGAAATTCTCTATGCTGAAGTAAAAGTGTGAATTTTGACAAATCTGTTATTATTGGTTCTGTTCATCCTGAAAATCCCCTCCACACATGCCATTTCTATCCATATATCGGATGAAAAATGCACTCCTCCTTATGTATAGCTGCCCACTGTTTACCGAGTTATGCACGAAGTAGCATTCGTAAATGATTCATTTGGTCCTACTCTTAAAAGAGATGGCTCAGCGGATGAACCATAATACAATGTTTTTGAGTCCACACTGGGTTTTTAGCTTATAGTATTTAATGGTAAAAATACAAATCATATTGGTTTCATCTTGTGCAGCTTTAATGTCCTTGGCATATTTCTCTACTTTTAATCTGCAGTTTTATGACTGCTAAATAAGTCTCGTTCTCTTTAAGGATACTCAGCTTGGCTGAATTCAGTAAAGAAATCCCAAACTCTTTGGTATCAGTTAAATGAATCTTGGTTCCCATATTTAGCCGTCTCTGGGGCCATATAATAACTTGTAGGTCATCCTTGTTTCTTTTTTGGGTTTTATAACTATTTATGGAGTATTAGATAAGGCCTGCAATATTCATTGCACTTATTGGAGTGAACTACTTTTTCTCTTAAGAAAATCATTACAATTATGAAGAGAAAACAAAATCTCTCCTATAGTCCTATCAACAAGATGCATAGTCATGTGTAAAGTCCAATGAACATTCATGTTAAGTTGTTGGATTTGGATCATTTATATAGGTCCATCCAGTAACATGGTGGTTACCCATTAATATTGTTCAGCAGATAGAGAGAGCGGTCGTTTGTGACAGTAGCTTGACAGCTGGTTTCTGAATTTGTTTTCAATCTATTGAACCCTATAATAATAATAATGGCCTACACAGTCTATAAAAAGGCCTTACATCATTCAATATTAAGGCCCACAATAAGCAGCCACTTTTTTGGGACTGTGGTTGCCGTGTTTTTATTGTGTCTGACCAATAAATTCTAATAGTATATGCACAGTCGTATTAGGATGATAGCACATTATTAAAATAATTATAATTTTATTTTATATAAATATTTTATTAATTATATGATATAATATTAACTCCAACTCGTGTGTATATATATATATATATATATCAAATTTAAGTTTTTTAAATTTATTGAACAAATCTTAAATTTAATGTGAATTTATCTAATTTTGATCAAATAATAATAATTATTGTTAATTAACTAAAACTCTTACTCCCTAATTATTTGTGACATTAGGAGAAGGTGAAACATACCTCTATTTTTTAAAGAAAGAAACAATATTGGAAATATCTTCGTTCCTAAATAAAAAGACGCTTTGGCCGAGTGGTTAAGGCGTGTGCCTGCTAAGTACATGGGGTTTCCCCGCGAGAGTTCGAATCTCTCAGGCGTCGTTCCTTTTTTTTATTTTTGGGCTTATTGCTTATTATCTAAATCAAACAGAGTAACCATTAAATTATACCACTGGCCATGGATATATACATTTTGAAAGACAATACAGAGTGCTTAATTAAGGAGAAAAACAAAAGGCCGCACACTTGATTAATCTTTACATTAAGCTATTGAAATACACCAACCATATTGGAAACATATGTTTGAATTTTTTCTATATCCCTGAGAACCACAACACACTACAAAAACAGTTGGTCATCAAAAATCTCATTTTACGTGTATAAAGCCGCGTGGTTCAAAAAGAACAAGAGGAGAGACCCTTCAGCAACTTGTAGACCTTATAACCATAGCAAAAGCATTATACCAAGTACTGTCCCCATCAACCGATGAAGTTGTATCAGTGTAGTAACAGAAGAAGCATTGCTGGCACTCTCCGACGGTGGTGCAGCTGTGAGCCCTGCTGGTGGTGGAGGTGAAAGCATTGGGGTGTCACACGTGCCAAATGTTGCATTTGCCTGCAATATTTGGTCAAAGAAAGAGAATGACATAAATATCAGGATCATTGAACTGCTTACTTATATCATTGCTAAAATTATAAGTTTCTTTTATTCATTCTTATGGGATTGCAATACTTTGACATATGAACTCCTAATAGCGACATGACCCTACCCCACCTCTAAAAAATGATGAAAGATAAAAATTAGAGAGGTGAAAGATCCACATGTTGTAGTTATGATTTACGTTAGGTAGCAGATACTGTAATTATTTATTTCAGCGTGGGATGAGCTGGTGGTGTCCCCTGCCCTCTTTCTTTTTTCTGCATTTATTATGCCTTTATCTAATGAATTTCAGGGCATTCTAAGTATGTATTCTCTCTAATATAAGAATTAATATAGAAAAAGTACAATAACTGGCAATAATTTATACTATCAAACATTCAAACTAATCTATAGTCAAAGTCTATGAAGTTTTAAAAGGTTAAGAAACAACAGAAAACAAATAAAAAGAAACAAAAGCGGAGGGGGAGGGGGGGTTGGAAGCTGCTAAATGCGAAACCTGTAAAATCATTTATTATACAACACTATTCTACAAACAATTTAAATTATTTGTGTAATCTAGGCCGCTTGAAAATTTGTGGTGTGTTGAGTTTTGATTTGTGAGAAGCATGAAAACATCCATCCAACCAATGTGACCGTATTAGGAGAAAAACAGCTGTAAATCACTCTGCCCAATTTGGATGAATTATTTGTTTCCATAGTCTTATGATCTAATTCAATAGTTCACAGTGAGATTAGCTTACCTTGCAATAGGCTATGCTGGTACATCCACAAGTCAGATGACCATTTGCTTCGTCTACGGCTTCTGGGGCTCCTCCTCCATCACTCCTCTACAACAACATAACAATGAACTTAGGAATATTCAAAAATAAATAAATAATAATAATAATAAATTTGTTTCTGTGACCAATAAGTGGCTCCCTACTAAAATATAATACACTACTTGATTGAAAGTTCTATTAACTATGAAGTGAAGACCACACATACCTGGTAATAATCAATAGCAATGAAATTTGGCCATCGTTTTCCAGCTGCTTCTTGACAAGTTTTCATCATACTAATTAATGGAGCCGAATTATCCACACAAGTTGTTGTTAAATTGGGATCTGTGTGAAAATAATTCTGAAGAACAAGTGAAATTGTGCTTGTGTTCATTGGAGACGATTCAGCACGACTTGGACAGGAACCTGCAATCATCCCCTCATCTCCATCTGCAATTTCAGCTTAGAATTAAAGTTGCAAGTTTTTTTTTGTTTTTGTTTTTCCTTCAAAAACAAAAGGAATTAAACTCTTAAATGCCGTGTGAATGAAAACGGAACATTAATAGGTCCACATGGGGCTTAAACATGTAATGTTCCGATATTTCTGAACACATGATACTTGCTGTCTTACAGAACAAAATCCAAATCCATAATGTTACGTGAATTTTACCTGAAAGTCTCCTACATTTCTTCAGAATGCAAAAGCAGCCTTAAGTTGATCTTTTACCATACCATTCAAATGGAGAAAAAAAATTAAAACTCACATTGGTTTTCTACCACATATCTCCACTCATATGCTATCCCCTCTGAGGCCTCCTTAGATGACTTGGAGGTGAAGACCACCAAACGTTGATTCTGATGGGCCATATCATCCACTGTAAGCCAATCTCCACCATTTTTAGGCATCCGAGACAACGGAAACATGAATTTACTGAGACCAGATGCATTGAAGACCTTTGTCAATCCCTGAGGGGATGTCACATAATCCTCAATAAAAATGGTGACAATCTCTGTTGGGTTTGCTTCCAGAAACACTTGAATCTCTTTTAGAGTTTTAATTGCAGGTCGCTGGAAAAAATAAACAACGGAAACTTGCACAATGTCAAGACAAGAGAAACTATAGTCGCAATATAAAGACACAAGTACATAGAAGTATCATAGATACACTTACAAATGCTGTGATATTTAAACACCTCCCACCAAATGAGTGACACAACCAGATGTCATTATCGAAGTCATACATATCAAGCATTAGCCCTCGAACACCATTCTACAAAAGAACCAAATATCTTAGCATTACTATATATGTTGTGACAATTTGCACCTAGCTTTACTTCAGAAGTTTCCACATTTTCGACTAGGACAGGTAAATCCATTTATTTTGAACTTTATGGTTACTCAAATACAATAGATCACCCCCCTCTAAAAAAATAAAATAAATCTCACTAAATCGCATATTCTTTTCTAGTTTATTTACTGTACATTGAAAAAATGTATGATAATTAGTAATTTTTTTAACTAAAGAAAATTGTGAGCAGTAAACTTGTCTATCTTTTTTGGTTTATAATTAGTCCAAGGAAACATGGGCGACAATTATTTTTCATACACCAACTCATTTGTCCCTTCAAAATGCAAAAAACTTTTCAGGTGAAAAAGTTGTTTGTGCTACTACTCCATGAAAAACTTGACACTCCACAATAAAGTGAGGAAATGAAAACCAAACAAAAGTTAAATACAAAATGTTGTAGTAATAGATACTCCATGAAAATGGAACTTACTTGAAGCTGACTGGTAACGGAATCCTCTTGATTTCTCGGGGCAAGAATCATCGAACCCGTATCCGACATAGCACCCGCGATCGCATACGAATTGTGGGTCGTCAGCCATGAATAATGATTAAATGGCAGGCCTTTGACCTGGTCAAATAGCCACAAACGCAATAAATTCACAGAATTCAAAATTCGATTGAAGTAGGAAAAATAAATCAAATATATATATATATATTATTATGAGTAATTAGCATACCTTTGATGTGGGACTCAAGGGTTGAATGCGGATACATCTGGGACGAGTGTTGCCATTTGCAGGGCACGTGCCGCAGATCAAGCCTTCGTCGCATTTGGTGCCGGGATTACATGTTTCACCGATCTTTTACAAATAAATAAATATGTAACAGAAATAAGAAGTTGAAAGATTAAAAAGAAGTAGGAAAAATCTGGAAGATAAATTAAAACAAACCTCAAGAGATGATGAATAGTTGAGGAGAAAAATTGTTATAAAAAGAAATTTAGTGAGAAGAAAATTTGTTCCCTGCAAAAACTGAATAGAGAGTCTCTGTATTAAGAATATATATATATATATATATATATATATATATATATATATATATATATTATAAACAAGAGGGAAAATGAAAAATGTGAATATGAAGATTGCGTGCCTGCATGTCGAGAGAGAGAGAGAGACCGAGAGAGAAGGGTTGTCTCTCTCCGATGGGGTCTCTCCCTCTTCCTTCTGGCTTAATTTGGAAGAAGCCTTCTTTTCAAAATGAACAAATCCTCCAATTTAAAAAGAAGGAGAAGATGATGATGATGAATACAGAAATGTTGTATACCCAAAGTCGCAGAGTTTAATTTAAATAGCTACAACAATAATTATAAGAATCTTTGCCGGAGCTATCTATTAAAATTACCATCCAGCGGCGCACACGCACATCAAAGGCTCTGGTTTATGTATCGATTAAAGTAATTGAGGACTAATTCATTTCCATTTTTTAAGTTTTGTAATTTCTATTTTTAAAAAATTTATTATGGATATATTTAAATTTTAAAAACAACACTTAGATATGTGAAACCATTTTACCATTTATTCGAGATATGTATTGTCTTATAATTATTAGACTCACTCAAACATTCATTAATTATAGTTATTTTGTATTTAATTTTTTTATAGTCATCTTCTTTTCCAATGGATATTTTTGGAGTTTAGTTTCAAAATTATTGTACGACATTTTATTATATTTAAATAAATTATGAGTATTTTTAATCGTTGATTATGTAAAAGTTGATATTTTTCTTAAAATTCTCAAATTGTCATGGCTTCACCATCTTGTACCTTATATCATGTTTGTTTGTATAGATTATAATCTCAAGATTATATTTATTTACAAGAATTATACTTGGGATAAGACTATTAATCCCATCTTTATCTTATTTATTTTTAAATTTGAACTTTAGACTATTAGTCTAGGAATTATAAAATGACTTAATAGTCTTGAGATTATAATCTCACTATTAAGTCATTTTATAATATCTTGACTAATAATTCTAAGTTTAAATTTAAAAATAAACAATATATTTTTTAGATTAATAATTTTTATTTTTATTGTAATTCTTACAAATAAATATAATATTGAGATTATAATCTATACATTGAGATTATGATTCTAAAATTATAATTCTCGTAAACAAAAGTAGTCTAATTAGTTAAAGAAGTTCTTGCATCAATATTTTCCTTCAATTTTGCAATCATCATCTCTTTCTATATATAACTTCATAATTGTTGAATTTTAGCTAGAAAATATTTTTTTTGGTTTACTTTTTCTTTTTTGAAGAAGAATATAGTTCTCTTATTTCTTTATAATCACCGAAAACAACTAACGCATATTTAATTATATAAATGGGTTCTCAAAAAATCTTTACATAAATGGGAAGGGACTTTAATAATGCGTAGATAATAAAATAATAATAAGATGGTGTGACTAAAGAAGGTGTAAAGTGGGGAAATATGCTACTAAGCATGTGAGAATCGATACGGCTGACCCCACTATGCTTCGCATGCTCATTTTCAACCACTCTGCTTTGTCACATTTTTCATTTAATACTTGCATTTATTCTATCTCTACATTTGATCAGCTGATTTAATTAACAAATCATTATGATTATCTTATCTTAACTAGAAGTGAAACATTATTAAATTTGTAACAATCCAAGATTACAGGATATTTTATTCCCTGCATCCAAACAAATATTCAAAGTTTTATTTTAAAAAAAAAGTCTTGTGGCTACATGATGTGTGTGTAATAAATTTTCAAATTTATTATTAATATTGTTACATCAGTTATACCTGCACTAATGATTTAAACTGAAATAAACACATTCAATGACAAAAATGTCAACGACTTAAATACACAGCATAAAGGAGGAAGCTGAGTAATTTTCTAGCTTTAAAGATAAATGACCTAAAACAACCATAAAGCCACTTGATTTTCCATCCCTTGTCGATTCTAAAGAAATATTCTCTTTCTTCTAAAGTATAAAATTATTTATAAATGCAAAGATTAATAATTTTATATTTTAAAACAGAGTTAATATATAATATTATGCGCTGCATTTCACCACATATGCATTTTGTCTGTTTAGAAATTTAGTGTAACGAATCAGCCCGAGTTTAATTATATTGTCACATTTTTCGTCTTATCACATGTTCACTCTGATGCATTATTAATCTTTATTTATTTATCTACAATTAACTTTGTAAATGAACAAACATTAAATTGAGAGTAATAAATATAATAAAATAATAGATGAGACCGTGAATGAAGGAGATAATATATGTGAATTTCGAATATGTCTCCACTTTTGAAAATAACTTTTAACTCGAGGGTAATAACTAATAAGTTCATAACTAGTGCTAGTAGATGTTATACCCAAAAAAGAAGAAGGGATATTTACACTCTATAATACTTTTTTTATAAAAAATTACATTAAAAGTGCATTTTTATAATATTTACAAAAATGTTATAATTTAATGTTTTATTTTTAAAAGTAGTGCAGTTGTTGTTCCTTCAATTTAGTTTCGTGATTTAGTAAGTTTCTTTGCCTCCACCGCCTGCCTCCCCTACCCCCTCCCGCCTCCTTCTTCCTCCTCCCGCTTGCTCCTCCCTTCTCCCTCCTCCTCCTCCCCTGCTGCCCCCTTCCTCCTCAACCTCCCTCTAGATCTGGCCCACCCACCCCCTCCTCCCGCCTGCTCCTCCCCCCTTCCGCCTGCTCCTTTCCCCTCCTGCCTCCTCCTCCCCTACTCAGCCTGCTCCTCCCCCCTCCCCCTCCCGCTTACCGCCTACCGCCTACTCCTCCCCCTACCGCCTACTCTGCCTGCTCCTCCCCCCTCTAGCCTCTCGCCTCCTCCTCCCCTGCTCCTCCCCCTCCCTCCTGCTCCTCCCCCCTCCCTGAATATGTAATAACTAGTTTTGGTTACCTTAGTATTAAAGGTTGGTTACCTCTGTATTAAGGTTTGGTTACCTTTATACTAAGAGTTGGTTACCTTATATTAAAGTTTGGTTACCTTTGTGTTTAAGGTTGGTTACCTTTTTGTATTAAGGTTTGGTTACCTTTTGTATTAAGGTTATTGGTTACCTTTGTGTTAAAGGTTGGTTACCTTTTGTATTAAGGTTTAGTTACTTTTGTTTTAAAGGTTGGTTACTGTGACGCCCCCAAATCTAGGCCCACACAGCCCAAACTTGAGTCGTCAAAAGACTACAACAAAATTATTACAACAAAGCACAACGTACAACAATACAGTGTATAATAATAATACACAACTAAGTCTTCACTATTATTGTCACACTATTTTACAACACGTGAAGACTATGATAGCTATTCCTCGGACTCTCACTCCATCCCCCGGCTAGACCCCGTTACGTTTTCATCTCCTGTTGAAAAACAATGGAACAAAAGAAAGGGTGAGCTCAAATAGCCCAGTAAGAAATATCATGACTAAGATAATGACAAATAAATTATCATTAGCCTTCAACAGTTGAGTTCTTGATAGAATACAATAGACTACAAGGTTTATATCAAAAACTGTAGTTAAATTCTTAAACAATGTTCAGATCAATAATAGCAGCGGAATGAGCAATCTATTAGAAGAATAATGCAGACCATAATGTCCACTCGCTTCTCTTTTTAGTAAAAATATCATCAACTTTTATTATCTGAAATACCATTAGTCAAGATAATACAACTTCACAGTTCCTGGTCATAATCATGCAGATCAACAGTTCGTCTTTGCACTACGGGCCAAAGACATTCAATATAACACCAACGGTCATGATTATACCAGATTCAGCCTTTGGTCATAATCATACCAACCAACAGTTCATCTTTGCACTACGGGCCAAAGAGAACATTCACCACGTGTCATAAAAGACACCGAACAGATGTATCGCCTTTAACCTAGTATATCGCCTTTAACCTATCATCTGTTCAACAATTATATCACATCTGTGCCCCCGGCCACAGATATTCACAACAGCTTGATTCTTGATGATTAATACAAATAACAGTGATACAAATGATGAACAGAAGAACAGGATAAACAATAAGTATCGGAAGTTTACTTTGTGCAGATTCAAATAATGTCCAAATTGCCAACATGATGTGGAGTGAAATTTAAAAATGATATTCAAGATCCACAGTTCAGAATAACGATTATAGTTCAACAGAAAGGTTCACGTAAATAGGAAGGTTCAGTTGAAATAATGAAGTTCAACTATTATGGAACATATAATATTTTCAGGAATTATAGAAGCAATAGTTCCATAATAAGTTTCGATTTAGGAGTATGAAAGAAAATAATATCCCTTACCGTAGCAGGTTTGATTAACAAAAGGTGAAGGAAATTAATATCCCTTACCATAGTAAGTTTGAATAATGGAAGATGAAAAAGATGGTATCCCTTATGAGTATAAAGGAAAATGATATCACTTACGAATATGGAATAAAAGTGTCATGTGATAATTCGTGTAGACAAATTATTTCCACACGAGACAAATAAAAAGGGGTTATTCACCAACAGGCGATAATCCGCACCGTAAGGTTATTCCCATCAATTTGAATACGAATAGTTATTCACCAAACAGGCGTAATCCGCACCGTAAGGTTATTCCCACAATTTAATAGAATTTGAACACGAAGAGTTATTCACCAAACAGGCGATAATCCGCACCGTAAGGTTATTCTCAAAGATTAATAAGGAATGAATACAAAAGGTTATTCACCAACAGGCGGTAAACCGCGCCGTAAGGTTATTCCCACAATTTAATACATGGAAATAAATGGCACAAGAAAGAAACGATATTATTTTTGAGAATCAAAGAATGATAATCCCTTCAAGTAAGAAAGAAAATAATATCCATTTATGATGATGAAAAGAGTGATACCCCTTACCTTAACACGTGACTGGATATTGATTTAAATGAGATTGATCAACCTATATATTTTTAATATAATTAGTAATTACCACATATAAATTTCAAAGTATATGATAACTCGTATATTATGAACTATCAAAATTATATATATTTAACATAATTTTTGTAGTATAATATAACAACTTTAAAATAGTTTTTAAAATAATATTCCAAAATAAATCTTCCAAAGAAAGCTTTTAAAAATGAATCTTCTCAAAGAAGAGTCTTCTAAAGGAAGATTTGTGAATACCGTGAAAAATAGGAATTTATGAAATTACTACTCTTTAATAAAACACTTACTTGAAAAATTCCTGCACTCCTTTTGGCTTTCAAACTCTCAAAATAACCTTACTATTCTCAGAGAAAACTCATAAAATTCTTATAGAAAAATTTTATGTTTTAGGTGTGATTTTTCTATTCAGCTGAGCAAGCTATTTATAGGAGAAAATAAGTTACTATGCGTGGTAGGTGGACAGAAAAAAATTCAGCAGAGGCTGCTGCGCAGCCTCCACCAACTCTTCAGCAAATTCTCACATTTCTCACATTTCATGTGGGCCCCACAATGGGTCCCACATGTTTCTTACTATTCACGTATTATTCACGTCACTATTTCAAATAGTAAAATTAATTATTTTATTTTTTATTTATTTATTTATTCTTCCTGTGAGTCCAACATATAAAATAATGTTACCACAATAATGTAAGAAACACGTTACATATTTTTATTAATTTAATAATATAAATTATAGTGTATTTGCTACTGTGACAATTATTAGATTCAATAATTTTAAACTACAGTGCACCAACAATTATTGACTCGATGATATGAAATACAGTGTAATGACAATTATTGAATCAATAATGCAAAATACTGTGTAGCAACAATATTTGAATTGATAATATAAAATATTATGCAGTGACAATTATTGATGAAATGATGCGTAACAATTACGGTGTCAATTATTAGACCAATAATATGAGACACTGTGCAATACCGTGTGCTACTGTAGAGTACCGTGTGCTACAGAAAATACCATAAATTACCGTATGCTACTATTCTTTTATCACCGGTATTTTAACAGTTAACACCGTTGACTATTTTTTATTTAAAAAGGTTACTTCTGTCGTTTTCTATATCCGACAAATATTCCGTTGTGGGGTCCACAAATAATTTGTTATTTCGGCGCCGTCGTACGGCCCGAATATTCCCCGACAAAACGAATATTCCCCGACAAAAAGAATATTGTCCGACAAAATAAAATTTGCACATAACATCCTTAACTTTCAATTTTGTCAATTTAACCATTTACTGTTTCAGGAAAAATATATATGAAGAAAAATTAAATTTTGTATTTCATAAATTCGGGGTCTTACAACCTCCCCTCCTTATGAAATTTCGTCCCCGAAATTGACGTACCTGGCATTTCGAAGAGGTATGGATTGTAAGACCCCGAATTTTATGAAATACAAAATTTAATTTTTCTTCATATATATATTTTTTTGAAACAGTAAGTGGTTAAATTAACAAAATTGAAAGTTAAGGATGTTATGTGCAAATT
Source organism: Hedera helix (assembly GCA_947179155.2). Lineage (NCBI taxonomy): Eukaryota > Viridiplantae > Streptophyta > Magnoliopsida > Apiales > Araliaceae > Hedera > Hedera helix. The sequence continues at coordinate 42,246,249 of OX359270.1, read as the reverse complement.
TTATTTTGTCGGACAATATTCGCTTTGTCGGGGAATATTCGTTTGGTCGGGGAATATTCGTGCCGTACGACGGCGCCGAAATAATAAATTATTGGTGGACCCCACAACGGAATATTTGTCGGATATAGAAAACGACAGAAGTAACCTTTTTAAATAAAAATAGTCAACGGAACTGTTAAAATACCGGTGATAAAAGAATAGTAGCATACGGTAGTTTATGGTATTTTCTGTAGCACACGGTATTGCATAGTGTCTCGTATTATTGGTCTGATAATTGACACCGTAACTGTTACGCATCATTTCATCGATAATTGTCACTGCATAATATTTTATATTATCAATTCAATAATTGTTGTTACACAGTATTTTGCATTATTGATTTAATAATTGTCATTACACTGTATTTTATATCATTGAGTCAATAATTGTTGTTGCACTGTTTTTAAAATTATTGAACCTAATAATTGTCACAGTAACATATGCACAGTAATTCACATTATTGAATCAATAATTGTCATTACACAGTAACGTATGCTTATTTTACATTATTGTTATCTCTATTATGATGTTATTTAAACAGTTGTATTTCATTAATTTATTGACTTGATATCTAAGAGCTAACTATACTGTATTTATAACAATTAGTCATAATAATTGAATTGATAAAGTTATTTGTTTATAATATAAAGTTAGGTGATTATTAGGTGATATGAAATGAATGGTGTAGATTAAAGTTGAATAATTGAATTGATTTGTTTATAATATAAAGTTAGGTGATTATTAGGTAATATGAAATGAATGGTGTAGATTAAAGATAATATAATATTTGAAATGGATGGTGTAGATTAAAAGATGATCTTTAAATGAATGGTTTAGATTAAATGAATGATGAGATTTTTGGCTATAAATAGAAGCCTTAACTTAAGGATTTTTCATAAACTTCCTTACTTGTTCTTTCTTTCTCTCTCTAAATACTTCTTGTGAAAGTTCTCTCTAAGTGTGCTTAAGTCATCTTGAGTATTTGTGAAGATCTATAAGTATACGTGTACTGTTCAAGTTAATCAACCTCATTTAAATCAATATCCAGTCACGTGTTACGGTAAGGGATACCATCTTTTTCATCTTCCATTATTCAAACATACTATGGTAAGGGATTATCATTATTTGATTCTCGATAATAATATTGTTTCTTCCTTACTCATAGGACGTGCCTTTTATTTCCATGTATTAAATTGTGGGAATAACCTTACGGAGCGGATTGCCGCCTGTTGGTGAATAACCTTTCGTATTCATTCATTATTAATCTCTGAGAATAACCTTACGGAGCGGATTGCCGCCTGTTTGGTGAATAACTCTTTGTACTCAAATTCTATTAAATTGTGGGAATAACCTTACGGAGCGGATTGCCGCCTGTTTGGTGAATAACTCTTTATACTCAAATTCTATTAAATTGTGGGAATAACCTTACGGAGCGGATTGCCGCCTGTTGGTGAATAACCCTTTGTATTAATTTCCTTCACCTTTTGTTAATCAAACCTGCTACGGTAAGGGATATTATTTTCTTTCATACTCCTAAATCGAAATTTATTATGGAACTATTGCTTCTATAATTCCTGAAAATATTATATGTTCCATAATAGTTGAACTTCATTATTTCAACTGAACCTTCCTATTTACGTGAACCTTTCTATTGAATTGTAACCGTTATTCTGAACTGTGGATCTTGAATATCATTTTTAAATTTCACTCCACATCATGTTGACAATTTGGACATTATTTGAATCTGTACAAAGTAAACTTTCGATACTTATTGTTATGCTATTTCTTCTGTTCATCATTTATATCATTCTAATCATCCAAAAATCAAGCTGTTGTGAATATCTGTGGCCGGGGGCACAGATGTGATATATTTGTTGAACAGATGATAGGTTAAAGGCGATATAATAGGTTAAAGGCGATACATCTGTTCGGTGTCTTTTATGGCACGTGGTGAATGTTCTCTTTGGCCCGTAGTGCAAAGATGAACTGTTGTTTGGTATGATTATGACCAAAGGCTGAATCTGGTATAATCATGACCGTTGGTGCTATATTGAATATCTTTGGCCCGTAGTACAAAGATGAACTGTTGATGTGCATGATTATGATCAGGAACTGTGAATTTGTATTATCTTGACTAATGATATTTCAGATGATAAAAGTTGATGATGTTTTTCCTAAAAAGAGAACCGAGTGGACATTATAGTCTGCATTATTCTTCTAATAGATTACTCATTCCGCTGCTATTATTGATCTGAACGTTGTTTAAGAATTTAACTGCAGTTTTTGATATAAACCTTGTAGTCTATTGTATTCTATCAAGAACTCAATTGTTGAAGACTAATGATAATTTATTCATCATTATCTTAGTCATGATATTCTTTATTGGGCTATTTGAGCTCACCCTTTCTTTTGTTCCATTGTTTTTCAACAGGAGATGGAAACATAACAGGGTCTAGCCGGGGAATGGAGTGAGGGTCCGAGGAATAGTTATCATAGTTTTCACGTTTTGTAAAATAGTGTGGCAATAATAGTGAAGACTTAGTAGTGTATTATTATACACTGTATTGTTGTACGTTGTGCTTTGTTGTAATAATTTTGTTGTAGTATTTTGACGACTCAAGTTTGGGCTGTGTGGGCCCAGATTTGGGGGTGTCACAGTTGGCATCAGAGCTTAGGGATATGGTCTTTAATGGAGATCTGGGGTAGAACTAGGAGGGGAGAGATGAATAGAATCAGTCACTAGTGTGTCCTACCTAAAATAGATTTTATTATCTAATGAGTCGATTTGAATGTAGGAACATGAAGTGATGAGTCAGTTTATTTGAACTAACATTTATTTTGTGACCACAGTTTAGTATGGCATCTGGAAATCAAGAGGTTAACTATGGAATGCCTGAAGCAAATGTAGCCGAGAATCAAGAGGCCCCAAACAATCCTCCTGCCAACTCAGGAAATAATGTTCCTGATAACATGATGAACGATGGATTCTTTAGGAATTTCATGCAGTTCATACAGAATCAAGGAAGAGGAAATCCAGTCAATAATAACGGTAGAAACGCTGGCAATTTGAGGATGGTCACTGTTAAGCAATTTAAAGAATTAGGACCACCTGAATTCCACGGGAAGCCTGACCCACTCAAAGCGGAGGCATGGCTGAAGCAGACGACAAAAATACTTGATGTCTTACAATGCGCTGATGATCAGAAGGTGCCATTTGCCACTTTTATGTTACGAGGTGAGGCAGACCATTGGTGGGAAGCGGTAAAACGTATCCAACCTTCAGCACTCGAAATGTCTTGGACAGAATTCGAAGAACTGTTTAACGAGAAGTACTTCCCAGAAAGCATTCGCCATATGAAGGAAGTGGAATTCATTAAGCTGGAGCAGGGAAACATGACAGTCTCCCAATATGAAGCTAAGTTTGCCGAGTTATCTCGCTTTGCCACCCATCTTGTGGATGACGAAGCACGAATGAGTCGGATGTTCCTAAGAGGTTTGAGATTCAAAATTCGTCAACAACTTAGCTCTCATAAATTTAGTTTGTATTCAGATGTTGTGGATAGGGCTCAAAGGGTGGAGCAAACAGATGAAACATTGCAGCCAAGAGTTAATGATCAGCATAGAGAAAGGAGTGACAACAACCACAGGAACGAGAACCATCGAGGAGGTAACCAACACTTCGGTGGTAATTCCATACCAAATAACAGAAGAGGAGAATCTAGTGGGAACAATTTCAAAAGAAAGAGATTCCATAATAATTATGGAAGGGCACCAGCACCAGTACCAACACCAGCACCGACCCCAGTTTCAAGGGGAGAAGATCGACCACCAGTGAGATGCTATAGGTGTGGTCAGGAAGGTCACATCAGCCCAAACTGTACACTGCAGTCCAAAAAGTGCTACAGTTGTGGGAAAGAGGGTCATCTTGCGCGGTTTTGTCCTGCCACAAAATCAAGTCCAGCTGCAATGATGATACCAAAAGCTAGCGCGGATAAAGGAAAATCTGTAGTTCAAGGGAGAGCTTTTGTTGTGACATCCCAAATGGCACGAAACTCGAACGAGGTGATAACCGGTAAGCTATTCATAAATTCTCGTGAAGTCTACGCTTTGTTAGATACTGGCTCTACCCATTCTTTTATCTCACCTGCATGTGCTCAGCGTTTAAACTTAACTCCTGAAAACTTGGACTTTGACTTATCAGTTGAAACCCCATTAGGAGAAATGACCATTACATCTACTGTCTATAAATCTTGCCTAGTTCAAATCAACAACCTCACATTATCTGTTGACCTTATTTCTTTGGAGATGCGTGAATTTGATGTGATTTTAGGAATTGATTGGTTGACTACCCATCATGCTAAAATTGATTGTTTTCATAAGATTATTAGTTTTCATATTCCTAATCAACCTGTCATGCAAATTCAAGCAACTAAACCATTGAAATCTATAACTGTTATTTCTAGCCATAAAGCCATTCGTTTATTGAAAAACGGATGTCAAGCCTTTTTAGCTCATGTCACTGATTTGAACAAAAATACGTCAAACTTGAATGATATTCCCATTGTTAATGAGTTTCCTGACGTTTTTCCTGAAGAACTTCCTGGCTTACCCCCAAACCGTGAAATTGATTTTTATATTGATCTTGAACCCGGTACCAAGCCCATTTCCAAAGCTCCCTACCGAATGGCCCCCATTGAACTTCAAGAGTTAAAAGTCCAACTACAGGAATTGTTGGATACCGGTTTCATTCGTCCGAGTGCATCACCTTGGGGTGCTCCTGTTCTATTTGTGAAGAAGAAAGACGGGAGTATGAGATTGTGCATTGACTACCGAGAATTGAACCATGTCACCATCAAGAACAGGTACCCGTTACCTCGGATTGATGACATGTTTGATCAATTGCAAGGCGCTCAACATTTCTCAAAGATTGATCTCCGTTCTGGATATCATCAGTTAAAGGTTAAAGCTGAGGACATTCCAAAGACTGCTTTCAGAACTCGTTATGGGCATTATGAGTTCTTAGTCATGCCTTTTGGACTAACTAATGCTCCTGCAGCTTTCATGGACATGATGAACCGGATATTCAAGGAACATTTGGATCATTTTGTGGTTGTCTTTATTGATGACATCCTCATATACTCCAAGAGTCGCGAGGATCATGAACAACACCTGAGATTGATACTACAAAAGCTCCGTGAAAATAAATTATATGCCAAGTTGAAGAAATGTGAGTTCTGGCTTGAGGAGGTCGCGTTTCTTGGGCATGTGATTTCTAGTCAAGGAATATCAGTCGATCCTGCGAAGATTGAAACGGTACTAAATTGGGAACAACCCAAAACAGTAACCGAAGTCCGAAGTTTTCTGGGTCTAGCTGGTTATTATCGGAGATTCGTAGAAGGATTTTCTCGAATCGCCACTCCATTAACGCAGCTTACTCGGAAAAGCACAAAATTCATATGGAGCGAGGAATGCGAGAAAAGTTTCCAAGAACTCAAGAAGAGACTGGTTTCAGCTCCTGTTCTGACCATACCATCAGGATCAGGAGAATTTGTTATCTACAGCGATGCTTCTGGCAAAGGTCTAGGCTGTGTCCTTATGCAACATGGAAAGGTTATAGCCTACGCCTCTCGACAACTCAAAGATTATGAGAAAAATTATCCTACTCATGATCTAGAGTTGGCAGCAGTCGTTTTCGCGTTGAAGATCTGGAGACACTACTTGTACGGAGAAAAAGTGGATATCTATACGGATCATAAAAGTCTCAAGTATTTCTTCACCCAGAAGGAACTCAACATGCGACAACGACGTTGGCTTGAGCTGTTAAAGGATTATGACCACACAATCCAGTATCACCCGGGAAAGGCGAACGTTGTAGCTGACGCTTTGAGCAGAAAATCTTATGCAAGTACAAGTGCACTGCTGACAACACAAAAGTGTATTTTGTACGACTTGCAAAAGATGGAGATAGAGCTAAAGACACCAGGGACCCACTCGAAGATTGCTCACGTGCGAGTAGAACCAACTTTAATCGATAAAATTAAAGCTGCTCAAGCTACCGATCCGGAACTGATAAACATGATAAAGAAAGTACAAGAAGGTGCCATTTCCGAAGCAAGAATCGACGAGAAAGGAATACTTCGAGTCAACTCTCGACTCTGTGTTCCTAACGATCCTGAATTAAAGCATAAAATCATGATGGAGGCACACAACACGCCGTTTGCAATCCACCCAGGAGGTACCAAGATGTATCGAGATCTTCGACATACATTTTGGTGGAACAATATGAAAAGAGAGATTGCGGAGTTTATCTCAAGGTGCCTAACTTGTCAACGTGTCAAGGCAGAGCATCAAGTTCCTAAAGGTCCATTACAATCACTTGAAGTTCCCGAATGGAAGTGGGAACACATCAATATGGACTTCGTGACGGGTCTTCCAAAAGTTTCTCAAGGCTTAGATGCAATTTGGGTGATCGTAGATAGATTGACCAAATCTGCTCATTTCTTGCCTATACGAGAAAACTTTTCACTTGAACGTCTTGCCGGTATGTACATAAATGAGATCGTGAGATTGCATGGCATGCCAGTTTCCATAGTTTCTGATCGAGATCCTAGATTCACTTCACGCTTCTGGATCAGTCTACAAAAAGCTATGGGCACTGAACTACGTTTTAGTTCTGCATACCATCCTCAAACGGACGGACAATCGGAAAGGACGATCCAGACCCTCGAAGATCTTTTGAGACTTTGTGTATTAGACTTCAAAGGAAGTTGGGATAAGTACTTGCCGTTGGTGGAATTTTCTTACAACAACAGTTACCAAGCAAGCATAGGCATGGCTCCATTCGAGGCATTGTATGGAAGGAAGTGTCGCTCTCCAATATGTTGGAATGAGGTAGGAGAAGCAAAATTGTTGGGACCCGAGTTGGTACGCTTGACGACCGAAAAGATCCAAATGATCCGACAACGAATACAGACCGCACAAGAACGACAAAAGAGTTATGCTGATCTTCATCGGAGAGACGAAAGTTTCAACGTCGGAGATCATGTATTCTTACGTGTTTCTCCATGGAAAGGGGTTACGAGATTCGGAAAGAGAGGAAAGCTCAACCCTCGATTTATTGGCCCATTTGAAATCCTCGATCGAATAGGAACCGTAGCCTACAGACTAGCCCTACCACCAAGTATGTCTCGCATCCATAACGTTTTTCACATATCTATGTTACGTAAATATGTGAAGGACCCAAACCACGTCATTGAGTTAGAACCAGACGTTATAGCAGAGGATTTAACATACGAGGAGGTACCTGTTAAGATCCTGGATAAGAAGGAGCAGATCCTACGCTCAAAGGTTATACCTCAAGTTAAGGTTTTATGGAGGAACCAAGATACTGAGGAAATGACCTGGGAGCTAGAATCTGAGATGAAATCTAAGTATCCTTACCTTTTCGATATGTCAGGTACGTCAATTTCGGGGACGAAATTTCATAAGGAGGGGAGGTTGTAAGACCCCGAATTTTATGAAATACAAAATTTAATTTTTCTTCATATATATATTTTTTTGAAACAGTAAGTGGTTAAATTAACAAAATTGAAAGTTAAGGATGTTATGTGCAAATTTTATTTTGTCGGACAATATTCGCTTTGTCGGGGAATATTCGTTTGGTCGGGGAATATTCGTGCCGTACGACGGCGCCGAAATAATAAATTATTGGTGGACCCCACAACGGAATATTTGTCGGATATAGAAAACGACAGAAGTAACCTTTTTAAATAAAAATAGTCAACGGAACTGTTAAAATACCGGTGATAAAAGAATAGTAGCATACGGTAGTTTATGGTATTTTCTGTAGCACACGGTATTGCATAGTGTCTCGTATTATTGGTCTGATAATTGACACCGTAACTGTTACGCATCATTTCATCGATAATTGTCACTGCATAATATTTTATATTATCAATTCAATAATTGTTGTTACACAGTATTTTGCATTATTGATTTAATAATTGTCATTACACTGTATTTTATATCATTGAGTCAATAATTGTTGTTGCACTGTTTTTAAAATTATTGAACCTAATAATTGTCACAGTAACATATGCACAGTAATTCACATTATTGAATCAATAATTGTCATTACACAGTAACGTATGCTTATTTTACATTATTGTTATCTCTATTATGATGTTATTTAAACAGTTGTATTTCATTAATTTATTGACTTGATATCTAAGAGCTAACTATACTGTATTTATAACAATTAGTCATAATAATTGAATTGATAAAGTTATTTGTTTATAATATAAAGTTAGGTGATTATTAGGTGATATGAAATGAATGGTGTAGATTAAAGTTGAATAATTGAATTGATTTGTTTATAATATAAAGTTAGGTGATTATTAGGTAATATGAAATGAATGGTGTAGATTAAAGATAATATAATATTTGAAATGGATGGTGTAGATTAAAAGATGATCTTTAAATGAATGGTTTAGATTAAATGAATGATGAGATTTTTGGCTATAAATAGAAGCCTTAACTTAAGGATTTTTCATAAACTTCCTTACTTGTTCTTTCTTTCTCTCTCTAAATACTTCTTGTGAAAGTTCTCTCTAAGTGTGCTTAAGTCATCTTGAGTATTTGTGAAGATCTATAAGTATACGTGTACTGTTCAAGTTAATCAACCTCATTTAAATCAATATCCAGTCACGTGTTACGGTAAGGGATACCATCTTTTTCATCTTCCATTATTCAAACATACTATGGTAAGGGATTATCATTATTTGATTCTCGATAATAATATTGTTTCTTCCTTACTCATAAGACGTGCCTTTTATTTCCATGTATTAAATTGTGGGAATAACCTTACGGAGCGGATTGCCGCCTGTTGGTGAATAACCTTTCGTATTCATTCATTATTAATCTCTGAGAATAACCTTACGGAGCGGATTGCCGCCTGTTTGGTGAATAACTCTTTGTACTCAAATTCTATTAAATTGTGGGAATAACCTTACGGAGCGGATTGCCGCCTGTTTGGTGAATAACTCTTTATACTCAAATTCTATTAAATTGTGGGAATAACCTTACGGAGCGGATTGCCGCCTGTTGGTGAATAACCCTTTGTATTAATTTCCTTCACCTTTTGTTAATCAAACCTGCTACGGTAAGGGATATTATTTTCTTTCATACTCCTAAATCGAAATTTATTATGGAACTATTGCTTCTATAATTCCTGAAAATATTATATGTTCCATAATAGTTGAACTTCATTATTTCAACTGAACCTTCCTATTTACGTGAACCTTTCTATTGAATTGTAACCGTTATTCTGAACTGTGGATCTTGAATATCATTTTTAAATTTCACTCCACATCATGTTGACAATTTGGACATTATTTGAATCTGTACAAAGTAAACTTCCGATACTTATTGTTATGCTATTTCTTCTGTTCATCATTTATATCATTCTAATCATCCAAAAATCAAGCTGTTGTGAATATCTGTGGCCGGGGGCACAGATGTGATATATTTGTTGAACAGATGATAGGTTAAAGGCGATATAATAGGTTAAAGGCGATACATCTGTTCGGTGTCTTTTATGGCACGTGGTGAATGTTCTCTTTGGCCCGTAGTGCAAAGATGAACTGTTGTTTGGTATGATTATGACCAAAGGCTGAATCTGGTATAATCATGACCGTTGGTGCTATATTGAATATCTTTGGCCCGTAGTACAAAGATGAACTGTTGATGTGCATGATTATGATCAGGAACTGTGAATTTGTATTATCTTGACTAATGATATTTCAGATGATAAAAGTTGATGATGTTTTTCCTAAAAAGAGAACCGAGTGGACATTATAGTCTGCATTATTCTTCTAATAGATTACTCATTCCGCTGCTATTATTGATCTGAACGTTGTTTAAGAATTTAACTGCAGTTTTTGATATAAACCTTGTAGTCTATTGTATTCTATCAAGAACTCAATTGTTGAAGACTAATGATAATTTATTCATCATTATCTTAGTCATGATATTCTTTATTGGGCTATTTGAGCTCACCCTTTCTTTTGTTCCATTGTTTTTCAACAGGAGATGGAAACATAACAGGGTCTAGCCGGGGAATGGAGTGAGGGTCCGAGGAATAGTTATCATAGTTTTCACGTTTTGTAAAATAGTGTGGCAATAATAGTGAAGACTTAGTAGTGTATTATTATACACTGTATTGTTGTACGTTGTGCTTTGTTGTAATAATTTTGTTGTAGTATTTTGACGACTCAAGTTTGGGCTGTGTGGGCCCAGATTTGGGGGTGTCACATGGATACCTAGACTTCATCTCAGATTCTAGCTCCCAGGTCATTTCCTCAATATCTTGGTTCCTCCATAAAACCTTAACTTGAGGTATAACCTTTGAGCGTAAGATCTGCTCCTTCTTATCTAGGATCTTAACAGGTACTTCCTCATACGTTAAATCTTCTGCTATAACGTCTGGTTCTAACTCAATGACGTGGTTTGGGTCCTTCACATATTTACGTAACATAGATATGTGAAAAACGTTATGGATGCGAGACATACTTGGTGGTAAGGCTAGTCTGTAAGCTACAGTTCCCACCCGATCGAGGATTTCAAATGGGCCAATAAATCGAGGGTTGAGTTTTCCTCTCTTTCCGAATCTCGTAACCCCTTTCCATGGAGAAACACGTAAGAATACATGATCTCCGACGTTGAATCTCTCATCTCTCCGATGAAGATCGGCATAACTCTTTTGTCGTTCTTGTGCTGTCTGTATTCGTTGTCGGATCATTTGGATCTTTTCGGTCGTCAAGCGTACCAACTCGGGTCCCAACAGTTTTGCTTCTCCTACCTCATTCCAACATACTGGAGAGCGACACTTGCGTCCATATAAAGCCTCGAATGGAGCCATACCTATACTTGCTTGGTAACTGTTGTTGTAGGAAAATTCCACCAATGGCAAGTACTTATCCCAACTTCCTTTGAAATCTAGTACGCAAAGCCTCAAAAGATCTTCGAGGGTCTGGATCGTCCTTTCCGATTGTCCGTCCGTTTGAGGATGGTATGCAGAACTAAAACGTAGTTCAGTGCCCATAGCTTTTTGTAGACTGATCCAAAAGCGTGAAGTGAATCTAGGATCTCGATCAGAAACTATGGAAACTGGCATGCCATGCAATCTCACGATCTCATTTATGTACATACCGGCAAGACGTTCAAGTGAAAAGTTTTCTCGTATAGGCAAGAAATGAGCGGATTTGGTCAATCTATCTACGATGACCCAAATTGCATCTAAGCCTTGAGAAACTTTGGGAAGACCCGTCACGAAATCCATATTGATGTGTTCCCACTTCCATTCGGGAACCTCAAGTGGTTGTAAAGGACCCTTAGGTACTTGATGCTCTGCCTTGACACGTTGACAAGTTAAGCACCTTGAGATAAACTCTGCAATCTCCCTTTTCATATTGTTCCACCATAATGTATGTCGAAGATCTCGATACATCTTGGTACCTCCTGGGTGGATTGCAAATGGCGTGTTGTGTGCCTCCATCATGATTTTATGCTTTAATTCAGGATCGTTAGGAACACAGAGTCGAGAGTTGACTCGAAGTATTCCTTTCTCGTCGATTCTTGCTTCGGGAATGGTACCTTTGTGACGCCCCCAAATCTGGGCCCACACAGCCCAAACTTGAGTCGTCAAAATACTACAACAAAATTATTACAACAAAGCACAACGTACAACAATACAGTGTATAATAATACACAACTAAGTCTTCACTATTATTGCCACACTATTTTACAAAACGTGAAGACTATGATAACTATTCCTCGGACCCTCACTCCATTCCCCGGCTAGACCCTGTTATGTTTTCATCTCCTGTTGAAAAATAATGGAACAAAAGAAAGGGTGAGCTCAAATAGCCCAGTAAAGAATATCATGACTAAGATAATGATGAATAAATTATCATTAGTCTTCAACAGTTGAGTTCTTGATAGAATACAATAGACTACAAGGTTTATATCAAAAACTGCAGTTAAATTCTTAAACAACGTTCAGATCAATAATAGCAGCGGAATGAGTAATCTATTAGAAGAATAATGCAGACTATAATGTCCACTCGGTTCTCTTTTTAGGAAAAACATCATCAACTTTTATCATCTGAAATATCATTAGTCAAGATAATACAAATTCACAGTTCCTGATCATAATCATGCACATCAACAGTTCATCTTTGTACTACGGGCCAAAGATATTCAATATAGCACCAACGGTCATTGTGACACCCCCAAATCTGGGCCCACACAGCCCAAACTTGAGTCGTCAAAATACTACAACAAAATTATTACAACAAAGCACAACGTACAACAATACAGTGTATAATAATACACTACTAAGTCTTCACTATTATTGCCACACTATTTTACAAAACGTGAAAACTATGATAACTATTCCTCGGACCCTCACTCCATTCCCCGGCTAGACCCTGTTATGTTTCCATCTCCTGTTGAAAAACAATGGAACAAAAGAAAGGGTGAGCTCAAATAGCCCAGTAAAGAATATCATGACTAAGATAATGATGAATAAATTATCATTAGTCTTCAACAATTGAGTTCTTGATAGAATACAATAGACTACAAGGTTTATATCAAAAACTGCAGTTAAATTCTTAAACAACGTTCAGATCAATAATAGCAGCGGAATGAGTAATCTATTAGAAGAATAATGCAGACTATAATGTCCACTCGGTTCTCTTTTTAGGAAAAACATCATCAACTTTTATCATCTGAAATATCATTAGTCAAGATAATACAAATTCACAGTTCCTGATCATAATCATGCACATCAACAGTTCATCTTTGTACTACGGGCCAAAGATATTCAATATAGCACCAACGGTCATGATTATACCAGATTCAGCCTTTGGTCATAATCATACCAAACAACAGTTCATCTTTGCACTACGGGCCAAAGAGAACATTCACCACGTGCCATAAAAGACACCGAACAGATGTATCGCCTTTAACCTATTATATCGCCTTTAACCTATCATCTGTTCAACAAATATATCACATCTGTGCCCCCGGCCACAGATATTCACAACAGCTTGATTTTTGGATGATTAGAATGATATAAATGATGAACAGAAGAAATAGCATAACAATAAGTATCGGAAGTTTACTTTGTACAGATTCAAATAATGTCCAAATTGTCAACATGATGTGGAGTGAAATTTAAAAATGATATTCAAGATCCACAGTTCAGAATAACGGTTACAATTCAATAGAAAGGTTCACGTAAATAGGAAGGTTCAGTTGAAATAATGAAGTTCAACTATTATGGAACATATAATATTTTCAGGAATTATAGAAGCAATAGTTCCATAATAAATTTCGATTTAGGAGTATGAAAGAAAATAATATCCCTTACCGTAGCAGGTTTGATTAACAAAAGGTGAAGGAAATTAATACAAAGGGTTATTCACCAACAGGCGGCAATCCGCTCCGTAAGGTTATTCCCACAATTTAATAGAATTTGAGTACAAAGAGTTATTCACCAAACAGGCGGCAATCCGCTCCGTAAGGTTATTCTCAGAGATTAATAATGAATGAATACGAAAGGTTATTCACCAACAGGCGGCAATCCGCTCCGTAAGGTTATTCCCACAATTTAATACATGGAAATAAAAGGCACGTCTTATGAGTAAGGAAGAAACAATATTATTATCGAGAATCAAATAATGATAATCCCTTACCATAGTACGTTTGAATAATGGAAGATGAAAAAGATGGTATCCCTTACCGTAACACGTGACTGGATATTGATTTAAATGAGGTTGATTAACTTGAACAGTACACGTATACTTATAGATCTTCACAAATACTCAAGATGACTTAAGCACACTTAGAGAGAACTTTCACAAGAAGTATTTAGAGAGAGAAAGAAAGAACAAGTAAGGAAGTTTATGAAAAATCCTTAAGTTAAGGCTTCTATTTATAGCCAAAAATCTCATCATTCATTTAATCTAAACCATTCATTTAAAGATCATCTTTTAATCTACACCATCCATTTCAAATATTATATTATCTTTAATCTACACCATTCATTTCATATCACCTAATAATCACCTAACTTTATATTATAAACAAATCAATTTAATTATTCTACAATAATTCACACTTTAATCTACACCATTCATTTCATATTACCTAATAATCACCTAACTTTATATTATAAACAAATCAATTCAATTATTCAACTTTAATCTACACCATTCATTTCATATCACCTAATAATCACCTAACTTTATATTATAAACAAATAACTTTATCAATTCAATTATTATGACTAATTGTTATAAATACAGTATAGTTAGCTCTTAGATATCAAGTCAATAAATTAATGAAATACAACTGTTTAAATAACATCATAATAGAGATAACAATAATGTAAAATAAGCATACGTTACTGTGTAATGACAATTATTGATTCAATAATGTGAATTACTGTGCATATGTTACTGTGACAATTATTAGGTTCAATAATTTTAAAAACAGTGCAACAACAATTATTGACTCAATGATATAAAATACAGTGTAATGACAATTATTAAATCAATAATGCAAAATACTGTGTAACAACAATTATTGAATTGATAATATAAAATATTATGCAGTGACAATTATCGATGAAATGATGCGTAACAGTTACGGTGTCAATTATCAGACCAATAATACGAGACACTATGCAATACCGTGTGCTACAGAAAATACCATAAACTACCGTATGCTACTATTCTTTTATCACCGGTATTTTAACAGTTCCGTTGACTATTTTTATTTAAAAAGGTTACTTCTGTCGTTTTCTATATCCGACAAATATTCCGTTGTGGGGTCCACCAATAATTTATTATTTCGGCGCCGTCGTACGGCACGAATATTCCCCGACCAAACGAATATTCCCCGACAAAGCGAATATTGTCCGACAAAATAAAATTTGCACATAACATCCTTAACTTTCAATTTTGTTAATTTAACCACTTACTGTTTCAAAAAAATATATATATGAAGAAAAATTAAATTTTGTATTTCATAAAATTCGGGGTCTTACAACCTCCCCTCCTTATGAAATTTCGTCCCCGAAATTGACGTACCTGACATATCGAAAAGGTAAGGATACTTAGATTTCATCTCAGATTCTAGCTCCCAGGTCATTTCCTCAGTATCTTGGTTCCTCCATAAAACCTTAACTTGAGGTATAACCTTTGAGCGTAGGATCTGCTCCTTCTTATCCAGGATCTTAACAGGTACCTCCTCGTATGTTAAATCCTCTGCTATAACGTCTGGTTCTAACTCAATGACGTGGTTTGGGTCCTTCACATATTTACGTAACATAGATATGTGAAAAACGTTATGGATGCGAGACATACTTGGTGGTAGGGCTAGTCTGTAGGCTACGGTTCCTATTCGATCGAGGATTTCAAATGGGCCAATAAATCGAGGGTTGAGCTTTCCTCTCTTTCCGAATCTCGTAACCCCTTTCCATGGAGAAACACGTAAGAATACATGATCTCCGACGTTGAAACTTTCGTCTCTCCGATGAAGATCAGCATAACTCTTTTGTCGTTCTTGTGCGGTCTGTATTCGTTGTCGGATCATTTGGATCTTTTCGGTCGTCAAGCGTACCAACTCGGGTCCCAACAATTTTGCTTCTCCTACCTCATTCCAACATATTGGAGAGCGACACTTCCTTCCATACAATGCCTCGAATGGAGCCATGCCTATGCTTGCTTGGTAACTGTTGTTGTAAGAAAATTCCACCAACGGCAAGTACTTATCCCAACTTCCTTTGAAGTCTAATACACAAAGTCTCAAAAGATCTTCGAGGGTCTGGATCGTCCTTTCCGATTGTCCGTCCGTTTGAGGATGGTATGCAGAACTAAAACGTAGTTCAGTGCCCATAGCTTTTTGTAGACTGATCCAGAAGCGTGAAGTGAATCTAGGATCTCGATCAGAAACTATGGAAACTGGCATGCCATGCAATCTCACGATCTCATTTATGTACATACCGGCAAGACGTTCAAGTGAAAAGTTTTCTCGTATAGGCAAGAAATGAGCAGATTTGGTCAATCTATCTACGATCACCCAAATTGCATCTAAGCCTTGAGAAACTTTTGGAAGACCCGTCACGAAGTCCATATTGATGTGTTCCCACTTCCATTCGGGAACTTCAAGTGATTGTAATGGACCTTTAGGAACTTGATGCTCTGCCTTGACACGTTGACAAGTTAGGCACCTTGAGATAAACTCCGCAATCTCTCTTTTCATATTGTTCCACCAAAATGTATGTCGAAGATCTCGATACATCTTGGTACCTCCTGGGTGGATTGCAAACGGCGTGTTGTGTGCCTCCATCATGATTTTATGCTTTAATTCAGGATCGTTAGGAACACAGAGTCGAGAGTTGACTCGAAGTATTCCTTTCTCGTCGATTCTTGCTTCGGAAATGGCACCTTCTTGTACTTTCTTTATCATGTTTATCAGTTCCGGATCGGTAGCTTGAGCAGCTTTAATTTTATCGATTAAAGTTGGTTCTACTCGCACGTGAGCAATCTTCGAGTGGGTCCCTGGTGTCTTTAGCTCTATCTCCATCTTTTGCAAGTCGTACAAAATACACTTTTGTGTTGTCAGCAGTGCACTTGTACTTGCATAAGATTTTCTGCTCAAAGCGTCAGCTACAACGTTCGCCTTTCCCGGGTGATACTGGATTGTGTGGTCATAATCCTTTAACAGCTCAAGCCAACGTCGTTGTCGCATGTTGAGTTCCTTCTGGGTGAAGAAATACTTGAGACTTTTATGATCCGTATAGATATCCACTTTTTCTCCGTACAAGTAGTGTCTCCAGATCTTCAACGCGAAAACGACTGCTGCCAACTCTAGATCATGAGTAGGATAATTTTTCTCATAATCTTTGAGTTGTCGAGAGGCGTAGGCTATAACCTTTCCATGTTGCATAAGGACACAGCCTAGACCTTTGCCAGAAGCATCGCTGTAGATAACAAATTCTCCTGATCCTGATGGTATGGTCAGAACAGGAGCTGAAACCAGTCTCTTCTTGAGTTCTTGGAAACTTTTCTCGCATTCCTCGCTCCATATGAATTTTGTGCTTTTCCGAGTAAGCTGCGTTAATGGAGTGGCGATTCGAGAAAATCCTTCTACGAATCTCCGATAATAACCAGCTAGACCCAGAAAACTTCGGACTTCGGTTACTGTTTTGGGTTGTTCCCAATTTAGTACCGTTTCAATCTTCGCAGGATCGACTGATATTCCTTGACTAGAAATCACATGCCCAAGAAACGCGACCTCCTCAAGCCAGAACTCACATTTCTTCAACTTGGCATATAATTTATTTTCACGGAGCTTTTGTAGTATCAATCTCAGGTGTTGTTCATGATCCTCGCGACTCTTGGAGTATATGAGGATGTCATCAATAAAGACAACCACAAAATGATCCAAATGTTCCTTGAATATCCGGTTCATCATGTCCATGAAAGCTGCAGGAGCATTAGTTAGTCCAAAAGGCATGACTAAGAACTCATAATGCCCATAACGAGTTCTGAAAGCAGTCTTTGGAATGTCCTCAGCTTTAACCTTTAACTGATGATATCCAGAACGGAGATCAATCTTTGAGAAATGTTGAGCGCCTTGCAATTGATCAAACATGTCATCAATCCGAGGTAACGGGTACCTGTTCTTGATGGTGACATGGTTCAATTCTCGGTAGTCAATGCACAATCTCATACTCCCGTCTTTCTTCTTCACAAATAGAACAGGAGCACCCCAAGGTGATGCACTCGGACGAATGAAACCGGTATCCAACAATTCCTGTAGTTGGACTTTTAACTCTTGAAGTTCAATGGGGGCCATTCGGTAGGGAGCTTTGGAAATGGGCTTGGTACCGGGTTCAAGATCAATATAAAAATCAATTTCACGGTTTGGGGGTAAGCCAGGAAGTTCTTCAGGAAAAACGTCAGGAAACTCATTAACAATGGGAATATCATTCAAGTTTGACGTATTTTTGTTCAAATCAGTGACATGAGCTAAAAAGGCTTGACATCCGTTTTTCAATAAACGAATGGCTTTATGGCTAGAAATAACAGTTATAGATTTCAATGGTTTAGTTGCTTGAATTTGCATGACAGGTTGATTAGGAATATGAAAACTAATAATCTTATGAAAACAATCAATTTTAGCATGATGGGTAGTCAACCAATCAATTCCTAAAATCACATCAAATTCACGCATCTCCAAAGAAATAAGGTCAACAGATAATGTGAGGTTGTTGATTTGAACTAGGCAAGATTTATAGACAGTAGATGTAATGGTCATTTCTCCTAATGGGGTTTCAACTGATAAGTCAAAGTCCAAGTTTTCAGGAGTTAAGTTTAAACGCTGAGCACATGCAGGTGAGATAAAAGAATGGGTAGAGCCAGTATCTAACAAAGCGTAGACTTCACGAGAATTTATGAATAGCTTACCGGTTATCACCTCGTTCGAGTTTCGTGCCATTTGGGATGTCACAACAAAAGCTCTCCCTTGAACTACAGATTTTCCTTTATCCGCGCTAGCTTTTGGTATCATCATTGCAGCTGGACTTGATTTTGTGGCAGGACAAAACCGCGCAAGATGACCCTCTTTCCCACAACTGTAGCACTTTTTGGACTGCAGTGTACAGTTTGGGCTGATGTGACCTTCCTGACCACACCTATAGCATCTCACTGGTGGTCGATCTTCTCCCCTTGAAACTGGGGTCGGTGCTGGTGTTGGTACTGGTGCTGGTGCCCTTCCATAATTATTATGGAATCTCTTTCTTTTGAAATTGTTCCCACTAGATTCTCCTCTTCTGTTATTTGGTATGGAATTACCACCGAAGTGTTGGTTACCTCCTCGATGGTTCTCGTTCCTGTGGTTGTTGTCACTCCTTTCTCTATGCTGATCATTAACTCTTGGCTGCAATGTTTCATCTGTTTGCTCCACCCTTTGAGCCCTATCCACAACATCTGAATACAAACTAAATTTATGAGAGCTAAGTTGTTGACGAATTTTGAATCTCAAACCTCTTAGGAACATCCGACTCATTCGTGCTTCGTCATCCACAAGATGGGTGGCAAAGCGAGATAACTCGGCAAACTTAGTTTCATATTGGGAGACTGTCATGTTTCCCTGCTCCAGCTTAATGAATTCCACTTCCTTCATATGGCGAATGCTTTCTGGGAAGTACTTCTCGTTAAACAGTTCTTCGAATTCTGTCCAAGACATTTCGAGTGCTGAAGGTTGGATACGTTTTACCGCTTCCCACCAATGGTCTGCCTCACCTCGTAACATAAAAGTGGCAAATGGCACCTTCTGATCATCAGCGCATTGTAAGACATCAAGTATTTTTGTCGTCTGCTTCAGCCATGCCTCCGCTTTGAGTGGGTCAGGCTTCCCGTGGAATTCAGGTGGTCCTAATTCTTTAAATTGCTTAACAGTGACCATCCTCAAATTGCCAGCGTTTCTACCGTTATTATTGACTGGATTTCCTCTTCCTTGATTCTGTATGAACTGCATGAAATTCCTAAAGAATCCATCGTTCATCATGTTATCAGGAACATTATTTCCTGAGTTGGCAGGAGGATTGTTTGGGGCCTCTTGATTCTCGGCTACATTTGCTTCAGGCATTCCATAGTTAACCTCTTGATTTCCAGATGCCATACTAAACTGTGGTCACAAAATAAATGTTAGTTCAAATAAACTGACTCATCACTTCATGTTCCTACATTCAAATCGACTCATTAGATAATAAAATCTATTTTAGGTAGGACACACTAGTGACTGATTCTATTCATCTCTCCCCTCCTAGTTCTACCCCAGATCTCCATTAAAGACCATATCCCTAAGCTCTGATGCCAACTGTGACACCCCCAAATCTGGGCCCACACAGCCCAAACTTGAGTCGTCAAAATACTACAACAAAATTATTACAACAAAGCACAACGTACAACAATACAGTGTATAATAATACACTACTAAGTCTTCACTATTATTGCCACACTATTTTACAAAACGTGAAAACTATGATAACTATTCCTCGGACCCTCACTCCATTCCCCGGCTAGACCCTGTTATGTTTCCATCTCCTGTTGAAAAACAATGGAACAAAAGAAAGGGTGAGCTCAAATAGCCCAGTAAAGAATATCATGACTAAGATAATGATGAATAAATTATCATTAGTCTTCAACAATTGAGTTCTTGATAGAATACAATAGACTACAAGGTTTATATCAAAAACTGCAGTTAAATTCTTAAACAACGTTCAGATCAATAATAGCAGCGGAATGAGTAATCTATTAGAAGAATAATGCAGACTATAATGTCCACTCGGTTCTCTTTTTAGGAAAAACATCATCAACTTTTATCATCTGAAATATCATTAGTCAAGATAATACAAATTCACAGTTCCTGATCATAATCATGCACATCAACAGTTCATCTTTGTACTACGGGCCAAAGATATTCAATATAGCACCAACGGTCATGATTATACCAGATTCAGCCTTTGGTCATAATCATACCAAACAACAGTTCATCTTTGCACTACGGGCCAAAGAGAACATTCACCACGTGCCATAAAAGACACCGAACAGATGTATCGCCTTTAACCTATTATATCGCCTTTAACCTATCATCTGTTCAACAAATATATCACATCTGTGCCCCCGGCCACAGATATTCACAACAGCTTGATTTTTGGATGATTAGAATGATATAAATGATGAACAGAAGAAATAGGATAACAATAAGTATCGGAAGTTTACTTTGTACAGATTCAAATAATGTCCAAATTGTCAACATGATGTGGAGTGAAATTTAAAAATGATATTCAAGATCCACAGTTCAGAATAACGGTTACAATTCAATAGAAAGGTTCACGTAAATAGGAAGGTTCAGTTGAAATAATGAAGTTCAACTATTATGGAACATATAATATTTTCAGGAATTATAGAAGCAATAGTTCCATAATAAATTTCGATTTAGGAGTATGAAAGAAAATAATATCCCTTACCGTAGCAGGTTTGATTAACAAAAGGTGAAGGAAATTAATACAAAGGGTTATTCACCAACAGGCGGCAATCCGCTCCGTAAGGTTATTCCCACAATTTAATAGAATTTGAGTATAAAGAGTTATTCACCAAACAGGCGGCAATCCGCTCCGTAAGGTTATTCCCACAATTTAATAGAATTTGAGTACAAAGAGTTATTCACCAAACAGGCGGCAATCCGCTCCGTAAGGTTATTCTCAGAGATTAATAATGAATGAATACGAAAGGTTATTCACCAACAGGCGGCAATCCGCTCCGTAAGGTTATTCCCACAATTTAATACATGGAAATAAAAGGCACGTCCTATGAGTAAGGAAGAAACAATATTATTATCGAGAATCAAATAATGATAATCCCTTACCATAGTATGTTTGAATAATGGAAGATGAAAAAGATGGTATCCCTTACCGTAACACGTGACTGGATATTGATTTAAATGAGGTTGATTAACTTGAACAGTACACGTATACTTATAGATCTTCACAAATACTCAAGATGACTTAAGCACACTTAGAGAGAACTTTCACAAGAAGTATTTAGAGAGAGAAAGAAAGAACAAGTAAGGAAGTTTATGAAAAATCCTTAAGTTAAGGCTTCTATTTATAGCCAAAAATCTTATCATTCATTTAATCTAAACCATTCATTTAAAGATCATCTTTTAATCTACACCATCCATTTCAAATATTATATTATCTTTAATCTACACCATTCATTTCATATCACCTAATAATCACCTAACTTTATATTATAAACAAATCAATTTAATTATTCAACAATAATTCACACTTTAATCTACACCATTCATTTCATATTACCTAATAATCACCTAACTTTATATTATAAACAAATCAATTCAATTATTCAACTTTAATCTACACCATTCATTTCATATCACCTAATAATCACCTAACTTTATATTATAAACAAATAACTTTATCAATTCAATTATTATGACTAATTGTTATAAATACAGTATAGTTAGCTCTTAGATATCAAGTCAATAAATTAATGAAATACAACTGTTTAAATAACATCATAATAGAGATAACAATAATGTAAAATAAGCATACGTTACTGTGTAATGACAATTATTGATTCAATAATGTGAATTACTGTGCATATGTTACTGTGACAATTATTAGGTTCAATAATTTTAAAAACAGTGCAACAACAATTATTGACTCAATGATATAAAATACAGTGTAATGACAATTATTAAATCAATAATGCAAAATACTGTGTAACAACAATTATTGAATTGATAATATAAAATATTATGCAGTGACAATTATCGATGAAATGATGCGTAACAGTTACGGTGTCAATTATCAGACCAATAATACGAGACACTATGCAATACCGTGTGCTACAGAAAATACCATAAACTACCGTATGCTACTATTCTTTTATCACCGGTATTTTAACAGTTCCGTTGACTATTTTTATTTAAAAAGGTTACTTCTGTCGTTTTCTATATCCGACAAATATTCCGTTGTGGGGTCCACCAATAATTTATTATTTCGGCGCCGTCGTACGGCACGAATATTCCCCGACCAAACGAATATTCCCCGACAAAGCGAATATTGTCCGACAAAATAAAATTTGCACATAACATCCTTAACTTTCAATTTTGTTAATTTAACCACTTACTGTTTCAAAAAAATATATATATGAAGAAAAATTAAATTTTGTATTTCATAAAATTCGGGGTCTTACAGTCATGATTATACCAGATTCAGCCTTTGGTCATAATCATACCAAACAACAGTTCATCTTTGCACTACGGGCCAAAGAGAACATTCACCACGTGCCATAAAAGACACCGAACAGATGTATCGCCTTTAACCTATTATATCGCCTTTAACCTATCATCTGTTCAACAAATATATCACATCTGTGCCCCCGACCACAGATATTCACAACAGCTTGATTTTTGGATGATTAGAATGATATAAATGATGAACAGAAGAAATAGAATAACAATAAGTATCGGAAGTTTACTTTGTACAGATTCAAATAATGTCCAAATTGTCAACATGATGTGGAGTGAAATTCAAGATCCACAGTTCAGAATAACGGTTACAATTCAATAGAAAGGTTCACGTAAATAGGAAGGTTCAGTTGAAATAATGAAGTTCAACTATTATGGAACATATAATATTTTCAGGAATTATAGAAGCAATAGTTCCATAATAAATTTCGATTTAGGAGTATGAAAGAAAATAATATCCCTTACCGTAGCAGGTTTGATTAACAAAAGGTGAAGGAAATTAATACAAAGGGTTATTCACCAACAGGCGGCAATCCGCTCCGTAAGGTTATTCCCACAATTTAATAGAATTTGAGTACAAAGAGTTATTCACCAAACAGGCGGCAATCCGCTCCGTAAGGTTATTCTCAGAGATTAATAATAAATGAATACGAAAGGTTATTCACCAACAGGCGGCAATCCGCTCCGTAAGGTTATTCCCACAATTTAATAGAATTTGAGTACAAAGAGTTATTCACCAAACAGGCGGCAATCCGCTCCGTAAGGTTATTCTCAGAGATTAATAATGAATGAATA
Organism: Hedera helix; assembly: GCA_947179155.2. Classification (NCBI taxonomy): domain Eukaryota; kingdom Viridiplantae; phylum Streptophyta; class Magnoliopsida; order Apiales; family Araliaceae; genus Hedera; species Hedera helix. The sequence goes on along the minus strand of OX359270.1, from coordinate 42,222,501 downwards.
CGAAAGGTTATTCACCAACAGACGGCAATCCGCTCCGTAAGGTTATTCCCACAATTTAATACATGGAAATAAAAGGCACGTCTTATGAGTAAGGAAGAAACAATATTATTATCGAGAATCAAATAATGATAATCCCTTACCATAGTATGTTTGAATAATGGAAGATGAAAAAGATGGTATCCCTTACCGTAACACGTGACTGGATATTGATTTAAATGAGGTTGATTAACTTGAACAGTACACGTATACTTATAGATCTTCACAAATACTCAAGATGACTTAAGCACACTTAGAGAGAACTTTCACAAGAAGTATTTAGAGAGAGAAAGAAAGAACAAGTAAGGAAGTTTATGAAAAATCCTTAAGTTAATGCTTCTATTTATAGCCAAAAATCTTATCATTCATTTAATCTAAACCATTCATTTAAAGATCACCTTTTAATCTACACCATCCATTTCAAATATTATATTATCTTTAATCTACACCATTCATTTCCTATCACCTAATAATCACCTAACTTTATATTATAAACAAATCAATTCAATTATTCAACAATAATTCACACTTTAATCTACACCATTCATTTCATATCACCTAATAATCACCTAACTTTATATTATAAACAAATAACTTTATCAATTCAATTATTATGACTAATTGTTATAAATACAGTATAGTTAGCTCTTAGATATCAAGTCAATAAATTAATGAAATACAACTGTTTAAATAACATCATAATAGAGATAACAATAATGTAAAATAAAGCATACGTTACTGTGTAATGACAATTATTGATTCAATAATGTGAATTACTGTGCATATGTTACTGTGACAATTATTAGGTTCAATAATTTTAAAAACAGTGCAACAACAATTATTGACTCAATGATATAAAATACAGTGTAATGACAATTATTAAATCAATAATGCAAAATACTGTGTAACAACAATTATTGAATTGATAATATAAAATATTATGCAGTGACAATTATCGATGAAATGATGCGTAACAGTTACGGTGTCAATTATCAGACCAATAATATGAGACACTATGCAATACCGTGTGTTACTGTAGAGTACCGTGTGCTACAGAAAATACCATAAACTACCGTATGCTACTATTCTTTTATCACCGGTATTTTAACAGTTCCGTTGACTATTTTTATTTAAAAAGGTTACTTCTGTCGTTTTCTATATCCGACAAATATTCCGTTGTGGGGTCCACCAATAATTTATTATTTCGGCGCCGTCGTACGGCACGAATATTCCCCGACCAAACGAATATTCCCCGATAAAGCGAATATTGTCCGACAAAATAAAATTTGCACATAACATCCTTAACTTTCAATTTTGTTAATTTAACCACTTACTGTTTCAAAAAAAAATATATATGAAGAAAAATTAAATTTTGTATTTCATAAAATTCGGGGTCTTACAACCTCCCCTCCTTATGAAATTTCGTCCCCGAAATTAACGTACCTGACATATCGAAGAGGTAAGGATACTTAGATTTCATCTCAGATTCTAGCTCCCAGGTCATTTCCTCAGTATATTGGTTCCTCCATAAAACCTTAACTTGAGGTATAACCTTTGAGCGTAGGATCTGCTCCTTCTTATCCAGGATCTTAACAGGTACCTCCTCGTATGTTAAATCCTCTGCTATAACGTCTGGTTCTAACTCAATGACGTGGTTTGGGTCCTTCACATATTTACGTAACATAGATATGTGAAAAACGTTATGGATGCGAGACATACTTGGTGGTAGGGCTAGTCTGTAGGCTACGGTTCCTATTCGATCGAGGATTTCAAATGGGCCAATAAATCGAGGGTTGAGCTTTCCTCTCTTTCCGAATCTCGTAACCCCTTTCCATGGAGAAACACGTAAGAATACATGATCTCCGACGTTGAAACTTTCGTCTCTCCGATGAAGATCAGCATAACTCTTTTGTCGTTCTTGTGCGGTCTGTATTCGTTGTCGGATCATTTGGATCTTTTCGGTCGTCAAGCGTACCAACTCGGGTCCCAACAATTTTGCTTCTCCTACCTCATTCCAACATATTGGAGAGCGACACTTCCTTCCATACAATGCCTCGAATGGAGCCATGCCTATGCTTGCTTGGTAACTGTTGTTGTAAGAAAATTCCACCAACGGCAAGTACTTATCCCAACTTCCTTTGAAGTCTAATACACAAAGTCTCAAAAGATCTTCGAGGGTCTGGATCGTCCTTTCCGATTGTCCGTCCGTTTGAGGATGGTATGCAGAACTAAAACGTAGTTCAGTGCCCATAGCTTTTTGTAGACTGATCCAAAAGCGTGAAGTGAATCTAGGATCTCGATCAGAAACTATGGAAACTGGCATGCCATGCAATCTCACGATCTCATTTATGTACATACCGGCAAGACGTTCAAGTGAAAAGTTTTCTCGTATAGGCAAGAAATGAGCAGATTTGGTCAATCTATCTACGATCACCCAAATTGCATCTAAGCCTTGAGAAACTTTTGGAAGACCCGTCACGAAGTCCATATTGATGTGTTCCCACTTCCATTCGGGAACTTCAAGTGATTGTAATGGACCTTTAGGAACTTGATGCTCTGCCTTGACACGTTGACAAGTTAGGCACCTTGAGATAAACTCCGCAATCTCTCTTTTCATATTGTTCCACCAAAATGTATGTCGAAGATCTCGATACATCTTGGTACCTCCTGGGTGGATTGCAAACGGCGTGTTGTGTGCCTCCATCATGATTTTATGCTTTAATTCAGGATCGTTAGGAACACAGAGTCGAGAGTTGACTCGAAGTATTCCTTTCTCGTCGATTCTTGCTTCGGGAATGGCACCTTCTTGTACTTTCTTTATCATGTTTATCAGTTCCGGATCGGTAGCTTGAGCAGCTTTAATTTTATCGATTAAAGTTGGTTCTACTCGCACGTGAGCAATCTTCGAGTGAGTCCCTGGTGTCTTTAGCTCTATCTCCATCTTTTGCAAGTCGTACAAAATACACTTTTGTGTTGTCAGCAGTGCACTTGTACTTGCATAAGATTTTCTGCTCAAAGCGTCAGCTACAACGTTCGCCTTTCCCGGGTGATACTGGATTGTGTGGTCATAATCCTTTAACAGCTCAAGCCAACATCGTTGTCGCATGTTGAGTTCCTTCTGGGTGAAGAAATACTTGAGACTTTTATGATCCGTATAGATATCCACTTTTTCTCCGTACAAGTAGTGTCTCCAGATCTTCAACGCGAAAACGACTGCTGCCAACTCTAGATCATGAGTAGGATAATTTTTCTCATAATTTTTGAGTTGTCGAGAGGCGTAGGCTATAACCTTTCCATGTTGCATAAGGACACAGCCTAGACCTTTGCCAGAAGCATCGCTGTAGATAATAAATTCTCCTGATCCTGATGGTATGGTCAGAACAGGAGCTGAAACCAGTCTCTTCTTGAGTTCTTGGAAACTTTTCTCGCATTCCTCGCTCCATATGAATTTTGTGCTTTTCCGAGTAAGCTGCGTTAATGGAGTGGCGATTCGAGAAAATCCTTCTACGAATCTCCGATAATAACCAGCTAGACCCAGAAAACTTCGGACTTCGGTTACTGTTTTGGGTTGTTCCCAATTTAGTACCGTTTCAATCTTCGCAGGATCGACTGATATTCCTTGACTAGAAATCACATGCCCAAGAAACGCGACCTCCTCAAGCCAGAACTCACATTTCTTCAACTTGGCATATAATTTGTTTTCACGGAGCTTTTGTAGTATCAATCTCAGGTGTTGTTCATGATCCTCGCGACTCTTGGAGTATATGAGGATGTCATCAATAAAGACAACCACAAAATGATCCAAATGTTCCTTGAATATCCGGTTCATCATGTCCATGAAAGCTGCAGGAGCATTAGTTAGTCCAAAAGGCATGACTAAGAACTCATAATGCCCATAACGAGTTCTGAAAGCAGTCTTTGGAATGTCCTCAGCTTTAACCTTTAACTGATGATATCCAGAACGGAGATCAATCTTTGAGAAATGTTGAGCGCCTTGCAATTGATCAAACATGTCATCAATCCGAGGTAACGGGTACCTGTTCTTGATGGTGACATGGTTCAATTCTCGGTAGTCAATGCACAATCTCATACTCCCGTCTTTCTTCTTCACGAATAGAACAGGAGCACCCCAAGGTGATGCACTCGGACGAATGAAACCGGTATCCAACAATTCCTGTAGTTGGACTTTTAACTCTTGAAGTTCAATGGGAGCCATTCGGTAGGGAGCTTTGGAAATGGGCTTAGTACCGGGTTCAAGATCAATATAAAAATCAATTTCACGGTTTGGGGGTAAGCCAGGAAGTTCTTCAGGAAAAACGTCAGGAAACTCATTAACAATGGGAATATCATTTAAGTTTGACGTATTTTTGTTCAAATCAGTGACATGAGCTAAAAAGGCTTGACATCCGTTTTTCAATAAACGAATGGCTTTATGGCTAGAAATAACAGTTATAGATTTCAATGGTTTAGTTGCTTGAATTTGCATGACAGGTTGATTAGGAATATGAAAACTAATAATCTTATGAAAACAATCAATTTTAGCATGATGGGTAGTCAACCAATCAATTCCTAAAATCACATCAAATTCACGCATCTCCAAAGAAATAAGGTCAACAGGTAATGTGAGGTTGTTGATTTGAACTAGGCAAGATTTATAGATAGTAAATGTAATAGGTATTTCTCCCAATGAGGTTTCAACTGATAAGACAAGATTTAAGTTTTCAATAGTCAAATTTAAACGTTGAGTACATATAGGTGAGATAAAAGAGTGGATAGAGCCAGTATCTAATATGGCATAGACTTCACGAGAATTTATGAATAGCTTACCGGTTATCACCTCATTCGGTTTCTTGACTGTTATCGTCAAATCGAATCCCGAATACTTCATTCGGATCTTCACGTATTTCAACCATGGGAATACCACTGAATACTTTTCTAGCAAACTGTTTCTCGGGTTCATCAACTTCATCAGTAGTAAGGTACCAATGATTTCCATTAAAATAGTATTTTCGATAGACTGCAGTTTCCACGATAGTGACTAACTTAACCTGAATTCCTCTAAATTGTAACGCCCAAAAGTATAGAAACATCATTTTTAAATAATCTTGAAAATTATAGCTGGAACACCATAAATCCCAAAGACTAATATGAAAAGTCCATATATTCTGATCCTTTGTTATAGAGCATAACCAGGTGATATCACTCTCCCAATTAGTGAGTAAATTAAAGGCAATAATTTCCGCAAGTTCGTTACTTCCTTTAATTGCTTCTAAGAATGGATCTGGAACGACTGTAGCAGAGCTTTCACCTTCATCCTTACTGGATAGAACACGCATAATTTTTGCCTTAGGCAAATGATTCAACTCTGAGTTTGTAAGAAGATTATTCGTCGCCTCTTGTTTTGCAGCTACATTTGTTTCGGTAATTTCATAGTTAACCTCTTGATTTCCAGATGCCATACTAAACTGTGGTCACAAAATAAATGTTAGTTCAAATAAACTGACTCATCACTTTATGTTCCTACATTCAAATCGACTCATTAGATAAAAAATCTATTTTAGGTAGGACACACTAGTGACTAATTCTATTCGTCTCTCCCCTCCTAGTTCTAACCCCAGATCTCCATTAAAGACCATATCCCTAAGCTCTGATGCCAACTGTGACTCTCATCCCACCATAGGGACAGCACCTCACAATGGTACCTATCAGTTTGCCACCTGTACTATAGGCGTCCCCTACGGAGAGTCTGGCTTCGGTGCATCCCCTTTCCCTAGGAAGTCACCAGCGGAGGCTCGGGGCTCTTCGTAACCTGGCTCTGATACCAACTGTGACGCCCCCAAATCTGGGCCCACACAGCCCAAACTTGAGTCGTCAAAATACTACAACAAAATTATTACAACAAAGCACAACGTACAACAATACAGTGTATAATAATACACAACTAAGTCTTCACTATTATTGCCACACTATTTTACAAAACGTGAAGACTATGATAACTATTCCTCGGACCCTCACTCCATTCCCCGGCTAGACCCTGTTATGTTTTCATCTCCTGTTGAAAAATAATGGAACAAAAGAAAGGGTGAGCTCAAATAGCCCAGTAAAGAATATCATGACTAAGATAATGATGAATAAATTATCATTAGTCTTCAACAGTTGAGTTCTTGATAGAATACAATAGACTACAAGGTTTATATCAAAAACTGCAGTTAAATTCTTAAACAACGTTCAGATCAATAATAGCAGCGGAATGAGTAATCTATTAGAAGAATAATGCAGACTATAATGTCCACTCGGTTCTCTTTTTAGGAAAAACATCATCAACTTTTATCATCTGAAATATCATTAGTCAAGATAATACAAATTCACAGTTCCTGATCATAATCATGCACATCAACAGTTCATCTTTGTACTACGGGCCAAAGATATTCAATATAGCACCAACGGTCATGATTATACCAGATTCAGCCTTTGGTCATAATCATACCAAACAACAGTTCATCTTTGCACTACGGGCCAAAGAGAACATTCACCACGTGCCATAAAAGACACCGAACAGATGTATCGCCTTTAACCTATTATATCGCCTTTAACCTATCATCTGTTCAACAAATATATCACATCTGTGCCCCCGACCACAGATATTCACAACAGCTTGATTTTTGGATGATTAGAATGATATAAATGATGAACAGAAGAAATAGAATAACAATAAGTATCGGAAGTTTACTTTGTACAGATTCAAATAATGTCCAAATTGTCAACATGATGTGGAGTGAAATTCAAGATCCACAGTTCAGAATAACGGTTACAATTCAATAGAAAGGTTCACGTAAATAGGAAGGTTCAGTTGAAATAATGAAGTTCAACTATTATGGAACATATAATATTTTCAGGAATTATAGAAGCAATAGTTCCATAATAAATTTCGATTTAGGAGTATGAAAGAAAATAATATCCCTTACCGTAGCAGGTTTGATTAACAAAAGGTGAAGGAAATTAATACAAAGGGTTATTCACCAACAGGCGGCAATCCGCTCCGTAAGGTTATTCCCACAATTTAATAGAATTTGAGTACAAAGAGTTATTCACCAAACAGGCGGCAATCCGCTCCGTAAGGTTATTCTCAGAGATTAATAATAAATGAATACGAAAGGTTATTCACCAACAGGCGGCAATCCGCTCCGTAAGGTTATTCCCACAATTTAATAGAATTTGAGTACAAAGAGTTATTCACCAAACAGGCGGCAATCCGCTCCGTAAGGTTATTCTCAGAGATTAATAATGAATGAATACGAAAGGTTATTCACCAACAGGCGGCAATCCGCTCCGTAAGGTTATTCCCACAATTTAATACATGGAAATAAAAGGCACGTCTTATGAGTAAGGAAGAAACAATATTATTATCGAGAATCAAATAATGATAATCCCTTACCATAGTATGTTTGAATAATGGAAGATGAAAAAGATGGTATCCCTTACCGTAACACGTGACTGGATATTGATTTAAATGAGGTTGATTAACTTGAACAGTACACGTATACTTATAGATCTTCACAAATACTCAAGATGACTTAAGCACACTTAGAGAGAACTTTCACAAGAAGTATTTAGAGAGAGAAAGAAAGAACAAGTAAGGAAGTTTATGAAAAATCCTTAAGTTAATGCTTCTATTTATAGCCAAAAATCTTATCATTCATTTAATCTAAACCATTCATTTAAAGATCACCTTTTAATCTACACCATCCATTTCAAATATTATATTATCTTTAATCTACACCATTCATTTCCTATCACCTAATAATCACCTAACTTTATATTATAAACAAATCAATTCAATTATTCAACAATAATTCACACTTTAATCTACACCATTCATTTCATATCACCTAATAATCACCTAACTTTATATTATAAACAAATAACTTTATCAATTCAATTATTATGACTAATTGTTATAAATACAGTATAGTTAGCTCTTAGATATCAAGTCAATAAATTAATGAAATACAACTGTTTAAATAACATCATAATAGAGATAACAATAATGTAAAATAAAGCATACGTTACTGTGTAATGACAATTATTGATTCAATAATGTGAATTACTGTGCATATGTTACTGTGACAATTATTAGGTTCAATAATTTTAAAAACAGTGCAACAACAATTATTGACTCAATGATATAAAATACAGTGTAATGACAATTATTAAATCAATAATGCAAAATACTGTGTAACAACAATTATTGAATTGATAATATAAAATATTATGCAGTGACAATTATCGATGAAATGATGCGTAACAGTTACGGTGTCAATTATCAGACCAATAATATGAGACACTATGCAATACCGTGTGTTACTGTAGAGTACCGTGTGCTACAGAAAATACCATAAACTACCGTATGCTACTATTCTTTTATCACCGGTATTTTAACAGTTCCGTTGACTATTTTTATTTAAAAAGGTTACTTCTGTCGTTTTCTATATCCGACAAATATTCCGTTGTGGGGTCCACCAATAATTTATTATTTCGGCGCCGTCGTACGGCACGAATATTCCCCGACCAAACGAATATTCCCCGATAAAGCGAATATTGTCCGACAAAATAAAATTTGCACATAACATCCTTAACTTTCAATTTTGTTAATTTAACCACTTACTGTTTCAAAAAAATATATATATGAAGAAAAATTAAATTTTGTATTTCATAAAATTCGGGGTCTTACAACCTTCTTGTACTTTCTTTATCATGTTTATCAGTTCCGGATCGGTAACTTGAGCAGCTTTAATTTTATCGATTAAAGCTGGTTCTACTCGCACGTGAGCAATCTTCGAGTGGGTCCCTGGTGTCTTTAGCTCCATCTCCATCTTTTGCAAGTCGTACAAAATACGCTTTTGTGTTGTCAGCAGTGCACTTGTACTCGCATAAGATTTTCTGCTCAAAGCGTCAGCTACAACGTTCGCCTTTCCCGGGTGATACTGGATTGTGTGATCATAATCCTTCAACAGCTCAAGCCAACGTCGTTGTCGCATGTTGAGTTCCTTCTGGGTGAAGAAATACTTGAGACTTTTATGATCCGTATAGATATCCACTTTCTCTCCGTACAAGTAGTGTCTCCAGATCTTCAACGCGAAAACGACTGCTGCCAACTCTAGATCATGAGTAGGGTAATTTTTCTCATAATCTTTGAGTTGTCGAGAGACATAGGCTATAACCTTTCCATGTTGCATAAGGACACAGCCTAGACCTTTGCCTGAAGCATCGCTGTATATGACAAATTCTCCCGATCCTGATGGAATGGTCAGAACAGGAGCTGAAACAAGTCTCCTCTTAAGCTCTTGAAAACTTTTCTCGCATTGCTCGCTCCATATGAATTTTGTGCTTTTCCGAGTAAGCTGAGTTAATGGAGTGGCGATTCGAGAAAATCCTTCTACGAATCTCCGATAATAACCAGCTAGGCCCAGAAAACTTCGGACTTCGGTTACTGTCTTGGGTTGTTCCCAATTTAGTACCGTTTCAATCTTCGCAGGATCGACTGATATTCCTTGACTAGAAATCACATGCCCAAGAAACGTGACCTCCTCAAGCCAGAACTCACATTTCTTCAACTTGGCATATAATTTGTTCTCACGGAGCTTTTGTAGTATCAATCTCAGGTGTTGTTCATGATCCTCGCGACTCTTGGAGTATATGAGGATGTCATCAATAAAGACAACCACAAAATGATCCAAATGTTCCTTGAATATTCGGTTCATCATGTCCATGAAAGCTGCAGGAGCATTAGTTAGTCCAAAAGGCATGACTAAGAACTCATAATGCCCATAACGAGTTCTGAAAGCAGTCTTTGGAATGTCCTCAGCTTTAACCTTTAACTGATGATATCCAGAACGGAGATCAATCTTTGAGAAATGTTGAGCACCTTGTAATTGATCAAACATGTCATCAATTCGAGTTAACGGATACCTGTTTTTGATGGTGACATGGTTCAATTCTCGGTAGTCAATGCACAATCTCATACTCCCGTCTTTCTTCTTCACAAATAGAACAGGAGCACCCCAAGGTGATGCACTCGGACGAATGAAACCAGTATCCAACAATTCCTGTAGTTGGACTTTTAACTCTTGAAGTTCAATGGGAGCCATTCGGTATGGAGTTTTGGAAATGGGCTTGGTACCAGGTTCAAGATCAATACAAAATTCAATTTCACGGTTTGGGGGTAAACCAGGAAGTTCCTCCGGAAAAACGTCAGGAAACTCATTAACAATGGGAATATCATTCAAGTTTGACGTATTTTTGTTCAAATCAGTGACATGAGCTAAAAAGGCTTGACATCCGTTTTTCAATAAACGAATGGCTTTATGGTTAGAAATAACAGTTATAGATTTCAATGGTTTAGTTGCTTGAATTTGCATGACAGGTTGATTAGGAATATGAAAACTAATAATCTTATGAAAACAATCAATTTTAGCATGATGGGTAGTCAACCAATCAATTCCTAAAATCACATCAAATTCATGCATCTCCAAAGAAATAAGGTCAACAGGTAATGTGAGGTTGTTGATTTGAACTAGGCAAGATTTATAGACAGTAGATGTAATGGTCATTTCTCCTAATGGGGTTTCAACTGATAAGTCAAAGTCCAAATTTTCAGGAGTTAAGTTTAAACGCTGAGCACATGCAGGTGAGATAAAAGAATGGGTAGAACCAGTATCTAACAAAGCGTAGACTTCACGAGAATTTATGAATAGCTTACCGGTTATCACCTCGTTCGAGTTTCGTGCCATTTGGGATGTCACAACAAAAGCTCTCCCTTGAACTACAGATTTTCCCTTATCCGCGCTAGCTTTTGGTATCATCACTGCAGCTGGACTTGATTTTGTGGCAGGACAAAATCGCGCAAGATGACCCTCTTTCCCACAACTGTAGCACTTTTTGGACTGTAGTGTACAGTTTGGGCTGATGTGACCTTCCTGACCACACCTATAGCATCTCACTGGTGGTCGATCTTCTCCCCTTGAAACTGGGGTCGGTGCTGGTGTTGGTACTGGTGCCCTTCCATAATTATTATGGAATCTCTTTCTTTTGAAATTGTTCCCACTGGATTCTCCTCTTCTGTTATTTGATGTGGAATTACCACCGAAGTGTTGGTTACCTCCTCGATGGTTCTCGTTCCTGTGGTTGTTATCATTTCTCTGATCATTGACTCTTGGCTGTAATTTTTCATCTGTTTGCTCCACCCTTTGAGCCCTATCAACAACATCTGAATACAAATTAAATTTATGAGAGCTAAGTTGTTGACGGATTTCGAATCTTAGACCACGTAAGAACATCCGACTCATCCGTGCTTCGTCATCTACTAGATGAGTCGCAAAACGAGACAGTTCAGCAAACTTAGCTTCATAGTGAGAAACTGTCATGTTTCCCTGCTCCAGCTTAATGAATTCCACTTCCTTCATATGGCGGATGCTTTCTGGGAAGTACTTTTCATTAAATAGCTCTTGGAATTCTGTCCAAGACATCTCAAGTGCTGAAGGGTGGATACGTTTTACCGCTTCCCACCAGTGATCCGCCTCACCTCGAAACATAAAGGTAGCAAAGGGCACCTTCTGATCATCAGCGCATTGTAGGACATCAAGTATTTTTGTCGTCTGCTTCAGCCATGCCTCCGCTTTGAGTGGGTCAGGCTTCCCGTGGAATTCAGGTGGTCCCAATTCTTTAAATTGCTTGACAGTGATCATCCTCAAATTACCAGCGTTTCTACCGTTATTGTTAACTGGATTTCCTCTTGCCTGATTCTGCATGAACTGCATGAAATTCCTAAAGAATCCATCATTCATCATGTTATCAGGAATATTATTTCCTGAGTTGGCAGGAGGATTGTTTGTGGCTTCTTGATTTTCGGCTACATTCGCTTCGGGTATTTCGTAGTTAACCTCTTGATTTCCAGATGCCATACTAAACTGTGGTCACAAAATAAATGTTAGTTCAAATAAACTGACTCATCACTTCATGTCCCTATATTCAAATCAACTCATTAGATAAAAAATCTAATTTAGGTAGGACACACTAGTGACTGATTCTATTCGTCTCTCCCCTCCTAGTTCTAACCCCAGATCTCCATTAAAGACCATATCCCTAAGCTCTGATGCCAACTGTGACGCCCCCAAATCTAGGCTCACACAGCCCAAACTTGAGTCGTCAAAAGACTACAACAAAATTATTACAACAAAGCACAACGTACAACAATACAGTGTATAATAATAATACACAACTAAGTCTTCACTATTATTGTCACACTATTTTACAACACGTGAAGACTATGATAGCTATTCCTCGGACTCTCACTCCATCCCCCGGCTAGACCCCGTTACGTTTTCATCTCCTGTTGAAAAACAATGGAACAAAAGAAAGGGTGAGCTCAAATAGCCCAGTAAGAAATATCATGACTAAGATAATGACGAATAAATTATCATTAGCCTTCAACAGTTGAGTTCTTGATAGAATACAATAGACTACAAGGTTTATATCAAAAACTGTAGTTAAATTCTTAAACAATGTTCAGATCAATAATAGCAGCGGAATGAGCAATCTATTAGAAGAATAATGCAGACCATAATGTCCACTCGCTTCTCTTTTTAGTAAAAATATCATCAACTTTTATCATCTGAAATACCATTAGTCAAGATAATACAACTTCACAGTTCCTGGTCATAATCATGCAGATCAACAGTTCGTCTTTGCACTACGGGCCAAAGACATTCAATATAACACCAACGGTCATGATTATACCAGATTCAGCCTTTGGTCATAATCATACCAACCAACAGTTCATCTTTGCACTACGGGCCAAAGAGAACATTCACCACGTGTCATAAAAGACACCGAACAGATGTATCGCCTTTAACCTAGTATATCGCCTTTAACCTATCATCTGTTCAACAATTATATCACATCTGTGCCCCCGGCCACAGATATTCACAACAGCTTGATTCTTGATGATTAATACAAATAACAGTGATACAAATGATGAACAGAAGAACAGGATAAACAATAAGTATCGGAAGTTTACTTTGTGCAGATTCAAATAATGTCCAAATTGCCAACATGATGTGGAGTGAAATTTAAAAATGATATTCAAGATCCACAGTTCAGAATAACGATTATAGTTCAACAGAAAGGTTCACGTAAATAGGAAGGTTCAGTTGAAATAATGAAGTTCAACTATTATGGAACATATAATATTTTCAGGAATTATAGAAGCAATAGTTCCATAATAAGTTTCGATTTAGGAGTATGAAAGAAAATAATATCCCTTACCGTAGCAGGTTTGATTAACAAAAGGTGAAGGAAATTAATATCCCTTACCATAGTAAGTTTGAATAATGGAAGATGAAAAAGATGGTATCCCTTATGAGTATAAAGGAAAATGATATCACTTACGAATATGGAATAAAAGTGTCATGTGATAATTCGTGTAGACAAATTATTTCCACACGAGACAAATAAAAAGGGGTTATTCACCAACAGGCGATAATCCGCACCGTAAGGTTATTCCCATCAATTTGAATACGAATAGTTATTCACCAAACAGGCGTAATCCGCACCGTAAGGTTATTCCCACAATTTAATAGAATTTGAACACGAAGAGTTATTCACCAAACAGGCGATAATCCGCACCGTAAGGTTAATCTCAAAGATTAATAAGGAATGAATACAAAAGGTTATTCACCAACAGGCGGTAAACCGCGCCGTAAGGTTATTCCCACAATTTAATACATGGAAATAAATGGCACAAGAAAGAAACGATATTATTTTCGAGAATCAAAGAATGATAATCCCTTCAAGTAAGAAAGAAAATAATATCCATTTATGATGATGAAAAGAGTGATACCCCTTACCTTAACACGTGACTGGATATTGATTTAAATGAGATTGATCAACCTATATATTTTTAATATAATTAGTAATTACCACATATAAATTTCAAAGTATATGATAACTCGTATATTATGAACTATCAAAATTATATATATTTAACATAATTTTTGTAGTATAATATAACAACTTTAAAATAGTTTTTAAAATAATATTCCAAAATAAATCTTCCAAAGAAAGCTTTTAAAAATGAATCTTCTCAAAGAAGAGTCTTCTAAAGGAAGATTTGTGAATACCGTGAAAAATAGGAATTTATGAAATTACTACTCTTTAATAAAACACTTACTTGAAAAATTCCTGCACTCCTTTTGGCTTTCAAACTCTCAAAATAACCTTACTATTCTCAGAGAAAACTCATAAAATTCTTATAGAAAAATTTTATGTTTTAGGTGTGATTTTTCTATTCAGCTGAGCAAGCTATTTATAGGAGAAAATAAGTTACTATGCGTGGTAGGTGGACAGAAAAAAATTCAGCAGAGGCTGCTGCGCAGCCTCCACCAACTCTTCAGCAAATTCTCACATTTCTCACATTTCATGTGGGCCCCACAATGGGTCCCACATGTTTCTTACTATTCACGTACTATTCACGTCACTATTTCAAATAGTAAAATTAATTATTTTATTTTTTATTTATTTATTTATTCTTCCTGTGAGTCCAACATATAAAATAATGTTACCACAATAATGTAAGAAACACGTTACATATTTTTATTAATTTAATAATATAAATTATAGTGTATTTGCTACTGTGACAATTATTAGATTCAATAATTTTAAACTACAGTGCACCAACAATTATTGACTCGATGATATGAAATACAGTGTAATGACAATTATTGAATCAATAATGCAAAATACTGTGTAGCAACAATATTTGAATTGATAATATAAAATATTATGCAGTGACAATTATTGATGAAATGATGCGTAACAATTACGGTGTCAATTATTAGACCAATAATATGAGACACTGTGCAATACCGTGTGCTACTGTAGAGTACCGTGTGCTACAGAAAATACCATAAATTACCGTATGCTACTATTCTTTTATCACCGGTATTTTAACAGTTAACACCGTTGACTATTTTTTATTTAAAAAGGTTACTTCTGTCGTTTTCTATATCCGACAAATATTCCGTTGTGGGGTCCACAAATAATTTGTTATTTCGGCGCCGTCGTACGGCCCGAATATTCCCCGACAAAACGAATATTCCCCGACAAAAAGAATATTGTCCGACAAAATAAAATTTGCACATAACATCCTTAACTTTCAATTTTGTCAATTTAACCATTTACTGTTTCAGGAAAAATATATATGAAGAAAAATTAAATTTTGTATTTCATAAATTCGGGGTCTTACAGTTACTAGTTTTTTCGTGCACGGTGAGGAAGAAGGTGGAGTCAAAGTAGGAGAGAGAGATTGAGAAAAGCGGGGGAGGGAGGCGGGGAAGGGGGAGGGGGGAGGGAGGCGGGGAAGGGGGAGGGAGGAGGGAGGCGGGAGGCGGGAGCGGGAGGGGGGAGGCGGGAGGCGGGGGATGCAGGCGGGAGGGGGGAGAAAGGAGGAGGGGGAGGGAGACAGGCGGTAGGCGGAGGGAGGGAGAAAGTAGGGGATAAGTATCCTCTTTTCTCTCTCTTCTGTTTTTTCTCTATCTCTTTTGTATTCTTCTTGTAATTATTTTTGTTAGTGTATTATTTTATAAAATTTGTATACCTGTGTAAAGAATCCAAAAAAAAAACTAGTAGTATTAGTAGAGCTTGAGGCAATTAAAAAGTGGTACGCTGGTATATGAATCTACAAAATTTTGTTTGGCCGGCCTATTAAGCTTTATCAAGTCCAACAGGCCAATAAACGCAAGGCCGATTGGCCGAATATACATAACAGGTAAACTTGAATTGCATGTACAAAGAAAAAAGGCTTAACCACATGCAGGTTCGTTAGGTGTGGGCCTCTGTGACAGCTTTGCCATGCCATGCCTTAACAGCAAGTATTTTTATCTAGTAGTATAATTTTGGGTTGGTGGGTCCATTATTAGTTGGTGAAGTTGAGGAGTTTAGGAGTGTTCAACTAGTTAAATTTAGACCGAACCGATATCGAAATTGTATAAAATTTAGTATCAAAATTTGTACTAGTTGAATCGAATCGATTACTCAATTCGGTTCCGATTTTTACCTAAAAAAATCGATTATTATTATTAATAAATAATTAATAATAATAATAATTTTATTATTAATAATAATAATAATTTATTTATATAAAAAGAAAACTCATATAACCGATTCAGTCCTATTAATATCGATTTCTCAAAATTTTGAATCGAAACAAAATCAATTGATACCAATATACCAAACCAATTCACATGATCCAACAAAAAAAAACGAAAAATTTGCTCAACCCTACCGAGGTCCATGCCAAAATCAAGGCGCCTAATCATGAGAAAACAATATTACTACTGCTCAGTAGTCACTATTAAGTTGACAAAACAAACCAATGCACATGATGGGATGGTAATAAAATATAAATCCTGGTCTGTTGCCAAACCACAAGTAGTACCGAATAATGATGGCTGATGCCGTACTCTCTTTCTGGCAATAACAAAACTTTGCTTGGCAATAGAGTTTTCAAATTATACTCAACGACAAGTAAGTCTTAAAAATAAATAAACAGCCTTGGGTTAAATTATTTTTTTTTTCGTGATACTCGACCCTAATTTATATATATATTATTATATTAAATATTTTTATAATTAAATTATTATATCTTCTTTTTTTTAATAAATAGTGAAATTTTTATTAAAGGCCGTTAACTATTTAACAAAAAAATAATATGATAATATTAAATATCATGTTCATTATTAAACTGAAAATTAATTTACAGTTACATCACTGAAAGAGAAAATAATAATAATAATAATAATAATAACCTTTCTGTTACACAAAAAAAAAAAAAAAAATTAAATTTTTTTTTTTAATTTAATACTAATACTAATAATAATAATACCATCTCGATTACCAACAAAAAAATTAGTTTTATTTTTTAAAAATTAATTTGAGATATTTTAAAAATAAATTTTGAATGAAAAATAAATTGGTAAGAAAAAATCAAAGTTCCAAAAAAATTGAAAAAATATAATAAATAAATGTGAAAGACAGATGAAATAAGGAGGGAGAGATAAGCGTAAATGGGATTTGTGTTGATTGTTGAATGAAATTTAAGAGAGAAAAATGCTTGAAAAGTAGCAAATGTCTCTCGCTTATTATTATTAATTCAAAACTTATTTTTAAAACACGTCAAAATTAATTTTTAAAAAGAAAAACTAATCTTTTTTTTTTGGGTAACGGAGATGGTATTATTATTATTAAATTAAATTTTTTTTTTAAATAACTCAAATTAATTTATAAAAAATAAAACTAGTATTTTTTTTGTAACGGAAAGGGTATTATTATTATTATTGTTGTTGTTGTTGTTATTATTATTATTATTAAATAAAAAAATATTTTTAAAATACCTCAAATTAATTTTTAAAAAGAATTTTTTTTTTGTGTAATGGAACTGGTATTACTATTATTATTATTATTATTAAATTAAAATTTATTTTTAAAAAATCTCAAATTAATTTTTAGTAAACAATTTTTTTTTTGTAACGGAGAGGTTATTATTAGTATTATTATTTTTTTTCCAGTGATTTAACTGTATATTAACTTTCAGTTTAATGATGAAAATAATATTTTATACTATCATATTATTTATTTATTAAATGGTTAATGATGTTTGACAAAAATTTCACTTTTTATAAAAAAAAATTTAAGTATAATGATTTGATTATAAAAATTTAACTATAATAATACATATATAAATTGGGCTCAAGTACTCCTAAAAAAAATTGATTTAACCCAAACAGCTTTCTGTCCTAATGCACACCATATAATTAATCAATTCAGAATTTAGTGCCTTGAATCAGAAGAGTTAGAAAAATAACATTAAACAAATTATCCCCCAACGTGTTGATCCATCGGTGCTGGTGGAGTACTTAATTCTTTACACACAATTCAATTAAGAGATCTAGAAAATAAAAAGAAGGAAGAGAGAGAGAGAGAGAGAGAGAGAGAGAGAGATCTATTCTTTCGCTCGTTCTTTTACTTCTTGATTGAAATAAGTTGATATATATATATATATAGTGATCATATAGCTACCTATAGAAACTAGAAAGAATTAGTAGTATTATGTCAATGCATGCAAAAACAGATTCAGACGTGACAAGCCTGACGGCGTCATCGCCGACAAGATCACCTCGCCGGCCGGTCTACTACGTTCAGAGCCCATCACGTGACTCGTCGCAAGATGGTGAAAAGACCACCAATTCCTTCCATTCCACTCCGGTCCTCAGCCCCATGGGGTCCCCCGGCCACCACTCCCGCGACTCCTCCTCCACCAGATACTCCGGTTCTCGGAAAGTCAATGGAAGCGGCCGGAACCACCACCATCATCATCGGAAGGGTGAGAAGGACTTTGATGCCATAGAGGAAGAGGGGTTTCTTGATGATGAAGATGAGACCCACAAGGGATTCCCCCGCCGCTGCTATTTTCCTGCTTTTGTTGTGGGTTTCTTTATTCTCTTCTCTTTCTTTTCTTTGATCTTGTGGGGTGCAAGTCGCCCTCAGAAACCCATTATCACTATGAAGGTAATTGTTACTCATCCATCATCCATCCCTTCAAATTCCTTTAATTCCCTATCTACACATATCAATTCTTAATTGGTACCAAAAAAATTCGAGTGATTAATGCTACAGGAATATTTTACTCTTGGATTGTTTGAAAAATGTATTACAGTGTTGTGTCGAAATTGCATCACAGTGTTGTGTCGGATATGCATCACACCGTACAAGTCAACGTTTTGATGAATTTTCGGACAATCCGGTGTAAAAAAAATTTGGACCATGGATTTTTTTTTTAAATGCTGCTTAATTGATATATAGCTTATACGAATAAGTTCAAACTGTAGATTAGATACGCATAATCAATTTTTTATTTTTATTTTTATTGTTGTTGTTGTTGTTGTTGTTGTTGTTGCTGTTGTTGCTGCTGCTGCAAAGCAAAGCAACAAAAATGCTACAAGTTTCTCAGAGAATGATTATCATATTATATAAATTATGCAATCATTTATGAATTTGGATGAGCAACCTACCTAGCTAGTGTGGTTAGATGTTTTTGTGTGGCAAATATGGGACATGATATTGATCAAATTAAGTTCCATTCATTGTTCCTAATATGGGTGTTGATTGAATTTGACAGAGCATGTCATTTGATCAATTTCTGATCCAAGCCGGTGCGGATGCATCAGGAGTTGCCACGGATATGGTGACAATGAACTCAACAATGAAGCTCATATTTCGCAATACCGGTACATTTTTCGGGGTTCATGTAACATCGTCCCCTGTTGATCTCTCTTATTCACAACTTACCTTGGCCACCGGAAATGTAAGCAACAAATTATATAATCCATCCATCAATTTAGTAGTATCTTTTATTTAATTTCTTTAGTCTTTACCTATACTTTTGCATATTATGTGCAATTGATTCTTTGCTTGTATGGATTAATTAAAATGCAGATCAAAAAGTTTTACCAATCAAGAAAAAGTCAGAGAACCATAACAGTGACACTAAAGGGAGCTTATATTCCATTATATGGAGGGAGTGTGGACTTGAGTACCAAGGATGGGAAATTGACTGCACCAGTGCCACTGACCTTGAACTTCATCGTTCGAGCCAGGGCTTACGTTTTGGGAAAATTGGTGAAGCCCAAGTTCTATAAGAGGATCCAGTGCTCCATAGTTTTGGACCCCAAGAATATGACCAAGGCCATATCATTGAAGAAATCATGTATTTACAAGTGAGGTTGAAAAATGAGAGATACTCTAGCAGGCTAGCGGATGACTCTATGAATTTATTTATCTATTTTTTCTTTTATTGACCTTCAAATAAATAAATTTAGAAAATAAAAAACAATAGGATTGGAGATTGGATTGGATCGGTCACGATCAATGTGGGCCGGGAGGAAAGAACAAATCTATTTCGTGTCATGTCGCCTTTGTAATTTTTTAAGTGGGGAAGTTATAGGTGGATACAGGTATGTTTGGGCAGGTTGACTTGACTATCCTGGGATGAGAAGGCGAAGAATTGGCTGCCCCCGAAAATTGTGGTGCTTGGGGAATAAATAAATTGGGTAGGTATTTTTTTTCTCCCTTTCTATCTGCCAGTACTTTTTTTAATATGTTAAAATTATTTTTTGTATTGTGTGTATCTGCAATTGTATTTGACTATTTTCTTAACAATCCCAGTCTACCTGCATAGTAATGTAATGTAAATAAAGATTTCTGTAGGAAAAAGAAAAAAAAATGGTTTTGAGTTATTTTTAGTAAGGGTGTAAACGAGTCGAATATTAAGTTGTTCATATTTGGTTTATCAAATTTATCGTTCAACTATCGAGTCGGGTACGATCTCGAATCGAGCTCGAATCAATTGAATTTTTCGAACGAATATGATTCGAATATTAATAGAAAATTACAATTATAATTTGAAGATATTCGAATAATTTATCTATTTTTAAACTTTACTCATATTTGAATCGTTTATATTTCAAGTCGAACTCGAATCAAACTTTTAATTGAGTAAATATGAATCTAATTCAAACTGTTTAGTTTATTTTACAGACTTAATTTTTAGCAAGGGATGTAACAGGTCTCGAGAAAAATGTGTTCTGCGTTAATAAGTGAAGCTAAGAAATATTGCCTTTTTATCAACTCCTAAAAGCAAAATTGGTTTGTTTTAGTACACGGAAGGTGACATAGGGAATGAAATTTTAGATAATAAATTATTTAGAAAACAAATTATTTAATATATTTTTTTAAGCTTTTAGTTTATGTAGAATATCGTTCATAAATCTTAATTTTAAGGTAATTAAACTTGCCTAACACACTATTTTATTGATTTTATAAATGGTGGAAACAAAAATGTCTCCGTTGGGGTAAATAATTAAAGATTTCATGAAAAAGATTATCAACTCTTGGTAAATAATGAGCTACTTACCGAACACTGAAATTTATTAAAATAAAATTCCGATGCTCAGTTTGAAGACGATACCCCACAATGTAATATGAGGACCGAATAAAGTTTGCTTTGTTACTTGTAGAATTTAAACATTGAAATAAATAATGTGCCCAATAACATATCCAGATTAGCCTTTAGAAATCAGGATGCTTGGCCCATAAACCACTTCATACGTGCTGGGTTCACATACAGGAACCCTCAATTTCTCCATAAATGAAATTATAATTGTCACTATTATTTATAATGTCAATCTTAATAAAGATTTAAGACTGAAAATAATTATTAATACAACTATTAATATGATTATTCCAATTATATTGAGTATCATACATGTAATAATCATAGCAGAAATCGTTACTGTTACATCCATTATTCAGATAACTAGAATTCTAATAACTATAAAAAGATTTTTCTAGTTTAGTTTGAAAAAAATAACCATTGTCAATATTGAAAATATGATTTTCAATATCAAAACATATAGAATAATTGTTTCCATTACTATCCCTAATTATTATTTTTTTTTTTTTATTAGAGATGAAATTTTGAATGTACTTAACACCGAATAAATGATCGACATTACTATAACTAGAATTGTCATGGCCACCCAAATTATGAATATTTTTTTTCATATCATTTATTTTTGGATATTCACTTTCATTGATATTTTCAACAGGAGCAAGACTACTTGTTGATTTACTTTCTTAAATAGTATCGAATTGAGCCATCATCTTTTCATAGAATTTTCTTACCCCTTATTTGTATAAAAATACAATACATAAATAATCGTGGGATGAAAAATCTTTTATTTGAATTTTTTTTCCTATTAAAATAAACCTATAGATTCAATCACTATGGATGGGCTAGTCTGTTTCTTTATTATCCAGTTCCAGTTCCAGTTCCAGATTTTTTTTTTTTTTTTTTTTCCAGATCTAATCTAATGCTAAGGTTAGATTTTTATTGAAACGTCCGCACCTTCTTCCATTAGCTTGATACAACACATTTTTACTGCTAATAGTTCATACTAATTACTTGACACACACAATTGTGTGTGTAAATTAAATTAAAAAAAAAAAAAAGTAACAAAAATTTAGAGTGATGAATAATGAACGTCAAGATCAAGACCTTAAAAGCAACTGTATCTTGTTTGCTCTTTCTTAATAATATAAATAAAAAATTAATATTTTTATAAAACTCTATTCATTTAAAAATGAGTTGCACTTATAATTTACGTGCGTAGATTATTGAGAAAATACTAATTTTTTAAATAAAATTATCAATAAAAATCCCAAATTCCCACTTGACTTTTAGTTTTTCTGGGACGAAAGAGAGATCTTTTGATTTATTAATTACTACTTCTCAGATAATCCATCCCCTGAAAAGAAAATCATTTGTTGTTCATAAAATATTCATTTTCTATTGATAACTGAGTAAATTGTGTGAACATGGAATTTTAGGTACTCAAACAGTCAAATCCTGCAAGTAATAAAAAAAAGGCTTAAATATAGATTAATACATTAAACTTTTAATATTTTTTTACTTTAGAGATTGAACTCTCAATTTTTTTAATTAAATGATTAAATTTTTAATTTTTTCCACTTTAAGGATTGTCTTATCAAAATTTTCAATTAGAAGATTATACTTTTAATTTTTTTCTATTTTGGGGATTGTCTTCTCAATTTTTTCTTTTAATTGATAGTTATGTGTTTGTTCAATTTATTTTATTTTATTAAATGAAATTATGTACTTCCTCCTCCCCAAATTAAAAGATTGTTATTGGCTTTTAAAAGTTAATTTAAAATATTTTAATCTCAACATTAATAAAATATATTAAAATTTATGAAATAACAAAATTTTAATTAGTAGTACATTTATACATTATAAATATTCATCATTATATTGATTATTGATACTTTTAAAATCTTATAATCATGATTTTAGAAAATTTTGTAATTAGGTATTTATTAATTTTTTAAAGTAAATTTAAAACATTACAAACTCAGCTTAAAAAAATTCATCAATAATCAACATAATAATTTAATTTGGGATGAAAGAAGCGTATAATTTATGCAATAAAAAGAAACACATTAAACAAACACATAACTATCAATTAGACGTAATCAGAAAAAATTGAGAAGATAATCTCCAAAGTGAAAAATATTAAAAGTTCAATCATCTAATTGAAAAAACTGTTAAGACAATTCCCAAAATGAAAAAAATTTAAAATTTAACCACTTAATTGAAAAAATTGAGAATTCAATCTCCAAAGTAACAAAATATTAAAAATTTAGAGTATTAATCTATATTTAGACCTAAAAAAAACTATGCTTAAAGATAAAATTTGAAATTAATCCAATAATTAGAAATGAATGGAGTACTTTTTGCAAAAAGAATTTTATTCAACTTATCAAGACTGTAATCAGGAGGATTAACCCATGGTGCAATAATTCGGTCAAATTTTAAATTCAAATCAAACCATAACATATTCAAAATAAATTTTAACATAATAAAATGTATTAGAAAGAGTAAGATATAATGTAATTATTCGGGTTAAATTCTAAATTCAAATCAAATCAGAATATAATAAAATCTAAATCAAATTATAATATAACATAATAAAACTTAATGCGTTGTCTTAATAATATTTTTTTAGATTATCTTAATTGATTACAAGTTCACCCAAAAAATCATAACTGAAAAAATTAGAGATAACAACTTTTAAAGTAAATATATACATATCACATTATTCCACACTTTATGATTTGAGATTAGGGTGTTACATACGATTATTCAGAATAAAATTACAAATAACGACACTAGCAATCTCTCTCGGTGCATGTTGAGATATATAATTTTATATCAAACAATTAAGATCGAAAGGCTAAATATATAATTTAAAAATTACTTCACTTATTATCAATTGATTTTGAGTTGAATGCTCGATCAGCTATATATGAAATCAAATCATAACATAATAAAATTCATCAATAAGATTAAGAGACGGCGTAATAATTCGAATCAAATTTCAAATCTAAATCAAATTATAACATAATAAAATTTAATATACTGTCTTAATAATATATTTTTAAATTATTTTAATTCATTATAAATTTATCTAAAAAATTATAACTGAAAGTATTAACAATAATAATTTGAATCCTTATATGTTTGTATCACACTATCTTATATGTTATAAACGTGAGTGTGGGACGTTACATATAATTATTTTAAATAGAATTACAAATAATGACACTAACCGTCTCTATTAATGCATGTTGAAATATAAAATTTTATGTCTGAACAATGAAAACTGAAAATTTTAATATGCAATTTAAAAAATTGTTTTATTTATTTATGATCAACTAATTTTGAGTCGGATACTCAGCTTGGTAGATACGAGTGCTAACTTTTTTTGTTGACACAGAAACAGAAGGAGAGACAAAAAGAAAAGTAAAAAAAGCTGCAATTTGGTTATGACATTGTGATAAGGTCTGGTAAAATATCCATTTCATACTTTGCAAGTCTCATTTTTTCACACTATATAATATATAAAATCGAGTCGGTGAGTGCTTAACGACCAATCGGACACTTCTTAAATCAAAAAACATTTTAGAGTTTTTATTTTGCAGGTGTTACAAAGTGTATAAAAGGTTGGCTGGTCAAACGAAATGAAGTCGAGACTCACACCCAACTGCCCAAGTACCCAACGACATTTTATGTAAAGGAGTTGGTAATTATTTTTCATGGAATTTATACATCTGACTTTTACTTCTGCTACGTTTAGTTATATTTTGATTCGGTCAATATATATATATATATATATATATATATATATTATCATTGTTGGAAATTTTTTAACAAAAAAGTTTGAACGTAAAATGGAGACTATCGTTTAGAGTGCACGAGTCTATAGTTAATTACTTTATTTTTCAGGAAAAAGATAAATTATTATATAATTCAAATTATAACTTCGAGCAACATGAGATATAAAAATTGGTATACTGCATACCATCGGGATATAGGACATGATAGAGAGTAGTGTCTTCAACTAAAAGGGCAAATAAAAGTTAGAGAGTTGGATAAATATGTGGTCAGGGAGAGTAGGAGTAGCGAACACTAGTCCTAACGCATCCAAACTATACTTCGCAACTCTCAATATCCTTCCCACTGAATTAAAAGAATATAACTACTCATTTCAATTTCAATTATGAAGAATTGCGAATTATTCTTTCATTTCTATTTTTAAAGATTGAAATTGAGTTGGAGTAATGAGAAAAATAAAATCATAGTCCCTGTGAAAACTAAACTGTGCACTACTGAGTTTCCAATCAGAAACTTGTCAATGAAGTCAGACACTAACAAAATGCTTAGTATATACGCTATCCCTCTCTGCCTTTTTCTTATTTACAATATACTAATAAAGAATATCAGTCTTTAATTGAGAAGAAAAAATTCAATTCCAAGTGCCCATTGACCTTACTGTCACCCAACTGTTCTCAACGGACCAATCGGGTCTCCCATGATCTGTCAGCAGCTGATGTAGCCTATCCGCCGGCGAAATTAAGGACGACCCACATCTGGAAATTGACTCCCACTCAAATTCAACCCAAGAATTGAGCTCTCTAGTAGTATATTCCGGCGAGGACAAAGAGGTAATTTTGGAAGATTGTTCGGACACCCAATCAGGAAAATCAAAGGCGCTTTTCGGAGAAGTCGAAGGGACATCGTTTCTCTGTTTCAAAATTACAGTCTCGAAATCGTCGTCGTCGTCGTAATTAGCAACAAAAGGATGGCTTAGAAGCATCTCAGCCGTCCATCTATGTTTCGGGTCCTTCAAAAAACACCTTCCCAGAAAATCTTTTCCTTCCTGTGATAACTTTCCGGGAATCTCTGGCACCTCCTCCCCAACCCCAATCCTCATCAATAGCCCTCCAAAATCAGACTCTCGCCGGCATCTCCATGCCGGAGCTCCGGTCACCATCTCAACCACCAAGCACCCAAGTGCCCAAATGTCAGCCGGTGACTCCTGTTCCCCTCCGGCAACCATCTCCGGCGACATATACATGGGCGTACCTCGTAATTCACACCCTGAATTCTGCTTCCCGGATTGCTTGGCCAACCCAAAATCAGCAATCTTTACCATGTCATTCCCGCCGATTTTAGAAGGAAATAGAAGAACATTTTGAAGCTTAATATCGCAATGAACATAACCATTCTTGTGAATTGAATAAAGCCCTTTAAGAATTGACTTCGTGCATCTCTGGACTTCACATTCCGGCAGCTGACCGTTGACAGAATTCTTGATGTTGTCAGCCAAAGAACCACCAGAAGCATACTCCAACAATACATTATACAGTTTCTCGCCGTTTTCCAAAGTAAAACTATCACCAAAGCACTGAACAATTTGTGGGTGATCTCTGAGCTCATCCAGTATTAGCTTTTCATTCATAAGCGAAACAAAGTGTGAAACCCCACAAGATTTTACCGCCATTAATGAAGGGATTTGAGGTTTATGGCTTCTGGGTATTGCTAAATTGACAGTGCCAAAGCTTCCGTGGCCAATTCTTTCACCACGCACCCACTCCATGGGTGTGGATTCAGCTTGAATTTGAGGTTTCTTTGAAGTTGAGTTGGAGTAGAATGTCTGATGAAAGAGAGAAAAACTAGTCGTGGCGACAACCAACTTACTAACGAAGGAGGCTCTTATATATATTTATATACGGGAGAGGTTATTTATTTCCGTGTTATTTTAATGACTCTTTCTATATTTATTCACTTTTATTATTTACATATAAAATAAATAAATCTAATTTTATCTAATTTTATTTTTAATTATATGAATGTTAAAAAAATGAGTAAATTTATTTTTTTTTAATTTTAATACAATTTTATTATATATCATTTAATTTTTATATTAAAATTATTATACGAGTCATTATCCATAACAAAATTCATTTTAATACGACTAATATTTGGAGTGTGTATAATGCATAAAAGAACACGTGATAATAAATGATTTTCTTGAAAATTCGTGTGAAATAGCGGACACGTGGTTGATATATGACGGATATTTATTTTTGATTTTATTAAAGAATAGCCACACGTGAGCGAATTTGATTTTTGACTAATCTATTAAGGACTAATAATAATATTAAAAACACCGCCAAATATTAATTTTGTTAAAAAGATAACAGTTTTTCAATAATATATTTGTACCACTTTTAAATATTTAATGATATTTTAAACAATATTTATTATCTTTGTACCACTTGACCAACACGTAAGTTTCCATAATAATTTACCATCCACGCCTTTGGCACCGGTCCCTTGATTTAAAATACATAGTTAAGTTAACAGAAAATGTATGATTCTGACGATATTTTGTTAAATCGGACTAAATATTATACTCCTACATATATATGTATATATATATATATATAGATCTCTACCCACCCAAAAACGTTTGACCAACAAAATGGGAATATCAAAGATCAATGCACCTCAAAATGATTTAGGTCAAATGTGAATGACTATTCTTTCTTTTTCCTAGTATTTATGCCAATAGCTAGTGTGGTATATATAAGCACTTCTTTAATTTATCCAATGCTAATATCTTATATTAATAAATAAATAAATATTAGCAAAGCAACCAGAAAGAACATGCGATTGTGTGAACCAGCTAGCAATAGCATATCCAAATCCAATCACATATATATATATATATGAAGGATAACAAAAAAATAATATCTTCTTCAACTACGTACACCAGGAAGGAAGCCAGCTTGGGGTACTACTTAATTTTCAGTTCTTTTAATTTGCTAAATAACTATGGCTATTTTAGCTACTTTATAAACCGTCAAACCCACGACTTAAATTGTCTAATGAGAACGAACTGGTCACCTTTTTGTGGCCTGTGAAAATTAAGAACCACATGTTCCTTGCTTTGTTGCTACATACCATCCCCCCCTTTGGACGCCGTTGCTCTGTTTTAATATATGCATTATGATTGATTGATCGGTTCATTCACCCACGTGCTCCATTTTCTAATTCATTTTAGGCACCGCGGACTTTGTTCCTTCTATTTTTCAACCAAGTCCTCATCGTGATTTAATTTCATTACATATTCACATTCTTTTTCTGGCTTGGGGAGGTCGACAGCTTGAGGGGAATTATTTGGAGCTTTGTGGCTTAATTTCTTTAGTACATCACCTCATTCAATTTCAAACCTAACTTATCAACAATATATAAGAATCAATGCGTATATATATATATATGTATGTATGTATGTATACAAAGTTGACTTGCTAATTTGAACCTACCTACTTCTAAAATGATGGGCGATCTTTACCTTATTATTATATTTTTATATTTGCCAATGTGATTCAGCACTTTTATAACTATAGCTATGGATTTATCACTATAGAGCTTAGTTTTATTTGTGTGACCTACAATTATTTTCATTAAAAACATGTTTATAAGACATTATTAGTTGAATTCATTAATGCAATCTCTATTCTTAAAAAAGAGCTTCATTTTTATTTTTATTTTTTTAGTTTTAAGGTTATATTTATATTGTAGGTTTACTCCTAAATATAATGATTGTTTAATTTAATAGTGATGACATGTTACTCAAAAATATTATGTTGTTTTAAACTATCGTAAGTAAAAGTGAGACACTTTTTTTGGAGCAAAAAATTGACAAACGGGGATATTTTTTAATTTATGAAATGGAGGGAGTAATATTTTTTTTTTTGGGTTATAGTGGATCATTTATACTAGTCTTTCTTTTTAAATTTTTTGGACTGACTCATATTTGAATATCTTCGATTAATGACCGTTATGACTAATGTTTTGAGCCTCATGAGTTTGAGATTATATTATAGCAACTACAATTTTTTCTACTTACTATAAAAATATTGTTTAGTATGCGAATCATTGAAAAGTGTAAGATGTACATATATTAATAAATCAAACAAGCAAAACTACCAATAAATAGGTAAATTTGAATATATCGTGTATAATATATTTTTTGTTTTTCTTTAATTTATTATAAGATTGTTCGTAATATTTAATCTTAAATTTAACAATATCAATATAAATACAAATGAGTTTCACAATTAACATAGTTCTTTTTATTATATATATATATATATATATATATATATATATATATATATATATATATATATATATATATTTATTTATTTATTTATTTTATGAAAATGAGTTATTTTATTTCACTTTTGACTTGGGCAACATAGTATACTATATGAACCATGTCATATTCTATTTGTTAGTATAATTATTAGTTATTACCCATGTAATAACCTAAACGGATCCGGTTAATATAAAATTAATTTTATGATAAATTGGACGATGGATCAATACAATATTGACACGTAAGTCAGAGATATTTTTTTTCTCTGTATGCCTCTAATATATTAATTTATTATTTAATTTACTATAAAATTAACTTAATACTAACCGACTCCGA
The DNA here is from genome assembly GCA_947179155.2 of Hedera helix. Classification (NCBI taxonomy): domain Eukaryota; kingdom Viridiplantae; phylum Streptophyta; class Magnoliopsida; order Apiales; family Araliaceae; genus Hedera; species Hedera helix. The sequence goes on along the minus strand of OX359270.1, from coordinate 42,192,928 downwards.
CCTAAACTAGGAATAATTCGACCCTATTAAACGAGTTAAGTATTCTGTTGAGAAGTATATTCGCAAAAATGAAAATCAAGGAATTAACGGGAGGCCCGTGCAAATTGAAGTAGCCAATTGAACGAAAGTTATTTTTTCTCATTTCATTGTTATATTTCAGTCCCACGTTAAGAAGAGTAGCTTAATGTTTATACGAGTACTATAGTGTGCTACTAAGAAAATTCTCATCATGATATTAGTGTAAAATAATATTAGATTAATATAAATATTTTAATTTTAATTATATTTTTTATAAATAAATTATAACCCAAATGTATTATTTATATATTTTAAAATTTAAACTTGAGACTATTAATTTAAAATTTATAAAATAACTTAATATGTGAGATTATTTAATATTATATTCAATCAGATATTATAATTCTCATTATTTAAAACAATTTTTTTTAAAACAAAAGTAGCCTTCACTTTTTTTTAAAAAAAATGACCGTAATATTTTATTCTATTTATTTAATTTATTTTTCAATATCTCTATCTCTCTCTAAATCTCAGCCGACACCTCTGTGAAGGCTGATCTTCATTTTATCTCAAACAAAATTTTTAATTCTCTTTACTTTTCGGGCCGATTAATTGACTTGTGCATCAACTAATTTTATTCAGTAATTGCGACTACGTGTACATATCTTTTGAAATTTGAATGGAAAAAGTGCAAATAACTAATTACCGGTAAAAGGGACATCGGTTTATTGATTGCTTTAGGGTGGAAAAATATGACTAATAATCTTGCTCTATCCTTTTCTTTTGTCGCTAGTTCTTTTTAATTTCGATGTGGGTATTGTTATTTTTATAAAAAAAATTAAATATTTTTATAAGATGTCTTGAAAAGAAAATAGTTAATTTTAATCTTTCATCTAATTTTAATTTTGATGATTTCTAATGAAATTTTAATATTTCACATATCATGTATTTTACACTATTTATTTATTAATTTGTGTGCTAATTCATGGTAATTCGATTCTCAAATATTTCAGCAATATTTAAAAGTTTGTAATTAATTATTCATTATTTTTGATGTATAAATAAATTTTATAAAATATGTTATTATTAGTAAAAGTATAATAGTTTAAACGATATTTTTTTTATCTAATTTTTTAATTAATTTTGCAAAAAAATATGAAATTATTTTACGTTATCTCATAATCCCATAAAAATAAATATATGACTAAGACTATTTAATTATAAAATTAATAATTTTAAAATTATAATTTCATAAATTATAACAAATACGTAGAAAGGACAGAGATAAGTCGAAGCCGTTAGTTTCATTCAACTCATTGGACTTCCAAAGCACGTGGTATAACTTTATTATATACCAAATTTATGTTGACAAAAATCTATGTGGATATTCGCTCCGAAGTTGGCATGTACCTTTACTTAATATTGGTACGAGTTTCTTGCTTATCTAGAGAAGGTAACTCTCAAGTTGAACCAAGACGTATCTTGTCTAGTCCACAAGCTGACATAAACAAAATCAAATTGGAAGGAAAGTGAAAGGAAATTACCAAGGCTTGGTCTCACATAGCCAGTTAGCCACGCAATAAAGAAAAGCCCAAACGAACTTCGAGGGGCCAGGTAGATAATGAGAACCACGAAAAGCCGATTGCGTTTGTTACCGGAAAAAATATAAACCATCCAAAACTGAGCAACTCACTTACCAAGCCACGGGTACATGTTCTATTGTTCCGTCAATTACGGTCCAATTGAGGTTATTAATAAAGAATTTTGATCAATTATTATGATTAATTGTGGGTGGCACGTGTTGCATGTATAAATTTTATTTGGGTAAAATAAAAATTATATAAAATTTGAAAGAGATAAAAAAAATTATTAATATAAGAAGGCCAAAATAGTAAAATAACTAAATTTACAAAAACGAAAGAGAAAAAAATAAAATAATGTAATACGGTATCATTACTGACGTCAACGGTTCGGGGAGCTACCTTATAAAATAGAGAGATGATTATGGTGTTCGGTAGGGCTCCGAAGCCGGTTTCAGCTCACATGGACTTCAAGGGTCGAAATCTCACCTGTCTGGTGTGGATATCTACCCACAGTAGATAGTCCTAAAAAAGTTAGTGCACTGGTGATAGTTGTAATTTTAATTTTTTCCAAGATAGAATTTAATATATATTGCATATTTATTTATTTTTAATGTGAGCATTAAATAGAGAGAGCTTATCACACTTAAAAATAATGTTGTCAAGAATATACCAATATGTATTATATAACCTAGCAAATGTTAGTAAAAAAAGAAATTATTATAAATTATGATATGGTCTAAGTAAATTAGACAAGGCCCCACTTAACTTCTCATATGCACTTGTGCCATAACCTAGTAAGTTTCTTAAGACCTACCTTTTTTGGAGTGTATTGAAATTTAGGTATGGAGATTGTCTTTGAGCTAACAAAAGTGCATTTAAAAACATATAGGCAAGGCCCACTTAACTCTCATATGCACTTGTGCCAGAGCCTAGTAAGTTTCTTAAGACCTACCTTTTTTGGAGTCGATTGAAATTTAGGTATGGAGGTTGTCTTTGAGCTAGCAAAAGGGCATCTAAGAACAAATATAGGCACGCCCAGTGGGACTCGAACCCACAATCGCCTGATTAGAAGTCAGACGCCTTATCCATTAGGCCATGGGCGCTTCTTCATACGTCTGTCGCATGGTAACTGCCCTTTATTACTGTAATAATTTGCATCATAGTAACAAGACTCCCAACTCTGTCGCATGGTTTTAATTTATATGTACAAGTGTTTTGTGGTACATATTAACCATGAAGTATACCTACCTGTTTGATAAAATGCTTCTTAGACCCGTTTAAGATGATTGAAGCTTCTCTTGATTAAATCCTTTTTAGAAATGATTTGTCTCGAGTATAAGCTGCCTTAATTATATCTAATGGAGTATCAAACTTTTCAGCTAATGAACTTGCATAAATACAAGGGTCAATGGTCAAATGTGTTGTGGCCGATTTTAAATATAGAAGTAGTCCCACCTTGGAGAATATAGCCCAGATCTATTGTCATTATCTGGGCCAGGCATGATCTCAACCACCACGCGGTCCTGGTCCTGGTCCTGGTCCTGGTCCTGATGCAAACGCTAGTCCAACAAATTGTGGTTCTGTAGTATTCATAGAGCCCACATTTTTATGCCCAAGATTAGATGAAATTTTGAGTACTGTAAGTAATGAAGTCTCAAAGTTCTCTGTCGTACAAATTAATTGGTTTGCACCTACATGCCATTGACATCTGGAATAAAGTTATTCAAATTCCATCAAAGTATTCATTCCTCTTTAGGCTTGGGATTTTGATGCAGTTATAGGAAAATGCTCTTTACCTATCTAGGAAAAGAAATGATCTTGGTACTGGCTGGTCTGACTCTATACGTGTATTATTATTTGGAAATCATTTTAGACTTTAGGCTAGTGTTGAACAAACTAGTTATCAGGTAATTTTCTCCGTCCATTTCTAATAAAATTATGTAACTCAATTAATATAGCACATTTTACTGGTGTGCATGCATAGAGTAGCATATTTTAGTAGTTTGACAGAGACTGAAGACTGAATCTACGATGGCAACTTGAACAAATTACTACATCAGAGCTTCTGAATGTTGTAGAGTCTTTGTCTAGAGACTATAGTTGTTCATAGCATTCAACAAAAAGTTTGAAAAAAAAAAAAAAACTGGTGGCGTTAGCAAACCATGCTATAAGCAAATTGGTATTTTGTTTCAGTGTTGGTGTAAATTTGCTTCATAGTTTCACTAATGGAGCCTTGTATTAACGTTTGATTCTTCCTTGAAATTGGATATTGAATCATTTTTTATTCATATGATATTAACAGATATACAGATTTTATGCTTATAAGTTCTTCAGCTTCGATTATAGAAGTAGAACACAAACTGATAACGTTGACTTATTAATCTTTAGTAACTTGATATATATATTTCAAGCTTGGAATTTTTCTACGTGCGGTCCATTTTTTGTCTTCTTCTGATCTCTCTTTTCATTGCACATTCCCCCCACTGTAAGGAAGGCAGAGATACAAGGGCACAAGGCCTGTACATATGTTTAATTACTTCGAGCTAAGATCAGTTTCGCCAACTTTATCATGGAAAATTTCTACTGATTGGCTGAAGGTCGGTTGATAGCAGTATGAATTTATGATCGGATAATAGTTATAATATATTGTATATTTGTATTTATCAATCTATATGACGACGACAGACGATTTATGCTCAATCATTTTGGTGAAAGTGCACCGTCAAGATTGATAGTTGACTCTGCACATTCATTGAAAATGCATTTATGAATCAATGGTAACTTATTGTTTACCACTGTTGAATTTACAGACTGGGGTGAAGCATTACAAATTACATACAAATAACCCAGCATTGAGATAGATCACATTATTTACTTAAGTCGTGTTGCCTATTAAATGTTTGCTGTGAAAAGGGCAATTGGGTGGTAATGTAAAATTATGAACAACAGCTAGACAATCTGGAAAAGATGGAAATTCACTGTGGCTATTGGTTTGTGCATTTGTGGGAAGAAGAATAGGACCCCGTGAGGGTGAAGAATATTATGCAGAAGCAAAGCATGTAAGAACAACTTGGACCACTATCTATTGTCCTGCTTACTGCTGTTCTTTTAATAAGCTTAAACCCTTCTATCCTGCAGCTCCAACCGAAGGTAACAGTTGAAACTTGATACTTTTTCATTCTCATGCAATCTGCCATACTTTATACTGCAAATATTGAAGTATTAGTCCTTTACTGTTACTTTACAGTTGGGATATCAATTTAGAGATTGCAACTGTATAATTAAAATAGGTAGGCTATACATTTCATGTTTTGTTTGATAATACACTGCAAGGATTATAGGTGAAAGAAACATAGTTGGTGCTCCCAATGATAGTTCAAGTAAATGGAATAAACAACCACACCAATAATACGTCTCTCTCTTGGATTATTTTCTTTAAACAGATCTCATAAGAAAACATGTACTCTTTTACGTGTAATCTTGATAGAATTGTTTATTCTTGTATATATAATTAGTGGAACACGCGTGTGCATGTGCTTGGCTTTTATCATGACTGATAACTACAAACTAATTCACTCTTGTTTTACAGGGTACAATAACACCAGATCTATTTAACAAAAATCTTCATTCATTTTAATTACTCCTTGCATTGAACCTTAACTCATGCGCAATGTTTCACGAACTTGGATGAAGTACCCCGGTTGGATATGTACTTTGAAGAGTTTAACAGATATACTTCTCAATTTTTTACACGAAAATAAAGTATTAGTACTTGTACCTTTTTTGAGCGTAACATAAATATTCAAAGACAGAGTGAATATAACGTGTAAGATAGCTCATGCTCATTCTTCAATAAGTTAAAAACTTACAAGATTATATCATCATTGTAGTGTCTTGTATACAAGTTGCTTGTTAGTTACCAAGTAATCAAATTTACCGGTACAAAGAGGGTCATGAGTTCAGCATCACCTATACCAGGACAATGGATTAGAATATGTATATAAAAATCAAATACAATATTAATTTTAGTCATTAAAAATAAGTGTATGACAATTGTGTACCTAAACTTATTCTCGACAATTGTGCCAAGGAAGCATGACTGGGACTGCATAGCAGGGTAGCAGGCCACTACCAGATGTAGGATAATACTGTAGGTTAAAAGGGCAACCTTCTGAATTTGGGTTGTTGCTCTTCTGACACACGTCATGTGCCTGTGGGGGTTCTTTGGTGTTTTTAAGCAATAAAGCAAGTCAATTTTGAAGCCAAAGCTTAGAGACTTTTTACTCAAAGAGAGGATCATAACTCTGGTTCATGCACCGTTACTCCATTACTCTCTATTTCATCTGAGCCCTTAATTCATTCTATGTGGTCCCACTTTTGCTGTAATACCATTTTATCTCTTGTGCACTTGCTGACTTTTAAACCCTAGTAGATCAGCAATTGCCCCAATGGTACAGATTAATCACCTGTTATAAGGGTGGGGACCCCTGCCTTTGTGTAGCTCAACAACTTTGAAAATGAAATTAAGAAGGGGAAAATTAATGGTTATTTATTTTATAGCGAGATCGGACGATAAATATTCTTACTTTGGGGAGTCATCCGGATTTGATTTTTGATTCACCCGTTTAAGGTTCCCCTGTGTAGTGGGCGGTCGAGATCAGAGATCACCATTTGATCATAAATTTTTCAAATGTTTTTTCACTTGGTATTAATGAAAGCCCAAAAAAGAAGAAAAAGTATTTAGGTCTTATAATATACAAGTATGTAGATGCAAATTATAATGGTATAATATAGGGCACGACTTGTTATATATACCCTTCCACTGACATATTCTTGGAATTATTCTTGATTAGTGATATACCTTACCTTCTTTAAGCCCTCTGTACTCTTCACCTTCACCATCAATCTGTCCCACATTTCTTCAGTTCTCAGTTTTCAGCCTTTTTCTCTAGGGAGTTCTTGATTCAGGCGCATGGATCAAATGGAGATGATGACAATGATGATGCCGCTGGATAAGCTCCCTCAATACTCTGGCCATAATAACCAAGACATTTATGAATTTCCGGAGATGGAATTCTCTGGAGGAAGCTCCAGTAGCGTCGAATCTACACCACCTAACTTCCACATGTCATTCATGGGGTCACGAGTCCAAGAACCCATGACTCAATTTCTTGCACCAACTTTTCCTACTCCACAACTCAAAAGTTCGAGTGAATTATTACAAAATGCAAATGTAAACTCCGTGGAAGCCATGAGAGAAATGATATTCCGCATCGCCGCCATGCAGCCAATCCAAATAGACCCGGAGTCAGTGAAGCCGCCTCAAAGAAGGAATGTGAAGATATCTAAAGATCCACAGAGCGTGGCAGCGAGGCACAGGAGGGAGCGGATAAGCGAGAAGATCAGAATTCTGCAAAGACTTGTTCCTGGAGGGACTAAAATGGATACAGCTTCAATGTTGGATGAAGCAGTTCATTACGTGAAGTTCTTGAAGAAGCAAGTGCAATCATTGGAACGAGCAGGGCCTAATAGGCCAATGGGTGTTGAATATCCAGCGACAATGGCAACGGCAGTGAATATGAATTATTATTCACCTTTGGCCAGAGCTGGCAGCTCAAATGGTGGGCTCTATGCAGACGCTTAGGTGAGAAGAGTGAGAGAGAGATAAAAGATCTATTTTGCTAATGTGCATCGTGTAGTGATAATATATAATTATGAGGCATTCTAAATATTTCAACTTGTAAAGACAGTCCTTTGGGCTTTGTTTTACCTTGAAGGAAATTCTAATGGGTCTCCAAATAGATGATCATAGCGAGAGCGGCTTAATTGTGTCACTATTGATTTCCATGAATTAGTGTACCAGATTCAGCTGAATGTGTGGAGTGTTGGTCCCGCTGATAGTTTAGGAGTTTCCAGTTGGTGTTTCTTAATTTTAGTCATGTTTTCAGTCAGGTCTTTGACATTAGCTAGATACTATAATGTGTAACACCTAGGCCATAGATGGAATCTAGCCAAGATCTGAACCAACTATAGATCAGTCATCAGTGACTTGCATTCCAAGCCCACATTTGACATCCATGGTTCTATGTAAGTTAACATTATCTCTTGTGAACTGCTGAATTATATTTATCTGTCTATATATGAGATAGTACAGGTTTATGGATTCTGATAATGTTAAAACTAAACAAGACTAAAGAATCACACCTGGTATTGATTTGTTTGGTATTATGTAATTCATTAGTTAGGCTAGCGTAACTTGATGATCGCCTTTACGTCTACAAAGGATATACCTGATAGATAAACTATATATTGTTTTTTCAGTGATAGATAGAAGTTAAATTAATTAAAGTGTTGTTGCACTTTTTGCTATAAATTAGTAATAAGTTTTATTAATTGTCGATCAGGTTAGGTATGTTTCTTATGAGTAGGAATATTATACCTCTGTGCGTGCATGCTAGCTAGCTAGCTAGCGATCAGTTCTCTTTTCTTTTCCCCTTGCTAATGTGTTAATTAGTAGGTTCCCAGTGCGTTCTTTGGATTAAGGATTCCTGATGTTTTGATGATTTCTTTGTGTAAGCATTCCTTGAGGTTGGTTACTTATTATGCTTTTTCTATTAACCAATGGATTTTTACTTTTTTTTCTTTCCACAACCAAGAGAAAAGGATGAACAAAATATACAAAAATGGAGACGTGAAAAATTGAACTGTAAAATGTGAGAATAAAAGAAAGAGTAGAATGTAGAATATAGATGGTTTTATGGGTACCAAAAATAATTTTAGATGACCAATTAATTTTTGGAACGGGGTTATTGATATCTTCCCGCAAGGTATTAATGGGATCCTATCATAATTACATTTGTTTGTTACTCCACATCAATTAGATCATACTTCACACACGTGCCATCAACCTCATTAACAATAGGATTTGGTACTCGTAACTCCTTTTATATCAGCTACCAACAAAAGAGGGAGAGAGTTGGGTTTCCTCCCAAGGCGGGTCGAGCGATAGCCGTGTTCTGTCTTGAGGATCCTGCCTCACTGCTAGTAGCCAATTTAAAACTTATATGTACGTAGCCAAATCAAATGCAAAGAAGACCCAAAGTCCGTTGCTATATTTAGTTGAGTGCAAGTATAGGAGACCTATAATTGTATACCTTGCACTGGATTGGAAACACCGGCGCTGAATCTACTTTTACTAGTAATTCACTAAAGTATTACTAGATTGGAGAAATAATATAGACGACCTAATAATTTAAATTTTTGGATCATAAAAATTCCTAAATATGTATGTTAATGTATTGTGTATACGATTTGCGCTGATTCCTCCTGATTCTCTCCGACAGTTTTATCATTTCATCATTTTAATAATTAAAATTTTATCGTTTAAAGTGTTAATTTTTGTAGTCAATGATAATAGATACAAGTATTAAACAACTACAACCATATTATCCTATCTAGAGATACTACGCATTACATTACATTACGATTTATGAGAAGAAATGGAGGTCAATCCAAATACATATATGGATCTTGAAAAGAAGATCTATATATACCATGTGAGACGTCCCAGTAAAGGTCCCAACATCCCCACGTAGAGTGCTTTGATTGTTCATGGTGGATGAGTCCAGCAGGGCATATTTGCATAATGAATGCACTACTGCTAAACTCTCTCGATCACCCGGCCTCCTTCCCCCCAAGTACATTGTATCTATCTATTTGATTAATTCATCTGTCCATGTCTCCATCTCTTAGTTCTTGCTGATCATTTTATCCCTTATGTATGCATTTTGTGACAAATTCAACAAGGCCAATAAGTGTTTACGTACAAAAAGCAGATAGTGGGGGATCCTGATCTAGGTTCATGTATAATTCGTTAATCCCGGCCCTCCGTTCCGGATATAAGAGGAAAATCAATTTTAATTTTATTTAAAAATATGAAAAGCATAGTATAATGATTTTTTGTTTGGGCTCATTTCTCAAGAGGATAATTAATCTCTCTCTCCATACCTTTTACATTTTTCAGTAAATTATAATTATATTTTAAAACGGGGAGTTCGTATTTCAATTTTTGGAGAAAAGTTACCAGGAATCTTCATGTTTGTCAATATTGGAATTCATAATGTTCTCAAAAAATGTATTCATCCTGTTTGTTTATCTCTTAATATTTTTTAACAGTTTTCCGTATAAATCGATAAGAGGATAAAATTATTTGTTAAAATTTTATTTGCCTCTTATTAGCTTTTAATCGGTCAGAGATAAAATTAAGTTTAAATCAATAACAGTTGTCTCTTAATGATTTTTTAAAAATAATTTTTATATATTACGTTCAACAATATTATCTACTCATTTTTATTAAATTAAATATTTAAAATTATTAAATAAAATGTTATCCTTTAAAACGATAAAATAGTGTCATTATGATATTTTATACTTTTTAATTATCAAAGAGTTTTTTAAATTCAGATGTTATTTCACTCAGATAATTTACTAATCATTCAGATATTAATTATTCAATTTTATCAAACACCATCAAGCCTAAATTTTTTCTACTAAAACATGTATTTATATTATGTCTTCAAAAAATAGACATTTTTCCTAGTTATATGTAGAACAAACTCTAAAACTAATTTTGATATTTGGACCCAAGATTTCTATCCTAAGAGGAGAAAGAAAAAAATTCCAATGTAAGCGTTTGATATGGGCGTGGTGGTCAGAGTAGGTGCATGTAAATTGGTCAAGATAGGAGTACAAGGGATGGTCATAAGGCATCGAAAGTATTGTTAAAGTTCTAGAAGTCAGAAGACATTATTATATAGGAGTATTATGACTAGGTACAATATTGATATGAAAAGTCGGTTGGGATTGGATTAGATACTTGAATTGGGTATTGTGGAGTGCCATATTCAGGATCGATGCATTTCAGTAACAACAATCTGTCCCTTATGCAAGGTGGGATGTATTAGAATTTTAGAGGTCTCATAAAAGATCGATGAAAATAAAATAGGCACCTCATATCCCAAAGCACATTTTCCCAAGCCTTCTTGTTTATTAGGATCTTATTTGATAAGATACATGATACAAATGGCAAGTCTCTAAATTCATCAAGGTTCTTCTTCTAGGCTAGATCTCTCATCCCATCCTCTTCATTTGAGAGCTAGATCTCGCCTACCTGAGAACATGTTTTGGCATAAGAAGAAAATGACAAATAAAAAACCAAAGATCGCGAAAGAGAAAGTCATCGCTAAAACTCGTATTTTTTTTTATAAAGATTTATGTTAAGTATTTCGCATTTTGTTATAAAAAAAAATAATTTCAATTATTGCTAAACAAAATCATCAATACATTAAAGGATAAATATGAAGCTAAAATATAATTTTAAAATTTGTAAGTGAAACTGTTTTTGTGAAGGTAAAAAATTAAGTAAATGACAAAAAGTTTATTTTCTTGATCTAATTGATGCAACCAGTTCAGAGGTGTCACCTACTTACAGTAAAAAAGTAAAAAATTAAAAGAGTGTCGATCACTCAGCTATTAAGAGTATTTAGGTCAAAACAATTAAGAAATTACATTGATTGAAGGTATTATCGTCATTGTGATTTGCTATTAAAGTGCATCGTAGGTGTTCGTACATATTAGATTAAATTGAAAAACTCTCTCCACTTTATATTATTTTTGTAAAACTCATGCTCTAACTTTTATTTTTGTAAAATTCTCCCTCCAAGATGTATTAGTTACGCAAAACTTACTTAACTTTTATTTTTACAAAATTCTCCTTCCAAGATATATTAATTATGCAAAATTGACTCTCTAACTTTTTAAAATGTGTGCCGTGGAGGTTGAATTTTGTATTATTAATACATCTTGAAGGAAGAATTTTGCAAAAATAGAAGTTAGAGAGTGAGTTTTGCATAATTAATACAACTTAGAGAGAGAATTTTGCAATGATAAAAGTTAGAGGATGAGTTTTACAAAAATGATACAAACTGGAGGGATTGTGTTGCAATTCAGTCTACATATTATGAAAACCTAAAATACACGTATGTAATACAAAGAAATATTGAGGTTGGCTGTGTTATAAACGACGACATAGTTTGAGTTGTGCATAGGTCGGTATCTTTTACGGATAGGGGAACGTTTACTCGCACATGATCTGTGAGTGCTGCGCCTGGAAGAGCGAGAGAGTAGATAGAGAAGGAGAGATCTGCGTGCGTTTTAGGTATTTGTTAATCCGAAAGAATCGAAGGTCAGTGAGCGTGTATTCAATATCAATCATTATTGTGGTTTTTCCCTCCTCTTTTTTAATCTTTTATTTGGCAACTAATTCGTCTGAGAATCTGAGGAAAATGGTGAGTTTGTTGTGGTATATGCCGATGATGATCGTTGTGTGTGAGAAAGAGGTGTGTGTATTGTGTGCAGGGATCAGAGTCGTCGAGTGTGAGAGATTTGTAGAGGGGAGAGAGGTGAGATCACGAGTGCCTAGAGCCAAGAGGAGAGAGAATTTGAGTGTTTCCCTGCCCTATTGCTTCATTCGGTCACTTCAATTATGTCGGACAGAAAGCTTGTTGTAAGTCTCTCCGCCTTTCATATTGCTTACATTGATTTTCTTGCCTTTTGGTAAATTGCTTACTTATGACGTGATTGTTTATGTTTTAGGTTTTAGGCATTCCGTGGGAAATTGATACGGATGGATTGAGGGATTACATGACCAAATTTGGGGAATTGGAAGACTGTATTGTTATGAAGGTTAGCTCTTTGTTGTTTTCAACAATAAGCATGAGCTTTGTGAGAAGAGATCTTTTGATTGATAACGCATATTGGACGGCCGGCCGGCACTTATGTTAAATATCATTAATGTTGATTCTGTTAAATTGCTTTCAAATTTTTTTAATCTACTGTTGAGAAGTGAGATATCATTATTGTATTGATGAACTATTGTTCTCCATCCTTGTCCACCTTCAAAATGTATAAAATGGGCTCCCAAGAATTGTACAAAATATCTTAAAGGAGGAATCTTGAAAGGGGTTTAGAATGCAATTTTGTTGCTTCTTGTCGTTATGAATTATTGTGTGTGACATATTGTGTTTTAAGTTTTGTTTTGGAAACTACTACGTGCTAACTGCTAAGCCTTTACTATTCACATTCAGAATCTCAGCTCACGTCAGGATATGAGATATTGAAACATGATAGACACCCTGTTGTCTTACCTTTCTTCATTTACTTTTTGTTCTAACTTGCCATGCCATTTGTAGAAGTTCCATGATTGGAACTTATGAAAAATGCTGCTTCCTTGGTGATTTGATGAGGATGTATCGTGTCCGCATGTATGTTATAGAGGAGGGAGGGAGAGAGAGAGTACTTTTGACAATATATTCTCAACCTATCTCATCTTCTTAGATAAATTTATTTAATGAATGCACTGTTTGCTGATAGTTTTGCTGGTATTTTTTTATGTTTTATCTGAAAAAGTGTATTCATCTTGCTCCCTATACATATTATATACATTTGGTGGTTGATTTTTTGAGAGTAGAATACTAGTAAGGTCTGCCATTTCTTATTTGCTTCTATGTTTTTAGGAGCGGTCTACCGGTCGATCTCGTGGTTTTGGATACGTAACATTTGTGACAGTGGAGGATGCAAAGGTGCCTGTCATCTTAAACATTAATTTATGCTCATATTTTCTCTTTTCTTTTCATTTAATGTTGGGTTTGAGGTTTTCAGATTCTATGTCCTGTTACTCTGATGGTTATGATTTATTCAGGTTGAAGTAATATCTAATTTATGTATGAAGATGTCTCACTCTTTTGGTGTGTCCTTCCTACAGAATGCATTATCTAGTGAGCACTTCCTTGGCAATAGAATCCTTGAAGTAAAAGTAGCTACGCCAAAGGTTGTGATCTTTAATTAGTTCAAATCTGTTATTTAATTAATAAGTATGTAAGATTTGTACTTTTCTAGTGTATGTTTATTTTCATCCTGAACCATATGTAATATTTTGACAGGAGGCGATGCGAGCACCATCAAAGAAAGTAAGCAGGATATTTGTTGCTCGGGTTCCCCCATCTGTGACAGAAGCTACATTCAGGAGGTAATTGTGTATAGTAGCTAGATAGGAAGGAACAAAGCTAGAAAAACTTGTAGTTTGAAAGCATTAATATTTACTGAAACTTTTACTAGTTCATAAATCTATAATAATAGTAATCATATTCATGGGGCGATAATGGTGCCTGAGCTGAAAATCTATGTTTTTCTCTTTTTGTTGCAGTTATTTTGAGAAATATGGTGAAATAACTGATTTATACATGCCAAAGGTTCCTCTCTCCTCCGAGTGTTAAACATATTCATTAAATCCATGCATGTTATAATTTGCATATTTCATGTAATATATTCCTGCATACAATATTTATTACTACCATTGATATTTTGTAGGATCCTCGTACCAAAGGGCACCGTGGAATTGGGTTTATCACTTTTGCAAATGCAGGTGATTAGTTTAGTTTTGGCACTTTGCAAGATTGGTGTTTCCTGAAATACTTAGCTTGCAGAATTTATTTCATATAAAGACATAATTGACAACCTGCCTTCCTTGTGTTTTCATCATTTACAATAAAACAAAGCAATTGCATTGCCTTCTTTTCTTTGTTTTCCTTTCAGATTTTTATATATTTGTACATATGTGGATTATGGACTGACTACCTTTTTATATATTTGTATAGATGAATTAGGATAGATTTGGGATATGGGTCGGTTTGGGGGCCTATAATTTTCACGTCACAGTTGTTAGAATTATGGTTATGGTATTTGATGAAGAAGGGTGGAGTTAGGGTACTCGGTTAGAGCGCCTGTAAACTGCAAGTTTCTAGCCTTATTAACTATGCGAAAAAAATGTGATGAAATACTAATAAGTAATTTTCTTCAACCTACATTATTCTTCTTGACCTGTTCCGCATCAAACAACACAAAATATTACTCCCTCCGTCCAAGTTTACTTGACCTAATTGCCTTTTTAGTTTGTCCAAATCCATTTGTTCTCTTTCCTTTCCTTTTTAATATTATTTTTGACCTTACTTTTCCTATTCTATTCTCATTTAACTTTTAATTTTTTTTATTAAAAACAACATAACTTACATTGATAATAGTAGTAACATTAACTTTGACATTGGAAATATAACCCCACTCCTTTTTCCTTTCTCTTTCTCCTTTATTTTATTTTTCCAATAAAGAGTTGGGAGATTAAATATAACAAAAAAGATGATAATTGAATAGTTAAGATAGATAATTTGGAGATAATTTTTTTTTTCTTAATAGGCGTGCCCTTTCAATCTAGGACAAGTAAACTTAGATGGATGGAGTAATATTATTCAATATTAGTGTATTACTTCTTTCAAACTAGGGGGATTTTACCAAGAAACTTTTCACTTCTGCCACCGTCCAGTAGTTGCAAGCTCACTGGCAACCATCAACTTTCCGATAGCTATTTTCTCCTCTCGGTTCTCTATCTCCCTAATCTCACCAATTTAAGTGTTGGTATACAAATTTTATCCACACGCATTGCAAAAGGCGGCATACAATGTTGTTTTAAAAAAAAAAATACCAACTATATAAAAAAAGAATGTGATGAGGTAGTAGCAAGCAAGCAATAAGGCTTCAGTTGTATCCAGTGTAATCTATTAGACTATAACTTTTTGCATCTAGAACAGTTCAAGCATGCAAACTTATTTTATTGCTTCCAACTCTATTATGAGGATTTTGTTAACAATGTTAATATCGTCATTAATTTAACTATCTTCGATTTGTTACTTTTTTTCTTGTCAATGAATTGACACTTGAGAGAGAATTCAATGTGCAATAATCTTGCTTTAATTTGGAATGTAACTTAACAAGTTGTATTTTTTGAATTGTGATTAAATTGAAAAATGTTTATTTTGGAAATTGTAACTTTTGAATTGTGGAGTAGATATTTTGTCTTTAATTGGTGGTTTGGGTACCAACAACCCAAATTACATTAGGGTAATGGTGGCATTTCCTACACACATTAAAAAGCAAATAATTTTACCCACAGATAAAATTATTCAACCCATTGTGATCCAACTTGCGGTTACCTATTCCAACTCTTTGGTCAAGTCCGGTGGTCTGGTTGATGCCCAAGTTGATGAAGGAATTTTTACAGTAGAAGAAGAGTGGCTATAAAAGGAATTCTAAGTGTCTGGAATAGTATGTTTCAAAGTCAAAAAAGTTTTTCCTGGGACTCTTATGAGTTTGTTTTAAAAATATTATTTGGATTGGTGGGGATTGCTCATTCATAAGACTTATTTGGATTGGTGGGGATTGCTCATTCATAAGACGGGGGGGGGGGGGGGGGGGGGGGGGGGGGGGGTTACTTGGAAGTAGACATATATGAAAAGGTAGTGTCTTGCGTAAATATATCATTGTGTGCACTCGCTCTCATGGTTTTTGGGAAAAAGGTTTTTTAATGCGAACTTGCATATTTTTCCTTGAAAATTTTGCAAAAGTAATTGTGATCCCCCGTCTTTTATTCTATTTTTGGTTACAGAATCAGTGGATGATCTAATAGCTGAAACCCATGAATTGGGAGGTTCTACTATAGTTGTCGATCGAGCAACACCAAAGGCAAGTAACAAAATCACTGGCCATTTTTACTATGGAGCATACATTATGTTTAGTTGAAGTAAAAACTTGTTATTTATATTTATTTGTCTTGTAAAAAGTGTGGAATGTTTTTTTCTAATGTCAATATGGAGAATGATGATTCTTTACATATTCAGATCTGGTTTTAGTTTTTAATAAATTTCTAAGTAAGGATAAGAGTGCGAGAATACTGATTCGTTATATAGGGATACGATTTTTCACTAAATCTTAAATAATGCGGATTCAGGTGTGCGGAGAAATCAACACATTTAATTACTAAATTTATGTATATAATAAGATGTGTGTATATATTATTGAAGAATGACCCATACCATGTATTTGTTATAGATCAAAAATAGGCGTACACCGTCTATAACATCCATTCTAAATATCAACGGTCGAGATTAAATTTAGAAATGTTGCGTCCGCTAGTAATAGTAGTGGATGGTAAAAAAAACAAATACCATCCGTTACTAATACTACCGGACGCTAATCAGAATACGGGTTTGACCTATATTAATTAGAGTTTAGATTTATTAACTAGAGTTTAGGGTTTATTAAGAAAGGTTAGGGTTAAATCCTAAACTCTAGATTTCTAATGATATATTTGTACTGAGTTTTAGTTTTATTGGTTATGTAATCTTTGCTGTCTTTTTTTTCAGGAGGATGACTTCAGACCAGTAAGTCGAATGTCTCAGGGTGGTTATGGTGCTTATAATGCTTACATTACTTCAGCAGCTAGATATGCAGCACTAGGTGCTCCTACCATGTATGGTCATCCAGGGGCGATGTATGGAAGTAAGTTCATTTATCGTGTGTACTCATGCAAATATTAGTGATATCATTAAGCTTGCTTTTTTTTAACATGCTGGTTAACTAGGAGGGGAATCCACTCGTGGAATGGCCAAAAAGATATTTGTTGGCAGGCTTCCTCAGGAGGCAAATGTTGAAGATCTTCGCCAGTACTTTGATAGATTTGGCCGTATCTTAGATGTTTATATTCCAAAGGTATTTTACCTGCACTTCTATGGTATAAAACAGAAATGGATTCTTACTAGTAAAAAAGAAAGAGAAACTGGTTCTTGATAATTCTCATCTGATTGCATATTTGATCTAGGATCCCAAAAGAACTGGCCACAGGGGTTTTGGTTTTGTGACCTTTGCTGACGATGGAGTTGCTGATCGTGTGTCTCGAAGGTCCCATGAGATTTGTGGACAGCAGGTATTGAGTGAATATTTGACTTTTTAGCTGTCTTCTTTACTACTGTGATGTTTGATATAAAAGCACTTGACTGCTTGAGAAGGTGTTTGCTTATCAAGGAAAATAAATAAATTAAAAAAAAAAACACTTGCGAAGGTTTTACTTGACTTATTTTCCTGAGCGCATTTTTGTTTCGTGGCAAGAAATCAACTCTTTGACAAGGTATGTGACATGTAGATTAAATAAGATGTGAATAATGTAGAGGGGTGTTTGAAAACATTATGATTTACCTCAAGTTTCTCACCTGAATCCTAATGGCATACATACAAACAGGATTCACCTAATACCTAATTGCATAAAAGTCTTTAAAGCAAGTTTATGCATGAGAGTATGCATTTCTCTGTTATATAAGAATTTGTGAATGAGAGATCAGTTTTTCAGCAGTCAAAGGTTATTTATATTTTCTGTAATTTCTCTAGATACGGCTGTAAACGGATATTAACATATACGAATATACTTATATCCCTACTCGTATCCGCTTTGGACGGATACGAATATGGATAACATTTGCTTTGACACAAATACAGATAATATCCGCCTTGACGCGAGTACGGATACGAATTTTCGAAGTGAATATCGGATATTTCGGACTCCATTTACAGCCCTATCTCTAGCGATCGATTTCCAGCTTACTCCTTAATATAATGTGTCCTGTTTTCTTGTGCATAGGCTATGTGGTTAACAGAATGAAAATTTTACATATTCTTTATTGTTTTTCCATCTACAACATGAATTTACCAATCATTTTGCCCATTTTCCATTCTTTTCCCATGAGCTACTGATTTGCATACTCCAGTTAATATGCAAGTCAAATCCCACTTATTATGAGGTTAGGGAATGTGGGAATTTATTGACAAAAAGAGAGCTAAAGTCCCGGAGCTTCTTAAATTCCACAATTACTTGTATTGCAGGTCGCTATAGACTCCGCTACACCTGTTGATGATACTGGTACCAGTGGCAACTTCATGATGGATGAAGTCGAACCATTTGCGGGTTATGGTGGTCCCATGCGTCCCTATGGTAGGATGTATGGAAGCCTTGATTTTAATGACGTGAGTACAAAATTGGAAAAATCCAAATCTTCACCTTGGTAAAAATATATTAAATAATTCAATTATGCAAAATAAAAAATAAAAAAAGTTGTGGACCAATCAATATATATGTAACTAAATGAACTTGAACTAATAGAGATTCTTTCTGTGGTGCGCGGCTTCAGTTGGGATGTTTTTGTAAAGTAAATAAGCTTTTTGAAAAATGGTTCAATTCTGGATAGACGCTAGGATTACACAGGGCAATAGTCACTTGTATTCTCCCGATAACTAATTTAATTATTAATCGCATTGTTGCCATTCATTTGTTTGTTTTGCAGTGGAGTGGTTATGGCATGGGTGGGGGAAGACCATCACGAGTGGATATGAGGTATAGACCGTACTAGAGTTCAGAATGTGACATCAAAAAGATAATGTGCAGATCTGGAGCTTTGTTAGATATTTGGTCATTGCCTTGTTGGCATTTGCATCTGAGTTCACTTGAACTATTATCTGAATAATACACGAATTTGTTTTGATCCACCTTAACTTGTAGGAATACTATACTAACAATATTTTGTCATTTTGTCATGGTAAGCAGTATATTACCACAATAATAATACTGTCATTTTGTCATGGTATAAGCAGTTGGGAAGTACTTAATACTTCTGTATATTAATTTTGGTGATTGAGTGTGTACCGATGCACCAAGCAATGATCCGTTGTTTAGGATTTGAAATGGGCAATTTATATGCTGTAACATTGCCCACATTGCCAGTAGAAAAGCGAAGAGTGTTGAGTGCATCTTAATTAAATTACGTTAAGCCAGAATGGCAGGAAGCCAGGAACTTCCAAATGAGTTTGTTTGTTTCTAAGGTAAATGCTCCATTAATAGAAGTTTAGAGATGAGATATTATAATGAAGTGAGTGTTTAGGTCAAATTTGATGCTGTAGTCACTATGCAAACTTCCATCAACACTCATACTTGTTAGTTATTATAAGGTGCGGGCGTGAAAATTTGTAGCCCTTGGTTGACACCCTTAGCGTGACCCCACAGTTGTGAGAAGCCACCAACTCAAATTTAGTAAACGTAGGTGTGCAGGGGGAAAAAAGGTCGGGAAATGATGCTGCGTCCTGGAACATCAAAACATTTTTGCATATCATCACAAGGCGTTGGCAGCTTCTTAATCAAAGGTGAGGGAAGCACACATGAATTTTGGACTGAATGTTAACCCATAATTTTTCCATACTGATTCTTATCATATACAAGTGGCTGAGTACACGAATTCGTAGACAATTTTAAAAGTAACCCTGACATTCAGATCATTTTGCTGATAGCTGAGAAGGAATCAACAGTGTGTGTGTTGGGGGGGTGGAGTAGAAAGGAGAAACTACCATGATTAGAAGAATCATCTGGTCCCAAGGATGAATTGGAAGGAAAACATGTCAGCTAGTTTGTGTGGCTTGTAAAGCAACCACTAAAATGGGCCATCTTCACATACTTTCGAAAGGATAGTTTTAGTTTAGATCTGTGAGCCTGATTAGCAAGATTATCTGACATCGACTCTCTCAGATCTTGGGCTTTTGTTTGAGCTATTCTCAGCTTGTTTAATATCCTATCCATAGATGCTGACCTCTTCTTTTCCAGTTTCATCTACAAAAGTTGGGCTCCTTTGTTAAACAGGATTCCAGGATATAATATAATTATAGAATTGACTATCGAAAAGATAGTTATATCAAGAGAAAATCCCATAAGAGAATTTGCAGTGTTTGGACAAACCTCGAGTTTCTTAATAGCAGCCTCGGCTTTTGCTTTCTGCAAGTTTTCCCATGCAGAAATCCTGGCTTCCTCTCTTTGGAGCCTGCAAACATAATTCACCCATAATGTTCTTGCACATCTTGTAACATACTCCCACTGCCCCGAAAATGCAAAAATGAGGGGAAAAGTAACTAATTTATAAAGCCATTATGGCCGTCACTAGGCTATTATTACCATCACTTAGCCATTTGACTGTCGCTTGGCCATTTAACAGAGGGTATGCCAAAAATTATGTTGTGCAACAAAAGGTGGGAATTTTAAGTTAAATGCAGCATCAAGAGGATATGACTGAGCTCAAAAACAAATTATTAAATATATATATATATATATATATGTAGGGAATTACTATTTCTACAAGAGAAAATTGATATTTCCAGAAGGTCTCGCTCACATGAATGTGGTCCCATTTACTGCTCATGTGAGGGAGAGCCTTGCAAAATATCAATATTCTATATATATAAAGCGAGTAATTGTCACTGCATAGAACTTTACTGCAGATTAAGTTTCATCATTCTTCCTAGCATAGCAGTTGACAAGAAAACGGGTTTGGATAAATAAGTGTTAAATCTTATAAAGAAGTAGTTGACCTTTTCTTTTCTTTTCTTTATTTTTCCTCTAGTCATAGAAAAAGAGAGGAGAATCCATTGGGGGAAAGCTGCCAGGGGTAGACTCCACTGGCGACATGCTCTACGAAGTCTCATTCCAACCTCCTTGTAGTGTTCAAGGGAGAACCGAATGGTAAGCGAAGGTGGAGATAAGAAATTGGTTAGGATAAGTTGCCCTTGGTCTCAAACCCTGCCCTTGATCTCAAACCCTGCCCTTCCTCCCCCTAAACTACACTGGAGTAACCCTGGGGCAACTATGACCTTGAACATAGGAAGCTCGTTCAGTTAGCAATTATAAAGGAAAACATTGAAGGGATCTGCCAATACAACAGTTTATACCCTTTAATGTTTCACGGGGTGTTCGATATTGCTAGTGAAATCCCTGTAAGTTATTGAATTTAATATGACAAGAAATTAACTACAAGAAGGATAATTAGTCATGGAAGATGATACATACTTTGATGTGTTCTTTGCTGCCTCTGCAACATCCCAAGGTGATAAGTTTTTAACATCTGGTGAACCTTTCTCAGTCATACTAGCTCCATCTTTTCTGGATTGCCTCATCACAGTGACTCTCTTGTCTACCTGCACATCCCTGACATATACTTTTGCAGAATAGCTGCTATGTGGGTCCACAGTGGGAGGGACTGAAGGAGGAGAGGTAATGAATGATAACCTTCCTTTTTGACTGCCGTCAGGACTCATCTGTGTTGCCATATCGCGTCGTGACACAACATGTGATTCCATGGCTTCTGGGTCCTTGGTGCCATCAAGCTTCTCATCTGTACATTATAACCAATAAGCTAAGACTGCATCAATAATTGTAAGATTACAACTAGTACTTCTTCAACTATGAATACTAAAATTAGTATTTACAGTTATAGATACTAAGAATCCCACAACAAGGTTGAAGGAGGTTCAGTCAACTCATCTAGACAATCTCCACGAGGAACCCGAGACTAACAAGGGAACCTGCAAAACTCTACACAGTAATAAAGGAACCTGCAAAAAATTGCCCATAGCATCATCACACTCATGACTCAACACCCCAGTAGAGAAAAAGGTTTTAGCTCATGACTATTCTTTTAAGTCAGAACTTTCAGTTCAATCATGTTGACAGCGTTTATAGTGAGCAAGGATAACACTCTGCATGGAATATTTCTATTAAAGAAACAACGAAAATGTATTCCACATCTTGTCATATCATTCATTATATGACAACTACAAATTATTTGTGATATGACTACAGTATACTGATGGAGAACTTTGCCTCCATAAATCTTGTGGTTGCATCTTAAACATATGTTCATCTGGCTAAAACTGGACTTTATAAAAATTAAAATGGCTAAGTAATTGAAAAAGAAGATAATTTATGAATATAGATTGAATGTTGAGACAGGTATAATATGTAGGGATTTCAGCACATAAAAGCAGCGGAACTTCAAAATTTTCAAAATAATTTCCGAAACCCTAAAACAAGATTCATGCGAAAATATATTAATTCAGAGGTTTAGATTTATTTTACCGATTAGTCGAGTTTGAATGGAGACGATGGATGATTCTGTAATAGCTTCGAATCTTCAACGCAATCCAATGGAACTGCGCTTCTACGGTATCCACACGAACGCCCCACGAATCGTCACACGATCTGCAGCAAAGAGAACTGCGGTACTAGCTGTCAAGATCTGGATTTTCTAAAGTTTTTCTCTATAGCCTCTTTCTAAAAATTGTTAGGATTTTGTTTTGATTTTGCCTCACATAATGAAACTGCTACTGTATCATATATATATATATATATAGCAGTAAAAAGCAATTGACCAAAACCTAATCCCCTTAGAAAAATAAAATCTAAATTTATATTTATTATATCTTAATTAAGTCTTACTTAATTAATATACATATATACAAGTTATCTTATTAATTTAAATTCGTAATTTAAATACTATCAATCATATTGACATATTTAAATCCTTACAATTTAAATTAATTCTTTTTTAATTACGTTCTAAGTGTGTGACCCTATAGGTTATTATTATGTTGGCAATAATTTTAAAATCATATTATAAAATTATAAACAGTGAGCGGCATCTAGTAATGCATCACTACTACCCAAGTAATAATAAGATCGGTGATTCGATGCAACCTTTTCGTGACCAATGTTTCAATGTAATTTAATCCTTTTAACCTTGACATCCTAGATTAAACTCGAGACATGGAATGTTTCATACTTTTCATAATTTAATCTAAGTTTTCTTGATCAATGAGTAGACTATATAAAATAAATCACTATTTGAGCATGGTCATGCATTTCATAATCCTACTCAATCAAGAGGCCTATGAATATCACCTCTAATATATAGGAGGGTTAAATTCCATCTAGATCATTCATATTCCTCACACGATTCATGATGTATCCAATAATCACCTTTATTGTCCACCCAATTAAATGTGACATTTGATGATATCAAAGTACATAAATTCTCGCGTAATAATATAGTGATTTCAGGTCGGAGGATCATTACATCATTGTCACTATGAGAATTTCTTATGACACTTTGCATAATGCTCCACGTAGAATTCTCATGATGGGTCTGTCCAATACATTGTTTCTCTAACATGTACCTATGCATTGACTCAATATCTCATATATTTATAACCAATGAGATTTGGCCATCAGTCAATCCACATACTAGTCTCAATGCATCATTGTTGTCATATTAACAACGATACTCGACTAGGGACGTTTAAGAACAATGATAATAATTATAATTATATAATCTCATGTTCAAGTCACATACTTGAAGTTATATAATTTGTATCACTATTCTAAGAACTTTTATTATGCTAATATTTATATAACACAGTAAATAAAATCATAATAAAATAATTTCATTTATTCAATCATATATAATATCAAAAATATTAAGCAATTACATCAAATAATTGACCTCTAAGGCATGAACTCTAACATAATAGAGGGGTGATCAGAAATTTCTCCCTCTTGCAAAAAAACTGGTAAACCATCTCCTTAGCCCTTTACTCTACAAGCTAGCTTGAAAAAATTTCAAACTTCCTGATCAATTATTGATCATCAGCCTTTACTCAACAGCGGGCGTCCATATGAGAAAGCAATTTCATTTAACTTTCAAATTCTATGCAAAGGGTAAAGGTACTCTTACACAAATAGCCTCTTGTAGTGAAATTGCATTACAAACTCCTTGCTTTTGAGGACAGGAAATTTCATTCCCAACACTAGCACTAGCCCACTAACCCAATGCAGCATATCAAAAACAGAGGACCTCAAGCTCAATATCCTGGACTGCCCTTATTAGGTCCACAAACCATTCTCGGATTTCCAATACATAATTAATTGACTCATATGGTGCATATTACTTGAAGCTTAAAATGTATTATCTCATTTTAATATTAGAGTTTTTCTTTTTCTTTTTATTTGTTCCATAAACAGAAATTAGAAGAAAAAAGATCATATATATTCCTCTTGTTTTTTTTATCCTTAAAGAATGTTACTAACACCAATTTGTACATCCAATCAGTCCCCATAGATTGAACTTATAAACTTGTCACTGCCTTTGATTCAGCAGGTTTGTGTGTGCATCTTTTGAAGCAATCCAACATTACAAGAAAACCAGATTACAGTTAAAAGGCAGATTATACCTCAATGTAATTATTTCTACTCACATATGCATGACAACTTCAACAATTCAGATTCAGAAAAATAAACTAGGTAAGAATAAAAACAAAAGATAACAGACCATACCTTGGGAGCTTGGCAGTGAAGAATCACTTAAAGAATCTGTCCATATGGCGACATTGTTGGATTGAGCCATGGAATTCTCAGTGTATACTGGGTTAACTTGTACACCAATCCCACCACCATAATGAATGGACAGTCCATCAGGTACCAGTACCCCAGTAGTTAATGGGTAACCTGCCATAAAACCCCTTGTGTTACCTCCTTCAGGCACTGGTACAGCAGGTGAGTAATTTGGATTGTATGAAACTACTGGATCCTCCAATGGACCACTCTTTGACTTGGGGCGCCTTTGAGACTGAAAAACTGGAGTCCTGCAAGCATTATTTCCTGAAAGTGGACTAGTAATCCATCTGTCGGCATCATCCCATTTTGAAGGCAAAGCCCTTCCACTGCTAAATGGAATTAATACAGCAGCACTGATATGCCTCCTGCTGCTGCTCGCCGGCAATGGTACTCGCTCGGAACACCAACCCTTTTGAAACCCTCCCACATCAGTATCTGCATAATCTGGCGTTCCTGGGCTCGTGTATGCCCCTGAATTCCAAAATGTTGTAGAATTTTTCTTCATGAATCTTGATTGTGTCAAAAACCAGGTTGCATTTTCCCCCCGATTCTTCAAATCTGGTAAGAGCAACAAGAGGCACTCAGTAAGGTATTTGAAGAAAAATCAAACTTAAGTGGTAGAAGTATGCAAATTCAGATGGAGCAAATGTCATGTTAATGTGTTCAATCTTCTTGCTCCCAATTTTCTATTAAAGTTTTGCGCCCAAATACTAAAAGAACTCCAATTCATAATCCCTAACAGAACTTTACTTTCACCTATTATATGCATACAACTATATACACACATACAAACATATACATTACTGTTCAATGCCCTTTTTCTTTGCATATACAACTGTAAGGGGGTGTCATGAAAGTCAAGTAGTAACAGGTAGTAGATCGCATCAAAGTATTCAATTGCAGTGAAATTACGAATCTTTACAGTAAAAATGATTCCAGCATGAAGATGCCACCACAAAAATAGTACTCCTACCAAATATATAGATAATTAACACACCATACAAAACCAAATTCAAACATGTAAAACCTAAAGATTTCGTCTTTGTGCTTTGTTTGATTTTACCTTACCTTGATGGAGCAGAAAGCAGAGAGCTTGATGACAAATCAACAGGCCGCCTTTGAGCTTTGTTTGACTTTACCGAAACTGGAGTATATGTATGTATGCATAATGTATGTAGAAGAGGAATTAGAAAAGATGAATGTTTATATATAGTCGTCGTCGAAGCATTAAATTTGACGAAGAAGCTTTGTAGTTACCGAGTGAAAATACATTGAAAAGCAAACTGGTTAATGCTTATAGAGGATGTTTGATGATATGTCCGCCCGAGAATATAATTACGAAGAAGAAGAAAATGGCTGGAAGTAATTGAGTTTTGTCGGGATGAAGAGGTGTCCGTATTGTCTCAGACTGAAGGCAATTCATGTGACGTGCGACAAAAATAAGGAGAGAGAGAGAGAGAGAAAGAGATAGGATTGTATATATGTATGTAAGTAGCATTTCTCATGCTTTCACACTTACCTATGCATTCTTTATATTCTATTCTACTACTTACTTTCTTCGTCTTTGTCCCACTTTTCTTGTCCCCTCTATCTTATATGTTTGTTTCAAATTTATTGTTCAAGTTTTAACATAATTTAAACATTATATTTAATTGTTATTTTAAAAAAAAAATTACAAGCAAATAATGGTTATGAGTCTATTTTTGACCATATATCTACACTATTTATTTATAAATTCTACGATTGTGATTGAAAAAAATAATACCCACCGTTGACTATCACATTATTTTAATATGCAAGTCTTTTACTGTAATACTCCATAGAGAGATACCAAATGTTTAGTTTGTACTTTAAAATAATCTTTACACTACACAATAATTTTCTCTCTGTGAAAAAGAGTAACCTGTTCTTAAATGATTTTTTATATGAATTACAGGACATTTTTCAACAACCAACCAATACTCCATTATAATATTAAAATAAAATACTACACTTGTGCTCTATTGAAATTGGACAGTAAAACTGGAAATTTGAAAGTGTATTTAGCGGTAACCTTTTGTAAAATACATGAAAGTAATGTTCGTAAATTCGGATCAGACCACGGTCTGATCAAAATCAGTTGGCATGTCAATTTGATTTAGTTCAAAAAATTAGTTTTCATTAATCCGATCAAAATTTAGTTTAACCGGTAAAATCGGTTAGTTGAACCGATTTTAAAGGTTTTTATTTATTTTTTTGTACAAAAAAAATATATTTTTAAAATTATATATTTTTATTAATATTATGATATTATTTTATTATATTTTAACTTATAAAAAATTAGATGTTTTAAAATTTTGTTAATTATTAATAGTATTTTTTTAATGTTTTTATGCCGTCATCAGTTCAATAACGGTTCAACCATTGATTGAATAACCATTGATTGAATGAGTAACCCATCTACTCGGTACCCTTTTTCGGTTCGATGACCGATCCGAATTTATAAACATTACATAAAAGGCAAAGTTTTAGAGGGAGTACATTTTTTAATCGGTGGTTAGGAAGCAGTGGTATATATGGTGAAGTAGGGGTTGTTTGATTTTAGTTTAATAGAATTGAATGACTGAATCAGTTAGTCACTTAGTGCATTTATTTTTGATTGAATGGTTGAATTAGTTAAATTTTTGGACTGAATGACTAAATCTAATTTTTTTTTGCTGAATGGTTAAGTCTTAGCTGAGTGAAGTAATTTTTTTTTTAAAAAATATTAACTATTATATTAAATAAATTTATAATAATTTTAAATTTTTTCTAGAGGGATAAAATAATAAAAATATGTTATTTAAATATTTCAGACATGTCACTTATCAAACAATTTTTTTATTCAATATTTAAAAATCTATTTCATTCAACTCATTTAAATTACTTAAAAATTCAAAATTATTTCATTCAATTTTTATCAAATACCCTTAAATAGTCATCAAATTATGAAGAAAAGTAATGAGTCAACATTGACAAAGCATGCATGCCTGGACTGTTTATCAGGTTTTTTTTTCTTATATCAAACAGTCAAATATATGAAAATTATAATTTATTTTAAAAGATGAAAAGTTTACGAATTAGAGTACGTTATAATGTTAAATTAAAATAAGTTTACAAATATAATTTTAAAATATAAAATTTTATTTTATCATTAAAAAATGATATTTAACATATAAATTTGTATCAAATTCTATTTTTTAATAATAAAATGAGAATTTATATTTAGTATTTATGTATATAAATTTATCCATTAAATTATTCAGGCCCGCTTCATTATCATGTTCACATATTTTTCCTTTTGTTTTTGGAGTACCGGAAATAAATTATCTTGGTCGTTCATATTTTTATTTTACCACTCTATCCTTCCGCTGTTGGAATATCTAACAATAATTAAGAATATATTTTCAAAAGTTGATTTATAATTTTTTTTTATTATTAAGTTTCTTGCCGGAAATTGTAATTTAAAGAGGTTAATAATGCGTACGCTGGTCCACTCATGTCACGTAGGACAGTAGGGAAAGTATCTGCGTATTGATGCATAATTACGCAAAGAAAAATTATATATATCGTGAATGTTTTTGTTAATTTTTTAATTGTGAATTATGTTAATAAATATTAGAGGTAATAAGGGAAATCTCTTATAATTCTATTTAATAAAATATATTAATATATTTTATATTTATAATTTAATATAAATTTATCGTAATATATAAAAGAACTCTTACACAAATAAGTAGAGATATATTTGATTTTAAAATTATTTTATAAAATTTTAATTGTTTGATTTTTTATATAGATAAATATAATTATTACAGTATAAACAATTTTTTAAAATTGTCAATAGAACAAAGTGATATGATTCGATCCATATGTACTATATAAAATGTAATAATTAATAATTGTCATATTTATTAATTTCAAAATTTATGTGAATTTTAAAATTAAAATTTTTTATTAATAAACTTACAAAATTAAAATATATGTCTAATTTTAAAGTGGAGTAAGTAATTTATACTCCCCCTTCCGAAATTAGAGATTAATGTTTTTGTCCATTTCGAAACTAAACAATGTATGGGAATTCTATCGAAACCTACCAATATTGAATGGGCGTTCTGCCGAAACAACACCGACCACGGCCTCGGGCCTCAATCCGTGAAAATAGATTCTTTTGGCTTTATATACAAAAAATGCCTCTCAACCATACTTTTAATTTTAACACGATAATTTAAATAAGAATCCTTTTAATATGTGTATTAAGAACACGTGTTAAGTGCGAAAATCGAGAGACGGAATTCACTAAATATTATTTTCTCCTTTTCATTATATAAGTCGTTTAAGACATGATTACACGTATTAAGAAATGTCATTAATACTAATGTTAGGCAATTAATGTTGGTTTGAAATTCCATTACTACCCATACACTCAGTAATTACTCTTTATCTCTCTCTTAATTATTTCATCTTTAAGGATAGAATATAAAATGATTAAATTTATTCTCCTACATATATGTAAAACGACTTATATTTTAGAAAGAAAAAAAACTTCTAAAACGACCTATATAATGGAAAGGAGGGGGTATTTGTTTATATATATGCACTGAATTCAATATATGGGGTCCACTAATATATTATTTTTTATGCATTGAATTCAGTACAAATACATAAATAAATAATATTTAGTGGGTCTCGTCTCTCGATTTTCGCGATTAACATGTGCCCTTAGGGCACATATTAAGAAAACCTTTTAAATAATATGGTCCCAAAAAAAAGTACCCATCTGATTGCATTTTCTTAACCGCATACGGGTTTTTACTTGCGTTAATTCTTTTAGGTTATATTTGTTTGTAAAAATTATATTAGGATTGAACTATTTGTATTAATTTTAAGAAATTGATATTTTCACACTTTTTTTTTATATTTTCACACAATATGATCTACACTTTAGAGCTATTGTAACGGTTATAAATGTATTGTGAATGTAAATCATCACTATAACTCTAAATGTGGGTTCTATTGTGTGAAAATATCAAAAAAACGTGTGAAAATATCAATTACCTAATTTTATACTATTTTAGATTATTTTATTTCATGACGGAGGATTAATAGTCCTTCAAATAGCCATATGTATTATTATTTTTATCATTTATAAGACTATTTATAAGGGATTATATAATCCCATGATGAATGTGAGATTAATATTCCTTTTTATTTTAAGTTATTAAATGGTTTTATGAGACTAAAAGTATAATATTATGGAATTAATAATCTCTCGTCATGAGATAAAATAGTCCGATATAATGCTAAACTAATATAAATAATTCAATCATAAATAAAAATTTTACAAGCAAACATAATCTAAATATATAGGCTTGTACTATTAATATTAGTCACGGTGACACACACGTTGTGCATAATTATTTTTAAAATATAATAATGATTTTTTAAAATCTAATAAATAAAATTTGAAAAGACAAAATTGTAAAATAATTAAACTTACCGGAATATAAAAAGAAAAAGATTTGCGAAACAGCGACAAAACTGATGTCACTATCCTCTTTCTCTCTATATGAGTCTAAAAATTATTTATAATTTATAAGAGAAAGACATTATAAAATTATCAATTTTATTTATCAAAATATTGATTTTTTAATTTATTTTGTGTGTGTGTGTGTGAAGTTAGGATTCTTTTTGAGTAGTCAAATACAAATACCCGAGGCATACTACCAAAGTTAGAATCATTGTATCATGCAGCAAATGGTAACACAAAATTTAACGGGAGGGGTGAAAATGGTCACAAGTCAAAAGTTTATAAGGTTTATTATGAATTTGTTTTCCATTATAATCAGGACTTAGGAGATGAGGGGGAAATAATAATAAATAAATAAAATAAGATTTTTATAAATGAAAATGTAACATTTAGTTTCTAAACTAATTTAGCTTTTTACTTTGTTTGGTAAACCACCATTTTATAAAGTAGTATAACCATAATTCATTAGATATTAACAGAAGATAGTAAACAATACTTTTGAAAGAAGAGAGATTATAATTGTATAAATAAAATAATACCCCAAAGTAGTCCTAGTAAACTAAAATTAATGCGATTAATAATGGAATATATCTTTTGAAGAACACCCTAATGTCAATCTGACTTAAAATTAGCACTGAAGTCTTCGGATACTGATTAAAAAGATTGAAGACCTGTCAAAAAAGACAAAGAAAAATAACTTGACTTAAAATTTACCCTTTCTAATCAAATTTTAAAATTAAAATCCCATTGCACCGTCCCATTTACAGACCTAGAACATAACTTATTACAATTTTCACTAGTGTATTGCAATTTTTAATAGAAAATTGATATTTTTATAAGTTAATTTAATATTTTTATAAGTGAGTTTTATTTGATCTTGTGAAAATATCAAATTAATTTATAAAAATATTAATTTTCTTTTCAATAAGAACAACAAATACATGAGCTATACATGTATACTAACAAAATTAGTTTTTACACCACTATATTTGTTGTATTTTGTGCGTTTAGTTGGTGAACTTTTAATTTATTTAACTGAACCATTATACTAATTAAAAATTTTGAATCAAGTTATTTTGTTAAAATTAATTAATAAAGGTTAACTTTTAATCAGATGTGATTTTTTTATATTTTAATAATGAAATATAATGTTCATTTATATTTCATTATTTACAACGCCTCTCAAGAACAACAATTCTTATAGGCTACTTTTAAATCATACATTTATAGCATAATTGTGACGCCCCCAAATCTGGGCCCACACAGCCCATACTTGAGTCGTCAAAAGACTACAACAAAATTATTACAACAAAGCACAACGTACAACAATACAGTGTATAATAATACACAACTAAGTCTTCACTATTATTGCCACACTATTTTACAAAACGTGAAAACTATGATAACTATTCCTCGGACCCTCACTCCATTCCCCGGCTAGACCCTGTTATGTTTTCATCTCCTGTTGAAAAACAATGGAACAAAAGAAAGGGTGAGCTCAAATAGCCCAGTAAAGAATATCATGACTAAGATAATGACGAATAAATTATCATTAGTCTTCAACAGTTGAGTTCTTGATAGAATACAATAGACTACAAGGTTTATATCAAAAACTGCAGTTAAATTCTTAAACAATGTTCAGATCAATAATAGCAGCGGAATGAACAATCTATTAGAAGAATAATGCAGACTATAATGTCCACTCGCTTCTCTTTTTCATAAAAACATCATCAACTTTTATCATCTGAAATACCATTAGTCATGATAATATAAATTCACAGTTCCTGATCATAATCATGCACATCAACAGTTCATCTTTGCACTACAGGCCAAAGATATTCAATATAGCACCAACGGTCATGATTATACAAGATTCAGCCTTTGGTCATAATCATACCAAACAACAGTTCATCTTTGCACTACGGGCCAAAGAGAACATTCACCACGTGCCATAAAAGACACCGAACAGATGTATCGCCTTTAACCTATTATATCGCCTTTAACCTATCAT
This sequence comes from Hedera helix, assembly GCA_947179155.2. Taxonomy (NCBI): domain Eukaryota; kingdom Viridiplantae; phylum Streptophyta; class Magnoliopsida; order Apiales; family Araliaceae; genus Hedera; species Hedera helix. The sequence goes on along the minus strand of OX359270.1, from coordinate 42,160,571 downwards.
CTGTTCAACAAATATATCACATCTGTGCCCCCGGCCACAGATATTCACAACAGCTTGATTTTTGGATGATTAGAATGATATAAATGATGAACAGAAGAAATAAGATAACAATAAGTATCGGAAGTTTACTTTGTACAGATTCAAATAATGTCCAAATTGTCAACATGATGTGGAGTGAAATTTAAAAATGATATTCAAGATCCACAGTTCAGAACAACGGTTACAATTCAATAGAAAGGTTCACGTAAATAGAAAGGTTCAGTTGAAATAATGAAGTTCAACTATTATGGAACATATAATATTTTCAGGAATTATAGAAGCAATAGTTCCATAATAAATTTCGATTTAGGAGTATGAAAGAAAATAATATCCCTTACCGTAGCAGGTTTGATTAACAAAAGGTGAAGGAAATTAATACAAAGGGTTATTCACCAACAGGCGGCAATCCGCTCCGTAAGGTTATTCCCACAATTTAATAGAATTTGAGTACAAAGAGTTATTCACCAAACAGGCGGCAATCCGCTCCGTAAGGTTATTCTCAGAGATTAATAATGAATGAATACGAAAGGTTATTCACCAACAGGCGGCAATCCGCTCCGTAAGGTTATTCCCACAATTTAATACATGGAAATAAAAGGCACGTCTTATGAGTAAGGAAGAAACAATATTATTATCGAGAATCAAATAATGATAATCCCTTACCATAGTACGTTTGAATAATGGAAGATGAAAAAGATGGTATCCCTTACCTCAACACGTGACTGGATATTGATTTAAATGAGGTTGATTAACTTGAACAGTACACGTATACTTATAGATCTTCACAAATACTCAAGATGACTTAAGCACACTTAGAGAGAACTTTCACAAGAAGTATTTAGAGAGAGAAAGAAAGAACAAGTAAGGAAGTTTATGAAAAATCCTTAAGTTAAGGCTTCTATTTATAGCCAAAAATCTTATCATTCATTTAATCTAAACCATTCATTTAAAGATCATCTTTTAATCTACACCATCCATTTCAAATATTATATTATCTTTAATCTACACCATTCATTTCATATCACCTAATAATCACCTAACTTTATATTATAAACAAATCAATTTAATTATTCAACAATAATTCACACTTTAATCTACACCATTCATTTCATATCACCTAATAATCACCTAACTTTATATTATAAACAAATCAATTCAATTATTCAACAATAATTCACACTTTAATCTACACCATTCATTTCATATCACCTAATAATCACCTAACTTTATATTATAAACAAATAACTTTATCAATTCAATTATTATGACTAATTGTTATAAATACAGTATAGTTAGCTCTTAGATATCAAGTCAATAAATTAATGAAATACAACTGTTTAAATAACATCATAATAGAGATAACAATAATGTAAAATAAAGCATACGTTACTGTGTAATGACAATTATTGATTCAATAATGTGAATTACTGTGCATATGTTACTGTGACAATTATTAGGTTCAATAATTTTAAAAACAGTGCAACAACAATTATTGACTCAATGATATAAAATACAGTGTAATGACAATTATTAAATCAATAATGCAAAATACTGTGTAACAACAATTATTGAATTGATAATATAAAATATTATGCAGTGACAATTATCGATGAAATGATGCGTAACAGTTACGGTGTCAATTATCAGACCAATAATATGAGACACTATGCAATACCGTGTGTTACTGTAGAGTACCGTGTGCTACAGAAAATACCATAAACTACCGTATGCTACTATTCTTTTATCACCGGTATTTTAACAGTTCCGTTGACTATTTTTATTTAAAAAGGTTACTTATGTCGTTTTCTATATCCGACAAATATTCCGTTGTGGGGTCCACCAATAATTTATTATTTCGGCGCCGTCGTACGGCACGAATATTCCCCGACCAAACGAATATTCCCCGACAAAGCGAATATTGTCCGACAAAATAAAATTTGCACATAACATCCTTAACTTTCAATTTTGTTAATTTAACCACTTACTGTTTCAAAAAATATATATATGAAGAAAAATTCAATTTTGTATTTCATAAAATTCGGGGTCTTACAACCTCCCCTCCTTATGAAATTTCGTCCCCGAAATTGACGTACCTGACATATCGAAGAGGTAAGGATACTTAGATTTCATCTCAGATTCTAGCTCCCAGGTCATTTCCTCAGTATCTTGGTTCCTCCATAAAACCTTAACTTGAGGTATAACCTTTGAGCGTAGGATCTGCTCCTTCTTATCCAGGATCTTAACAGGTACCTCCTCGTATGTTAAATCCTCTGCTATAACGTCTGGTTCTAACTCAATGACGTGGTTTGGGTCCTTCACATATTTACGTAACATAGATATGTGAAAAACGTTATGGATGCGAGACATACTTGGTGGTAGGGCTAGTCTGTAGGCTACGGTTCCTATTCGATCGAGGATTTCAAATGGGCCAATAAATCGAGGGTTGAGCTTTCCTCTCTTTCCGAATCTCGTAACCCCTTTCCATGGAGAAACACGTAAGAATACATGATCTCCGACGTTGAAACTTTCGTCTCTCCGATGAAGATCAGCATAACTCTTTTGTCGTTCTTGTGCGGTCTGTATTCGTTGTCGGATCATTTGGATCTTTTCGGTCGTCAAGCGTACCAACTCGGGTCCCAACAATTTTGCTTCTCCTACCTCATTCCAACATATTGGAGAGCGACACTTCCTTCCATACCAAGCCTCGAATGGAGCCATGCCTATGCTTGCTTGGTAACTGTTGTTGTAAGAAAATTCCACCAATGGCAAGTACTTATCCCAACTTCCTTTGAAGTCTAATACACAAAGTCTCAAAAGATCTTCGAGGGTCTGGATCGTCCTTTCCGATTGTCCGTCCGTTTGAGGATGGTATGCAGAACTAAAACGTAGTTCAGTGCCCATAGTTTTTTGTAGACTGGTCCAAAAGCGTGAAGTGAATCTAGGATCCCGATCAGAAACTATGGAAACTGGCATGCCATGCAATCTCACGATCTCATTTATGTACATACCGGCAAGACGTTCAAGTGAAAAGTTTTCTCGTATAGGCAAGAAATGAGCAGATTTGGTCAATCTATCTACGATCACCCAAATTGCATCTAAGCCTTGAGAAACTTTTGGAAGACCCGTCACGAAGTCCATATTGATGTGTTCCCACTTCCATTCGGGAACTTCAAGTGATTGTAATGGACCTTTAGGAACTTGATGTTCTGCCTTGACACGTTGACAAGTTAGGCACCTTGAGATAAACTCCGCAATCTCTCTTTTCATATTGTTCCACCAAAATGTATGTCGAAGATCTCGATACATCTTGGTACCTCCTGGGTGGATTGCAAACGGCGTGTTGTGTGCCTCCATCATGATTTTATGCTTTAATTCAGGATCGTTAGGAACACAGAGTCGAGAGTTGACTCGAAGTATTCCTTTCTCGTCGATTCTTGTTTCGGGAATGACACCTTCTTGTACTTTCTTTATCATGTTTATCAGTTCCGGATCGGTAGCTTGAGCAGCTTTAATTTTATCGATTAAAGTTGGTTCTACTCGCACGTGAGCAATCTTCGAGTGGGTCCCTGGTGTCTTTAGCTCTATCTCCATCTTTTGCAAGTCGTACAAAATACACTTTTGTGTTGTCAGCAGTGCACTTGTACTTGCATAAGATTTTCTGCTCAAAGCGTCAGCTACAACGTTCGCCTTTCCCGGGTGATACTGGATTGTGTGGTCATAATCCTTTAACAGCTCAAGCCAACGTCGTTGTCGCATGTTGAGTTCCTTCTGGGTGAAGAAATACTTGAGACTTTTATGATCCGTATAGATATCCACTTTTTCTCCGTACAAGTAGTGTCTCCAGATCTTCAACGCGAAAACGACTGCTGCCAACTCTAGATCATGAGTAGGATAATTTTTCTCATAATCTTTGAGTTGTCGAGAGGCGTAGGCTATAACCTTTCCACGTTGCATAAGGACACAGCCTAGACCTTTGCCAGAAGCATCGCTGTAGATAACAAATTCTCCTGATCCTGATGGTATGGTCAGAACAGGAGCTGAAACCAGTCTCTTCTTGAGTTCTTGGAAACTTTTCTCACATTCCTCGCTCCATATGAATTTTGTGCTTTTCCGAGTAAGCTGCGTTAATGGAGTGACGATTCGAGAAAATCTTTCTACGAATCTCCGATAATAACCAGCTAGACCCAGAAAACTTCGGACTTCGGTTACTGTTTTGGGTTGTTCCCAATTTAGTACCGTTTCAATCTTCGCAGGATCGACTGATATTCCTTGACTAGAAATCACATGCCCAAGAAACGCGACCTCCTCAAGCCAGAACTCACATTTCTTCAACTTGGCATATAATTTGTTTTCACGGAGCTTTTGTAGTATCAATCTCAGGTGTTGTTCATGATCCTCGCGACTCTTGGAGTATATGAGGATGTCATCAATAAAGACAACCACAAAATGATCCAAATGTTCCTTGAATATCCGGTTCATCATGTCCATGAAAGCTGCAGGAGCATTAGTTAGTCCAAAAGGCATGACTAAGAACTCATAATGCCCATAACGAGTTCTGAAAGCAGTCTTTGGAATGTCCTCAGCTTTAACCTTTAACTGATGATATCCAGAACGGAGATCAATCTTTGAGAAATGTTGAGCGCCTTGCAATTGATCAAACATGTCATCAATCCGAGGTAACGGGTACCTGTTCTTGATGGTGACATGGTTCAATAATCGGTAGTCAATGCACAATCTCATACTCCCGTCTTTCTTCTTCACAAATAGAACAGGAGCACCCCAAGGTGATGCACTCGGACGAATGAAACCGGTATCCAACAATTCCTGTAGTTGGACTTTTAACTCTTGAAGTTCAATGGGAGCCATTCGGTAAGGAGCTTTGGAAATGGGCTTGGTACCGGGTTCAAGATCAATATAAAAATCAATTTCACGGTTTGGGGGTAAGCCAGGAAGTTCTTCAGGAAAAACGTCAGGAAACTCATTAACAATGGGAATATCATTCAAGTTTGACGTATTTTTGTTCAAATTAGTGACATGAGCTAAAAAGGCTTGACATCCGTTTTTCAATAAACGAATGGCTTTATGGCTAGAAATAACAGTTATAGATTTCAATGGTTTAGTTGCTTGAATTTGCATGACAGGTTGATTAGGAATATGAAAACTAATAATCTTATGAAAACAATCAATTTTAGCATGATGGGTAGTCAACCAATCAATTCCTAAAATCACATCAAATTCACGCATTTCCAAAGAAATAAGGTCAACAGGTAATGTGAGGTTGTTGATTTGAACTAGACAAGATTTATAGATAGTAAATGTAATAGGTATTTCTCCCAATGAGGTTTCAACTGATAAGACAAGATTTAAGTTTTCAATAGTCAAATTTAAACGTTGAGTACATATAGGTGAGATAAAAGAGTGGATAGAGCCAGTATTTAATATGACATAGACTTCACGAGAATTTATGAATAGCTTACCGATTATCACCTCATTCGGTTTCTTGACTGTTATCGTCAAATCGAATCCCGAATACTTCATTCGGATCTTCACGTATTTCAACCATGGGAATACCACTGAATAATTTTCTAGCAAACTGTTTCTCGGATTCATCAACTTCATCAGTAGTAAGGTACCAATGATTTCCATTAAAATAGTATTTTCGATAGACTGCAGTTTCCACGATAGTGACTAACTTAACCTGAATTCCTCTAAATTGTAACGCCCAAAAGTATAGAAACATCATTTTTAAATAATCTTGAAAATCATAGCTGGAACACCATAAATCCCAAAGACTAATATGAAAAGTCCATATATTCTGATCCTTTGTTATAGAGCATAACCAGGTGATATCACTCTCCCAATTAGTGAGTAAATTAAAGGCAATAATTTCCGCAAGTTCGTTACTTCCTTTAATTGCTTCTAAGAATGGATCTGGAACGACTGTAGCAGAGCTTTCACCTTCATCCTTACTGGATAGAACACGCATAATTTTTGCCTTAGGCAAATGATTCAACTCTGAGTTTGTAAGAAGATTATTCGTCGCCTCTTGTTTTGCAGCTACATTTGTTTCGGTAATTTCATAGTTAACCTCCTGATTTCCAGATGCCATAATTAACTGTGGTCACAAAATAAATGTTAGTTCAAATAAACTGACTCATCACTTCATGTTCCTACATTCAAATCGATTCATTAGATAAAAAAAAAAATCTAATTTAGGTAGGACACACTAGTGATTGATTCTATTCGTCTCTCCCCTCCTAGTTCTAACCCCAGATCTCCATTAAAGACCATATCCCTAAGCTCTGATGCCAACTGTGACGCCCCCAAATCTGGGCCCACACAGCCCATACTTGAGTCGTCAAAAGACTACAACAAAATTATTACAACAAAGCACAACGTACAACAATACAGTGTATAATAATACACAACTAAGTCTTCACTATTATTGCCACACTATTTTACAAAACGTGAAAACTATGATAACTATTCCTCGGACCCTCACTCCATTCCCCGGCTAGACCCTGTTATGTTTTCATCTCCTGTTGAAAAACAATGGAACAAAAGAAAGGGTGAGCTCAAATAGCCCAGTAAAGAATATCATGACTAAGATAATGACGAATAAATTATCATTAGTCTTCAACAGTTGAGTTCTTGATAGAATACAATAGACTACAAGGTTTATATCAAAAACTGCAGTTAAATTCTTAAACAATGTTCAGATCAATAATAGCAGCGGAATGAACAATCTATTAGAAGAATAATGCAGACTATAATGTCCACTCGCTTCTCTTTTTCATAAAAACATCATCAACTTTTATCATCTGAAATACCATTAGTCATGATAATATAAATTCACAGTTCCTGATCATAATCATGCACATCAACAGTTCATCTTTGCACTACGGGCCAAAGATATTCAATATAGCACCAACGGTCATGATTATACCAGATTCAGCCTTTGGTCATAATCATACCAAACAACAGTTCATCTTTGCACTACGGGCCAAAGAGAACATTCACCACGTGCCATAAAAGACACCGAACAGATGTATCGCCTTTAACCTATTATATCGCCTTTAACCTATCATCTGTTCAACAAATATATCACATCTGTGCCCCCGGCCACAGATATTCACAACAGCTTGATTTTTGGATGATTAGAATGATATAAATGATGAACAGAAGAAATAGGATAACAATAAGTATCGGAAGTTTACTTTGTACAGATTCAAATAATGTCCAAATTGTCAACATGATGTGGAGTGAAATTTAAAAATGATATTCAAGATCCACAGTTCAGAACAACGGTTACAATTCAATAGAAAGGTTCACGTAAATAGAAAGGTTCAGTTGAAATAATGAAGTTCAACTATTATGGAACATATAATATTTTCAGGAATTATAGAAGCAATAATTCCATAATAAATTTCGATTTAGGAGTATGAAAGAAAATAATATCCCTTACCGTAGCAGGTTTGATTAACAAAAGGTGAAGGAAATTAATACAAAGGGTTATTCACCAACAGGCGGCAATCCGCTCCGTAAGGTTATTCCCACAATTTAATAGAATTTGAGTACAAAGAGTTATTCACCAAACAGGCGGCAATCCGCTCCGTAAGGTTATTCTCAGAGATTAATAATGAATGAATACGAAAGGTTATTCACCAACAGGCGGCAATCCGCTCCGTAAGGTTATTCCCACAATTTAATACATGGAAATAAAAGGCACGTCTTATGAGTAAGGAAGAAACAATATTATTATCGAGAATCAAATAATGATAATCCCTTACCATAGTACGTTTGAATAATGGAAGATGAAAAAGATGGTATCCCTTACCTCAACACGTGACTGGATATTGATTTAAATGAGGTTGATTAACTTGAACAGTACACGTATACTTATAGATCTTCACAAATACTCAAGATGACTTAAGCACACTTAGAGAGAACTTTCACAAGAAGTATTTAGAGAGAGAAAGAAAGAACAAGTAAGGAAGTTTATGAAAAATCCTTAAGTTAAGGCTTCTATTTATAGCCAAAAATCTTATCATTCATTTAATCTAAACCATTCATTTAAAGATCATCTTTTAATCTACACCATCCATTTCAAATATTATATTATCTTTAATCTACACCATTCATTTCATATCACCTAATAATCACCTAACTTTATATTATAAACAAATCAATTTAATTATTCAACAATAATTCACACTTTAATCTACACCATTCATTTCATATCACCTAATAATCACCTAACTTTATATTATAAACAAATCAATTCAATTATTCAACAATAATTCACACTTTAATCTACACCATTCATTTCATATCACCTAATAATCACCTAACTTTATATTATAAACAAATAACTTTATCAATTCAATTATTATGACTAATTGTTATAAATACAGTATAGTTAGCTCTTAGATATCAAGTCAATAAATTAATGAAATACAACTGTTTAAATAACATCATAATAGAGATAACAATAATGTAAAATAAAGCATACGTTACTGTGTAATGACAATTATTGATTCAATAATGTGAATTACTGTGCATATGTTACTGTGACAATTATTAGGTTCAATAATTTTAAAAACAGTGCAACAACAATTATTGACTCAATGATATAAAATACAGTGTAATGACAATTATTAAATCAATAATGCAAAATACTGTGTAACAACAATTATTGAATTGATAATATAAAATATTATGCAGTGACAATTATCGATGAAATGATGCGTAACAGTTACGGTGTCAATTATCAGACCAATAATATGAGACACTATGCAATACCGTGTGTTACTGTAGAGTACCGTGTGCTACAGAAAATACCATAAACTACCGTATGCTACTATTCTTTTATCACCGGTATTTTAACAGTTCCGTTGACTATTTTTATTTAAAAAGGTTACTTATGTCGTTTTCTATATCCGACAAATATTCCGTTGTGGGGTCCACCAATAATTTATTATTTCGGCGCCGTCGTACGGCACGAATATTCCCCGACCAAACGAATATTCCCCGACAAAGCGAATATTGTCCGACAAAATAAAATTTGCACATAACATCCTTAACTTTCAATTTTGTTAATTTAACCACTTACTGTTTCAAAAAATATATATATGAAGAAAAATTCAATTTTGTATTTCATAAAATTCGGGGTCTTACAATAATTATGAGTATAATGTAATTTATGATTAATTTAAGGAGTTACTTGGTTCAAAACTCCATAGAAGTAATGATCTTATTGAGGTTACCTAACATAATTATAATTATTTTTAAATTTACTACTAGTGTTGACTTTGTGTGGTATTACATTATTTATTTATATATTTTTTAACAGAGTTTATTGAAAAAAAAAAAAGTAAGAAGAAAGTAAAAAGAAAATTGTTTTTTTATAAGTTAATTTAATATTTTTATAAGTGAATTTTATTTAATTTTTTATAAAAATATTAAATTAATTTATAAAAATATCAATTCCCTATTTTAATTTTCACAATAATAAACAAAGAAAAAACAACCGCATATAAATTGACTTCTGTGATCTCTTGCAGCTGGGTGGGATATTACATTGGTGCCACACTATGGAATCCACGTTATTGGTGTAGGACATTCAGAGCTTCATGGCCCATGGATTGGCTAATCATATTTCTTACGTATTACCCCACCACCACCACCACCACCACTATCAGTCACTATACCTTCCTTCCTTACCCAAGTAATTCAGAAAAAAACTAACAAAGAAGCAGCAAACTCCATTTTTCTCTCTCTTCCCCTTTCAAGGAATAAACATATAAACAAGAAACCAAGAACTGTATAGTGATTTGTGGCAGGAAATGGCCTCAACTATGTTCTACAGTTCAATCAACCCATCATCTGCATTTTTTTCAAGAACCCATTTGCCAATTCCGATCTCCAAAGAATTTTCTGAAGATGTTTTGCATACAATTCATTATAGCTGCTACTTCCGGAGCAGAAAAAATTGGTCTTTGAAAAGGGTGACAAAGGTGAAAGCCACAGTAGCTGAAGCGCCACCGGCGAAGCAAAGCGGCGGAATTGGTGAGAATTCATCGCCGCCGGAGAAGAAGTTGAAGATACTGGTGGCGGGCGGTGGAATTGGAGGGCTGGTTTTAGCGTTGGCGGCGAGGAGGAAGGGGTTTGAGGTTGTGGTGTTTGAGAGGGACTTGAGTGCCATTAGAGGGGAGGGACAGTACAGGGGACCAATTCAGATACAGAGTAATGCTTTGGCTGCTTTGGAAGCTATTGATTTGGATGTTGCTGACGAGGTTATGAAGGCTGGCTGTATTACCGGTGACCGGATTAATGGACTGGTTGATGGTGTTTCTGGGAATTGGTAATTGTTTACACTTTTGTCACAAATTTTTTGAACTTTTATTTTTTTATTAGTGGGCTATAAATATTTCTTTTTGACATTTGTAGTTGTTAATTATTGCTTGTGGAAGTTATAATTATTCTCTAAATAGTGAGGCCTTACGGTAAATACTTGAAATTTGCATCTTTGGCAGAAATTTTCTTTGTTATAAGATTATTGTTAACTTGTCATGGTTGTGTATATGGTTGTTGCCTCGATAGATTTTATGGCTCCGTACCTTGGGCATTTATTGACTTATTGACAAGTAGATTTTGATTATAAATTTTATTAGTAATGCTAGTTTCATATAGGATCAAAGGGGAGTGGGTTTTAGTATGGATATATCGTTACTTTAGATAATAATAGAATCGGTGGAAGATTAATGTTCAACATGGGCATCTCAATAATATAGAAACTGTTCATGTTACATGTGTTTTGTTGGCTCACATGGTTATGGAATTGTGAACTTCTTAGCACTTTTGTATTTCACCTCAGTTCCGAAAATAGAAAGGTCATTGGAAATCGTCAAATATTAACATCAGGAACTTCTTAAGATTTCAGTAGAAAGTTGTGAAGGGTTTAGTGATGAGGTCAGGTTAATTTTCTGATCAAATTGAGTGTTGAATGGAGCCTTCTATGCTAGGCGCATCATCCAGTCAAAGTGTGTGAAGTAAAAACTTATGAAGTAGTTAAACATTAGTTTTATGTAAAAACTTATGGTAAGCCTGCTTACATCCAGGTAAAGGGAATGTCTTTATAAGAATACAATCACATAAAATGATAAATAATTTGTAATCAGGTACTGCAAGTTTGATACATTCACTCCTGCAGCAGAACGGGGGCTTCCAGTCACAAGAGTTATAAGCCGCATGACTTTGCAACAAATCCTGGCTAATGCTGTTGGGAATGATGTTATCTTGAATGGCAGTAATGTAGTGAACTTTGAGGATGATGGTGATAAGGTAAACTGAGCTGTGAAGCTGTGTATTTATTGTTTCATTCAAGAAAAGAAATGTATACTTCTTCCTATTTATATAATCTTTATTTAGAGAAACAAAAGTTCTTTTACACTAGTTTATTTATTTTAGAATCTGCATCTAGTAAACTGATTATCTTGGTTATATGTTGGAAGCGTATAATTATCTTTTGGTCTTGTTTGTTTGACAAATTTAGGTTACTGTGATTTTGGAAGATGGGCAGCGCTGTGAAGGTGATCTTCTTGTTGGTGCTGATGGAATATGGTCAAAGGTATTCTTTATGCTCCCCCCCTCTCTGGCCTTCTCTCTGCATATGTATAGTCTACTCTTCTAAAAAGGAGAAACTATAAATCTAATATGGCATCGGTTGACAATCTACTGTTCAAATCTCTCTCTCTCTCTCCCCCCCCCCCCCCCCCCCCCCCCCCCCCCCCCTTTCTGTTTCTTACCTTTCATTCCTTGCGTTTGAATATATTGGATAATAAATTTCCTTTGAACAGGTAAGGAAAAATTTGTTTGGGCACAAGGAAGCTACATATTCAGGTTATACTTGTTATACCGGGATTGCAGATTTTGTGCCTGCTGATATTGACACTGTTGGGTATGTTTTATTTCCTTCTTCATTGCAGTTTTAATTTTTCTTTTTCCTTTCGTTGTTCTACTTTGACTTCAGACCAGATGCTTATAACTAGAATTTTCTTCTGAAGGTACCGAGTATTTTTGGGACACAAACAATATTTTGTTTCTTCAGATGTGGGTGGGGGAAAGATGCAGTGGTATGCATTTCACAACGAACCTGCTGGTGGCACAGATGTTACCAATGGTATACTTTCTTCAGATAATTGAATTCTGTGGAATTAAATCATTTAGAAAATCTAGAATTATTGTTTACAGCAAATTGCAGTTCCAACTGCATTCTAATGACAGAGAAAAGACTGTATAATTTGTATTTTTAAATAAGTGCTAAAAAAGAAAATAAAAATAGCAGTTGTTTACATTTATTAAAAATAAAATAAAATAGCAGTTGTTTATCACTTTATCTATTGTTACTGAACCACATCAATATGTGTCCTAATTAATATCGAGAAGAGGCATTGTCCTGCTTCGTCTTTGTGATAATTCTCCAATACTCTTTAACAAGTGCTTGAGCACTAATGACTATATTAACTGTCAATATGTCTCAATAGCTGACAATTATAATCTACTATACTAATTTGTTGGAGGGTAATTTCAACCGAGGATAAAAGTTACAGTGTAGACATATATGTAGATATGTTGATGTTGATGTTGCTTGGTGCTTTCACTAATGTGCTCTATGTTATGTTTTTGCAGCTAAAAAGGAAAGGCTCCTTCATATATTTGAAGGTTGGTGTGACAATGTAATAGATTTGTTACTTGCTACAAATGAAGATGCAATTCTTCGGCGTGACATATATGACAGAGAACCAACATTTACATGGGGAAAGGGTCGTGTGACCTTGCTCGGGGACTCAGTTCATGCTATGCAACCGAATTTGGGTCAAGGGGGATGCATGGCCATTGAGGTATGACTTTTCTTTCTTTTATTTTGCTGTTTGGGGTGGGGGTGGGGGTGGAGCCTTGAGTTTACCTTGCGGGGGCAAAAGTTTAAGATTGTGATATTACTCCTTCTGTCTCATAATTACAGAATACTGATTTTACAGTTTTCATTTGAAATTATTTTTTGAGGAAAATTTAACTTCCATGTATAAACGCTGAAGAAGTGAAGATCAATATTTGTTTGATATTATGTGATTTTGTTCTTCTATTTCCTCTGACCTCTTATTGGAGACGTCCCGAAAAGAAAAATGTACTATTCTGGGAAAATGTTATTATTTTCATCACAACGAAAGGGATCAAACTTTTGTATTAATGCACTGTGAGAAACCCTTTATTCATTAAAAGGAGTTTATATATCATAAATTAAGAAAAAAAATCCTTTAGTCATTGGGAGAATTGCCCCAAGTATCAAATGAGCTCCCCCACTGCTTTGGAGTAAAGATATCATATGACATTGCCTGGTTCGTATTGTGCTGCCTCACTGAGGATTTGTTATGGAACAAGTACTGAATTTGCTGTTTTCTAAATTTAGTTAGGTGGGGAATGTTTGAGCTATTTTTTGTATGATTACAGGATAGCTATCAACTAGCAATGGAGCTTGATAAAGCATGCAAGCAAAGCAATGAATCAGGAAATCCTATTAATATTGTATCTTCTCTAAGGAGGTAACAGATCATTTGCTGGTTAAAAGTAAATTTTCTTGTAAGAATTAAACCACCCCAGGAACTTAAAGTTAATTTACCCTGGACCTTTGTGAAAGCACATGTAGGTTTAACTTCTTTTGCTAGGTGTTATCATGAGATATGAGAGATAATGGTGGTCATGCACGTTAAAACCCTCTGCAAGACTGCAATCAGGGTTTTTTGTGGTTCGCTTCGTTTTCCTCCCTTTTGCTACCTAGCCCAGTAGGTTTTATCGTTTAAAACAACCTAAAAAGATCAAGCTTATATCTGATTATCCTCCCATTAATGAATTCACTGGAAACTAACTGTTTTCAGTGAGATTTAACCCAAAACTTCTGCGATTCTTTATTGTTTACACTTATAAACATATGTAGAAGCTATGCAGAGAGTAATAATAAGATTTTAACTTCAAAATATCTGAATTCTTCTTCTCTCGGGGTAAAATATTAACTCTACCTTTTACCAGCTGCAAATGTGTCTATCTCACAACTTTGGCTGCCTTGGAGTTTCATAGTTCCATTAGGAATGGGCCAAATTATTGCAAACTTTCCTAGGCGATTCACTGTTCTGTTTCTTACGATCCCCAGGTATGAGAATGCTAGAAAAATACGAGTTTCAGTTATTCACGGACTTGCTAGAATGGCTGCAATCATGGCTTCAACGTATAAAGCATATTTGGGTGTAGGACTCGGTCCATTGTCGGTAAGATTTGGTTGCTATTACATGAGAATCAAATTGAAATAAATGAAACAAATATTGGCACAGTACTTTTTATGCAATTTCTGATATCCTATATACTCTTTTTCAGTTTTTGACAAAGTTTAGGATACCACATCCAGGGAGAGTTGGTGGGAGATTTTTCATTGGCATTGGGATGCCATTAATGCTGAGTTGGGTACTAGGTGGCAATGGGTGAGCTCTGCTGTCTGCTTTCAAGCTTTTATTTAAATAACTGTATGGTTGCGCTTTCCATACATGATTTAGTTCAGCATTAAATCTGTTTCTTTTGGAGTGTTGAGGTGATAAGATGTTTGCATCAGCTGATTGAAGTATTTAAATTTCTTTGATGTCTGGAAACTTTGTTTACCCAAATGTAAAGCTCAAAATAATTCTTTTTTCACTTTGAACCATGTATTTGACTAATCTATAATCCAAGGTTGTGCTCAAACCATTGTTCAAATGATGAGCCAGGCATTAAAGTCATATAAGGATTGGTACACTGACTCAAGTGCCATATTTGGGGTTTCTAATACACAATACAATTTACCTAAGATGTTTCTTTGGTTTTAGTACTTTGGCTACTCATCTTCAAGTCAAAGGAACCGTTAACAAGTCATATTACTATAATTTGTTTATTTCTATCAGTAAAATGACCTATTATTTTGTTCTGCAGATCAAACCTTGAAGGGAGATCGCTACAGTGCAGACTGACTGACAAAGTATGTTATAAAAAAATATTGATTTAGTACATGTACCTAGAAATAGTTAAAACTCTAGGGATTTTTATGCTAAAAGTGTATATATAATTTTTGGAGAGCTAATCTGTGATTAATGACTTGTGAAGGCAAACAAACAACTGAAAAGATGGTTCAAAGATGATGATGCTCTGGAACGTGCTCTAAATGGAGAGTGAGTATAATGTACCTAACATCTGTGAAGATCAGTTCTAGCACATTATTTGGTCGTGAAATCATGTTTGTCATGGTTTTATGTTCTTGTTTGTCTTGCAGGTGGTTTCTATTTCCTGTTGGAAATACATCTAGTTCTTCAGAGTCAATCTTTCTTAGTAGGGATGAGCCTTCAATAATTGGGTAGGCCTTTAAATTTATTTCTTATATTTTGATTTCTATAAATTTATTTAATTTTTCAAGGTCAGATAGGACATGATGCTCCCCCCCCCCCCCCCCCCCCCAAAAAAAAAAAAGTGAGCTGGAATCTATATAGAAAGAAGGAGATTTTGCAATTGAATAATTAGAAAAAAGTGATGAAAATAAATTAATCAAAGATCTATTTCGGGAATTATGGGCTCACTGCTCTGGTAGTAAATCTTTTGGCAGGCCTAAGGAATTTGGTGGACCAATTTGTTCTTTACTGTTGTACTGTATAATGACATAGGTTTATATACTGTTATGCAGGAGTGTGTCACACACAAATATTCCAGGGATATCAATTGTCATACCTTCACCCCAGGTGACTTGACCAGTTTTAGTTTTAGTTTACTATGTTCAGCAGTAATTTTCTATTATCTCCTTCAATACTAAGTAATTCTGTTTTATTTCAGGTTTCCAAATTGCATGTTCGAATAAGCAGCAAGGATGGTGCCTTTTTCGTGACTGATTTGCGAAGCGAACATGGTACCTGGATAACTGAGTAAGTCGGACAAAAAATTTGTATTTTTGTGTAACATATTCCCTGTTTTATATATTTACCTTTAAGAAAACCCTTTCTCATATATCTCTGATTTTCAAGTAACAAAGGTAGGCGCTATCGGGTGCCTCCTAACTTTCCTGCTCGCTTCCATCCATCAGATGTTATTGAGTTTGGTTCTGAGAAGAAGGTAACAATATTTTTTTTTATGTTAAGTGCCTGAATCTTGTGTTTTGAGCTATAACATTGTCTGCTAAGTATGGTTAGGTGCAAGGAACCAGATTACAGTAAATTTACTTTATATAGATTTGCTAATTTCTTCTCCTTTATGCCTGTTTTTGAGTTTTAATTTGGGGAGAAGGGAAGGGTGGCAACTACCCAAAGGTAATAGAGACAACTCCCAACTGTTGGAGAGGGCAAGTTGTTGATCATATCAAACTTTTTCTTCTGCATTGCACTTTGTGATAATCAGACACATTATTAAGGTCTGCACCTATAACTAAGCATTTCCTTGGCCAGCTTAAACAGCAGTGAGTATAAACTGTTTAGTCCATAGTTCATGTCAACAGTAAGAAGTACTTGGAATTACATTTTTTTTGTCTAGTTTATTATAACGCTACCATCCTGCAGCTGCTTAATCTGCTGCAGAACACCGTCTCAAGCCTTTGAAGCTTGAACAGTGAACAGAGTTTCCCCCATCTGTTTCCCATTTCATCACTCAAAAAGGAAAAATAAACGTCGATTATTTTTGTGATCAATACATTCTTCAAATCTGGACTTCTTCTTCCTCCACACTAGAGCTGGCAATTTCCAACTCAACCCGTCTACTAAACCCATGAATTAATGAGTTAAATTATCCATTTACTTATATGGGTTCTAAGTGGGTTGGGTTTGATGGATAATGATAAATTAAGTGGGTTAAATGGTTTTACACCCACTAACCCACATAAGAAAATCTCAACAGTCAGCGCATCGTGGTCGGTTCTCTACTGCTATCCATTCCTGTCCTCCTTCCTGTCTTCTTTGTTTTCTTATAAAATTGTCTCGTCTTATCAAATATTGTGTGCGAGTCAAATTAGCAATAAAAAAAAAAGAGGATACTCTAGGGATTTGAAAAATATAAAAAGAAAATACGAGTATAAAACATAAATATTTAGTTTATATTTATAAAAAAATGACCTATTATTATTCTTTCTGAAACTTTAATATCAAGTTTTTATTATTACACTCCTATATTTTATACTTATCTATTATAGTTTCTTCACCTATATTTATAAGAAAATAGTTTAAATTTTGATTACAAAATTGTTGAATTTGACTGAAAAAAGTCAAATTAAGCCAATTTTTATAGTACAAAGGGAGTATTATACATGGATTTAGACTAATACATGATGTTAGGTAGTGCGAAGCACCATGAATAATTGAATATGCTCTAATACGTAATTGGTGTTATCAAATATAATAAAAAATCTATTGAAAAAAATAAAGTACTCTCTAAGATTTATAACCAAAAATACAAAGTTTAATTGTATATTTCACGTTCTTGATAAGTGTTCCATCTACTGTTTTTATTTTATGTATGTTTTTTTTGTTATTTACATATTTACAATTAATTTTGTAAATAAATAAAAATACAAAAAATGGGATAAGAGATTTGAATCCAGAACAGATGGAGTAATATAAATTGATTTAGACTAATACATGATGTTAGTTAGTCTAAATCCCCACGTTAGGCACAGAGTGAAACGTAGACAATTATATTATTAACGTGTCTTAAGAAATACAACTGCATATTTAGCTTGTGTACAAATCATGAACTGGATGTTGTTATTTGTGTACACTTCTTTTGAACCGTATCAGGCATTGTACTTAATTAGCAAAATGGTATATACAGGTAGCTTTCCGGGTAAAGGTGATGAATTTTCCGTCCAAGACTGCAGAGAACAAGGAAGTAAGTGAAGCTCTCCGAGCACTATGAGATTTGTCGAGCAGACTTTCGTCAATCAGATATTTTACAGAATTTTTCTGGAGCAGCAGATCCGTGTGAAGCTGCTGTTTTGTACAATGCAGGACGGACACAACCAAAGTATAGCATGCCACAATAAAATGGCCAAAATCAGTCCCAGCTTTGTTTCTGTTATAGCATAATCATTGGACAGGACTTTTGCCAATTTTCTCTTTGATTAACACTGGGAAATACAAACTTAGATTTATAATATTTTTTCTTTTTTCATCTGCTTAATTGTCTGGACACTAGACAAATTTCGTTTTTAAGTTCAGCCTTTTTTCCCGATCATCTTTCATTGGACCAAATTTGACGAGATTGAGGTATTTGGCTGCATAAAGTTGGACAGTCTAAAAAAGGGCGACGGTTAAAAATGGGTAAGGAATGATAATTTTCAAAGATTTTTTGTGGTCTCACAGTTACTACCTCCCGAACTATGTTTGCTAGTAAAAATGTTGTGTGCGTTTTAATATATATATATATATATATATATATAGCACTTTTTTATATTTATAATAATCTAAATATGCCAAACTTATGGATTTATTTATTTATTTTTATGTTCATAGACTAAATAATTCAAGGGAAAATGTGAAATTAAATGATACTTAAAAGATGGTATCAAATCGCCTTAAAAATAAAATAATAATTCACGGGATTGTTATTATTATATATAAAAAAGACAAAAAAAGTATTAAACTATTATAAATAATAAAATCTTATTCAACATAATTCAAAAGTACATTCATTTTTACATGGAAAGCTTGAAATTTTCTGAGTCAAATAGTTTTAACTGTCTACTAGTCTTTATGACGCATTGATTCCTAACTAGAAAGCAACAGAAAGGCATCAACACTATTATACTGTCAAAGCAATTCACGTATATAAGTGCATTGACTGACATTAAATTGCCTCGTCTTATTAGTTACTTTTCGTGATAGCTTTCAATCAATGCTAATAAATAAATAAATGCGATGTATACAATATTGTCAATTGAATTTTGGACGCACCTAGTAGAGTAGAGACTGCGACCATACCACACACTACTGGTCTATAGTCCACGACAAATTTCCATTAATGTCAAGGGTGTCGTTACTACTCAAATCCCAACACAAAAATTTAACTCAAAGTGCTAGTGTCTCCTTTTATATCCCAAATAGGATAACCCCCCTAGACATTAGACCCTCCACAACTAAAGAGCCACCGCCGCCGCGGCCTCACGGACTCGACCGCCATGTCGCCTCCTTAACAAGTTACAGATAAAATGTTTTTCTATATGTTATTTCATCGCCTCCCACTCTTTACTTTGTAGACTACATAAATACTATCACCTATTCTAAAAAAATTCAAAAAACACCGACGGTTCAAAGTATCATTTGACATTAGTAATATCCTCGCAACTACTTAAGCTGCTACTGTATATTTCCCCTTTTGTCTTGATCCAGAGAAATTAGCCCATCTGTTTTGAGTCCACTGGCTCAACCTATCAAAGATTAAAATGTACGTAGCTTACAAATAATTTTGTGTCAACAAAAATACCAATAAATTTTGTGACACTTTTTCTTGAGTTGATCCAATTTATTTGGCACTCAATAATAATAATAATAATTATTATTATAGGTGTTTTTTTTGAAAGATCCAAGGAAAATGTTACGGAAATCGTAAGGATGAGTCCTTGACCTTAGTCACAAGACCCACAGACATTACAAGTAGATAGATAGGTAGGGAAGAGCTGAGCTCCACAACTTTTAAAAAATAAATACATGCATGTTGGGTTTAGCCAATAAGCTATGAGTCACGTTATAAAATTTTGTCTATTAATCTCCCGCCAACCCTTTTCTTTCTCTTTGGAGATATATCATCGTCCTGCACATTCACAAGGAAACTGGTTCTCGCACGTGAGAGAGAGGTGGTGGTGGTGGCACGTGAATCAGAATAAATGACACCGATATCACACGTGACAGATTGGTTCAGGTGACCGTTATAGCATTAATTTCCTCATAGTTGGACTCTCATCCCACTCCCCCAGATAATGAAAGATGTTTTTGATATTGCAGAAATATTATCAAGTACAAATAAAATAAAATCTCACCATCGTGGAATTCCCATATATGTGTTTTTTACTTCTTTCCTTTTTTTCTATTTTTGAATTAATGAACAATTATTTGAAGTACTTTGATGACTTAAAAATAATTATAAAAATAGTCCTAAATAGCATTACTCCTCTGCTAATAGTGCGACCCTTTGTCTAATTTGTTTTGTTTCGTCAGCCCTAAATAAATGGTCATTTTTCTGAAGCTAAACAATGAATTTCATGACACTTGCCTTTTTACTTACCTTAATGATGACAGGGGGTGTTATTTTTTTTTAACTTACCTTTTTAAGAAAAAACAAATATTTTATTACTGGTAGAGTCAAAAAGTCAAAATGGACATAGACTAAGACATCAATTACATTGAACAAGGATCATAGACATATGAAACATAGTTCCATCGTACCAAACAAGAAATGAAAACTGATATCACAAAAGGAACCAAAAAAATTAACCTTTTTCATTGCAATATATATATATATATAGCTCCACTGGACTTCGCATTCAATCTCATAATAGGGACTTGGGAGTATAGTAATCCCTAATTTGGAAGCATGCTAGTGAAGTTACATGCAAATCTAATTAATCATGTCAAATTTCGGTGGGACAAAAGGTGAATTCATTATGTAATTTGATTATAGCGAAAGATATATATATATATATATACACACACACACAGTGTGACTTGTTACTGTGGTACTTTAGAAAGAGATCCGTTAGACGATGGTTTAATACCACAAATACTTCAACGTTCTGTACTCGGATTCTTCTTAGTGTGGCCCACCTTAGAGCTTCGTGTTCTTCTTTGGAAGTTTAATTTATTTGGTCTCTAATTACTCGCCGTACCTCGGATCCCATTCACAATATATACCACAGAGCTGGAGCATAGCTTCACAAAAATGCGACTGCTAGCTAGTTTATTTATTACTAATCATTGTTGATGGTGATTATATTCAAAAAAATCTAAAATGTTCAAACTATCCTTCAAGGCAACACAAAAAAAAAATTGTGTGACAGTGGGTAGTGTGCACAGGAAATTTATTTTAGGAAATTGATATTTTTATAGTATTTTTTTTTTACATGAAAACGTTGTTATAAGTTTATAATGAGAGTTTTAACCGTCACTATAGGTCTATAACGACAGTTTTCATGTGAATATTAAAAAGTGATGTAAAAACATCAATTATCTTATTTTAAAGTAACAATTATTGCATTTCTCATATTATGCTATTTGTGTGGGAATATTAAGAACTAATGATAAATTTGGATTAAAATAATAGAATGAGTGAAAAAATAGAATAAATGAGAGAATGTAATGAAGAGTGGAATGATTCGTTCCATTCTAACTAAAATGAGTCATTCCATACTATCTCTCAATGAATAAAAGTCATAAATTTGGAATGAATAAAAATAATTCATCTCATTCCAATAAAACAATTAAACACAATATTTTTTATTTCATAGAAATATGTAATTTCATTCTCACTTTTATTCCTCTAATCCAAACGTAATATAAGTTTTACTTGACCTAACAATTATTATTTGGTGTTCGATACCTAAAGTCAAAATACATACATACATATATATATATATATATATATATATATATATATATATATATATATATATATATGAAGAGTGATTCATAATAAATGTTAAATAGATGCATTATTTTAATTAGTACATCTCCAGCCGTCCCACGGATGATCTAACGATTATGATTTGAAATATAAAAACCCTTCGTCACTAAGAATAGCAGAAGTAAAGGAAAGACTTGCGAAAGCAAATATGTATTACACAGATGTACTATTTCAATTAAGACATCTCCAACCGTCTAAGAGTCATACACGAGATGTCATCACATAAAAGAATAAGTCTACTTACATAAATACCTAAATATAAACTCTATCTTACTATTAAAAAATAAAATTTGTCACAAAAATTCGTATTAAATCCCACTTTTTAATAGTTAAGATGAAATTTGTGTAAAAATTTATATTTAATATTTGTGTGTGTAAAATTATTCTCATATAAAATTCTTCATAGTGATTTATTTCTTGATAGCTAGTTAGGCTATGATCTTCTCTCCCCCAATTATAATTTGTTTATTTTAACCTAGCGGCAATTGTCCGAAATTTACATTATCAACTTTAAAACAACATCCTTTATATTAATTTGGATAAATTAGTGTAATAGTCTTGTTACACATAAGGAAAAAATTATGTCGATGGTAAATATAATAGAATTAGTTTTAGGGTGGTGAATGTGCAAAAAAATATTAAATAAAAAACCAAAAAGAACAACAACTAAGCCTATTTTAGTTATTAGAGCTCAATTTTGATAACTACAGCATAAGAATTGCATACATTTAAAAGAAAACTGGTGGGAATAATGAGTGCAAAAATAAATTAAATAAATAAGCTCCCCCCATCTCCCACTCCCCCTCCCCCACAGAGGTTGCGAGCAAATAAATGTGGCTTTACTTGAGTTCCAAATAGTTTATAAAAAAACAATTAATTAAATAGTTGTAATATAATTAACAAGATTCAAATCCATAGCTCCTACTGAGGAGGGAGACTCCCATATGCGGGTATATGATAAAAAAACTGAAACATAAGGATAGAGGACGTATGAAACAAAACAAAACTTTGTACGTACCACCACTACCATCCAATTATTTCTAGTGGAGTATTCACTGGTATTCAATTAAAGGGTAGACTATTTTTACATATATTTTTATATGTTTTCTTCTCATATGAAGGTAAGACCTATTTTATGTTAATGTGGAGATGATCATGTAAAAATATTAAAAATACATAAAAAAAAATTATCAGTTCCTTTTCTCAAAACAAGTAAACAAGCTAGCTTATAGTAATACTCTTCATTTCCATGACAAAAGTTTCATTTATAAAATTTACAAATATTAAAAATATATATTTGTTCTGTATTTATCCCTAAAACTTGTAATTTGTTGTAGTAGTTGTATGATACTGAAAATATGATGACAAATGTAAAAATATTGTGTCATGTTATAATATTATATTAACAATAAAAAAAAAAGCTTTTAATAAATAAAATAATTTATGAACGAGACTTTTTGTGAATTAGAATTAGGGGTGAGTAAAAAATTGAAAATGACTCTGAAACCGCACCAACGATTTGGTGTATATGACGGTTTTAAGAGGGTTAAAAACCTCATGTGCGGTTTGGTTTTGGTTTCTGTGATCCACTACACTGCAGAAACTACACCGTACCAATAATGACCAAAACGACATCGTTTTAGTTTGTTTTACATTACATGGTATTTCTTACTTTTCTCTAGTTTTTGGTAATATGACATTAACTTCTATAGTTGCCTTTCATATAACTATTAATTATAGTTTTGAAAATTTTTAATTGTGAATTTTACTTAATTAATCAAGTTTCTTATTGTTTGATTGTCAGCGACATTTTTATAATTATAAAGTTTCATTATAACATGGTTGAAGATGAATAAATTCAATATGGTCTTCTTGTATAAGCAATACATTACATACTTTTAAGTTATAAACAACTATTCGCTATAGTCTTACTTTACTTCTTCTTAAGTAATTATTCTAATATCTTTTATACATATTTATTTGCATTTAAAAATTAAGTGATTCTTTCGATGTCTGTATTCTTTCAATCATATTTTTTGGTATACGTTCAATTAATTTTGAAATTGAAACCTCACCAAATGAAACCGCAACACACGTTTCAAAATCGCATCGTACCAATTGTAAACGGTTTTATGTGCGGTTTTGGATTTATCAAATTGCACCTAAGCGATTTCATGTGCAGTTTGAGTTTTAAACCACATCATACTCACCCTTAATTAGAATGACGTGAAAATGAAAAGTGGCCATTTGCATCCATATTAGTTCTAGTACTAGTCGCTTAAACGGTCCAAAACTCCACCTCGTGCCTTACCACCCATGACCTAAAGTAATGGAGCCAGCTTGTTCGCTCGATCTTCCAATTTTAATGGGCCTCGCGTGGCTTGGTTAGTTGGTTCCAACTCTCATTATTCCCCAAACGTGTCCCCAATATCACTCCAATCACCTCAATGTCATGAAATTTTGAGAGGAAAAATATCACATCTTTCACATTCACGGATCTTAGGGTTAAATCATTTTTTCTCATTAAATTAGACATCAATATATATATATATTATTTTTTATACTCAACTAATTGAACTTAACATTTTTTTAAAACGTTACGCAATCTGTTAATTTAAACAAAAAAGAAGCACATGAAAAAGAGCATCCCTCCACGTAATAGATGACCTATACTAAAAACTGTTGCTCTAAACTCTCAATCAATTACAAAGATTGGATCTTTCTAATCTAACCATTACCATTACTAAAACATTCACTCGCTCGAATACAGACCCCCTGGTTTCCCCCTCTTATTCAATTTTCAAAAACTTCAAACCCTCTTCATCGAACAATCAAAAACCCTCTTCATTGATTAGATTTCAATTTCAACCCTAAAAAACTTTGATCAAGAATTCAAGTTAATAGCTATCTAAAAAGCCACCTAAGTGAGGCGTCCTTTTTGGCTTTTGCATTATCTGAAAACTTTGTGACTTTCATTGGCAATCTTCAAGAATCAAACATCATCTTAACATAAGAAGAAAGGCGGGTACAGTCACCGTCATTAGACCCAAGTCCATCTCCAATTAGGGTTGAACACTGGGCCATAACAGAGAAATTGACCAAGAAGATTAATTTAAATAGAAGAAAAGCCCTGATTGTGTAAAAAACGATGGTGAAGAGAGATGATACAAAAACCCTAATTGTGTAGAAAATGACGGTGATGAGAGGTGATACAAAAGCCCTGATTGTGCAGAAAATGATGGTGAGAATTTTTGTTGCGTTTTTTCTTTGGGTATTAGGTTATATTTTTTTATAATTTTTTTAATATCCAGCTAACCACTGACGTGGTGTTAGGTCAATATCCCATTAAATTTTAACATTCTTAGACGAAAAATTCAAATTTTATAAAAAGAATGTCCAGTTAAGTGAGTCGATTGTAAAAAAAATTAATTCAATGATGCATATATAAATTGGTGTCCAGTTCAATAGAAAAAAAATGAATTAACCACAACTCTTAACTCAAAATATATAAAGCAGAGCAGTAGCAAAACTTCTTGTTTTCTCTCTCAAAAAATTACTCAATAAATACTAGTAGAAGGTTTAATTGTCAACTTCTACCAATCTATAGAGAAATTAGGGGCACTTAAAAAAATAAAATTATTACTCGATTAATTACTATCTTTGTATTATTTTTCCCTTGATAACAAAATGAGTACTCCCTCACTCAGTTCCTTTTTTATTATTGACGTTTTAGGAGAAAATATAAAGATTAAAAAATACAATTAATATTTTGTCTGATTAATTAAAATAAGTATAAAATCTCAATATTACCTTTCAAAATTCATTGAAAAGATTAAAAATAAAATAATATTTAATGTAGGAATAGCAGGGTAAACTAAGTCGTTAATGCTTCTTTAAAATCTACAAATGACAAATAAAAATGAATAAATTTTATTTTCTAAAAAGACAAATAAAAAGAACAAAGGGAGTAGCATATTTGTTTAATTTTTTGATGACTTGATTTATGAATTAAAAAGAAATACATACACAATTAAAAGTCAGTATTCGCAACATATGATGACAAATATTTATTGATATTAAATATTGACCGACCCATTACATTAATTAGAATTAAAATTCGTGAGTCGACTTTCCAAAATTATTTTTGGTAACAAAATACTAACTCAACCCAAACATATCTGTTTTTTCAAATTCCAAGGAAAACAAAACATCCCTTTCAATCCCATATCTACCACGTCTCCAGTAGTTTTCTAAAAAGAAGAAACCTTTTTCTCCCCCTAATAGTTTAGTTAGCCATTTCACCCAGATTTCCCCATTCACAAGACTCCACCTGAGAAAGGGAAATAAATAAAGAAAGAGAGAGCAGCATGGTGGTAGCTCCCAACCACACATTTTTGTCCAAAAAATATCTTAAAGCACTGGGCCGAGAAACGACACCGTAGCTGTCGCTTACACATAAAGGCTAAATCGACGACATTGTCCCACGTTCATCACCTCACCAGCGAACCATGCTAGAGAGTTTTGATTTGATTCAAGCCGTGAGGTGGACCCACCCCACAATTTATTCAAAGAAAAAAGCACACGTGCATCGGTGACATGGATCCCCACCTCTGCCACTTCACCCCTATATTCCACCCAAAAATAATATGAGCTGCCGAGAGCATGAAAACCTGCCGAGAGCATGAAAACTCAAAATTCAAA
The DNA here is from genome assembly GCA_947179155.2 of Hedera helix. Taxonomy (NCBI): domain Eukaryota; kingdom Viridiplantae; phylum Streptophyta; class Magnoliopsida; order Apiales; family Araliaceae; genus Hedera; species Hedera helix. Next base: position 42,134,108 of record OX359270.1, on the reverse strand, counting down.
ATTTTAAATATATAAAAGAAATTATTATTTTTATTATTAATTGTATTATTGTATAGTAGCGTAATACATGGCCATGCCTTGTATAGTGGAGTGGTACAACAAATGTGATAACATTCTTTCTAATAATTGTCATTCATACGAAAAGAGGCAAAAGCAAAACCCGAGACGTCGTAAATCTAAAAAACTGGAAAAGATAAAAGAATCTCGATGCTTGCCGGTGTCCGGTAAATATTTGGCGCCTCTATGATTGCCTGGACACCGTTTCAACCAGTTTTTCGATTCTCTCCGCAAGCTCTGGAGATAGCTTCTTCATAGACGGTTTTTTACCCTTCACCGGTCGAAAATCGAAACCAAATGCATCCGAAACCTCCTCGGAGCTCCACCCGGCTTTCTGGAGTGAATCCGAAAACCACCCGGCTTTCTGGAGTGAATCCGAAAACCGGTTCGCTTTCAAGAGCAAAGCATCCAAGACAGCTTGATTATCCAAACAAACCATCTCGCCTTCCAAGAACCCTGATGCCGACACGTGTACAATCTCATCAACGTCCGCTTCAGCCCACCCGCCTTCTCTCAAGACCGACCCGACCTGTTCAATGTACTGTGTGACCCATTTCGGTATTCCTAATCTGGGCATGTCAAAATACCGGTCCGGCGATGACGATGAAGAAGACGATGAATTCGAATTCCTGCGGCGCCGATCTACGGCGGCGTCGCTCCAGAACTCAACCCATCTTGGGGTTCGTCCACCGGTGACTGCATCTAAACTTCTCCGCAAGAAATTCGATGAGGTGCCTGCTGATTTTTCACTCACGGAGCGTTGTTTAGACAGAGAAAAAGGGTCGGAGCTCTGAAACAAGGAAGATTCTCGATCGAAGAAGTCTGATAAATCATACCCACAACAGAAAATTAGATTCTCATCCACGAAGAATATTGGGTTTCCGGCTAAAGTAGGATTACAAGGAATGTAGCAACGGTTAAAAATGGGGATCAAAAGCGGAGCTTTCTTTAGAGCATTTCTTGCTATTTTGAGAGCCTTTTCCGGGTCGGTAGGTCTCGGACCCCAAGACTTAGACCACAGAGCGTTGCGGGCTATGTGGAAAGATATGGCGGCCATTGGGAGGTCGAGGGAGGCTCTGAGTTGAAGCCGAGCGGAGCCAGAGGAACGCCAGTCTGGGAAGCCGGGTCCGACGGGTAACCCGGCGGAGAGGATGGCTTTGAGGTCTGGAGGAAAAGCGAATCCGAACTCGGCTTCTGCTCTGGCGAATTCCGGTTCGGATAAGCCGGCTTGCACTTGGGTACCAGAGTTTTTGAGGTGGTTGATAACTTTATCAGCGAGAGAAGTGAAGGAGATGAGGCTGTTACGGGCGGGTTGTGGCGTGGAGGGTGTTGAGGCGGCGGCTCGGGCAGATAGACGCCGTAGTCCGGCTAAGTGAGCCGGATTGAGCCCGGCCATTCTCCGATCTACGTCAACCATTATTGTTAAGGATTGGGGTGATAGAGAGATTTGCCGGAGAAAAAATGGCTCTTGTGTTTGTTGTTATGCGGTTTTTCTTTATGGAGAGAGAAGATAGGTAGAGATCAACCAGCGGTGGGGCGTAAGAAAACTAACGTTGAAATGGAGGATTTGGGTTTGTAAACAAAACTGTGCTACGTACTTATAGATGGTGGTGGAGAGTGGGCCCACATGGAGATTTTGACAGTCGACTATTTTCCTTATAGAATAATCTTCCAACTGCTAAATCTATTAGGACCCGACTAACACCTAAAACATTTCTTTTTTTTTCCTTTTTTTTTTATATATATATTTGATTTGTACTTAAAATAGTAGTTATAGCTTTATTCACGAATGGTTTGTGGGATAAATTTTTTAATTATATATTAAAATTCGAAAAATGTTGGGTAATTAACGATCTTAACTATACACGATATCTATACATTTATAAATGATTTGCATCATACAATTATCAATAATTTGTTAAATGTGTTTGGACTAGTTAAAATTCATTGGTAAGGCTATAGATTTTCCTTCTTTTTTTTATCTTTCTATTTTCTTTGGACACCTCCATCTTAGATTCGAAGAGGGTCTTTTTTATTTTGGAGAAATCCTCTCCTAAATTTTTCTTCTAGTATTTTAATAAATTTTTTTTGTGGAATTTATTTTTTTCTTTTGTGAAATATATTTTCTCTATTATATGACTGATTTCTTTCTATTTGTGAAAGAGAATTTCATTATCGTCTCGAGTTTGTTTTCTTCAATTGGGAGTTTTTTTTTTTTTTTGAATTTTTTCTCAATACGTGAATGGTTAAAAATAAATTATTTAGATTTAAATGTGACGTTATCATAACGGTCGATTATTCCTTTACTTGTATTAAAGAATTACTCTAATATGCATATTCTGTTAATACTTTTGAATTATGACTATTTTTCAATAGTATACCTGATGTCCACTAGTTGTTGTTATAGTTGACTCTTTTATTAATTATCTATTATTATTTTTGAAAAGATTATTATTTTAATTTTTTATATTGTAACTTTTTTTATCTTTTGTAATAATTTATAATTTTAATATATTTTATTTGATTAATTAAACTGTTTCATAAAATAAAATAAAAAGTTATGGGAGAGTCAATTAAGATTGGTCACATATCAGAATACAAGCAAGTAGCTGTGTGAAAGCCGTCAATTATGATGAGCCCTATGCTATTGGTGGTCCCAATTTTGACGATATGTTTTCAAAATTAAGGACGCAAGTGATTCCTCATATGTTTTTATTATAGCAAGTGATAATGGATTATTAGAAGTAGCTAATCGATGGATTGGAGCTAAGGAAATTTTGTAATTTATTGCGAAACTGTCGGACAAAATTATAAAATTTTAATTTTCAATAATTTTATATGTATATATATATAAAAGCATAGGCGAGAAACACCAAGTTATCCACCCTTTTTTGGTAACATCTAAATGTTTATGAAAGTTCTTGTTACTAGAATTTTTACTGATAGGCAAAAATATTTTTCTAAAGTCTGCCGTTAAAAGTTCTAGCGACAAGTGTTAAAAAAATAAATTGACTTATCGCTAAAAACTCTAGTTTTGGTATACTCATAATAAATATTTATTGTGAACGTCTTACATATATATATATATATATATATATATATATATATATATATATATATATATATATATATATATATATATCTCAAAACCATAGATTAATATGTCGATGGATTTCAATTTTAAGTCATAACAATCAAAAAAGTTTGTATATCCGGAATTTAAATGTAAAGTTGAAGACTTGCAATCAAAAGAGTGGGAGAAGGGGGGTTGTTTTTTATTAGATTTTTAATCTCATACAGAAAAAGTACACGAGTCCTATTTTTAAAATTATTTATTATTATTCTTATTATTACATTGTTAATAGACAGTTAACACAAATTTATGAATACACACAAAAAATCTTTAATTTTATTTATAAATCTTTTGATTTCTAGTTGTCAACGTTGAGCACGGCAATAGGCCTTAATTACTTAATTAAATTAGTTAAGGTACGTTGGTTAGGACTTATAACGGTTACTTTTCTTTCACGTGAAAAGTCTGACAATCGATACCTACTAAATATTTAAGTTATATATATATAACCTTCAATTTTATATCTGATTTTTTATTTATTTATACCAAGCAGAAGGTTTGTTTATGGAAGATTGATAAATTGACTTTGATCCATAAGGACTAGCTAGCTGCAGCATGCATGTGGTGAAGTTAACCTTGAAGTTTGTTTTATGATTCTTGAATAATTAATAAGGGGTGCATGATGGATACTTAATCATTTGGTCCATCGTAAGACGCGCGCAATAGGTCTTAGTCAACGGCTCTAATTGTTACCTAATTTTTTATTTTTTTTGTCGTAAAATGTCAATAATCATAAATTGCAAACCAGACCATATATAACATATATATATATATATATAGCAAGTAGCAACATCTTTGATTAATTGTATCCCAGTAGGTTGAACAATAGTCGGTCTACATATGAGACGGGGAGGCTGGACTTTGAGGTTTGCAGGGCCACATGGATACAGGAATTAACTTGAGATAACAAAATACCCGAATTTCAACACCCTAGCCTATATGGAGAGAGATTAAACTTGACTATAGGACTTTCAATTGTAAATTATTAAGTCGACAAATTAAGTAGTGAAGAGAGAAGGGAGATATGAAATAAAATAAGATTACTGCCATGGTAAAACTTTCCCTTATAATTCGACTTTATAATATGGCTAGATAGGTATAAAGAGCACAATATGGCCCAAATAATACTAACTTTAAGTATTATTAGAAGATGCAAACAAGTGGTTAGAAAAAAAAACACTAATAATATATGGTTTCAATTTTTGAAACAAAAGGGGACATGCGCCTTTTATTTCTGAATTTTTTTTATCCAAAATACTTGAATAATGTTAGAATATATTCTAGATATAATCATAAAAATGAATACTTTAAATTAGCTTGGTACATCTTGATTATTTGTGTAATGTCCAATTTAGTTACTTTATATCTATAGAAAGACAAATATCTCTTGTAATAAACGAAATATATATCATTCAATATGATAAAAAGAAAAGGTTCATAACAATTACACATATCACATGTGTCATCAATACACATCCTTAGTAATTAACCATGCAATATTGTATGTCAATAAGTGACAAGTGAAGGGGGGAATATGCATGTGGAGATTAGATTTGTGGGACTAAAGAGTGAATGGAGCAGGCAGAAATGTCACCACTGGCTATGCTAATCTGAAACCAATGGGGGGCAAACTCCATGCAATGCAAAGGGATTAGATATATAGATAGATATAGTTATTAATACCTTGTCCATATATATATGCATGCATGTTTGGATCTAGTTCTAGTAGGCAATTAAGGTGGGGTGCCAATGCCATGCATGTTGTAATATGGAACAACCAAAATCAGCCTCCCTCGTGAAAATGTAGTGGCCACCACTGCTCCCTTGTCGATCCTCTCCTCCATTGGACTATACACATTTGTTTCATATATGTTCCCCTTTAACTCTCTGATTAGTCAATTGATCCATTACTCCTTTGCCTTTAATAGAATTAATGAAACCTTGTGCATCGAAACACAGTAATAATATCTTAGGAGGTAGAAAGATGCATGCACGCATGACCACTAATGCATTAATCATGCATATGATACGTAGGTTTCAGTAGTTAATATCAAGATTTTTAGATCCGGATCGAACATTGAACTGAAAAAGATACTGGGTAGATGGGTCACTGATTCAATTAGTGGTTAAACCGTTATTAACCGAGTGACGTCATAAATACATAAAAATATATATTATTAATAATTAATAAAATTTTAAAACATATAATTTTTTGTTAGTTAAAATATAGTGAAATTATGTTACAATATTATTAAAAATATTTAATTTAAAAATATATATTTTTGTAAAAAAAAAATATTAAAAAATATTTTAAAATCGGTTCATTGGGTTAATTCTATCGGTTTTACCACTTGAATTGTCGGTCCAACTGATGGTCAACCGAATTTTAACCGAATCACATCAAAATTAATTTTCTGAATCAAATTGGATCGAAATATCAACCAATTTTAATTTTTGCCGGTCCAGTCCCATGTTTAAAACCATGGTTAATATAGGTTTGGTGCAACCAAATTGATGGGACACACCTAGCTAGCTAGCTCTTGGAAAATTTCAATAAAGTATCTTTCAACTTTGCTTGTAATTTGCATCTAGTACATTTTTTTGGAACAATGTTCCATATACGTTTTAGTCCATAAAACAAATTCACGGACGGTTTCACTTCATAACTAACTCGATTTGATAAAAATGAAATCGCGACAATGGTCTAATTTTTTTAATTGTTTTGGATTTTCATTTATCTATATAATGGAATATAGGTTCAAACAATGAGGTTAAGAATAAAAATAGAAAGCTCACTAACATGGCGACATTCTTCATTAATTTTGTTAAAGGAGTGACAACTTTAATTTGAGAAACTTCCGTCTATATATATCCTCTTTTAAATTCAAACTTATGTTGAAAAGAAATTTCTTTTCTTTTCATTCTCTCTTTTCTCCAAAATTAAAACTCACAAACAGACCTTTAAGTACATTGACATCACCATAATGTGTGTTGTGTAAGAGAGAGAGAGTAGTAACGAATTTGTTGGACCGACTAATATATATATATATATATATATATATATCTCGATGTTATGGTGCGGTGATTAACAAATCTAGCATTAATTTTAATGGTCAGAATTAATTTTGATTAAGATGAGAATAAAGTATTGAAGTGATTATAAGATGGGAAGGGACGCTAACAAAGAAAAGAATCCATGCATGTTGTAGGGTGGACCATAACACACTTTGCCATCTTAATTTATACAGCAAAAATATGCAAATAATCATAAGTTTAAATGAAATTAGCCAGAGAGAGATTCACGTCCCATGTGATTCATAATCCTTCTTATAATTAAAAAAATGGAAGGAGGCGTGGTCGGCTACTCTATATAGATTATAGCTAGGACCGGAATAATAGGTCTTTAAAGCCTAACACAGGTGGTTAGAGATGAAATGGATTGCGATTCTTTATTTTATTGTTTAACTTTGATAAGTCTAAGGTGCATACTTTAATACCATTATAGTTAGAAGGAGCTTCAAAAAATAAATGATTTTGAAAAGTATTAGTTTAGAATAACTAGCTAGGGAGACCGAACAGTAGGCTAATTATATTATAATGCAAGCTTTCTGATTAGGGAATATTAGTGTATATCCATTGGTTAATGTATATCCATATACTATGCGGAACGTAACCCTCCATATATACGTACGGCTCACTTGCTAGTGCCGATATCTTTCAGCAAATTAATCATGCGCGCATGTCTTAATTAGATTAAAGCTAATGTCTCATAATGGTGACATTGATACATGACATTCAAAAGAAAACAGTAGAATTAGATATATAGTTGTGTCATTGTTTGGTCGCTCTTGACCATAATTCGGATCTCTCCAGCAGTTAAAAGGAATAAATCATTTTCTTGAGTCAGCATGAGTGGTCGTCAATCATAATTTGGAGCTTTGGATATAATTAACTTGCAGTAAAGATTTAACTTTGGACTGTTTTTTCTTCTAAATCCAAAAAATGTGCATACACCTTTTAATCGAAGGCCCTATAGTACGTACTCTTTTCCGAGCAATGTAATCGAAGTGAAGATTCTACCTTAAAATTAAGCTCATGATGATCTAGCACTCAGGTATTAGTCTCTAATCAGCCGATTTTTTTAAATTCGCACAAACGTCCGCACGAGATGATGACGGAGTGTCGTCGCGGGCAATGACGAAGTTAGAATAAGTATTCAACGGGATAAAAAATTATTATGAGGTTATAAATAATTTAACGGGGATTCGGGGGCACCAATTTTTTTTAATAATTATATACTTTCAAATTGCATATATAAAGCATATATTTGATTACACTAATAATATAATAATTGTTAACTCTATATATATATTTATATACATGTATATATACAAACTATTGACCCTTAATAGATTTTTTTAAAGATAAATTGTTTATAAATAATTAATTTCGACAAAAATAATATAAAATAAATTATTAATTAGTTTAAGAAGATTATATAAATATACATATATAAAGGAGATAGAAATGATATGAGTTTAAGACTTAAATGACAAAGTGATAAACTTTCGATTTGACCCTTATATTAAAAAAAATTTAAAAATTCAGCGGGGTAAATTTATATATAACTTTTAAAAAAATTAAATTTTCCTATATATTATAAAACAAAACAAAAAAAAAATCAGTGGGGTTAATTGACAAAACTCACTATGTAGTTTCGTCACTGATCGCAGGACGCCTCCGCACAGATAGTCACTACAAATTCAGAGATAGAAAATCAAAAGTGTATGGATTCTCTTTGTGTAAAAATTGTCTCTAAAAAACTCCCTTACTCTCTATAGTCACCTTATAAATCCTTTTTTTATTGTCCCATCGCTTGAAAAAGGAGTCGCTCGGTAGGCGGCTGTGTGCTCAAGGGACAGTCATATGGGCCTTTCTGTGACGCCCCCAAATCTGGGCTCATACAGCCCAAACTTGAGCCGTCAAAAGACTACAACAAAATTATTACAAGATAGAATAACGTTCAACAATACAGTGTATAATAATACACAACTAAGTCTTCACAATTATTGTCACACTATATACAACATGTGAAGACTACAATAGCTATCACTCGGACCGTCACTCCATTCCCCTGCTAGGCCCGGCTACTCTCTCATTTTCTGAAAAACAATGGAACAAAAGAAAGGGTGAGCTCAAATAGCCCAGTAAAGAATATCATGACTAAGATAATGACAAGTAAATTATCGTTAGCCTTCAACAGTTGAGTTCTTGATAGAATACAATAGGCTACAAGGTTTGTATAAAAAACTGCAGTTAAATTCTTAAACAATGTTCAGATCAATAATAGCAGCGGAATGAACAATCTATTAGAAGAATAATGCAGACTATAGTGTCCACTCGCTTCTCTTTTTAGTAAAAATATCATCAACTTTTATCATTTGAAATACCATTAGTCAAGATAATACAAATTCACAGTTCCTGATCATAATCATGCAGATCAACAGTTCATCTTTGCACTACGGGCCAAAGACATTCAATATAACACCAACGGTCATGATTATACCAGATTCAGCCTTTGGTCATAATCATACCAAACAACAGTTCATCTTTGCACTACGGGCCAAAGAGAACATTCACTACGTGCCATAAAAGACACCGAACAGATGTATCGCCTTTAACCTATTATATCGCCTTTAACCTATCATCTGTTCAACAATTATATCGCATCTGTGCCCCCGGCCACAGATATTCACAACAACTTGAATTTGGATTATTAGAATGATATAAATGATGAACAGAAGAAATAGGATAAACAATAAGTATCAGAAGTTTACTTTGTACAGATTCAAATAATGTCCAAATTGTCAACATGATATGGAGTGAAATTTAAAAATGATATTCAAGATCCACAGTTCATAATAATGGTTACAGTTCAATAGAAAGGTTCACGTAAATAGGATGGTTCAATTGAAATGATGAAGTGCAACTATTATGGAATATATAATATTTTCAGGAATTATAGAAGCAATAGTTCCATAATAAGTTTCGATTTAGGTGTATGAAAGAAAATAATATCCCTTACCGTAGCAGGTTTGATTAACAAAAGGTGAAAGAAATTAATATCTCTTACCATAGTAAGTTTGAATAATGGAAGATGAAAAAGATGGTATCCCTTATGAGTATAAAGAAAAATAATATCACTTACGAATATGAAAGAAAATGATATTATAAACGAATATGCAATAAAAGTGTCATGTGATAATTCGTGTAAACAAATTATTTCCACAAGAGACAAATAAGAAATGAATACAAAGAGTAATTCACCAAACATGCGGTAATCCGCGTAGTCAAGTTATTCTCAGAGATTAATAAGGAATGAATACGAAAGGTTATTCACCAACAGGCGATAATCCGCACCGTAAGGTTATTCCCACAATTTAATAAAAATTGAATACGAAGAGTCATTCACCAAACAGGCAATAATCCGCACCGTAAGGTTATTCTCAGAGATTAATAAGGAATGAATACAAAAGGTTATTCACCAACAGGCGGTAATCCGCGCCGTAAGGTTATTCCCATAAATTAATACATGGAAATAAATGGCATATCTTATGAGTAAGAAAGAAACGATATTATTTTCGAGAATCAAATAATGATAATCCTTTACCTTAACACGTGACTGGATATTGATTTAAATGAGGTTGATTAACTTGAACAGTACACGTACACTTATAAATCTTCACAAATACTCAAAATGACTTAAACACACTTAGAGAAAACTTTCACAAGAAGTATTTAGAGAGAGAAAGAAAGAACAAGTAAGGAAGTTTATGAAAAATCCTTAAGTTAAGGCCTCTATTTATAGCCAAAAATCTTATCATAACCAAGATTTCCTATTTTAATCCAAACTGTTCATTTCAAGATAATGTTTAATCCATACCATTCATTTCATCTTTTAAGATAAATCATTCATTTAAATATCATCTTTTAATTTACATCATCCATTTTAAATTCTATATTATCTTTAATCTATACCATTCATTTCATCTTTTAAGATTTCATTAATCTAAACCATTCATTTTAAATTCTATATTATCTTTAATCTATATCATTCATTTTATATCATCTAACTTTATATTATAAACAAATAACTTTATCAATTCAATTATTCAACAATAATTCACACTTTTCATTATTATGACTAATTGTTATAAATACAGTGTAGTTGGCTTTCTGAGTTAGATATCAAGTCAATTAATTAATGAAATACAACTGTTTAAATAACACCATAATAGAGATAACAATAATGCAGAAAGTATGCAAAAGAAATATTACGTTACTATGTCATGACAATTATTGATTCAATAATGTGAATTACTGTGCATATGCTACTGTGACAATTATCAATTTAATAACATAAATTATTGTGTATGTGACAATAAAGTCAAATATTGTACGATAACCACTTTATCAGTTTAATAATACGAAACACTGTGCAATGTCGTGTGCTACTGTGTAATACCGTGTGCTACTATGCAATACCGTATGTTACTTGTAATACCGTATATTACTATTCTTTTACCATCGGATATTTTAACAATTAAAAGTAATAGTACCATTGACCATTTTAAAAATTGTTTATGTCATTTTCTATATCCGACAATTATTTTTTGTGGGATCCACCAATGATTGGTTCGTACGGCGCCGTCGTACGAATATTCCCCGACCAAAAGAATATTGTCCGACATAATATAATTTACACATAACATCCTTAACTTTTAACTTTATCAATTTAACCACTTACTGTTTCATGAAAATATATATGAAGAAAAAAAATATATTTTATATTTCATAAAATTCGGGGTCTTACACTTTCAACCAGAGATTGTCCCTTAGGTTTAGCCATGAATGGCCCATCATCTGACTTGTGCACAATGTTAGTAATCTTTCAAGCGACACTCAATAGTCTCGATCCATGTAATTTAGCACATACATTAGACTTTTATAATACCCAACGTGGTCCCTCGGATTTGATGTGCCATCAAAACATCCCAAGCCAATGACCCTAATGTTAGAGTCCACGGGTTCGTTTTCAATTATTTCTAAACAAGTAGATCCTCGACCCGCAACAATATTTTTATCCTTTTCCTCCTTTTCCAAATATTTGAACCTTTGGGCCCAGGTATCGGTCTGGTTTTGTTGTGGCTTAGACGTGGGTTCAGCCTTGGCCCTTGGCTCTGCTTGGTGATTAGAAGTACTGATGAACTCAATATGCCGCTTAATTATGGCGGGCTGCTGATCGTCTGTCCTTTGTAGTCATGTGAACACAGACCCTCTCCCCTCGGGTCGGCGCTCACTTCTTTCCGGGCATAAGGATGGGCTTCTTCTCATAAATCGATTCCTCGTTTCTACGTTGGGAGTTAGACCTCCGCCTGACTCGCCTGTTACAGGCTTCACTCCGGATAAAATGTGGTGACCGCCGATCACGAGGGGAACTGATTTATCATTGTTCTCACTCTAGGGCGATCAAAGAGGTAATCTCCTCCAACCTTCTCTCCGTTTCTTCGTGTTGCAATCGAAGGGCCTCTAGATCATATAAACGAGCCTATCGTCTGGCGTTTTCGATTTCACGACAAACCGTTTTGATGGCATCTACTTCCTAGGGTCCCTCTATAATTCGAGTTGTACTTTTGTTCAGACTCTTTCTTAAATCTGGCTGAGCTCAAGAATAAACGGGATGAACTGAGCGCACAGATCGCACAGAATGGCCAAACTGTTCATCATGTGACCCTCCATCATGTCGACTCAGGATAGGGGTGGTTAAAAATCGACCGTTACCGGAAAGGGACTTTCTTGATGGGTACTATTGTCAGCCAAGTGGAAAAAAGGTGGTGGAAGAACAACCTAAGTTTACAGTTATCCAAATCTAATATTTTTACACAAGACCCACTTTCTAGTGCCAATAATGATGACCTAGTCCTCGGGTACAACCTCCAACTAGCCGACTTCTCTAAACCTGCACAAACGTCAGCACAAGATGAAGACAAGGTGCCGTCATGAGATGTCTCCGACAAAAATAGTAAAAATTCAAAAATATGAAATCAAAAGTGTATGGGTTCTCTTTATATAAATTTATGGCTCTAAAAAGCTCCGTTACTCTCTAAAGTCACCTTATATAACCCTTTCTACTATTCCATCACTTAGAAAATGTGTCATTCGGTGGGCAGTTGTGTGCTCGAGGGACGATCATGTTAGCTCTTCGACCATAAGTTGTCCCTTAGGCCCAACCATGAATGTCCCATCACCCGACTTGTGCACCGTCCGCTGTGTGCTCGAGGGGTAGTCATGTGGGCCCCTCGATCAAAGGGTGTTCCCCCGCTTTGGGCCATGGTTCAAAGACTTCCAATCCCAGCCCAATCAATACGGGTTATGTCCTTCGCCCTTAGGCCCGAGCCTAAAGTAGATCTAGTTGGATTGGGCTTGTCCCAACATAAGGTAAATATTATATACTAAAAAAGCATCCATCCCTCGTGTCTATCTCCTTTGTAGATAGGTAGGTTTAAGTAGCTAAAAAGTGTGAATAAGAATGGAAGAACTAAAAGCGTGAATGGAAGAATAAAGGTAGAAAATGGGCATCTCTAATCTATCTAGAGGATGTGTGCGTGTGATCGGAATGGAATAAAGCAAAGTTTTAGACGCAATATATACTTTTTAGAAAGAAATTAAAGCCCACAAACAATGAATCCCGTGTGGTGAACAGGTTACAAAGGAGATGCAAAGTTAACCAAAGGCCGAAAAAAAAAGAAGGAAGTTGATAACTTCAGATCCATCAATATCATAAGCACCAACTTGTAGTATTTCATGATTTAAAAGTGCTTGAGAGTTGCTTATTTCCAAGTAAAGAAACTTTACTCTGGGATATATAGCTGCAATAGCAGTACGACATTATGAAGGAAAAATCATTTTTCGCAGTTCCAGAAGAAAACATGGCAACTAATGATGAATCTAGAATTAGGTCTTATTTTCATATCAACTTGCAATAAGACAAGTTCCATTATAATTGCTTCTTTGAAATTGCATCCCCTGCTCGTATGATTCTTCGTGCAAGTATTTTTGTTGTAATCGTTTGTCTCAAGTATCATAAAACTTTCTTGACTATCCAAAAAAGTATATTTAAGAAATGTGACGATTCTTCAACTTCCAAAGTGTTCCTAGGGTTTCTCCAAACACGCAGCATCCTTGGATAATTCTCACTACTAGTAGGAGTGTAGGGGACAAAATAACTTGCCTGATTGCCTTTAAGACTAGCAAAATCAGGCCGCGTGACTGCTTCAGCAGCAAATTGAAGACACAACACACTCAACAGCAACATCGAGTGCTTCATCAACAAATTGAAGACACACCACACTCAACAGCAACAAGAAAGGCCCAACCCTTCCTGGGGATTCTACTGGTTAAAACAGTTTACAATTTTTTTTATTTTTTTGGTACCAATAGTTTCCACCTTCCAGCTTCAAGTTTTATCGCTCGATATGCAGGGAGGTCTTTCCGGTCTGCACCTTCAATTGATCTACACACCCGCCATTAGCAAACTTAACCTCATAATTGACCTCTGGACAATCAAAGCTACTCATTGAATGAACTAGACAATCCGAGTTTAATCAACCCATTTAAAATCATAATTAGTTTAATCAACCGATTTAAAACCCTCGGGAGAAGCGAACCTCAGCATTCTACAACTTCATTGACAAACATCTTATCATTTCCAGTGCAAATTAATTTACTGGGCAATCACAATGTTTACTTTTCTCACCATCCGAACAAACAATCAAACTTGCTTGCTGACATGTTTATTGTACAGCCCTTCTGTAACACCTTCAGTTACCAAATGACAACTGAAGCACCATTAGGATGGCACACACCAAAGACCAACCACTGCATCCAACAAAGAATTCCACCGGCACCAAGAAAATGGATAGCTGCATACCCAATCTTCTCAAAATGCTATCAGTTTTCCTTCTAAATAAAAACTAAACATTCAGTTCAGCTAACAGGATATCCCATAAACTAATGTGCATGTTGTCAGCTGTCTCATCAACCCCACATTCTCACAATAAAAAATTCAAATTGAAATCAAGAAGTTCAAAACAAATGAAACATCATCTTAAAGGAGATAATATTACTGATTATTGGGCAATGCCACGCGTCATAAGAGTACATAATCAGTTAAATAGCAGTTAGTAGATCACAAAGCGTGTCCATCACCCACATTGTGCCATCTAAACCATTCCCTACAAAACCACCATGCATTTCAAATATAAGGGCATCAAAATAACTGCAGCCTTCTATTTCTTAGTAGGGCTAATATATTCCTCAATCTTCACGTAACAACTTCAATTCCAACCCCTGCTCAAATATCATTGTCAGTACCTAAAACGGCTTCTTACCCTGTAAACATCAGCTTTCCTCAGGTCTCCCCCCAATCCAGAAGGGTCACATTGATAACAAACGAAAACCTTGTGCTTACCGAGGTGAGCGGGAGTGTGAGACAGAATTGGAGTGTGATCGGGATCGTGAATGACGTCTTCGAGAACTCTTGTTTCTGCTTTGACTTCGGCTGTGCCGGTATCTTCTGCAATAAGCCAAAAAAATAAATTACCCAATACATCAGAAAAATATTTTCATTTACAAATTCAAGATGACACAGATGGGGGAAAGGGGATGTCTTACTATCTTATTTCACTATCAAAACATATCTAATAAAGTTTTAACATAAACCCAAAAATAATAGAAGTGACTAATGCTTACAGACAAAAGCATAGCTTCTATGTAACTCTACATTGGTATGGAAATCTCACCAACTCTTTTGAACTTATATATAAGAGAGAGATCTAGAGGGGGGGAAAGAATAAAATATGAGCATCAATGTTGGGTGAATACTGAATATACAACATATTAAAATATCAATTATTTCTGAATTTTTCATTTGGCCATCCACTTTCCCATCTTCAGCTATCCCATCAATAAAAGAGAATATAATTTTGTACATATGGTGTGAAAGGAAAGGTTCTCTCCACATAACACATGAACTCTTCATCCAGAATTTGGTAACAGATAATAGCACTAGTGAACTCTCAAACACTAGCCAAGTGACATATTATATGTAATACAATATGTAAATGTATTCCTACCAGTGAGACTGTATGACCAAAGGACAAGCCTCTACCTTGCAGGCTACATCCCTCATACACGTGCAATGTTTTACACCAATGATCATCTTAAATTTGGGGAGGAATCAACCTGTGATACATAGACTTGGCGCTTTGCCTCCTTATAGTTGAAGCATTGTTAACCAAAAATCACTGTAAATAAGATAAGCTTCATAGCTTCAACCACTCCAAAGGTCAAGGTTGAGAACAGAGTTACAACATACTCATATTGATCTAGCGAACTACATATTGGCACTCGCTTAAGTGCAGTCGGATTCTATGAGAATTCCTAACTACTGTAAGAGTCCATATAAAGCAACCCCTCTTTTAAACTATGTAGCATACCGCATTTTACACTTTCTATTTTCTTTTTCTTCTGTTTAAATTCTCAGTGCGCACAAAGACAGGAATTTATTAGCTACCTGTTTTTAATAATAGTCAATAAATTATAAAAACCTTAAATTGAATCATATTCCAATATAACCTTCATCTGAAATTAGACAATTGTAGTTGATATTATTTGCAGCCATATATCCACAATGAACAAAGCAATTTAAAATTACCTCGGAGGAGAGCGACTGTAACTTCTGCTCTGGCGCCTATATCGACTTAATCGGCTAGTTTCTGCAAGTTTCTCAAGCCTCTGTCGCTCTTGTTCTCGTTTCTTAGCCATTTCAACAGCAGTATCTTTCTTAACTATACAAGCAATTAGTTGGGCCACAATTAATGTCACAACTTAATAGCACAATTAAAAAACTAAATTATAATGAAAATAAAAAGGGGGTAAAAGATTGCTAATTAGTCAATTTTCTACATTACATACTCTGTTTGTTTAGTTGTTTGCTCATAATCCGTTTTAGCCGCTCTTGCGGTGTTTCCTTTTTCTCCCCCAGTTGTTTAGAGAGGCTCCCACTACTAGTAGCCTTACCTAACTTTGCCAGCGCCGAGGATGTGCTGCCGATGCATAAGAATATACAGTACTAAGCATGCTAAATCATGAAGGCCACGATAAAACTAAAGCATATAGGCCACAAAAATATCAGCTAGAAGCCCATAATATACCTTACTGGTGGTTTCAACAATTTGGCAGTCTTTTCCTTATCAAGTGATACACCTGATGCAGGATCAATGTGAAGGGCCTCAAGAATGTGACCAGATGATGGCCTGCAGAAAAACGGAAGCATTAGAGATACACGTTTCAACAGTTCTAGACAACTCGGATGCATTCATATAAAGTCCATTTCAGGCTGAAAATGTGCTTCAGAAAGGAAGTTTCCTTCTCTCTTCCTCTCCACAGTTATGCTGACAAACCCTAACCCTGATCTATTTTTAAACCACAAAAGTTTGCCTCAGGTAACAAAATGGATGATAAGCAGCAGCAGAGTAATGACTGTCCAATCTATCTTTGCAAGAATGAAAGGTCAAGTGCTCCGACCGATTTAAAGAGCCAGCTACAGATGGAGGAGATGGTGGTGGAGAATATCCCGCAATCTTTGGTTCGTCCCCCTCACTGGCGCCACCAAATTCAGTAATATACTCTATTTTAGGAGCCTTTGACTTGCTTCGAGGAACATCATCTGCATGAACTCCACGACCATGGCGCCTAGAATGTGATGGGGAGTATGACTGTGACCTTCATCTGCCAAAGCAAAAAATATTATCAATAATTCACCCGGGATGCTTTTACTAGAAAGAATGAGAAGTAACAAAATACAGTTTACCTTCTAGAACGAGAATAAGCTTCATAAGTTGGACTTCTTCTGGACTCCCTGCAAACAATGGGCATCATGAATCAAATAACAGTACCATCATAACTTAATACGAAGATCTGCCATTTAACATCAGAAGCTTTTAAAATATAGTTAACAACAATAGACACCAAATTCTAGAAGATCAGGCATTCACCGATAGGGGTCGTGATGAAGAACTCGAGTTCCAGTAACCCGTGCAGCTTCTCTTTCCCTCTCTCTTTCTATCTGAGAAGCCTTCCTTCTTTCTTTGCGACTCAGCTTCCTCTGCAAATGCAATATTATCCATAGTCAAATATTTCCAAGCTTTAAACTAAAAAATATAGTCGTAATAAACAGTTCTCTTGGCAGACATACAATTGCAGGATCTCCCTTGACTACTTCTTTTTGCCTCCTTTCTTCCTCTTTAGCCTTTTTATCCATGTATACAAGCCACCCATACCTCTTCACCCCAAACTCTCTTGCTATTAAATCCATTCCTTCATCATTGCTATCATCACTATTAAATTCCTCGTCATCTTCCTCATCTTCGT
Source organism: Hedera helix (assembly GCA_947179155.2). NCBI lineage: Eukaryota > Viridiplantae > Streptophyta > Magnoliopsida > Apiales > Araliaceae > Hedera > Hedera helix. The sequence continues at coordinate 42,116,425 of OX359270.1, read as the reverse complement.
CTTCATCTTCATCATTTTCATCATCATCTGAATAATGAGTTTCCTGTATTCCATTTCCATCATACGAGAATCCCACCTGAGAATAAGCTCCCTTGCTTGCTGATGGTGGTGGCTGAGCCGGATGAGATCTACCAGTTGAATAAAAAAATTGCAAAATATGGAATAAAAATAAAATTACAACAAAGTGGACATACTTAAACTCATCGTGTCATCATTTTGCGTTTTAAATCAAACTAGAATGTGGCAAGCGAGATAATTAGTCAAAAAAATTCAATCATACAACGCTGCAAATGATAAATTCTTTGCATATTGCTCTTACCATTCATTTTGCAGTTTACAGTTGCTTATTATGTTTGTGTATAGAAGCTATAACTAAAAACTAAAAATTTAGGTACTCAAGAAAGAATTGTATAATTAACTGGAAACAAAAGATACTAACCTGTCTAATCCAAATAATGCAATATGCTTTGCCTCCATCTCTTGATTAACATGTTGCAAGCCCTCCTCGTCAATAACTGTTAATAGGAAAATAAAACTAAAAATTAGTGTCTTCTTGTTACATAAATTAAATAGATATCTGTGTGGACGTTTTTGCAGACTGCTTTGTTATGACCATAATATAACTAAATAACATTTATATCACAAATGAACAGAACCTAATAGATGATCACAAAAGTAAAAAAGTACCGACATCCTCTACGTCGATGCTTAATTAAATCCCGATAACGCTCAAAATTAACAAACTCTTCAAGTTCTTCTTCTTCCTCTGTTTTCACTTGGACCCGAAACTGTCGAGAATCAGAATCTCTAATGAAATCAAGAATAGCCCGACCATCAAATCTGTCAAGAATAAAGTTATTCAGTAGAGCACTTGAACGCCTTTACAAGACAAGACAGACTACTTTTAAACTTCATTTCTACTAGAGGATGTACCTGTCAATCAAGATGTCCTGTTTCCCATTCCAAGGTATCCTGATATATAGAAGGGTAAATTAGTTCACTTGCTCTCTTGGAAATAGGTATTCAACTATGAAGCAAGCTTTAGATAAAAGGAAAAATATTCATAATTAAACCCGATACATATATGTACGAATGGAAAAATGTAGAACCTAGGACCTTGAGAATATTCCTTCTATACCACAGCAATTATACATATCAATCTTAAATTGCACTTGGTTTATAAAGTGCCAAGCTGCTATTGTAGGGGCCGACATTATGATACTTCAGGTTAAAAAGGTACTAATCTTATGTTTTACGAAATGATCGAAATGGTGAAGTGGGTTGAGTTAGTTAAATTGGGTTATTTTCCAAAAGTTTGCAGACGTACGTAAACTATACAAACAAGTAGGAAAGGTGTAGGTCAAGAAATAAATTTTAAAACCAGATTCATTACCTATATAAATAAATCAGTGAGTTGATAATGAAAAATGAAAAAAGGCTACCTTATGTCCATAAATCCTCTTCAAACAAGACCCATCTTCACTTTGGAATCTCTTATTCAGGAATTCATGGTGGAAATATGCATAGCAAACTAGAAAAAATTGGGGATTTTAATTGGAGATAGAGAAAAACAAATTAGAAAGGTAACCTACAGGCCTTGTTGATCCTGGGTAGCTTGGTAAAGGCCATAATCACGGTACATGCGGCAACGAGATCCGGCGACCTGGATGTATTGCTGCGGGTCCCCACGTCGTTTGGCCAGATACACGGCCCGTCTCTGAGCTCTCTTCCGAGCCGCGTCCATCATATCGTGGACCTTCCTCTCTGACCTCCTAGCTTCGTGCCACATCTTTTCTTGGATTCGTGTCTGTGAACTGACTGTGGTGAAAAAAAATCGAGTTTAAAAAATCATGCTGCTACCTTTCTTTTAGACGGTCATATAGTATGAAATTAATCTTATCATCATTTGTATAATAAGAAGGTCTTGCAATTGGGTCTTGCTCAAATATATTATAAATAATGTTAATTATGCGCTAAATTACTTTTCTTTTATATGGATTTTCTTGAGATGTGTCCTAAGAGAATATGTTAAGTGCAAAAATCGAGAGACAGGATCCATTAAATATTATTTATTTATGTATTTATACTGAATTCAATACATAAAAAATAATATATTAGTGGACTACATATATTGAATTCAGTTGATATATATAAACAAATAATATTTAGTGGGTCATATCTCTTAATTTTGGTACTTAACATGTGTCCTTAGGACACATATTAAAAGGACCCTTCTTTTATTTAATTGTAAAACTTGAACCTTGACTATATACATAGAGAGAGAGAGGTTGGGTTAAGTTGAGTTGAGTTGCTCAATGACTCACCAGTTGAGTTGCCCATTTTCTTCTTTGTCAAGTTCTACAGTCGCCGCCAAAATGGGCTTCACCTTTACTGAATGAGACTGGGCCGCTGAAGTCCTCATGAAACGACACCATGTATGTTAAGGGATAAGCCAGTAGAATCACTAAAATTCAAGTGAAGTGATTTATTTCTTTCCTATGATATGAGTACGACTATTATTATTATTATTAAGATGTTTTTTCTGGATAAGAAGGCCATGAGCAGAATGGATCCTTGAGCACTAATTCAATCACAATCACAAAATATAATCCTTTCAAAATTCATCAAATTACTTTTAAAGTTTCCACTTACTCTCTCTCCTAAACAATAATTTGGAACGGAGAGAATAATATATATACATTACTAGATCCAAACTTAATTGAGATGGGGTCTCAAGTCTCGACTACTAAAAAAATGATAAACTGACAGAAATTTGATCGAGTAAAACTCAAGAACCTAGAATAAGACTTCATATATATCAAGTCCCTTGACTGTGTTTGTTGTCTATTAACTAAATGAAGAACGTTCCATCCAAAATGATTATTGAAGACTTAATAGAGTATTATTAATTAATTTTTAGCACAAAGATTTCCGATGGTCTATCTATCAATAGCTATAAGGTTTGCAGAAAGAGATGAGCCAATTGCTTACTAAAAATAATTATTTCTCCCGGTTGATAATTATTAAAGCTACCAAATGCCAAACAGACTAATTATTATTTTTAATTTTGCAAGTAAGCTAGTGGTAATATTAACACCGTCTTCAATTCCCCCTTGCAAAATAGTACAAGTAATGATGAATTGATTCGATTCCCTGCTGATGTTTGAAGCAAAACACCAATTAATTCAGCTTAATTGTGTGGTGGAGGAGTATTAATTTGTTTGAATCATGATGATGATAATAAATATAATTACTACTACTAATTTTCTATTAGCAATTAATTAAGATGTTGCAATCACCGTGGCCACACCTGCACCAACTTTGCTGACCTAGTACGTACGTACGTACTACCTAGCTAGGCTTGATTTTTGTTTCCGTTTCCTTAATTTTCCCTTATTAGGTAGCTTATGTATTAACTTCATGCAACTGATGTTAATTACTTTTTCACATGTCGCTTTTACAGCATAGCGTCTGGTATAAGATTTCTTATGTTTATCTCATGTGAAAAATGTCAAATGTATGTTTTCATGAATGAATATATTTGAATTATTCACTATTATGACCATGTATCGCCTACTTATCATTTCTGTCTTTACTATGCGCTGTTGAGATTAAGAGGTTATTTGATTAGTATTTAATGGAGCTGAATGATTAATTCGGTCAGTTATTCAGTGCGTTTATTTTGAGCCGAATGGATTAGACTTTTAGATTAAATGATTAAGTTTAATTTTTTTGGCTGAATAAATAAGTCTCAACTGAATATAAAAATAAGAATAATATATATATATATATATATATATATATATATATATATATATATATATATATATATATATATATATATTAACTATTATATTAAGCAATATTAAATAAATTTACAACAATTTTAAATTTTTTCAGAGGAGTAAAATAGTAAAAATCTGTTATTTAGATGTTTCTGACATGTTAATTATCAAATAAATTTTTTCATTCAGTATTCAGAATTCTGTTTTATTCAATTCATTCAGATTACTTAAATATTCATAATTATTTCATTCAATTTTTATCAAATATCTCCTAAAATTTATGAAATCTTTTAATTCATTGATTCAATATATATATATATCATAGAATTCTTTCACTAAATTTCAGCAGTTCTTTCGCTTTTGGGATAAATATTTTCGTTTATGCCTCATAAAAAGAGCTAACAAGTTGACGGACCAGTACTTGATGGTATTAACATTGAACATTAAAAGAGAAAGATTCCTCTATTTATTATGGACCTGATGACCTTGGGCCTAACATCACTAATTGGCATACATTCTCTGCACACCGCACCAAATGACTTTGGAGTTTGGACCACTATATACCAGTAATATAAGGATAACAAGGGAGGACGGAAATGGGGTTAGTCCTGTCATACACCTGTACTCATTTTATCTAATCCTTGGTCAAATTCTACTTGATAGCCGGCTACAAAAGAAAAGAAAAAATAAAAATCTCATTTGACTTTAAAATGAAAATTTTAGTCATTTCCTTTGTTTTTTCTAGTTGGTAATATATTGTCCAACTTCCGACTTTTCTTCCAGTTGTTTCTTTCCAAAATAAAACTTAAGAATACACCAGTAAGATTTCATTGCGTCAAAGTAACGCATTGATCATCCAAAAATAGAAAATTTAGAAATCCCTTTGATATTAATTACACAACTGAAAATAAATTTAGAAAATTTGAGCTTAATTTGTCTTAATTATCATGTACGTCGTTACCCTCTTCTCCTCTTCTATTGAAAATTATTGTTCAAATTTGGTACACAAGATAGTCGAACTGAACACTATGCAATAAAGATGTGTTGATAATATTGCAATTGCCAATATCATTATTATGCTACCATAATTAAATAATAATTTATTATTTTAGAGATAAATATGAAACAAAAAAAGTATTCTCAAAATCTCAGCGGCTGGTGCAGTGGCTCAAATGACGTCTCGGGATGAATTGTAGATTCAGACATCTTTGGATCGAATCCTACTTGTAACAATTGTTATGGCAGAAATACTAATAGAATCGTGGATCTTAGAATGATTGGTCCGGATTAAGAAAATTAGTCTGACTGCGATTGAAAAACTCTACATTATCAAAAAAAAAAAAAACATCCTCAAAATATAATTGAATAAGTTCTACTTGACATTCTTAAAAAAAATAAAAATTACTATTATATGATCGATGAGCTGTTTTGATGAAATAATAACCGGTATGCTAATGTTAGAACTTTAGTGGTTACTAGCAAGTTGCAAATGTATATAGTTGTGAGATATATACAAAATATAGATATAGGATGATTGGAGTACCACTACATTTTTATTTTTATAGTGGTTAAAGGAGTAGCAAGCACAACATGATTTCATTATCCGAGTATAATCTTCCCCCTCTTCCTCTTTGTTAACTCTAGTTTATTTTTTATTTTTTTCCTATTCACTCACAAGAAAAACAGAGAAAAAAAACTGTTGGGCCTTTGACCGGTGTACTGACCATATCCCTATAAACCTGACATTTCTTATCTCTAGTTGAACCACTAACAATACTGGGGAATACTAAGTATGGTTTACTATATATGCTTGACAGTTTGTTATTCTTATTTTATTTTATTTTTTACATTTATCAAAATTAAAAAAAGAAAAGAAAAAAAAAGAGGATTAGATGACTTCAGAGGCCCCCAAATTTTAAATTTTACAATCAATTTAGAGAAAATGAAATTTTATTTATTTTTTTCCTAGAAGTAGTGTTGAGAAAATCTAAATTTGATGAATTGTCTATTTCTTCTTTTCTGCAACTTTTTAAAGGAAAGAACAATTATATTGGTATCTGCATAAGGGAGATATAGCTATTTAATTAATAATATTCCACCAAAGTGTACTTGTTATGAGAACTACAGATACCTTTCTAATTGAATAAACAGACAAAGAAAACATTAATTGTCAATACTGTTTATATTTTTCAAAGTTGCCAGCCATTTTCACACTTGATTGTTGAATGAATTATTGTATTGCATTAAAAATTAGGAGTAAGGGTGACAAAGTGGCGTATAACTTTTGACTACTTTTTCGCACTGTTATTAAATTTAAATTGGACCGACGGTTCAATCGGTTAAAATTATAATCGACACTTTAATTTAATTTAATTAAAAAAATTAATTTTTAAATGAACTTATCAAAATCTACATTAAATCAATTGATCACTGGTGGGAATATCTTACCAATATATACTTATTTAAAACTATATCTTGATGTAAAATGTTAATTTATTAGTTATACGGTTTATTAGAGCATATATATGTACTCTATATTTATATTTATATTCTGACGTGAGATTTTACTATGGTAGAGAGACTTATCTCTCAATATCCTCTAGCCTCTCCGAAAAGAATCAACCACTTGCTTAAAGAGTAAGTATATAACTCATTGACCCTAATTCATCATGTCTCTCCTTAATGACGAGTTTACACTCTTCAATATCTCTTATCTTGAGAGAACCAAGAGCCTCTGCGAGAAAAATATATGTCATCAATCTTTTCCTTATATTTCGATGAGGAACTTTATTATCGCACGGCACTTGAACACAATTTTGATTAATTTCCAACCCATTTAAGAATTAAATTGGATGTTTTAGTGATTTTGGATTTTTCTGACCATCATGATTTAACTACTTCCTCGTTTATCATAACATATATTGTTTTTATCTAGAAGTTTTGAAAACATGGAAACTTCCCAAATTCTGTAAGCTTGCATGGAAAAAGTAGCATGGCTTGGTTTTTCAATTCATCCTTTGATGTCCCTTGTGCATGCATTGCATTGCATGGGGGCCGACCTCAATTGAGACCAGACTGCGCCGAAAGTAACGTAGCAGACGATTTATGAATATTCGTTCTTGATCGATGTATTCTTTTGGAAACTTCATTCCTCAATACATATATCCCGCCAAATTAGCAAAGAAATCAGAAATGTGTCCACTATACTACTATTACTAGTCTTAGTAGGACTATATCACTGCACGTGTGAGGAGGCAGTGGCGTGTGTAACTTAAATCTATCAGTCTCACTTTTATGAGTACCCCTATTCAATTTGCTGCAGCTAAATCTTTAGGAAGGAAATTAAGAATCATTTTCTCTCTCACACACACAAAATTCCATATACATTCTTCTTTTATCCTTTTTCAAATCAGATAAAAAAAATTATTTTTAAATTACAAAATGATATTAAGTTAATTCTTAACATGTTATTATTTTTATTTTTGATTGATTAAGTATTAATGTATTATCATGTCACCAAAAAAAATAAAAAATATATATATACAGGATTCATTTGTTTGATAAGAAATAGTTTTATCAAAGTGAAAATTAGTTTATTAGAAGCTTCCCATTCACATACATACATATTGTTAGCGCATGAATAATTGGGCCCGATTCGGATGATTTTGGTAAGTCCCGTTACAATATATTTTGACGATTTGATATTTTAGAATCATAGAAGTTCAAGTTAACTTATTATTCTTTGAACTATTCGATTTTTATTTTTTATGGAGTAAAATTATTATCCAATTATGAAAATTTCAGTTGTATGAAAACTCTTGACCAAAAATCCTATTTTTAATTGGTTTTGAGCAAGTTATGACAAGATGGTATGAATAACTATAAATATAATCTTATATTGAGTTAAAGGTACACACAATTAATTATTCTTATACACTAGAACAATTTAATATCTTTATTATTGACTTATTTGGCCTATGTTGATTCTCTCACCGGAATCATCCCCGACAATCTAAAGCATCAAATTGTTGGTACATTATTGTTTATTCTCTGTGCAAGTTAACTTGATATTTGATAATTTGAAAAATGAATAAATTTTTTGCATTAACACACACATGTTATATACATGAATAGATATATAGAAAGGGATAGAGGAAGATAATTTTTTTGTTTTTTAAGTCAAATTAGACGGTGAAAAAAATTCAAAATTCCTGCAAATTAACCATGATTAAAAAATAATTAGCCCGCACGAAGGGATTGAAAGAAGGCTGCTTGCAAAGTTTTAGTAATTAATTAATTAGGCATTACCAGTAGTCTTTTTAAGGCTTGTGTAAACCGGGGTGGGTTTCAGTCCAACATTTATCCAGCCGTGCGTCCTACCAAACAAACACGTTGTTTTGATTTGATTTAGCTTATTTTACAATTTAAATATTACTATAAGAAACTTCTATCACATTTTGTTTTTAAATGATTATCTCTAGAAACTACACAATTAATTTTAAATAAATATTTATTGACGAAATGTTTATATAATCGTATAAACACTATTCTAGTATAAATATGACACGTGTGTTTGAAGCTTCTCCCATCATGGATAGTCGACCCCTTTAATTTGATTATTAGTGTTTTAATTCATCGTTTGACATTAACCTTATTAAAGTTTTAATTAATTAATTAATTACTATATATACGTTGCTTTTGAAGAATCAGTCACATTGGATTGGTTCCTAGCTAGCTCGCGTAAACTTAATCAACTTAGGAATTGTTTATTTACGTTTGAATGTGTTTAAATTTAACTGAATAAATTATTTGTTTTGTAATTTTTAAACTCTGAATGTGTTTAAATGACTCAGTTAAAAAATTATGGCTAAATTAATAAAAAATAATACTGAATGATATTTTTAGTTATATTTTTTCATTGACAATTAAAAATTACTTTTAATATCCTTTTTTTTATTATTATAAATATATTTTGTTATGTACAAATTGCTTTTGATTTTTTTTAACAAATTAGTAACCAATTTAATGAATGTTGTTATAATATTTTTTATTTTATTTTATAGACCGATAAAATGTCATTAATATTTTTAGCTTTTTATTCTTAAAATTATATTATTAATAGTATACTCCATTAAAGATTGTTCAAAAGTTTATTTGTTTGTTTGAGTCATAATTGAATTCTATATATGTGTTTTATTATTTATTTAAATACATGCATACGTGTGTCAATTCCTTATTTGTTTTATTCTTTATTTAAATACATATTTATTATTTATTTAAATGCATATATATGTATAAAAAATCATTCTACTACTATGATTTGTTTATTATCTGTTATATCACTATGAGAGATAAAAATTTATTACTAATTTTTTAATATAATAAAAGTAAAAATACTCATAAACAGAAGAAAAAATTTGATATAAAATATTTTAAAGTATAAACATGAACAAATAAACTAAATAATTTAAAATACTATATCCACCTCCATATTTAAAAAATAAATTTTATTTTTCTTATACATATTTTGAGTTTAAATGAAATATATTATTATTCATTTATTTCAAATAAATTAATTAACAAACAATTTTTTTCAATTAATATTCAATTTCAATCATATTTTTATTTTCTTCAATTCATTCAAAAAAAATTCATTAAATTTTTTCAAATAACCCCTTGCAATAAACTATTTAGTACATGATACCACTACCATATGTGGTTTCCATACTCGCTTAAATTTAGTGGGCTTTGAAATAAGTACAGAACACATTACCATCTAGAAAGAATGTCATTAGTACTGATTTCATAAAATGAAGGAAATTATTTTAGAACTCCAAATGTTAATTAATGAAACTATTATAACATTGCCATATAATATACAACAAGAGTACATATATACGGGCACATGTATGTATTTAATTTATTTTTGTGTAGACGGTAGACGTGTATGCGCAAGTTTTTTTTTTTTTTTTTTTTTGTGAGTGTGTTGCTTAAATAGAATTATGCTCAAGTGTTCTTTTTTTTTTTTCTTTTTTTTTGTGTGTGTTGCTTAAATAGAATTGTATTTCAAAATATGAGATTAATAATAATTTTTAAATTTAATTTGTGATATTTTAAATTTCAAATTTTTTATAATTCGTCTAACTTATAGAATAATAAATTTTATAAGTATTTTCTCTATTTTATAAAAGAGTCTTATTTGTCAATAAATTTTATTTTATAAAAAGAATTTAATTTTTAATGATAATAGCATAAAATGACATTAAAAAAATATCCCTGATATTCGTAAATTTTATATATGAAATTTTTTGTGGAACAGAGGGAATAATAAAATTTTCATGTGATCTATTTTTATATTTATATTGTTTAAAATTAAACAAATAATATTTTAAAAAATCAAAATTAATTATATAACGGACGAATATAAAAGAAGTCAAGCTCAAGCATATGAATTTATTATGCTGTTAACAGTGTCCATGAATAAGTCCAAGAAGCGAGGATGACGCATAAACATAATAGTAATAAATAGTAGAAAATGGTAGGCGTTAGGTGAGAATTTGAGTTCCTCTTTTGCTTTAATTTATTCAACAAAGTTGAACACCACGCGTCCAAATTAACCCAACTAATGGAAGGAAATCTGTTCGAATCTTCCTTCAACACCGATAATCCCGTTCATATTCACCTCCGTTTTCTTTTATGCTTTAATGTTGACTTTTTTTCAAGTGGGAAATTACCCAGTTCTGCCCCCCTACTTTATTTCCCTACACTAGACTAGACTAGCTTCTTTTCTTGTCCTAATTTATTATTCCTTCCGTATTAATTTTTTTTAATAATACTTTTATTTAATTTTTAAAAAACTTATAAAAAAAAAATATGACATATATTAAAAAAAATAACACTATTAACTTTGATATTAATAATACAATCATTATTTTTTTTTCTCTTCTTTATTTTATTATTCTAAAAAAGAATTGAAAGATTAAATAAAATAATAGAATAATTAAGATGTATAATTTAGGGATAATTTTTTTTTCCTTAATAGGTATCTACTTTCAAAATAAAATAAATAAATTTGGCCTAAATGAGTACAATAATTTATCATAACTTAAAAAGAGGAGGAGTCTATGTGAAGAGAAGATAAATCTCTCTCAACAAAATTCGAAATCTTAATATTTATATTAATAAAAGTGACTATATCAATAAATTAAGTGTTCATCGATAAACTAAACTAGTTAAAAATAGATAATTGATATTTTCACATAATTTTTTTATATTTCTATATGGTAGGACCCACAAGTAGAGTTATAATGACGGATAAACTGTTGATATACATTTATAGTGATACTTTTGTGAAATCTACCTTGTAAAATTATTAAAAATACATGTGTATTTATCAGTTTCCTACAAATATTGTTACATGTCTATATAAAATTAATACTCACTCTATTCCTTTTATCTATTTTTTTAAAAAATGAAATTTGTTCTTTTCTATCTCACACTTAATTTTTTTATAGAAACATTAATGATTTAGTTTCTTGTATTATTTATATATTAAATATTAATTTATTTATCTTACATCAATTCAAGAAATTTTAAAAAGATAATATTGGAATTTTATTTTTAATTTAATTAATTGAACAAAATATTAATTATATTTCTTAATCATTTTATTTTGACTTAAAACGTCAATTAGAAAAAATAGAGAAAGTAATATATAAATTTTATATAAAATGTCATGTTAAAGTGTAATTAATTGACAATTTATTATAATTAAAGTTGTGTATTTTGTTAGAGAATTGATATTTTTATAAATAAAAATAATATTACAACAAGACCTTTATATCATAAATAATAAATAAGTCTCACATTTTATGTAATTTTTTTATAATAAAAATATAAACATTTATTAATAAAATAATAACTCCCCTTTTATATATACAACTATAGTACAAATATAAATACCACAATAGTTTATACTCTTTCCGTTTTAAAATTAAAATTAGCATAAATTTATTTAATTTTAATAAATATTATTTATTATAATATTTATTACTTCAAGATTATATTAATTTTAATTTTTGGTAAAATTCAAACTAAATTATAAAAGTCAATAACAACCTACAAAGTTGAAGCGAATATAGTATAATTTTTGTACTCATTCTCTTATCACCAAAAAATTGTTAGACTACTAATAAGGAGAAGACAAAAGCCAGCCAGGTCTAATTTATTAGTACTAATTTTAATTGCAACTTTCTCTCTCCAATCCTCTCTTTCTTATTTTTCTATATTTAATTATTAGGAATTTGATGAAAGAGGGCAAAAGTAAGTGCATTTGTTTCTAAATTTTTCTAGAACCTCGGTTACTTTCTTTCGTAAGTGTCTTTTCTTTTTCTTCTTCTTCTTCTTCTCTCTTCTTTCTTCTCCGTCTTATTTATCTTGTTTGTTTTCTTCCCTCTCTATATAAGCAGAACTAATCCCTCTCCTCAGAAAATATTTTTAGTCTTCTTCTTCTCCATCTTATTATTCTTGTTTGTTTTCTTCTTCCTCCCTCTGGATATAAACAGAACTAATCCCCCTCCTGATCAGAAAATACAGATAGCCCTTCCCAAGAAAGTTATGGTATTTCCTGAAATAATTTTGCAAAGAAGAGAAAACTAATGGAAGAAGCTAAATTTTCAAACAACGATCTGGCTTATTTTAAAGTCTTTTTATTTGGGTTTTATTGCTGGGATTGGGAATTCCTCACTGCCCTTTTACTTTTTAGTTGCTCTATCTAAATCTTCTTCTTCTTCTTTTCTTTTAACCATCTCTGGGGTCTGGAATCATTATTAAAAACTAGATTTTTTTTTAATATTTTTTTTTAATAACTTTTGCTGTGTAATTATTTGCTTTGGGCTGGTAAAACTTTTGATCTTTTGTGGGTTGGGAGAGGGAGGTAGGTAAGATTCAAAGAAAAATATGTCGCAGAGATCGGTGCCGGCGCCGTTTCTGACGAAGACGTTTCAGCTGGTGGACGATCGGAGCACGGACGACGTCGTTTCTTGGAACGAAAGTGGAGATACGTTCATTGTGTGGAAAACAGCTGATTTTGCCAAGGACTTGCTACCTACTTATTTCAAGCACAACAATTTTTCCAGCTTCGTCCGTCAACTTAACACCTATGTACGTATTTTAATCTTCCTTCTTACTGTCTAATACTCTCTCATTTTCATATAATATAAGTCGATTTTGACATACTTATTATATGTATTAAAAAGTCTTATTAATATTAATATTAAATAATTAATATTCGTTTTAAATTTTATTAATACTCATTTATTAATTAATTACTCTTTCTCTCTTAATTATTTCATTTTTACAAGTAAAATAAAAAATTGTTAGATTTTTTATTTTAATTTTTTTTAAAAAAAAAATAACCACACATGGATAAAAAGCCTACGTCGCAGGCCGGGGCCCGGTCTAGGCCTGAGTTGGGTCTGACCTGGCCTACAAGTTTTTAAAAGACTACTATTTAGACATAAAAGTTTAGTTTGGCCAGACTTACATGCTTAAATCGACGTGCTAAAAGTTTGTTTGGGTGAGATATATTTAATATACAAATATTATATTAAAAAAAATTGATATTAAAATTAATAATTGATAATAAAATATTTATTATTTTATTTTTACATAATTTATTAGAAATATGTTTTTTAGTAAAGACTAAGAATCGGATGAGATATCTTAAGTTCGGCCCTAGTTAGCCCGCAGGCATTAACAATTCATAGTTTTGTTGAAAATGGCCAAAGTCGGTCGACTTTGTCCGACCTGCTATATATATCTAAAACGATTTATATAATGAAAAAAAAAGAAGAGAATAACTTCTTTCTTCTTTATGAAAATGAGGTTGAACTAAAAATGAATGATGTTGCGAGTAAATATACCTTTACCAATATTTTTATAATTATTAACTACATTTAAAATATTAAGCAAGGCGTACCGTAAAGATATTATTATTCGATTTAGAAAAATTGGAAAATTTAAACTTTACATAGCTGCATAATTACCCCCTTTTAATTAAATTGTATTGGAATTTAGTATATATATTTTTGAAATAAAGATATTTTAAAAAAAAAATAGTACATGTTAAAAAAATCTTAGACACGTGGTTTTGACAGAGAAGAAAAATGGGAATCATTTAAATTAAGATAAAACAATATTAGTTTCCTTCTCTAGTTTCTTTGATACCCACTTTTTACCAGGTATTTGTCAATAAAAAGGTTAATAGACGAGGATAATTGCAACTAATACCTCGTTAAAAAGAAATAAAAATAATAGATTGTATGGTAGGGCTTTATTATCTGTTTTTTCGTGTGTTATAGATTAAAATTTGTTTTTCTAGTAAAGTTATGTTCAAAATATTATTAATACAACTTTGATAACCCGTGCTTGAGGCACGGCTGTGCACGGATTAGTTTGTATATTTTTTTATAAATATTTAATAAATTTTTATTAAGCGATAAAATAAAATATTAAAATATGTGTTTTTTGTATTTATTTTCGTCAAATATTTATTATCAGTATAAATTTGTGGTTATATATGACAAAACTTGAATGTTTAGTATTTTTCACCCATAAAAAGTGATTAATGTGCTTGATGTTAGTTTAAAATTTAAAATTGATATGTCTATATATGTAGTAGGTGCTGATAAGACTCTTCGATGTTGAAATTAAGGATGTTAAACTTAAAAGTAATCAAAAATTAGTCAGATTTTTTGTGTGTCCTTTTTCCAATAACTTCCAAATTACTTCCAATGGAGTCGAAGTAACTAATGCCTAGTCAATTTTGCAGGGATTTCGCAAGATCGTGCCGGACAAGTGGGAATTTTCCAATGATAACTTCAAGAGAGGACAAAAGGAGCTACTCACCAACATCCGTCGCCGGAAAACTGCAATTACTGCGTCTCCATCTCTAATCCCGGATGCCCGAAAATCCAGCTTTGTGGCAGGTGGACCGTCGTCTCCGACAAATTCCGGCGAGGACTTGGGCTCGGGCTCCACCTCAACCTCCACATCCCCTGATTCCAAGAACCCAGGGTCGGTGGACACATCCACCGTGGCTAAATTCGGAGTTATATCAGAGGAAAACGACAAGTTGAAGAAAGAGAATCAGAAGCTCAGCTGGGAACTGGCCCAGACCAAGAAGCAGTGCGACGAGCTCATTGGGTATCTGAGTCAGTACGTGAAGGTGGGGCCCGATCAGATCAATCACATCGTCAGGCAAGGAAGCTGTGGGTCCAGCCCCGATGACGAGGTTGATGCTGATGTTTTGGTTGGTGAGAAGGGCAAAAGTGCAAATAATGAATCTGATAATGACGAAAACGAAAATGAAAATGGGGAGTGTGTGAAATTGTTTGGGGTGTGGATGAAAGAGAAAAAGAAAAAGAGGGGTCGTGAGGAGATTATGGATTTTGGTGGGGCGCATAGTAAAGAAATGAAAAAGGCTGCTGAGTTTGGTGCACCATGGATGAAGGTGGGGTCGTACCCTGGAGATTGCAGTAAGGTCTGTAACTGACGAATGGAAAACAGACTCGTGTGGTAAAAAAATAAAAGGAAAGCACATACCAAGCTCAATGTTGGTTGGTGAAGTAGCAGTAGTAGTCGTCGTCGTCGTCAGAAATAAAGGGAAGAGGAATTATGGGTTTTTGCAATTAATTACGTTTAATTAGTGTAGGCAAGTGTTTCAACCATCACAGGAGATCAAACACAAATGGGTCTCCAGACTGATGTCTTACTCTTTCCCCAATAAAGAATGTTTAAAATAGTACTTGGTTCTATTCGTTATCTAATCTCTCTCTATATGTTTCTTTTGTGAATCTTACTCATTTATGTTGCGGCTAAATGGTATGGAATGCGCAAACCACAGCTAGTCTTTGCGACTTAAAATCAAAATGAGTGAAACGTTTTTCCTTTAAGATCTTTTTCTCTTCCAAGCAGCAATGCACGGCAGTAGAATGAATTAGAGTCGGGGATTATTGTTAATCATATATTGCAATATTTTTTATTGATTTAATAAAGTTTTTTTAAAAATTATTTTCCATTAGTTTTTATTTTATTTCATACAACTAATACTATAAGTTTTAGTTTTATTTTTCCTTATTATGAATTTCATGTTTAATTAAATTTTTGATACTTAAAAGATGATGATGAAATTAGGTACTCATGATAAAAAAAAAAATCTTTCCATTCCGGTACTAGTGCATAATTGATAAATTATTTTCGCCTTCAAATTTACCTTCATACAAAATTCATATAATTTCTATATTAATTAAGTGGTTTTGATAAATTATAGTTAATTTGTGATTTTTTTATCCATATTATTTATTATTTATAAGGAAAGGGAAAATAAAATTAGCAATTAATTCAGAAAAACAAGAAATTGTTTATTATGTTAGTACTTAGTGGATTCGAATTCTTTGGTAGTTTTTTTCATTAATAATTTTTATTAACAATTATTAGTTTGAATAATTTAATTAATTAATTATCTCTACAATTATTATTTCAAATTTGCTTGAAATATAAATTAAGAATATTTATTATTAATTTAATCTATATGGTTCGACATGTTCTTGCCAAATTTATAATAAACGTTGTGCATTTGTAATTACTAATTTTTAATACATCATAACTCTTTCTAAATTAAAAGTTATGCTACTTTCAAGTTGTACGACCCCAAAGGTTAATTCCAAGTCCAAATTGCTCTATATATAATTCGACATGTACTTGCTAAATTTATAATAAACGTTATGCATTTGTAGTTACTAATTTTTAATATATAAAAGTTATGCCCCTTTCAAGTTGTACCTACCGACCCCAAAGGCTAATCCAAGTCCAAATTCGACTCTTCTGCCGCATCATATCATGAGGGAAAATTTGCAAAATGACGTATAATGGGACAGAAAACAAGTTTTCCTTCCTTTTCTTTTCCATCCATTTTCAGAATCATCTTGTTAAATATTTGTACTGGTCCTCTTTTTATTGGTATTTATGTGAAGAAAAACATTTTTTCAGTACATACAGAAGGCAGTAACATATCCTATAGAAACTTTGCAGCATAACACATCACTATTCATAGCAACTATATAGGTCAACTTTAAAAGCCTGTCTTCATTGTCGATAGAGCATAGCAACTGGTTTTATTCAAGGTTTAGGTTTTATTCAAAGTTTGAGGGTTAGCTTCAACATTGCTTACACTGATATTCTAGTGGAACTGATAAAGCAGTCTACATTTTCTTTTATATGACTAGCAAGTCGTCCCACTTCTATTTTAAACAAGCCATAAACTATGCATACAAAGTATTTTACTAGCGCGCTGTGGAGAATATTTACCATGGAGCATCAACCTCTTCCTGGAAATCAAACTCATACTTCTCAGCTTTTGATCTCAGCGACTCAGTGTCAGCATCAAACTTCTCAGAGACTTCCTTCAATTCCAGAAGCTTTGCTTCAAGATTCCTTATCTCAGTTTCAGTGTGTGTTCGTCCAGAATTAGCTGCTATATACCTCTTAGCATCCGAGGCACCTTCAGATTCGAAGATGAGGCTTTTCAGTGAGCACAGTCGATTACGTAAAAATCCAATGTTCATGCCTAAAAGATCAAATGATCTCAAAATTTTCTCCCAAATTGTAAATTCATCCCGAGAGGTGGTGAGTTTGCAACCTTTTATGGCATCCGCAATGTTTACAGTTTCATCAATGATGCCAGCAACCAGTTTAGAACAGAGGCCTGGGAGCAATTTGTTGTGAAGATATGCATTCTTACTGCTGCACAGCTCATAGTACTTCACCCTTGTATGCTCAGGTAATTCCGAATCTATGCACAACCCGTTTACTCCAATGTGGAATTCCTCAAAGCTATTAACATCCTTAAAAGGAACTGAGGGTCCAGAGAATTTGTAACCTTCTAAAACTTCTGAGCCAACCTCTTCACTGTCATTTCCAGATTGTTCCACTATCTGCCCCAGTTGACGTACTGATCTCAACACGCCTGTTCTCTTGTTCTTCTTTTGGACCACAGTTAACGGAAGCGAATTTGGATGCTTTCGCTTCTTTATCTTCATAGATGTCGGCGTTCTCTTCTCATTGTCTATTCATTAATTAAGCAAAAAATTTAACATTTTTCCTGAAGGAATCACAGTTAAAGATGAAGTAACAAACATTCTGAGATAAAGGCAAACAAACAATATAATCATCCAATAGTGAGATAAGTATTGCAAAAACCTGCTTCAATTTGTTTTGTATGTGCATCCAAATTTAAAAGGCTAAGAGCACCATCCACCTCTGTCAAATCATTTGCCCTTATAATATACACCTACAAAATGAGGATGCATATAAATCATGAAAATTGTAATATCATCAATGTGCACGAGTTAAACTGAATAGTAGGTACATGGTGTAAGCTCCCATGTGTAAGAAAGCAACCGACTGCCGATCCATGAAGCAAAAGTCCAATATCCACAAAAAGTAAGCATGTCAAACAGTTGACATTCCATTCCTCCTTATTCAAGAAACTGTCAGAGACTCAGATGATAGGTCTACAAGGTTCCTGCACTCTATATCGTTACTCCCAACAGTCTGAACGCGAGTATTAGAGCTTTTAAAATATTAAGTTGATGCAATCCCTTCTTTCGCAACTACAAATTTTTTTGTCTTCTGCTCAAAATGAAATGAGTCTTTTCCTATACGTAAATATAATATATTGTGAAATATCTATCTTAATGCTAAAATTAACATATTATGGGTTGGAGAGTGGTTGGGGATTAACATGAAAATTGTTCACAAATTTGCTATAAATTGTCTCTTATATTAGGCAGCAGTAGACGCTGGACTGAAAGACTACAATACCTTAGACAAATAATCCACAACCGACTCTTTTGAGAAATATAAGGTACGTATTGACAGATTTTCAATAGCTAAAACACGTCATGATCTACAAAACTTCCAATGTCACCTTGAACTTAGTGGGTTCGACTAGATGGAAGAGCAGAACATCTCCTTCAAGCAACTTGTGTCCAACAGCAAACTTTCTCCACCCTGCGCTAAGTCCTGTCTTGTCTGCGATGTATTTGATTTCAAACTGTTCCCCATTTTCATCTTCCAGGATAACAGCACAGTCATTCCTTGGTAGGTGCAACTTGCAAAATGGCGTGGGAAGGCCCTGCACTCAAAAATGGATAGCAAAAAACTTGTCTGCTACTTGTCCAAAGAATGACATTCGTTGATAATTCATATTGTTTGAAAGCACTTACCATCCAAAAACAACTGGAAACATGTGATCTAACCAACAACTTTACAAAGCTAGGGAACTCAGATCCAAGACTCAATTGAATCTCCTCTGCTCGAATGACAGTCGGTGACTTGACTTGGGCAGGAATATTTGATCCATTAATTGCCTTTTCCCGCTTGCAGCTTCATGTAAAATTATGGTCATTATTGTCATCAAGTCAATCTAAAGAAGTAAAAAGAAACAATTCAAGAAGATTAAAGCTTAACTAACCTTACAACCTTTCCTGAGAGTTCAGATAGTACCTGTTAATTAAATTGTTAGTCTCCCCAACGTAAACTTTCCCTCTGAAGAATAGAATAAGCATAATTTGAAAAAACCTTACAATTGCACTTTTTCATTCCTCTTATTGTGTGAAGTTGAAGATATTATGGTTACTTAGTGCATGGTGTGTGCGAGCTAGTAAAAAAGAGCGAAACTGTCAATCTCCATGCTCCTCCAATGAGAGGAAAATGAAGAATTTCAGCAAACATATAGCAAATGAAGACCTACCTAAATTCACAGCAATAGAAAAGGGAATCCGTGTAGGCTGTAGGCTATCCACATACTAGATGCAGGGGCTCTTCAGAGTTTGATTTGATCTTCTAAAAGGTCGTGGAACAGATTGAATTTGGATTGCCAAGCGTTAAAACACAGAGTCGACGCTTACAATAGTCACCTTGTTCAGTAATGCCTTAATCGCTAACTAATCCAAACCTCATAGCACCCTCGATTAACAGAGACCAAATCTTCGTAACAGCTTATAAATTTTATTCCAATTGAACTTACATTATCTAGGTAGCATAGAAGCATAATATAAAGAAATAGAAAGGAGATATGTTTAGCAAACTTGAAGATATAGGTAGTAAGCTAGCTTAGAATTTATTAGATTAGTTGAATAAATTCAGTATTCTTACATTTTCCTTCGCATAATCTGATAAGGAAACGCAAAAGCAAAATAGTTTCCAGAATTGAGAGCAAAATAGTGCTAGGTTTTTCCATGACCTGGACACAACATGTGACACAATTTGAGTATCTGGATAGGTTCATCACATTCAACCCTTCAGTAAATTCCATGAATTTGCCCCATCACTAGGGGTTACCAAAATGATACCTAACATACTTCTGCTTGAACTGAAATCAAAAATTATGGCTTCCTCCATTCAGAGAGAAACTACCTAGCAAGAGCTCAAATAATCCAAAATCCACACCATTCTGGTAAATTTCTCAACATACTTCTTTTTGTACCCTTATACCCAATGATTAGAATGAAATGTTGGACTAGCTATCAGCAGCTCTATACATGCAAGTAATGTTGTAATTAAAAAATAAAAATAAATAAATAACTGGTTTGAAGCAAGAGCTGAAGAAATCAAGGGTGGGGTGAGCAATCTTACATTAAGATTAGATTTGGTAGGAGGCTTCCTCTTCCTCTTGGTTAGCAGGGAGAGTTTATCATCTTTCACCTCCTTGGACTTGTTTCGTTTACCCTTGAAACATTTAACCAGATCCAACATTAATCGACTCAAATTATTTAATAGGGCATCATTCAAACGTATATAGTAAATATCTACCTGTGAACAAGGGGAAGGAGTGGAGGGGAAAAGAGTAGAGTTCTTAGAGTGAGAAAATTGGGCGAGAGTCAAATCTTGGTCATCGTCATCTTCTTCCACAACTTCTTTCTTAATCACTTGCTGATTATCATCATCAGCGAGATCACAAGTATTATTACCATCATCCTGATTATGATGGTTAGCATGATTTGTTAGAGCTCCTCCTCGGCTAACTACCCTTAATCTCATAATGTAGAAATTCAGCAGAATTGTTATTTGGGTTTTTTTTGTAGATTTTGTAGCAGAGACTAGAAATTCCTCCTAATCAAAGAAAGGGGAAGAAGAGCACAGGAAATGACCGAGTAAGAGATAGAAAATTAAAGAGGAGGGCCTAATTCTCTCTTGGGTGGGCGCCACTACGCGGGGATGGTAGGGACACAAAACGGTGGTTTGCTTTCGTTAATAAAACGGTTGATTGCAAATGTGGACCCCACTATATGTAATTGCGCTTGGAGTTTGGACCACCACCTCCTTCCTCTCCTCCGAGGTTCCAACTACAAGTGGAGGACACCTGACATCCACGTGGTGCTCTCACTGTGAAAAAAGGATAAATGTATCTATACAATTCTAAACACAATTTAAAATATTATATTTTAATTTCAATTATTGAAAATTGTGTTAGGTTTTATTTTTGAATAATTTTAGACTTACCTACAAAAAAAAAACGAAAGAGTATAATTCGACTTTATTTATATTTTACAAATAAAGTGGGACCATATTTCTTTGTCTTATTCATGAGTAAGGCTTGTGGGTCAAAAATGAGGGTAAGTATAGAACCACTCCCTATTTTTTAATAATTAAGATATATGTAATATTTTGGAGTAATATTTGATTGTAGTGTATGTAAAATTATCCGTAAAAAAATGAATAAGTCTAAGTATACTATAATCGAACACAACATTAATTTTAATTATTAAAAAGTATGATTTAACACAAAAATTCGTATTAAATTTTATTTTTTAATAATTAAAATCAATGTTATGTATAATATTATGTCTCAATATAATATATATATATATATATATATATTTGTCCTGAAAAAATATGACAGTTGGTTGCAGCTTTGTGACATATGTTCCACCTGCAAAGGCTTCTAACAACATTACTCTCTCCCTTCCAAATTTATGGGTATATTTCACACTTTTAAATCAATTTCTAAAATTATAAATTTAGGACATTGTAATTAATTAAAATACTACTAAATATCATATTTTCTCACTTTTAAAATTTAATTTAAGTTATGTGGTCACATAATCAGTAAGTGGTATGTAAAAAAAATCATGCAAATTTAAAATAACATAATATAACATAAAGACATAATTACCATATTAAGATGTCATAGATAAATGACTAGACAATGTGATGGCATTTGGTCTAATCAAAAACAAATTTATCATTTTTGTTATCCGTAATTCAATATAGATGGACTGGAGACCACTTAAAGACTTTTAATGGGTTAGATTCATATTTCACCCGATCTTTAAGTTCTATGCTCATGATTTGACTTTGTTGGTTATGAACTAATCCTAAGATACTTTATTATTATGGGTTTTAAATGTTATTCAAACTCAGACATTAAAGAGATAAAAACGATAGGGCTACAAATGATAAGGGTAATTTGAGCTAGCTTATCCGAAAGAGAGTTTAGTAATTATTTTATTGGTCGTGAATATATGAAGTGGTTGTGTATGTGTCATATGAACCAAATTCTCATTGTCTCATTCTTGAAAAATGAAGGGCAAAATAATTGATCGAGAAAAATCTCTTGTTCTTATTATAAGGTCGTGACTCAGGAAATACTAGATCCTTACTTATACAAGTAAATTGTTGGTCTTCTTTTGACCTAATTTATGTATCTTTTTAACACTTGGTTATTATTTTTTGGGCCGAAACATTTTGTAGTGTTAGTGTTCATTTTAATTGGGCCGAACCATTTTGATGTTGCTGCTTAATTTAGAAACCTTTTTTAATGTTTTAACATGATAGTTAGTAGAAATTTTGGATTGCGAACATTCTAGACCAGTAGCCAGCCAGCCTCTGGTTTCTATCTATCTATATCTAGCTGGCGGCTCTTACATCTATCTATCTATATATTTTTAGGGAATTAATATTATCACAAATAAAAATAATAATTAATTTTTTTTTTATGAATAATAAATAAATCTAAGAATTTTTTTATAAAAATATTAAAATTAACTTATAAAAATTTCAATTCTCTATTCATAAATCTAGTGTAATAACTGTAGTTAGTATTCATGTAAACTAAAATCAATTAAACGAAATACTTGTGTTCACCTCACGTGTTTATCATTTGCTCAGCCCATTTCGCAAGCTTCATTCTTATCAAACTCTTGATCCGATTTTCTCAAAAAAAATGAATAGTAGTAGTAATTAGATTATCTCCAATAAGTTTTTAATGAATATAGGGGTAAGGATATATTAAGGAAATAGAGGGATTTTTTTAATCTAAATTAATTTGATTGATCATTTCAAGAGAAATTTGACTATTAATTTATATATGCATGTACATATATGTACGAATCTCACAATAAAAAATAAAATAAAAATCATAAATTACATTAATATTATAATATGTATAAAAGAATAATAATCTAAAAACAAAACTTATAATTTAATTAATAAAAAAGATAGACCTAAACTTGAATATAGAGAAGAGGAGACATCCATATAAATATCAAATAAAACGTGCAAATGAAATGGTGATTCTTCAGTCGCCTCATCATCACTTATTGCTGTCAAATAATAAGTTAATTTCATTTAAAAATTATATTCAAATTATTGTTACGAGACATTTGACAGCTCGAAATCCTCCATTGAGTTATCAAGTTCATGTACAATCAAAATAATTAATTAGAATATTGACTTCTCTTAATTTGTTTATGTATACCTACTCCACTAATCAAACACCTTGGCCTGTTGAAGTAATCATGAGTACAATTAAACGTATCCGGTCCAACAACTCAATTACGTTATATACTTGATAATTGTATGAGTAAAACAATAATAGCATTTTTATAAGGTTTTTATATATATATAAATAGAAAAATAATTTTCACACTTGAGCAGTATAAATTTTATTAAAGATATCGATTTTCACTTGTTGAAATAACGCTTCTCTAGTACTAGTTTTTTTTCCTTTAAAAAATGTAAGAGCACCTTTTATTTTTTAAAATCAACTTGAGAACGTTTTGTAATTCAAAATTGATGTAAATTAATTTAATTGCAGTCTACAAATAGTTATACTAATTACAAATATTATTTTCAAAATCTATGAATTACATCAATTTTTGAATTTAAAAGTATTTTAAATTAACTTCAAATTTAAAATTACTCATTTATTTTAAAATAAGTATAGACGACAACAATGATTTTAGTACTAATCCAACCGGATATTGGTAAGTCCAAAATATGTATAAAGTAATGATATTTTTATTTTAAAAAAAATTATATTTCACAAAGTCCTCACAAAAATAATAAATGAATCTTACATTTATGTGATAGAAGAATTTATAGAAATACTAAAATTTTCTTATAAATATAGCAACTACTTTTGTATATATAAACTCCCAAACTATACATTGGAAGAGAGATAAATTAAAATGAATAAATATAAATACACAACAGTTAAATATTATATCAAATATTATATTTATCTATATTATTTAAAAATAGGACATGGTATGAATTTTAATGTCACGTTTTATTTTTTAATGATGTAAATGAATATAATATTTAATTGTTTGATTTATGACATGTCCAATTAAAAGAGGTATTTCATCTTCTAAAGACACATTAAAGTTTAGTTATTAAAATCGGATCGGTCAATTAAATCGTGAACCGGAGTTTTAATAGGTCCAACTCTATTAAAATATCGCATAAAATATTGTATACGCAAATAGACCGTTTAAAATCCTGAGAACTGTCAGATTTTTAAAAAATTTGGTGAACGGTTCGCTTTTTATTTTATTATAATATTGACTTCTCTTAATTTGTTTAACACCTACTCCCCTAATCAAACACCTTGGCCTGTTGAAGTATCGTGAGTACAATTAGACGTATCCGGTCCAACAACTCAATTACGTTATATACTTGATATTTATATGAGTAAAACAATAATAGTATTTTTATAAGGTCTCTTTTATATATATAAATAGAAAAATAATTTTCACACTTAAGTAATATAAAAATTATTAAAGATATTGATTTTTACTTGTCGAAATAGCGCTTCTCTAATACTATTTTTTTTATCTTATAAAAATATGAGAGCACTTATTATTTTTTAAAATTAACTTGAGATGTTTTGTAGGTCAAAATTGATGTTAATTAATTTAATTGTAGTCTACAAATAGTAATACTAACTACAAATATTATTTTCAAAATATATGAATTACATTAATTTTTAAATTTAAAAATATTTTAAATTAACTTCAAATTTAGAATTACTTATTTATTTTAAAATAAGTATAGACGACAACAATGATTTTAGTACTAATCCAACCCGATATTGGTAAGTCCAAAATATGTATAAAGTAATGGTATTTTTATTAAAAAAAATCTTATATTTCACAAAGTCCTTGCAAGAATAATAAATGAATCTTACATTTATGTGATAGAAGAATTTATAGAAATACTAAAATTTTCTTATAAATAGAGCAACTACTTATGTATAGGGATGTCTATTTTGACCGGGGTTTTTTCGATTTTTTTGTTAATCGAACTGGTCCGAACCAATCGGTTCGGTACAAAATGGACACGTTCAGTATAAGTTCGGTACTAGTTCACTAATTTGAGATTCGGTATGTATCGGTTGTCTCGATTTTCTTATTTTTTTAATTATTATTATCAGTAAATAATTATTAATAATAAAAACGATAATAATAATAATAATAATAATAATAATAATAATAATAATAATAATAATAATAATTTTCGATAAAATCGAAATTAAACTGGTTTACCGATATACCGAACCGGTCTAACCGATTCTAATATAAAAAATTTGATAATTTCGATACCGGTTCAGTTCAGTACCGGTCTGGTATGAACCGAATAAACACCCCTATTTATGTATATATAAACTCTCAAACTATGCATCCGAAGATAGATAAATCAAAAGAAGTATTTCATCTCCTAATGACACATTAAAGCATAGTTATTAAAATCGGATCGGGCAGTCCAATTGGTCGATTCGTGAACCATAGTCTTAATAGGTCTGGTTTTATTAAAATACAACATTAAATACTGCATTCGCAAACAGACCGCTCAAAAATTGTGAGAATTGTCAAATTTTTAAAAAAATTGGTGAACCGTTCGATTTTTATTTAACCATTCCAATTTTATTTAATGGAACTTCATCCTCCTTCAAATCTTGTTTCAGCTCAATTGCTTTTTCTTCCTCTAACTTCAAATTGTTGGTAATCGCAATATCTAACTTTTCCTTGTTTATTTTGCCAACAACTTCCGCCACCTTAGACATGTCATCATAGAAAATAACATCATTGTCTATATTAACACTGTCCGCTTTATTGATGTTGTTTGCTTGCTCTTGCTTCGGTGATGGAGGGACTGTCTTTTCTGGATCTTTTATATCGTTACCACTTCTTAACACTTGTGCACTTGTATTCTTCGTTAGATTATCCATTGTTTGAGAAGATAATTTTTCAGAATTTTGTTCCTCCAATTGACTGATTGCGATTGCCATTTGGCCTATTTGTTTTTCCAAATTATGTATATTTGCCTTCGTTTTCTGTTGAAATTACAAAGTGTTAGTACTAAGTTGTGTAACTATATCCTCTAAAGACATCATAATTAAATGATTGGCCCTGTTGTTGTTGGGGGTATGAATGCATGTATTGTTGATAACTTGGGAAATTATAACTTGTAGACGGATTCATTTGTGGATTCTCATAGCCAAAATTAGGATGATCCCTCCATCATGAATTATACGCGTTTGAATAGGGATCATATTTCCATTGAAGTTGACAAGGAAAACCATTTGCTATATTGATTTGGTCATATTACTCCTTTCGAAAAATGGGGCACATATTAGTTGAATGTCCTATTGCTGTACATATCCTACAAGCTTTAACTGGTTACGCATTACCTGCAACCATTTGATAAACAAGAGAAGTTAGGGTATCAATTTGTTGCTCAAGAGAAGAAATAGTTACCTCATTAGCATAATCATGCATGACTTCTATCCTGAACCTGCACAACTAAATTAAATTATGAAAAACTAGAATAATAAAATTTAAGAAAAATTCCTAAATTAAATAGATATTTGCAAAAGCACAAAATTAAATTAAAATCATTCATCGGCAACGGTGCCAAAATTTGTTGTGATGTCGTAAGCACCCAAAAATAAAATCTTACTTTTGAAAAATATTAATGTAATAGTGTAAGCAAGAGTCGATCCCACAGAGAATGATTATTTAATTTTATGTTTTTGCAAACAAAAATTGGGGGTTTTTTAATTAAAGAAATAAAATTAACTAAAATAAATATGCAAGAAATAAATAAGAAAAAAAAGCTTTGGTTTAAGTCAAAATCCACCATCAAGAGTTTACAACTGATCACTGATGCAAGAATAACTCAATTTATATTTTAAACATTCACCGTAGAAATAAACTACTCACAGGCGAAATAATTTTTCTCCTCTCTCTTTAATTTTAGATAAGTAGAGCCACTTGGTCTAAATACCCTTACTAATAAATAACATCCGACACTTGCTAAAGATTTAATTTAATAGTAGCATAAAGAATTAGAGAGATCGTTGAACTAAACAACACAAGCCACTTGTTTGCATTTAATTTAGATGAATATATTTCCTAAGATAAAATAATCTTTTGATCAGCAAAATAATTATTAAACTTAGTTGCTTCACAAATAGCAGTAGATTAATATGAATAATAAACTAGTAGGTCTCCTAGTAATTAAACAAACCAATCATAAAATTAAGCACAGAAAAATATTCAATACTCAAAATATAAATTGAACAATTAAAATAAATTAGATCTCACAGTGTATAAATCTTGATGGCTTTAATCACTTAAACCAAGAAAAATAATTTAGCTACTCATAATTGTAGAGAACACTAAAGAATAGAAAAGAGAATTTTTCTTATTAAAAAAGTTGTGTATTACATTTTATCTCAAACCCTCTATTTATAGGCTCCAAAATTCTCCTAACCCTAGTAGGAAGTAATTTTTTCAAACCCTAATAGGATTTAAAATACAAATAAAAATAAAAGAAAAATAAAATAATTATTATCCTAATTCTATTTGAAATTAAAACCCAATTTGGAATCAAATTAATGCTCAATCCGCGAAATAATATGTTCCTGACCAATTAACGCGCAACCAAACAGCCCCTTCGCTACAGTGACCCGGTCAACTCACGCTCGCCCGCACATTGCGCGGCTTGAATCTCTAAACGACGTCATTTTATTCCTGTTCTTGCTACTGTTCAGCATCACCGCGCGTATTGCGCGGAAGCTTTGATGAAACGGTGTCGTTTCCTTTCGCGTGGCAGTTTCCTGTGTGCGCATTGCGCGGACGCTAGTTTTCCGTTTATTTACGATTCTGCCACCGTGTTGCTTAATTACGAAATTGCCATTCTTCTGGTTATTTACCAAAATGCCATCAGATTTTTGTAGAATTTACAGATTTGCCCTTATTTTTCCTACAAAATAAAATATAAAATAAATAAAAATAATATAAAAATACTAAAAATCCTAAAAATACATAATAATAAATAAAACACCTAAAACACTAAAAATAAATAAAAACACATAAATAAAAAGAAATATAAAAATACTATAAAATTACCTAAATTAACTAAAATCCTATAAAACCTATTAAAATCAAAATAAGCTAAATAATTAAACATTTAAGAACACAATAAATATAAAAACTAAATATTATTGGATGAAAATATCGTATAATTTAACTCTATCATCGTTAAACCAGTGATTTGATCGGTTCAATATTCAGTCCGATTCTAATAACTATGATTTAAAAGATTATTAAAAAATTAAATTACAAAAATAAGGAAGCACGATTAGTGTCCATTTTAATGGACAAGGACCATAGACAAAATAAAGTTATTAGAGATTACACTGGTCACTCGGCCGCCGCTTGACCACATTATTACCATGAATTTGGAAGTTTAGCTACGTACAATTTGATTTGTTTCAAGTATTTTCCTGTCTGAAAATAAATTTCATTTAACCTTTTATTTTACATTTTTTTTAATGCATCTGAAGGTTTTCCTTATGCCTCATCTCAACATATTTTATCTAATATAAATTTAAAGTTAGAACTTAAATATTCGAATGTCATTAAACAAATATAAGGTCTGAATTGAGGATTTATTTGTTAATTCAAAATTCCTCTTTAAAATTAAAAAATTAGTAGATCATTATCATAAAACTGTTCCAAAATTGACTTGAATTGCATACGTCGGATATGACCTGGTGTGTATAAAACTAATTAATACAAAAGATAGACATTTAAGAACTAGCCCTTGGGGAGTAAATTGCGTGTATAACTATGTATATATTCTGGTAAGTATAAGTATAATTATGTAAGATAATTATATTAATTAATTAATTATACTGAATATATGAGTTTTGTTATATATAATGACCCATATAATAATAAATATAATAACTAAATATTAATATAATAAGATCCACTATATTTATATTATAAATTTTATTATTTTTATAATAAATTATTATACCCGTTATTATATAAGTCATTCATTATTCGTAACTAAATTAATGTTGACAAAAGCGGATGGGGTGGAGTTGCAGTTTTGCTCGTCCATTGACCAGCAGCCCCGCAGTGCGTCTACCTGAGACCAACCGCAACCTTAAAAAATTAATAATAAACCTGGTATAAATCAGATACGGTCCAGCGCGGGGTAATAATTATGGTGGAACATACATACGTACATAGTTATTTGATGTGATTCGTTTCAAGAAGTAAAACAAATCGATTTTAAAGAAAAGTTGAAGTTTTAATCCTAAAAACAGAAATACCAGATGGAATCAATTTAACGCTAAAAAAGACAGTATCATTCTCCAAGAGTCACATATTTAATTTTGAGAATTTTGATATTTTTACAAAAGAAATAAATATTATTATAAAATTATACTCACATAATTAGTAAATAAAATCCACTTTAAAGAAATATTAATTTTTCTTATAAAAATATCTATTCTCTTAATTTTTAACTAACTAATATTTTAGTTGATGAATTCTGTACTTAATATAAAATTTTGTTTTAAGACTTATTTGAATATAGTGCAAGTATTATTTTGTTCTAAAAATAGTTGTATTTATAAATTTGCAAATGGAAAGATTATATCTTTATTTCATATCTGTTTCTCAATATAGTGTATTTTTTGATTTAATAATGGTGATATTATAATAAAATAATATTAAACTTAAATATATACCCTCGCTTAATAAATTCAAGCGAGACTCATTTTGTGAATTTATTCGCGTATAACAAACAGATGGAGTAACAAGTTTTAGCTTTAAAATCTCATTTTAATAAATTTCAAATTGTCTATCATTGCAGAGGGACTGTTTTTAGCTTTAAAATTTGATATTAATAAAATTTCAAATTGTCTATCATGGCGGAGGGACTGTTTTTGTTCCTTCTTAGCGACCCCAAGTATAATACTACTATCAATTAGTCAAAAATAAAATAAAATAGTACCAGTATGGTATCTCTATTTTGACTATTTTCCCAACAACGTACACATGTACTGGAACGTCATAGTAGTAATTATTGTAGTTATATACATTACAACTTTTCTTGCAAGACTTCGTTTTCCCTGACTTACTGGTGTTTGATTTTGGTTGGGTTTTGGGTGCTGTTGCTGCTGCTTTTTTCTGTCATCTTCTTGCAGCCCTGTCCAAGACTCCTTTTCTCCCACTTCTTACTTGTTCTTAACCTTTTTGGGAGCTCTTAATCTTATTTGGCCTAATTTTTCTTCAACTCTGTGATAGATTTCTTCTTGGTGTATAAAATATGCCCAGCACAATCAAAGATTGGTTGAGGATCATCTATGTGGTTTTTTCATTTTGTACTGCCCTCTGTATTGGGGCACTCAAGAGTATGTAATATCTTTCTTTTCTTCTTAATTTGCTTGCTGGTTTTAATCGGTTTATGTTTATGAATTTATTTTTTTTGCTAATTTTTATGAAATTTTGCCTTCTCCAAATACATGTTTGCGTATGAAATGTTTTTTCAGGTGTACTGGTGGGTCCAATTGCTGCTCTGATATTGATATTTGGGAATGTTGGGGTAATTTTGGGCCTTTTACCGGCACATATTTCCTGGACAGTTTACACCCTTCTCAAGTAATTACGTTTTAAACTTCCTTTCAGTTACCCTTTTCAATTCCTTTTAAAAAAAATATGTTTCTTTATTGTGTAATGTTTGATTTTGGACAATAGTGAACTCTATGTGGATTCCAACAATTGCTTATACACTAGTAATAATCACAGGACTGAAAAGTTTGATGCATTACTTAAAGTGGCTTTGATGTTAGCTTTGCCTGCATTATTTGGTATTTGGGTGGGTCTAAGCATAGCTGGTAGTGTTCTTGTTGGACTGGGTTATGGGTTCTTCACTCCATGGGTTTCCGCGTTTGAGGCATTCAGACATGACTATGATAATGAGTTCAAGAAGTTCTTCCATTGCATTGTGGTAAAACCTTTAATTTGTCTCTTGATTTGCCTCAATTCTGATTCAGCTCCTTGTCATTTCATTTTTAAACTTATAATTATGCTAATACATAGGATGGAACTTGGGGGACTATTAAAGGAAGCTGCACTGTGGTTCGAGATTTTGCTGACATGTGTTATCATTCTTACCCTGTGTACTTAAAGGAGTTGCGTGAATCCCCTTGTTTAAATGAGCAGAAACCTCTTAGGTAATGTTACTTTAGTTGTTCTTTTTAATTAATTGTATACCTTAAAAAAGGTGACCATTAAATGACTCCATAGGAAAACTCAGGTTTGTGCTAATTTATTTCAGAAAATTAAAAATTACACTGATACAGTTATGAATACATATACTCCAGTTTTTTGCACAGTTAAGTGGTACCCTTGAAAAGAAACCAATACTCTTTAGCTTATTGATTTCCTTAGAAACTCTCTTTCAGGTTGATTCATGTTCCAGGATGTATCATTGTTGGGCTTATGGGGCTTATTGTGGAAATTCCTCTTTATACAGCTATAGCCATAGTAAAAAGTCCATACTTGCTGTTCAAGGGATGGCAAAGGCTTACACATGATCTAATTAGTCGAGAAGGCCCATTTCTGGAAACAGCTTGTATCCCAATTGCAGGCTTGACAATACTTATGTGGCCGCTTATTGTTATTGGAAGCATTATAATGGCTATTTGCTCAAGTTTTTTTATAGGATTATATGGCTCAGTGATAGTATATCAGGTTTGGTTGAATCCAAATATGGTCCTTACTCTTGTTAAAGTTAGTGCTTTGAAATGCAATGTACCATTAAACCTTCATGTATGTAGGAACGTTCTTTTCGAAGAGGTCTTGCTTATGTGATTGCAATGGTTGCTGAATTTGATGAGTACACGAATGATTGGCTGTATCTTCGTGAGGGGTCTATCCTTCCAAAGTAATCATTCCATCAATTATAACTTCTTTTCATTCTTAGAAATGTATATAGTCTGTGAAACCAATGCTGCTATAGATATTCTTCTCTGTCTTCTTCCATTTTTAACAGTTGCAGTACCCTTGCTCACAGCCAGGCCCCGATATCGAAAGAAGATCTCTCCTTCATCAGACCCTATGGCCGGAGGAAATCACTCTGTTGATGGTAGTAGAATCGGCTCTGTTATTAGAGAAGCACCACCAATTCTTATGGCAAGCCTATCAGCAAGAAGATCCATTAGGGAGACTATACATGAAGTGAAAATGGTCCAGGTATGCTTTTAATAATTTAAGATTTGTTCGATTCCTAAGCAATTTTCGGATATGAGAGATCAAGATATGCAAGGCAACTGGCGTAGAGCTAGTTTTACCCATGGAATGGCTTGCTTTTGAGGTTTTTCTGTAAATGCTCAAACTTGAGAAGTATGATATGTAGTACTTCATAATTCAAAAGGCAGCAACTTATTAATATATTGGTTCAACATGCTGCTTACAAGTGCAGTATGACCATAAAATGAACTTTACCAATGTATTCTTATTTAGATGAAATAGTAAAATTTCTGGATTAATGTTCCAAGTGTATGGACCTAATTCATCTGCTACATTGATCAATGTGAAAAGCCTCAAGAACTTTTAGAAGTTGTGTACCATATTTCAGCAGCCTCTCAGAATTTGATCGTTTCAAGTAAGTAATAGTATATGTTAATTATTCAATTCACCAAGGACTTCAGTTTGAGTAACAAATGATTTGTGATGGATCTCGATCGCAAAACATTCAGAAAACATATAAATGCTGGTAAAAGTCGTCACTACTATAATAAGATATTAGCAGGCAAACTTCGTATATCTGTTGGGGAAAAAAATTTGAAACTTTTTAAAATGACAGATGTAAGCATAGGAACTTTAAATGATGAAATAGCATCTCAACACCAAAATATGCCTCTTTCAAACTGTTTTTGTGATTATTGTGTAATTCTTCAAATATTGTCATTTCTTGAGAAAAATGAAGTTTTACCTGATCATACCATGTCTGCAACAGGTTTGGAGAAACATGATGAGATCCTGCGAAATGCGTGGAAGGGAATTACTGGCGACCAATGTAATAACTCCAGCTGACCTCTGTGATTGGTTGAAGGCAAAGAATGGCAAAGAAGCTACCATTATTGGTGTTGGACTGCCTTGTTACACATTCTTTCAGAATATTGTTTACTCTATCAAAGCTGGATCAGCTGGTCTATTGCTTCTTGATGATCTTGAAATTACCCATCTAAATAGGCCCCAGGACAAATTGATAGACTGGTTTTTTCAACCAATAATGGTCCTCAAGGAACAGATCAGGGTCATGGAAGAGAACGAAGTGAAGTACCTGGAAAAATTAGTTCTATTCGGAAGCAATCCTAAACGCATGGAGGCTTGGGATAACGGCAGTTTTGTACCCCAAGATACTGTTAGAGTTGCTCAAATAGAGGGCATTGGTAGAAGGTAAGAACTTAATAGGTAGATTCGAGTTTCTCAGTAGAAATAAAGCTGATTTGAATTTCTGTTTTACTACACCGCTACACGAGCTTATCTTCATAGAATTTGTCTTTTGCCAACATAAGGATGGAAAACTCTTTACATTTTTTATTCTTGCTTCATTAACATTGATTATAAATGCTCGATCTATCTGTACATTATGATCCAGTTTGTTGGAAATACAATATCATTTGAGAACAAGATTTACCCCTATGGAAACCTAAACAAAACAAAGTCATTTGGCATTGCCAAAATTAGCACTTGTAACCTGATCTAAGGATTTAAATGTTTTTCATTGGTAGTTTAAATTTCCGTTGGGATTGCCTACGCTACAGTGAAATTTGCCTGTAAAACAGTCCTTCAAAATATTCAGGAATTTTTTCTTTCCTCTCTTCTAAATTTTGTGATAAAAGATAATTATCTGAAAATTTGAAGTGATATCCTTTGGCAGGATGGCTGGAATGGTAAGAAGAACATCAAAATTTCCCACTTACAGAAGGCGATTTCGCCATATCGTGAAGACCTTAATGGTAAATTCTACAGCAAATGAAGGTTGCACCACAAAAGAAGGCTCCATCAGGTCCATATCCACAAGATCAAGTACCTCTATTGAACTTGTTTAGAAAACTTACTTTCTTGGGCGTAGATATTTTCTTGATCCGAGTCTTTGTTTAGTCTGTATATAAAACATTACCTCAAAAGGAAATGATTCAATTTGAGTTGGACTTCTAAATGTGCCTCTACCCTTTTGAATATACAATGTAATGGTTTGAAATCATCCAAATTTGGCGTTCATCACTATGCTTGGGGTTTGAACACGAGAGAGAACAGAAGGTGGGGAATTTGCAGGATTCAGTACTGCAAAATTAGTGCTTAGCAAGTGAAACTGACCGCGCGATGCATGCGAATCTGAGATGATCTGCTTACACAGAATATGAAAGTAAACCCACCCATATTCAGAAACTATGAGATTTTGCCAACCAGGAGATTTGGAGGACTTCTGTAAAATTTATCCTGATATAGTTGAATTTTATTCAGAAACTATAAGAGATTGCATGAATAACTTGTCATATAGGGAATGGTGTAAATTTTATATCATTGCATTAATTCTGGAATGGAGTATTATTGTGGAATTAGATTAACTCGTAAATTTTCAATGAAAATTAACCAAAAAGAACAAAAGTGCAAGTCTTTTTTTTTTTTTTCTTTTTCCCGCAGACAGGAGGTGTATGATAGAAGCACTTCTCCATTAAATCAACTATCAAGAAGATAAGAAATATACGCAAACGACATATATTCATATTTGCAAATCAATCGCAAATGAAGAGTACCAAGTATATTTGCCATGATAATTTTTCTTGCCTGTACTGAGCTTACTTAATTTCAGTTCTACACAAGTACCTTGGCTGAATCTTGGTCCATAATTATGGAACTGATCGTCTCCGTTCAACACAATCCAGAAAAAGAAATTATTTCATGAAGGTTTGGGTTTATAAGATAGGATAATATTATATTAAAAGAAGATACTTCTATTAAGGATGTAACTGTTTCTAAATTATGTTTCACAAAAAATAGTCTTATTTGTCCATTCTTTTATTTTCCAAAAAGAATAATCTTTTTTATTAATGTTAATATAAAATAATAAAATATTCTCAACACCATTTTATTTTCCATCTTTTTATTCTTAGGTATAAATATAGAAAAAACATATAGTTGTAATATTTATAAATCTTACAAAGAAACTGTTTTGGTCTCTATTTTTAGGTATAAATGTTTAAGATTTATAAGATTTGCATGTCGGACTTCTTTTAACATAAATGAGAAAGTGAGACAGTAAATACCTCAAGGCTATTGGCTGTTGCAAACCGACAATAACAAGTACTACAAGTTTATAAGCAGGCAAAGGTTTTTCAGTAAATAAAGGGGGAAATGGAATCAAAGTCTTGACAAACCAAATTGGAGTCCTCTGATTTTGGGACATTAGAAAAAGAATCAAGCTAAGCTACAAGTGGAAGAAGAGAGGAAGTTAGTCAACATTTTAACAATGGCAGTTGGGACCCACAAACAATGGGGGGCGGCACATGATCGAATGACAGCTACCGTAATCAGTGACGACGGCAGCTAGCAAAAACCGCAACTTGTTTTTACGGTGGTCTTTCTTACAAATTAAGTGAATATAGTTACTCTAATTTGTACACCAGCATTCATTGTGAAGATCATAGCTTTGCTTTAACATACTCCTGCAAGATTTGTTAATTGTAGTTGGAAATATCACATACCAATCCGATTAGCCACCATTAAAACTATTCTAAGTCTATTAAATATATATATATATATATATATATATATATATATATATATATATATATATATATATTGACAGATAATACTGTAGTATTTATAAAATGGCTACAAGCAGCAACTTGTTTAAATGACACATAGAAATCAAATTGTAGAAGCCGGGTGATACGAGTCAGGACAGTTGAAAGACTTTAACCTAAAGCATAAGTCAAATCTAATGTGTGTGCTTTCTGTTATTTTTAATATTATGAAAAAAGTAAAAATACTTTAGGACAGAATAAAAACCGTCTAGCTAATAATACCTTAATAAGTAAAAACAAAATTAACGTTACACTAATAATAGTATAATAGAATCACTTGTAAATGCTTAAAGCTTGGCGTGTTGTTCGTTGTCAGGTATTTGGAAAACAGAATCAAGAAGCAAGAAAGAGGTAACAAGAAGATCAAAAAAACAACTGTACTCCATAACTTAGCATAATTACAACCCCCAAAGTGGGTTCGATCGAGCATGTGCTCCTCTCTTTCTGGACCGAAACTAACCCTCCAAAATCTAAATTATCCTCTCTCTTTTTTAATTAAACAAACAAAAACTTACTTTCTCCTTCAAATAAATTACTCGGTACTGACAGGCTCAATTAACCATGGACCACCCGTACTTGATATATAAACGCCTGCAACCCTTCCCTAACTATAGTTATTATCTGTCTCGAGTCTCTCCCTCGTAACCACAGCACTAAAACTACACAAAAAAATTGGCACAAGATAACTGCTTCGACCAGTAAGGAATAAAAGAGTGAAAGTAGTAATTTCTGTTATTGGTATATATATATATATATATATATATATTACCATAGGTTGGCCCAACTCAATCCTTTGTACTAGGATTGCCTCCTTTAACACCAACGGTAGATAGGAACTGAACTGTCTCGCCAAGTTTTAAAGCCAACTGGTAGGTGTATATGTTATCGCTACCAATATGTTGTACTTTGCAAAACGCATAAAAATACCGCGGGAGTTAATTTAGAACATGGAGAAGAAAAGAAACAAAGCCACTACTGTTGAAGTTTAGTCTATAGATAGGTACCACTGCTACTACTAGTCTACTAGCACTCTCTCAATTTTTCATCCCACATGGGAGTCAGATGGGCTCTCCGCTCTTCACCACGTGTCCGTAGCTTACACGGCAAGGCGTGTCTGGTGTCTACTTCCATTCTCAGAATCTCCATTCCCACCCCGCAACATATTCATATTCTTATTCTAAATTCCATCAAAATATATCCAACTTTGGATCCGATTACGGTAAAATTAAAAATTAATTTCACTATAATAACTTATAAATTTTTTTATTACATTATTATCAATACTTATTTATTGTGATAAAAAAACTTATAATTTACTATAATTTAACTTCACCGTAACCAAATCTACTAAGTTTCTATCAAATTAAGCCAACTTCATTATTCAAAAAGTACTCCTACAACTTCCATAAAAGCCTTTTCAAGTTCTGAAACTACGGTCAAAATTAAACCGGTAAAGAAGAAAAAAAAACACATGCCAAAGATTCAAATTTAATAGCCGACTGCAATCGTACCAAAAGAACTCAAGTGTTTAAATTTTGGGCTAATAACAACTTAGTAAAGAACTTTTATTCAAAAGGTTTGAATTTCATAATTAGCCAGCTCCTCCGTAGACATTCCCCGTACGTACCCACAATTCATGATCATGAACACACAGAAATTGAGCTTAAGTCTTAACTCACAATATACTCCATAAAGAGATATTGTTATGGAGTATATTGTGAAAGAGAGAGAGATAGCACTACTGTACATCGATCATCAAAACTAAAAATAACTAGAGAGATCTAACTGCTAAAATTTAATTAGTAGCTAATTAGGATATATAGCGATAACTTCTTCAGAGAATTTTAGAATTAACTCAAAAGAAGCGTCGATCGGGGCAAGTGTTAATTTGTCTCCTTCATTGCTTCAGTCGAACCCACTCATAGCGGCCTTCCAATGGCTTATCCGTGGCAATGTCGTAGTTATACCTGCAACACATTTTTCTTTTTTAGAGATAGATAAGCTAATTAATTAGAGGAAACTTGAAAGCTAAGTCTAAGCTGCTTACTTGTCTGTAAATTGTTTCTGAAGATCCTTCTCCGCAACGGCAAAGAATTCTTCCAGTTCAGCTTCCGACGGCATCTTCTCGGCCGTCGATTGGCGGCGAGAATTCGCCTCCGATGGTTTTGCTGTTGGCTCCAGCTCGCCTGTTTCCACTCCAAGCTCGCTCAACGGCGTTGTCTCTCTCCTTTTCCTGCGAAAGTAATGTCGTAAAGTAGGAGTTACTATATATATAATATATGAAAACGCTATATAGAGAATTGAATCGGAGGAATTAAATATATACTAACAAGTCCGTTCAGGATAAATTTCGAATTGAAGAGACGTGAGCAAGAGAATCAATTAAATACCTTCCTCTGTAGTAGGTCGCTGTTTCACTTTCTAGACTCACCTCCTGTTAAAACGAATTCGAAATTCAAACTAAAATAAATTAAATATGAGGTGCAATTAAAGCGCGACAAACGAAATTTATTCAAACACGAATACAGTGAGAGATATATATACTCTTAAATACAGTATATATCTACCTCCAGATCTGCGAAACTCAACTCCTCAGTTGAGACCTCAGTTGATCCGTTACTTGAGCAACAAGACGCTGGAACGTGATCCGAGCTAGGGCTTGAGCACTGATTCTTCGAAGCTGTTGAATATCCCGCCGAAAGTGAATTCTCCGATAGTTGACGGTGACTTTTGAGCTGAACTAACGAGGAAGAGAACTCTAATTCTCCACCACCGACCCTTCTTCTCTTCGCCGGTCCCGAGCTCTCTGCCGCCGCAGCATCCATGGCCAGAGCTCCAGCTCTCGTCCTCACACCAACCCGTGCTACATCCATAACGGCAATCTCTCCGATTCCGTTGCACTTTTTTATATACTTCCCCTTCTCTCCCTCTCTACACTATCTATAATTAATTCCTACCTGACGCAACTCTTCAACAGAAACTCTGAGAATTTTCTCAGCGGCGCGTACGGTAAATCTGCCGCGGAAGCACTGAGCTAAGGGAATATTTCCTTTGCTTTTTTCTGTTTCTGTTAGTTTGAGAGAGCGAGCGTATTGAAATTGATGGTGACGACGCGATTGGCAGTGGATTCCGTCCAAAAGTTGGGATTGGTTCTTATTGGCCAGGTTGCTGTGGTCCTAACTCCGTTAAAAAGCAACGGGAAACTTTTTCATCCGTAACGGGATTTTTGACGGCACCGCTATGCAGATCTATATGCCGGTGAAAGACCGAGTCGCTTTGGTGATTCAAAGATGCAATAAAATTGTTCGGTTATGAACGCATATATAACGTTCCCAAGTCCGTCTGGTGCAGAACTGGTCTTGAGCATAATAATTGTGTACGTGCCGGAATTACCCAGGTACCCTTAATATATAATCCGGTTTTAGTTATCAAAAGAGCCCCTTGGTATTAACTTGGGATAATTATTTATTGAATATTAATCCAGGAAAATAAATTAGTTTCTAACGCTGGTTCATTGAATAATTCCTCATTCCTTATATAAGAGCCAATTTTTGAATTTGTGATTCTTTAGTCTGAAATGAAAGAAGAGCTTTTTCAACCAACTAAAAAATGATTAAGCTTGTCCAAACAAAAATAATATTATTAATGTAAAAAGTGTCACATGTCGTTAAAATAATTATAAAATATCGTTAAATTTACAACATAGTTTTTTACTCCTACAATATCAAAATAAAATAAAAAATATAAACTTGGAATCTGTTTAACATTGTCTTGTCTTCGCTATTGAGTTTGGCTCGTACACCTTCAATTTTGTGTTAAACAACTCATAGGATTTCACCGGCACCTGAGGTTTACTGAATTTAAGTAATAAACTTCCCATCTTTCAGATGAACAACATTCGATCCTTTTATGTGACTTTGATTTCAACCCTTTTTTTAGTTTTTAGTTTTTTTTTTTCATGTTTTAAAAAAATAAACTTAGTATGTGTTTTGTGCATGAATTACGCTTTTCTTCTAATGGAGTCAAGAGAATCCGATCCAGTCAAATTAATTAGTCTTCTGGGTAATATTTTAGGAAAATAATGCGTGTTTTCCATTTGTAGTCTGACTATAACATTGGACTGATAGTTGTGTATGGCTTATTAAGACAAAAAAATACACATTAAAAAAAGACAAAAATATAAATGTAATTTATTTTATATAGCAGAGAGAGAGAGAGAGAAAGCTCTTCTACAAGTTTTAGGCCAGTGTATGTTTATAAAAATTATAATTGTGGGATTATATCTTCATGAATTATAATCTCAAAACTATTAATCTTAAGATTAATAATCTTAATTATATGTTTGTTTTGAATGAGATAATATTATTCATAGGATAACTTAAAATAATTCTATTATTATTTGTTTTATCTAGAATTATTTAAAGAATTGGATAAAAACGTAACGTTTAGACTATTATACCTTTACCACTAATGACAAATATATTGTATTCTCAGTGCTTTAAGTACAAATGAATAGAATGGGATACATTTGTCATTTTAAATAAAGATAAAGGTTAATTTTGTTCACAAAATTTTAATTTCAAATGGTAGAAATTATATATGATATTAAATACCCATTTCAAGTCATTTTATTATATCGGAACTAATAGTCATAAGTCTTATTTTTAAAACAAACAAAATACTTGCGAGTAATAGTCAAATCTCAAGTGTTATCCTTATAAAGGATTAGGATGTTAGACATATTATTCAAATTTTTGCAATACATATTTTGGGACACAATAAAATTTATCAAAAATATTGCGTCGTTGTCATCTCGTTAAAATAATATTTGTTTCATTAAATTTGTATAAAAAGAAATTAAAAGATAAATGTAATACAGCATATCCTAATCTGCATGGCATGAATAAGTTTTGTTTCCTTTCATTTCCTTTCCTGCAACTTGATATACAAGTACTCCTACTTAACAGAAAACACAATGGATCCCGGCCAAAGAGTAGAACAGAACAGTAGAACACAATGGATCCCCGGCCGCCAAGGAGTAGAAGAGATAAGTGGTGTAATATAGTGCAGGCTGTTGGAGTTTAATTTGGTCAGTAACAACCAAATCATTGATTTATCTAAAGAGAAGATTCTTGATGAGATCGCAGACAATAGGGGGACAACACTACACATGAACATTAAATTATGGCCATAACGGCAGAAGCTAGGCGTTAGGTATCGTGAATAATTACATCTAAGTGCCAATATCATTCTCCATACCCGAATACATATACTCCCTTCCTCTTAAAAATATAGAATTAATTTTAGTTTTTAAAATCAATTTAAACATATTTTAAAATTCTAAATTTATATTAATTTCTTTCTTTTTAGATAATGTATATAATTAATTATTAATCATTTAGAGTGTACGTGCTACATATTATGATATTCGGTGTTGTCAAAAATTAAAAAAATCGTATTAATTTTAAACTTGAAAATATTTTAATCTAAATTAAAAAATCAAAATTGAACTTGTATTTTTAAACTGAGGATATACATTATCAACGCAGAACGAACTACGAAGGTCTAGTTTCGCTCGTCGGTGATTAAATAATTTTATTTTTGTTTTTATTTGTTTGACTAAATAATTACAGGGACCACATCCTCACCTATGCCATCCTTCAATTGCACGGTTGGTACAAAAACGTGCCCATGAACGAAAATTACCATGCAACCTTCCCAACCTTAATTTTTTGTAAAAGTGTAAACAAATCGAGTCAAGTTGAATATTAAGTTATTCAGATTTTAGTTTATAAAATTTATTTAATATAAAATAAGATTTGATTGATATTTGTTTAACTATCTAGTCAGGCACGTTCTCGAATCGAGTCCGAACAGTTTGAAATTTTTGAACGAATATGATCCGAATATTAATAGAAAATTACAATTTGAAAATATTCGAGTAATTTATCGAATTTTAAATTTTAATTATATTTAAATAATTTATATTTCGAGTTGAGTTCAAATCGAATTTTTAGTCGAGCGAGTACGAATTAAAACGGTTCATTTTTTTTGACTTTTAAATCTTTGATGGAGTCTTTTAATGCTCTCTCCAAGCATGCGGTTGGGTCTAAAACAACATTGCACTTGTTAGTCCTGACCGACCGTTTCTTTTCTTTTATGTATTTTTCCACAATGCAATTTTACTTGATGAAATTAACTTCAAGTTTGACTTAAATAATAATAAATAAAAATAATATTGTTGTGACGCCCCCAAATCTAGGCCCACACAGTCCAAACTTGAGTCGTCAAAAGACTACAACAAAATTATTACAACAAAGCACAACGTACAACAATACAGTGTATAATAATACACAACTAAGTCTTCACTATTATTGTCACACTATTTTACAACACGTGAAGACTACGACAGCTATTCCTCAGACTCTCACTCCATTCCCCGGCTAGACCCTGTTACGTTTTCATCTCCTGTTGAAAAACAATGGAACAAAAGAAATGGTGAGCTCAAATAGCCCAGTAAGAAATATCATGACTAAGATAATGACGAATAAATTATCATTAGTTTTCAACAGTTGAGTTCTGAATACAATAGACTACAAGGTTTATATCAAAAACTGTAGTTAAATTCTTAAACAATGTTCAGATCAATAATAGCAGCGGAATGAGCAATCTATTAGAAGAATAATGCAGACTATAATGTCCACTCGCTTCTCTTTTTAGTAAAAATATATTCAACTTTTATCATCTAAAATACCATTAGTCAAGATAATACAACTTCACAGTTCCTGGTCATAATCATGCAGATCAACAGTTCATCTTTGCACTACGGGCCAAAGACATTCAATATAACACCAACGGTCATGATTATACCAGATTCAGCCTTTGGTCATAATCATACCAACCAACAGTTCATCTTTGCACTACGGGCCAAAGAGAACATTCACCACGTGCCATAAAAGACACCGAACAGATGTATCGCCTTTAACCTAGTATATCGCCTTTAACCTATCATCTGTTCAACAATTATATCACATCTGTGCCCCCGGCCACAGATATTCACAACAGCTTGATTATTGATGATTAATACAAATAACAGTGATACAAATGATGAACAGAAGAACAGGATAAACAATAAGTATCGGAAGTTTACTTTGTGCAGATTCAAATAATGTCCAAATTGCCAACATGATGTGGAATGAAATTTAAAAATGATATTCAAGATCCACAGTTCAGAATAACGATTACAGTTCAATAGAAATGTTCAGAAAATAGGAAGGTTCAGTTGAAATAATGAAATTCAACTATTATGGAACATATAATATTTTCAGGAATTATAGAAGCAATAGTTCCATAATAAGTTTCGATTTAGGTGTATGGAAAAATAATAATATCTCTTACCGTAGCATGTTTGATTAACAAAAGGTGAAGGAAATTAATATCCCTTACCATTGTAATTTTGAATAATGGAAGATGAAAAGGATGGTATCCCTTATGAGTATAAAGGAAAATGATATCACTTACGAATATGGAATAAAAGTGTCATGCGATAATTCGTGTAGACAAATTATTTCCACACGAGACAAATAAAAAGGGTTATTCACCAACAGGCGGTAATCCGCGCCGTAAGGTTATTCCCATCAATTTGAATACGAAGAGTTATTCACCAAACAGGCGATAATCCGCGCCGTAAGGTTATTCTCATCAATTTGAATTCGAAGAGTTATTCACCAAACATGCGATAATCCGCACCGTAAGGTTATTCTCAAAGATTAATAAGGAATGAATACAAAAGGTTATTCACCAACAGGCGGTAAACCGCGCCGTAAGGTTATTCCCACAATTTAATACATGGAAGTAAATGGCACAAGAAAGAAATGATATTATTTTCGAGAATCAAAGAATGATAATCCTTTCAAGTAAGAAAGAAAATAATATCCATTTATGATGATGAAAAGAGTGATACCCCTTACCTTTTCTCGTGACTGGATATTGATTTAAATGAGGTTGATCAACCTATATATTTATAATAAAATTAGTAATTACCACATATAAATTTTAAAGTGTATGATAACTCGTATAATATGAATTATTAAAATTATATATATTTAACATAATTTTTGTAGTATAATATAACAACTTTAAAATAGTTTTTAAAGTAATATTCCAAAATAAATCTTCCAAAGAAAGCTTTTAAAATGAATCTTCTAATAGAAGAGTCTTCTAAAGGAAGATTTGTGAATACCGTGAAATATAGGAATTTATGAAATTACTACTCTT
This sequence comes from Hedera helix, assembly GCA_947179155.2. Classification (NCBI taxonomy): domain Eukaryota; kingdom Viridiplantae; phylum Streptophyta; class Magnoliopsida; order Apiales; family Araliaceae; genus Hedera; species Hedera helix. The sequence continues at coordinate 42,071,833 of OX359270.1, read as the reverse complement.
TAATAAAAGACTTACTTGAAAAATTTCTGCACTCCTTTTGGCTTTCAAACTCTCAAAATAACCTTACTATTCTCAGAGAAAACTCATAAAATTCTTATAGAAAAATTTTATGTTTTAGGTGTGATTTTTCTATTCAGCTGAATAAGCTATTTATAGGAGAAAAGAAGTTACTATGCGCGGTAGGTGAAATAAAAAAAATTCAGCAGAGGCTGCGCAGCAGCCTCCACCAACCATCCAGCAAAACACATTTCTCACATTTCATGTGGGCCCCACAGTGGGTCCCACATGTTTCTTACTATTCACTTACTATTCACGTTACTATTCACGTCACTATTCACGTCACTATTTCAAATAGTAAAATTAATTATTTTATTATTTATTTATTTATTTATTTATTTATTCTTCCTGTGAGTCCAACATATAAAATAATGTTACCACAATAATGTAAGAAACACGTTACATATTTTTATTAATTTAATAATATAAATTATAGTGTATTTGCTACTGTGACAATTATTAGATTCAATAATTTTAAACTACAGTGCCCCAACAATTATTGACTCGATGATATGAAATACAGGGTAATGACAATTATTGAATCAATAATGCAAAATACTGTGTAGCAATAATAATTGAATTGATAATATAAAATATTATGCAGTGACAATTATTGATGAAATGATGCGTAACAGTTATGATGTCAATAATATGAGACACTGTGCAATACCGTGTGCTACTGTAGAGTACCGCATGCTACAGTAAAATACCATAAATTATCGTATGCTACTATTCTTTTATCACCGGTATTTTAACAGTTAGCACCGTTGACTATTTTTATTAAAAAGGTTACTTCTGTCGTTTTCTATATTCGACAAATATTCCGTTGTGGGGTCCACCAATAATTTGTTATTTCGGCGCCGTCGTACGACTCGAATATTCCCCGACAAAACGAATATTGTCCGACAAAATAAAATTTGCACATAACATCCTTAACTTTAAACTTTATCGATTTAACCACTTACTGTTTCAGAAAAATATATATGAAGAAAAATTAAATTTTATATTTCATAAAATTCGGGATCTTACAATTGTAGGATCACGTATTTTCGATTGTCTTAATGGACTTTACTCCCAGTTAACCCATTATCATTTAAGCGTCTATAGTTGACTTCTAGGTATGATAGACTTGAGTCGTCCCCTTCATGACTAAAGTATCATACGGTTATTATATCTGATACTAACTAATTTATACAATTTCAATTAGGAGATGTAATCTTATAACTTTTGTATGATATTTACTATTTTTTTTATAAGATCTCTTTGTACAATTTCATTTAAGAGTTATAATCCGATTATGATGGAATGCTAAATTATAAATACCTATAAATAATAAATGCACATCCATCTTATTCTATTCTAAATATACTAAATACATTTATTTCTATTGTTAACTTAGAATCTGTTGTTATCTTCACACCAAAAATATTTCTGACGACTCAAGTCGTCAAGCACTTTTTGTGATTTTTTTTGTGTGTAAATACACATTCAAGACGGTGAAGTAACGTATAAACGAAAACAAACGTTAACACACACACACACACACACACACACACAAACATATATATATATATATATATATATATATATATACACACACACACACACACACACATAAACTCTTCATATGTCTTAAAATATAAGATTAATTTTGACTTTTTAAAATTAGATCGAATAAGTTTCTTTCAAATTCAAAATTAATGTTAGTTCAAACAATTTTAGACCAAAAAATTCTGAAAGTTTTAAAATATTTTTAAAAAACAACTAATTTTAAGATTTTTTATTTTAAAAAATTTAAACGAATCACATTAACTTTAATTTAATAATATTTTAAAAAGTCAAATTAATCCTTTATTTAAAAACGGAGGAGGATCATACGACTATATTCCTGTCAATGATCATACAACCGTAACTTTCGACGTACAGCTTCATTTGTAAAATATTAAACCAACTACATGCAAATGCAGTACTTTTATTGAAAGCCAAAAAAGTTGGTCAAATTGAACTCTAGCTCATTATGGTATTATTATATACGTAAGTAATAAAACGCTAACAACAAGCACATACGAAAGTCTGGTTGAGGGTCACGCCATCAATAAGAGAATTAAATAGAGATTGGGGTTGAAAAAGTATTTTCAGGGCAATGTTGCTAACCCTCTAATAGCACATACGTACAAAGTGTTTTAAAGTCGTTCCTTCTGAACATCATTTGATTATGTATCATATACTCCTTCCGTTTAAGGCAAGTTTGACTTTTCAAAATTTATTTTAGATTATTTTTTAATTTAAAATTTTGTTAATTTATTTTATTTTATAGAAATAATAATAAATTTTATAATTAATAATAGTATTTATAATTTTCAATTATATTGTTAAAATAATTAATTCATATTAATTTTATATTAAAAAAATATCTCAAATTAATTTCAAAAAACTAGCTGAGAAACAACGAAGTGTAATAATGTACTGAAATATGGAACAGATAAAACATTCCATATATATTAATTTACGAGTTGCATTTTATCATTAAAATAAAATAATAAATTGTTTCAGTATCAATAATTTACTCCAAGTCAAATCACATAAAGAGGGAAATTAATTGAGGAATTTTGCGCGGATGGCCAACTTGCAGTGGATAAGGACTGTTTGTCGTCCGTCTGTCTTTGAAAAAAGATACCACGAAACTTTAGTCAAGGCTTATGCAGGAGTGAGTAATAAACCCAGAAGCATAAAGATGGTAAAATACTAAGGGTGGGGTTGGTACTTAAACTCGAGACACGAGTAATTTTTCCAGTGATTTTGGAATAAATTTATATGATATATTAAATTAATAATTTTTTTTTTATTTCATGAGACATTACGTGACGTTGTTTGAAGATCATTAAATAATTTTTGCTCAAAATACTCACTCAATTTCTTTTTATTTGTATATTTTTATAGAGAAATTTTGTATTTCCTTTTATCGGCTTGTTTGCAAGTTTTAAAAAAATTAATTACTTTATTTTTTGTATTATTCTTAACTATATAGTAATACTATTTTGTTTATCAGTCATCTTTTTAATAATTTTTTTTATAAAAAAAAAATAAGAAAAAATAATTGATCTTATTAATGTTAGGTGGGCACGGAAAACTAGAGCAGGTTTTCCCTCCTCTTAGGACTTACTAGTTACTACTACTACTAAGTTAGTACTAGTTTAAAATGGACCGCAGAGCTTAGTTTGCACTTTAATCACAAAGTGCTTTTTCTCCCCAAACTTTAATTAATTCAACCTATGAATAATAATTACAAAAGGCGGATGAATGATTAAGAAGTTAATTACTCATGTGACTATTCACCAAACCCATTTGCTATTTTAAATTAAAGTAACTGGTTACTTGATTTTGAAATATATATATATATATATATATATATATATATATATATATATATATATATATATATATATATATATATATGTAAGGACGGACTTAATTTTACACACGTGTATGTACACATTTTATTACAATTAATGTATGATTATTTATCATATAAAATTCATTTCTGTCCTCCCGGGGCGTCTTATCTGTTCTTCATTGCCTTGTGTATATGTTATGAAATCCAATCACCTCATGGAGATATAGGGGATAATAAATTAAATATTAGTACTAAAGGTATGGTGGCATATTAAGTTTTATTGGTCGGGTAAAAATGTGAAGGATAATAATTACTCGCCTTCCATTCACCAACTTTCAGTCTCTAGCACGCACAGACATACATGCATACAAGCACCAGAGCTGATGCTTATAAAATGACCCTCCATGGCCAAGAGAGAGAGGTTACATGTATGTCCTAGCTAGCTACGCACGCATATTATTATCTACTTGTACTAGAAAATTATTATTGGTAACAAGTCACAAGGGCTAAACAACTTTAGGGAAAAAGAGGAAAAGAGGGAGAGAGAAAAGTGACCCAAAAAGTGAAATTGGAATCTAATCAGTGAGGCTGAGAAATTAAATTAAATGAATTCAGATTGGTACTATTAATTTCATTTCCAATTCTTCAGCCAAAAAAATAATATCATTTAATTACAATATATACTTGTTTTCAAAAAGTGTGTTCTTTTTAGCCTTCGAATGGACACGTTTGGTCCCTCCCCATCTTTTAAAAGCAACCCCTTCTCACGAAGTCAGGCTGCTTGGCCAATTGTTTATATAACTTTTCTTCGATAAATAAGTGCACAGGTAAGGGAATTAATGATATTAGATTTTCACATGAAAATAGGTCTTTCTCAGATTGCGAGTCTCCTCTTATTCATGTGGAAAAAAACATGCGAAAATATCATACTTTTTTGAGAAAATATCAGGTTAAAGTAATACCCCTCTCATGAACACAATAAAGTTTCATTTGTTAAATTTAATATATTTTGTATCATGTTTTACTCATGAAACTAACAAGTGATGTGTCAATCAACAACTTTCAAATTAGAGTTTTGATCAATCCACGAACTTTGATTTTGATCATCGCTTACCGCCTTAAATTTATTGAAAAACCTGCAAAAAGTCCACCAGGGTTGAGAGACTCCGGAAGAACTCTCCTATCCTTATGTCAAAACACTAATATGAAAGCAAAGAATTATTATTAGAGTTAATAGCATGCTTTGAATGTGTTGGAACATCTCTTATTTATAGCATTAGAGCCTTCTCCTTCAGAAGTTGAGAATTAGAATCCTAATTGACTTTATAGACCTTCCGGGTTGTCAATCCTTAGTTGGTTAAGCTTTTTGTGAATTATTTCATTTACTGAATTTAATATACTTTTACAATATCCAGTAAACGAAATTATTATATTAACATTCATTAATAGGATTTTAGAACTAATTTATTTGTGGGATATTTTTACCTACATCATTTACCCCCAACTCTTTTAAAAATATATTTTTAAGTGATTAAACAAATAATAACAAAGATTTTTTTTAGTATGCCCATGGCGTTTTTTTAGAATGCCGATTATGCTAATTTTTGGCCTCCATGGACTTGATTTTGGGCCTTCATGATCTTAATTATGGGCTCCATGGTCTTGATTCGGGTCTTCATGGTCTTGATTCGGGTCTTCATGGCCTTAATTCTAAACTCCATGACCTTAATTCTGACCTCTATAGAGTTTTTTTCTTGCCTCTACGGCCTTAATCCTGGACTCAATGACCTTAATTTTGGGCCATCACGGCCTTGATTATGGGCTTCCTTCATGATCTTAATTTTGGGCTCCATAGCCTTGATTTTGGCTTTCATAATCTTAATTTTGGGCTCCATAACCTTAATTCTGGACTTGAATTTTAAAAATCGGAACTAAACTCAAATAACTAATAATTAAACGGTTATAACTGAATTAAGCAAAATAACAAAATAACCAAAATAATTCAGTTAAAAAAATTTGATTTGGTTTGATAATTTTAGATTCAAACTCATTGCACATTATTGATTATGCATTTTACAAAAACAACGCAGATTTTAAGGTTTTTCATGTGCTTATCTTTCGATTTTATTTTCATTTGTCTTAATCTTTTGAGTTATCTTACTTGATCCATGATAACACAAGTTTAACACATTAAATTTAAAGTTAAACCATAAAAATTAAAAATTTGTATGAATACTTAAAGATAAAACTAGAGTTTAAAGTTATATATTCCCGATTTAACTGAGCTTATTCTTTCTCTTCTTCCGTATTAGGCTTGCTAGCTTAGCTCTCCATCTTTCTCCTTTATTGATCTTCTCTTTCTCTGTTTTTTTGCTAAATATCTTCTCTCTCTCTCTCTCTCTCTCTCTCTCTCTCTCACCTAGCTTGAATTCTTATGTTGGCAAAAGTGGAGAATTCCTTTCATTCTTAAAATTCCAAATTATTGCCCAAGTAGTTAATTATGTGAAATCTCACTTGATAAGAAGTAATTCCATGTTTAGTGGTTAATCAAATGTTAAAGTTTAATTTTAGAACCATTGACTAAGAATTGAACATATTTTTCCCATTTTTAACTTGACCACTCAAAAGTGGCAAGTGATCAAATCTTGGAGGTTTGGTTACCTCCCCTCACCCTTCGGGCCAAATTTGATGTTTTTTTAAACCTTCTAGAAATAATTTGACTTTTATGAACAAATACATATATACATACTTTTTTCATACTTTATACTCTTGTAGAATCTTGGTATTCATACATATATAAAACCTTTATATACATATATAATTTCATGAATCGTCTCCTTTTATACATCATGTTTTTATAAATAACTTGTATCAACTTGACATCGGTGAATTATTTTTACCCACAACAATAACTTGTTAATTTAATAATATGATTACATGATATTAAAATTACAATAACAAACTTGAGAGCCTTCTATCATTTCATATTAAATAAAAGAGGATTCTTTATGTGGGAAAAAAATTACAAGTAGGTTATCCTGGAATTTTCGTTACACTGGTTACAAATTAATATAAAAAAAGATTATTATTGTTTTTTTTTTTAATTAAAAACGAACAATCTGAAACATTCTTATCTGATGCTCGCGTTGACCAGGGTGAAGCACATGGCTCATCTATAAGGTTGTGGTACACTACTATGACATTGTGGTCCTTGAGGCTTGAACAAAAGATAAAAAGAAGCGTAGCTCAATTTTTAACAGACTAAAGATACATCGTAACAATATCTTGAGAAAAAGATGACTAAATATTTTGAACCCATTCTGATTTCAATTGGCTTGGTCCTTAGGCCTGACCTTGGGTGCACTTACAAGGCCGTGGTCCATTTGGACCCAGCAGTTTCTGTACTAGTGTAGTGGTTCATCGTGGGGAGATATGTTGGTGGACCGTGGGTGTACCTTTTTAATTGTCCTTTCTTAACCAAGGGTAAAAAAGCTTTCTTTTTATCTTCTAACATAATTTAATCATCTTATTTACAAATTGCCTCTATCGTTTTACAAACGCAATTGATATTTTCATAAGCTGATGTGATATTTTTGTAAGTGAGTCTCATTTTAAATTAAATCAACCGCTATATAGTTTAGTTAAAAATGAGACCTACTTACGAAAATATCAAATTAACTTTGAGAAAATATCAATTCTATTTTACAAATTTTATATCCTTTTAACATCCAAAAGTTTTTTTTTTTTTTTTTTTACAACTTGAGGAATGAATTAAAGTAGTTACCGAATTGAAAGGAAAATTAATTTTTCTTTTTTTATTTTCTTGATATTAAGGATTGAGATTATATAAAAAGGTGACAATCATTTTGGGACAACGACAGTCTGCACAAATGTTTGTATTTAAACTTGAACAGCTAACAAGATGGAAACTAAAAAATGTACTATTCCTTCATAAATGATAAAGGGTCCCTTCCAGCCCAATTGTCTCCATCTTTCTCTCTTCATTTACCTATGTTTTTGTGTAGTGGGCTCTAAATGTTGCACAATTATTTTTTGAAGCTAGGGCAAAAAGTAGTTCCCGTTCTTTTACAAAAAGAGAGTTTTATTTTGACAACTTCAAATCAATTTACAAAATTTAAAATTAATATGCATTCGTTTGATTAATCACAACATTGTTGTTTTAAGATTTTATTAAAAATTACGTTAATTTTAAATTTATAAATAGAGAAAATCTCGACCCTGGCTTCTAAACGTTACCTTTTACTAGATCACTTCTTAGTTTGAGTGGATGGACCAGGGCCCCCATACTGTTAAAATTGGGCCAACGTTAACTGGAGTGTACCTAAATATCCTTATTGGTCCCGTCTAACACGGGCCTATAATTTGGCAATAAGCACTTCCTCCGGGTAGAAATGGCCTCATGGGCTCCTCGTATGCTTGAACAGCCTGCTTCTACTTGTGTTCTGCGCGACTAAATAGAATCGGGTTCGCTTACAATCCTTTTCTTATAATCTTTTGGGCTTTGCATGAACCGTTTCCAAAAATTAGTGTGTCCTGGATGGCGCAAAATAACATGACATATTTTCTTCTTGTAATATTTTGTTATAAAATATTGCGAATTTTGTTACAATTTGATATAATTATAGATAAATAAATATAAATATATAAGTAATTTGTAAAAATATTTATTTGTAAAAAAAGTGTAACATTTTTGCAGCGAGATATGTCGTTTTCTTTCTCCTTATTATTGCTAAATAAAATCATCGTCGATTGACATTGGCCTTGATGGCAAATAAGGGCACTTTGTTTGTTTAATCAGCGGAGTGTGGAGGAGGAGAGAGAGAGAGAGAGAGAGAGAGAGAGAGAGAGAGAGAGAGGAGAGCCGAGTTAAGAGAGAGAGATTTTTCCGAGTTTTAAAAGAAAGAAGAGAAAAGAATGGTAGGAGGCGCATCATCATGTTGTGTTCAACCCCGTATCATCTTATCTTCCTTTGTAGGAGGCGAGCGTCGCTTTCTTCAATCGACACGCTCTCTCCATCCGCTCTTCCGCTACCACTCTAGAGGTACTCCCTATCTTACCTGTCTTTGTCTATATAACTGCATACACAAATTGAATTTCTGACTTGCCCAATTACCATATCTTATGATTAATGATTTTTGGTTCAACTCTGCATATATTGATTTTTGATTTTTTGATTATTATTTTGTATACGGGTCTTCCTTGATACACAACAATGAAAAATATAAATAATTGTGATGTTATTAATACAAAAGGAAACTACCATTTGGATTAACATCATGCTTATAAACGAAAAGAAAGTGCTTCGTTTTCTCTCTCTCTCTCTCTCTCTCTCTATTTAGCTTGCTCTTGTGAGTTTTGACTATGAAAGAACTGAAAAGAAAAGGAGGCAAATATGAAAGCGCTTCAGCCTCTATGCATTTAATCCAACTGTATCATTTCTCCTCCTAATAAAATGCCTGTAGAAAAACGCTACTAGAGTATAAGCAAGGTTGCAGAGTAGGGAGCTAGTATTACCTGACTTTTATTAATGTGTTGGTATTTTTAAGGAGTTTCATTTTCTAACGAGTATTATTTTTCAGCAACATTATGTGTATGGGGCTTGCAATGCAGCCATGAGTCCAGTACGGCGCATGATTGGGTTTGTTCCGTGTCATCAGAAAATAAATCTACTCTTTGCTTAAAGTTATAGAAAAAAACTCGTTTTTTCTTATACCTGGTTTCTATTGACACTCCTTTCTGCATATTAAACATTAAAATCTAGCATAAGCTTGAGTCCTGCACTTTATACAGATTTGTTAACAAAATTCAGCAGTTGACTTCTCTAATTAGGTTAGAGTCCACTGAGATACTAAGAAGTAATAACCATGTGTCAGTTCACCTCTCTCTCATTCTCATACAGGAAGCAAACATGTGAGGATGCAATTCTCGAGGACACTTTCTAGCTTAACAGATATTTTATTCAACAGAAGGTAACTATCGAAGCTATTTGGTGTGCTAGCTTGTGTTCTAATATCTATCTCCTAATTTACTTGTTTTTTTAGGCGCACACTATATGTGACAACTCACGTGTTATCTTCAAGAGAAGTTAAAGCATTCCATCTCCTTTGAACCTCTTTCCCCACCTTCCACTTCTCTTTTGGTTAATATCTGGCTCTACTGATGTAATCCATGTCAAAGTAGTGGGTTCTTAACAGTGTTCTTCCCTTCTAATTTAATGGGTGTGATTAACACATTATGTAATATTAGGTGATATATAAGGCTTCTTTTTTTATTGTCACGGTAGTTAATATTTATTTCATGGTCATGCTCACGAGTCATGATATTTAACTTAGTAGTTGCCCTACTGCAGAAATATTGAAAATTAGTGTAAAGACTCTTAAAGGAACCGTAGTTGAGGGTTGAGTTGGTGAAAATAAAAGATAATAAATTAATGGCTCGATACTGGTTTCTTGGATGTCCATTTAAGATGGTGGTTCACAGAGCATTAACATTGAACTTTTGTGGATTTAATAAATGATTTCCATAATCAACTTGCGCTTTACCAAGTCCAGGTTGATTGGGGTTTCTGAGCTGTTTAACTTTTAGCTGTACCCTCTCTTTGTACACATATTTGCTTGTTTAACCTTCAACTTTTTGTGCTGATTCTTTTTGCAGTCTCTCACTCCTTACCCTTATTTCTTGTTGCTACTTCCTTGTCATGTCTCTTTGTTCTTCCTCTCATGATTACTTGCATGCAGTTTTTTTTTTAAGTTCTTCTGTAGCTAATATTTGTTAAACTAGCAGAAATGTAGATGAAATGTCAAACAACAAGCGCAGACGTCTTATGCAAGGAAAAGTGTCTCCTCGTCGACCTGTTCCAGATCACATACCACTGCCTCCATATGTCAATACCAGGAAACCACCTGGAATTTCGAGTAAACCAGAAGTGCATGATGAGAATGGGATCGATTGCATGAGAGCTTCAGGGAGGCTTGCAGCGCAGGTTCTTCAATATGCTGGGACTTTAGTCAAGGTGATATTTTGATTAGCTTTTGATTGTAAATCTCCAAAATTGAATGACCTTTTTTTATGCTGTTTAATTTGTTAGGAATTTATGATCACCAGATGAAAATTTTTCTTAATAAATGTAAATGAACCATTGAGTAATCCTGTATCGACCTTAAATTGTTTTTCTTGACTGATCTTTGCAATTATCCTTCGGTCATTGTGTAAGTATATTAACAAAATTTGTATTGGTAGTTCATGGGTAAAGGGATAAAAGCATGGATCCTAGATTTATATGCATTACTTAGGAAGCGTGCACTGTACTTACATCTGAAAATTTGAACCTATTGGCAGCCAGGCATTACAACAGATGAGATTGACCAAGCAGTTCACGAAATGATTATTGATAATGGAGCTTATCCTTCACCTCTTGGCTATGGTGGATTTCCAAAGAGTGTGTGTACATCAGTGAATGAATGCATTTGCCATGGAATTCCAGATTCACGTGCACTTGAGGTTTCTCATACTGAAGCAGATAATATTCATTTTTAATCCTCTGTTATCATATTTTGATGAATTATAAACTAACTGATAATTCTGCATTTTCAGGATGGTGACATTATCAATATCGATGTCACTGTTTATCTAAATGTAAGCAATTCTAATGAATATGAATTATAAGCATTCTGTTGTTGTGTAGCATAAATAAAATTAAAAGAGAAATTCTGCCAAACATCAAATAATATATAGATACTTATTTGAACAGTAAAGAATTCTTTTTCTGTTCCAATTGTTTCCATATGTTTCCATTATCTGATTTTAGTCACTGGCTCACTGATGGTTTTTGTGTATTGATTTATAAGTTTTTTAATTAATCCTATTTTATATCATCCGTTATGATTCTACTCTGTGAGTCTGTGTAAACTGAAAGTTTTTCTTTTGAAAAGCAGGTCTAGCTCGGCTTACCTCAATTCAAGTAGTATGCAAATAAAATTTAAGTTTTACGTAATACCTAGCAATGCAATCATTTTGGGTTGTACACGGTAGTGTTACACCTGATCTTAACCATCTTGTGTGCACAATGGTCAGTTTCGTTGGACTTGGAAGGGATGAAAAGCGGTAGGAAAGGGAAGTACAAGTGTATCCTGAAGAAAGTTGATGTTTTGTTTTCCTTCCAATTTTACACTGAAAAGGAGAAAAAGAAAAGGAAAGAGCTATTGCGTGATTTTACTTGAGCCTTCATTCAACTCTTGGGAACCTGAGCATGGTAGATATATTAAGGATATATGAAAACAGAAAGGGTGTATATCATAGAAAAGGACAAAGGGAAAAAACAATTGTTCCGTCCTTTCCCTAAATACAAAAAAAAAAAAAATGCATGTTGAGGGAAAGAGCAATTTTCTCCCCCCATCAAAGTGATGTTTTTGAGATCTCGATAACCTATCATGTTATGACTGTTACAGAGTAACATCTGAATTCTATAACCATGGTTTGCAACATATATGTTTGCAATAATCAAAATACATATTATTTTGATAGGCATGCAAGGATTAAATTGATTACTGTATGACTGACAAAATTTCAGTAAAATCCTGTCATCTGATCATCTCTTATGGTGGTTTTGAAAAATGCACTTTCTTATAGTAAGAGATTGTTCCTTTGGTTAATCATGTATTTTTCATCTAATTGTTATATTGGTAATAATATCATTTATTTGTTGTTTAGTAAACAGTCTGCAACTTGGCAATTTGGCTTTAGTTTTTATTCATATACCTGATTGTTATATGCAGGGTTACCATGGTGATACATCAGCAACTTTCTTTTGTGGGGACATCGATGACAAAGCCAGAAACTTGGTACAGGTATGGAATGGCTGAATAATAGCCTAAGGGGAGCTATAGGTAGTCCAATAAATTTCTTTCATCATCAATGGCCATACTGAGTTGATAAACATGATCGTCTTAGTCTATAAGATTTCCCCCCTTTTGAAGCTCTGTTACTTAGGTGGAAATTGAAAAGCTTTGCCTTGTTCTACCGGCATCATTTCTGTGTTTTCATGATGATATGTGGGCGAGATCTGATTTTGATTACTTTATGTACATAAAGATGGTTGCTGTTATCTTTAGTGATGTAAATATGCTGAATAGCCTGAATTATGATGAAATTCAGGAATTATGTTAGGTGCTTTAGCTTGGGCTTTACATAAGTGACAACCTTGAGATGTGCCAACTAGGGACATTAATCAGCTCAGGTTTGTTTCATTAATTAAAATTTACTTTTGGGAGCAACTTTAAGGATCTAATTCCTTATAATACAGAAACAGTGTACTGAGTGTAGTTGATGCTGTATGGGTTTGGTCTTCGACATATTAAGTGAGCATGTTGGATAAAGCTACTTAACATGGACATTTAGAATTTTGCTATTTTGGATGCCTTTATCTCTGTCCAATATCATAATATTGTGTCATTCAATTTATGTTGGTGACCTAAGAACTTCATATTATGTCATATGCTCTGTTTAAGTGCCAATATAGCATATATTTCTACTTATTGTTCCTTGTCATTTAAAGTTAAATCAATACATTCATAAACTGTCCCAACCAAAGTCTGAATTGAGTGACTGAAGCCTAGAATTCTAAGGTAGTTTGCCATTTTTCCGACGTTTGAAACATCATATATGCTGACCAAAAAAAAGGTCATACTCCCTTGGTTCCGAATTGAAAGTTATGTCAAGTTGAAGTTTCTACTGACTGGAATCACAAAATCCTAATCCAACTCAACACCCGAATCTGCCACTGCGTCAAAAGTACTAAATAATTTTCTACTAGGATTATTTCAAGGAAAGTAAAGTTAAAAGAAAGCAAGTTTCTATTGAGTTGCTCCAGAAAAGCTTTCGTGACGAGAGGAAATTTAAGAGGAACCTAAAACTAGCATCTAGAGAAGTATTTGAATGTGAAATGTATTGGCAGAATTCTTTCTATTTGAAAATTACATTATTATTATGAAACCAATTATCCTTAGATTGGTCGGTACTTGAAGGCCTTAGTATCATGTTTACCAGCCCTTGTTTACCTGATGACTGTTTTTTAAGCTTTTAGAAAAGATTTATTGTTTAGGGAATTGATTTAGAAAATAGGCTAATAAGAAAAGTAATTCTAGATTGTTTTTTAAACGTGCCTTTATATTTTTCCAAATTCTATTATAAGCTTATGAGAATGACTTCTTGCTTTCATCCCTCGATGCCCTAGGTAACTAAAGAATGTCTACAAAAAGCCATATCAATTTGTGCACCAGGAGTGGAGTTCAAGAAGATTGGAAAAACAATTCAGTAAGACTTGAGCTAAAGAAAGTCCTCTATATTGTTTAGTTTCTTGCCTCCCTAATCGTTTCCTTTTGGTGGATAACTTTGATCTACATTCTTAATTTCAATGATTAGTCTTTTGTTCGTGATTTATACATTCTTTTGTTTAGTTTGTCTTTCTAGCCACTTGGAATGTTATATAAAGTACAGTACTTAGCTGCTAAAACATTTCTGTGATATCTCAGAGCTGCTTTTGTTCAAAATATTTTATATTCAGTGCATAGAAGTTCTTTTATTTTGTCTTTGATGTCAAATATATATATGTTTCTATTCTTTATACCGCTTATTGCTTTTATATAGCACCGAGACTTTTCAGCTCTGTGCAAGAATATATCGTAAATTTCTTAAGAAAATTTAATCAAACTAATTATGCTCTCCCTCTCTTTTCAAGTGACCATGCAGATAAACATCGTTATGGTGTTGTCCAACAGTTCGTAGGCCATGGGGTGGGACGTGTTTTTCACTGTGATCCGGTTATCCTACACTTCAGTAATTCTTCTGAGCTTCACATACAAACTTTCTCCAGTTCTTTTTATTTTTGCGTGAGCTATAGCTTGATGTCAACTTTATTTTACACGTGCTATTACCTTGATCAACTTTACCTTTATGTGTGTGCATGTTTTCCAAAATTTCTACGGCTGCTTTCTCTCTACTTATGGATCCATGCATTTTTTTCCTTCTTTTTCTACCATTCCAACTGACATTTACCATGATTTTTTGTTCTTCTTTTAGGGAATAATGATCAAGGACACATGGTTTTGAATCAGACCTTCACTATTGGTAACGTAATTTCATTCTTAAAAAACCTAACTCTCCTTAACACTGTCATGCTTATATGCACGTAGATCTAGATTATCTCTTGCAGTTGTTTTTCTCCACACTAGGGGTAATCTAGAAGTGTTCTTCGAACCTAGGGTTTTAGAATATCTGTCCCTATGATTATGCAGGTTGAAGGATCTACTTATTCTTTCTATCCATCATGCTGTATAAAACAGCAATACTAGGATATCAATGTGATTCTGTACAGAAATAACTATTGGGTTGGAATTTGGATAGTGTTTATCATCTGTATTACATTTTGAACTACTAATCGTTGGACAGCCCCCGTCCCCTCAATGTCCTGTGAATTATAGTCTCAACTATCTCATTGACATGAATTTTGTTCTAAAATCATCTCATGTTATGTTTTTGCAGAACCAATGTTGACGGCAGGTAGTATAAATCCAATAATATGGGATGATGATTGGACAGTTGTTACAGAGGATGGAAGCTTGTCGGCCCAGTTTGAGCACACCCTTTTGATAACAGAGGATGGTGCTGAGATACTAACACAGTGTTGAGCCACCCATCCTTTTGATAACAGAGGAAGGTGCTGAGATACTAACACAGTGTTGAGCCACCCATCGAGTCACAGAATACGGAGACACTGGAGATTTTAAGTTCATTAGTATTTTATACTCTTGTGATTGACCTTTTCCCCGTAAGAAACTTCGGCATTTATTCTTAAATTTTACTTATAATTGATTTATTTCGTTCATTGTGTAATTTACCAGCTGGTGCTGGGTTGTTCAATGTAAATTGTTCTGAATTTTCTAAATGACATCAGTTTTTCAGGACCAAGTTTAAATGGAATATTATGTTGAAATTAAAAAAAATGGCTTGATCTGAAATTAAAAAATGTAATTCTTTTGATGTCACTGCTTCCAAGCACGGTGCCTAGACAAAATTTTGATGATTTTGGTCGAGATACACTTTGGCATAACCCCGTAAAAGTGCATGTTTGACTGTTTGGCAATTTAAAGTTTTTCGCCTTTCATAATTTCTTATAAACTTATCTAGACGATCAAGTGTTTTGTTGTTGGTGTTATCGTTTGGTACTAATTTATATCGAGTTTGACGTAAGAAGAGAGTTTATAGGAGAACCGGCTGAGCCGAGCGGTTCAAATCGGTTTAATATTTTCGAAACAATAAAGTCGAACTCTCGACTGTTACTCTGTCCCTTCTTCCAACTCTCCGTCAAGATTTCATTTCCAATTCCGCTCCAACTCTAGTAAATGAGATGATAGTATGTCAATCTCAAAGGGCAGTGACATCTCTGTCCAACCCAACTTTCAAACTCCTCTCCCCGTTCGATTGCAACCATTTACTTCAACTTTGCAGCAACTCAAAAGCACTAGATCAAGGAAAACAGACCCATCAAAAAGTAATCATCCATGGGGTGGATCAGGACCCTTTCATGACCACCAAGTTGGTTCAAATGTATGCGAATTGTAATGATATTAAATCTGCACACCGTCTGTTTGATGAATTGTCACACCCAAATGTTTTTGCATGGACTGCAATTCTAGCATTTTATTCCCGCAATGGAATGTCCAATGAGTGCTTAACAACATACAATCAAATGAAATTGAAAAGAGTGTTCCCTGATACGTATGTTTTTCCAAATGTTATAAGGGCCTGTGCACATTCCTTGTGCTTAAAGACGGGGACACAAATCCACAAAGAGGCCATTATTTTCGGGGTCAAAATGAATTTACAAATATGTAATTCACTGATTGATATGTACTCTAAATGTGGGGATGTTCGGAGTGCGAGGCTGGTTTTTGACATAATGGTGGAAAGAGATTTGTTGTCGTGGAATTCTCTTATTTCAGGGCATGTGAGTAATGGGTTTCTTGCATCGGCTATTGAATTGTTTGGCTATATGAGATTGGAAGGCTTTGAGCCTGATAGAGTCACTTGGAACACTGTAATGGATGCTTATTGCCGCATGGGACAATGTGACGAAGCGTGGCAAGTTTTTGAGAAGATTAAGGAGCCTAATATTATTTCGTGGACTACATTGATATCAGGTTATTCAAGGATTGGCAAGCATGAAGTAGCGTTATGTGTCTTCAGGGACATGATGTGTAGAGGAAAAGTTTGTGCTGATTTGGATTGTCTTTCTAGCGCCCTTGTCTCTTGCCGGTATATGGGAGCATTAACATTTGGACGAGAAATTCATGCCTATGGGATGAAAATTCAGAAAGAAATTCCATTCTACAAGTCTGCTGGGCCTGCCTTGCTGATCATGTATGCTAGGAGTAGGAGAATGCAAGAAGTGATCAATGTATTTGATTTTATGGACAAATCTGATGTTGTTAGTTGGAATGCAATGATTCATGGTTTTACTGAATTAGGATTAGTACATTCCGCTCTATCTTGTTTTAGAGAGATGCAAATAATTGGAATTCAGAATGATCAAACAACAATATCCACCGTTTTGCCGGTGTGTGATTTGAAATCTGGGAAACAAATACATGGCTATATCAGGAAAAGTGGGTTCAGTTCTGTTATTTCTGTTTTAAATGCACTGATCCACATGTACTCCAAAAGTGGATGCATTGGGCTAGCATATTCTGTATTTTCAAACATGGCAAGTAGAGATATTGTGTCTTGGAATGCAATGATTGGAGGGTTTGGAATGCATGGGTTTGGCCAAGCTGCGCTTCAGCTTTTACAGGAGATGAGTCGGTCTGGAATTTGCCCCAACTCTTTAACGTTTACTTCAGTGCTATCAGCATGCAGTCACTCTGGTCTCGTAGATGAAGGGCTCGAACTCTTCCACAGAATGACTACCGACTTTGGCTCTAACCCAAAAATGGAACATATTGCTTGTGTTGTTGATTTACTAGCCCGTGCTGGTCGACTTGATGATGCTGTTGATTGTATTAGCAGAATGCCTGTAGAGCCTGATAAGTGTATATGGGGGGCTGTTCTTGCGGCGTGTCGAGCGCACCAGAATATTAACATTGGCATCCTTGCAGCGGAGCATTTGGTCCATTTAGAACCTGAAAATGCTGGAAGTTATGTGACTTTGTCAAATATGTATGTAAGAAGTGGAAGATGGGATGATGCAATAAGGGTGAGAAAACAAATGGAATTAAGAAGATTGGTTAAGCCGTCAGGATATAGCTCAATTGAAAACGAAAGTTGAACAAAAGATTCTTGATTTTAAGGTTGTAAACAAACAGAGGCATGCTGCGTATAAGGATAATAGTGAAAAAATTTAAAATAATCTCAACACCTTCGAATCTTTTCTCCACTTTATTCTAGATGAATCTTGTACGATAAACAAAAGAAATTTAAATATGTTTCAACTGTATTCTCTAACAAGTCCAGTTGAGTAAATCTATGTCCTTGTTGTGTCCCGTGCTTATACTTTTAAGAGTTAATAACCTGACTTTCTATACATGTTGGAAAAATACAAAAACGAAACGAGATAGTTACAAGATTGTTGCTAGTACATAGAAAGTATCAAAATACTTCCGTCTTGTCACAATAGGGTTCCATTTGTTAAAATCGATTGTTTTATAAAAAAAAGTTTTAATTTTTGACTGCAATATTAAATGACATAATAATTAACTAGCTTAATATTATAAAGTTAGAGAATTAGTATTTTAACAATTGAAATAATGATAGTTTTAATAAATTGACCTCACACTTACGTAGGAAAGAAATTATAAAAATATTAAATTTTATTTATAAAAATATTAATTTTTTAAATTTATAAAGGCACGAGAGAGGAAAAGTAATCATATAAAGATGCGGTGAATTAGATAATCAATATCCATATATAAAAACACGTCATCTAATTAAATTATAATTTAAAAGCCCAATGAATTAACTCAATTGATAAATTAACGATACAAATCTGTATTTATATATTGTTCGCTTTTTTGTTCCCAAAAAAATAGTAATGACGAGTAAATAAATGTAAGAGACATATAAAGAGAAACTATTATTACTTTTAAAATTCATGTATATGACTCTAAAATGCATAAAAACTAAGAAACTAATAAATAGGTACATGTATTAGTACCTTCAGATAAATATTTTTTACCTTATATCTACTTTTCAATACAAACATATTTTTACTAAAAATAGGCACAACATCATAAATGAATGAGCTTAAATCCAGGTATTACAATAAAAGTACGTGTTATCGTCATAAAATGGGATGCTATTAATTCACATTCTGATGAAGTTTTGCATACCATTTGCAAATTGCAATATACTGGACGAGAGGAAAATGTAAACTTCGCACGGATTCGCCTATTACTACCGTATAAAAATAAAAGAGGTGTTATTTTCACTCAAATTGATCTTATTTTAGTCGTCACAAGAAAAAACTTTAAGAAACAGGAACAGGAACTCGTGGCAATCTATTTGACTTGCAATTTTCCTTTTATTTAATTATTTATTTTAATCTTTGGTCGCCGCCTTTTTTGCAATTGGGAAATTCCAATTACCTCCGGTTCGTCTGTTTATCCAATTGCAAAATACAGAAGAGGTTTCATGGATTCTATACATGTGAATTGGGAAACCCTGGATGCCCTAATAATCGAATTCGCAAAATCCGAAAACTTAATCGAACACTCTCCATCTTCATATTCCTCTTCTTCTTATCGGTCACGATTACTGATTCGACAGATCAGAAGGTTGCTAGAACTCGGAGACATTGATTCCGCTATTGATCTCCTCCGTCTTCATGCGCCTTTCGTCCTCGACGATCATCGCCTTCTCTTTCGTTTACACAAGCAGGTACGCTTGACAGGTTTCGCTGGCGTGTGGGATGGAAAAAAATTTATACTTCAATTTACTTCTGTTGTTCTTTCATAATAGTTAATAAGTTATCAAATTCGTAGACTTAGGTTCAGTTGAGTAGTAAACAAATCAGAATTTTACCTAAAATTGTGTAAGCAATCAGGGGGCAGGATTCCCAAATGAGTGGGATAAATGCTTTAAAATATTTTTTATGTAATTTTATGTTTATGTTTTTAGTAGTTAAAGTTTTATACCTTTTAAATTTGCTTTTGTACTTCACATTGATTAAATAGTTTACCTAAATAACTTTATTAAAGTGATATATCCTTTGTCTATGGCCTATGTTAAACGGGTATTCGGGTAAACAACTTTTTTGCTATCAACAAAAACAAATTTCTTTCAGTATTAATTAAAATTTATTTCATGATATCAGTTAAAAGGAAATATAGTCATGATCATCTCAAGTTTACTGTACATAGAATGAATCATTTTATATAAGATTGGACCCAATTTCTTTACAAATTGGATATCTATGTATTTTTTTTTTCAAGTATAAGAGGGTTAGAAGTTTAATCCATGTCCACTATTTTATTTTAAAAAATCAATGCCATACCTGTAAGCGGCATGCTGTTTACTGTCTTGTACTTATTTAGTTTTTATAATAAATTATGTCCAGAAATTTATTGAGCTTCTAAGGAAAGGAACTATGGAGGATCGGGATTCTGCCATAAAGTGCCTGCGAAATGCCCTGGCACCTTGCGCCCTTGATGCTTATCCTGTATGGAATGTTTTTTAGCCCTCCCTTTTTTGTGTGTTTTGCTTATTTTAGTTCTATACTGCTGTATTGCATACACAATCTTTTATCATACTTTATCAAATAGGGGATTTTTCGTTTAATTCTCCCTTTCTAGCTGATCAACTTGAAATTAAAAATCTTTTATTAATTGTTATTTCCTTGATTGTATCAGAGGACCTGAGGGAGTCATATTTGTTTACTTTACTTATCTCGCAGTCCTTGAAAAGAAAGCCCCATGTGATATCAATCTTTTAATGAAACTATTAGGTTCTTATGCCCCACCTAATCCAAAGTCTTTGCAACCACTATAGGATGGTAAGTTTGAAAATGCTGAGATTTTGTGCTTAATTAGAAGTAGACTCTTTGTTTGGATTTGGGACATTCCCAAAAAGAAAGATGGGCCTTTGAATTGGGATGGAGGGCCTATACCATTACTAAGGTATATCTATGATATTAACAATGAAGGTTATTTAAAACTGCAACTTCTAAAAAATAATGGTTTTCTGATGGTGTCTTTTCTGTTCTGAATTTTAATCTAAAATGCTCTAGATTGAAGATATTTGAGGTTCTTTAGTCCTTTCTTGTTGCTCTTGTAGAATATTTTTGATGTACTTGGAATAGTGTTGTTAAACGAATGAGGTAGCCAGTTTCTTGTATGTATATTTTTGGTTCTCTTTGGTTCTGACATATGTTTTTTTGGTCATTAGGAAGCATATGAGGAATTTAAGCATGTCCTACTGGCCTTTATTTATGATAAAGATGATCAGACTTCTCCTGTGGCAGATGAGGTAGGCAGTAGCCAGTAAATTATCTCTCTTGGAACAGTTATTACTCCTTTATCAAATGCACTACTTGATTTAGCATTGGTGTAAGTTTTATATTAATAGTGCTTAATAGTGCCAACAGACCAAATCAACAAATATCATTACAATCTATGGATCTTACTTTATTAGTTTCCGGATGAATTGGTGTAGTGCTCCAGCTGGTTTTAAGAATCTGTGCACAAGTAGAACGATTAAAAAATAGTAGAAATATGCTCTTATTTATATGCTCAGTTATATGACTGTGTATACAAGTAAAGGAAAAATAAATATTATGCACTTATCTATTGGGTTAGAGCACTTGACATTACACAACTGATTGGGATGAAATCAAAGGAGGTCAACTTCTGCTTACTATGAAAGTGTAAAGTTTTATTATTATCGAAAAATATTACGGGACATTTTTTTTTGTCGTTAGGAAGGCAAGGTCTTTACTGTCAACCCTGTATAAAAAAAAATTAGTTGTTGATTGATGAACAGGTATTTGATAGTTGAATATTATAATTACTGCAAATGTAGGAGTGCAATATTTCATGCTATGGCTATGGGTTTGATTGAAGGGGAGGAGGATAAGATGAAGTTGAAAGAGAGTTTTAAAGGATATCATCCATTAAGTCTGTGAATTAGTAGAGAGTAGAAAATTGGTGGTTATGGTATAAGTTTTTAGCCTAATCTCAACTATATAAGAGAACCCAAATTTTGTAGCAAGCAACTCTTTCTATGGATTTGTATGGGTATCTAAGTAATTTATTTATTTGAAGTAGATATCTTTGAATTTTAGCGTCTTCAACACAAATTTACGTTCAATCTATTGCATTTCCTTATTGAATAGGTGGTTGATTGATTTATGATATGACAGTGGAGGCAGCTAAAATCTTGGTTGTAATGACTTTTTTTTTTCCAGCTGTGTTGTAAGTACTCCTGATTCCAAATTAGGAGTCCATTTTTTTCCTTTTTGTTACGTCCCAAAAGAAGATCCTGTTTGAAGATCAAGGTATCAAAGCTCATGATATTCAAGTAGTTTTAAGCTTGGAAGCAGGGGTGTGGCACTTAGCACACGAACTGTGCACGGGGTGTGGCGGGTTATGCACAGGGTGCGGCAAACAGCGTATCCCCCAAATTTTTGATTTTTTTTCAGTTCATCTTCCCACCATAATCTACCAAGAAAGAGTTAATCTTCCCACCGAAATTGAACAGCCACCACAATCGAACAGAGAAAGAGAGGAGAACTGGAAAGAGGAGAAGAAAAAAAGAAGAGAGAGAAACAGAAGGAAAATAAAGAACACCTATCACCTACCTGCCGTTGCCACCGACTGCGAGGATATTCTCTTATTTTCTCCTCTCTTCTTTCTTCTTTCTTTCCCCCAAATCGACGTAAGTCAGTAGGTCATAACCAGGTTACCCGTCTGAACTCTGTAGTCTGTTAATATAATGGCCAAATTACAGAAAAGTGCCTCAACATTATTTCAGAATTTTAATTTTAGTTCTGCAGTTTGTAACTTTTTTAACTCCACCCCTAGGGTTCCAAGTTAAAATAAACTGGTATATTACCCCGTATCTCCGCACCCAAATCCTTGTTTCTTAGGTTTCAAGCTTGGGTGTTTTATTATGTTAGTCAATTTTTTACTTCAGTTTCCTTTAAGACGTGGATCCGCATTTGGGTGGAAAGAGAATGAGTAATATCTATGGCACACTTCTCATGTACTCGTGGTTGTGTTTTAAAGGTCCCTACTATACAGGGGAATTATTGCATGTTATAGATGTCCATAGAATTCACAAATTCTGAGTCTTGATTAAAGGATGATGATGATGCATTATGTAGTGAAGTTCTGGATATTGAGTTTATGGGCTGTCATGCCCATATATTTACACGGCCCAAATGATTCTACTCATTGTTCTCAAATTGTGAATCGTATCGTGTATTGAACCCCCATATCATGTTTTGTGTATCGTATCGTATGATACGCAAACAAAATAAAAAATATAGTAATATATATTTAAACATATAAAACACAAGCTTGACTATATATAAAAGTAGTCAAGTAAATATTATTATAGACTAAAAATAAATTTTAAAGTTAAACAGTAGCCAAATTACTCTAAAATTGATTTATTATATATTATTTCAGTAATCTTTATAGTGTAACAAAATAAAATAAAAATTTAGATTCACCTTTAATTTATAAAACAAAAGAGAATAATTCAAATTAACAAGTGGAGATTTATATATATGCTTATAGAAAGTGACGTGAGAAAAATATAGCGACATTTTAAATAAGATATAATACTCTAAAAAGTGATTAAAGACTCATGAAGCGATATAGAATATGTTTGTAATAGAAAACCTCTTCAATTGAAATGGGAAAAGGCTTAAAAGTTTTGTTTTTAGTCTTTTGGATCTACATGAAAACTTTTTCAATTTGGTTGTTTTAAAAAAGTATCGTGCATTTTATCATATTGTATTGAATCGTACGATATGGTGTTATTTTCGATTTACCTTATCAAATTGTCTTCGTATCGTATCGTATGATATGGATCACGATTCTGACAACTATGATTCTACCATTTTTGCAAGATGAGTATATTATAGTGGATTTTTCATAATAATTTTTATATGCTTTTTTCAGTGGTCTGAAAAGAGGAGATTTGACATTGCTGGGTTGATGTCTTCTGTTCTAAGAGCTCATTTACATGCATATGACCCAGTTTTTTCTATGGCAGTGAGATATTTGATAAGGTATCATCAAGTTATATTTCTACTTTTACTGAAAATCTCTGTGTTCTTTTAGCAATATTTGATAGTCTCCCTCTAATCTGCAGCATACACAAGGGATTTTGCTTTCATCAAGGGATTTCATCACCCATTTCAGACCTCACTGAGAGATTACTCTTAGAGGAACGTGATCCTGCTGCAAAACCGCAGGAGAGTTTGTATGAAGCCCCTCCATTTGATGAGGTGAGAGTTTTAAAAAGCCCATTAAAACTTTAAGTACTTAGAGGGGATATCGGATTCAACAAGAAAGTTCAATAATTGTTTTCTGGTCTCTGAATGCACAGTTTTTCCTTGTTTTCCTGACAATCAAATTGAAAGACACTAATAGATACAATTTTTAGCTTGTATTTTTATTGTTGTAGTGTTCCTTGTTTGATTCTGAAATCAGGTGGACATACAAGCCCTTGCTCATGCTGTAGAGCTTACAAGACAAGGGGCAGTTGATAGCTTGAGATTTGCTAAGGGTGACTTGCTTAAGGCATTTCAGGTTCTTAACGTTTCTAGTTGTATTTCTTATGAACAAAAAGGTGTAACCAAGTGTTTATTAATATGTATTGGGATTGATATACAATAAATTTCTGGAAATAGTGTCTTTCCTCCATTATTGTTTATTTTATGCTTCCTTATTTTTGTCTGTTTCAGAACGAGTTATGCCGGATGAAGCTAGATGTTTCCATTCTGGATGACCTTGTTCACGAGTATTGCGTCTATAGGGGAATTGTGGATTCTCGTATTGCATCTGGTAAAAACTTGTCTTTATCATACATTATTTTTATTTTAATATGTATTTATTTGTTTCTAATGTTTCCTTTCAATTGATTTTATTCCATCTTCAGCAGAAGGAAGTCATATTATTTCTGGACCTATTAAAATTATTCAACCAGAGCCTGGATGTTTATCGGGGACCTGTTCTTCTGATGTTGAATATGGATCTGGTAAACATGGTGCTGAAATCTCGACAAATAATGCTAACATGGAAGTTTCTACCGAAACTGTTATTGATGTGATTAGCGCACAAACTTTTGAAGAGCGATACCCTTGTGAAACAAGTAACCATGAAGACTGTAGTACAAGTGGAACAAATCAACCTCAAATTTCGAAAGTCCTGCAAAAAAATAGAAGTCAGGGGATTGGAGAGAGGAATAAACGCAAACGTTGGAGGGGGAGACATGAGGATTTGGAGTTCATCCCTGAAGTTGTAAGTGGAAGTAGCAAGCAAGATTTTAGCGCACTACTTCTAGCCCATATATGTCAAAATAACAACAGGTATTACTTATAATTATAATATATGTTATGGTGAATTGATTATTGATTTTCTTTTGTTCTGCAGGCTTCTGATAAATTGTCCACATTAGATGCTATAAGCAATAGGGAAAATAAGTATGAGATTGTGCTTGGAATGAAGGAATTAGCAAGCAGAGGAATGGCTGCAGAAGTTGTTGAAGAAATAAATGCTGTAGATCCAAACTTTTTTGCACAAAATTCTGCTTTGCTGTTCCAACTTAAGCAGGTGAGTTTGGATCATTACGCATGCGGCGGGTGGAATGCTTTTTTGCTTGGTGATTTAACAAGGAATTCACTTGTACTTTCTTTCTGGTGCAGCTTGAATTTTTTAAGCTGGTTAGATCTGGCGATCATTCTAGTGCACTTAAGGTTGCTTGTGCTTCTTTGGGTCCTTTGGCAGCTAGAGATCCAGCTTTGCTGAAGCCCTTAAAGGAAACGTTGTTGACTTTGCTCAGACCTAATGAAGAGACATTAGGAGAAGGCTTGCCCTTGTATGCTATTGCAACTTCACTCCAGGTATGTCACCACTTGCTAACATGATTAAATTACACACTGCAACGATGTGTTTGCTGTGTTTTTTGTTGCAGCAATCGTGTCATGCACTTCAAATACATTTCTCAGTATTGGAGGTTTACTTATTTCAAGTAAAATGATAGCTCGAGTGTCTACCCGTTCACCATACTGAATTGACGACTCTATTCTATGCCAATGCATTTTATAGCTTTTATTTGAATATTTCATTTAGTGAATTTTATGCATGAATTGTGTTGTGCTATGTGGCTACCTGACAAGGTCCTTTGTAAAGTAGGTGTTGTTGCATTTAATACATCGACTTGTGCCAATGGCTTCTTGTTGCCGTGATTCACTGGATTATGAACACATTTTACGCTCAACCAACCTAACAAGCCCTTCTGGACGTGCAAAAGTTTCCCAATAAGAATGTTAATTGATGTGATAAAATTATGTACTGCAAGTGCTCAACGTCAAATTGAAAAACTAACAAGTACAGGTCGAACCACAGAGACTAGATTAACTATCAAATCCTTAACTTATATTTAAGACAAATTAGAAATAAAAATGGTGGAGATGATTAATTAACTAAATATTGCAAATTAAAAATTAATAATGAGAACTAGTAATGAGGAAAACTACCTAGGAATCTGAATCCACTAAATACTAACATAATAATTAAGTTCTTATTTTCCTAAATTAATTTTCAATTTATTTTTTCCTTTTCTTTAAAAATAATGATTCATATAATTAATATGGGCAAGGATAAGTTATGAAAAAATCACAGATTAACTATAACCTATCAAAACCTCGTAATTAATATAAGAGCCACAACAAAATTTGCGCGAAGGTAAAAATGAAGGAATAAACAATTAGACATTAATATCAGAATGGAAAGAAAATATTAATATATAATACATAGTTTTATCATCATCCTAGGTATTAAATTTTTTAGTTATTCATGGAATTCATAATAAAGAAAATAAAATTAAAGCTACTAGTATTAATTGTATGCAGTAAAATGGAAATTAATGAAACAATAATTAAAAAGAACTTTATTAAATTAATAAAGAATGTTGCAATTAATGAAACAATACTCCCCGACTCCCTCCTTTGCCAAAAGTGCCGTACAATGAGAATGGAGAAATAGAGGACAACAAAATTAAAGAAAAGGCTCCCTGACTTCCTAACTCTCTGACTCCTTCCTCTACCAAAAGCTACTGAAAAGACTAAAATAAAATACTCTCCCCTATCCCTAAAACAAAGGACCTATTTATAGAGAAAAATAAATTGTAACCTAATATAAGGTACATTGAACTTGGTCACTTTTTTTCAATTATTTAAATAAAGTCAAACTCTTTTATCTCTATCTCTCCAAATTCATTCCCTTCATGATAATCTTCTAGTGTCATTTTTAATCTCCAAAAGCTAGAAAAATTATCTTTTATTTATCCACCAAGATAAACAAGATAAATCCTACAAAACAAAATAAAATGTATTAGTTAAATAAAATATATATTTAAATTAATAAAGATGGGAATATTAAAATGCATAATTATGTGTATATCATTAATCTTTTACAATCTTCCAATATACACTAGCAGGTTCCCAATTGCACGTACATAGTATTATATTTATTAGGCTTTAAATGGTATTATTACTTGTGCATTTTCCAATAAGAATGTTAATCTTTTATGACCTTCCAATATATCCTAGCAGGTTCCCTATTGTGCATATTTTTCTGCATCCTGCTGATGCTCTATGTGACTATATTTTCTGTAACACTTTTTGACGGGATGTAAGGTAGGAAAGGGGGCGCTAATTGATAGTCTTCATACATGTCAACATTTGGACTGCAAATCAAAGCACAGTCATCTCCACTTGTTTTCTAAAAATCAATGGCTAGCAGTCGAGTTGAAAATTCCATGCTGTTGATCTACATTTTGCAGTCTACTCTTTTCTCTCGTTATGTAATGCTCAAGTAGTTTCTGCAAAAGATGAATATAGTATATGAATATCTACAGAATTAGTTAACTTGACTTGGTATAAACCGTGCATACTTGGCCTATTCCTGGCTTCTAGTCTCATTGGACTGTGTTCATTTTTATTGAGATAGTAGATTAACATTCTTTCCAGTATTTCTTCTCAATCTAGCTTTTAAGCATTGGCATTGACCATTCATAGGTTGCTATAGCTAGAAGGCTTGGTATTGAAGAACCCCGGCTTATGAAGATAATAAGAGCAACACTTCACACACACAGCGAGTGGTTTAAACTTCAAATGTGTAAGGATGGGTTTGAAGGTCTTCTAAAGATCGATTCACTAAAAGAAGTTAGTACTCCCTTACTTGCTGATGCTGCCTCCAAGTCTAATGCAGATACTTGCACTCACGACTCTTCCCAAGTTACTGTATCTTCAAGCAGTAGGATGCAGGAAGATGGCAACAGTCCAACTCAAGTATCATCTAGAGATGTTGTTTGTGATGAAAATGCAATACTTAAAGTGATGGTGAGCTTTGCATTTTCTTTAAAGCTCATGATATTTTCTTCCAACCTCTTTTCTATCACAAGCACAAAACAAAATGCCCCTTATTCGTCACTTGTATATACTGTGTTTTCAATCTAGCATGTGTTGGGTTAAACCACAAAATCTGTTGTCATTAGCTATAGTGACTGGTGCCTTTTTACTAGTCATCAGAAAAGGACTTTTCTATATAAATGTACTTGTCTGATTCCATTTCGTGGCCCCAAGTATTGCAAAACATAGTGTTAGCTATCATATAGTCTTGGCCATCTCAATTCCTGCCTTCTTCTCTTACATAAAATGTATAATTTTTGAGATAATTTTTACTAAATAATAGACACTGTTAGATTCTTGCTGCTTGCTTATATTACAAATTGGTGCAGGAATTTCTCGCTTTGCCAAGGGCGGACGCCATCCATCTTCTAGTGCAGTACAATGGGAATGCTGAGACTGTAATTCAGCAGATATTTGCGTAGTTTTGAATGTATATTGTGCAAAACTGAACTTATTTGTTTATTTATTCTGAATATTATTTTATTCAATTGTGTCATAGAATTTCTTCTACTTGTACAAAAAGTTGCCAATGGGCCTCTATAATGTACAATTTCTGGATGAGCTCTCGTCATATAAAAAACCCAGCTATAGTTATCGAACATTAAATCGGTTAATATGATTGTGGTTCGCGGTCGTTCTGATTTAATGTTTCTTTATAGACTAGAGATGAAGAGGTCATGTCCTACTTTTACTCACCTTGGGTTCTTTTCATTATTTTTTTGCCTTTTGACAGTAGTTTGGGGAAAATAGGTGAGCAATTTGGAACTCTTATTTACCTGAAAATAAGAAAAAGAAAAGGATATATGTCACGGTTTAGGACCTTTTCTTTTATTTATCTACTTTTGGTTGGAAGAAAAGCCACGTTTTATTTTATTTATATAATTTTCAGTACATAGGAAAAATTTCTTCTGTTATAACTGTATGTCTAGCTAGCTATGATGTAACTCGTTTTTCTCTGCTCATTTCGTGATAAAAAGAGAAAGGATGCACTCTATTATTTAATTTATAAGATGTTTTAATCATTTATTGAATATTTATTCACGCCACTAGAAATGTAAAAATCGTCGAAACACAATAAATAATTTATAAATAAAGTTTATGAAGTTAATACAACATAACTGCATTTATTACAAATAATATGCATAGATAAAATAGATTGTTCTAAATGAACATGCCCATAAACAAACACCATAACATACCCATATTATCCTTTCTTTAATCAAAAAAGGATAATATGAGTTTTTTTTTATTGAAATTTACAAATAAAAAGCTCACAAATAAAAAGGGACGCGGAGCAAGTAATCCAAAAGATTGATTTAGAGAAGTTCACTTTTTCTCTTCTGTATTCGGCAGAAGTTCACTTTTTCTGTTCTGTATTCGGTTGCATCTTTCTGTATAAAGTAATTCCGCATACCTGAAAATACGTACGTTTACGTCAGAAAATTGGTTAGTACTACGACATAGATGTGGTAATTTCCCCAGCTTGCTATAAACATGAAGGCTGCCGGTGTTTGGTTCCCATTCGGAGTTGAGGAATTAAAATAGATTATGAAATGAAATAAGAATAGTGCTCTATTATCATGTCACCAAATTAAATTAAATTTAGAATAACTTTATTTATACAAGTGAGTTCGATGATTAATTATTCTCTTTCACATGAAATTAGAATCAACCGCTCTATATATATTTTTATGAGAAAAATAACTTGTAGAATTAGTAAAAGAGTGACTAATAAATATCTTTTAAATTGAACATAACTTCTTCGTGTTTGTTTGGAAGACCCACCTTTTAAAGAGTGTAATATAATTTTAAAATCAAGTATATTAAAATTATTATAATATTAACATTCAATCAAATCTCAATAGAACGTAAACAAACCGAATTTAATTAATTAAACACATAGGGAGAGAGATTTGCACATGTATGTATGATGTACCTTCGAAGTTCATCCTTGTAGGCGGTGCCATTCTTCTGAGTTGATCAAGTTAATTTTAGGTGTTCAGTATGCATGGATGAAACTGGCTTGTCGATCAACTTTCTCCCGAAATTCAGAATATCAGACAAATTCTTTCTTGTGGCATAATCCATTTTAGCCATGTCCCCAGAGAGGATGTTGTCCTGATATATGTATATTTTTATTTCCCATTTAATTAATTAACATGATTTATTAATATATACTACGTATAACACTTAATGAACACTAATTAATATAATTAATTGATTACCTGAACACGAATGTAATGACCATTGGACTCGAGGGTTTCAAAAACGACCTGAATGTGGTAGTCAACCATATCTGAACTTCCTTCCATCAACACATCTGTTATCCGCGTGACCCAACCGAAAAGACCCCAGGAGGATACTTTCTTAGAGTTGTACTTGTATTCATTCTGGGCTGCGCCTGTCCCTAATGATATCACTATAAACCGACTGTAATCCAACGCCTTTATTCGAGCAAAATCCGGATTTTCGTTGTAAATTTCCCGGGTTACTTCGCTAATCGCAACCAATGACTACGTAAATACATACAATAATATACATACGATCCGTTAATTCATCAGAAATTTAGCACCAACCATCCTGCATGCATGCAGATATTCACATGCAAATGTATATATATATATTTACGTACGTACGTACCGGGTCATTAGCAGCCATAGCACCGTCAACGCAGTTGAATTCTTCATTTTGGGTCTTGAAATAATGGCTAGGGAGATAAGTTGGCGCAGTTGAGGTGGCTAAGCATGTATCTGATAGTTTACTTGATCCTATGCTATTGTCACTTATCCCCTCCACCATCCACACCATCTCTTAGTATAATATACTTACTTCTTCTTATCATTTTATTAACTACTACCAACATATACTCTCTTAGTCCTAAATAATCGAAAACGGCCTCATCAAATAGGTTTTCTTTTTTTCTTCTTTATTTAGCAAAAATAATAAATAAATAGGTTTTCTTTATTTTTGGTCCACGTAGAATTCGAAAAGATCTTTTTAGGATTGTATTTAATTGTTTTCTAGCTATTTCTAGATAGTTTAAAGTTGACCATGTATTTGGGTTAAATTTGCTCCGTGTTATAAGTAGTATATATATGGTCGACATCTATTTAGAGTGAGAAGAGAACAAAAACAAGCACCTCCACTAATTCTCTGTGGCTGATATACTATGTATCATCATCTAATTCTCTCATTAATATAATTCTCTCTTTTGCGCTGAGGAAAAAATAATAATAATAAAGTAAGGAAGAATTAGCAGTTAACGTACCAGATACGAGCTAAAGATGACGGGCTGGAATTTCTGAATGTCGAAAGTTGGAATAACGACATTAGTCAAGGTGTCCTCCAATTTTGTATTACCAAAAGTAAAAACTCCGTCTGTTCGCGAAGATGCTTTCCATCATATTTTGGTCCACAAAAACATGATCGAGCTAACCTTAATAGATTCCGGAACTTGGTATACAACCGGTTATAGGTACTCCTGATTCGCTGCAAGCATGCATGTTTTAATACTTAGCAAATTTTATAAACTAATAGAGCTACCTCTTTTACGAAACGTGGGGAGTAATATTTAACATATTGCAACAGAACATTACATAAGAGAAGAGAATTAATTTAAAATATATAGCTGGAATGAATTGATGCATTCATACTACTGGGGGAAGATTTTAGGACATTGTTCTAGATAGAACTGTATTATTCCATTAGCTGTAAATAGAGGGCGACGAGTATTCTGTTCTGGGGTAGTTAGCATGCAGGAAATCAGACCGCCAGTACTTGTCCCCGTTATTACGTCAAAGTAATCTGCAAGCCGTGCTTCATTGCTTTTTTCCAGATCCTGCATGCGCGCATGCAACCAAAACCAACCTCATTACTATATATATAACACAATATTTAGACTTAAATATGTATACAACTTTATATACATACTAAGTCATGCATGTATATGTCATGGATTATATATATATATATATATATATATATATATATATATATATATAGAGAGAGAGAGAGAGAGAGAGAGAGAGAGAGAGAGAGTTGGTATATACCTGAAGTTGGGCCTCTAGGTACTCAAGGATAGCTGCAGGAATGAGTCCTCTTATTCCTCCTCAATACTAAGTACGGTAATATAGGTGCCATGACTTGGAGGCGGCAGAGATTCTATCGACGATTCACTGTTCTCCATTACTGATCTAGAATGCCTTTAAGAAAAAGCAACAACGATTTAAAAGGATATGCATTCAAAGTTTTCTTGAGGTTTTCAACAGAGAGAGACAGTAGCAGGATAGCTGAAACGATTTTACAATGTGATTTGAAATGAAGGGGTTGAAAGTAGTATGTACATAAGTTAATCACATTTAGTTATTCACATTTAATGTGATATAGCATATATTTTGTAATCTTATTTATTTATTAGTAAAAAAAATTATTTATTTAAAGACATTTTCTTTATCTATAGTTAATTGTTGAATTAATTATGATAACCCCATAGTTTTGAGTAATGTTTTTAGAATCATGATGATGATCATGTTAATAAACTCTAAATAGCTCAAAAACTAAAATTGTTCCTAATCGTGGGATCATTAAAATGATGATTAATGAATCCGAATAGATTAGTACATGATACGCTTGTTCTTTTGAAGATAATGATTAATCTCATAATCATTTGTGTAAAAACTCTAAAACAAATTTGTAGGTGCTTATTAGAGAATAAGTTCACTGAACGTGACTCGCTCATGGAACACCTAATGAAGTTTTACTTGCTTATCAATAGGAGTTCCTTATGTAATAGTAATATAAGTGATCATTGGACTTGAGATCATTATACTATCTTGTGTATGATGAGTTATATTTTATCATATTCCTTAAGACTATTCAGGTATAACAAAGGATATCTTCGGATATAATTAGTTGTACATGGAGATAAGTGAATGATTAACAAATGATTTATCACTTCTAGTAAAAGAAGAGAATGTCATATGTGATTCGATAAATGACAACTTAGTAGTTCTTGGCCAAGGAAGAATGAAAATTAGAAAAGAATTTTTAATTTACATTAATTAGAGTTGTGCTTTTAAAAATTGAAATGCATATGATCAAATAAAATAAAACTTGACAGTACTACCATGTCTTATATTTAATTGGGACATTGCATGATAGAAGGATTGAATTGTACGGTAACTATTCTCGGAATAGGTTCTTTTATGATCAAATGTTGAAATTCATATTATCTAAAAAGTCATTGATCGCTAAGGAGACTTATCCTTATTGTGGAATAAATATTATTTATTTAAATGAATTAAATAGTTTAATTTATTTATATAAATAAGATTATAATTGTTTTAATTTATTCATTCTACAACTGGTATAATATGAAGAACCTAAAAGGTCACACCGCAAAAGAGAAATATTTATTTAAGAAGTAAGTGACATAATCGTAATAATAAATTAAGTACATTTAATTTATACTATGGTGATAGAATAAATTAAATAGCTTAATATTTATAATTTAGTATTTTAAAAATACTAATTATAAATTAATAAGAGGAGTCTTATTATTATTATTATTATTATTATTATTATTATTATTATTATTATTGTTATTATTATTGTTATTATTATTATTATTAAGTTCCTAAATGGTTTAGGAATTAATTAATAATAATTACTCTCATAATAAATAATTAAGTTCCTAAAGAGTTTAGGAATTGTAATTATTATATTAAATTAATTTAGGTCCTAATTTGATTAGGAGTTAAATTAAAACTCTATTCCTAAAGAGTTTATGATGATTTTATAAATTTATATATAAAAGAAGTCTTATTATGATTTGGGGTTACTCATACAATTCTCTACATCCAAGAAATTATAAAAGAGGGAAACTAGGGTTTGCCTCAATCCAAGATTTAGTATAATCAAAATACTACTTGAATTCATATTTTCTTTAGTAGATCACCTCTAGAGGCTACACATTTGGGTAACTAACGTTGATTTAAAGAATCTAATCGGTAGATTTAAAGAAAAACGCAAAAGAATTGGAGGTGAACTCGTACCTATTGAAGAATAGTATCTACAAAAGGTATAAATCTATAATTCCTTATTGTTTAATTAATAATTGCATATAAAGATCGACCCTGATTTATAATTTATAAAAATATTTAAATTTGATTTTGTCATGCTTCCGTTTTATTATGCAATTTAATTGTATGTCTATAGATTTTTGCAAACCAACAGGGGTCTATCGATTTTGGAGTTTACAGATTAATGATTGACGCGTGCGCGCTGTTGATTTTCTGGAGAAGTATTAATGGGAGGAGACAGTTATTTTTTGGTATTTAAATCTATAATTTTTATATTACTCTCCTATTATAAATTTTTTACAATAGGAGAATAGGGGCAATGTTGGGATATAAATATTTGAGACCCGGTTTAGGTGCAAGCCCAAATTATTTTTATGTAAAGACAAATTCGGTTCGGTCTATATCCATATTGTAAGTTAGGTTAGGTATTGGGGGCAGCCCACTGCATTACATTTTTTGGCGGCTTGTTATTCTAGAAGTTTCAAAGTCCATATATATATAGGATTGAGTTTTCTGATTAAGGTGGGATAATGAAATTTAATTTATTAAGAACTCAATCAATTATGAATTATAGTTATAAGGGGATTATATTAAGGAATGTCACTCTTAATTGGTCTCGGGTATGTATAACATCTATAAATACAATCATAAGCAGAAAAGCATGGTACATTCAATCACTTACATAATTTTACTATTTTTCCAGCATTTTTAATCTCTTTATTGTTATCGCTTTTTGGCCTGTACTGATTCTTACACCGGAGCTATACTCCGACGGCCTAAGTCGTCAAGTTTTGGTGTAACGATTAACCGTTCCCTATGCAGGTTGTTCATTTTTTGGTGATTTTGGCAGGCGGACAAAATCAGGTGTTAATAATACATGCCAAAAACTTAAAAAAGGTGTTTGAATCTGTAAGCAATCGACGAGAGGAACTATTGAACTTACGCAATCTGTAAGTAATCACTCCAACGTCACAAAATAAAGTTCATGAGTAAGAATTACCTAATAATTAGAAGACTTACAGTTGGGATGGAATTGAGATGTGAATGATTGACAGGACGAACTGTCGAATTTAAAGTTGAAGAAGAGAGGCGGAGTCAAAGAAGTAGAATTGAGGAATTTATGGCTCGAACTGGTATTATGTATATATAGATGGCCAAAACGATGTCATTCTGACCATGTAACTTAAAAAAATAAAATAAAAACGATGTCGTTTTGGCCATTACTAGTACGGTGTAATTTTGGCTATGCAGTTTAGTCCAGAACTCGAAATCAAACCGTAGATTCGGTTTCTTAACTCTTTTGAAACCGCTATATACGTCGGAACTGTTGATTCGATTTTATTGATACGATTTAATCGATTTTTTGTGACGCCCCCAAATCTGGGCCCACACAGCCCAAACTTGAGTCGTCAAAATACTACAACAAACTTATTACAACAAAGCACAACGTACAACAATACAGTGTATAATAATACACAACTAAGTCTTCACTATTATTGCCACACTATTTTACAAAACGTGAAGACTATGATAACTATTCCTCGGACCCTCACTCCATTCCCCGGCTAGACCCTGTTATGTTTTCATCTCCTGTTGAAAAACAATGGAACAAAAGAAAGGGTGAGCTCAAATAGCCCAGTAAAGAATATCATGACTAAGATAATGACGAATAAATTATCATTAGTCTTCAACAGTTGAGTTCTTGATAGAATACAATAGACTACAAGGTTTATATCAAAAACTGCAGTTAAATTCTTAAACAACGTTCAGATCAATAATAGCAGCGGAATGAATAATCTATTAGAAGAATAATGCAGACTATAATGTCCACTCGGTTCTCTTTTTAGGAAAAACATCATCAACTTTTATCATCTGAAATATCATTAGTCAAGATAATACAAATTCACAGTTCCTGATCATAATCATGCACATCAACAGTTCATCTTTGTACTACGGGCCAAAGATATTCAATATAGCACCAACGGTCATGATTATACCAGATTCAGCCTTTGGTCATAATCATACCAAACAACAGTTCATCTTTGCACTACGGGCCAAAGAGAACATTCACCACGTGCCATAAAAGACACCGAACAGATGTATCGCCTTTAACCTATTATATCGCCTTTAACCTATCATCTGTTCAACAAATATATCACATCTGTGCCCCCCGCCACAGATATTCACAACAGCTTGATTTTTGGATGATTAGAATGATATAAATGATGAACAGAAGAAATAGGATAACAATAAGTATCGTAAGTTTACTTTGTACAGATTCAAATAATGTCCAAATTGTCAACATGATGTGGAGTGAAATTCAAGATCCACAGTTCAGAATAACGGTTACAATTCAATAGAAAGGTTCACGTAAATAGGAAGGTTCAGTTGAAATAATGAAGTTCAACTATTATGGAACATATAATATTTTCAGGAATTATAGAAGCAATAGTTCCATAATAAATTTCGATTTAGGAGTATGAAAGAAAATAATATCCCTTACCGTAGCAGGTTTGATTAACAAAATGTGAAGGAAATTAATACAAAGGGTTATTCACCAACAGGCGGCAATCCGCTCCGTAAGGTTATTCCCACAATTTAATAGAATTTGAGTACAAAGAGTTATTCACCAAACAGGCGGCAATCCGCTCCGTAAGGTTATTCCCACAATTTAATAGAATTTGAGTACAAAGAGTTATTCACCAAACAGGCGGCAATCCGCTCCGTAAGGTTATTCTCAGAGATTAATAATGAATGAATACGAAAGGTTATTCACCAACAGGCGGCAATCCGCTCCATAAGGTTATTCCCACAATTTAATACATGGAAATAAAATGCACGTCTTATGAGTAAGGAAGAAACAATATTATTATCGAGAATCAAATAATGATAATCCCTTACCATAGTACGTTTGAATAATGGAAGATGAAAAAGATGGTATCCCTTACCGTAACACGTGACTGGATATTGATTTAAATGAGGTTGATTAACTTGAACAGTACACGTATACTTATAGATCTTCACAAATACTCAAGATGACTTAAGCACACTTAGAGAGAACTTTCACAAGAAGTATTTAGAGAGAGAAAGAAAGAACAAGTAAGGAAGTTTATGAAAAATCCTTAAGTTAAGGCTTCTATTTATAGCCAAAAATCTCATCATTCATTTAATCTAAACCATTCATTTAAAGATCATCTTTTAATCTACACCATCCATTTCAAATATTATATTATCTTTAATCTACACCATTCATTTCATATCACCTAATAATCACCTAACTTTATATTATAAACAAATCAATTTAATTATTCAACAATAATTCACACTTTAATCTACACCATTCATTTCATATTACCTAATAATCACCTAACTTTATATTATAAACAAATCAATTCAATTATTCAACAATAATTCACACTTTAATCTACACCATTCATTTCATATCACCTAATAATCACCTAACTTTATATTATAAACAAATAACTTTATCAATTCAATTATTATGACTAATTGTTATAAATACAGTATAGTTAGCTCTTAGATATCAAGTCAATAAATTAATGAAATACAACTGTTTAAATAACATCATAATAGAGATAACAATAATGTAAAATAAAGCATACGTTACTGTGTAATGACAATTATTGATTCAATAATGTGAATTACTGTGCATATGTTACTGTGACAATTATTAGGTTCAATAATTTTAAAAACAGTGCAACAACAATTATTGACTCAATGATATAAAATACAGTGTAATGACAATTATTAAATCAATAATGCAAAATACTGTGTAACAACAATTATTGAATTGATAATATAAAATATTATGCAGTGACAATTATCGATGAAATGATGCGTAACAGTTACGGTGTCAATTATCAGACCAATAATATGAGACACTATGCAATACCGTGTGTTACTGTAGAGTACCGTGTGCTACAGAAAATACCAATAACTATCGTATGCTACTATTCTTTTATCATCGGTATTTTAACAGTTCCGTTGACTATTTTTATTTAAAAAGGTTATTTCTGTCGTTTTCTATATCCGACAAATATTCCGATGTGGGGTCCACCAATAATTTGTTATTTCGGCGCCGTCGGACCAAACGAATATTCCCCGACCAAACGAATATTCCCCGACAAAGCGAATATTGTCCGACAAAATAAAATTTGCACATAACATCCTTAACTTTTAACTTTATCGATTTAACCACTTACTGTTTCAAAAAAATATATATATGAAGAAAAATTAAATTTTGTATTTCATAAAATTCGGGGTCTTACAACCTCCCCTCCTTATGAAATTTCGTCCCCGAAATTGACGTACCTGACATATCGAAGAGGTAAGGATACTTAGATTTCATCTCAGATTCTAGCTCCCAGGTCATTTCCTCAGTATCTTGGTTCCTCCATAAAACCTTAACTTGAGGTATAACCTTTGAGCGTAGGATCTGCTCCTTCTTATCCAGGATCTTAACAGGTACTTCCTCGTATGTTAAATCCTCTGCTATAACGTCTGGTTCTAACTCAATGACGTGGTTTGGGTCCTTCACATACTTACGTAACATAGATATGTGAAAAACGTTATGGATGCGAGACATACTTGGTGGTAGGGCTAGTCTGTAGGCTACGGTTCCTATTCGATCGAGGATTTCAAATGGGCCAATAAATCGAGGGTTGAGCTTTCCTCTCTTTCCGAATCTCGTAACCCCTTTCCATGGAGAAACACGTAAGAATACATGATCTCCGACGTTGAAACTTTCGTCTCTCCGATGAAGATCAACATAACTCTTTTGTCGTTCTTGTGCGGTCTGTATTCGTTGTCGGATCATTTAGATCTTTTCGGTCGTCAAGCGTACCAACTCGGGTCCCAACAATTTTGCTTCTCCTACCTCATTCCAACATATTGGAGAGCGACACTTCCTTCCATACAATGCCTCGAATGGAGCCATGCCTATGCTTGCTTGGTAACTGTTGTTGTAAGAAAATTCCACCAACGGCAAGTACTTATCCCAACTTCCTTTGAAGTCTAATACACAAAGTCTCAAAAGATCTTCGAGGGTCTGGATCGTCCTTTCCGATTGTCCGTCCGTTTGAGGATGGTATGCAGAACTAAAACGTAGTTCAGTGCCCATAGCTTTTTGTAGACTGATCCAAAAGCGTGAAGTGAATCTAGGATCTCGATCAGAAACTATGGAAACTGGCATGCCATGCAATCTCACGATCTCATTTATGTACATACCGGCAAGACGTTCAAGTGAAAAGTTTTCTTGTATAGGCAAGAAATGAGCAGATTTGGTCAATCTATCTACGATCACCCAAATTGCATCTAAGCCTTGAGAAACTTTTGGAAGACCCGTCACGAAGTCCATATTGATGTGTTCCCACTTCCATTCGGGAACTTCAAGTGATTGTAATGGACCTTTAGGAACTTGATGTTCTGCCTTGACACGTTGACAAGTTAGGCACCTTGAGATAAACTCCGCAATCTCTCTTTTCATATTGTTCCACCAAAATGTATGTCGAAGATCTCGATACATCTTGGTACCTCCTGGGTGGATTGCAAACGGCGTGTTGTGTGCCTCCATCATGATTTTATGCTTTAATTCAGGATCGTTAGGAACACAGAGTCGAGAGTTGACTCGAAGTATTCCTTTCTCGTCGATTCTTGCTTCGGGAATGGCACCTTCTTGTACTTTCTTTATCATGTTTATTAGTTCCGGATCGGTAGCTTGAGCAACTTTAATTTTATCGATTAAAGTTGGTTCTACTCGCACGTGAGCAATCTTCGAGTGGGTCCCTGGTGTCTTTAGCTCTATCTCCATCTTTTGCAAGTCGTACAAAATACACTTTTGTGTTGTCAGCAGTGCACTTGTACTTGCATAAGATTTTCTGCTCAAAGCGTCAGCTACAACGTTCACCTTTCCCGGGTGATACTGGATTGTGTGGTCATAATCCTTTAACAGCTCAAGCCAACGTCGTTGTCGCATGTTGAGTTCCTTCTGGGTGAAGAAATACTTGAGACTTTTATGATCCGTATAGATATCCACTTTTTCTCCGTACAAGTAGTGTCTCCAAATCTTCAACGCGAAAACGACTGCTGCCAACTCTAGATCATGAGTAGGATAATTTTTCTCATAATCTTTGAGTTGTCGAGAGGCGTAGGCTATAACCTTTCCATGTTGCATAAGGACACAACCTAGACCTTTGCCAGAAGCATCGCTGTAGATAACAAATTCTCCTGATCCTGATGGTATGGTCAGAACAGGAGCTGAAACAAGTCTCCTCTTGAGTTCTTGGAAACTCTTCTTGCATTCCTCGCTCGATATAAGTTTTGTACTAGAACGAATGATACCGATATCTAATAATTAAACTTTTAACTCTTGGCGTTCTATGAGAGCCATTCGGTATGGGGCTTTGGAAATGGGCTTGGTACCGAGTTCAAGATCAATACAAAATTCATTTTCACGGTTTGGGGTAAGCTAGGAAGTTCTTCAGGAAAAACGTCAGGAAACTCATTAACAATGGGAATATCATTCAAGTTTGACGTATTTTTGTTCAAATCAGTGACATGAGCTAAAAAGGCTTGACATCCGTTTTTCAATAAACGAATGACTTTATGGCTAGAAATAACAGTTATAGATTTCAATGGTTTAGTTGCTTGAACTTGCATGACAGGTTGATTAGGAATATGAAAACTAATAATCTTATGAAAACAATCAATTTTTTTTTGCATGATGGGTAGTCAACCAATCAATTCCTAAAATCACATCAAATTCATGCATCTCCAAAGAAATAAGGTCAACAGGTAATGTGAGGTTGTTGATTTGAACTAGGCAAGATTTATAGATAGTAGATGTGATAGATATTTCTCCCAATGAGGTTTCAACTGATAAGTCAACGTAAAAGTTTTCAGAAGTCAAATTTAAACGTTGAGCACACGTATGTGAGATAAAAGAATGGGTAGAGCAAGTATCTAACATGGCATAAACTTCACAAGAATTTATAAATAGCTTACCGGTTATCACCTCATTCGGTTTCTTGACTGTTATCGTCAAATCGAATCCCGAATACTTCATTCGGATCTTCACGTATTTCAACCATGGGAATACCACTGAATAATTTTCTAGCAAACTGTTTCTCGGGTTCATCAACTTCATCAGTAGTAAGGTACCAATGATTTCCATTAAAATAGTATTTTCGATAGACTGCAGTTTCCACGATAGTGACTAACTTAACCTGAATTCCTCTAAATTGTAACGCCCAAAAGTATAGAAACATCATTTTTAAATAATCTTGAAAATCATAGCTGGAACACCATAAATCCCAAAGACTAATATGAAAAGTCCATATATTCTGATCCTTTGTTATAGAGCATAACCAGGTGATATCACTCTCCCAATTAGTGAGTAAATTAAAGGCAATAATTTCCGCAAGTTCGTTACTTCCTTTAATTGCTTCTAAGAATGGATCTGGAACGACTGTAGCAGAGCTTTCACCTTCATCCTTACTGGATAGAACACGCATAATTTTTGCCTTAGGCAAATGATTCAACTCTGAGTTTGTAAGAAGATTATTTGTCGCCTCTTGTTTTGCAGCTACATTTGTTTCGGTAATTTCATAGTTAACCTCCTGATTTCCAGATGCCATAATTAACTGTGGTCACAAAATAAATGTTAGTTCAAATAAACTGACTCATCTCTTCATGTTCCTACATTCAAATCGATTCATTAGATAAAATAAATCTAATTTAGGTAGGACACACTAGTGATTGATTCTATTCGTCTCTCCCCTCCTAGTTCTAACCCCAGATCTCCATTAAAGACCATATCCCTAAGCTCTGATGCCAACTGTGACGCCCCCAAATCTGGGCCCACACAGCCCAAACTTGAGTCGTCAAAATACTACAACAAACTTATTACAACAAAGCACAACGTACAACAATACAGTGTATAATAATACACAACTAAGTCTTCACTATTATTGCCACACTATTTTACAAAACGTGAAGACTATGATAACTATTCCTCGGACCCTCACTCCATTCCCCGGCTAGACCCTGTTATGTTTTCATCTCCTGTTGAAAAACAATGGAACAAAAGAAAGGGTGAGCTCAAATAGCCCAGTAAAGAATATCATGACTAAGATAATGACGAATAAATTATCATTAGTCTTCAACAGTTGAGTTCTTGATAGAATACAATAGACTACAAGGTTTATATCAAAAACTGCAGTTAAATTCTTAAACAACGTTCAGATCAATAATAGCAGCGGAATGAATAATCTATTAGAAGAATAATGCAGACTATAATGTCCACTCGGTTCTCTTTTTAGGAAAAACATCATCAACTTTTATCATCTGAAATATCATTAGTCAAGATAATACAAATTCACAGTTCCTGATCATAATCATGCACATCAACAGTTCATCTTTGTACTACGGGCCAAAGATATTCAATATAGCACCAACGGTCATGATTATACCAGATTCAGCCTTTGGTCATAATCATACCAAACAACAGTTCATCTTTGCACTACGGGCCAAAGAGAACATTCACCACGTGCCATAAAAGACACCGAACAGATGTATCGCCTTTAACCTATTATATCGCCTTTAACCTATCATCTGTTCAACAAATATATCACATCTGTGCCCCCCGCCACAGATATTCACAACAGCTTGATTTTTGGATGATTAGAATGATATAAATGATGAACAGAAGAAATAGGATAACAATAAGTATCGTAAGTTTACTTTGTACAGATTCAAATAATGTCCAAATTGTCAACATGATGTGGAGTGAAATTCAAGATCCACAGTTCAGAATAACGGTTACAATTCAATAGAAAGGTTCACGTAAATAGGAAGGTTCAGTTGAAATAATGAAGTTCAACTATTATGGAACATATAATATTTTCAGGAATTATAGAAGCAATAGTTCCATAATAAATTTCGATTTAGGAGTATGAAAGAAAATAATATCCCTTACCGTAGCAGGTTTGATTAACAAAAGGTGAAGGAAATTAATACAAAGGGTTATTCACCAACAGGCGGCAATCCGCTCCGTAAGGTTATTCCCACAATTTAATAGAATTTGAGTACAAAGAGTTATTCACCAAACAGGAGGCAATCCGCTCCGTAAGGTTATTCCCACAATTTAATAGAATTTGAGTACAAAGAGTTATTCACCAAACAGGCGGCAATCCGCTCCGTAAGGTTATTCTCAGAGATTAATAATGAATGAATACGAAAGGTTATTCACCAACAGGCGGCAATCCGCTCCATAAGGTTATTCCCACAATTTAATACATGGAAATAAAATGCACGTCTTATGAGTAAGGAAGAAACAATATTATTATCGAGAATCAAATAATGATAATCCCTTACCATAGTACGTTTGAATAATGGAAGATGAAAAAGATGGTATCCCTTACCGTAACACGTGACTGGATATTGATTTAAATGAGGTTGATTAACTTGAACAGTACACGTATACTTATAGATCTTCACAAATACTCAAGATGACTTAAGCACACTTAGAGAGAACTTTCACAAGAAGTATTTAGAGAGAGAAAGAAAGAACAAGTAAGGAAGTTTATGAAAAATCCTTAAGTTAAGGCTTCTATTTATAGCCAAAAATCTCATCATTCATTTAATCTAAA
This sequence comes from Hedera helix, assembly GCA_947179155.2. NCBI lineage: Eukaryota > Viridiplantae > Streptophyta > Magnoliopsida > Apiales > Araliaceae > Hedera > Hedera helix. The sequence continues at coordinate 42,027,922 of OX359270.1, read as the reverse complement.
CCATTCATTTAAAGATCATCTTTTAATCTACACCATCCATTTCAAATATTATATTATCTTTAATCTACACCATTCATTTCATATCACCTAATAATCACCTAACTTTATATTATAAACAAATCAATTTAATTATTCAACAATAATTCACACTTTAATCTACACCATTCATTTCATATTACCTAATAATCACCTAACTTTATATTATAAACAAATCAATTCAATTATTCAACAATAATTCACACTTTAATCTACACCATTCATTTCATATCACCTAATAATCACCTAACTTTATATTATAAACAAATAACTTTATCAATTCAATTATTATGACTAATTGTTATAAATACAGTATAGTTAGCTCTTAGATATCAAGTCAATAAATTAATGAAATACAACTGTTTAAATAACATCATAATAGAGATAACAATAATGTAAAATAAAGCATACGTTACTGTGTAATGACAATTATTGATTCAATAATGTGAATTACTGTGCATATGTTACTGTGACAATTATTAGGTTCAATAATTTTAAAAACAGTGCAACAACAATTATTGACTCAATGATATAAAATACAGTGTAATGACAATTATTAAATCAATAATGCAAAATACTGTGTAACAATAATTATTGAATTGATAATATAAAATATTATGCAGTGACAATTATCGATGAAATGATGCGTAACAGTTACGGTGTCAATTATCAGACCAATAATATGAGACACTATGCAATACCGTGTGTTACTGTAGAGTACCGTGTGCTACAGAAAATACCAATAACTATCGTATGCTACTATTCTTTTATCATCGGTATTTTAACAGTTCCGTTGACTATTTTTATTTAAAAAGGTTATTTCTGTCGTTTTCTATATCCGACAAATATTCCGATGTGGGGTCCACCAATAATTTGTTATTTCGGCGCCGTCGGACCAAACGAATATTCCCCGACCAAACGAATATTCCCCGACAAAGCGAATATTGTCCGACAAAATAAAATTTGCACATAACATCCTTAACTTTTAACTTTATCGATTTAACCACTTACTGTTTCAAAAAAATATATATATGAAGAAAAATTAAATTTTGTATTTCATAAAATTCGGGGTCTTACATTTTTGATTTGATTTCGATGCTAAATTTAATTTCTTGCTCAACCCTACTTCACATTAAGTTGGTCCACAAGGCCTAAGAAACACTGGTTAAACAACAAAGAGAGTCATGTTATATATTATATGAATGACACATTTATGTCTATATTAGATGTTGACCCCAAATATTATTATTCTATCTTATCGCTTAAGAGTTTCACGATGGTCGCAATCAAACTTTGTCCGACATTTATATCATTTTTCCAACAAAAATATTAAAAAATATGCTCAGGCTCATTTTTTTTTCGAATTTTGCCTTTCTAGTTTGAATTTTAAGAGCCCATAAACGTTGATCTTGCAACCTATAAAAGATTCAAAAAAACCGAATCATGATTTTCAGTTAGGACTTAAAAAAAAGACCCTATTGTCCGGAAACAAAAAAAAATCCAACAAAATTGGGATTCAATGTTATAATATATGGGCTCCGAGTTGTAATGACTAGACTTTGAAGCCCAATAATTAGGCAATAAACAATTTATTCGCCTGGGCTTGGGCTTAATTAGAGGAGTACCGACTGTTTTTGAGTTGGTCCATGAAGGTTAATAGAGCAGTATTTAAAATAAATAAATAAATAAATCCTCTTCTTCTCTTTTACCATCATTTCATTTGCAAAAAAACTTTTTCTAGGCTCAACCATCTGAACTTTCAGGTGTCTAAATATGACCGTAGAAAAACCTAATGAGAATGAGCTCTTCTTTTTTTTTCTTTTCCTTTTGATCAGTAAAGGTAAGAACTTCATTGCATTAATAGCAACTGACTAACTAAAGAGGTTATTTAAATAACAAAAATTAATTATTTATCTTGTCATGTATTGATTATAAGTTGTAAGTGGTGACTAAATGTCCGAATGATGCATTTGTCACGGGATTATGAAAACTTGACTAAATGTTATTGGAAAATGATATATATGTCAATAAATATATGACAAAAAATGAAAGTTAACTTTTTTGTGAAATAAGTGATCTTATTGTGATTTCTAAGCAAGATTATTGCGTGAAGAAAAGTGCGGTGAAATAAAATATTTTTATTTTCAAAAATGATTTTTATTTAAAATTAAATAGTATTCTGTTAATATATTTTAAAAGCACTTATTGAAATATTATGGTAAATTTTTAAGTTCATATGTAAATTTAATTTCAAAAGCACAATTTTTTTCTTAAAAAAAATTCCCCAATAAGTGCTTTTACTTCTAAGATTTCTACAAGAAAAGGCCCAACGGTGGTCCTAAAAGTTTTTTTTTTTTCATAGGTGATCAAGTGATATTTAAGTAACTTAGGTGCTGTTTGATAAAATTCTGTATTAAGATCTGAATAATTTAGACATCTGAATAATATAGAGCATCTAAATAGAATTGTATCTGAATGAAAAAATGTTGTTTGATAATCAATTTTTTCAGATGTCTGAATAACAGTATTTTACCATTTTAACCCTATGAACAGTTGAACATTATAATAATAACAATAATAATAATAATAATTATACTAATAATAATTATAATTATTAATAATAATAATAATTATTATTATAAAAATAATAATTATTATTATAAAAATAATAATAATAATTATTATTATAAAAATAATAATTATAATATTAATGATAGTGCTAATAATAATTATTATTATAATAAAAATTATGATAATAATAATTATAATAATAATAATCATAATCATAATTATAATTATTATAATAATAATAATTATTATTATAATATTAATATTAATATTAATAAAAATAATAATAATTATAATAATAATAATTATACTAATAATAATTATAATTAATAATAATAATTATAGTAATAATAATATTAATTATAATAATTATAATTATTATTAATAATAATTATTATTACTATAATAATTATTATTATTAATAATTATAATATTAATATTAATAAAAATAATTATTATTATAATAATAATTATACTAATAATAATTATAATTAATAATAATAATTATAGTAATAATAATATTAATTATAATAATAATAATTATTATAAAAATAATAATAATTATATTAAAAATAGTACTACTACTACTACTACTACTACTACTACTAATAATAATAATAATAATAATAATAATAATAATAATAATAATAATAATAATCATAATTATAATAATAATAATAATAATAATCATAATTATAATAATAATAATAATAATAATAATAATAATAATAATAATGATGATAATGCTAATAATAATACTAATAATAATAATAATTATTATTATAATATTAATAATAATAAAAATAATAATTATTACAATAATAATTATACTAATAATAATTATAATTAATAATAATAATTATAGTAATAATAATATTAATTATAATAATAATAATTATTATTATTATAAAAATAATAATAATTATATTAAAAATAGTACTAATAATAATAATAATAATAATTATTATTATTATTATAATTATAATAAAAATTATGATAATAATAATTATAATAATAATAATCATAATAATAATAATAATAATAATTATTATTATTATTATAAAAATAATAATAATAATAATAATATTTATTATTATAATAATAATAATAATATTGAGTGTTGGATATAAAAGGAATTTGTTAATATTGAAGAGGATATTTTTGTCCAAGTTCATTAAGATGCTCCTCTTAATGGTTTAGATTTGATTTTGTATCTCAACCATTTAGAGGCATTCAGATGTAACAAAAAAAAAAACAAACAACTTTGTTCCTCTTAGCGATTAAGAGGTTGTCCATTAAGAGCCATTAAGACACAAACAAACAGCACCTTACATATTATAATTTATATTTCACTCAAAATATTTTTAATTCACTACAGCTCTATAATAAACGGACTCTAAAATTAACATAATGATATTGAAAATATGCTTTTATTTTGCAATAAAGGGATAACATGATAATTTATTTTTAAACTTACAAGACTCGTCCAATCTCAACTCGACAAGACATGTGTTTTAACATTTGATTGAGATTTAGGATCGGGGTCATATTATATTCTCCGCACCAACATCTACCCCTTTCTGTGCGTATATATTCTTTATTATTTTTAATTTTTTAAAATTCAAAAATGTGAAAAGCAATGCCGGTAAAAAAAATAATCTGGCCCTATCTATAGCTACGGAATGTAGGAAAACAAAACTGATACCAATCAAAGAGAAAAACGGTGACCTGGGGATTCGATGGTTTAAAATTTGAATTTGTCACTTTTCTCTTAAATTGAGAGCAGATGGCGGGAATAAAGAAGAAGGCTGAGATCGAGACAAGAGGGTGGTTAATTATTTATTCCTCCTATACGATCGCATTGCGACAAAGCAAAAACTATGGCATGATGAGTGATGATGCCTTGAGTTAGGCCACAAGCAAAATGCAATAATGTCCTTAGCTCAAGCCGGATCGGGGCCAATTGATTGAATGTGACTTGAAATTCAAGCAAATTTTAATGATCGAAGCAACTTGTAGTTCTTTAAGAATTTAATAAAAATGAGGATCATCATCCTTCTGTAGCTTGCTTTTTCGGTAAAGGTGCCTTCTTCCAGCAACGCCATGAAACTTTGATGCTTAAGAAAATTCAGTAAGGGGAATCAATATGTGAATTATATATAATTTTCTTAATCAAGGTCATCATTAATCTCGATCAAGTTCGATTGGTGGTTCATAATTTCGGATCTTGGGTTATTAATGAACCACTGATTTAATAGTTTGATTAATATGTGTAAGAATTTAAGATCGAATAATAACACAATTATATAAGATCAGAAAAATAAGAATATACGATATATCTAAGTTTACCAATTTGACTAGTTCTGTAATCTATAACAAGCATATTTGCTTAATAGAGGTTGCAAAATGCACTGAATTTATAAATGCTTCAAATACACTAAATACTAAAAACTCTCTAGAATGCTCAATAACAATTTGACAAAAATAAAGATAATAAGCACCCAAGTGACACAATAATTTTATCAAACTTTGAGTTTGTTTTTTATACCTCTTTGAGTCAACTTGTACAGCCCAGGAGCGTTAGAGTATAAATTATTGGAAAAATATTTATATTACAACTAATATATGTCGAATTTTGCAACAAGTATACATATTAATTAACTATTCATGTATTGGTATTAATTTATGTACCATGTCATTGTATTTACTTCTAACAAAATTAACATATTTTTGACATAATATATAGAATGACTTTAAATTATTTTCTTTTTTTCTCACAAGTTTAAGATTATTCTTTAACGCCCATTCAATCATTGTCCTTAGCACAGACTCTCACGCACTCCTCTGTATGGATCATGTTCAATACCTTTGGTATTTTAATTGTGACATAGAACCTTGATCTTCTGGTGAAGTGACGAATTATTAGTTTGTGAATTTAGATTGTAAATCATTTTTCAAATTAATGCAAATATAAAATCATCTCTTGTTATTGTTGTTGTTATTATTATTATTATTATAATTATTGTTATTATTATTTTTATTATTATATTACATAATCGAATCCGGATATAAACGGAAACGGATATTATTCGTATTCGGATATTTTTTCGAATATCAGATACGGATATGACTTTTAAAATTTGTCGGATACCGGATACGGATAGCGAATTAATTTTTTAAATACAGATACTATTATATCCGTATCTGTTTATATCCATTTACCCCTCTAAATTTTTTAATGTTTGGCGTTTTTAATTTACCAGAACTAGAATACTAGTCGTGAGTTGGACCACTTCTACGTAAATTAGATTACGCCATTTTTAATGAGGACAAATGGGTCACACACGGCTACAAGTACTACTACTTGTAAATGAGGTCCTTTCGCAATTTTGGGAGAGTCCCAAGCTCTAAAACGTATTATTAATCTGTAAAAGTTCGGCAAGAGAGAGAGAGAAAGAGGTTCCCAGCTGTTAAAAGATTTAACGGGGTTTTGTTCTTCACGAGAAACAATAGCTCCACACCTGACCCATTCTCTCTCTTCCCTCTCTACTTGTATATATCTTTAATTGATTAGCATTAGATGCATTTGGAGGAAGAAGCAGCAGCTGAGTAAAAACGAAAGAGGGTTTAAGAATAGAAGAATCTGAGCTCTGCTGGCAGAAGAAATAAAGAAAGAAAGAAAACCCATCACCTCCTTGGTATCCGGATGGCTGAATTCATCTGTATTGTCAACAAGGTAGGATTTTTATGCTTTTTCTTTTTCCATTCTTCAGTAACTTTTTACCTTCTATTCAAGTAATGGGTTGTTCTTGGATATTGATTTTTTCTTTCCCCTTTCCTGGAAGGTTTAAATTAGTTGAATCTTCAGTGTGATATATGTTCAAGGCTATCAAAGACTACTTTTTTATGAGAATAAATATTATCCCCTTTTTAAGTTTAAAGAGTTGTTTTAGTTAGGGAGCGTTAGTGCTAACTCTAGATGGGTATACTATGAAATTTTGATGTTCATCCTTTGCACGGCCTAATTTGGGTTCTGATTAATTTAGATGCCATATTTGAGCAGTTTTACACACCACATTGCATTCTATTAACCATGGTCTGAAAGTCTTTTTTCTTTTTAACCGTTAGTATATTTACATTTTATCCACAATTGTTCTTCAGAGTTTTGGTGACGAATAATGTTCATTAATTGGTAGCGGACATTGATTAATGTTCATTCATGCATGTTCTGATGTGGGTTGGCTAGTATTAACATGTCTGAGATTTTTTTGCTTAGTATTGTTTTACATAATTAAATCCACATGTAGCTTTCTTACTTGATTATCTGTAGTTTTATCCTAGAGTTGTTTTTTGTGTATGCTCTAACTAAGCAACCATTTATGAAAACCCTGCAATGGCTACAATTGGCAGATTAGGAAGCAAATGCTAGTTCTTATTTTAATTTTATACACCCAATTGACTTTCTTTTGGAGTTTAGTCTGTTATTGACATCTGGCCCTTTTTATTTTTATTTGACAACAGGATACTATCATCATAAAACCTCCCAAAAAATCTCCTGTATTCCTAAGGATGATAGTCTTGGTTGTTGCAATGGTCTGCAGTGTTTTTATCTGCTCAATTTGTCTCAAGCAAATAAACATGCACACCAAGTCTAAATTCGTAACTTTCGACGTCAGTTTGAGGCCTTGTAATGATTATGCAGTCGATCACTCCCAAATTCCCTTATTGCATTACCCAAAACCCAGAACATTTTTCAGGTAATTGAGAAATACTGCTTTTGGTTTTGAATTTGAATCTCACACATATTTGCTCAAGTTCTGGTTTGGTGTATTGCCAGGGCGGAGTGTGCTTGTAATCCCGTACATTTGTTTGCAATTCTATCGATGCAGAGATCTGGAAGTGGATGGTTTGAAACACTTCTAAACAGTCATATAAATTTAAGTTCCAATGGTGAAATATTCTCTGTTAAAGAAAGGAGGAATAATATTTCATCAATTGTGAAAACTCTGGATAGAGTTTACAATTTGGACTGGTATACTAGTGCTTCCAAGAATCAGTGCTCAGCTGCCATTGGCTTCAAGTGGATGCTTAATCAGGTACCTAATGGCTGTTCTATTTAATTTATTTTTCTTTTAGATGACTGAGAATGTTACTTTGTGGTTGCTTGCGATGATTCCATCACCTCACGTTTAGGGGTCTTTGAAAATAATCAAAATATCTGTTTACGTAGTTTTCAGTAATAGCAATAGTAGTATTAGTAAGATGGTAAAATTTAATGCTGCACCTATGGATGGTTGAATATATACATAAAAATGTTAACTGGATTGTGGAGTTTTCAGTTAGCCTAAATGAGGATGCGGAGAAGTCGTACATTAGAATACACCTGGAATTTGGAAAGAATGTTGCCTCATATTTTCCTTGCTTGATGGCATTTTTTTCATTTCCTCCAAGTAGTCCCAAGGTTTATTTGTTTTAATTGGAGTTAAACTTGGGTACTTATGAAAGGATCATGAGTAATCAATAAAGGCCAATGTTTCTATCTCCCTGACCTCCATTTTCACTCGTGCAATGGGGTTCTGTTCAATAGAAGATTCCAAACATATAGCATGAACTTCTCTTGTTGTGCTGCTTAATGTATTGTTCCACTAATCAGATGTTTGCAAACTTAAACTCACATTTAGATGTTACAGAGGAATGGGATTATCACTTTTTTAAAAAATTGGCTTTTAGTACAAATATACTGCTGTTTAAGTAAAAAGTAGATAATAATGATCAGGATTTACAAAGGTCTAAATCTCTTGGGTAATATATCTACTGGCTCTTACAGAATCAATATACTCTCCAATTACTAATGGGCTGCATCAGAAGCCATACTGAAACAATAATTTTTGGGACTATTTCTTTTAGTACAAATATACTGTTGTTTAAGTATAAAAAGTAGATATTAATGATCAAGATTTACATAATATCTGGTGAATAAAAGAAAAGATATATTCATAGTAGTTTATTAAAGTGTTCATGGACTAGTGGTTTATCTGAATCTTGTTTTACTAAAAAATTTATTGTTTCAGTATGGCTTCTGATGCAACCCATTAGTAATTGGAGAGTATATTGATTCTGTAAGAGCCAGTAGATATATTACCCAAGGGATTTAGACCTTTTGTAGAATCTGCAGCCTATTAATTATTGTTTCCTAGTTGAGTAGCCTGAAATGATAAATCACAAAAGGCAGCATTTTCAGAAATCTGGAAACAGAAATCCTTTAACTTTTATATAAATTAGAATCTTTGCACTTGGGAGAAAGAAAATTGAATAGGGGTACTACTGATTGGGGGGTACTTCCAAATTTTATGCTGACTCCTTTTGTTAAGCATTTGGCAGCAATTGATAGTTATGTTGTTAGTTACATATTCTCTATCTTATTATATTGTTTCAGTTTAAAGGTTGGTCCCTTGAGAGAAATTGCAGATCATTTAACAGTTGTCGTGGTTAATACAGGGCTTGATGGAGAACCATAAAGAGGTTGTAGAGTACTTCAATAGCAGGGGTGTTTCGGTAATACTTCTCTTTCGAAGAAATACCCTGCGTCGAATGGTCTCAATGCTTGCAAATTCGTATGATCGACATTCTAAGCTATTGAATGGCACCCATAAGTCTCACGTGCACTCACTTGAAGAGGTCTCTCTCTCTCTCTCTCTCACACACACACACACGTGTGGGCATATGTACATAGTTGTGTGATCTTGATTACTTTGTTGGTTACTTGTAGGCTGATACACTTTCGAGATACAAGCCCACTATTAATTCAACATCGTTGATGATGGATTTGAAACGAATGGAGTCTACCGCCATGAAGGCAATTGAGTACTTTAGCGGCAGTAGGCATATCGTTCTGTACTATGAGGATCTAATTAAGAATCACTCAGTAAGTGTTATATCAAACTTATTTTTTTTATTTTTAATTTTATCAAACTATATAATATCCTCATAAATTTATTTTTTTAATGATAAGTTGTGCAGTCATTTTTGGTTTACATGTTCTATTGTAATCCATAAGTCTTGTTGTCCAAGTAATTCCAAGTCTATTGTCATAGCATGTTTTCTTTTTCTGTCACTTGTAAGTATTCATGATATAATTCCCTGATCAATGTTCGGATTTTGAACATGAGTATTTACTTTATGAATATTATTAATAATCCTGTATAATTCTTCTCTGTTGCATGCCTTCTTATGATTAACGAACAAATCTCCTCTCATTTCCTATTGATCTGTTTGGGAGCAAAGTCTCGAATTTCATTTTCTTGCATTTTAAAAATGCAGAAACTGGCAGATGTTCAAGAGTTTCTAGGATTGCCGCAGATGAACTTGACGAGCCAACAGGTTAAGATACACAAAGGACCATTGCGGGAGCACATTGAGAACTGGGATGTTGTTAACAAGACGCTAAATGGAACGGCTTTTGAGAGCTTTCTCAATGTTGACTATTAATTACAGTCGTTAGCTTCCTAATTACTTCAACTCGGTGGCCTTCATGACAGCTTCAACTAATCCTCACTACAGAAAGCTGACATAGATACAGGCCCTGTGGACATAGCTGATGACAAATTTTGCTTTTTATTCTTTATCCTTGATTTGATTACGTAGAAATAGTGTATATTTTGGCCGACTAACTGGACAGAACCGAGCTACGCTCTCACGGATAGGGGTTTTCTAATTAAGTTGTTTTTGCTTGTGTCTTGTATCTTTTTGTAATTTCATTGTGTTATGGGGGGAATGTAACGTTTCCACATGATCAGAAATTTTGTCAAGCTTTAGGAGAGTATGTATATTGAGCTCGTGTTTGTTTCCACATTCTTTTCTGTTGGTATTATTATTGTCTAATAATAAATTGGTGGCAATTTGTGCAAGACACATTTAGGTAATTCTTTTTTACTACTTCTTTTATAATACTGTATTTTAAAATTTATAATTAAAAGATTACCTCATTAGCACAAAAGGTAGACCCTTCTAAAAAAGTACAACTATTTTATTTGTGTTAGATTCCTAACACTCCAATGCAATCCCTATTTTACTCAACTCTGTTATTACTTTTCAGCCTTTAAAAATTAATATAAAATATAATTTTAATAACCTTAAGATTAATATTCTTAAATAATATTCCTAAATAACTTTATTTAAGATTATTATAATAATGAATTGAACTATTGAAGTGCAAAATAATAATAATAATAATAATAGATGTAAAGTATGTATGCCCATTAATTAGCCAAAAAAAAAAAAAAGTATGTATGCCCATTTGGTTTAACATGGGAATGATATTGTCGGCGAAGGTTCCTGCTTAGATACCGTGTATTGAAGCATCAAACTCAAGATTAAGTGTTAATGAATAGAATAGCCCACGTAATTTAGACATGGAGCTAAAACTTTGTTTTGATGCGAGATTTTATATTCTCAACTAATTTTAAATTATCAATCTTTGTAACTAGGCAACCATTTCTACTTCAGGAAAAAAGAGCCATGCCTATAGCCTAAAGTTAATTAGAATCTAACTGTTTAGTCGTCCATTCTTAAGGCTCCACATTAGGATTTTGCTAACGAAACATTCCTAACATGTTTCTTCCGACACTTCACGCTGGATTATCATTATATGGGCATCGAAAATCATTCGTGAAGAGCCAAGTTCAAGTATCTTCATGCTATATGGCACTCACCCTTTACTCCCAAGTACCTACAACAAGAGCTTCCATTACACCAAATCATTCTTCAAGAGTCCTTTCATGCTATAGGTTTCATATTATAATTGAAACTAATTAAGTTAGAATCTCTTCCTACCATACCAGCCAGAGATCTGCATGCTTTTCAAGAGCTCATGCTAAGACAGAACTACACTGAAATGCTCTTAGGCACAGAAACAAAAAGTATAAAAGATCTTGGACCACTAAGATTCCGAAGGAATGGGAAAGATCCTTCGCCGCCCTGCCTAAATCACTATCAAGCTACAGTACTTTTCAGCAAGTTGTCATTATATAATAAGCACCAACAACTAAGAATGCCCATGCACCACAGCCTAGCACAGCAAAGGACAACTACTCTTTGTTCTCTAATATCATTCTTCTTTATTTTTAATAACTTAGTGGAGAAGGCTGGTGAGGTCATCCTGAGCTCTCGGAAGTGTCCTTGAGAAGAAAAAAAATATTTGTATTTAATTTCCACTTTGAATGGAGGGACAAATAGGACGAGGGTTCTAGTCACAGCACCCGGCAGCTCATGATTTACTTCATTTGACTGCTTCGAAAAATATTACTAGCAACTAATATTTGTAAAGAGAAGAGTAGTAGGACCTCAGGGGTTGGTGTTTTTGATACATTTCAATAGACCATTGATAAGTATGTTTTTATATCTATTTATTAAGTATTTTATATTTAATTATTTGTAGCTTTTTAAGTATTTTTAGTATTTTAGGTAATTTATTTAATTTAATGCATTATTATTATTATTATTAGTATTTTTATATTATTTTTATTTATTTTTAATTAATTTATATTTTATTTTGTAGGAAAATTGGAGCTAATGGCAGTTTAGTTTTTGTTTCCGCGTGGCGTTCCATCAGCAGATAAATTAAAGGATAATTTAGGAATCTAATTGCAATTTGAAAAAGGGAAGATAAATATAATTTTTATTTTTTTATTATTTGAATTTTAAATCCTATTAGGGTTTGGAAAGTGTAATTCCTGTTAGAGTTAAGAGGATTATGTAGCCTATAAAAAGAGGGCTTGAGATACACAATTGATATACAACTTTCATTAGAAAAATTCTCTCTTTTATTTTTTGGTGTTCTCTACAATTATAAGTAGCTAAATTATTTTTCTTGGTTTAAGTGATTGAAACCATCAAGATTTAAACACTGTGAGATCTAATTTATTTTAACTGTTCAATTTATATTTTGTGTATTGGATATTTTTCTATGCTAAATTTTATGATTGGTTTGTTTAATTGCTAGGAGCGCTACTAGTTTATTATTCACATTAATCTATTGCTATTTGTGAAGCAACTAAGTTTAATAATTGTTTTGCAGATCAAAAGATTATTTTATCTTAAGAAGAATGTTCATCTAAATTAAATGCAAACGCGTGACTTGTGTTGTTTAGTTCAACGATCTCTCTAATTCTTAAAGTTACCATTAAATCAAATCTTTAGCACGTGCCGGAGGTTGTTTAGTAGTAAGGGTAATTTAGAACGCGTGTGTCTACTTAACTAAAATTAAGGAAAGAAGAGAAAAATTATTCCACTTGCGAGTAGTTCTTTCTACGATGAATGTTCAAAATATTAATTGATTTATTTACGCATCAATGATCAGTTGTAAATTCTTGATGGTGGATGTTAACTTAAACCAATGTTTTTTTCTTCTCATTAAATTATTTGCATAATTACTTTAGTTAATTTTATTTAAATTATTTCTTTAATTAAAAACACCCCAATTTTGGTTTACAAAATATAAAATTAAATTAATCATTCTCTGTGGGATCGACTCTTACTTGCACTACTACATATTTATTTTTCAAAGTAAGATTTTATTTTTGGGTATCTGCGACAGCACACCAAATTTTGGCGCCGTTGCCGGGGATTGATTTTAATTTAATTTTGTATTTTTGTAAACTTTATTTTAATTTAATAATTTTTCTTAGACTTTATTTTTTCTAGTTTTTCATAGTTTAATTAAGTTGTGCAGGTAAGAATGGAAGGCATGACTGATTATGTTAATGAGGTAACTATTTCTTCTCTTAAACAACAAATTGATTGTCTAACTTCTCTTGTTTATCAAATGGTTGAAGGTAATGCGCAACCGCTAGAAGCTTGTAGGATTCCTGGTCAACCGCAAAGGAGAAATGATCCATATTCATACACGTATAATTCAGGATGGAGGGATCATCCTAATTTTGGCTATGAGAATCCATAAATGAATCTGCACGCAAATCAAAATTTTCCAAATTATCAACAATACATGCAGGCATATCCCCAACAACAACAGAGTCAATCAAATAATTCTGATATGTCTTTAGAGGATATGATTCAACAAATTACCGCTAACACTTTAGTATCACAACAGGGCCAATCATTTTATTCTGATATGTCTTTCGAAGATATGCTTAAATTAATTGAAGCTAACACTTTACAATTTCAACAGGATAATTTGCAATTTCAACAAAACATAAAATTAAATTAATCATTCTCCGTGGGATCGACTCTTACTTGCACTACTACATTAATATTTTTCCAAAGTAAGATTTTATTTTTGGGTGTTTGTGAAATCACACCAAATTTTGACGCCGTTGCCGGGGATCGAACCCGGGTCACCCGCGTGATAGCCGGGAATACTTACCACTAAATATTCAATACTCAGAATATAAATTGAACAATTAAAATAAATTAGATCTCACAGTGTATAAATCTTGATGGCTTCAATCACTTAAACCAATAAAAATAACTTAGCTACTCATAGTTGTAGAGAACACCAAAGAATAGAAGATATAATTTTTCTAATAAAAGTTGTGTATTATATTGTGTCTCAAGCCCTCTATTTATAGGCTACATAATCCTCCTAACCCTAATATGATTTATTATTTTCAAACCATAATAGGATCTAAAATACAAAATAAAATAACTATAAAAATTCCTATTTATTTTCCTCTTCCAAATTGTAATTGGATTTATTTTATTTTACTTGATATTGCTGGAACCACGCGGAAAAGCAAAAATAAAGAACAGCCAACAGCTGCTTGACACGCGGTAAAGGAGATTTGGTGTGATGTCGTAAACACCCAAAAATAAAATCTTACTTTGAAAAAATATTAATGTAGTAGTGCAAGTAAGAGTCGATCCCACAGAGAATAATTAATTTAATTTTATGTTTTGTAAACCAAAATTAGGGGGTTTTTAATTAAAGAAATAATTTAAATAAAATTAACTAAAATAATTATGCCAGTAATTTAATGAGAAGAAAAAACCTTGGTTTAAGTTAACATCCACCATCAATAATTTACAACTGATTATTGATGCATAAATAAATCAATTAATATTTTGAACATTCACCTTAGAAAGAATTACTCGTACGTGGAATAATTTTTCTCCTATCTCCTTAATTTTAGTTAAGTAGACACACGCGTTTTAAATTACCCTTACTACTAAACAACCTCCGGCATGTGCTAAAAATTTGATTTAATAGTAACTTTAAGAATTAGAGAGATCATTGAACTAAACAACACAAGCCACACGTTTGCATTTAATTTCGATGAACATTCTTCCTAAGATAAAATAATATTTTGATCTGCAAAACAATTATTAAACTTAGTTGGTTCACAAATAACAGTAGATTAATGTGAATAATAAACTAGTAGGTCTCCTAGCAATTAAACAAATCAATCATAAAATTAAGCACAGAAAAATATTCAATACTCAGAATATAAATTGAACAATTAAAATAAATTAGATATCACAGTGTATAAATCTTGATGGTTTCAATCACATAAACCAAGAAAAATAATTTAGCTACTCATAGTTATAGAGAACACCAAAGAATAGAAGAAAGAATTTTTCTAATAAAAGTTGTGTATTACATTGTGTCTCAAGCCCTCTATTTATAGGCTACATAATTCTCCTAACCCTAATATGATTTATTATTTCCTAACTCTAATAGGATCTAAAATACAAAATAAAATAAATATAAAAATTCCTATTTATTTTCCTCTTCTAAATTATAATTGAATTTATTTTATTTTACTTGATATTGCTGGAACCACGCGGAAAAGCAAAAATAAAGAACAGCCAAACAGCTGCCTGACACGCGATAAAGGAGAGAGAAAGAAAGAGGCAATAGCCGCCGTCAGCCACGCCCACACGCCTTTTTTTTCTTCTTTCTTTTCCACTACCGCGCATTGCGCGCGTCCATGCTTCACTACTTCTCCGCGCGCATAGCGCGGTTAATGTTTTTTTCCCCCTTGAATGAGCACAAAAACGACATCGCCTGTTGATGTTGTTGCCTTCGTGCGCGCATGGCGCGGTTTAACTTGCTTCTGAAATTACGGTTCTGCCACTAGCTTCCAATGATTTACCATTTTGCCATTTGTTTTGATTTTTCTATAAAACAAAATAAAAATTAAATAAAAATAATATAAAAATACTAAAAATAATAAAAACACATAAAATTAAATAAATTGCCTAAAACACTAAAAATACTTAAAAACTCAGAAATAATTAAGCATAAAATATCTAATAAATTGATATAAAATTCACTTATCAAATACCCCACACTTAACTCTTTGTTTGTCCTCAAGCAAAACAAGGATAAAAATTAAAAATAATAACCAAACAACTTACTCGAGCAACAGATTAATAAAAATTTTAATATTAACCTCAAAGATTTTTTTAAATGATAACTCAAAGAAAATTTCAAAACCATGCAAAATCTAAAACTTCCACATATTTATCAATTTTAATTTACTCAATACCATTCGTGTGTGTGTGAATTCAAATGTATCAAACAAATCAAAACTGAGATAAATCTAAGTCATTAATTACCTTATAAAAGATATACAACAAAATTCTATATATTTATTTTTCACATTACTCTTTGTTAATATAGACAAATATAAATCAGAAGATCAAAAGACATTTAATTAATGAAACACACTAGGATTATTAATATCAATTTTTTAAATATTTTTTCAATTTTTTTCTTTTAATGGATGCATTTTATGCTCCATCCCATTTTTCTTTCTCTTCTTTTCTTTTTCTTTTTCAGTGAGTGCATTTTATGCTCCATCTCCACTTTTTCATGTGTTTATGAGTGAGTGCGTTTTACGCTCCATCTCAACCCACCACCTAAATCATCTATTTCAAATTATATTTTGTCTTATATTTCACTTCAAATATTGATCAAATAAGATATAGAACTCAAAAAAAAAAAAAAAAAAACTTCTATAAGCATTTTACCATTTAAACTTTCTCTAAATTAAAACTAGCTTAAACAAATAGATATAAATGCATAAAAATTGAAAGAATCTCAAACAATGTAATAACCAATAATAAGTCAAAAATTCAAACTAAGCAGTTTTTTTTTTCCAAGAGTTAAAAAACAAAAATTAAGATTTTTATCATTGGCTAAAAAATAAATAAATTAAAATTCAATTAATTTATTGCTCAAGTAACACATCCTAAAAATAAAATAAAAAAACTACCCAATTTTCGGAGAAAACGCGGTTACACTTTGCATGTGCAACAAACCTTTAAACCCTAAGGTTACCCCAAGTGGACGAGTTACGTCTCGTGAGGGTTTGCAGCGAATATACCCATAAAATTCAAATTTAAAAATAAATAAATAAATAAATTAAAATTCTCTAAAAAAATTACAAAAATCCTAAATCTCTCCCCCCACACTTAAAATTTACTTGTCCCCAATGTAAAGTAAAATGCAAAGAAAAAGCACGAATAACTAAATTATGAATACTAAAATAAAACGAAAGAAAATTATACTCTCCTTGGGTTGCCTCCTAAGCAGCGCCTTTGTTTATTGTCATTGGCTTGACAACATGTTTCCCTTTTCAAGTAGTATAAATTGGATCCTCAAGGTCCAAATTAGTCGCGTCTTCTTTTTGAAAATTCTCATGAAAATGCTTGAGTCGATGGCCATTCATCTTGATTACTTTAGAAGTTTCCAAACTTTAAATTTCAACTGCACCATGAGAAAAAACATTAGTGATAACAAAAGGTTCAATCCAACGAGAACGTAACTTACCTGGAAACAACCGAAGTTGAGATTGGTATAAAAGGACTTTTTCACCAATCTGGAATTCTTTCCTAGAGATCATCTTATCATGAAAAGCCTTTGTCTTCTCCTTGTAAATTCTTGCACTCTTATAAGCATCATTGCAAATTTTTTCTAACTCTTGTAATTGCAACTTCCTATGCTCTCCACTTTCATTCATCTTCATATTGAAATTCTTAATAGCTAAATAAGCTTTGTGTTCTAGCTCAACAGGTAAGTGACATGGTTTTTCAAATACCAATCTGTAAGGTGACATACCAATAGGCATTTTATAAGCTGTCCTATATGCCCATAAAGCATCATGCGAAGTAAACTCCAATCTTTTCTGCTCGGGTTTGCTATCTTTTCGAGAATGGACTTGATCTCTCTATTTGACACTTCTGCTTGTCCATTAGTTTGCGGATGATATGCAGTCGACACCTTATGAGTGACATGATATTTTTTTAACAAAACTTCCACAGTTCGATTGCAAAAATGAGTGCCTCGATCACTTATTAGAGCTCTAGGAACTCCAAACCTGGAAAATATGTTAGTACGGAGAAAATCTGCAACCACTTTAGACTCGTTAGTCCTTGTGGCCTTGGCTTCTACTCATTTCGAAACATAATCGACAGCAAGTAAAATATAAACATTACCGAAAGATACAGAAAACGGTCCCATAAAATCAATGCCCCAAACATCAAAGATTTCACAAAATAGTATGGGGGTTTGCAACATCGCATTTCGTTGGGATATATTACCTGTCTTTTGACAATTGCAACACGACTTGCAGAACAAATATGAATCTTAGAATAGAGATGACCAATAAAACCCACAGTCAATCACTTTTCTCGCAGTCCTCTTAGATCCAAAGTGACCTCCACAGGCATATGAGTGACAAAAAGTGAGAATATGATTAATTTCAGTTTTAGGAACGCACCTTCTAATTACTTGGTCCGCACAATGCTTCCATAAGTAGAGATCATCCCACATATAGTATTTTGCATCACTTTTGATTTTATCCCTTTGAGCTTTAGACAAATCAGGAGGCAAAATATTAGTAACCAAATAATTGACAAGATTCGCATACCAAGGTAATTTTTTATATGCAGAGAACAATTGTTCATCAGGAAATGTCTCTTCGAGAGGAAGCTCATCCTTAATATTCGCTAAACGACTTAAGTGGTCTACAACACTATTTTCTATCCCTTTTTTGTCTTTGATCTCCAAATCGAATTCACTTAGGAGAAGTATCCATCTTATCAACCTTGGTTTTGCCTCTTTCTTTGTCATCAAATAACGAAGAGCTGCATGATCAGAATAAACAATAACTTTATTACCAAGCAAATAAGATTAAAATTTTTTTAAAACAAAAACAACAGCTAAGAGTTCTTTTTCAGTGGTCAAATAATTTCTCTTGGCATCGTTCAAAGTTCTCAAAGCACAATAAATAGCATGGGATGCTCTCCCAACTTTTTGACCCAAAACAGCTCTTACTGCATAATTACTTGCGTCGTACATAATCTCGAAAGGCATGTCCCAATTCGGAGGCTGGATAATTGGAGTAGACGTCAACAATTCCTTCAACTTATCAAACGCTTTCTTACACTCCTTGTCAAAATTGAAAGCCGCATCTTTTTGTAACAACTTGCATAGAGGTGATGCTATCTTGGAAAAGTCCTTTATGAATCTCTGATAAAAACCTGCATGTCCAAGAAAAGAACGCATCTCCCGCACACTAGTAGGATAAGGTATAGATTGAATAATATCAATTTTCGCTTTATCTACTTCAATTCCCTTAGACGAAACAACATGACCCAAAACTATACCTTGTTCGACCATAAAATGACATTTTTCAGAATTTAGTACATGTTTAGTTTCTATGCATCTTTGAAGAAAAAGTGTAAGGTGGTGCAAACAACTATAAAAAGAATCTCCATGAACCGTGAAATCGTCCATAAAAACTTCCATGATATGCTCAATATAATTTAAAAATATACTAACCATACACATTTGAAAGGTAGCTGGGACGTTACAAAGTCCAAACGACATGCGGCGGTATGCAAAATTTCTAAATGAGCATGTAAATGTCGTCTTCTTTTGGTCCTCCGGAGCAATGGAAATTTGGAAATAACCCGAATAACCATCAAGAAAACAATAGTAAGAATGACCAGATAGTCGTTCAAGCATTTGATCAATAAAAGGTAAAGGGAAATGGTCTTTGCGGGTTACAACATTTAATTTTCTATAATCTATACAAACCCGCCACCCATTTTGAACACGGGTGGGAATTAACTCATCATTCTGATTCTTCACCACAGTGATTCCCGTCTTTTTAGGAACTACTTGAACTGGGCTAACTCAGCTGCTATTCGAAATAGGGTAAATCATGTCAACTTCAAGAAGCTTTTGAATTTATTTTTTCATAACAACCATCATGGCCAGATTGAGTCTTCTTTGTGGTTGACGGGTGGGTTTCGCTCCGTCTTCAAGTAAGATACGATGCATGCATGTCGACGAGCTTATTCCCTTGATATCAGTAATTGTCCAACCGATGACCTTCTTATGCTCCTTTAGAACTCGTACTTGTTGTTCTTCTTATGATGTACTAAGTTTATTGGAGATGATCACTGACAATGTCTTTTATTCTCCAAGGAAAACATACTTGAAATGATCAGGAAGGGGCTTTAAGTCTGGAGTGGGTGACTGCAAAACAGATGGTAAAGAGTCCTCGTTAGAAATTGGTAGATCAATATAAGGGACATTACCTATTTTTGGAGACTCATTTAATGTTGCAATAACATCATTCAATTCGGTATTCAAGGCTAACTCTTTTTCCTCCTCAAGATTCTAACTGATTGTCGTTTCTAATTCATCATTTCCATCAAGTTCAAAGACATCCTGCCCTAATGAGTCAATCACATCAATAGAATAAACAGGATTATCATCATTAGGATATTTCATGGCCTCGTAAATATTAAACTGTACAACATCGCCATCAAATTCCATTGTTAGTGTACCACTATGGACATCTATCTTAGTTTTGGATGTTTTTAAGAAGGGTCTTCCTAAGAACATAGGAGCATTTTGATCACCATTTTTCATATCAAGCACATAAAAATCAGTAGGAAAAATCAGATTATTTACTTGCACATAAACATCCTCTATTATACTCTTATGATAGACATTAGATCTGTTAGCCAATTGAATCACCGTACCAGTTTTATTCAAAGGTTCAAGTTTCAAAGAAGCATATATAGAATATGGCATGACATTAATAGATGCTCCTAGATCTAACATAGCCTTTTCAAATCTAGTGTCACCTAGCTTGCAGGGGATAGTGAACATTCCTGGATCTTGGCACTTAGTAGGGAGTTTTCTTTGAATTACTGCAGACACATTCTTTCCTACTTTTACCTTTTTATATCTTTTGAGTGCTTGTTTTCTTTTGTGTGTACACAATTCTTTCAAAAATCTAGCAAAGCGAGGTACTTGTTTAATAACATCTAATAATGAAATATTTACCTCGCATTTGCGAAAAATTTTATACAAATCTGAATCTTTTTCATATTTTATTTTTTCTGTTAAAGCTAGAGGAAAAAGGGGTACCGGTTTATAATCAGAGAGATGAGAAAATTTATGTTTGGGGGTATCATTGTCGCCTAGAACATTGTCGTCCCCTTCACTATCGCTCGTTTCTGTATTGTTTGCGTCTGTTTTGCCTTGCTTTTTTGGTGCAGACTCTGTCTTTTCTGGAGTTTGGATCTCTTTACCACTTCTCAAAGTGACTGCATTTGCGTTTTCTTTTAGATTCACCACCGTTTACGATGGTAATTTTTCAGAACCTTGAGCCTCCAATCGACTAATTGTTGTTGCCAATTGTCCTATTTGTATTTCCAAATTCTGCATATTTGCCTTCGTGTCCTGCTAAAATTGCAAAGTGTTAGTGCTAAGTTGTTTAACTATATCCTCTAAATACATATTAGAATGAGATGATTGGCCCTGTTGTTTGTTGGGATACGGCTGCTTGTATTGTTGATAGCTTGCGAAGTTCTGATTTGTGGGGTGATTCACTTGTGGGTTCCCATAATTGAAATTGGGATGATCCCTCCAACCTGAGTTGTACGTGTTCGAGTAAGGATCATATCTCCTTTGAGGTTGACCAGAGAAATCACCTGCTGCATTCACTCGTTCATAGGACTCATCTTGAAGAGTAGGGCACATATCCGTTGGGTGTCTTACTACTGCACAAATTCCGCAAGCTTTCACTTGTTGTGTATTACCTATAACCACTTGATGAACAAGAGAAGTTAGACTAACAATTTGTTCTTTAAGTGAAGAAATCTCTACCTCATTGACAATCTTGGATGACAAATTAAGCCTAGTGCCGAATTGTTGGGAATTAACTACCATGTTTGCAATCAGGTTCCTTGCAGCTTCGGGAGTTTTGTTCACCAAAGCTCCGCCACTAGCAACATCAATCATGCTTCTCTCAGTAAGCATGAGTCCTTCATAGAAATATTGAATGAGAAGTTACTCGCTGATTTGATGGTGGGGGCAGCTTACACATAATTTCTTGAAACGTTCCCAATACTCGTACATAGATTCTCCATGGTTCTGTCTTACACCGCAAATTTATTTTCTTATGTTGGCCGCCCTTGAAGCTGAGAAGTATTTCTCCAAGAATAATCTCTTCACTTCTTCCCATGTGGTTATACTTCCGGAGGGAAGATAGTAAAGCCAATCTTTAGCCAAATCTTTTAAAGAGAATGAAAAAGCTCTTAATTTGATTTGCTCTTCAGTAACTCCAGGAGGTTTCATACTCGTGCATACCACATGAAATTCTTTTAGGTGTTTGTGCTGGTCTTCACCTGCAAGGCCATGAAAAGTAGGCAAAAGATGTATTAGACCAGATTTTAACTCAAAAGAAGTGTTAACATCTAAATTAGGAAAGTTATGCATAAAGGTTGTTGGTGCAAATATGGGGCCGCAACTTCCTTCAAAGTTCGATTTCTAGCTATGACGTCTTTTGTTTCAAGATTTGTCCGATCTTCTTTCCTTAATTCGCGTAAAGTTCTCTCAATTTTTGGATCAAACCTTAAATCACTTTGATTAGTAGAACAAGTTATAGTCATAAACAATCAATAAAACTCAAATAAACTAAGAAAAATAACTACGAAAAATTATTAAAACAAAATAAGGATCACAAAAAAACACAAAAGTAAATAAATCAGTCACCGACAACGACGCCAAAATTTGGTGTGATGTCGCAAGTACCCAAAAATAAAATCTTACTTTGAAAAAATATTAACATAGTAGTGCAAATAAGAGTCGATCCTACAGAGAATGATTAATTTAATTTTATGTTTTGTAAACCAAAATTGGGGGGGTTTTAATTAAAGAAATAATTTAAATAAAATTAACTAAAGTAATTATGCAAGTAATTTAATGAGAAGAAAAAACTTTTGTTTAAGTTAATATCCACCATCAAGAATTTACAACTGATCATTAATGCATAAATAAATCATTTAATATTTTGAACATTCACCGTAGAAAGAACTACTCGCAGGTGGAATAATTTTTCTCATCTCTCCTTAATTTTAGTTAAGCAGACACATGCGTTCTAAATTACCTTTACTACTAAATAACTTCCGACATATGCTAAAGATTTGATTTAATAACAACTTTAAGAATTAGAGAAATCGCTGATTAATTACTTCTCCGACCTCGTCTTAATTAATTTTGTTTTGGGTACCTAAAATGACCCTGTGATTGCGATAAAAGAAAAACACTAATACCACTTAATGAGCTGGAAGATTGTGGTTCGGTTCAATAAAGAAATCCAGAAGAGACCCACTTTAATATCGAGTCAAACCAATTAAAAATACAAGTAAAATCTCCACAAAGATTATAAGGTCAAAATGTTGTATATGCCTTCAAAAAGATACCAGCACTTCACTAATTGGTATTGGCCAAATTGCGGCTATTTATGTAAACCATCCACTCAATTCCAAACCATATTTACTTTTCCAATTAGTGCTCTTTCTTACTTTTTCCCAGGTAATTATAAATAAATCATTTCCATGCACATATGCAGTATGCCTTTCGATCTACTTTTAAAGAAAGTATTAATTAAATGTACCGCAATTTACTACAAAAGGAAAAACAATGAGAAACTAAATATAGTAGTATCTCATATCAATTGACCCACCCCAGTCAATACCAAGTTACCAACTAATAAAGCAAATGTCATCTAGCCATAATTTGTTACCGCCTAACTCGGAATAATCGAAGGGTCCAGAGTAGTCCTTTCCATTCAATTGGCAAGCAGCACAGCATAAATAAAGGTAAGAAATCAGATAATGATTAGCAAAAAAGGTTCACAGTAGCACCATTGAAACTTTATACTTGCATTGAGAACTCCTTTGAATTAAAAAGAAATATGTTATCATATTATAGTTAGCATTACAACTAGAATGTCCTTTAAGGAACTTGTAGACTTATATAAGAAGAAGAGCTGATTTGAATAACACTGAATTACAAGAACTTTTCAACTAAACAACGCCTTTGATTTCCAACTATAGATGCAAAGAAAAACTATTGTTGAAGCCTTGAAGGTGATGATGCATGGGACATGAAAAGAAGATAGAATTAGAGCCACTGAAGGTTTATTTTGGCATGCCAATTCTATTAGATGTGATATAGTTTGTCCAAACTTAGATGAATTATATTGGGGAACACTATTTTCATATGGGTTTTTGATATTTTTACATGACTTCCTCTCACATGAAGGTGATAACCACTTTATACTCATGTGAGAGATAACCATGTGAAAATATAAAAAATTTCTACATGTGGAAATATCAGTTCCCCTTATATTTTGTGGCAGACTTCAATAAATATATGGTTCTCTAAGAGTCTGATCACAAAGCCATTTTAAAGAGCTGCACTTGCAGGTACTTACAGGAAAACAACAAAATAAGGGTCTATTTCAAATTATTAAGGATATCTCTTGTGGAATCTTAACCTTTCAGCAGCTAAGTAATCATATCATTCACTCAAAATGCACACACCTACTCGAACTACAGAACAGACGTAAATCACTTGAATTTGTCTACCGCAAGAGGTTGAAGCTGCATGTGAGCCAACCGCATAAAATATATATAGACATAGGTAAGTGGGAAGTATATGAGAATCAAGACTTTTGTTGCATTCTACCGGTGGTGGCGGTGCTAAGGCTAATTAAGTTCATCTTTTTTTTTTTTGGTTAATTAATTAAGTTCATCTTTCATACAATAATGTAAGACTGCTGTCTGTTTCTTCTGTTAAGGACTGCTGACTCAATATTATATCTAAATATGTTACTGGTACGTATTAAAATCCATGCCCACACGTACATAGTTATAAACATGACAGTCAAATTAGGAAAGGGGGAGTGAAAGATGAAAGAAAGTTAAGAGTAGAAAGGACAGAACCAAGAGGACTAGAAAAGAAGAAAAAAGAACAATAGTAGATATACGATACATTATATTAAAAAAAAAAACAAAAAAAAAAATATCATTAGCTACACCAAATATGCATCATTCAAAGAGGAACCTCAAAACAATGTCATCCGTCAAAATTTATATTAAGACAATTTAGCGGCTACTGTCTTTGCATTCTATACTCCCCCCACGATTATAAATACGAAAGGAGACACAAGATTGCATTCATTCCACTCTTCTCTCGCTCTCTAACCAAGGCTCCAACCCTTCCCCTCTCTCACAACCAAAAGGGAGAACCTTCCATTTTAAACATACACCAAATCTTTTTCTTGCCTTGTTATGGCCCACATGAAACTCATCCACACTTGGACATTACTTCTTGCAGTAATAGCCTGCCATGAAATTTTACTTACCGAGGGAAGGCAACTAAAATCAATGAAGAAACAAGAAGTTCATCCCATTGAAGATGACAGCAGAAATATCAACACACAGAAAACCACCACAAGAAAGGAATATGATGTACAAGTGACATCTGAAGATGATAACCCTAGTGTTGAGCATTCAGTTGTGAGAAAGAAAGAAACTTTCCCAATACCATCCACCCAAAGTCTGGGATTTTCTGCAGTTGCAGAACCTATAGATGACTTTCGACCAACAACACCAGGCAACAGCCCTGGTATTGGGCACTCTTACACCGAACACAATGTTGAAATTCAACCAAATGAGGAGGGTAAGGGTCCTGGTCACAGCCCTGGTATTGGGCACTCTTACACTGAACACAATGTTGAAATTCAACCAAATGAGGAGGGTAAGGGTCCTGGTCACAGCCCTGGTATTGGGCACTCTTACACTGAACACAATGTTGAAATTCAACCAAATGGGGAGGGTAGGGATCCTGGTCACAGCCCTGGTATTGGTCATTCTTTTCAAACAAAAACGTAGAGCCAAATGCATAGACATGCATGTATTGACCTTCATAGGAGTTTGTCACAGCTTGTATGTAATGGCAATTTGCAACAACAGATCCCAAAGGTCGTCCAGTGTATGCATGTCTTCCAAAATGTCTCTACTGAGACTAATATGTTGTATTTGCAGTAGAAGCTCCTTGTAAATTCATTGCAAGTTTGGTGTATTGTGTAATATAAAACCTGGATTGTTATGCAATAAATAAATAAATAAGTTCCTTCTCTTTTTTTTTTTTTTTTTTTTTTGATAATGTGGAGTATCCCAACCGCAGTCGGACTAAGTCTCCCCACCCCGGGCCAGGCTTTGCGCACAGGCTCTGCCTAAGACATGACTTCGCCCTGAAACGTGCGACCCGTGGCCCCGTTACCTGTTAAGGCATAACTATTGTTGCTAGTGGGACTCGAACCCAGGACGTCCGGGTTTACGGCTCGTCCCAGGGCTAAGCTTAAACCACTGCGCCAATGCCCCGTTCCTTCTCTCTCTCGTGCCCACCCATATATGTTGTGCTCATGTCTCCCCATGCAATACGCTATCAAAGTTTTAGTGCCATAGATCTTGCAAGATGAAGATATATGTAAAAATATGAATACCTAGTATTCTGAGAAGAATAAACTTTATCAGTTTGAGTCTTTTCTATCAGTCTAGTTTCCTGCTAGTTCGCTAGTTTTAACTTCAACAAAATAGGTAACCCTTCTATAAAATTTTAACCAACATAACCGACTGATACTTGTTTTTGTATAAAATATCATAGTTAAAGAGTTTTTAAGCAGTTCTAATCTTTATCACTAAATTTTGAACTGATTGTGACCTTTTGTCAAATCTAAATCCAACTTTAGCCAGGTTATCAAAATAATTATAAACTTGCGCAAATAATTAAAGTTTTTAAACTTTTTATAAAATTAGACAATTTTGCTTCAAATTTTGAATAATTTATATTAGGTCGAGAAAATGTTACATTAATATACTTGCTCAGTACTTTGGCAGATCATTCTTCTGAATTATGTTTGTATAGCTTTATCCAATTCGTAATCAGATTTGCAAAACTTGACAAGACAGCCCCATGTTGACTGCAAAGCTCCATCAGATTAGATATAAATTGTTTCTGATTTCATGAAAAAGCTGGTAGGGATGAAAAGGAAGTAAATCAGCAAGGAAACTGCAAGAAAAAGAAAAAGGAAATGGCAAAGATTTAATTAAGAGAGCTTGGGCGCTGTAGTTTCTAATTATTCCCATAATTTAAAAAATGAAAAACATCGATTATTTTTACAGTTTCAATCCAGCCTTAGCACAATAGTACTAGCACTTATCAATTTAAAATTTGGTTAGTATAAAATTAACTTTATTGCAAGTCCAAGATCAACCCATGAGGCCATGACGGCATATATTATTAATTCAGATTCATGTGTCAAATATGACACAGTCCTCAAATCGACCTAAAAAGATCGAGATGAAATTAAGGAGTTAAAATACTTCCAAGTCCAACTAGAATTGGAGGAATGTCATACGAGGCGGAATAGGATGTTTCACCTTTTTGTTGTGTTTTCTGTTCATATCTTTTTACTCTCCCTTTTTTTGTTCTTGGTTTTATTATCAGATTTTTCTATATGTATTTATGGAAAAATTATTTGGTATTTCTTGGATATTGTCACGTGATGTTCCAAACTAATTACATGTTATCATTTTAGTATGTGTAGTAGGCCCAAATATAAAGGGTCCACTATACATGTTAAAATTACAGTATATGATTGGCCCCCACGTAACAATGTCCCAAGAACATTGAATAACTTCTTATATGTATGTATGTGTTTTTCTATATGTGGGTCTCGTTCTATTTTATTTATCTCCATTCACTCCTTTTCTTTTAGTTAAATTGATTTTTTTTTTCTTATTTAAGTTGTTTTGTCTTTTTAGTTTTTTTCTTGCCTTTCTACTTTTATACTTCCATATTGAATTCATCTCATCCTACCGCAACTATTTTGGGATAAAGGAGTTGAATATAATTGAAAAGTCCAACTGGAATAGTTAAACCCAAGTAAAAAAATTAACTTAAAATACTAATCAATAAAGTGACTAAAGTTGAGATGAGCATACTGCATTCCATTTGGGGCCAAAATGCTAAACTCACTTTTCCTAAATAATAATTTCAAGCCAGCCAACTTAAAATATTTTACCATCTCAAGAAAGTCACAGCTGAAAAGACCAACCAAATCAAGCACTTTCTTCAATTCCATACTCTTTGCGAGATGGAGTAATCAAACAGCACACGCAAGTTTAAAGTTATGAACATATAGTACTTTCTTAATCTTGATATATATAATATAAATAAATATTAATGATATCTCTTTTAGAGAAATATGTCGTAACACAACTCTATTAGTAGTCAATTATAATGTGAATGTAACAAAAAAAAATTAAGAATTATGTTGAAGTAAAAATGCTCACAAAAGTTTTAGTAAATGTTTATACTATTCCGCAAAATAATTGTATTCTTATTTATAAATGTTCTGAGGACATAATAAAATTATCTAATAAGCTAAATTCAGTTTAAAGTATTTTTGTGATTATTTTTATTGTACAAATAACAAAATTGTGACTCTTGTTGCATGAATATTATTTTTAAATTAACTTTTGCTTGTTTTCTTCAGTTTCAGCCGCAAGCTTTCTCCTCATTCTATGGGATCTTCCTAAGTAATTCACGGGACCAAAACTCACATGCTTTAACTTTTTCCCAGTCAATCGAATACCACACACACAGAGAGTTTGATTCATAGGACTGAGCAAGACCTTAAATTAATTGATAGTCTATCTGGAATCCAATCAAATATTCTCTTTTCAAAATTAAAGATATACGGTATATTTTTAACTTCCTAAAATTAATATATAAAATCTTACAACTCAAAATAGATATGATTTTGTTTGAAGTTTTTAACAACAACAATATGAAAATTATTAATATTTATATTTAGTTTAAAAATATTGTAGTTGTCTGGGTTAAGGTTAATTTTTTTTTTTATTAATTTTAAATTTTAAATTCTTGCGATTAATTTTAATATAATTAAAAATACATCTACAATTTTGGTACGAGTGGAATATTCTTTATAGATTCTAGCAGCCATTATAAGATCATCAGCCGCAAAATTTTTATTAAACAAATCACAAGTGGTTAATCTCGAATCTCACGCGAAGCCTGGGATTCTTGTAAACGTAATGTGCTTGCAGGATTAATTATTACTCCATTCCATAATACATGAATTAAAAAAACTATTTAATATTATTATTTAATAATAAAAATTTGTGTGAAATTTCATCATTATCTTTTTAAGGAAAATTAAAAACTATTAATATAAGGGAAATTTTTTAGGACAATCAAAAAAGTTAAGAGTGATATAAAAAAGTAAATAATTTATTTTTTTTAAAAAAAATATAAAATATTTTTCTGACAATCTGTGTATTTTTAATTTCCACAATGCAAAAAATTAAGTCTTTAATATAAATTTACTGGCTCTTACAGAATCAATATATCTACTGGCTCTTACAGAATCAATATACTCTCCAATTACAAATGGGCTGCATCAGAAGCCATACTGAAACAATAATTTTTTGGACTATTTCTTTTAGTACAAATATACTGTTGTTTAAGTATAAAAAGTAGATATTAATGATCAAGATTTACATAATATCTGGTGAATAAAAGAAAAAATATATTCATAGTAGTTTATTAAAGTGTTCATGGACTAGTGGTTTATCTGAATCTTGTTCCACCAAAAATTTATTGTTTCAGTATGGCTTCTGATGCAACCCATTAGTAATTGGGGAGAGTATATTGATTCTGTAAGAGCCAGTAGATATATTACCCAAGGGATTTAGACCTTTTGTAGAATCTGCAGCATATTAATTATTGTTTCCTAGTTGAGTAGCCTGAAATGATAAACCACAAAAGGCAGCATTTTCAGAAATCTAGAAACAGAAATCCTAACTTTTATATAAATTAGAATTTTTGCACTTGGGAGAAAGAAAATTGATTAGGGGTACTACTGATTGGGGGGTACTTCCAATTTTTATGCTGACCCCTTTTGTTAAGCATTTGGCAGCAATTGATAGTTATGTTGTTAGTTACATATTCTCTATCTTATTATATTGTTTCAATTTAAAGGTTGGTCCCTTGAGAGAAATTGCAGATCATTTAACAGTTGTCGTGGTTAATACAGGGCTTGATGGAGAACCATAAAGAGGTTGTAGAGTACTTCAATAGCAGGGGTGTTTCGGTAATACTTCTCTTTCGAAGAAATACCCTGCGTCGAATGGTCTCAATGCTTGCAAATTCGTATGATCGACGTGCTAAGCTATTGCATGGCACCCATAAGTCTCACGTGCACTCACTTGAAGAGGTCTCTCTCTCTCTCTCTCTCTCTCACACACACACACACACACACGTGTGGGCATATGTACATAGTTGTGTGATCTTGATTACTTTGTTGGTTACTTGTAGGCTGATACACTTTCGAGATACAAGCCCACTATTAATTCAACATCGTTGATGATGGATTTGAAACGAATGGAGTCTACCGCCATGAAGGCAATTGAGTACTTTAGCGGCAGTAGGCATATCGTTCTGTACTATGAGGATCTAATTAAGAATCACTCAGTAAGTGTTATATCAAACTTATTTTTTTTATTTTTAATTTTATCAAACTATATAATATCCTCATAAATTTATTTTTTTAATGATAAGTTGTGCAGTCATTTTTGGTTTACATGTTCTATTGTAATCCATAAGTCTTGTTGTTTAAGTAATTCCAAGTCTATTGTCATAGTATGTTTTCTTTTTCTGTCACTTGTAAGTATTCATGATATAATTCCCTGATCAATGTTGGGATTTTGAACATGGGTATTTACTTTATGAATATGATTAATAATCTTGTATTATTCTTCTCTGTTGCATGCCTTCTTATGATTAACGAACAAATCTCCTCTCATTTCCTATTGATCTGTTTGGGAGCAAAGTCTCGATTTTCATTTTCTTGCATTTTAAAAATGCAGAAACTGGCAGATGTTCAAGAGTTTCTAGGATTGCCGCAGATGAACTTGACCAGCCAACAGGTTAAGATACACAAAGGACCATTGCGGGAGCACATTGAGAACTGGGATGTTGTTAACAAGACGCTAAATGGAACGGCTTTTGAGAGCTTTCTCAATGTTGACTATTAATTACAGTCGTTAGCTTCCTAATTACTTCAACTCGGTGGCCTTCATGACAGCTTCAACTAATCCTCACTACAGAAAGCTGACATAGATACAGGCCCTGTGGACATAGCTGATGACAAATTTTGCTTTTTATTCTTTATCCTTGATTTGATTATGTAGAAATAGTGTATATTTTGGCCGACTAACTGGACAGAACCGAGCTAAGCTCTCACGGATAGGGGTTTTCTAAGTTGTTTTTGCTTGTGTCTTGTATCTTTTTGTAATTTCATTGTGTTATTGGGGGAATGTAACGTTTCCACATGATCAGAAATTTTGTTAAGCTTTAGGAGAGTATGTATATTGAGCTCGTGTTTGTTTCCACATTCTTTTCTGTTGGTATTATTATTTTCTAATAATAAATTGGTGGCAATTTGTGCAAGACACATTTAGGTAATTCTTTTTTACTACTTTTATAATACTGTATTTTAAAATTTATAATTAAAAGATTACCTCATTAGCACAAAAGGTAGACCGTTCTAAAAAAGTACAACTATTTTATTTGTGTTAGATTCCTAACATTCCAATGCAATCCCTATTTTACTCAACTCTGTTATTACTTTTCAGCCTTTAAAAATTAATATAAAATATAATATTAATAACCTTAAGATTAATATTCTTAAATAATATTCCTAAATAACTTTATTATTATTATTTAAGATTTCATTCCCATTACTGAAATTTACATTTTGAATTCCAAATTTTAAAAAGTTTTTAGGTTGATTTTCATGGGGTGTTGTGGAACAGCATTGTAATGTCAAAGCAGAGCTATCTAATTTAATGGATAAGTCTACAAACACAACAACCAAACACAACACTAAACACTACACTCATCCAACACTACACTCATTTTCACCATTAAATGGTGTTGTGTGGTATAGATTTTAATACCACACAACACCATTTAATAGTGAGGATGAGTGTAGTGTCCGAATGTTATCACGGTTATTGTCTTTATATATTTATCCAATTTAATACCGCTGGCCCATTTAGATTTTTAGGTGGTAGCCATCAACAACCAGTCCAGTCCATTAACAATATCTAGGGCCTATCTAACAGCAACCAGTCCATCAACAAAATCTTATGAAAGCGATCCAATACTTTTAACATTAGTATGGTCAACCTTCCATAGAAGGATTAAACTAAATTAGGGCAACTGGGTAACGATGAACTAGTTTAAATTAGGATGTTTGTGATATATAGATATATTAAAACTTTACTTTCCCCTAAATTGTTTCCCCAAGCCTTAATAAAACAAGCTTTTTAAACAATTACTAAACTCAACAAAAATTAGCATTAAATGACTGGCCAGGAAAACAATCGATGCATACGTCGTAAGAGGAAAACTAGGCTCATAGTTTTACACTTTTACCTTCATAATTTTACAACACTACCAAGAGTACCATTTTTACCATATATTACAGCTCCTGCAAAGTTACATCCTCATTAGTCTAACAATTATTTTAAGCTCATGCATAGATATATCCTCATTATTTCACCAAATCCTTCTGCAGTCTCATCAAAAACTATGTTTTCAGCAAGTATTTTCAACTGAAAAAACTGGCCAAAAAAGGCAACGCCAACTTGGAAATAATGACATGGGCTTCGAGCCTGTACTTCTCTTCAAGCATTATAATTTATGATTACCAAAACTCCCTACATCGATCGATGTTGATTTTAATTACTCCATTTGCTCTAAATTATAAGATCATTATTAATTTTTTAAAGTTAATTTGAGACATTTTCAAACTCAAAATTGAGATAATTCATTAAAAATTATGAAACATTAAATCTTATAATGAGTAGTACTTTTTAGATAATTTATAATATTCATCCTTGTATTAACTAAAATTAAAGAAATTCATGTTAATTGTGAGGTTGGAAATATCTTAAGTTGACTTCTAAAAGTCAATAATAATTTTATATTTTGGAATGGAAGAAGTATAAAATTCAACAAGTGCACAAAAATGAATAATTCACAAATTCATTCAAGTCTTGAAAAGGTAGATATATATTTTTACAGAAAAACTTTCCAATGTAAGAAAGGGTACAGAAACCTACCCCCAGTTCAGTATCCCACTCAAAACCACAAGGCAAGAACAACATCACTCCCTCCATTTTACAAAAAAAAAATCTCATTTATAAATATATTTTGTTCTAGGAAAGTAGTTCACTTTATGGACAGTCATATAAAATGACACCATGCCTTCAACTTTGTCATCCTAATTTTATATCATGCCACCATTACTCAAGTAACAACATATTATTTTAAGAGGTAAAAGGAAAACAAAATAACATCCTTAATATTTACAAATTTTGTGAATGAAGCTTTTTTTGTAAAACCGGGGTCGTATTAAAGTAAATTAATACACAACTTCTCTAGAAATTTGGTTTAGCAGCTAAAAACAATAGTTGGTTTATGGTTACACTCAAAAGGCAGCCAAGCTACAAAACAAGAGAATCAGAGTTTCTAGTTGTAAAGTTGACCTCGTTTGACTTCAAGTGTGGCATTTTATGTGAAAGAACTAAGTGGAGGAGAACAAAACAAGAAAAAAATAACAGCAGAATGTTTAAAAAACCTCAATAGTGGGTCTTACAGCTCCAATTCGTCTTCCAAACACCACTGCTAATATACATAATAAAGTACACTTAACCTCTTAGCATATTATATATGTTAAGTCTCACACTGCAAACTAACTCCACCATGTTGAGATGCTTAACTTACCTTTAGGCTGTGGCCTCGTTGATTTCAGCACTGACTAACAGATGGAGAACATAAGTTTATTCAGCACTCTGAAATCTGTGTGGCTGCAAAACAATGGTAAACTCTTCATAGAAGAGAAAAGAATGTAAACCATTCATAGATTTTTCTAATCTTAATTATCTTTAGTAAACTTAAAATAATCAATAAAAATAAGGTTGAGGTATTAAACAGAAGGGTAATAACTTTTAGAGAGGGAGAAAAGAAATTAGCCGACCTAAGTTTTCCTAATATTGTATCTCAAAGAATCTCCATGATTGAGTTTTCAGCTCTATAAATACCCAAGAGATCAAAGAGTTTTAAGCATCTTGCTTCCCTCTATTGCTTAGCTCCCTGCCTCTCCCTTACTCTGTCTCCATCTCCATGGCTCAAAAACAATTAATCTTTGCTACTCTTTTTCTCGTATTGACTCTCTTCCTTGAGATTCAGTCTATTGAGGGAAGGCATTTGAAATTCGAAAAGAAATATGATATCCCAAACCTTCATTCTCGCTTGGTATCTGAAAAAGAGACCAAGCAGATTGCTGGTAAGAGCATAGATAAAACAGCATATGCTGATGAAGCTGTGCCATCGGCACCTATGACACCAATGCCACCGAGTCGGGCTTTAGGCAAGACTCAGCCACCGCCACCACCAGATCACGTGGTTGACTTCAGACCTACAACACCAGGACACAGCCCTGGAGTTGGACACTCCATTCAAAACTAGGGATTGGGCAAACTTGTTGATAAACATGCCCATCATATTGTAAAGGTTGTGTAAATTGTTCAGTGCTGTGCATCTCATTCATTGTGCAAAAAAGTGATTTGTATATTTGCATGTACCATCTATTATTATTCAGCATTTAACAATATTCTCTGTCTATGTTTGTAGATAAACTCTAGTTTTAATGTGCTTACGGGTGCAATGTGCCTATAAAACTTGTGTTTATAATTTAATGTTCGCCTTCTATTCACTCGCAAAGGTTTAATAAAAGGACACCAATACAAAACATCAGAAAATCAATAGTTTGATGACAAACAAACTAGATCTGTAAGTTCACAAATTTAGCAATACTTTGCTTCAACTTATCAAGAAAGAAAAAAAATGCATCTCGGGTTAAAAAGATTAACACTAGCAATATATTAACAACTACATGAAACATAATTTTTCGCAATATATCTTGTTATTAACCTCCTATATGGCTGACAACTTACTCATGTACATCAAGCAAGGAGACTTGCCTACCAAAAATATGAGCAGTAAGGGAAAGGTTCTTCAAAAAGTTTTGCTACAGAAATATATTTCAATAATATAGCTAGAATATTTCTATATTTTCTACGTGCATATAAGTTGTAAAACTTAACAAATCTAACTGAAGATGATTTTACATTACTGTGAGGTGTATGGGTGGTGATCATATTCTCATGCTTGTGTCGTCTAGAATAATGAGGATGCTTCGGAAAAGTAACTGAAACAATGTAACACAAAATCGTCTCAATATGTGTCACACAAATCACAATATGGAAGGCTGGAAGCATGTAGAGAATTCATCATTTGTTTACAGAAGTATCCCCAACAGTAAAACCCAAAACAGCAAGAACTTCATACTCTTACTATGTCCTAGGTTCTTAATTTTAAAATTGCAATGTCGAATTTGTCAACTATTACATAAGGCCATAATTTGAGCAGCTGTAATAATCTGCATATGTCAATGATGCATGGTATTTCATCAACTTCTTTCTCAACCTTTTGAAAAATATGTATTTAAGATTTTTCAGAAAAGAAACCTCTTAAGGATGAGTTCTGGTGATCCAAAGACCGTCAAAGTTTCCAACATCTTTCCTTCGGTTATATTTACAATTTTTTTCATCAGATTAACTCCTAATTTCTCAGTCTATGCATGTCTAATGCTAGTTTAAGTTCTCGGTCTATGCGTGTCTAATGCTAGCTAGTCTAAGTGCTTGATTGAAATTTAATAGAGCGGTCGTCAAATTGAATGACAATGAGTGTAATAACTCATAAGTTTAAGCAATCTCATATACTATTATAAACATCATCCCCTAGACGTGTGGACTAATTTGAGTCAACTCAACTCACCAAACTCTTTTTATCCTAAACTAACTGAGTTAGCCTAAAAAGAATTCCATATAAAATAATGAATTGAACTATTGAAGTGCAAAATTATAAAAGATAATAATAATTATAATAATAATACTAATAATAGATGTAAAGTATGTATGCCCGTTAATTAGCAAAAAAAAAAAAAAAGTATGCATGCCCATTTGGTTTAACATGGGAATGATATTGTCGAAGAAAGGTTCCTGCTTAGATACCGTGTATTGAAGCATCAAACTCAAGAATAGCATCAAACTCAAGAATAGAATAGCCCACGTAATTTAGACATGGAGCTAAAACTTTGTTTTGATGCGAGATTTTATATTCTCAACTAATTTTAAATTATCACTCTTTGTAATTACTAGGCAACCATTTCTACTTACAGGAAAAAAGAGCCATGCCTATATCCTAAAGTTAATTAGAATCTAACTGTTTAGTCGTCCATTCTTAAGGCTCCACATTAGGATTTTGCTAACGAAACATTCCTAACATGTTTCTACCGACACTTCACGCTGGATTATCATTATATGGGCATCGAAAATCATTCGTGAAGAGCCAAGTTCAATTATCTTCATGCTATATGGCACTCACCTTTACTCCCAAGTACCTACAACGAGAGCTTCCGTTACACCAAATCATTCTTCAAGAGTCCTTTCGTGCTATAAGTTTCATATTATAATTGAAACTAATTAAGTTATAATCTCTTCCTACCATACTAGAACCAGCCAGAGATCTGCATGCTTTTCAAGAGCTCATGCTAAGACAGAACTACACTGAAATGCTCTTAGGCACAGAAACAAAAAGTATAAAAGATCTTGGACCACTAAGATTCCGAAGGAATGGGAAAGATCCTTCGCCGCCCTGCCTAAATCACTATCAAGCTACAGTACTTTTCAGCAAGTTGTCATTATATAATAAGCACCGACAACTAAGAATGCCCATGCACCACAGCCTAGCACAGCAAAGAACAACTACTCTTTGTTCTCTAATATCATTCTTTTTTATTTTTAATAACTTAGTGGAGAAGGCTGGTGAGGTCATCCTGAGCTCTTGGAAGTGTCCTTGAGAAGAAAAAAATTATTTGTATTTAATTTCCACTTTGAATGGAGGGACAACTAGGACGAGGGGTTCTAGTCACAGCACCTGGGAGCTCATGATTTACTTCATTTGACTGCTTCGAAAAATACTACTAGCAACTAATATTTGTAAAGAGAAGAGTGGTAGGACCCTCAGGGGTTAGTGTTTTTGATACATTTCAATTGACCATTTTTGCTTATTGACCACAAAGTTCAAATTATTGCAAATGGAAAGTAGATTCCCATAATCTTAACAGTTCTTTCGCATGCAAAGAAGTATTCATTTTGTGTATATTTTGTTTTCTTTTATGTTTCAGTAATTACTTCTCCAACCTCGTCTTAATTAATTTTGTTTTGGGTACCTAAAATGACCCTGTGATTGCCATAAAAGAAAAACACTAATACCACTTAATGAGCTGGAAGATTGTGGTTTGGTTCAATAAAGAAATCCAGAAGAGACCCACTTTAATATCGAGTCAAACCAATTAAAAATACAAGTAAAATCTCCACAAAAATTCTAAGGTCAAAATGTTGTATATGCCTTCAAAAAGATACCAGCAAATCTTCACTAATTGGTATTGGCCAAATTGCGGCTATTTATGTAAACCATCCATTCAATTCCAAACCATATTTACTTTTCCAATTAGTGCTCTTTTTTACTTTTTCCCAGGTAATTATAAATAAATCATTTCCGTGCACATATGCAGTATGCCTTTCGATCTACTTTTAAAGAAAGTATTAATTAAATGTACCGCAATTTACTACAAAAGGCCAAAAATTTCCAACAAAACAAAAAACAATGAGAAACTAAATATAGTAGTATCTCATATCAATTGACCCACCCCAGTCAATACCAAGTTACCAACTAATAAAGCAAATGTCATCTGGCCATAATTTGTTACTGCCTAACTCGGAATAATCGAAGGGTCCAGAGTAGTCCTTTCCATTCAATTGGCAGGCAGCACAGCATAAATAAAGGTAAGAAATCAGATAATGATTAGCAAAAAAGGTTCACAGTAGCACCATTGAAATTTTATAGCAAAAAAGGTTCACAGTAGCACCATTGAAATTTTATGCTTGCATTGAGAACTCCTTTGAATTAAAAAGAAATATGTTATCATATTATTGTTAGCATTACAACTAAAATGTCCCTTAAGGAACTTGTAGACTTATATAAGAAGAAGAGCTGATTTGAATAACACTGAATTACAAGAACTTTTCAACTCAATTCAACTAAACAACGCCTTTGATTTCCAACTATAGATGCAAAGAAAAACTATTGTTGAAGCCTTGAAGGTGATGATGCATGGGACATGAAAAGAAGATAGAATTAGAGCCACTGAAGGTTTATTTTGGCATGCCAATTCAATCAGATGTGATATAGTTTGTCCAAACTTAGATGAATTATATTTGGGAACATTATTTTCACATGGGTTTTTGATATTTTTACATGACTCCCTCTCACATGAAGGTGGTAACCACTTTATCCTCGCGTGAGAGAAGACCATGTGAAAATATAAAAAATTAATACATGTGAAAATATCTGTTCCCCTTATATTTTGTGGCAGACTTCAATCTATATATGGTTCTCTAAGAGTCTGATCACAAAGCCATTTTAAAGAGCTGCACTTGCAGATACTTACAGGAAAACAACAAAATAAGGGTCTAGTTCAAATTATTAAGGATATCTCTTGTGGAATCTTAACCCTTCAGCAGCTAAGTAATCATATCATTCACTCAAAAAGCTTGCACACACCATAAACAAAAAAAATACTCGAACTACAGAACAGACGTAAATCACTTGAATTTGTCTACCGCAAGAGGTTGAAGCTGCATGTGAGCCAACCGCATAAAATATATATAGACATAGGTAAGTGGGAAGTACATGAGAATCAAGACTTTTGTTGCATTCTGCCGGTGGTGGCGGTGCTAAGGCTAATTAAGTTCATCTTTTTTTTTTTTTTCGGTTAATTAATTAAGTTCATCTTTCATACAAATATAACTTTCTAATTCAGTTTTCTGAAAATTATTATCATTGCAAAATTAATACAATAAAGCATTGTTCCAGCACAATGAAAGGTCGTTATGCAGTCAGAGATCGACCTTCAGCCTTCAGGAATCAGGACTCAACCAGCCGAGTGTTTCTTGATAAAATGTTGCACAGTACTTCATCTACTCTGAGTCTCTGATCAGAGTTACCAGATAGGAAGATATTTTTATTGACTTAGTGAACTGTATTTTGGTACTTGCGTATTCAAATAAGATACTCTTACGTATTAATATTCTAAATTTAGAATACCGAAAAATTTCTTTGTGGTTTAACCTATAATTGTATAAATATAAATATTATAACTTAATATTGGATGCATAAACATTTAAAAGTATTTATAAAATAATCAATTTGTTGATTAAATTAAAAATCTTAACTTGGGTTTATTACATTTAGATTCTAAATCTAACTATAAAAATTTATATAAAGATATCTATATAACGTACCGCGCACTCGTATTCGTACCGCGTACTAAAAAGAATCAGTAGCATTGTGTTTGACTATCTCATTTTAATATTTTTAAATTCAAACAAGCACTCTTCAGTTGAATAAAGCAAAATTAATGATAAAAGAAAAGAAAATCTCTCAGTTCCAATTTGAGTGTCATTTGAAGAATCGTGATTTTAGATCCAGATTTTAAGGCATTTAAGCACATGTTTAAGGATAATACTTTATAACGTGATATTTAATTTCTAAGTTATTCTTCAGCATCTATAATGTATTTTAGGAAAATAAAATAAATATGAAAAAAAAATAGAGTTAGCGGGAGGTCAGTAGTGTGCCTAAACAAAAAATGGTAGCAGTTTTGTTTTGCGGGTTATACTTTTTTCATACATAACTATACTCATTTACAGTTTGTATAACTATATCTGCATCTAACTAATGTAAGACTG
Source organism: Hedera helix (assembly GCA_947179155.2). NCBI lineage: Eukaryota > Viridiplantae > Streptophyta > Magnoliopsida > Apiales > Araliaceae > Hedera > Hedera helix. The sequence goes on along the minus strand of OX359270.1, from coordinate 41,987,950 downwards.
CTGTCTGTTTCTTCTGTTAAGGACTGCTGACTCAATATTATATCTAAATATGTTACTGGTACGTATTAAAATCCATGCCCACACGTACATAGTTATAAACATGACGGTCAAATTAGGAAAGGGGGAGTGAAAGATGAAAGAAAGTTAAGAGTAGAAAGGACTGAACCAAGAGGACTAGAAAAGAAGAAAAAAGAACAATAGTAGATATACGATACGTTATATTAAAAAACAAAACAAAAAAATATATATCATTAGCTACACCAAATATGCATCATTCAAAGAGGAACCTCAAAACAATGTCATCCGTCAAAATTTATATTAAGACAATTTAGCGGCTACTGTCTTTGCATTCTATACTCCCCCCACGATTATAAATACGAAAGGAGACACAAGATTGCATTCATTCCACTCTTCTCTCGCTCTCTAACCAAGGCTCCAACCCTTCCCCTCTCTCACAACCAAAAGGGAGAACCTTCCATTTTAAACATACACCAAATCTTTTTCTTGCCTTGTTATGGCCCACATGAAACTCATCCACACTTGGACATTACTTCTTGCAGTAATAGCCTGCCATGAAATTTTACTTACCGAGGGAAGGCAACTTGTGAGAAAGAAAGAAACTTTCCCCATAGCATCCAACCAAAGTCTGGGATTTTCTGCAGTTGTAGAACCTATAGATGACTTTCGACCAACAACACCAGGCAACAGCCCTGGTATTGGGCACTCTTACACCGAACACAATGTTGAAATTCAACCAAATGAGGAGGGTAAGGGTCCTGGTCAGAGCCCTGGTATTGGGCACTCTTACACTGAACACAATGTTGAAATTCAACCAAATGCGGAGGGTAAGGGTCCTGGTCACAGCCCTGGTATTGGTCATTTCAAAACAAAAACGTAGAGCCAAATGCATGTATTGACCTTCATAGGAGTTTGTCACAGCTTGTATGTAACGACAATTTGCAACCACAGATCCCAAAGGTCGTCCAGTGTATGCATGTCTTCAAATGTCTCTACTGAGACTAATATGTTGTATTTGCAGTAGAAGCTCCTTGTAAATTTGGTGTATTGTGTAATATAAAACCTGGATTGTTATGCAATAAATAAATAAATAAGTTCCTTCTCTCTCTCGTGCCCACCCATATATGTTGTGCTCACGTCTCCCCTTGCAATACGCTATCAAAGTTTTAGTGCCATAAATCTTGCGAGATGAAGATATATGTAAAAACATGAGAAGAATAAACTTTATCAGTTTGAGTCTTTTCTATCAGTCTAGTTTCCTGCTAGTTCGTTAGTTTTAACTTCAACAAAATAAGTAACCCTTCTATAAAATTTTAACCAACATAACCGACTGATACTTGTTTTTGTATAAAATATCATAGTCTAAGCAACAAATTTGATCAGGTATATATATTATGGACAATACAGGTATAGTAATGTTAAAGAGTTTTTATGCAGTTCTAATCTTTATCACTAAATTTTGAACTGATTGTGACCCTTTGTCAAATCTAAATCCAACTTTAGTCAGGTTATCAAAATAATTATAAACTTGGGCAAATAATTAAAGTTTTCAAATTTTTTATAAAATTAGACAATTTTGCTCCAGATTTTGAATAATTTATATTAGGTCGAGAAAACGTTACATTAATATACTTGCTCAGTACTTTGGCAGATCATTCTTCTGAATTATGTTTGTATAGCTGTATCCAATTCGTAATCAGATTTGCAAAACTTGACAAAACAGCCCCACGTTGACTGCAAGGCTCCATCAGATTAGATATAAATTGTATCTGATTTCATGAAAAAGCTGGTAGGGATGAAAAGGAAGTAAATCAGCAAGGAAACTGCAAGAAAAAGAAAAAGGAAATTGCAAAGATTTAATTAAGAGAGCTTGGGCGCTGTAGTTTCTAATTATTCCCATAATTTAAAAAATGAAAAACATCGATTATTTTTACACTTTCAATCCAGCCCTAGCACTTATCAATTTAAGATTCGGTTAGTATGATCGACCCATGAGGCCATGGCGGCATATATTAATAATTCAGATTCATGTGTCAAATATGACAGTCCTCAAATCGACCTAAAAAGATCGAGATGAAATTAAGGAGTTAAAATACTTACAAGTCCAACTAGAATTGCAGGAATGTCATACGAGGCGGAATAGGACGTTTCACCTTTTTGTTGTGTTTTCTGTCCATCTCTTTTTACTCTCCCTTTTTTTGGTCTTGGTTTTATTGTCAGTTTTTTCCATATGTATTTATGGAAAAATTATTTGGTGTTTCTTAGATATTGTCACGTGATGCCCCAGACTAATCACATGTTGTCATTTCAACATATGTAGTGGGTTCAAATATAAAGGGCTCACTGCACATGTTAAAATTATAGCATATGATTGATCTGAAACACCACGTGACAATACCCAAAAATACTGAATAACTTCTTGTATGTATGTATGTATTTTTCTATATGTGGGTCTCGTTTTATTTTATTTATCTCCATTCACTCCTTTTCTTTTAGTTAAATTGATTTTTTTTTCTTATTTAAGTTGTTTTGTTTTTTCAGTTTTTTTCCTTGCCTTACTACTTTTATACTTCCATGTTGAATTCATCTCATCCTACCCCAACTATTTTGGGATAAAGGAGTTGAATATAATTGAAAAGTCCAACTGGAATAGTTAAACCCAAGTAAAAAAATTAACTTAAAATACTAATCAATAAAGTGACTAAAGTTGAGATGAGCATACTGCATTCCATTTGGGGCCAAAATGCTAAACTCACTTTTCCTAAACAATAATTTCAAGCCAGCCAACTCAAAATATTTTACCATCTCAAGAAAGTCACAGCTGAAAAGACCAACCAAATCAAGCACTTTTTTCAATTCCATAGTCTTTGCGAGATGGAGTAATCAAACAGCACATGCAAGTTTAAAGTTTCGAACATATAGTACTTTCTTAATCTCAATATGTATGAAATAATTTGAATTAAAACGCACAATATTACGTATAGTATTTTAGAATATTATTTTAAACACATATATTTTAATTATTAAAAAATAAAATTTAACACAAATTTTCGTATTGTGCTCACACACTATATGTACACACACACACATAATACTTGTGTATATGGGGCAAATTCAAGGATTAGGAAGACACTCGTATTCGTCCCGTATTCGATGTTTTATTTAAAATTGAAAAATAATACATTTTATAATTTTTTACGTTGCCTTTTTAATTGTCAATTATATGAATAAGTATTAATGATAACTCTTTTCGAGAAATATGTCGTAACACAACTCTATTAGTAATCAATTATACTGTGAATGTAACAAAAAAAAATTAAGAATTATGTTGAAGTAAAAATGCTAACAAAAGTTTTAGTAAATGTTTATACTATTCCGCAAAATAATTGTATTCTTATTTATAAATGTTCTGAGGACATAATAAAATTATCTAATAAGCTAAATTCAGTTTAAAGTATTTTTGTGATTATTTTTATTGTACAAATAACAAAATTGTGACTCTTGTTGCATGAATATTATTTTTAAATTAACTTTTGCTTGTTTTCTTCAGTTTCAGCCGCAAGCTTTCTCCTCATTCTATGGGATCTTCCTAAGTAACTCACGGGACCAAAACTCACATGCTTTAACTTTTTCCCAAGTCAATTGAATACCACACACACAGGGACTTTGATTCATAGGACTGAGCTAGACCTAGACATGTACAGTAGGTCAGATTGATTCGGTCTGATTTAGGCCTGGTAGATTTTGGTCGTTGATCAGGTCAGGTCAGACTTTGACTTTAGGGTCTGTAGATCGGACCAAGCCGGACTTCTCGATCAAAGTCTGGCCTTTTGAGGCCTGTAGGCCAGGTCGGGCCAGGCTTTTAAGCTAGGTCGGGCCAGACTTTGGGTCAGGTCAGGCCAGTCCTTAGGCCGAGTCGGGCCAGGCCAGGTTTAAAAATGTAATCAACTAATTTTTAATGTAAAATATAAATACTAAAAAAATTAACTACTATATAAATTAAATGTATTGACAAAAAATTAAAAAAGAGTAATTAATCAATAATAAATAATGAGTCAGTTACAAATATTTTGCTTCAAAATATTTTTAAAATGTCTTCAAAATTCAACTCTTCAAAAAAATATAACCTTTTTGAAAGTTGTAACCACAAATTGTGATAAAAAAAAATATCCCACAAATCACTACCATAAAAAGTTGTCCCATTGGCAAGACCATACTTGTATGTAACCTTTTTTTATTTTGTTTTTCTGGTGAGCATGAAATAGAAAAATGTGTGTACATTGATCACCAGTAAAAACATATCAATATTCTTGGTATTTGTATGAGACTTGTGACGCCCCCAAATCTGGGCCCACACAGCCCAAACTTGAGTCGTCAAAAGACTACAACAAAATTATTACAACAAAGCACAACGTACAACAATACAGTGTATAATAATACACAACTAAGTCTTCACTATTATTGCCACACTATTTTACAAAACGTGAAGACTATGATAACTATTCCTCGGACCCTCACTCCATTCCCCGGCTAGACCCTGTTATGTTTTCATCTCCTGTTGAAAAACAATGGAACAAAAGAAAGGGTGAGCTCAAATAGCCCAGTAAGAAATATCATGACTAAGATAATGACGAATAAATTATCATTAGCCTTCAACAGTTGAGTTCTTGATAGAATACAATAGACTACAAGGTTTATATCAAAAACTGCAGTTAAATTCTTAAACAACGTTCAGATCAATAATAGCAGCGGAATGAGTAATCTATTAGAAGAATAATGCAGACTATAATGTCCACTCGGTTCTCTTTTTAGGAAAAACATCATCAACTTTTATCATCTGAAATATCATTAGTCAAGATAATACAAATTCACAGTTCCTGATCATAATCATGCACATCAACAGTTCATCTTTGTACTACGGGCCAAAGATATTCAATATAGCACCAACGGTCATGATTATACCAGATTCAGCCTTTGGTCATAATCATACCAAACAACAGTTCATCTTTGCACTACGGGCCAAAGAGAACATTCACCACGTGCCATAAAAGACACCGAACAGATGTATCGCCTTTAACCTATTATATCGCCTTTAACCTATCATCTGTTCAACAAATATATCACATCTGTGCCCCCGGCCACAGATGTTCACAACAGCTTGATTTTTGGATGATTAAAATGATATAAATGATGAACAGAAGAAATAGGATAACAATAAGTATCGGAAGTTTACTTTGTACAGATTCAAATAATGTCCAAATTGTCAACATGATGTGGAGTGAAATTCAAGATCCACAGTTCAGAATAACGGTTACAATTCAATAGAAAGGTTCACGTAAATAGGAAGGTTCAGTTGAAATAATGAAGTTCAACTATTATGGAACATATAATATTTTCAGGAATTATAGAAGCAATAGTTCCATAATAAATTTCGATTTAGGAGTATGAAAGAAAATAATATCCCTTACCGTAGCAGGTTTGATTAACAAAAGGTGAAGGAAATTAATACAAAGGGTTATTCACCAACAGGCGGCAATCCGCTCCGTAAGGTTATTCCCACAATTTAATATAATTTGAGTACAAAGAGTTATTCACCAAACAGGCGGCAATCCGCTCCGTAAGGTTATTCTCAGAGATTAATAATAAATGAATACGAAAGGTTATTCACCAACAGGCGGCAATCCGCTCCGTAAGGTTATTCCCACAATTTAATAGAATTTGAGTACAAAGAGTTATTCACCAAACAGGCGGCAATCCGCTCCGTAAGGTTATTCTCAGAGATTAATAATGAATGAATACGAAAGGTTATTCACCAACAGGCGGCAATCCGCTCCGTAAGGTTATTCCCACAATTTAATACATGGAAATAAAAGGCACGTCTTATGAGTAAGGAAGAAACAATATTATTATCGAGAATCAAATAATGATAATCCCTTACCATAGTATGTTTGAATAATGGAAGATGAAAAAGAAGGTATCCCTTACCGTAACACGTGACTGGATATTGATTTAAATGAGGTTGATTAACTTGAACAGTACACGTATACTTATAGATCTTCACAAATACTCAAGATGACTTAAGCACACTTAGAGAGAACTTTCACAAGAAGTATTTAGAGAGAGAAAGAAAGAACAAGTAAGGAAGTTTATGAAAAATCCTTAAGTTAAGGCTTCTATTTATAGCCAAAAATCTTATCATTCATTTAATCTAAACCATTCATTTAAAGATCATCTTTTAATCTACACCATCCATTTCAAATATTATATTATCTTTAATCTACACCATTCATTTCATATCACCTAATAATCACCTAACTTTATATTATAAACAAATCAATTCAATTATTCAACAATAATTCACACTTTAATCTACACCATTCATTTCATATCACCTAATAATCACCTAACTTTATATTATAAACAAATAACTTTATCAATTCAATTATTATGACTAATTGTTATAAATACAGTATAGTTAGCTCTTAGATATCAAGTCAATAAATTAATGAAATACAACTGTTTAAATAACATCATAATAGAGATAACAATAATGTAAAATAAAGCATACGTTACTGTGTAATGACAATTATTGATTCAATAATGTGAATTACTGTGCATATGTTACTGTGACAATTATTAGGTTCAATAATTTTAAAAACAGTGCAACAACAATTATTGAATTGATAATATAAAATATTATGCAGTGACAATTATCGATGAAATGATGCGTAACAGTTACGGTGTCAATTATCAGACCAAAAATATGAGACACTATGCAATACCGTGTGTTACTGTAGAGTACCGTGTGCTACAGAAAATACCATAAACTACCGTATACTACTATTCTTTTATCACCGGTATTTTAACAGTTCCGTTGACTATTTTTATTTAAAAAGGTTACTTCTGTCGTTTTCTATATCCGACAAATATTCCGTTGTGGGGTCCACCAATAATTTATTATTTCGGCGCCGTCGTACGGCACGAATATTCCCCGACCAAACGAATATTCCCCGACAAAGCGAATATTGTCCGACAAAATAAAATTTGCACATAACATCCTTAACTTTCAATTTTGTTAATTTAACCACTTACTGTTTCAAAAAAAAACATATATATGAAGAAAAATTAAATTTTGTATTTCATAAAATTCGGGGTCTTACAAGACTGCCATAGAAAAATTCGAACTCATTCTGTACCACACCAACATGAGGTCATAAACATAATTTATAGTTAAAACGAATTAGCTAGGTTGGGCCGGTCCTCTGCGTAGGCTGGGCTGGGCCGGTCCTCTGCCTAGGCTGGGTCGGGCTCTTGCATAGACCGGGTCAGACCAGTCTTTTTCGTAGGCCGGGTCAAGCCGGACTTTTACGTCAAAATAGCAGCCTGTTCAAAGACTGTAGGCCGGATCTGCCCTGTTTGGGCTTTGACCAGGCCGGGCTCAGGGCAGATCAGGGCGGCCTGTGGGCCGTAAGCTTTTTTTGCATCTCTAGCTAGACCTTAAATTAATTGATACTCTATCTGGAATCCAATCAAATATTCTCTTTTAAAGATATACGGTATATTTTTAACTTCCTAAAATTAATATATAAAATCTTACGACTCAAAATAGATATGATTTTGTTTGAAGTTTTTAACAACAACAATATGAAAATTATTAATATTTATATTTAGTTTAAAAATATTGTAGTTGTCTGGGTGTTGGGCTACGTATTTTACTAATATAAATACGTATTTTACTAGCATAAATGAGATATCAATGATAAGTTTGGCCTTGCAGACCATTAAGTATAGTGCGCACAAGAGGACTACTAAGTCCGATAGGCTTGAGATCGTTTTCCTTATCGATTCAGATACTAATTAGTTACTATATCTAATATTAATTAATATGAGAGTTACCTATCTAGCATTGATTAGCGTGACAGTTACCTTCTCTAACAAGAATTCTGCTACACAATTTCTATTAGGAATTGAAGTTCAGTTGAGTAATATGAATATTATAAATACATGATGAATAATATAGGTAGATAGATCTGATTCTTCTTATTAAATATATTTTGCCTCCATTGTTCACACATCTTGAAATCTATATTTATTATCTCTTGGCGGCCCAAGCAGTCAAGTATTTATAGTGATTCTTTATGTGCAGGTCTCAGTTCAAACCTTAACACTGGGTTCATGTTAATTTTTTTTTTATTAATTTAAAATTTAAAATTCTTGCGATTAATTTTAATATAATTAAAAATACATCTACAATTTTTGTTCGAGTGGAATATTCTTTATAGATTCTAGCAGCCATTATAAGATCATCAGCCGCAAAATTTTTATTAAACAAATCACAAGTGGTTAATCTCGAATCTCACACGAAGCCTGGGATTCTTGTAAACGTAATCTGCTGCAGGATTAATTATTACTCCATTCCATAATACATGAATTAAAAAAACTATTTAATATTATTATTTAATAATTAAAATTTGTGTGAAATTTCATCATTATCTTTTTAAGGAAAATTAAAAACTATTACTATAAGGGAAATTTTTTAGGACAGTCAAACAAGTTAAGAGTGATATAAAAAAGTAAATAATTTATTTTTAAAAAAAATTATAAATGACAAATAAATTAAAACAAATTTTTTCTTTTAAAAAGTCTATTATTATAAAATGAAGGGAGTAGTACTCTAGTGTTCTGAAACTATTTTTAAAGTCAGGGTACCATGTTACCAAGTGCTAACTGCAGTTGGAACGACAGAGAAGAGGACTGGCGGCGGACTAGTAATTAAGCCGCATGTGAAGAAATAATACTTCAAAAAAGTTTCAGAAACTTCAAACATAGCTAACATTTGTTTAATGCGTGCCTACTAGCGGCCAAAATTATATAAAATATTTTTTTTTCAATTTAATTAAATAATTTTAAAAATTTTATACTTTAAAAATATAATATTTATTATTCTTTCCGTTCCATAAAGAGTCTTATTTAATTTTTTTTATATTCAATTTATAAAATTTTAAAATTTAAATTTGATGTCAACTGAGTATTAATAAATACAAAATATTATTATAAAAATTAAAATAAATTCACATCATAATTTAAAATTAAAAATTTATTACTTAATTAAAATCAAACTAGAGTTAGACTAATTTTATAAAATAAAATAAAAAGCATTAAAAAAATTAAGGGTCTCAAATACAAACTTTAATACATCTATTCAAGTATGGTACTTATAATTTTATATGTGATCTACCCTAGTGCACGGGGAGCGAGAGATGGACAAGAGGAATCTCTCGCCACATTCTTGGAACATGCAGGGTGAAGTAGGCATGTGCCAAGTTGATCTTTATTTTATACACGTATATAGATAATAGTTTCTCATTTTAAAATTAAAAATATATTTATAAAATAATAATTTGAAAGTATGGGAGGTGTGAAGGTTACCTTACATTTTTGTATGAAGTATCATTTTTCTAATAACAATATTTTAAAAAATTATCAAAATACCATCTTGCACATAATATGAGAAAGAGCATATTTAATTATGTGAAACGATCAACGTCGTTATTAAGAGCGTGAGTTAACTCTCACATCACATTTAGCATAATAATTTTTTAAATAAAATTATTTTTTTTAAATACATTCTTACTTAATATTAGTTAAAAATATAATAGTGGTGCGTGCAATGATAATACTCGATCCATAAAAAATATAAGCATATATTTATACTTAAAAATGTATCACTAATTTTAGAATAAAATATATAATAATAAATGATCTCTAATTTGTATACGAATGGAGTATCAAATATTTTTCTGACAATTAATCTGTGTATTTTTAATTTCCACAATGCAAAAATATTGACCTTCGGGTAAACTGAAAGAGTGATTAGAGTATATGAACTTTAGCTGTTTATATCTGGTGGCGTCTCCCTAAACTCTTAATCTTAAACGGGAAGTTTTCAAACACTTTCCAAGTGACGTACTCCCCAAGTCCTTTTAAAGTTGTTAGCAGTGACATGTTTACATCTGATAACAATTTTTGTTGAGTTGACGCATTTCTGTAATTATCTTGAGAAATTCAATTACAATTTGGCATTGTTACCAAACGACCTTAAAAAAAGTTCAGAAATTTTATAAATAATTTGTAAAATATCCGTTTTCTAGCAAGTAGTAGTAATATATCCCTTCAAAAATAAGAGTTCTTTTTTCAAATACTCGAATTCAACCTAATCTCACAACTAGTGGCGGCACCAGGATTTTGTGTCGGAGGGGCCAAAAACGATTATAAACAATATATAACAAGATTATTGTATTCAATTCAACCCTATATGGAAAAAAAAGAAAAAAAATATTCATTAGAATTTTCAGTACATATTAATTTATATGCGTTTAATGTCTGTAATGCTCGTTTAAGTCACAAAATTCATCTATAATTGAGTCTCTAATAAAAAATCGCACAATTTTTTTTTTCACAATATACGTCAAGGAGACCGTAAAAAATATAATTAAACAAAATACAAAACAAATACTAACGAATCAAAGCAAAAAAAATCTACACAAAAATTAAATAAACACAATCAATAACTAATCAAAATTCTTAAAAAAAAGATTAATCATGTAAAATTTTAAATTAATTAGAAAAATTAGTAACATTTCAAAAAAACAAAATAAACATAAGCAATAAATACATATAAAACATGCAAGGGGGTGTAAGATATTAAGATTAATTAACATATAATCTGTTTGATGCAACAAGGGATATAAAATTATCACCAAATTAAATAAAAACATCAGCAAAAGCAAGAGCAAGAAAAATTAACAGAACAGCAAATAGATACAAGGAGAAAGAGCGTGGGTTTTGTTTTGTCGAAGCCTAATATGCCCATCAAAATAAATATAAGCATATATAACTAGGTAAAATAATTTTTTTGGCTGGGCTATGGCCCACCCCCGACTGACTGTAGTTTTGCTACTACTCATAATAAGCCTCACAATAAAGCTCACAATCTACTACCCAATCAGATAATCGTGACACACCTCAAGTTAAATCAAAAGTCACACATAAACTACATTTGGTTGTAGAGTTAAGACCTCGTGTACAGACCAATTCATCTTTCATGTTCTGACGTGCTATTGTGGTATTATACCACTTTTTAATTTATTCATTTTTAAAACAAACTTAAAATAATTTCTTTTTAATATAAATTTAGTCTTTAAAATTTTTATTGAATAAAAGTTAGTCATAAATTTTGTATTAATCATGAAAGATTAATAGAATTTGCATGTGATGCATAATTCCAAACAGAAATAAATGATCTATACGAAAGGACAAAAAGAATTGCAAAAAAATTAGGTAGTTTATATTAACAAGGCAATTAGGTTATTTAGACAAATATATCCTTAATATATAACTACCGTGTTTCAATACCATTTTAATATTAAAAATATATTTGTTTAAAATTAAATAATTCCTTTATTATGTACAAACATTTTTTTGTCCTATTAATATCATCGCCAAAAATTAAGTTGACTGTAAAGTGTATGACACTCTAGATTCTATACTACACCAATGCTCTTTGAAATTTAGTTGGCACCATTAATTTTCATGCTTATGTCCACCGCCATTAATTTTTTCAATAATATTAATTTAAACTTCCTCATGTTTTGGGACCTCGATCGATCACATGCATTCACTTTTTTCACTCCTTAAATACCATGCTACTCTATATAACTCGGTGCAAATACTACTACTTCTATTCCTCTCTCTCTCCATCTCTAGGCAGCTCTCTTTACTCTAAAACTCTCTATAATGGCCAGCTTTTTCAGCAGTACTTGCGTGCTTTTCCTAGTTCTTATATTGGCAAATGAAATTGTTGGTATGGAAGGAAGAAAGGTGGAGCTTGGAAAAAAGTTTAAGAGTACTCCTGAAAATATGGTAGCAAAAGAGATGACTAAAAACCATACAAAGACTGTTGCAAACCCTAGCGGCCATGGCGTTCAAACGACGGAAGGATATGCAGATGATTTTCGACCTACTACACCTGGTCATAGTCCTGGCATAGGCCATTCCATCCCGAACTAAGCTAAGCTAGCTAATTAAGCAAAGCTTGCGAGGGCATTGTGACAAATGCTTTAGTACTCACGTGGTTATATTAATTAATGTCTTTCAACTTGATTATCAGCGTTATTTGTAGTCGGCCTACTTAATTGTAATGTCTTTTATCGTATTCATATATATATATGTTGTTTGAAAAATTATTCATAGTATCGCTTGTAATTAATTTTCTTACCCGGTGGTTATGTTTCATCACACGGCAACTCCAGCCAAACCGAAACTAATTAAGATTATTACTTGTAATGATTAAAATCAAATTAACAAAATACCTAATCTTTAATTAGTACACGGACATAAGGTGCCCTAGCTAAAAAACAGTTCTAATTTGAGACTAGTATTTAATTAGGTTGGCAACATTATAAAACTCCATTTTGCCCTAAAAAGAATTAGTACAAAACTTTTCTGGGAGAAACTAAAATTTAATAAATCTGAAATTGTTTTTTGTATTTCTAATTAAAAGTAATTTTTCATGCAACTTCAAGCTGCATCTCAACATTTTTTCCATTTAATTACCATCAAAGTTCAACGTAAGCCCTAACTTGCCATGCAAGGTGCGTGGCAAGTCGTGGCCTGTTGGGGTCATTTGTAAGTAAAGAAATGGTAACACTTAATATCATTAATTCTTGTAATATACAGTGTCATTTTGGATTATTTTAAAATTTTCTCTTTTTCAATGTAAGTCAAATATCTCTTCTTCTTTTTTCGCTTCAAAGTGAAGTCTTTACAAATAGCAAAAGTAATTTTGGCCAACTACACCAATAAATAAACTAATGAATAGGAGATATATCTTTTGTTTCTCAACTATCTTATGAGCAAACTTATATTAGTAACTCCTTTAGGCTACAAGGTTGCGAGGTCGCGGGTGTTTTGAGGTAGTGTGGCAATGCGAAGTGAAACGTGATGCTAGCAGTTAGGGTTTTGATCGGTTTTAGGGCTTCCTATTATCTCTTTTACAATTGGACCTGCTATGATTTTGTTTTTTCAATAATGTAAAGGCCATTTATATTCGGTACTTTCGAAAATCAATTTTAATTTTTGATATAAATAAGTGTGGTCGCCATGGACCCCAACCTGATCAGTAGTGGCCGGTCCGTACCTGAGCATAAGCCATAAGACCTATTTCATACTCAATATTTTCATTCTAATTAAGAATGGCAGGGAACGGTATTCTGTATATTCGAAAATTAAAAAATTACTGCAATGTATATTCTGTATTCACGTGTGAATAGTGTTTGTTCATTGTACATAATAGGGTCTCATGGCCATGCCACGAACGATGCATAAAAATCCTGTCTTTGATATTTACTTAAGGGTATTAATCTAAGCTGATTGCTTATGCATGATTTTCAGGCGCAGGACCATTTATATATTTCAAGAGTAATGTTAAAGGCCTTAATTTTTTTTTTTATCTCAAATAGATCTCAAATGACATGTTATTAAATATTTTAATGATAATTTATGGTATGTATAGTCAATTATCTAAGATCTACCCAACCAATGTTATGATGATACATTATTTGAAAAACTTTTTAAGACCCATAGCATCACTTATATATCAATTAGCTAATAATTAACTTATATATTAGTATATGAACCAATTTCTTAAACTTGTCTGATATTTGATATTTGAACTAGATACTTGCACTGTCAGATATAACTAATATCAGAAACCTTCATCATAGAGTAAATATTGTAGAAAAACTAGATCTCAACGGAAAATATTAAAAAAAAAGTTATATTACAATGATCATAAATTCTACCTCAGTGACTCCTTTCTAGTAAAAAGTATGACTATACTTTCTTAATTAATTAGCTAAATAATACTCCCTGTGTTACAACAAAATATATATTCTCATTTTTCGGTTTTTTATAACAAAAAAGTTTTTTTTAATTGATAGGAGTACAATGTCCTCAAGTTTGACACCATAGTTAAACTAACAACTTTTTATTAAAAAGGTGAAAAATGCATACCTAATATTTATAAAAAAAAAACTCTTTTTATGAAATAGGAAAAAGCGTACAAAACAAAACAAAAATAACATAATTGCATTTCCGAAGGGAGGGCCTGAGTGTAATAATATTGAATTACACACAAACATGTTCGGGTAAAAAAAATATTTATGGTAAAGTTCACTTCATGCTAATTACATTCGAATATATATATATATCTGTATGTGTGCGCGCGTATGGAGTTGATGATGCATGCTTGAGCCCATTTCAGCAGTAACACCCATTATAATCTGCTTTAAACAAATTAACTTTCAAATTACAATTAATTAAGAAAGCAACTAGCAGATCTAAAACAATAAGTCCTTAAAGGTCAGAAAACGATATAAAAAAACATATCACAATCGAATCAACAGATTGGACTCAAGATACTAATCAAGCAAATCTGGGACCACTAGAGTTTGTCTGGGGGCCGTGACACTATAATTAATTAACATTATATTATAAGAAAGTAAATTAACCACGAAGTATAAAGTATAGCTCCTTCAACTATGGAAGCCACTTTCGGATTCTTTGCGACTCCTGCCGTTAACTGCAAAGAATCTTTGCACTTTAATTTTTTGGCTAATTAATTAATATTGATATACTCCAATATATGTTAGGTCTGAACTTCAAAAGGTCATGTAGACCTCGATGTTTACTGTAAAGTTTGGTTTGTCACCGCTAAAAGTTAAATAAACGCAATTAAGCCAGGCTGATCACAGGAACCGTCCAATTAAGCTCATGAAATGAATAGAGGGAATTAAGGACGAAACAAGGAGTATCTGTTTGTTTTTTTAAGTAAGGCTTATGGAACAACCCTTGAGTTCTTCGAGAGGTGATTATCCCTTTTGATCAGAAAATAAAGAATTAAAAGATCATCATGAATGTGGAATGGTCCAAGAGATCTCAATATTATTAATTTCATTTAATTTTTGTGTATGTAGCCTTTATATTGTTTAGGACTATAGGTTGTTAGGTTTTCTTATTAATCAAACAAGTTGGCATTAAGATAGAGAATAGACCAGGTCCTAAGAATTTAAATGTAGTATAAATTCAAAATAAAATATTTGATGTCATTTTGCACGAAAATTTAAGGTCCTCCGTTTTGTTGACCAAGTATGGGAAACGAAGGAAAGGAAACAGAGAGGACATAAAACTCCGTCTAATACTCCATCAGTTTTATATTATAAGATCATTATTAATTTTTTAAGATTAATTTAAAATATTTTTAAATTCATAATTAACAAAAAAAAATTTAATTAATAGAATAATTAATATTATAAACTATCTAAAAAGTATTACTCATTATAATTTTATTGTTTTATAATTTTTAATAAATAATCTCATTTTTGAGTTTAAAAATATCTCAAATTGACTTTTAAAAATTAATAATATTTTTATAATTTGAATGAAGTATATTTTTTTGAAACATTTTTTCTCTTCGGTATGGCGGCATTAAAAACAGTAATCAACAAAAATATTTTACAAATATACAAATGTGAGCCAAGTTATTCAACGCACGTAATTTCTCGAAATATATTTGCTAAAATTATTGCTTCGCTAAAAGAAGAGAGCAAACATGCCGGTTAATTTTACAAGCCAATAGAAATGCTGTAAGCCCAATTTTTCATCACAAGAATTTTTTTTAGAAAGATTTTCTAAAACTATTACTACATTAAAAGAAGTGATCGAGGAAACAACGTGCAGGAAATTATGCATCTTATATGTAAGACCCCGAATTTTATGAAATATAAAATTTAATTTTTCTTCATATATATATATATATATATATATATTTTAAACAGTAAGTGGTTAAATCGATAAAGTTAAAAGTTAAGGATGTTATGTGCAAATTTTATTTTGTCGGACAATATTCGCTTTGTCGGGGAATATTCGTTTGGTCGGGGAATATTCGTGTCGTACGACAGCGCCGTACGAACCAATCATTGGTGGACCCCACAAAGAATATTTGTCGGATATAGAAAACGACAGAAATAACCTTTTTAAATAAAAATAGTCAACGGAACTGGTAAAATACCGGTGATAAAAGAATAGTAGCATACGGTAGTTTATAGTATTTTCTGTAATACACGGTATTGCATAGTGTCTCATATTATTGGTCTGATAATTGACACCGTAACTGTTACGCATCATTCCATCGATAATTGTCACTGCATAATATTTTATATTATCAATTCAATAATTGTTGTTACACAGTATTTTGTATTATTGATTTAATAATTGTCACAGTAACATATGCACAGTAATTCACATTATTGAATCAATAATTGTCATTACACAGTAACGTATGCTTTCTTTTACATTATTGTTATCTCTATTATGATGTTATTTAAGCAGTTGTATTTCATTAATTAATTGACTTGATATCTAAGAGCTAACTATAGTGTATTTATAACAATTAGTCATAATAATGAATGATGTAGATTAAAGTGTGAATTATTGTTGAATAATTGAATTGATTTGTTTATAATATAAAGTTAGGTGATATGAAATGAATGGTGTAGATTAAAGATAATATAAAATTTGAAATGGATGGTGTAGATTAAAAGATGATCTTTAAATGAATGGTTTAGATTAAAGAAATCTTAAAAGATGAAATGAATGGTTTGGATTAAATTAGAAAATTTGGGTTATGATAAGATTTTTGGCTATAAATAGAGGACTTAACTTAAGAAATTTTTCATAACATTCTTACATACATTTCTTCCACTCTCTAAATACTTCTTTGTGTAAGTTCTCTCTAAGTGTTCTTAAGTCATTCCTAGTTTTGAAATCTTTTGCATTCTTCTTTGAATTCCCGAGTGGAATTTTCTTATGTACAGTAACTCTTTCGAAAAATCGTAGTAAATTCATTATTTGTCAGAATTTAATGAATTAAAAGCCTGTCTCTTCAGTTTTTCGTCCTCTACAACTTTGAAGAAGGAAGAAAAGTCATCTGAAATCATCTTCATGCCTTAAAATACTAAAAACCGTAACTTATTCTGATTTTCGTCACTATTTTCAGTCTTAGTTTTGAAAATTCATAACTCATTCATATTAACTCCGAATTAAGTGATTCTTGAGTCTATGCCGTCTATCTTTCCGAGAGTAACATTATTTTAAAAGCATAAAGAGATTTTAAAAACTCTAGAAGACTCAAAAGTCAGATTCCTTACTGCTACAAACAAGGAAGAATTTGTTCGGCTATAAACTTGTTTCACAATATCAAGGTAAGGGATACCATCTTTTTCATCTTCCATTATTCAAACGTACTATGGTAAGGGATTATCATTATTTGATTCTCGAAAATAATATTGTTTCTTTCTTACTCATAAGATGTGCCATTTATTTCCATGTATTAAATTGTGGGAATAACCTTACGGAGCGGATTGCCGCCTGTTTGGTGAATAACTCTTTGTACTCAAATTCTATTAAATTGTGGGAATAACCTTACGGAGCGGATTGCCGCCTGTTGGTGAATAACCCTTTGTATTAATTTCCTTCACCTTTTGTTAATCAAACCTGCTACGGTAAGGGATATTATTTTCTTTCATACTCCTAAATCAAAATTTATTATGGAACTATTGCTTCTATAATTCCTGAAAATATTATATGTTCCATAATAGTTGAACTTCATTATTTCAACTGAACCTTCCTATTTACGTGAACCTTTCTATTGAATTGTAACCGTTATTCTGAACTGTGGATCTTGAATATCATTTTTAAATTTCACTCCACATCATGTTGACAATTTGGACATTATTTGAATCTGTACAAAGTAAACTTTCGATACTTATTGTTATCATATTTCTTCTGTTCATCATTTATATCATTCTAATCGTCCAAAAATCAAGCTGTTGTGAATATCTGTGGCCGGGGGCACAGATGTGATATATTTGTTGAACAGATGATAGGTTAAAGGCGATATAATAGGTTAAAGGCGATACATCTGTTCGGTGTCTTTTATGGCACGTGGTGAAAGTTCTCTTTGGCCCGTAGTGCATAGATGAACTGTTGTTTGGTATGATTATCACCAAAGGCTGAATCTGGTATAATCATGACCGCTGGTGCTATATTAAATATCTTTGGCCCGTAGTGCAAAGATGAACTGTTGATTTGCATGATTATGATCAGGAACTGTGGATTTTTATTATCATGACTAATGGTATTTCAGATGATAAAAGTTGATGATGTTTTTACGAAAAAGAGAAGCGAGTGGACATTATAATCTGCATTATTCTTCTAATAGATTGCTCATTCCGCTGCTATTATTGATCTGAACATTGTTTAAGAATTTAACTGCAGTTTTTGATATAAACCTTGTATTCTATTGTATTCTATCAAGAACTCAACTGTTGAAGGCTAATGATAATTTATTCGTCATTATCTTAGTCATGATATTTCTTACTGGGCTATTTGAGCTCACCCTTTCTTTTGTTCCATTGTTTTTCAACAGGAAATGAAAACATAACAGGGTCTAGCCGGGGAATGGAGTGAGGGTCCGAGGAATAGATATCATAGTCTTCACGTTTTGTAAAATAGTGTGGCAATAATAGTGAAGACTTAGTTGTGTATTATTATACACTGTATTGTAGTACGTTGTGCTTTGTTGTAATAATTTTGTTGTAGTCTTTTGACGACTCAAGTTTAGGCTGTGTGGGCCCAGATTTGGGGGCGTCACATTATATAATTTGTGGTCTTCCTTTCTTTTCTACTTGCCATCAAAACAGACAAACTCTAATTAGGTCTCAAATTAATTCCTCTCTTCACCATTACAAAGCTTTAGCAAAAGGATGTGCGGTACTAGTATATTCTTTCACTTCTCATTTCCTTCCTCGCAAGCCCAAAGAAGAAAAAGCAGTATTTAATTTTTTTCCCTTTCTTAATTTATGCCGAGTACCAAACAAATATAGGGTTAATACATATTGATTCAAAGTTAATTATGAACCATACTTCTTTGTTTTTAATTTTTTCTTTAACTTTTGTGCTGACTTGGCTTTATATATAGGAATACTTATAGTTAATTAGAAATCCACCTACCGGTTTGTAGAAGACCATTGAAAAATATGGCGGCAGGACCATCAGCCATATATGGCAGCCAGAATATATACTACTACTACATGCATGTCAAAGAGGCTCTAGATAGATAGTGCATATACAATTTTCCCTTCACGAGAGGCTGGGCTTAAACTCGCAAAACAAACCGTCCAATTCCACTTTAATTTACTTCTTTTCTACTAGAATCAAAATCTGCTCTCTCATTTCCTCTCCCGTCTATTGTTCCAGTACTCCTATATATTGTTGACATATGCATTACTTTTATTTATTTGTCTACGGTTAACTTTTTAAATGGTTACTGTATACATGCATGTCAATAATACAATACCTAAAAATATGACAGTAGATGAAACAAAAAATAAGACAATAAATTTAAAGTCTTTGTACTACTACTATGTTATCTCCATTTATATTATGCCACCGCATGTAAACTTAATTCCCACTACTCATGCGGCATATGCCCTCCCTATATAAATACTACAGTTGCATAAGGAGTCTTTCAAACTTACCTCTTAAACTTCAGGCCTCGATCATAACAGAAATCTCTCTCGTGATCTCATTGCTTAACTTTTGTAATACTTTCAATTACATATATATGGCAAAGACTAGTTTCATGTGTTCTTTAGCTTTCCTTCTAGTGCTGATTTTATGCCATGAATTTATATGTGTTGAAGGAAGGCATTTAAAGTCTAAGATTTGCAAGAAATGCTCCTCCCAACACGTTCGTCATCTTCATGAAATTAGAACTTTGAAAGAAACAAAGATGATCAATGGCATTGATTCATCCCAAGATCATACTAGTAAGAAGGAAAACGTGGACGATTTCCGGCCCACCACACCAGGTCATAGTCCGGGCGTAGGTTATTATGTTAACAATTGATGAACTTCATTGTATTCTTTAATTAAGGTCTATATATGAATTAATTCATATTTGTAAATTGTAATCATGAAGGTATTAAGTGCCATGTAATTATTAATCAAAACTTCTGTGTAAAAGTACGTATCTGCTTCTAATATTCAGGCCTTTCATATTCTCTCTCTACTTATAATCTGAACGGATTTAGTTAAATTTACTATTGAACATACATGCAATCGTAGAAGATAATTAATCAATTCTTTTTACCTAATATGGCACCCAATTTTCATGTTTAAAAGACGTTGACCTTTATAATTATGTCATCTGTACACAAGTGAACTATCTTAATTTAAAAAGAAAAAGAATGATAATGAAGGAATTTAAGAATAATAAATATAAAACCAATAAGATCGAAAAAGGAATCTCTCTAAATATTGAGTACATCTTACAAACTCTTCCAACCCCATGCATGCAAGGTCTCTCTTTTTAAGGTGATCGAAAAAGGAATCTCTCTGTATATAAAGTTATCTTTTCAATGTGTTAAAAATGATAAAGTTCTCTTTTTTTATTAATAAGATCATAGTTAGGTTCGACTCTACCGCAATATATTGAAGTTAAGTTTTTTCCTAGAGCTCTCTAATTTTTCTTCTCTAATCCTTTCCTCCGCTTTCCCCTTAAGCTACTAGAATGAAATGTATGAATTATAATAATATATATAGGCTCTGAAAAAAAATAATACTTTTGTTCAACTGAATGGTTGAGTCCATGTATGCATTAATTATTACCTTAACTGAGTGAGTCTTTATCCAGTGTATATGTTAGAGAAGCATTCAACCTTAATACTTTTTAAGTAGTTTATATTAATATTTTTTTTATCTCACAGAAAAAAATATTTTATAAAAAGAGTTCTTCTTTGATTGATGATAATATAAAATGACAATATTTTCAAGTTTTAGTGCTCTAGAATTTTTTTTTTTTTTTTTTTTGTGTTAAATTAAACTTGTATTAAAAAACAGAGAAGAACAAAAGATTTGGGGCAGACCCCAATCCAGTATATCATACCCATCCTAGAACAGACCCTACGATAGTAATGCTATAAATGGTAATCAATAAGCATATGACTTAATTCGGCTTTAACAACATATTTTTTAAATCTATTAGAGTTGTGCAGTCTACGCTTAAGAAGATGAGTTATCTCACGAGCCAAGCAAATGGCAGGCTTACTGATCTCTACATGAAGCCTAGCATTTCGCTCCTTCCACAGAAAGTAAACCACCTCTGTAACAGCCAAGGAAAGAATAGCCCTTTTAAACGCCGAACAGTTCAAGGCCAAGATAAATTCAATAATGGTGTGCTAATCTCTATGGAAACCTCTCCATCCATAAACCCGCATGGCATAGAATAAAACTTGGAAGGAGTAAGGACACTAGAAGAAAAGATGCTGAAAATTTTCATCATGCAAATCACAGAGTAAGCAACTAATAGGAACTACAATCCCATATCTAATAAGGATACCGATCCCTAGTTCTAAGTCCCTTATGAAATGCTAACCAAGCTACCTTGGAATAGATAGCTTATGCCACAAAATCTTCATACATGTACACTTTAAAACAATTTGTGTTTCAACTTCCCAGTTAATTTAACTCTTGGAGTGGGGCCTATGTAAATTAAGCGGTTAACCCTATACAGTATTTATTGGACTTATTACAATCATCATCTCCCAGTAGGCATTCTTTAGATCTGGTTAGCTTTTGTCGAACTGCGTACATGATTCTTGTCTCCATGGCATTTTTAATATTTGCTGAATGCAAGGACATTAATGATATACAGGCTAGAATGCGAATGAATGCACCGGGACGTTTTTTTAGATCTGCATGTACCTGGACAGCCATTTAGACGGTGGCGGCAAAAGAGCCAAAATGTTTAAGAATAAATATTTAAATAAAAAATATAAATAAAACCATATGCACTAGATTTGAATTTATATTAAGCACTCCTTTAAAATCATGAAATTTATCTTTAAGTTGAATTTATAATGAAATTGTGAGTAACTATTTTTATTGTACAACATTAGAGAGTGATAAAAATCTAAGATCTTTTTATATATAAATTGTATAAAAATCATAACAAAATATTTTTCATTTATGTGTTATCTATAATTGTACAGGAAAATTTATTCAACTATATATAGGCTCACCCATAAAAATTATTTTACAACAAATTAAATAATTATAAAGACCTTAATATTTGTGTTTTTGTAATATATTATAAAATAATAATTAATTTCATATACTTTTGCGAGAGATACGACAACAAAAATATTAACACAAAAAAAGATTTAATGACCAAAAAAACGAACTAACTTTTCTAGTGTTATTAATTTAACCAATATATTATTTTTTTTTTAACAAATTAAACACATACAATAATATACTTATCAAATTCCTTAACTTTCTCAACATTTTATGGGATCTGCCTAATTAAATCACGGACCAAAACTCACATGCTTTAACTTTTTTCCAGTCAATCGAATACCACACACACACACACAGAGTTTGATTCATAGGACTGAGCTAGACCTTAAATTAATAGAGACTCAATCTGGTAACCCCTAATTTTTTATTAGTTTTAAATTTTAAGTTCTTGCAATTAATATTTTATAATTAGTTTTAAAATATTGTAGTTATTTGGATTAAAACTAAATAATTTTTTATTAGTTTTAAATTTTAAGTTCTCGCAATTAATTTTAATATAATTAAAAATACATCTAAATTTTTTGGAACGAGTGAAATATTCTTTATAGATTCTAGTAGCCATTATAAGATCATCAGCCGCAAAATTTATATTAAAAAAATTACAAGTGGTTAATCTCGAATCTCACACGAAGCCTGAGATTCTTATAAACGTATGCTGCAGGGTTAATTATTACTCAATTTCATAATAATAGTTATTTCACTTTTATGCATATAAATTAAAAAATATATTTAATAATAAAAATTTGTGTAAAAAATTATTATTATCCCTTTATGAGAAGTTGAAAACTATTAATACAAGGAGAATTTTTTGAGACGATCAGAGAAATTAGTGGTGATGTAGAAAAATAAATAATTTATTTTTAAAAAAAGTTGTAAACAATAAAATTTAAAAAAAAATTTAAAAATCTATTATTATAAAATGGTGGGAGTAGTATTTTAATTTTCTGAAACTCTTTTTAAAGTCAAGGGTACCATGGTACCAAATGCTAACTGCGGTTGGAACGACAGAGAAGAGGACTGGCGGCAGACTAGTAATTCACACGCATGTGAAGAGATAATACTTTAAAAAAGTTTCGGAAACTTCAAACATAGCTAACATTTGTTTAATGTGTGCCTACTAGCGGCCAAAATTTTATAAAATATTTTTTTTAATTTAATTCAATAATGTTTTAAAATTTTAAACTTTAAAAATATAATATTCATTATATTTCTCTCCGTTTCACAAAGATTTTAATTTAAGTTTTTTTATTTAATTTATAAAATTTTAAAATTTAAATCTGATGTGAACTGAGTATTAATAAATATTTATTATAAAAATTAAAAAAAATTATCATAATTTAAAATTAAAAATTTATTACTCAATTAGAATCAAACTTGAATTGGGCTAATTTTATAAAATAAAATAACATTAATAAAATTAAACGTCTCAAATACAAATTTTAATATATCTAGTCAAGTGCGGTGCTTATAATTTTAGATGTGACCTACCCTAGGGCACGGGAAGCGAGATGGACAAGAGGAATCTCTCGCCACACTTGGAACATGCGAGTGAAGTAAGCAAGAGCCAAATTGGTGGTCCTAATTTTATACATGTATATAGATAATTATTTTTCATTTTAAAATTAAAAATATATTTATAAATAATAATTTGAGAGCACAAGAAGTGAGAGTTACTTTGCGTTTTTGTATAAAGTATACTTTTATAATAACTATATTTCGAGAAATTACAAAAATACACTTTTTTACATAACATGAAAAACAGTATATTCAATTATGTAAAACGACGTCATTTTAAAAGTTACCTCGCACTTTTAATGTATTTAATTATGTAAAACAACGATATTTTGAGGGCTATCTCACTACCTCACCTCCCTATTTGCCTAATAATTTTTAAACAAAGTTTAGTTTTTTTAAACATATCCTTTATACTAGTTAAAAATATAATAGTGATGCGCGAAATAATAATATATACTCAATGCAACAAAAATAAAAGTAAATATTTGTATTTAAAAATGTATCATTAATTTTAGAATAAAATATATATAAAAAATAATCTCTATTTTTTATGCTAATGGAGTATAAAATATTTTTCTAACAATTTGTGTACTTTTAATTTCCACAATGTAAAATATTGACCTTTGAATTAACTAAAAGAGTGATTAAAGTATATGAACTAATTTTTTTTCACAATATATAACGTTAACGAGACCGTAAAAAAATAATTAAACAAAATACAAAAAAAAGAGTAATGAAACAAAAAAAAATCTACACAAAAATTAAATAAACACAATCAATAACTGATCAAAATTCTTAAAAACAAAGATTAATCATGTAAAATTTTAAATTAATTAGAAAAAATTGTAACAATTCAAAAAAAAATTAAACATAAGCAATAAATACATGTAAAACATGAAAGGGGGTGTAAGATATTAAGATTAATTCAAATATAATTTGCTTGATGCAACAAGGGATATAAAATTATCACCAAATTAAATAAAAACATGAGCAAGAGCAAGAAAAATTAACAGAACAGCAAATAGATACAAGGGGAAAGAGCGTGGGTTTTGTTTAGTTGAAGCCAAAAATGCCCATCAAAATAATGGGAGGAGTTTAAATTGGTATATCATGTAAGCATATATAAATATAATTTTTAGGAATTGTCCATAATATAAGCATACATAACTACCTAAAATAATTTTTTTGAGTGGGCCATGACTGTAGTTTTGGCATTGCTCATAATAAGCCTCACAATAAAGCTCACAATCTACTACCCAATTCGGTCATCTTGACACCTCAATAATAATTCAATCAAAAATCGCATATAAACAAGTCATTGATAAATTTAGTTGTAGAGTTAAGACCTTGTGTACAGACCAATTCATCTTACATGTTCTGACGTGCTATTGTGGTATTATACAATTATTTATTTTTTTATTTTTAAAATAAACTTAAAATAATTTTTAAAATAAATAATTTATTTTAAAAATAAATATAGCCTTTAAATTTTTTATTGAATAAAAGTTAGTCATAAAAAAAATTTAATCATGAAAGATTAATAGAATTTGCATGTAATGCATAACTCCAAAAGAAAATAAATGATCTATACGAAAGGACAAGAGAATTGCAAAAAAAAATTAGGGAGTTAATATTAACAAGGGAGTTAGGTTATTTAGACAAATATATCCTTAATATATAACTACCGTGTTTCAATACCATTTTAATATTAAAAATATATTTGTTTAAAATTAAATAATTCCTTTATTATGTACCAAAAAAAAATTGTCTTGTTAATATCAACGCCAAAAATTAAGTTGAATGTAACATGCATGACACTCTTGATTCTATACTACTCCAATGCTCTTTGAAATTTAGTTGGCACCATTAATTTTCATGCTTGTGTCCACCGCCATTAATTTTTTCAATAATATTAATTTAAACTTCCTCATGTTTTGGGACCTCGATCGATCACATGCATTCACTTTTTTCACTCCTTAAATACCATGCTACTCTATGTATCACGGTGCAAATACTACTACTTCTATTCCTCTCTCTCTCACTCTCTCTCCATCTCTAGGCAGCTCTCTTTGCACTAAAACTCTCTATAATGGTCAGCTTTTTCAGCAGTACTTGTGTGTTTTTCTTAGTCCTTATATTGGCAAATGAAATTGTTGGTATGGAAGGAAGAAAGGTGGAGCTTGGAAAAAAGTTTAAGACTACTCCTGAAAACGTGACAGCAAAAGAGATGACTAAAAACCATACAAAGATTGTTGCAAACCCTAGCGGCCATGGCGTTCAAACGATGGAAGGAGATACAGATGATTTTCGACCTACTACACCTGGTCATAGTCCTGGCATAGGCCATTCCATCCAGAACTAAGCTAAGCTTGCTAGGGCATTGTGACAAATGCTTTAGTACTCACGTGGTTATATTAATCAATGTCTTTCAACTTGATTAGCAGCGTTATTTGTGGTCGATCTACTTAATTGTAATGTCTTTTATCGTATTCATATATATATGTTGTTTGAAAAATTATTCATAGTATCGCTTGTAATTAATTTTCTTACCCTGTGGTTATGTTTCATCACACGGCAACTCCAGCCAAACCGAAACTAATTAAGATTATTACTTGTAATGATTAAAATCAAATTAACAAAGTACCTAATCTTTAATTAGTACACGGACATAAGGTGCCCTAGCTAAAAAACAGTTCTAATTTGAGACTAGTTTTTAATTAGGTTGGCAACATTATAAAACTCCATTTTGCCCTAAAAAGAATTAGTACAGAACTTTTCTGGGAGAAATTAAAATTTAATAAATCTGAAATTGTTTTTTGCATTTCTAATTAAAAGCAATTTTTCATGCAACTTCAAGCTAGCTGCATCTCAACATTTTTTCCAATTAATTACCATTAAAGTTCAACATAAGCCCTAATTTGCCATGCAAGGTGCGTGGCAAGTCGTGGCCTGTTGGGGTCATTTGTAAGTAAAGAAATGGCAACACTTACTATCATTAATTCTTGTAATATATAGTGTCATTTTGGATTATTTTAAAATTTTCTCTTTTTCAACGCAAGTCATAATTAAGGCTGCAAACGAGTCAAATCGATTCGGATTTTAAACTGTTCGAATTCGACTCGTAAGGATAAATTAGTACTCGAATTCGACGTGGATTCGAACTATATTTGAAAAACTTTACTCAGATTCAGCTCGACTCGAATTTTCGTTACTCGAATTCGATTCAACTCGAATCGAATTATATTCAAACAACTCAAGAACTTCTAATTCAAACTCGAATTCGAGTCTCTACATAGTAACTAGTTTTATAATACATATAATTATTAATTGAACTTATTATTTTACTTAAAAATTAAAAAATATAATTATAATTATACTTTAAATATATAAAATTAAAAATAAAAATAAAAATAATAATTAATTATTTAAATTTTGTTTAATCGTGTATATATTATAAGAAAATATATCGAGTATCTATTCGAATATGTGTCAATCGATTATGTAATGGATCATGATTAAAAATTCGAGTAGTTTGAATTCTAAACGAGTCGAGTATAACCTTATTCAGATTCTTCTCGTATTTTTATTCGAACTATTTTTTGTACTCAGATTTGGATCATATTATTAACGAATTCGAGTCTTACTCATATTTTTTCGAGTCGAGCCCGAACTGTTTGGTTCGATTTGCAGTCTTGGTCATAATACTATCATTTATTCAAATATCCTTTTTTTAGCTTCAAAGTGAAGTCTTTACAAATAACAAGAGTACTTTTGGCCAACTTCACCAATAAATAAACTAACGAATAAGAGATACATCTTTTGTTTCTCAACTATCTTTTGAGCAAACTTTATTAGCGACTCCTTTAGGTTACAAGGTTGCGAGGTCGCGGGTGTTTTGAGGTATTGTGGCACTGTGAAGTGAAACGGGATGCTAGCAGGTAGGGTTTCAGTTGGTTTTAGGGTTTACTGTTTTCTCTTTTACAATTGAACCTGCTATGATTTTGTTTTCCCAATAATGTAAAGGTCATTTATATTTGGTACTTTCGAAAATCAATTTTAATTTTGCATATAGATAAGTGTGGTCGCCATGGACCCCAACCTGCTCAGTAGTGGCCGGTCCGTACCTGAGCATAAGCCATAAGACCCATTTCGTCCTAAATATTTTCATTCTAATTAAGAAGGGCATGGAACGATATTCTAAAGAGAAGATTTTTTTTTAGTAAAATGAAAAGCTTGACATAATTAACAGCCTTATTACTGCACATATATATATATATATATATATATATATATATATATATATATATGTATTTCCCGTAACTATAGTAAATATTTAATATGCAATAACAGAGTTACTAAATTAAGTAAGTAAATTGAAATTAGAAAGTTCAGTGTACTTACTTGGAAAAAGAAGATTGAATTTTTTTGGAAATATTAAATCCAAGTCCTTTGAATTCACAAAGTCTCCTTGAAGCAAATTTATTCCCTCACTGGTGCTAAAAGGTTTTTGAATAATTACTTCCCAAGATGAAACGGATTTCCAATCCTTAATTAGAAGCACTTCAAAATTAAGAATTCTTCGAACTCAATTTCTATGCTTTATACTCGAACTGACTATATGATGAATGCAGGAAAATGAAAGTTATTTCTGGAATTGAATGAATGAATGATTGCAGCACACACAGGTTATTTATAGGATGAATTGTGACTGATCAGAATGGACACCTCCTTTGGCATGGCATCCATTCGTCAAAACGACGTAGTTTTGGACCAATAAGAATGGGCGCTTCTGTTCAGAAAAGGCGCCATAAAACGACGTAGTTTTGGGTCTATCAAAAGGGTGCTTCTGTTCAGAAGAGGCGCGTCTCAAAACGACATAGTTTTGTTTCCGCTTTTGCAATAAAACTTTAAACAAAATTTTAAATAAATTTTGCCCAAAAAATTATATACAGTTACCCACGACCCACGACCCACGACCCACGACCCGACCCGGCCCGGCCCGGCCGGGCGGGCGGCGGCGGCGCGCGCGTGTGTTCAAACCAAGCCTTAGCTAGGTCCTCTCCCTTCCACAAAAGTGGGGTGCCCCTTGGGGCCCTTCCCATTGTGCAATTATCCCATATATAAACCCTTCACATTTCCCTCATTTATTCTATGAGGGACAAGGTATTTATGACAAGTTTAAACATTTCAAGTAGATGATTTTGGAGTCAATTTTTCATTCAATACTTAATGGATTTGAACAAATAAATATACCACGTTATACTCTTTGCGGAGGAGAACGTGTTGGTACATGGACCCGACATTTTTGGAGTTTGGGTCCCACATTAATTGAGCCTAAAAAATGCTCTAATTATTTAGTTTTCAAATCCATTTCCAACAATCCCCCACATGAATGTAAAATTGGCTTTTCTATATGCAAAACATGAATATGCAGACACTAGTTCGAGTACAGAAGAAAAGATACTTCATCGGGTTAAGTAGCCTAGTGGCTTTGAACTTGCCCTAGTAAAATCTATCGGATTTACTTGGCTAATCAGTAGACTTGATGTCTTTGAACCGTCAGCTTTTCGTGTAAACCAAGACAATAGAATTAACAAAATATCTCTTCAGACATAGTTGGTTCTCACGTTTGTGTTCATTTTGGCCTTGAAACACCTTTTGGTTCCGTGAGTATGTTAGAGAATTCAGCCTTCAAAATTCTCATAGAAGTGGCCCCCTTCTTACTCACGTAGGTGACTTCTATCAAGAGTATCCTGCAATACCCCACTTGAACGTATTCTAGATATAAAAGTCATTAAAAGTGTCACTTATCCTTATTCTCGCGGCAGATGTGCACTGTCTCATCATAGGAATGGTTAGGAGTTAATATCTCCTCAGTGCTTTACTGAGTACTACATAATTTGGTTTGCCCATTGAACCTAGATCTTGGGATCTCCATTCACTAAGTTGGGTTGCCACTATGACGACTCTTATTTAAACAGTAGGCTTTAAACCCATTCCTTTCGATGAACTTTCCACTTGCTCTCTTGTTAAACCTTTCGTAAGCGGATCCGCAATATTATCCTTTGACCTTACATAGTCAATTGAGATAATTCCATTTGAGAGCAATTGTCTAATTGTATTATGTCTTCGTCGTATATGACGTGACTTACCATTATATAAATGACTCTGTGCTCTTCCAATTGCTGATTGACTATCACAATGTATACATATAGCTGGCACAGGTCTTGACCAATTTGGAATATCCTCTAAGAAATTACGAAGCCACTCTGCTTCTTCTCCAGCTTTGTCTAAAGCAATGAACTCTGATTCCATTGTAGACCTTGCAATACAAGTTTGTTTTGAGGATTTCCAAGATACCGCTGCACCTCCAAGGGTAAAGACATATCCACTTGTGGATTTTGAGTCTTTACTATCAGATATCCAATTAGCATCACTATATCCTTCTAATACTGCTGGATATCTCGAATAATGCAAACCATAGTTTTGAGTATATTTTAAATATCCCAAAACTCTCAAAATAGCTTTCCAGTGATCTTTACCTGGATTACTCGTATATCGACTTAATTTGCTTACGGAATAAGCTATATCTGGTCTAGTACAGTTCATGACATACATTAAACTGCCTATTATACGAGAATACTCTAGTTGAGATATGTTATCACCTTCATGTTTGGCTAGATGAAGATTTATATCAACTGGGGTCTTGTTTAGAATTATATTATACTTATTAAATTTTTCAAGTATTTTTTCAATATAATGAGTTTGGGATAATATAATTCCATCAGAAGTTCTAGAAATCTTGATTCCTAATATCATATCAGCAATCCCTAAGTCTTTCATATCAAATCTATTAGCCAACATACGTTTGGTAGAGTTGATAATTTCATTGTTACTACCCATGATTAGCATATCATCAACATAAAGACAAACAATGACATATTCCTTTTGAGTGTTTTTGACATAAACACATTTGTCACACTCATTGATTTTAAATCCATTTGATAACATAGTATTATCAAATTTCTCATGCCATTGTTTTGGTGCTTGTTTCAATCCATACAAGGATTTAACAAGTTTGCATACCTTCCTTTATTGTCCAGGAGCAATGAAACCTTCAGGTTGTTCCATATATATTTCTTCATCTAATTCACCATTTAAGAATGCAGTTTTTACATCCATTTGATGTATTTCAAGTCTATTTAATGATGCTATTGCTATTAGCATACGAATAGAAGTGATTCTTGTAACTGGTGAATAAGTATCAAAATAATCCAATCCCTCCTTTTGTCTATAGCCTTTAACAACAAGCCTTGCTTTGTATTTATCAATTGAACCATCAACTTTCATCTTCTTTTTGAAGATCCATTTATACCCTAAGGGTTTGGAACCTGGTGGAAGATCTACCAATTCCCATGTATGATTTTGCATAATGGATTCAATTTCACTATTAATTGCTTCTTTCCAATGAGAAGCCTCTGGAGAGGATATTGCTTCCTTGTACGTTTGAGGATTGTTTTCTAACAAATATGTTAGAAAATATGGGCCAAAAGACGTTGAAGTCTTTGCTCTTTTGCTACGTCTAGGTTCATCCACTACAGACTCTTTGTCTATATTTTCAGGATTACCAATAGTAGCCTCCAAAGGTCTTTTGTATAAATTTGACTTTTCATTCAAGTTATATGGAAACACATTCTCAAAAAATGATGCATCTCGCGATTCAATAAAAGTATTAATATGAATATCAGAAATTTCAGATTTATGAACAAGAAAACGATAAGCACTACTGTTATTTGCATAACCAATGAATACACAATCAATGGTTTTTGGTCCTATCTTAACCTTTTTAGGTTTAGGAACCATTACTTTTGCTAAACACCCCCACACTCTTAAGTATTTATAGCAAGGTCTATGACCTTTCCATAATTCATAAGGTGTTTTGTGTGTTTTCTTATGAGGAACTTTGTTAAGAATATAATTGGCAGAAAGCAAAGCTTCCCCCCACAAATTCTGAGGTGCTCCAGAACTGTTTAACATAGCATTCAACATTTCTTTCAATGTTCGGTTCTTGCGTTCAGCAATACCATTAGATTGAGGTGAATAAGGAGCAGTAGTTTGGTGAATGATACCATGAGTAGAGCATAACTCTTCAAATGGTGATTGGTATTCACCACCTCTATCGCTTCTTATAGCCTTAATCTTTTTGTTAAGTTGATTCTCAACTTCATTTTTATAATGTTGAAACATTTCTATGGCCTCATCTTTGCTTCTTAACAAATATACATAACAGTATCTTGTGCAATCATCAATAAAAGTAATGAAATACTTTTTTCCTCCTCTTGTTTGCATAAACTTTAAATCACATATATCAGTGTGAATTAAATCTAGAGGTTCAGTTTTTCTTTCAACGGAATGGAAAGGTAATCTTGTCATTTTAGATTC
The DNA here is from genome assembly GCA_947179155.2 of Hedera helix. Taxonomy (NCBI): domain Eukaryota; kingdom Viridiplantae; phylum Streptophyta; class Magnoliopsida; order Apiales; family Araliaceae; genus Hedera; species Hedera helix. The sequence continues at coordinate 41,955,715 of OX359270.1, read as the reverse complement.
TACACAAATTTCACATTTATGCTTTGGATCAATATCAAATTTAGGCAAGAATTCTAAATTAATTAATCTACGAATTGCATTATAATTAACATGTCCTAATCTGGCATGCCACATAGTTGAAGACTCTATCAAGTAAGCAGAAGAATTAATTTTATTATTATTATCAATAGAGTTTGGTACAATAGTCATTACATTCATCTTAAAGAGCCCATCAGACATATAGCCCTTTCCTACAAACATATCATTTTTGGTAAGTACAAATTTATCAGACACAAACACCAACTTGAAGCCATTCTTGCTAAGCAGTGACCCAGAAACTAGATTTTTACGGATATCCGGCACGTGAAGCACATCGTTGAGAGTCAGTTCTTTGCCGGATGTCATTTTCAGCACAATCTTTCCACGTCCTTCAACCTTGGAACTTGAGGAATTTCCCATGAAGAGTTGTTCGTCATTTTCCACTGGTTTGTAGGTAGAGAACATCCATTTGTTGGAGCATATGTGGCGAGTAGCGCCAGTGTCCACCCACCATTCTTTTGTGTTTCCTACCAAATTACATTCGGATACAACCGCAGAGAGATTAATGTCTGAAACATTTTCAGAAAGTTTTTCTAGTTCTGTCATATTTGCTTGAGCTTTTTGTTCTTTCTTGAAGTTCTTTGGCTTGCGACATTCATTTGATTTATGTCCTTGCTTGCCACAATTGAAGCACTTGCCTTTGAACTTTTTCTTGGATTTGAAAGTACCTTCGCCTTCGCGCTTCCTTTTGTTGTTATTGTTTGGCCCTTGTTCTACCACATTAGCCTTTGCTTCAATGAAATTTTTCCCATTCTTCTTCTCAGATCCTCGATTGTCCTCTTCAATCCTAAGTCGCACAATCAATTCTTCAAGATTCATCTCTTTGCGTTTATGCTTAAGATAATTTTTGAAGTCTTTCCATGATGGTGGAAGTTTCTCAATCACTGCAGCAACTTGGAATGAGTCACTTAGTGACATTCCTTCAGAATGAATGTCATGTAGGATTACTTGTAATTCTTGAACTTGGGTGATGACTGCTTTAGAATCCACCATTTTATAGTCAAGAAATCTACCGACTATGAATTTCTTCATGCCAGCATCTTCAGTTTTATATTTCTTGTCTAAAGATTCCCAAAGTTCCTTTGCAGTTTGAATTTGACAATACACATTATAAAGTGTATTGTCTAATCCATTCAATATATAATTCCTGCAAAGAAAATCAGCATGTTTCCATGCATCAACTGCAGCCACTTTCTCCTTGTCAGTTTCTCCTTCAACAAGAGTAGGACATTCCTCTTGAAGAAATCTAGCCAAGTTCAAAGTTGTAAGATAGAAGAGCATCTTTTGTTGTCAACGCTTGAAATCTGTTCCATTGAACTTTTCAGGTTTTTCTCCATGAGACATACTCACAGTAGGGATGGTACTAGTAGATGCCATTTCTGTTATACAAACAGAAAGTAATTTAAGATATGTAGAAGAGAGATAAACAGAAATAAATTTCTGTTTTGTACAATAATATATATATATAAATTTTAATTATAATATAATATTAAAACAAAAAACAGAAACAAATTTCTGTAGAAAATTTAACAGAATAATCTGTACTTAAAATAAACCAAGTTTGTTAAATAATAAATAAATAAAATTGGTTTATATGGCAATTACATAATGATATTAAATAAACTATAATTACAGAAAGAGTCTAAATTTGCTTCAAGATTGTATTTCCCGTAACTATAGTAAATATTTAATATGCAATAACAGAGTTACTAAATTAAGTAAGTAAATTGAAATTAGAAAGTTCAGTGTACTTACTTGGAAAAAGGAGATTGAATTTTTTTGGAAAGATTAAATCCGAGTCCTTTGAATTCACAAAGTCTCCTTGAAGCAAATTTATTCCCTCACTGGTGCTAAAAGGTTTTTGAATAATTACTTCCCAAGATGAAACGGATTTCCAATCCTTAATTAGAAGCACTTCAAAATTAAGAATTCTTCGAACTCAATTTCTATGCTTTATACTCGAACTGACTATATGATGAATGCAGGAAAATGAAAGTTATTTCTGGAATTGAATGAATGAATGATTGCAGCACAGACAGGTTATTTATAGGATGAATTGTGACTGATCAGAAGGGACACCTCCTTTGGCATGGCATCCATTCGTCAAAACGACGTAGTTTTGGACCAATAAGAATGAGCGCTTCTGTTCAGAAAAGGCGCCATAAAACGACGTAGTTTTGGGTCTATCAAAAGGGTGCTTCTGTTCAGAAGAGGCGCGTCTCAAAACGACACAGTTTTGTTTCCGCTTTTGCAATAAAACTTTAAACAAAATTTTAAATAAATTTTGCCCAAAAAATTATATACAGTTACCCACGACCCACGACCCACGACCCGACCCGGCCCGGCCCGGCCCGGCCGGGCGGGCGGCGGCGGCGCGCGCGTATGTTCAAACCAAGCCTTAGCTAGGTCCTCTCCCTTCCACAAAAGTGGGGTGCCCCTTGGGGCCCTTCCCATTGTGCAATTATCCCATATATAAACCCTTCACATTTCCCTCATTTATTCTATGAGGGACAAGGTATTTATGACAAGTTTAAACATTTCAAGTAGATGATTTTGGAGTCAATTTTTCATTCAATACTTAATGGATTTGAACAAATAAATATACCACGTTATACTCTTTGCGGAGGAGAACGTGTTGGTACATGGACCCGACATTTTTGGAGTTTGGGTCCCACATTAATTGAGCCTAAAAAATGCTCTAATTATTTAGTTTTCAAATCCATTTCCAACAATATATATATATATCCATTCTAATTAAGAAGGGCAGGGAACGGTATTCCAAAGAGAAAAAAGAATTTTTTTAGTAAAATGAAAAGCTTGACATAATTAACAACCTTATTACTGCCAATATATATATATATATATATATCCCTTAGGTTCCCCTTAATTTCGCTCATGACCTCTTTCTCAATCTCTACTCTTCGTCCTTATGTTACGTTTAGATTTGATAATGAAATTGGAGAAGGAATTGAATAAAGAAGAAAATAAAATGATTCCTTGACTGGAATGAGTCATTTTATATCCTCTCCAATGAAATAAATTCACAAATTTGACAAGATTTATTACATTTCAATAGAACAATCAAATACAATTTTTTTTATTATGTGAAAACAAATTATTCTCTTTCTACCTTAATTCTTGCAATCTAAAAGTAGCATTAAGATTAAAAGGTAGCCCTAATTTTACTACATTAATTGTAATAGTGTAGGTTATAAAAAAATTTAAAAAATTACTGCAAAGTGTATTCTGTGTGGTTGTGTGTGTATAGTGTTTGTTCATTGTACATAATAGGGTCTCATGGCCATGCCACGAACGATGCATTAAAATCCTGCCTTTGATATTTTCTTAAGGTTATGTTTGTTTGTAAAAATAATGTTTGGAATTAGATTGTTTGTATTAATTTAACACTACTTCAGACTATTTCAGACTATTTTATCCCATGATATGGGATTAATAGTCTTTTAATTTGTCCCATAAACTATTTTTTATTATTCTTAAGGCTATTTATGAGAGATTATATAATCCCATGATAAATTTGGGATTAATAGTTCTCCTCATTTTAAGCTATTAAATAACTTTATGAGATTAATAGTTTAACATTTTAGGGACTAATAATCCCTTATCATGAGATAAAATACTCCGAAATAGTGTTAAATTAATACAAATAGTCAAATCCTAAGTATTTTTTTGCAAACAAACATAACATAACTGTATTAATCCAAGTTGATTGCTTATGCATGATTTTCAGGCGCACAACCTGAAATGACATGGTATTGAATATCTTAATAATAATTTACGATATAATCAAATCATATGAGATCTACCCAACTAATTACATTATGATAACACATTATTTGGAAAAAAATTTGAGACCCCTAACATCACCCATATATCAATTAGCTAATAATTAACTTATATATTAGTATATGAACCAATTTCTAGCTTAAACTTGTCTGATATTTGATATTTGAACCAGCTACTTACACTGTGGACAGATATAACTAATACCAGTAACCCAAAATTTTCATCATAGAGTAAATTTTGTAGAAACACTAGATCTCAACGGAAAAATATTTAAAAAGTTATATTACAATGATCATAAATTCTACCTCAGTGACTCCTTCCTACTAAAGAGTATGACTATACTTTCTTAATTAATTAGCTAAATAATACTCCGTGTTACAACAAAATATATATTCTCATTTTTCAGTTTTTTGTAAACAAAAAAAGTTATTTCTTATTGATAAAAATATAAAATGACACACAATATCCTCAAGTTTGACACCATAACTAAACTAAAAACTTATTACTATTTAAGAGGTGAAAAATGCATACTTAATATTTACAAATGAGACTCTTTCTATACAATAGAAAAAAAGCATACAAAACAAAACAAAACAAAAATTATATAATTCTATTTCCGAAGGGAGGGCCCGAGTGTTATAATATTGAATTACACACAAACATGTTCGAGTAAAATTTCTTTATGGTGAAGTAGAAAAATTATCAGACGCGCGCGCGCGCATGGAGTTGATGATGCATGCTTGAGCTGATTTCAGCAGTAACACCCATTATAATCAGCTTCAAACAAATTAACTTTCAAATTATAATTAATTAAGAAAGCAACTAGCTAGTCACTAAAGGTCAGAAAACGATATAAACAAACATATCACAATCGAATCAACAGATTGGACTGAAGCTACTAATCAAGCAAATTTGGGACCACTAGCTAGTAAAGTTTGTCCGGGGGCGGTGACACTATAATTAATTAAGATTATATTATAAGAAAGTAAATTAACCGGAAGGTATAAAGTATAGCTCCTTAAACTATGGAAGCCACTTTCGGATTCTTTGCGACTCCTGCCGTTAACTGCAAAGAATCTTTGCACTTTAATTTTTTGGCTAATTAATTAATATTGATATACTCCAATATATGTTAGGTCTGAACTTCAAAAGGTCTTGTAGACCTCGACGTTTACTGTAAAGTTTGGTTTGTCACCGCTAAAAGTTAAATAAACGCAATTAAGCCAGGCTGATCACAGGAACCGTCCAATTAAGCTCATGAAATGAATAGAGGGAATTAAGGACGAAACAAGGAGTATCTGTTTGTTTTTTTAAGTAAGGCTTATGGAACAGCCCTCGAGTTCTTCGGGAGGAGATGATCCCTTTTGATCAGAAAATTAAGAATTAAAAGATCGTCATGAACGTGGAATGGTCCAAGAGATCTCAATATTATTAATTTCATTTATTAGACCTCATATTCAGATTCAGTGTGGACCCATATTTGTACATGGTCTGGATCTAGGGTGTTGGCCTATTTTTTATACACTATGAGATGGGTCTAGTATTGGGGCAAATTCATTCAAAGAAAGTCAAAGCTCATGTTAACTTAGGATTCTAAATCAGATTATGATTTCGGATCTTAGGAGAGATAAGAATTGACGGGTCAACATTATATTCACAATTAAATTATAATATACTAGGGCAATTTAAAAAAGTATACATACAATTATAAGTAGGGAATCGCGTTATATTCAATTTACATATTATTCTTTATATTAAATATCAATTTTATGTACGTTCTCAATTGTTTATACTTTTTTGGCATGTATTTATTCTTACACCGGAGCTATCTCCCAGCAACCCTAGCCGTCAAGTTTTTTGGTGTAACTTTGTCTACTTTCAAGTACAGGTTGCTCACGATTTAGTAATTTCTGCGACGGACAAAATCAGTCATTAACAAAAACCGTATGCACTAAATTTGAATTTATATTAAGCACTCCTTTTAAATCATGAAATTTATCTTTAAATTGAATTTATAATGAAATTGTGAGAAATTATTTTTATTGTACAACATCAAAGAGTGATAAAGATCTAAGATCGTTTTATATATAAATTGTATAAAAATTACAACAAAATATTTTTCACTTATATGTTACCTATAATTGTAAAGAAAAACTTATTTAATTATAGACTCACCCATAAAAAGTGTATTACGACAAATTAAATAGTTATAAAGGTCTTATTTATGATTTCTAATATATATTATAAAATAATAATTAATTTCATATACTTTTGCAAGAGATACAACAATAAAAATATTAACAAAAAAAATTCATAAACTCATACATTAATATACTTATCAAATTCCTTAACTTTAAAGAATTAAACACCTAAAATTGTTTGAGAAAGAAATATGAACTTAAAACTAAAAGAGCGTTTAAAAATTAAGGGAAAAAATTGCTACATGCTAAGAAAAAAATAAAAATAAAAATCAGGGTAGGGCCATGGCCCAGTCTGAACTGTACGGGGGAATGTGGTGCCGCCATTGCATCTAGAGCTAGTAGTTCTTTTTTTTCATTATATAAGTTAGTCAAGATATAATTGTGCATATTAATTTTTTTTATTAATTTTAATATTAGATAATTAATATTGATTTAAAATTTTATTATTATTTATATATTAATTAATTATTCTTCATCCTCTCTCTTAATTATTTTATTTTTTTATGGGCAAAATAAGAAATGATTAATTTTTTCTCCTAAATATATATAAAATGTTTTATATTATGAGAGAAAAAATCTTCTAAAACGATTTATATAATGAAAATGAGGGAGTACTAATTAAGATTAAGAACCAAATAATAAAAATCTCCATATTTGAAATATGAAACATCATATAGTTTATATATACTCCCTTCTTTTTATTGTATATGACGTTCAAGACATAATTATATATTAAAAAATTCATTAATATTAATGTTAGTTTGAAATTTTATTATTATTTATATACCGATTAATTACTCATCCTCCTCTTTTTTATAATTACTCCATTTTGATGAGATTTTTTAGGAGCAAAATAAAAAATGATTAAAAAATTCTTTTAAATATATGTAAAACATCTTATATCATGAAGGGAAAAAAATTAATATAACACATTACGGAAAGGAGGAAGTATATAATAAAATAAGTGGGAGTGGGGGGAAACTTGTGTGATTATTCGATCATTAATTGTCATTTTTAGAACATGAAGATGGAATCTTAGAGCTGTAATCTCCTGAATAAATTATCTAAGGTTAAAGTACGTGAAAGTCATTACTACCACATGCAGTCGGGAGCAGATGCTTTGAGCAAAACTCACTTTCATGTATTTTTCTAATTTCTAGGATACATGATGGAGTACTACTTTCATTCCTCAAAATGAGCTATATTTAATTTATTTTTTGTAGTTAATTTTTGAAATCATAATGTTCAAATTAAATAATTTGATTTAAATTTAATTAATAATTAATATTGTAAACTACTTAAAAAATATTATTAGGTATACAGTAATTAATTAGTTTAAAAAATAAAATAACTTCACATCACATTTTAAACTTTAAAACTTCACAAATTAACTAAGATCAAATTCATATGTGACTGTTTTTATAGAGCGAAAGAACTATGTAATTAAAAACTATTTTTTTCGACATATACTTTTAACTTTAAAAAGTCAAAATTTATCCTACAATATTTTAAAATTAATGGAGTATATTGGAAAGATCCTGCGTGACCATTGATTTAAGGTGTGGGTAGGCATAGTAGTGGGTGGTAGTTAAGTTAGTTTTAGCTCAAATCATGATCATTAATGTATTAACCCTACTTTTGTACCCGTCTTACATTAGAATTAATGTACGTAGTATTTAATTACAGACAAAGATGCCACGTATTAAACTAATTGCCAAAGGTCGTCTTCTAAGTGCTTTTGTAGGTTTGTTCAAATATACATCAAAGCTTTTCGTCGTCCATGGCGACAAAGACTCGTGGGTTTGATTATCAATTCTGCAAGTTGAAGCATTTACAGCTTTGTGCGTCAATTGTTAATTAATTTTTAATGAAGTACTAAACAAATACACTAATTAATATGAATGGTGTTAAAACATCTAGCTCAAAATCAATCAACAATTAGTAGAGTAATTTATCAAGTTATATATTAAATTTTCAGATCTTAGTTGGCTGATGTGGGACTTTATATATTAACAACGTTAACTACTCTCTATCTTATAAAAAAGAGTTTTATTTATTAAATTTTTTTATTTATAAAAAAAAATGTATTTTTTATTATATATAAAACTACCAAGAAAAAGTGAGAAAGATTATCTTGCATACTCAATTGAATTCATGCAAAATTCCGCTAGCAGCATTGTGGAGACATTCCCGTTTCATTTGTTGACTCCTATTAAATTTTGTTATACCATGCATACACGGAATACTTTATGAGATTTCATTCAAAATTTGCTCATAAAATTGTATATTAAAAAATAATAATAATAATTGTTCTTCTCTTTTTTTTCTCCTAACCAAATGGGACTTCATTTGTAGAGGAAAGGAGTATAAATTAGGCACTTGTGACTATTGGGTTGATATGGTCTTTGGGGGTGGTTTAGGTAAGAAAAAGGCCCTCGGCCCACTTTCTCCACCCACTCGCCGAATGCCCACATCCGGATTCTAGGCCAGCCATCTTACTGAGACTTGAGATGTCTCAAAGCCCATACAAAACCCAATCAAAGAAACATTACCAAAAGGATGAAAAAAGCGTAAATGTAGTAGTTACCAATTCCAAAGTCTAAATTTACTAAATTTAGCATAAACCTAGGAATATCTTCGGGGCCTGGGGACTGGACTAGAAGGCCCAAAATATCTTTAGGAACAGTTGGGCCAGGTTGAACACGAACAGATTTACTAATTTTCCACGACATTGCATGGGTCTGTTCAATCCCAACATCTTGTTTTTTTTTTTTCTTTTCTTTTTTGTTTCAAAAAGGACATGCTTAATAATATTTGTAGTTGATAAGATGTGCTCAAGTCGGCTCCTTTCTTTCCCAAAAGTAAATAAAGTACATTTGACTTTTTGCGAAAACTTAAATTCAAATTATAAATTATAAATTTATTTAACTTTCATAACAGTTATTTTGTATTTAGTAGTACGTTTTCTCTTTCCTCTAATTTTATTTGTGATTGAAACAATTATATATCTCAAACTAGTTCAATTATTAGTGTTCACCTTAATTTGAATTTTATGAAGTAATGACATTTATATATACCATGTTATTTTCACACTTTCTAATATTATTGGTGGGATCGATATGACTACTAAAAAAATAGTATGAGCTAGTTGACGTTTAACAATTTAGTCACACCCACAAAAAAGAAACTACAGCAAGAAACAGAGAGAGAGAGAGAGAGAGAGAGAGTATTCTGAGGCCTAACAAATGATCGTTGTCGATACAGCTTTAGATTATTTTTTTTAATTTGGAGTTTTATGAAGTCAAATTAATACTTATATAACAAGAAATAATTAAAACAATTATTTTCTCATTTAATAATGTAATTAATTACTAAATTATAATTAATGATTAGTCAACTTTGCTTGGTGGTTACGAGACAGGTGGAGTGTGCCCTCGCCGTATGCATGCGGCAGGTCATGCTAAATCTATCGCCAAATGGCATGGAAGTATCATGTCGTGATAAATAAATAATTTAATATTTATAGAGATTAAATTGTTAACAAATAAGTTATGAATAAATAGACAAATACAAATAATTCAATTTTATGGAACTAAATTATAAATCAACAGTGCGGTTTGAATTTCAAACCACGTATAAAACCACTTAGGTACAATTTAGCAAATTCAAAATCGCTTGTGATTTGTGCAGTGCAATTTTATTTTGTACGATTTCGATTTCAAAAATTAATTGAACATATAAAAAAAAGAACTAAAATAATATAGATACTGAAAGAATCACCTAATTTTTAAGTGCAGATAAATGTGAATAAAAAATATTAGAATAACTACTTAAAAAAAGTAAAATAAGACTATGACGAATAATTATTTATAGCTTAAAAGTAGATATTGTATTGTTTATACAAAAAGACCATCACTATTGAATTTATTCATATTCATCTACGTTATAATGAAACTCTGTAATTACAAAAATGTCACTTACAATCAAATAATAAAAAACTTGATTAGTTAAATAAAATTAACAATTAAAAAAATTCAAAACTACAATTAATAGTCATACGAGAGGCAACTGTAGAAGTTAATGCTATGCAAACAAAAACGATGTAGTTATGGTCATTATTAGTGCGGTGTGGTGGACCGCAGAAATCGAAACTAAACCGTAAATAGGGTTTTTTAATCCTCCTAAAATCACCATATACGTCAAAATTGTTTGTGCGATTTTATTGTTACGGTTTGATCAATTTTTGGTGCGATTTCGAGGCTAATTTTGATTTTTTGCTCATCCCTAAATCATCCAACCTAGCATCACCAACTCTGATCCGTTCCTCTCTTGGACTACTTTGTAACAGTAATAGTAATCAGCATCAGCTTAACATCAGTGTTTAACATCAGTGAAGGCAATTATGGCAAAATGAGCTGAGCTACAATTGAATTGGGAGATTGACAGTTGTTATGATGGGGTCACTGGAGTTAGTTACAACAATTAATCACAGCAAGTAGCAGTTGAAGCACTAAGTGACATCAGCTAGGCAAGTGGCAGTTGAAGCACTGAATGACATCAGCTAGTAGTTAGGAATTTGCATTGTAATGTAACTGATTTTAGGAGGGAAAGTTGGGTATTTCTATTATCAGCTATTGAGTAGCTTTATAAATAAGCCGTATTAGGAAAAGGAGAATTAAGTCTGATGTAATAGCATTTTCTTGTAACCTTGTTCTTCTGCAATACAATTCTACCATTTCAATTCTTCCGTCTCTTTATTTTCTTATTATTGTCTTCTGTTTACTTCTTCATTACTCATCTACTGTCAATTTTTTCCAATTAAGAAACCAACTGAGATCGTAACATACTTGGACAGCACCAAACCGGACCCAACCTAAGTTCTATATTCTAATTGTCTAGTTGTGTATCAAATAAGGATTTCTATATATATATATTTGTATTTGTGGAGAGCAGCCTTGTAACGTATATTTTGTTGGTGTCTTTTATAATAAAGATAAAAAAAAAAGAAAAAAAAAAAACAATTGAGGAAGCAAAGTTAAGATGATCCAAACTTCTTTATTGTAAAAAAATAAAATAAAAATCAGTGGATGTAAACTGATTAATAAAATTGAATAATATATAAGTCACTGTTTGAATAATTCACTTCACCACATTGGCACATTTTAAGCTTTATATGTACTTCCTGCACACAGTATGTATGTGAATTTATAGAATAGATAGGGAGCTACATCACCCTCGGGAAGGAATGAGTCAAATATTAGGAGAGAATAATTACGGAGTAATATAAAAGATAGTTGAAATTATTAGAATAAAAATATTATTGTAATAATAACAAGTATCGTTTAAAGTATTAAATATTATTAAAAAAATTATAAAAATATAATTAAATGTACATTTAATTTGATAATATTATTTTTATTCTAATAATATCAACAACGAAATAAACAACTAACTACATTTGTATTAAGAAGCTGGTAATATGTTTTTTTCATCATTTTATTTTCATGATGAGTGGTTAAAATACTTCATCCTCCCGGTGTATATAATAGACTAGCAGAGCCCCACTCTAGCAGTAAAGGTGTGGCTTAGGTTAATCAACACAAAGAAGATACACGATTGTCTATGGGTTCCAAACTTTTTATGAGAAAAAAATATTATTGTTTACGAGGTTTCGATCATTTATATAGACCCACTTCTTAATACACTTTTAATGTTAATAGTGTTACGTTCATATCGTATAAACCATATATACTAGTTACTAATATTGATCAGTTCTCCTTGTTTTTAAAATTGTACTATTTTGCATAATATAAATTTCCTTTGACGCCTTAAATTTTGGATCAATTATCAAAAGGAAAAAGAGAAAAACCTTACAAATTTTAATCGATTTAGTATATATATTTCTAGCTACAAGAATTCAACAACTTCTCTACTGTGTTATACACAGCTTTGCTATATACATAGGTAACTAAATCGTAATTAACTAATGACAAGATTAAATAAAAGTGTTCTAATTAGCATGTGCCATGTATCGATCATCTTCATTCAATACTTATAATAAGGGGACATAATAGGATTTTAATTAGCATGTGTCAGTCTCAGTCATGCACGTAAATGACAAAATGACGCGGTACATAAAAAAAAAAGTGTTATTTCTTTAACGTTATGTATAAAATAATAAAATATTTCAAATTTATTAATGTTATCATGTAATAAATATTAGATTAAACATTTACAAATTTGGAGTAAATATAGAATAAAAATGTAAACTTAAAAATTTATAAAATATATGATAGAACTCTTTTTATGAAAAAAAAATGGAACATTATATACAATAAAATATGTTTTTGAACATACACACATGTAAGGTGGTTAATGAAAGGAAAATGTAAGTACATGATTAATATGCTTGTCTAATTTTAGAATAATGTTAAAAATTCAAATTTTAAATCTCAAAACACATGTAATATGTATGTAATAATTGTTTATAATTCAACATAATATTGAATAATTAATATAATGATAACACGTATATAATATATTTGAGACATGCACATATATTTGTTAGGCTATTAACATTTGTAATTGTAACGTTAGCAACGTTTGGATTGTATTAATTTTAATACGTTGTGTTTAAAATCTAAACACTGTATTTGTAAATTAAATAAATTATATTTTAAATAAATTACTAATAAATAAAATAAAATTTATAAATATGTTTGAATTTTTCAATATACTAAACGCTGAATTATTATTAATAGTGCACATTAGACCCAAAATTTTGAGACTTATATTACCCTAAATTTTAAAGTTAGTCAATGGTGCGATTTTTAAAGGCGACAAGGTTTATTACAAACATTAATAAACCCGAGGGAGGAGAGGCGGTTTGCATTTTTGTTTCTTTCTAAAGATATATTAGTATTAATTTATCCATAATAGTAAGAGTTAGATATCTGGTAATAGAGAAGTGACATTAATTAACCATTCTTCAATTCAAGAAGAGAAATATTATGGTGAAATAAAATACTTATATATATATATAAACAATGTGATATTGATAATGAGAAATATTTATTTTAATAATACTTAAATAGTAAGTGAGTCCTATTTATTATCTTTTGATATTAAATTTATCATGTAATTTTGAAATTTAAAGTGCTTTAAAAAATAAATTAATACTCTATTTTAAAAAGTAAGGGCATATGTTAGTTGCTCTTTGCATCTCATCTATAACATAATTATTTCCTTCCACATTTCAAAAAAATAAAATAAAATTATAATTTAAAACTAAAAGTCAATGTAATTTATATAAACTTTTAAAAAAATAATTTAATAATTAATAACAATTTTTGAATAATTTACAATAATTACATTATAGTAAATTAATGTCATTCATGAGACTTTCTTTTTTTTTTTTTAAAGGAAACGAAAGAAGTAATGGCTTTCTAGTTTTTGTCACTAAATGTCCATTCGATGATTGCCCTTAACGTTTTGCAAGGAGTTACCTCTCGAGCTGTGCAATTGTATTGGCTCGAACAACGCTCTATTGATATGACGTCGTCTTAACTTTCATATATTCAGCTGGCTGTTGTATTGTTATGTGGACTAGATGTCCATTTAAGCAGGACAAAATAGACTTTTCAAAATTTAAGCTTGTACGGAGTAATAATACTTTATTCAAACACAGTATTAAAACCCTCTCTATTTAATATAGGACTGTCCCGTCACCCATAATATTTTATTTGAAATATAAGTTTATTACTAATAACTAAGTACCAAAAAGTCTTCGTACCTCCCGTCAATGACTGAACTATAATTTCCCTCCCACATTTACCATTCTACCCATCTCTTAACACCTTCTTCGCTACTAATAGGGCTAATTAGATTAAGTGGTTGTTTGTTTATGTACGAATGTATTTGAATTTGACGGAATAAATTATTCAATTTATTTATTTTATATTTTTAAAATTTTAAAAATGTCTGAATAATTTAATCAAAAAATTATAATTGAGTCAGTAAGAAATAATATTAAATAATATTTTTATTTATATTTTCTCAATTAAAATTTTTTATGTATAAATTATTTTTGATTTTTCCTTAACAAATTAATAAACATTCAATGAATGTTGTTATAATATTTTGTTTTGATTTTATGGATCGATAAAATATCATCAATATTTTTAGTTTTTTATTCTTAAAATTATATTTACTAATAGTATACTCCATTAAAAGATTATTCAAAAGTTTATATGTTTGTTTGAGTCCTAATTGAATCATATATGTTTGTTTGATTATTTATTTATTTAAATACATACATATCTGTTTTATTATTTATTTAAATACATATATATGTATAAAAAATTATTTTATTATTATAATTTGTTATACCACTATAAGAGGTAAAAATTTACTATTAATTTTTTAATATAATAAAAATAAAAATACTCATAAACAAAAGAAAAAATTGATATAAAATATTTTAAAATATGAATATAAAAAAATAAACTAAATAATTTAAAATGTTACATCTACCTCAATATTAAAAAAATAAATATAATTTTATTAATACATATTTTAAATTAAAATAAAAAATATTATCATTAAATTACTTTAAACGAATCAATTAACAAATAAATTTTTTAATTTAATATTTAATTTCAATCAAAATTTTATTTTATTTAATTTATTTAATCATTTAAAACTTTTTATTTGGTCAATTTTATCAAACATCACCTGAACAAAAAAGTCTCCAAACGCCGCCACCGTTTGCTTGGGCTCTTTTAGGGGTAGTTTAGTAATAGCACATGAAATGTCATTTTCTCTCTCCTTTTTTCTCTTTCGTTCTCCGAGGCCACTCATTCGTTGTTATCAGAGTCTGTGTTTGCGTGTTCTCTGTGTTTGAAGTATTTTCGCCATAATCAAAAACCCGAAATAAAAAGAAGAAGAAGAAAATAGAAAAAGAAACCTTAGTACCAAGGAGGAAATTTTACTCCAATGAATTTGTTCCGCTTTTAAGAGGTGATGGGGGCTGAAGCCCTAACGATTAGAGCTCAACGGCAGCTCTGCACCATGTCCAACCATCGGTAACTCCATCACTTTTCCCCTTTCTATTTTCTTTAAATGTAACTCTTTTCCAAACCCCACCCATTTTCTCTTTTCACCTCCCGATCATCAAATACTAATTTATGTTTCATCTATCTCTGTTCGTTAATCCCGAAATAATGTTTTCTGAGGGGTCAGTGATTAGTTTTAAGTTTTTATAGTAAGGCTAGTGTCTTAGGTGATTTCTGGGATACCCTTTTGAGAAGAGGATAGAGTCGTTGATTTGTGGCAAGTGATTAGTTTTCTTAGTATGGAGTCTTTGTTACTTTTTACTATTTGAGGTAGTAGCGCTTTTCTGGGTATTGTGTATTTATTGGTTTTTTTAGTTGGTATTTTTTTTAAAGCTATCACTTCACTTATAGATGAAATTATGGGTTTTATACTATTACTGCTATTTTTTTTTATTTGGGTGGAGTTTGCAATTAATGCAAAATAGCAAGTATGAAGTATTGGTAATCAATGAGACCGAGGAATTCGTGGATGTGTAAATGGATATTTACTGTTTCTTTTTTTTTTTTTGGGTTTTTGTTTTGCTTTTGCTATATTATATTTATTGGTTTCACTGATTTTTTTAGGTTTTTTAATTTTCATATCATGTTTTCATGTTGCTGTAGTGTTTTGGATTGCCAACTTACTTGTATGTAAATCAACACTTGTTATCCAGGGGTTCCTGCTACCATTATGTTAAAACAGTGCATTGGGTGGTGGTTCTATTATGTACTATCTTTTGGGTTACGAATTCTGGACCACGTGCCATGAATGAAGTGCAGAGTCCAGTCAAAAATGATGCATGTGGGCCCTATAAAGAGAATTTCAAAGTGGAGTACGAAGCTGAATTTGGTGGTGATGTTGATCCTGGAATTGTTTTGGCTAATTCAGTGGCTCAGTTAAGTGTTGATTTTGTATGCACTAATTCAAACTTGTTTTGCTTTCCTTCGACTTTGCCTGGGTTAATGTCTGAAGAGAACATTGCTGAATCAGCTGGTCAAAAGGATTCTCAGATTCAGGTTGATGCTAGATTAGCAGTATCATCAACTCAAGGTAAAAGCAATTTAAGCTGGGCATCTAACTGTGATAATTTTAAGTTGTTAAATGGAGGGGTTGTTTCTTGCTCTTTGAATGTCCAAGAAGGTTCCCTTGACATGCCATGTTGTCAAACAAATTCCTGTGACCATGATGGTATTTCTTCATGTAAAGGAACTCTACTTGATCGGAAAGCCCCCGGAAATAAGAACTCTGTCAAAATCAAGTCAGGAATTTCGGATGGTTCTTCGGGTCTCCATGTAGAAATAAGCCCTCCTCTGCTGGATTGGGGACAACAGTATTTATATTTTCCTTCTTTAGCTTTTTTAACGGTGACGAATACACATAGTAAAAGCATTTTGAATGTTTACGAACCTTACAGTACTAGCACACAATTTTATCCTTGCAATTTTAGTGAAATGACTTTGGGACCCGGTGAAGTTGCTTCAGTTTGTTTTGTGTTTTTGCCTACAAGGTTAGGCTTGTCCTCGGCCCACGTAATTTTGCAGACAGGGTTTGGTGGTTTCTTGATCCAGATTAGAGGCTTTGCCATTGAGTCCCTATATGGGATACGACCGTTACTTGACTTGGATAAGTCTTCAAGTGGAAGGTTGAGGAAGAAGGTGTCTTTATTTAATCCTTTTGATGAAACCCTCTATGTGGAGGAAGTAACTGCTTGGATTTCTTTTTCTTCAGGAAGTACTTCCTATTCGAATAAGGTTATATGTAGTATGAATAACTTAGACGGTTATGCTGAAATTAGTATCCCTGGTGTGCAAAAGTGGTTAGGTGTAAAAAGTGGTCAAGTAGATGTCCCAGTCATGGTGGTGAGGCCCCATAGAAAATGGGAGGTTGGTCCTCACAGTACCGAAACCATTATAGAGTTGGACTTTCATCATTCTCAGGGGGAAATCTTAGGTGCTTTTTGCATGCAATTAATGAGGTCTTCTTTAGACAAGGCTGATATAATTATGGTTCCTCTTGAAGCAGAAATGGGTACAGAATCAACTTATGATGTCCTTAGCAATTCTGTTTCAGTATCCCTTGAATCACTAATGCCATGCGATGACAGTGGGACTGTTCTTGTTGCGCTGTCGTTAAGAAATGCTGCTCCCTATCTGTTGAGAGTTGTCAAGATTAGTGCAATTGGGGAAAGTACAAATGTTTTCCAGTTTAAATATGCGGAAGGCCTAATAATTTTCCCTGGCACTGCCACACAAGTAGCAGTGGTCACTTACACTCCTATTGTCAGTCAATTACCTGATCATCCCCCTGAAGTTCCCAATATAAGCATGAACTGTAAATTTCTGATACTTACAAATGACTCCAGTGATCCTCAGATTGAGCTTCCTTGCAATGATATAATCAGTATATGTTCAAGTCAGGGGTTAGATTCTTATGTTGGATATGAACATCACCCTGAAGATGTAGACTATGACACTGCAAGAACAGGATCTATAGACAGTGGCACGCAGTCACATTCACAGATTAAGGTACTTCGATCTTTTCTCATCCAGCATCTTCAGTTATTACAAGATTTAACGGTTCATGCTCCAAATTGTAAGGATCTTTCTTTAACACCTCCTCCCCATTTTTTGGTAGTCATAACTTCGCAAAGACTGTTATCTTCTACTTTGGCTTCTAAATTGACTGTAATGTTTACTCTACTTCTAGGAGCTGCAACAAGGTAATGACTCATACAGGTGCTCAGTGTCTCTTGCACTCTGTAATACTTGAGGTTCATACTCTTTTTTCTGTCAAAAGTAAATCTAAAAAGGCAACAAGTTGTACAATGGTGCATAAATACTAAATACTAGTAAGTTATATAATTTGAAAATTTCTGGAAGAATTTATTTGGAAGAGATTCCTGTTTTGTGTAAAACTCCGTCCATGCATAATTCTTAGAAATTGCTCTTCTTTCTACTAATTTGCCCCATCCCTATACCAACCAGAACTTGTCCTGCATCAATAAGCCTTTGGTAAAAGGTTAGTGACAGTTTTAGTTATCAATAACAAAAAGAAAAGAAAAAAGAGGTTGACGTATGTTTAATTTTCATTATCCACAGCAAAATATAGGTGGAGTTGGTCCTATTGTAAGGAAAGTAGAGAAGCTGAGTCTTCCTATCGAGTAAAAGCTGCTTTGCCTTCTTGTGACATGATCTGTGTATTTCTTCCTGCTAATCATTGATTTATTCACTTCCTGGTGTTCGGTGGTCCACATGATTTATTATATTTTTATTAAATATGATAAGCAACATCTGTTTTACTTTCCCCTCATTACTTATCAGATACACCTATGCAGAAACTATGTTCTAAAGTACAATGTGCTTGTATTTGCAGGCATTGGAGATGGCAGAAGCTGATGAGTTGGTACTGCAAAACTGGAGATCTCAAGGCACTGCCAGGGGTATGTCTGTTCTTGAAAGTCACGAGGTTCTATTTCCACTGGTTGAAATTGGAACTCATCATCCTAAATGGATCAGTGTCAATAATCCCAGCCACCAACCGGTTGTTATGCAGCTCATTCTGAACTCGGCAGAAATTGTTGATGAATGCAGGGACCCAAATGAGCTTCCGCAGCCCTCTTCATCTGGTAGTTTGGTTCATAATAAAGCCATTACTCCAATAAGGTATGGATTCTCAATTGCAGATAATGCAGTAACGGAGGCCTATGTCCATCCGTATGGTAGAGCAACCTTTGGTCCAATCTTTTTTCACCCTTCGAGTCGCTGTTGGTGGAAAAGTTCGGCTCTCATAAGGAACAATCTTTCTGGTATTGAATGGTTGTCTCTTCGAGGATTTGGAGGGTCACTTTCACTTGTTTTGTTTGAAGGATCTGATCCAGTGCAGACTATAGAATTTAAGTTCAACTTGCCTCGATCTCTCAATTTTTCCCCTCCAGACATATTACAAAGAATGGACAGCAACAGTAATGCTTGTTCACAGCCGCGCTTAAAAGAGTTGTATGCAAAGAATACGGGAGACTTGCCAGTGGAGGTGAGTAGAATTGAAATTTCGGGGAAGGAGTGTGGATTGGATGGATTTCTAGTTCAAACTTGTAAAGGTTTTACTCTTGAACCTGGGGAGTCCACAAAGCTTATCATATCACATCAGACAGATTTTTCTGCAGCTATGCTACAGAGGGATCTTCATCTTGCTCTGGCATCTGGTATTCTTGTGATACCAATGAAAGCAAGCCTTCCTATGTCCATGCTCAATTTTTGTAAAAGATCAGTTTTATGGATGAGAGTGAAAAAATCCTGGGTTCCAATCATTCTTGTTACTTCAGTGATGTTTCTGCTATTTTGCCGCATCCTTCCCCAAGTGATAACTTGTTGCTCCCAAGATTTTTTGTTTAGGAGTGAAAAATGCTCCATTGCCACTATAAATAATCTAGGAAAATCTTCTCACATGCATCGTAATCAGAAAGACGGTGGAAAGTTTGCAATGTCTGCTAAAATAAATGGCTTCTCAAGGTCGATTGAAGATGCGACATTGGTGTCGGAGTCTGGTGGTAGGAGTTCTGATTGTCAATGTGTTGCATCAGAGCAGGGGACAATTGCTGAACCTGTAAATTTGACTTTGGGTTATCGAAGCCAAAATAAATGTTTGTTGGATACCCAAACAGAAACGACCCGGCCTCCCTCTTTGCTGTCCAATTCTGTGGCAGTTGAGACTTCTGTTTTGCAAGCAGCAGCACTACCTGGAAAGCTGACCGTTAAAGTTGGAAAAGAAAAAGGCAAAAGGCGAAGGAAGAAAAAGGGTTCTTGTGCAGGATTAGCAGGACAATTTGAAGTTTCAAGCAGTCAAAGTGGCAATTCTACACCTTCCTCGCCCTTGTCCCCAGTTACATCTGTCACGCCTAAAAGATCATGGCCCTTGTCTCTTGACCCAGATCAATGCTCTGAGGCTAGGAACCCATTTGCCCACATCGCTCATCACTGTGAGAAATTTTCAAGTACTAAAATCGGCTTGACAGCTAGCATGTTGGAGCCCATTAGTTCTGTGAAGTCTTGTAGCAATAGTATGTCTTGCCCTACTCGAGAGAAGCCTACTACACCA
The DNA here is from genome assembly GCA_947179155.2 of Hedera helix. Lineage (NCBI taxonomy): Eukaryota > Viridiplantae > Streptophyta > Magnoliopsida > Apiales > Araliaceae > Hedera > Hedera helix. The sequence continues at coordinate 41,935,445 of OX359270.1, read as the reverse complement.
AGACAAAAGGCTACACCTGTTCTGTTGTCTTCTGCAACCTTCCCTTCAACAGGCAAGTCTACCCCTAATTTGATTTGCGCTTCTCCCCTTCTGGCTTCAGCGTCTCCTATCGCTCCACATGCACGGGCTCCTGGATCAAAACTTGGTGACCCGACAACAATTGAAACACAGGATAAGAAGGGGAATGAAGATGACTTTAAATATGATATCTGGGGTGACCATCTCTTTGGGCTGCATCTAACAGGGAGGTCAGGAGAAGTCTATGCTAAGTCCAGGTTTGCTACAAAATGCGACTCTGATAGCTTCTTTCTAAGTGGTCCGCAAATTCCATTTGTTGGTTCTCATCAAGAGGGTTAATATAAGTTATCTAAAAACTATTATATTTTACCTGTCTCCATTTTCTTTGAATTTCGTACAGCTTCCCCCCTGGCGCGGCAAAAAAAATAAAAATAAAAACCCCAAACTGGCCCCTCATCCATCTCTTCCTCTGTAATGTTAAATAATTATTAATGGGATCGTGCTATTTTATAGAATAAATATAAATTAAATAATCACTAGATATTTATATGAATGAAGAGAAGACATCATGTATCGCACTTATGTTACACATAAAGGTGAAAGTCGTCAATTCTCCCTCAATTTTAGAATGGATATATAGGTGTATAAAATTTTTGAAACTACAATTGAGACAAAATTGTCTATCAAAATTATGACTAGGGCACAGGACCCATTATGTCAAATATTATCAGTAATATTATTTATGGGTTATATAATTACAAAGTCTATAAATAAAATGATTAAATTAATGCAATATGAAAGTTCAATAATTTCATAAATAGTAGAGGCCACATAAGAAAATAAAATATTCTAACATGTAACACTCTCTTATCGAATAGGAAAGGAAGGTCATGTGCAAAGCACAATAAACCTCAAAATAAGTAAGTAGAATACTAATAACTTTAAAATATTTAATAGCCTAAAATTTACAAATTAATTAAATAAAATTTTTCAAAATTTATAAAATTAATCAAAACTTAAAGTCAAATTAACCTAGATGGTCAAAGATAAGCGTTTTTCACATAACCTTAAATCATCATTGCAAACCTGTCAGGAAAAAAAATATAGCATGAGCCAAATGTCTTGTACAGATAAAGGTATACAAAAGAAGCAAAATTAAAATGTAAAACTAACTGAACATAATACGAATGATAACCTCAAATATAAATACTAACGGTAGTTGAAATCTCCAAAATCTGAATAAGAATATAATTGAATCAATAGAATTAACAAAATTAAATAGAAGGTTAAATCAAAGTGGCTAAGTTATGATTTTATACCAAGTTCATAACAAAACAAATATATTTTGCTAGAAAGACAAGTTAAAATAATGCCACATAAACAAATCACACATTAGATTGCGAATTCAAATGCATGCAAAATTAGAAAGTGTATTTGGCATAATATCACCAAACCACAAAACATAATAGAAAACTAAGGCTGACTCATGCGCATTCTGAACAAATATATATATCAAATTGTCAAAGCTCGTACATAGAGTAACATACAAAAGGATACGACGTGAATTGATCACACCGCCAAAGAATGTGTCATGCCTCGGTGTTAAAAAGACATGCATGTGATACTCCCATAGGTGATTATAATTTAGGCATGCCTTATCGTTTATTCTACCAAAGATATATAGTGTCATAACATTTGAGACATAATACCAACTAAATGATTCTAAACATACATGTTAAACCTAATTAAATCATATACATAATATCTCCAAACGAAAGTAACAACACGTACTGCTCTAAAAAGATTAAAATAAAGTTCAATGCATGAAGAAGAAATTCAAAAGAGTACAAATACGAAATTCAAATCATTTAGACTAAAACAAAACAACATAAAAATCTGTCTAACAAATAAATTTAATGAGTATCAAATTCTAAACGAAAGTAAAAATAAATAAATCATAGTAATTAGAGTATCGCTGAAAGAATTATGAAATCTATACAAATTATAATAGAAGGAAATGAGTTTAAATTATAAAATAAAGTCAAAATATCAAATATCAAACTTCTATTTAAGAGTGCCAACAGAAATATAACAAAATAGTTAAAAATAACAAGATATTTCGAGATAAAAAGAATACAAGAATAATCAAATGAGCGGAGTACAAAATCTGTACCTGATTGTCAAATTCATTTATAGCACACATCACAAAATCTTAATTTCAAATGCCAACAATATTCAATATGAAACCTTATTCATCACCTAAACATATTCATTTTAACTTTAAGTATATAATTCCACCTATTATTTTTAAAATAACTTTTAAACTATTCAAAGTGCCTTTAATTATTTTTCTTAGATCATTATTGATACCTCCAAAGCATAAAAATTAATAGCAAAAGTTAAGAAATCTAAAAATCCCGAAATGACAAATTATTTTTAAGACTTCAGTCCACTGTATTGTTCATATCAATCTGATTTTATAACTATTTTTCAAATTAAATAATTTTAACAGAAATTAGATTTCAAATACTCCAATTTAGCTTCAAGAATAACTCAAATTGGATTTAAAATTATTAAGTTATACATTTTTAAATATTAGAACTTGTTGCTGAAAATTCTGTACAAAAATTTCAGGTTAGCTATTTCTTAAAATTCATAACAAATAAAATAATTAACTTTAATGGTTCAAAATTGATGAAAATATTCTCAACTTGTATAAGTATAACATATACAAAATTTATAACGATTCAACGGTCAGATTATGAGATGTAACACACACAATAGACTTTAAATATATGAAAACAGATTTTCATATTTTAACTTTTACATTCAATTGAATTATATTACTCTATATAGATTCATCTTCTTTTTTCGATTATCTTGTTATCTAATTTCATGTTTATATTTTGTTTAAAAACAATCTCTAATTTAAAATTTGCATAATTAAACTTAAAATTAAAATACAAAATAATATTTAGCTTCTTTGTTCGTATTTTTTAAAACGCAACAGTACATAATCTGACTTTTGGGCCTTATAGATTCCTCAAAATCTCTTCATATCTTCATAAAAATTATAGCTCTCAAAAAGATACACGAAGTAGGATTAATAATTACTCGATTCGGAGTTAATATGACTGAGTTACTAATTTAAAATCTTTACTAAAGCACAACAAGATTACAAAAACACGGGCATACCCGGCTCAACCAATAAACCTGGAAGGAAAAATGAATACCAAGAAAAAAACTGAGTCAAGTCTGTGCCGCATACACTTGCTAGTTCTCAAACTTCCCTCGGGACATCTTCCCATGTTGAGCTTTATTTTCTGGTTCTGGGGATGTGTATTCCATGCTCTAAGACTAAGAGGTTTGGACCTACATATGATTTCAAAAATTAAAATAAAATAACATGCTTTAACAGCACAAACTAATCACCTGAACCTATATAAATTAAAGGAATCGAAAGCAAAAGCGTGCCGAGTAAATGATGGTTTTCAAATGCATTGTTTATGGGTTTTTTTTTATAACTAGTAACCAGTTTTTAGGTGATCTATATATACCAGACCCAGAGCATCAGAAAACAAGGTTTAACCTGTTGCCTCTTAAATTTTTAGCTTATGGAGTGCTTTCCTACGTCAGACAGTTTTCATTTGCTTTTTAACTCCAAGCAAGCATTCAGTCTTGAGAACAATCGTTAAACGGTAAGCTGGTATTCCTCAAAGTTCAGTAGTCTGTCTCTGTCTGTCTGCATTTCATTTTATTGATTATGCAAAACATCTAAACTGGCCTCTCAAGGCCCAATTTGAGTTAGGTTTTGTGGCCCGAACCCAAGTTCATGGGCCAACTTATATATACAGATAGTTTATGAATTATACTTTAGATACAGGAGACCGGCCGTTAGAACGATGTAACTTTCGTGTAATAATTGTGGTTGCGACATAACATGGTGGTGTTACCGGAAGTGATTTAATCATAAGAGCACTGCCCCGCCCCGCCCCACCACCCCCCCCCCCCCCCCCCCCCCACACCCCCCCCCCCCCCCCGCCCCAAGATAAGGCAGACTCCATGAACACTGATGTTGACCAGAGAAAACAAAGTTGTTGGTGCTGGCGGTTATGACTTCTGAGGTAGCCGGCAATTAAGTAAAGATCAAGCATCTTTTTTCCCCCATTTTTCCGTACTTTGGTAATAATAATTCCAACAACATAATACATCTACGGACCGACCTGTCGATTCTTCCATTGTTGTTTCGGATTCTAGATTTAATTAGGTTTGGTAGGGGTACATGCCTGCATGATTTCGGTTCTTTTTACATAAACGACGTTGTCAGGAACTTTATAGAATTGCACACCAAATTTATATTTGTTGCCGCAGAAAAGTTTCCTGTGGTCCAAATTTTGGGATTCATTTGGTGGGGGACCACCCTTTAACCAGCAAATAAGGAGTGCGACTAGTGATTAATCTTCATATGGGCTAAACAATACATACTTATACACCGTTGAATTTTCCGCCAGATATCAGATTTATCGGTGTTTTATAAGGGGGCATAAGATGCCTGTCAAGGTGTAGACCACCTACTGACTATTATAACCTCGGCCCTGACAGAGATATACGGGGCTGATATGGTCAAGTTCAGGATATAGATGTATCTATTTATAATTTTTGAAAAAACAAAAAAAAAACTACGATATCTAATATTTTATCTTTTGGGAGCAGTAAGTACAACATACAACGTTACACAACTTTTTTAGATATGAGCATAGAAATAGAGGATCCGCCGACTATAGTGAAATCGAAAGTTAACTTCATCATAATAAATTGTAAGATTTTTAATTATATTATTATTAATACACATTTAATGTAATTAAAATTTTTATAACAATGTCACCGTAACCAAATTCATAGAAATAGATGTTTGTACAAGTAATTTTTTTCCACTTTTTACTTTAGGAGCGCGTATATATTAATAGTTGCATATTTTGTTTGTAATTACATTAAACCCATTTCAATTATATAATTTATTTATTTCTATAATAGTGACTCATATTTTTAGAATATAAATTTATACTTTTTTCGCACCAAAATATAAATTTTTTATTGAGTTTGAAAGTATCAATTTTGAGTTCAAAAATTATATCAAATTTATTTTTAAAAATCAATAATAATTTTATAATTTAAAATGAAGGAAGTACTATATAAAGATTCAAATAACATATCAAATTAATTTCTATGTTTCAATGCATATTGAAGCTCATTTATTTGTAAGTTTTAAAATTAAAAAAATAAATTAAAAAATTCACTCATAGACTTTCTCTTTATCTCCCAGTTGGCTTAGTGGTAGCTTTTTATCATGACTTCTCTTTGTTCAAAATCTATCTTATACTCTTAATCTCTTATAGATTTTACATGGCTACACTATAATTCTATAAATACCCATAAATATGTAGAGTGTTAATTTATTTATTTTTTCAATAATCTTTGTGCAATATAAATATAAAAACTTTTATACTTATTTAGGGATTTTAAAGTTGCTATATTTTTATTTTATTTTTTAAATTTAGAATCTCAAAAAATAAATAAAAAGTGAAGTGTAATATAAAAAAGAAAATTATTATAAATTATAACATTATACTAGAATACTTTTACTTTGTAAAAAAAAATTATAAAAAATTTGGTTCTCTCTCACTCAATTTCTTGACTACGCCCCTGCATAGTAGACCTGCAAAATCCCGTATTTTAAAGATGGACCGTACCGAGACAAAATAACGTTCTGTAGGAAATGGAAATAGTAGCTGCGGACCATTTATGTTTGGATCTCTCCAAGATCTGTCCCACTCTTTTTTTTTTAATTTTATATGTGGCAGAAAATTTTCTTTAAATTATAATTTTTACGCATATTAATATATGATATGATTATAAGATTAATTTATTATATTAAATAATATTATAATTTATAATTATTCACGTAACTTGTAATAATTTTAAATGTGAGTAATTAAACATGAAGGAATCAAATCAGTATTGTCTTTACATGTCCATCAAAGACTACACCATCTTGCAGTTCTTTTCATAACAATACTAATTCTTAATATCGAATCACAAAAAGCTTCCTTCTAAGTTCTAACCCTATTTTAAGCTATTTCATGCTTAGAAAGGCCTACACATGCTGCAGCCCCTCTCGCTCATTTCAACATCTTTCCAATGTGTATCCATGTTGGAGGCTTTACTCTTATTAAATACATTGGATTTCATATTTTTAATAATTTACGTAGTTATTGAATTCATTTGCAGGTTATACGAACTAGATTGGTAACCTCGTACGATTTTTTTTATTTATAAAATTTATATTTTATATAAAAATCAATATAAATAAATAAATTATATTAAATTTTTTAATCTTTATTTTAATGTATAGTATACATTTTTGTATTGACCAATAAATTTTATAATATTAATTTAAAGTTATTATTAATTACTTCAATATATAGCTTTTATTCAATTTTAGTGGTAAATAATTAGGTTTTTTAATTTGAGTTGATTTTGATAAAAGTCTTGTGCAAAATATACATATACACACATACATACACGTAGATAATATGTCAAATATATGCATGATTTATTTTCACATATCGAACGATTTGAACCTAAGAGTTATCTTTTCATATCCATTAGTTCTCAAATTATGTCATACATGTATGCACGTATACATATACAATAATTGTATATACTTCATAAGATATAAAGAGTTTATATATTGTATCAAAAAAATATAGAGAGTCTTAAATAATTAACTTGGTATTGACTCATGACCAACTAAAATAATTTAATAAAATTATTAGACAAGATGTCTTAATACTTTATTATATATAGTTATTGATAAGTACCTCACTTTTTAAGAGGATAAACTATCTCATTAATTTTTACATATATATGTAGTACGTAGTTCATTATCAGAACTATTTATCTCATCCTCTAGAATTAAAGGAACAGAAAGGTTTTGTATATATGGTAGGCTAATTGCATATTTATTCATAACTATAAAGAGTGTTTTGTTTAATTAGTAGAAATGACACATATAGTAGTGTAATTGTGTTACTCTATACCCTTGATGTTATTATAGCATTTTATATTATTATCGTAAAGAGAGAACTCTTATTGTACGACAATTTTAATTTTATTTTAATTTATAGATAAAACTTTTTTTGTGAAACTGAAAAAATATTACGTGAGCCGTTGTTATAATATAGTCGCAAACGCAAATGATCTTATATTTATAAATATCATGATGTATAATAAAAAAAAATTCGATCTACATCTGAATATATAAATTCATGAATTCTTAAACAATTCATGTAAACAATTATTAACCTCTTATCAAGTGAATACCTACTACTACTATGTTGATTTGTGGTAATTATATTTCTCATGAGATCGAACTTAGCTTTTCGCCCGACAACATAAAAGCTAACTTAATGATGTTTTCGCTTTCCAAATCAAGGTGTAGGTGGAGTGGAGCATATGTTGTGCTAGTATTTATATATGAACAAATTGAAATAGAGAGATATTATTATTATTATTATTATTTGATACCAGCTGGAGTGCTCACGATCTGTATAAGAATTAATGAATGTAGTGATACATATATATAGAGTGAGTATATTTTTTAAAAAATAAAATAAAACTGGTAATAAATATATGCATGGGATGAGTTCACGTGCTTCGTTGTATGATTAAATCCATGCACCTAATCTTCTTTTTTGATCTTTGGGTATCATTTTTTTTATTGCATTGGGAATGTCTCCAAGTCTACTTTAAGCTATCTCTCTAATTAAATAATCACCAGAACCATCAGAAAAATCAGTTTCGTAATTTATTTTAAAAACCAGAATTAAATATCTCAGTTGTGTTTAATTTTTTTCTTTGTTTTTCTTCTTCCATTTATTTAATTTCTGTGTAGTTTATTATTCAGCTAGCTATAATGAAGAAATTATCATAATTCAAGAAAGGTAATTAAAGCAGAGTAAAAAGTATGGAAAATATATAAACTCAATGTCGGTCAATGAGACTCATAATACCTTAAACCCCCAAGGATTTAATTACTGGTAGGGAGGTATATTATTATATGTCAATTATAAATTGTGGTAAATTAAGGTGTGCAATGGATTCCATCAATTTGGAGAACTCAAAATTCGACCAGTCAAATACTCACGCCTGATTTATTTTTTTTAGTTTGCCATATTTAAATATATACTATTAAAATTTGAATATGATAAATTTAAATATAAACTTCTTCAATGTTTTTCTTTCATAATTGGTTATAAAATTTTACAAAGAATCTTCAAAAACACACAAATCGCATTATCCGGAAGGAGTAGTCTGTTGAGTACGTTGATGGCTACCTTCTTACGTCTCCATATTTCATATGTTTTTTAATTAGAGATGAAGTTATGGTAACGATATGCATTATCATTTTAATTAGGTGACGCACGCGCACACAGATATATATATATATATATATATATATATATATATATATATATATATATATATATATATATGGTGGCGGATTCAAGAATTGATTTCAGTGTAGGTAAATTTTTATAAATATTTTTTGACTTTAAAAAGCCTATTAATTTTAAAAGTAAGAGCAAAGTAACTAATATAAAAATAATATAAAGTATATTTTTTTAATTTTTGTTTTTGTTTTTATATATTAGGTGATGTAAATCTTTTTTCAAGATTTAGAATTTGGAGTAATACATTGTCATAACTACAATATTGTCCAATACAGGGCCGGCCATGAGGGGGTGCGAGAGAGGCGACCGCACAGGGCCCCTAAGTTCGGAGGGCCTCGGAATTTTTTTTTTTGTATATGTATACTTTATATAAATATTAAAAATGTGGCTAATATAAACAAAACTTACTTTGGAGGTGCTGGTTAAAATTCTTAAGTTCAAAGCACGCGACATGAGTTCGATTCCTACAAAGGACGACACTAATTTTATTTTTTTTATCAACGCCAATATATGCGAAAGGGCCCCTATTTTTTTTCTCGCACGGGGCCTTCAAATCCTTAGGACCGGCCCTGGTCCAATAGAGAGCTAACTAAAATAGAATTAAGATTATCAGTAATTAAGATTGAGATTATCACTAAAATTGATTGGAGATTATGTAGAGTTTTAAAGAACTCCAATACATAAAAACTCTTAATTGTATTCTTACATAATAAATAAAAAAAAATAAAAAAATTAGTATAGACAATTGCCTATACTGACTATATACTAAATTCGCCACTATATATATATAGAAGTAACTGCACGTTATTATTTCCTTTACCTTCTTTTGCTTCATGTAATGACGAGAGAGCGGGAAATTTTTAATTATCACGCTTGACTACAAGCTCCAAAGTAACAACAACAACAATCACATACGTATCATAAATAATCCTCTTTTTTCTTTCTTTTTTTTAGTTATGAATTCTAACTTTCATCTTAAATTTTAGAAGAGGGTTCTTCTTTTTGGAGATATCCTCCTTTAAATTTCTCTTATTTTGATTTAATAAATTATTTTTCTTTCTTGTAATGCGTATTTTCTCCTCGCTTGTGGAATTTAATTTTTTATGAGATGACTAATTTATTTCTTTTTTTGAGAATTTTTTATATTATCATCTCTCGGGAATATTTTGTTTTCTCTATTTGAGAGATTTAATTTATTTTCTTTTTTTTGAGAAATTTTTGCTTTTGTTTTTGAGACATTCTTTGATACATCTTCAAATTTGTAATCGGTTATACTTTTAGGAAAATAATATTTTAATATGAGATTTTGATATTTTTATATATAAGACTCACATGTCAAGTTTATAGCGATAATTTAACCGTCGTTATATATTTATGATAACATTTTTATTAAAAATTATATGTTAAAATATCAAAATCTCATATAAAAATATCAATTTTTTACTTTTAATATACTTCTTTTGGGAGGGAGACAATTCAATCCAATTAGTTGTTGCATTGGGATCGTGGATTACACAATAGTCTGCAATTCGAAATCGTCACATCATCGTAGTGTGAAAAATATCACTTGCATTTAATTTCTCTAAACCAAACAACGGATTGAAATGCCTGCTACATTTCCAAAATTAAAAATACATTTTGATACTTTAAAATTAATTTATAAATTTTGAATATTATGAGATGACTAATTTATTTATTTTTTTGAGAATTTTTTGTATTATCATCTCTTGGAAATATTTTATTTTCTCTATTTGAGAGATTTAATTTATTTTCTTTTTTTGGAATTTTTTTACTTTTGTTTTTGAGACATTTTTTGATGCATCTTTAAATTTGTAATCGTTTATATTTTTAGTATACTTCTTATGGAATGAGTCAATTCAATCCAATCAGTTGTTACATTGGATCGCGGATTACACAATAGTCTGCAAATCGTCACATCATCGAAGTACGAAAAAGATAACTTGCATGTAATTTCTCTAAACCAAACAACGGATTCCCAAAATTAAAAATATATTTTGATATTTTAAAATTAATTATTTAATTTTAATATAAATAAATATATTATTGTATAATAGCTAAAATTATTTCTTATTATTAAATAAAATAATGTTAAGAATCTTAATTTTTTTTAATCTAAAAAAGGTCTCATATAATTAAATATGTCATAAATTATTATTAAAATATTTATTATCTTAGACAAAAATTTTAAAACTTCTATTTTAAAATTTTATAAATTAATTTTATTAAATCAAAATATATCTCTAATTTGTAATAAAAGTAATAGTAAGTTCCATTTATTATAAATATCAGACAAGTACAATCACAAGAATCTAAAGATAGCCAATGAAAAACTTACGTGTGTTTAATAAATTGTGACCAGTAGCTTTTTTTTCTCTATGGATAGTAAGGAAAATCTGTTGTTAATACTATTATTAGAAAATTATACGCAATTAATGAATTTCTTCTCTTACTTCTAATATTAGTATACAATTATTTGTATACTCCTCCTTCCACAATAGGTCGTTAATCCAAAATAAGAATTTAATTTTATTAATATTAATAATATAAAACGATATAATATATCTAATTTCATCATCACATTTTTATACAAAGCCAATATTTATTTTTAAACTCTATGTTACCTTGTTATATATATATACGGAGTACTACAAATGATAAACACTATTTACTCAATTTTAAGTTTGCTGTAAAATTTTATCGGACTCGATTACTATGAAGTGAATTTTATGACAAATTTATTTTTATACTAATAAAGTATTGACACGCAGATAGATGAAACACTTCTTAACTTGCGCATCAACACTTTATTAATCTAAAAATAAATTTATCATAAAATTCACTTTATAGTAACCGAATTCAACTTTATCAACCCCATTATTTATTATTACTAATATTTTAACCTCGATGATGCTTCTGACTGCACCGTCTTTTTACGTTGAAGCTCGGAAATCTCGTCCTTTTCTCTCGATCATTTCTTGTTTTTATGCTCACTTTATTTTATTTACAAAAAAAGAGACACATTGGGCCATTGGAGTACATGTTGGTTAATCATCATCCGAACAAACACCACAAACATGGGAGGAGCGCATTATTTTCCCTCACTCCTCACTTCTACATTCTACGCTCATTTTTTTCCACTTTCCCGCTCTCTCTCTCTCTCTGTGTTTTGGGGTTTGATGTTCCTATTGTTTTATCAGCTTTTGTATTTCCAACGCCGCCCTTCACTCCTCTAATAAAGCTCCCCTCAATCCTCAAAAGGTCAAAAATTTTCTTTCTTTTATCTTTACGTATGAACTTTTCCAGTTTGGTTTTTCAGGTGGGTTTTTAACTCGTTAAGAATTTGAGATTTTAATGATCATTTTCTTGAAAGATTGCAAAACGAATCTTATTTGTTCGAAATTCGATTTGGGTTGTCTATTATAAGGACCAAGTACTACTACTATAATTTAAGCTATACTTTCCCCTCTGTATTTGAAAAAAAAAAGAAGCCGCCTCCATAATCTACTTTGGGAGATTGTGAATTGACCCCACTGAATTATAAAAGTCGACCACTTTTGATCTAAATCTGAAATGGGTTTCTCTCACTCTCTCTCTCTCGAGCAAGCAAAGAATTTGTTGTTTCTGTTTATTTACTTCACAGAAACAAACTGTTTGATTTCATATATATATATATATATATATATATATATATATATATATTTTTTAATTGTATCAATATATAGGACAAGAAGACGGAAATTCAGGGGACTAAGTCACAGGGTACCCGAAAAGCCGCAATGAATATAAGGCTATCAAGTAGAGAGAGAAAGCTGGCCTTGCTTCAAGATGTATTCCTAATATTCCCCATTACAATTTTAATTCTATTTTTTTCCCCTTTCATTTGTCCTTCAAATAGTTTTTTTTTTTTTTTTTTTTTTTTTTTGAATTGACAGGTTGATAATCTAAAGAGGAAGCTAAAACATGAAGAAAATGTTCACAGGGCACTGGAGAGGGCCTTCAATAGGCCTTTAGGAGCTTTACCTCGTCTTCCTCCTTATCTCCCTCCATATGTTAGTATACTCTTCTAATTCAACACTTACTCTATCGGATCTTCTACTCTCTTTTTACTTTTTCCATTAAACTTAAGCATTGCTACTTTGTTTCTATAATTTATCCAGAAGGACTAATTGCAAATACTATAATTTTACCAAAATGACTAAATGGAAAGGTGGGTGATACCCAGATGAATCAACATCCTAATCAGCCTTCCCAATTCCTAATTTTGGGAAATTTATGTTGGATGTGATATTTTGAGATGCAGACACTAGAGCTCCTAGCTGAAGTAGCTGTGTTGGAGGAGGAGGTTGTTCGGCTGGAAGAACAGGTTGTGGATTTTAGACGGGGTCTGTATCAGGAAGCTATTTACACTTCCTCCAGGAGGAGTACAGAGGACTCTATTAGTTCTTTAGCCACCAGTTCTAGAGGGAAGCATTCAAGATCTTTGTCCCTAAATGAAATCAATTTGGATATTTCTACCCAACTACAGCCTTCACCCTTTCTTTTGAGGACTACTTCAAGGAGAAAACTACTACCATCTGACCCTGTATCTAATCAACTGGAGCATTGCTCTGATAGACCAGTGAATGGCAGTCAAGATTTAGCGATACCCAATTCCTCTTTGGAAGATGGTCTAGGAAAAGAGAATCGATCACGGGCTAATTCTACAAAGGATAAGCGATCTCTTTTGAAAAATACCCTTACAGTCAGAATCCCGGGTAAGAAACCACCAATCAAGCCTAAATCAGCAGAAAAATGTGTGGATTCTCATAAGCTGCAGGTATTTACCAACTAATAATTTTGGTTTGCCTATTCCATTTTATGACGGCACTGCTACAGTAGTCTCCCTAATAGTCAAATTGATCTCACTTGTGCTTCTCCCGGTACAGTATAGGTTAGTAGAGCAGGAAAGAGCACAAGAAAGCTCTTCTGGTTCTTCAGATGATAGAATTCTGGAAGTTGAAAGTAGTACAGCAAACAAAGTATCTGAGGATGTTTTAAAGTGCTTGTCTAGCATTTTCTTGAGGTTAAGCACATCAAAGGGAAAAACAATGGAATCAGAATTTTTTTCCTCTGGTGTGACATTATCTTTTGATGAATATAATTGGCAAACAGAATTTCGGGATCCATATGGTATCTGCTCAGAATCAAGAACAAGAGATATTGGTCCGTATAAGGATCTTTGTGCAATTGAAGCTTGCTCAATTGATCTTAAGCGGAAAACAAATGCGTCGTTTCTGATCCACAGACTGAAGTAAGTTTCTTGGTTGATTATATTTGCTCATGTATCAGCACAACTAGTCTTGTAAATTATCTGACTTTAATATTCAGGCTCCTCCTTGGCAAGCTAGCCTCTGTCAATTTAGAGGGTCTAAGCCATCAGCAGAAGCTCGCTTTCTGGATAAATACTTACAATTCCTGCATGATGAATGTAAGAGTTTTTCTGTCATTAATTTAGCAATACAGCTCATTAAGCATTTGATTTTCTACATTATTCGAGTTTCTTCATCTCATCAATGGACATTTTAAGGTTCAAGTTCTTTAGTCGCAAGTTCTTTAACCATATTTTATTCCAAAATGAGTGTAATGTAATTTTGTTGTCAATGTTTTAGGCCTTTTTAGAGCATGGGATTCCTAAGATTCCTGATATGGTTGTAGCACTGATGCAAAAGGCAAGATCTTATTTTCCCTCGTCTTTTATAGTTAACAACTATTAAGTAATAGCTTGTTCATTTTTTATTTCCGTCTACCCGATGAATGACTTATCAAATTGGATAAATGCCTTGTATATCTGCTTGAATTCAAATCAGATGTCCTCTAAAAGAATCATTTCAGACCTAGTCTTTGTTTTTCATTCCAAGCACTATGTAGCATGTTGTATATATGAAATCATGAAAATCATTTCATTTGGAACTATAACCAATTATAAAACCATATTGTGTATTTTATGGACAACATTAACTGTGCTTTAAATGTGCTTCCTCCAGGCAACATTAACTGTGGGTGGACATTTGCTAAATGCAATCACAATAGAGCACTTTATCTTGAGGCTGCCTTGTCACTTAAAATATGTAAGTTGTATCCTCTTCAGATTTATTAGAATAATTGTTTCCTCACACTGAGAACGGAAAACAGGTTTTAGGGAGTATTTGTGGTCTTTTTAGGAGAAAAGTTCATTTTCTGATTTCGTTCTTTGTTCTCAATAGAATTCAGCAAAATCAGAAAAAAATGATGAGATGAAGGCTCGCAGCATATTTGGATTTGATTGGTCCGAACCCTTGGTTACATTTGCCCTCTCTTGTGGAAGCTGGTCTTCTCCTGCTGTAAGTTGGCCCACCTTTGTATAAGTTTGCTGAGTTAAACATTCACATGAGTTTATTTACCTTCATAATTATTTTTTACTCTGATGCAATTCTAGAAATTTTTTGTCTGTAAAATGCATAGTATGGTCATATTGTTTGTGTTTATATACTTCTGTACTGCATTGCTTTAAAAATTTGCCCTAGTAAAATAGGGTTACATTTTATAAGCTTGGGCACTAAAGTTTGTTTTTTTATCTGCTTGCAAGAATGCATGGCAAATTAAATTGATAATTTAAGTTTACATATAGTAGTTCAGCTAAAAGACATGAATTTGACGGGAAAACACCATGGCACCACCGATTAGAAAACTTCCTACAAAAATTGCAAAAATAAAAAGAAGAAAAAGTCTCTTTAGTATGCGAACATTGAATAACAAATTGTCAGTCTGATAAAAATTCTCATGGCTCTACCTACAGCTTCCCCCACCTCCAATGGGCATCAGCGCGCACAAAAGAAAATTTTCTTTATAATATCACATTCAGATTTAAATTTTAGGAATTAATCATTGTATCTTTTATACGAGGTCTATAATATTGAATTTTTAGTTTGGCTAAATGTTCTGACTTCTGAGGGATGACGTCTTTTAAATGAAGGTGAGGGTGTACACTGCATCTCAGGTTGACAAGGAGTTGGAAGCAGCTAAGAGAGACTACTTACAGGGAGCAGTTGGAATTTCAACAAACGGCAAATTAATAATACCCAAGCTGTTGGATTGGTATCTACTTGACTTTGCGAAGGACTTGGATGCTATGCTGGATTGGGTATGCCTCCAGCTACCCGATGAACTCAGAAATGAAACGGTTAGAGTTCTTGAGAGAAGAGGAAGAGAGCCCCTTTCACATTTAGTACAAGTAATGCCATATGATTTCAGCTTCAGGTACCTTATACACCGGTAATAGATATCATCTTTTATTTGAACCTTCTATTTGCAAGGTTCTCTGAACTTTGGGATAGCAGGTCTGTTTTGCTGAGATAAAACACACAGCAAGTGTACATAAATAATGTAGTTCATGTAGGAACTGCGGGTCGGAATAAATTTCACCCGCAAATTTGTTTTGGGGTGTGTGGTGATTGGTTCATTAAAATTTGTTTTATGAAGATTACATACTAATAGAAATTTCATATTAGTCTCCTGTTCTTTTGGGCAATTGTTGAAGTTGTATCCTTGAGCCATATAAATCGATAACATATGAACATGATGTACTTTCTGAGGTTTGGAGTGGGAGGGGGATTCCCGATTATTTTACCATACATTATCAATTTTTAATTTTTAATTTTTAATTTTATAAGGCCAAAGCAAAATTAAAATTTAGATAGGAAGCTCATCTGGCTAAGTTAAAGTGCAAGCATGTAGTTTAAAATCTTCAGTTGTAAACCCAACCACCTGAAGCCATGTTGCTCACATTAGAATCTGCTTCAAGTAGTCTGCTGAACAGGTTTCCTTCTTTGGCTACTAAGAAGCCAATCCAATTTTTTTAAAGGATGTGCAGTTAACGACTTGAACGGCAGCAGATGAGCAGAAGAGAATTAAAAATAGAAAATAGAAAAATCGAAGAAGGGAACTCCATTTTTGCATCATTTATTCTAGTTTCCATTCTTCAATTTTTGGGAAGTAAAAAAAAGTAGTTTGTATTCTCGGGGCGTTATATATTTTGTATTACCTTTTATAGTAGATTTGGTAGGAGGAGGGATGGAGAAAAGGATGGATGATAAGATTGTTACGAAATTACATCTCTAAGATTCTCTCTTAACAAACATTCAACATTTCGTCAATACCTCCCTTTTTCTTATCCTCGTTTCAAATCCTTTCATTTCCTCCTTTAAAACACATATGTTGGTTATATCCATGGATCTACTTAACCTTGTCTTCTATGCCAGAAAAGCCAGCCCCTATCCAATTTTTTGTTCCTAGTGTTGGTCCATTCAAGAGATGGATATCAAAGGAGACGAACTGATATAACTATAAAAGGGATCTAGAGATCAGCCATGGCTATACGCTGGTCCTTTCAAACTAACACACAGCCTATAGGAAACAACAGAAGTTGATTAGAAGTAGAACGCACGTTCACGGATTATAGATTTTGTTAAGTGAAACATAGATAAAGAAGAAGTTTAAAGAGATATGAAGAGCTCTGTAGAAGAAGAAGAGACAGTTGGAATCTAAGTTCGTCCTTTGTGAAATGTGGTCCGTCCAATGTCATTCCTGTATGTACTAAAAAACGGAGGCAACTTAACTTCTTTCACCCGGGGAAGAAAGTACTACAAGCTCAATAGTTCTCATCTCATTAGTAATGATTGCGATCAGACAACGCTCTAGTATTTGCCAAATTCTATCATAAACATCTTTTTTATGGTCCTGCTGTACGAAAGGAACTTGGACTTTGATCGATCATCCTGGCCTGTCTCCAGTTCAATCAATCACGTACAAGTTAAAATTATCAATATGATGAATACACACCAAACTCGTACTGAATTTGTTCGTTATTGAGGGCAAAATAACATCGTCTCTGGACTCCAACAATATACTCGCTTTGTTGGTGCAAAACTCTCAATAAGATTGCCAATCTGGATTGGCATCCTTCAAATACGGGGAGTATTATATAACATTCTTAATGCTCATGATCAAATAAGACAATAACACACACACACACACACACACACACACACACACACACACACACATATATATATATATGTACCATAAATTAAAAACTAGAAGAAACTCAAACTACATAATACATATGCTACGATAGCAATCCCTGTATACAAGCAACATTAATCAAACAGCAACATGCAATGTGATAAGACTTGGCCGAGTCAAAGGGAAAATGTGAAAGAATTGGAATTAATTTCATGTTTCATTATCAATCATACAACATCATCAAGAGTTGTCTAACACTGTAATATAACTCAATTAAAGGAAATGTTGGGGATTGTTAACACAAAAATTTATACACTAAATACTGTTTCCTCCCGAGACATAATGTTACCAATTCAGCAATCTTTTAAGGCAGCTCCTTCAATCGGGAAACATGATGTTTCGAAATCCTAACAGGTTCCACATTGCCCAATAGTTAACCTCAACCAAATGGATTTGGCTGAGCAGGTCCTGCAAGTGCATCTGATCTTTTAATGCTTCCCATACCACAAATGATACAGCCAGGTGTCGAAAGAGCCGAGAATTTGGCCCCACAGAGATCACAGACATCGTATCCAATGGTTGAAAGACGGCTGAGTGTGGCAGCACAGAACTGCGAGGGATCTTCAAGTGGATCAATGGACTTGTTGGTCAATCCCCTCTGGACACACATGTCAATCAGGCTTCTCAACTCATCTTGCTTGCCTGGAGGTGCTTTAGATAGGAGGAGCTCAAGCATCTGTTTAGCATAGGCAAAATTCTGCACATCCATATTCCTTTTGATCGCAGTTCGAATGCAATTTATCCTATGCTTTGCCAGCAGAGGCAATGAACCTAAGTGACGAGACAATCTTGCCATTTCGTCCTTTGCGCTTATGGCACTAGGACCTTGGACCTTCTGCAGTCGCCCTATTTCCTGTTGTTAATTTAAACAATACACATTTAGGGATCCAAGCAATATATTTGCATTGTTGATAACAAGGGAGGGTATTTGACTTGCAAGCTTAAGATAACTTAATATTCCCTCCGTTCCACAAAACGAGTCCCATTTGTAAAAAAAAATTGTTTAACAAAATGATTAGTGTCTTAATGATAGCAGTATAACATGACATTATGTTCTCAAGTTTACCATCATAATTTCATTATCACACCACCACACTACTAAAATAACAATTATTATTTTAGGGGCATACATGGAATAATTATATATCCTTCATATTTGTCACTTCTTGGAAATCACCAAGAGGATTTCTGAATTGGACTGAGCGGGAATGGGGGAGGGCTTTTTTTTCATTCTATATAGGAGGGAGCTATTGTGAAGCCTAGAAAGGTGGAAGCGGCAAATCACTTCTATCGAGTTCCCCAACAGTAGCTTAGCTTAGTAGCTTAACTCTTTCTATTGGCGTGATGCTGCTGACAACCATTCTATGTCAGGTAAACTTTAAATTCAACCAAAGCTACTATGCTAATAACTAAAATTTCAGTTTGAGGACTACAGACCAAGTTTGTTTAAATTAGTAAGCCTTTAGACAGCCTTTTTAAGGTTGGGAATGGTCACTGGTTACTACTACTTATATGTCCATAGTTAGATTGGATTGCTCTTGCTATGTGAAGTTGATTTCTGGGTAATAGCTATTTATAATGGTCATTGGCCAGTCAGACAAAAACAAGAACCCTCTGGTCTAAGGACCCAGCAGAATTCAAAAGGTTTAGTTGAAGCAAATATTATAAACTTGTAACTCTGAATCTAAAAGGTCAGCCTGATCTTATGCATTCATTAAGCTTAGTGCTGCTTGCTCAACTTATTTATTGAGGTAAGCCTTCAACTTTACACTCAAACATTGTTGGGAGACAATGTCAACTCTGCATTCATCCCAACAACTGTTCCACCTTGAGTGTGAACATATACTGACACAAAATGGAAGTGATTGAATAATACTAGATATTGTTCAAATTGACGAACCTAGAATCCACTAAGAGCCCCTTGAATCCACAAGGAAAAATAAGCTGGAATCCACCATAGAGGAAATAACCCAAAGATAATTTTTATTAATCAAAAAGCTATCTTCCATTACATATTGGTTACCCTTTTATAATAGGGGGATTACAACTGAAAAGGAAAATCAAACTAAAATTAAATGCATATTTAAATCCCTAAAATTACACAGAATATTCCTAATTGATACTAATTTAAAATCTCTATTAAGAGCCTAAAATCAAGCCTAAATCATCTTAATTGATATACTTATTGCTAGAATCATGCATCTAATATCTTCCTAACAACTAAAATCTAAAATTATGAATCACGCTAATTAAATACAAACGGTCACAATATCTTCCTCCATCATATATTCTCAATGATAAAGCTTGCATATTAATTAAGTTGTCAGTAAACTCTCAACACTCTGCACATTTTATGGATCGTGGCCCTCATACCAATTTGTTGCCAAGCCAGGAAATGAAGGTCTTATCCAACTATTGAACTTAACTTGATCCAAAAGCTTAAACTAGAAGGTCTAGTTAGGTTAGTTCCAAAAGCTTAAACTAGAAGGTCTAGTTAGGTTAGTTGGGTTTAACAAAAGGATTTGCACCTTCGTCCATAACTGAGAGCCACAAAATCACGATTATGATTCTAGCAGACTATCAAGTAATTCGCGAACCTCGGCGTGCCCGGTGTTAAGTAATTGCTTGGTATTTACTCGATGGGAGGAAAGAAGCAAAGAAAGTAATATGGAAACCTCATTGTTTTGAGCGTTAAGGGTATACGTTAACACTCAAGGTGGAGCAGTTTGTCGATGTTGGACACAAGGGATGATTTGTTTTGGTAACATGTGTGTGAGCTGACATATTCCCATATCAGTGTTCAAGTGAAGTTGAAAACTTAATATAGAAGGTTATGCACAAAACTAACTTATTGGGATCAATAGTTGACTAGGTGTATTAGGCCTTCATTATGAACTCCCGATACTCCCAACAAATTCTAACCACCAAAGTGATATCAAAGTCATGGTACATGATCTTGGCCGGTTCAAGTAATTCCTTAAGTAATATGCAGGTCCCGATGTGTGGAGTGTTGCTAGTTCTCAGGTAACTGGTAAAGTAATGTGTGAGCTTCAGTGTGATGAGTGATGAGTGATGAGTGCTAAATGTATATCTGATGCAGATAAGAATAAGGGAATGAAGAGATTATTAAGTAATTATTTATATTATTATTAAAGATAAATACATTATTTGTATAACTTTTAGTTATAGTAGTTTATTTTAGATTATTACTAGCAGTTCGTCTCCTTAGTTAATTAGGTTTCCTAGTCTAATAAAGAAAGGGTTTCTTATGTCATATATACAAACTAATGTTGGAATTACGTTGACTGCTTAGCGCTAGGGAAAAACACATCATACACCACTGCCACCCACGGTTTAAAGTCTCGGTGGATTGGTGTTTAAATGTGAGCCAAGACCAACCAGCTTAAGCTTTTGGGTCAAGTTTGGTTCAATAGGTGCATTAGGACACCCCATACTCCAAGATATTATTCAACCACTGTTTCTTAGTGCTAAATTTAAATTGTAATGCAATGTTTGAAGGAACAAATTTTTAATGTAAAAAGAAACAAAATGGGGGGAAAAATAAAGAGAAAAACTTACGAACCAAATTTTGCTAGTCAAACAAATAATACCTGAAGAAGAGTAACTGCAATCTTGTACTGGGCACAAATTGTTGCTTGAGCTTTAATGTCAGCTCCACGAGATTGATCCTTTGCCAGTGCCAGGAAACCTTCATCAAAGCAGGATAATGCGTCTGACAGTTGATTCTGCTCAAGATGGACAAGTCCAGTCTTGAAACAAACTGAAGCAGCTGCCCCACGAGGAACCTTTAACAAGAAAATAACAAAAGAATATGATAAGAGATGTAGCTTAAGTTTCAATTAGACAGAGCACTGACACCAAGATGATCCCTTCACTCAACTTACAAAAAGCTCAAACCCGGAAACTAAAAGAAAAAATTCTACAAAAGAAACTTCCTCACCATTACTGGTCCTCGTGAAGATTAGTTGATAGGGAACACAAATCAAGAGCAAAACAAAGAAATTTTATAATTATTATTTGGAGTTTTTATTATGTTTAATGTAAGAGTAATTGATGTAATTTATTTATTAGTGGGGATTTAGGACATTAATTAATGATTAGGAATTATTAGTAAGGATATCTTAGTCGTTTAATACTTTTATTATTCCCCAAATAATATTAGGGTTTTGAGTCTCTTTAAATAGTGATGTAATCCCCACAAGTCTTTTAGGGTACATAATATTGATATTGAAGTTGATAATTTTATTCATACCGTAGAGAAGTATTTTATCCATCTTAGTATTTGATTTGTGGAGTTAATACACTTGAGAGACCCTAGTGATTTAACCATGGAATTTAAATCCTAGTTTATTTTCATTAGCTTTTCATCTTAAATCTGTCCTATATCATTAGTCAAATCAAACATCATATAAAATAAAATTGTGGTAGAGCAACAATTCTAGACATGTGGTATGTTGATACATAATTGTCAGTAAATCATAGAAGACAAACACACAAATGGGCTACTTCAACAAGTAGACGCAGGTATGGAGTTTCCATTACATATTTTTAGCAAGAGAATTTTTCAAAATATGAAAGAACATAAAATTTTAAGATATCAACAACCGCATGCAGGACTTTCTAAATATTAGATGCTTCTTTAACATTTTCGGTGATAGTTAACTATGACAATGATGATGGATGATTTGGAATACATAAATAACATTTAGTTTAGGGGTTAAATTTAAGGTTTAAATGGGGTGAACGTAGAGATTTATTGTGTTAGCATCCATGCTTAAGCTGTCAAGATATTTTGTGGGCCATCATTTGTTGAAATATTTTGTGGGTAATTGATCTGATAAAAAAATGAGGAGTATATCAATTCAGGTAAAATACGATAGGAATCATCCCCAAGTGCGGTCACACACACATATTAGGCACCACATCTAAGGCAGACAAATTACACATCATGAGCAAAGATATCTTCAATTCTTCATTAAAAGTTAAAAATAAATACAGTGCAACCAAATATTTCTTTTTTCAATAAAAGAAATTTTATTAGATGAACCCCACTCCCCCCTTTTTTGGGTATTTTGTATTTATACTTGGGATTGACAAATTTTCTTCAAAGAATCATAAGGCTAACTCAAGAATGCCTGTTTCTAGATATCTAAACAAGGGGTTCTTAAACTTCAAACTCCGAAGTCCATTTTAGCCTCAAATCTCTTTCCCAAGTGCCCCATTGAAGCACTGCCTAAAATTTCTGCGACTCTATGCATGTCTCAGAGAATAAATAAATAACTAAATATTCTATATACAAGAACCTTAGAACCTCATACTTGTGAACTCCAACTACCCATCATATCCTCACAAGAAACCCCTTCACGTCCCAATTCGATTTGCATCACACAAGTAATTGCAGTATTGTCCTGCCTAGATATCAAAAAGAAAAGATATCTTTCAATTAAGGAGTAAATCAATATTACAACTCGTTGATATCTTGCACACAAATTGCATGTGCTTGGATTACCACGTAATGACATAATCAATGAGAAAGTATTATCACAGGGAAAATATAGAAAACATGGCAGAAATGATCTTTAGTAGGTGGTTATTGATTTCTTGATTAGAGCACATTTATCCTTGGAGCATGTTTGGTTGAGGAACAAATAGCAGGGATAGTATTATTAGTAACCATTTTGAATTAGTACCTTGTTTCGGTAAGTGTAGCTTATTGTACTAATATCACCTAGGAATAGATTGCATGGGTTTTGGGGCTATTAACAATACCTGGGAGGTGGTTTTGGGGGAATTATTGCTTACAAAAGGTTACTCTGTGTTATACTACCTATTATCTTTTTCTCTAACAAAAAATATAAAAAAAAAATTAGGTGACACCCAGCGTTCTAAAAAAACAGCAAGTGACCAAGGAAGGAGAGGAGGGCCTAACACCTAGGCTGCCAAGGCGTTTTTAATATATTTTTGTAAATAACTAAAAACACAATTATACGAATATTTCATAATCAAATATTAAAAAAATAAAACACGAGACATTAAAATCTAATAGAACAAGTCAAAAAACACTATGTAGAAAATAAATAATCAACCAAGTCATCACCCATCACACATTACAATTATAATAAGTAATAAAATTACACCCCATAGCAAGTCCATGGGTTATGATGAGTTATGAGTAAAAAATGACTTAATCACTTAACTTTGACCAATTATCAAGGCGTGAGCCTAAACAGCTCAGCGTGTAAGGCATCGCCTTATCATTCTCTAACGCCAAAACACCTAGGCGACGCCATTACAACTATGCTAGGCGGCCATCTAGGGTGCTTTCTAGAACACTGGTGATATCCCCTTTATTTATATTTCAGCGAAACAACGAGAATGCAAAAAACACATATAAATAATAGATATAAGTAGTTATCCCATAGAATTACTGTGTATTATTATACCATCTTTTCCAATCCCCAAATCAAGTATGCTTTTAATGCATTACAACCATGTGCCATCACATAACAAACTAAAACTAAATGATAAGGAGGTATGACCCTTTAGAACAGATCCTGTTCAAGTAAGGTTATCCCATCACATAATAAACCAAGAAATACCTTTTAGTAGTTAGTACCCAGATTCTTCACAATTCTTGAATCATACAAGTACATCAGCAAGAAACTAAGATCAAGGTTACAATTAATGAGATACAACTAAAAAGAGTGCGACTCAACCAATAACTCATGTTATATTCACTACAAACAGGGAAAATAGTACGCATGCAGAGAAGAAATATTTTACCTGCCCAGGACGCACAGATGTTGGTGAAGGTGGACGTGCAGAAGGTTTTCCTGCAGTCACTGAACCTGGACCTTCAAGAGAGCTAAGGTCAAGGGGTTGGGAGGAGATTGGAACCTGTGGTACCTGAGCCTGAGACTGTTGCATACCAGAAGGTTGCCCCATGGATTGTGGTGGAACACCGCCGTCAGGAAGCTGAAAGGACTCAAATGAAACAGGATGTTGAGTTGCTGGTGATGGACCACCATCAGCTGGAGCACTGAAAGCAACAGATGCACTAATCTGGTTAGGTGAAACCTTATTGCTTACAATCCCTTGAGAATTTTCATCCATTCTTGATAGGAAAGTCCCAGGAGGAGGCAGTGATGCTGCAACCTGGAGGGATGGTATTGTATTCTGGAAAAAATCCTCTGGGATGGGTCCAGCTGCAACTCCAGGTCCCATAAGCATAGGACCTGCTAGTGATACATTTGCAGATTGTGCCAATGAGTCTGTTCCAAATGGATCAGATGGTGCAGAAACTGTGGAAGCTGACATTGTTCCAGGGTTAGTAGGAACAGGTTGAGGGATAATCAGACCAAAATCTGGAGGTGCACCAGTTAATGACTTGGTCCTCATTGGTGGACCCAATCCCTCACCAAGTTTAAACTGCTTAGTGGCTTCTTTAATCTTATCTACATCGACTGTAGCAGAAGCAACTGGTTTTTCTCGAATTCTTATGCGCAGTTTTTTAGTTTTAGAAGTTCCCTCCTCATCGCTGCTGCTACCATCAGCAGGACCATACTGTGATTTCTTAAATTCTTCCTCGGCTTTAGCCTGTTCATCAACAACACTTGAACCTGCAAACTGCTTAGTAAGAGTTTCTAAGCCCATTAAGGAGTCAACCTTGGAATCACCATCAGGCATCCCCTTGGACTTATTAGCTGTAGAAGTAACCAGAGATGTCTGAAGTCCATTTGGCTTAATCTCACTGCCTTCAGGCTTGAGTACTTTGACCAAACTATCTTCTCTCACCTCAACAATATTACCCCTACCTTTAATTAAACCAAGATAAACTCCAATGTGGTCTGTAACAATTGATGGGATGGTGCCATCATCAGTCTTCATGTACGGCATTACCTCAGCTGCCAACTCCCACTGAGGTATATCCTTCAAATTGGTAGGCGTCTTGATTTCCCAATTCCCTCCACCCCATTCAGGTCCTTTGGGAACCATACTTTCGGCAGCAAAGTTGGCAAAAATGCCTTGTGTCCATCCAGTAGAGCGAACTCTTAAAATCCTTTCACAATACCGCCTCAACTCTGACTCAGTTCCCTCTTCTTCCAATTTCTGAGCAAGACGGCGCATCGCACTAGGGTTAAGATGGCAAATAAATAGGTCAAGCATGCTCTCGAAGTCGGCAATAACTTCGAAAGTTTCTTTTGCACTGTCGAACTGTCCATACCTGCAATGTTGAATTTCAGTTACAAAGTTATAAAAGAAAAGGCAGGACTACAAAAATTTAATATTAACTAATTATTACACACGATAAATTTTGTCTAATAATTGGTAGAAGAATATCAGAAAAAGTCTATATTTGCAGGAAAAAATTAAAATCAAATCTAAGAACAACGTTAATGCCAATAACAGTAGCCTATAATATTTGAAAAGAAAATGTGAGACGATTTTCAAGTGTCAGTTATTGCCTATAGTTTGGTCAGTTATTGCTGATTTCAACAAAATGGTCGACTGAAAATGAGCAAAGGGCCATGATGTAGGCATTTCATACAAGAGAAGGCATGAAAAGCTTCAATGACCAATTTGCAACTGAATGATTTAAAAGACTTATCTTGGCAGCTTACTTGATACAGGCATATCCTAACTGGCGAAATCGGTGGAACAAATGGGAAGTTGGAGGGCACTGCGGATAATCTCTTGAACGCAAAAACTCATCCTTCAGAACAGATAGAGCAGTAGAAAAACAACGAGCTTTGATAGCATAGTTTCCTCGTAACACCTAGGTTCAATAACAACAAATTAAGTAGAATAAAAACTATTATATAATATATACTTGACAAAATTTCAATACAGTGCTTTATTGATAGAACACCTGAGTGAACTGGGGCCCAGATTGTGATAATGCTACAGCAAGATCCCCACACACTGGAGAACCTGTTGCAAGAATATCAAGAGATCTTGGAGTAATCCGCAAGCTGTCAAACCTTCACTCAGAAATTATACATAAGACGTCAGATGTCAAAAGCTTTCACAAACAAAGATGGAAGGCAAGTGTAATTCCATGTTATTTAAGAGTCGGTTCCAATTTAATCAGGGTAGGGCAAACCTTGACGTTATTTGGTACAGTATTTCTGACAGGTCAAGCTTCTGTTCAAAATTTTGTTGCATAGTGGCAAAGCCAATAAGAAGAGGTTCAAGAAGCCCAACAAGACAGTTCTTAATCTCAATCCCCTTCTTTTGTCTGGGACTTGCTTCTGTTGGGTTTGCAAGCAACAATCTATCATTCAAAGCTCCTATCAGCACTGCAATATAAGAAGTTTTATCAGCATAGCTTAGAAGAGTATGAATCCCACTTGATGACATATAACGGTAAAGAGAATAAACAACCTCAAACTCCAAACCAAACAGCCTAAGCATTTGAAGCAAACGTAAGAAGCAAACCTGCATTAGGCATGCTAATAGAAAGGACGGTCCTCACTTTTCCATCCCACCCAAGCACACTGATAGCAGTAGCAGTAGAAAACAGAAGTGCAGGTCCAACCCAGAGAAGAGATCTAAAGTGATAATAAGTTAAAGAGCCCGAATGAAATGAGAACCTAGTTAAACTGTCTCATTCAAAAAAAGTAACATTTTATATAAAGAAAAATCACTAGAAAGTGTTGCATCTGAGGATATTGAAGGAAGCCCTTTATCAAATTTTGTAGAACTTCTAGCCAGTATATCCAAATCAGCTGAGACGATAAGCACCCTTTGTGTAGTTAATATTCCTGCAACATAGCCCCTGAGAGTTTCATGCCAGTGAATCTGAAAGCAGTTTAAAAATGATTAGCAGCTTATAGCCTACACATCCAATCTCAACTCCGAATTACAAAAAGAACACAATGATTTACTCCTGGGTAGGTCTATAAATAGTTGATCAACTTGAGAAGTCAGATTCAGTTGTGGTAGGGCTATATCACACATTCACTAAAACGAGACAAAATAAAATAAAAACAATCATTACTGATTAATGGAAACACCATATTACCTGCATGCATTGGTAATATTATTAAGTAAAATGCTAAACTGACATGATGAATTTGATTTTGCATGGCTAATAATGTTTTCAGTACAATGGGTAATATTAATTACACATTTATTTTCTTTGAAATCAAACTTTATACTACCATAAATTTTTCTCTAAGTAACAAAATTTTAAAATCGACATAGTATTATTTCACTAAAATAATCAATCTTGCTTTTGGAGAAAAATTAAGGAGAAGATTGATACATTCCAGTGTGTAATGAACAAAACAAAACAAATACTGAAAGAAAATAAAAGATAAGAAAAATACTATCGAAAAACTATAAGGCGATTGATGAATAAAACGTAATTTCGAAAATTTTGAAAAAAGGAGAAGAATTTAGTTCAAATCATAGTTGTTACGGCATCACAGTGAAACGCGGCGGTAGTTGAGTGCCAGGACGCCTAGGCGATAAGGTGCCTGCTATGGCGACCGTATGGCGACAAGTCGTTAACAATGTTCAACTTATACATTATTTATTTTATTTCAAAAGTATATTGGACAATAAAATTTCATACACATTAAAACTCAAAATATAATAACTAACACTATGAAATACAATTAAAAACACAATTATATAAATAATTAACAATCAAAATTCAAAAATAAAATACTTAACATTGAAAATTAGTAGAATAAGTTAACAAACAATACGTACAAAATAAAAAATCAACCAAGTAACACCTGTCATACATTAAAAGTCTAATAAGAAATAAAATTACATGTAACTAGTCCATGGGTTATGATGAGTCATGGGTACAAAATGACTTAATCACTTAACTTGGACCAACTACCAAAGCGCGAGCCTTTGCGGCTCGACGTTCAAGGCGTGGCCTCGTCCTTCTCTAGCGCCAGGACGCCTAATCGTTGCCTAAGCGACACTATGACAACTATGGTTCTGATGAATCTCCACCGTCTCATGAAGGGATTACCTTTATACTACCAGATATGCAGCTAGGTTTAGAGGTAGGGCCTTCTGAACCTTGCTTGCTTATAGCTGGTTTATGGTCATCTAAAGTTTGTTTTATGTGTCTTTTATCACGGAAATGGTCGGTGTTTGCAAAAATGTTGACCCGACGAGGTCGTTCTTTCGAGTGAAGTAAAATGGCACATATCCTTCGCAACCTAAGAGATACAAATATGACTCACTAATGAAAAGGAGGGTACAGGGGGTAGCAATACGACTGTACATACAAATCTATAGAGAATAATAAGAGATGAAAAACTGTGATATATTAACTATGGTCATCTGAAGTTAGTTTTATATGTCTGACTTTAATTGGCTACCATCATGGAAACGAACAAGAGATACAAATACGACTCACTAATCAAAAGTGGGGAAGGGGGGAGGCTATACAACTATGACACAAAATTCAAGAGAATAATAGCAAATAAAAAAACTGTGATATGCTAACTATCATATATATGTAAATGTTAGGCTACTTGGTTTGGTGAGGAGTGTTTAACATTTTGTCAAAGGCATCTCCATCCATTTGAGGAGGGTGGTGGCTTTGATAGTTTTGAGGACTTAAAATACCGTAGTTAGTGGAAGGCAAATTCTTGATGCAACATTAGCGGCCAATATGTGTGTGGAGGACAATCTTCGTGATGGTACCCCAGGAGATATCTGCAAGCTGGATACTGGGAGGTATGATCTTGATAACTAAGACTTCTTGATTTATCAGTTAGAGGAGATGGTTTTGACAGAGGTGGGGAGGTTGGATTTGAGCATGCACTCCACAACTAGTTTTTTGGGATCTATTAATGCTTGATGGAGTCCATAAAGTTTTAGCCACAGATCGAGATTAAAGTTTTCATCTGTTCAACTACGGGTAGCATGACTTGTGTAGAAAGCTGAACTAGTTACCTGGAGTACAATCTCATTCATTTTCAACTTGATTGACTTCTTCCCTTCGGTTTTTGTAGATGTATAATAGCCATCATGGCCATCAGAAGTTGAAAGGCGGTATCCTTGGACGAGCTTTGCCAAACCAATCTTGTCCCCGTGAGAAGCAAACATTATAGTTGACTCTAGAATACAGAAAAATGGGATCAGAATTGTTCCGAGTGTCAATAAATTACATTAAACATCAACTACTGTATCTTTAAGCACCTATTGGAGTAGAAAAGATACGATCGACTTCACTTTCAAACATAAACGGCAGTGGACCCTTAACAGAACTAGTATCAGTATCCGCAGTCGGGTTTTCAATGGCTCCTACATTCTTTTCGCCAACCTCTACTGAAGCCCCTCCTGGCAAAACATATAGAGCAACTCCAGTCTTATCCTCATCAAGAATTGCAAACTGATTCTCATTGGGGCCAATAAACGCAGCATCTTGACCTACACAATTTGTAGAAATGGATGTGGAATTATTTCTTTGTACTCATAAACAAATTTAAAAGTCTTGTAGCAGCATAAAATAAACAATATATTTGTATAGACAAGATGAACCTTTGATTGTGCTTATTTTACTGTTAGCCAATTGTGAATCAGTATTTTCCCAATAAAGGGCTACTTCATTGGCGACACCACTGAACTCATAAACCACAAGGAATAAGTGCCGCTTTCTACTGTGAAGAATGTACTTTGGATGAAATTCAATATTTCCGGGAATCTGAAAAAGAAAAACAATGGTTCCCTCAAGATAAAGGTGATCCGCACATGAATGATAGATAGATGCAGTAGTTCTCAAGAACATGAAGTTCAATCCTACCGAGCTGTAGAGCTTCTTGTAAACACTTTCCACTCCAGAAGTCAAATTATATGCCATAAGATTTGCACCTTCCACATAGAAAGCCCTGACGGGATAATGAAGAATTCTATTCTGTTTATTAAAGAAATTCAGCTCCAGATGAAATGGCTGCCAGTGGAAACCCAGTTTATCAGAAACAATTTCAAACTTAAGTATCTCGTGTACGTGTACAAGAGTCACAAATTATTGAATTATAATGAGTTACCTGGCAAACAGGGATGTCTTTCAAAAGATATTTAGTATCTACGACACTAATGAGAGGCAAACGAGAAATCGGAGCACTTTTTGCGTGTCCTTCCATGAAATGCTGTAACAATCGGCAATACAAAATGAGTCCACACACCTCGAATTGGAAAAAGGAATAGAGGATCACAGATACAATAAAAGGATACAGACCTTGAATGCATCAAGCATATCTGAATTGACAAATAAAGAAGCCAATATTTTTTATGAAAATAAAGAAGCCAGTATTTTCAATAAAAATGAAGAAGCCAATAATTTTTGATAGAAATACATAAGCCAATATTTTTTGATAAAACTAAAGAAGCCAATTTTTTTGATAAAAATGAAGAAGCCAATAAAGCATATGGAACTTATTAATATGTTAGGAAAGACCAACTTTCTAATATAAATAACTAGACCAGGACAAAAACCAATTCAGGTTTCTTTGAGATATCAAGGATTAAATTGAGATGGATTGTTCAACATGAACTTTCTAAAGCCGAAAAATATTTCTGTTCAGTTTTAATTTCTTTTTAGCTTTTAAAATCTTTTGAATTTCAATTGCATCCCAGATCTAAAAGGTTCTATGTACTATTAATATATACTAAAATCATAGTTGTCATGGTGTTGCCAAGGCGACAACTAGGCATCCTAGCGCTAGAGAAGGATAAAGTGACACCTTGGACGCCGAGCTGCCAAGGCTCACGCCTTAGTAGCTGGCCCAAGTTAAGTGATTAAGTCATTTTTTACCCATAACTCGTTATCATAACTCATGAACTTGCTATGTGTTGTAATTTTATTATTTATTAGACTTATAATGTGTGATGAGTGTTGAACTGATTGATTTTTTATTTTCTACATAGTGTTTGATGACTTGTTCTACTAGTTTTTAATTATAAGTGTTTTATTTTTGAATTTTGATTGCGAGTATTCATACAATTGTGTTTTTAAGTATATTCTATAATGTTAGTTATTATGTTTTGAGTTTTAATATATATAAAATTTTATTGTTCAATATACTTTTTAAGTAAAATAAATAATGTATAAATTATACATGGTTAACAACTTATCGCCATACGGACGGCATGGCAGGCGCCTTATCGCCTAGGCGTCTTAGCGGTCAACTATTGTCTCATCGTGGCGCCGTGACAACTATGACTAAAATATGATGGATCTTAAACTATGGTTTGGAAACGAATAAAATCAATAACAAAAACAAAGGTGATGAAATGAAAAGAGTAATCATTTCCTAAACTTGGCGTGTGTACTACTTCGTCAATACATTAAAATTATAGTACAAAATGACGTAATCAAACATGGACTTATATATCTGCACCCAATAATCATAACTTCCCACATGAAAGTAAGTTGTTTTTTCTAAGGCACTGAATACTATAAATAGAGAGCTGCTGTTTGGTACAAACATCTAAGAGAACTGCATCTTTTGTTTGAAATTGCAAGTTGGCTCAAAGAGCTCAAAGTACAATAACTCTTTTCTATTCTAACACTACTGCTAGTTTAGCATTGGCAGAACTAACTATCTTAGCCTAATCTTGCCTCTCTCCTCATAGAATTGACTTATACTCTGTCCTTCAACCTTAGATTTCCGGAGCCATATTATTTAGGGTGTAATGCCTCTCCTTATTCAGCAAACCTTACCCAGTTTGCACCCTCTCACACTTGAATCCTACTATAGATTTATCCACTTCATCTGATAAGTGCTTTTGATGGGATTTCAAATTCAAATTTACAAGGGATTGGTCGAAAGTTCCTTTATAAGGGTTTTCTGATATTCCAAAATTTCATCCTCTTGGTATTTTGTTCTCTCTCTCTCTCCATATATATATATATATATTCTAATTAAACTTTTTTCTTTTATGTGTGTTGGGGGGGGGGGGGGGGGGGGGGTGGATTCTAGAATAGTATCATACAGAAATTGAAGAGTAAAATATTTATTTTTAAAAATAAGGCTCTTAGTTTATATAAGAAGAAGCATACGCTGTAAAGAAAAGCCTTCCGTGCTATGTCAGAGATTGTAAGCTGATTTTGGCTGGCAAAAAGAACAACAAATTAGCAAAATGATATATTTCATTATTATGACATGCTGGTAATCCAAAATGACTAAAACAATTTACCACCATGAGAAAAGACAGAACTCTCATAAAGGTTTGAGCTCAATAAAATTTGCAAATCCTTATGCATCAGCTACATAAAAAACCTAAAACTATTGAAAAGGAATACCACTACTTAACTCAAAAACTGTCGGTTTCTAACAATAAATATGCCTTTTAAGACAAACCTATGTCAGTCTACTATATTAGATGCAGCCCTTAATTACACTTCAGAACTAGAATTAAGATTCCGTGTCCAGATGAGAAAATTAAACAAAAACTGGTCACCCAAATTATTTACATTCTAATAGTAAATCAAACAAATAAATGAAAATCTTAAACAAGAATCCGGTATTCTTGCTTGTCTTTCACAGAAATAGAAAATTAAACAAATACATGAGTTCCCAACTAACCCTTTTAGGTGATGCTCTTGCATTTGCGCTTGAAGTTGATGGTCAGCTAAAATTCCTGACGAACCGAGGGATGAAAGTTTTTCCTTCAAGACAGACGCTGTTAAGCAACTTAGAGTTAGCTTGGTGAAGATATTATCAAAAGATCATCAAATTTATAACACAATTTCTTTGCACTTATTTCCTTTCCCTTGGATATATTTTTCAGAAATAAGAAATTTTATTAAAAAGAAAAGGGAAACAGAGGAGGATAAGGAGTACTACAAACAAGAAACAGGAGGGAAAAATACAGCTTTCTAATAAATCAGAACCCACCAATCCCTATGGAATTCTGAAACAGAACCTTCACTAAAATCCTCACAAAGAAGCCAATGCCCAAAGACACAAGAAAAGAAACCCTATGCCATGGCAAAAGGAAAGGAAGGGCTCTGATCTTGCAACCCCAAAAAGAAGCTCATGCCCGAAGCAACACAAGAAATAAAACCCTATGCCATAGCAGAGGGAAAGGAACGGCCCTAACATTGATCTTGGATTTCCTTTCATGCACTACGTCCAGTTGACTATATTCACTGCAACTGCATTGGTAGTGAATCACCCGTACTCACATGAACAGATAAAATACTTAACATTGACAAGGAATTAAGTTAACTGATATTAAAAGAATCTTGAACCAATAAGGATCAATGAACTCATTTCAATTCTTTTCCACTAGCAAAAACCCTTAATTTAGCATTATTTCTTGTTGTAAGAAAAAAGGTCACTAGACCATTTTAAAGGTTTTGATAGTGAAAATAGGGCATATCCACCATGGTATCTTCCTTTACCTTTCTACTAGGATTTTTTTGATCTCATTCTCAAGCCTAGAGAAAAACAATCTCAAGTTCTTACTTTGTGGTAAGTAAGTACGTGGGGCTGTTCTAAACCAATCATTAAGAGATTGACTTTATTAAATTCTTGTCTTTATTCATTAATATTCCATTTTGCTAAATTAGGATCCGACTACAAAAGACGTATCTCATTTTGGCAAAAATAGGCATAATACTTACAGTTACAACATCCAGTTGAGACCATCAGAACATGTTTATGTTTGCATGTCAATTTGCAAATTTATTCAGCCCATGGCAAAGAATTTAATAAACATTAGCTCACGTTTGCTTTACAGATGCATGTCTTCTTCCAAATTTCAGGTTACTCTAATTAATATAGACAGGGTGACATGAGAAGAATACTTGTTTACATACACCAGTGATGCGACTCTGAGCAGTCTGCCACATGACATGGAAGTCTCATAACATGATTTCTATATAAAGGTGTGACCAGGCAACGTAGCCCATAAGAAATGCTGAGCGAGATAACCTATCTTCAGCTTGTTGCACATAAAATCATAATGTTTGGCAAAAGATGGATATATGACAGTAACAGAACAATTATAATCACAAATATGGTGTATGATGACTAAAGAACTACCAGTACAGGCTTAATAATATCTTAGTGTCACTAAAATCTGGCTGTAAGACCTCGACATTGAAAAGAAAGTATAAGAGGAGAGTACTACAGAGAAGGACACATTGTGCCTTATTGAGATAGTAAGGGTACTGTGAGAGTCTAGCCAAGACATACTGCCAAGCTTGTCAAGTAAGCTGCTCCCTATCTGTTCATTTTCAGGATGTGGAAAACACTGTAACAGTATGATATATAACAGCAGATGCATTGCTTCACCATTTCACCTATCTCATTCTACAGTACATATAGATCAAGATGTTCTATTTTTAATAGTTGCATAGAAATTAAAAACATTAGGGGCTAAGTTCTTAGGCAGTCCCTTTGCTCACTCATTTAGATTGCTGTTTGCACCTGCAAAACCAATCCCCCCCAATTCTGGATATTTTAGGGAAGTGCTTCCATCATCTCTACTTGACTAAGCCTAGTTTTCAACAGTGGCTCAATTCTGAACTCGTTGAGATCCATGGTCAAAGTCATGAGCACGAGTAATGCAATTCTTCAAAGGCATGTCATACATTGTTGGATCCATTCTCATAGACAATAATTTTTTATAGAAATTGGTAACTTAGCATGGTATTACTACTCTGCTTTCACTACATTTAACATTCAGGTCTTCAGGCTTGCATTTGGTACCCACAAACCCCATTATGAGCTTAGTGTAGTTGCAATCTATTTAATTTGTGCATTTTGATGCATTATGGTTTGTTACGCCACATGCGAATTGGGTTGCACATATATGAGTGTGTTAAAGTTCCTAAATTATGATATATATATATATATATATATTGTTGGGCCTTACTCTAAACAGCTCAGGAATTAAAGAATAACGGTAGTCTTTACTGTTTAACCTAAACAAGTAATTTTCAAACACAGATATTTTATATTTTTTTAGTTGGAAACTTCATTTTCTATTCATAAGTCCGCTTTCAAAATTAAACAATCTAGTTAATTAAGCGCCCAGAGAATTTTCAAATAAGGTGAATGGGAAATGATGGCAGACATTAGAAACAAATTTTTCCAGTTGAAATATAATTTCACCATTTACGTCATAAAGGTCACCATCATATCCACTTTAATTATAGAAGTAAATATTTAACCAAGAAATTGATTGTTAAAAGTTTTAACTAATTAAAATCATTCAAAAAGAAATAAAGCTTCTATATGAAAAGTACGAGATAAAGTGAGGTCATTCCCAAAATAATTCACCCAAAGAAGTATCAAATTCATTCTAAACAAACAAGCTAGTTCCCAAGTAGCTGAAAAGCATAATACCCCCGTGTGAATATCAAGACATATATAAATCACCTGAGGATCCCCTTGCACTTTGTAAAACTGCAAAAAGTTGTTTCCTTCCTTCCCTAGTGTATGCAGCTCTATTTTTCAAATTGTCAGCCCCAGTCATATTCTGTTTCAAAGCGAACAGTAGCTCTTCAGACATCAACTAAGCAGTCAGATACTTAAAATGTAAACTGCCATACTTAACTGCAAACAGCAATGCTGCTAAGTTCAATTTTGGGTGAACTTCAAAAGCTTTAATACGCGGTAGGGGATAAACAGCTTCCCCGCCTTGCTGAGATAGAACGCGAGGGATGTCAATAGATTCAATGGCTGCAATAAAGAAGTTAATAAATAATCATGAGTGTCAAACAGATACATATAAGACTAGAAAGAGCATCGGGAGAAAAGTAGCCTCCACTCTGTCAGAGTGAAGCAGTTTACCATGCAGATTCTTTCTTGTATTTTGACTTTACCAAATTTAACTACCAGATATCCTACCTTAGTTTGACTACAGGATTTATTCCCGTCCAATTTATTTCAAATTGCTCAACTTATGTTCATTTAAAAATTCAAAATTCCTAAGTTATTCTTTATATATGAGAATCAGATTCTAAACTTTATTTTTGGATAGAATAAGAAATTTTACTATTTTAGTAATAGAAAATTTTATTATTAGATCGATTTATGGATAAATAGTATAACATATTTATGACATCAAAACAATTATTATTATAATGGAGAAGGCAAGAAAAAAAGCACTTTAACTAACCAGCAGGCTCAAAAAAGTTTGCTTGCGTTGGAGGTCTATTAGAATTCAATATAACTAGTGTTTTCCACATCTGTAGAGTTCCATCTTTTGATAAAGTGACAAGTACCCGCAATGTTGGGAGCCAAGCAACTGATGTGATTGGTTGAGAACCAACCTGTGTACTGGAATTGAAGAAAACAAACTTTGAAAGGGGGTAAACAAAGGAAGAAGACACCAAACATTCCACTAGGTTTCTTAAAATGCATGAAATCCCAATGGTGGTATTCAAATGGAGACAGAGGAGTACAATAAAAATATATAGAACTCTTAAATATTGCTCAGAAATAGTGACAGAACATACATGCCGATCATAATAGGCCTCTCAGTTGATACATCCCATGCAAGAAGCGTACCCCGTCTATCGCCAACAAAAACCCATTCCAATGTTGGATGAAACGCAAAAGCACCAGCACCAATGAGTTTAATAGTGTTATCAACTGCAATAAGTACACCAAAAAATAGTTACTCAAAAACTCAAAGTTTTCTGTTTTACAGGGACTGGAGCAGTATTCATCAATCTAAAGAAAGGAATAAAAAAATTGCTCCAATATTACGTTGTAGCGTGTAAAGGACAGCATATGTTTGGATATTGTATGCACGGATCAAACCATCTGCATAAGCTACATACTGAAAAGTGGAAGAAAAAAAAAGGGAGAAAATTGTCAGCAATACTCCGTGAAGACCAAATGACAATGAAAATTATATTAGTCAAAGTAAACAGGTTACCAACACAGCAAGACGAGGATGACAAGCTAGATTGACAATAGGTTTCTTCAGGTCTGTCTTTATTTTTGTTGGTGCCTTCCCCCCTTCAACAGTTCCAACAACTTCACGCAAGAAAAACAGTGAGACTCAGAAAAACTCCAGAGCATTAGTAAGTAAAAAGAACCTCAAATTAATGATTTATTAGCAATAACTTATAAAGTGTAAGACCTCTACAGCATTCATGATCTACCTAGATCCATCTTCAGAGTGCTATAGCATTTCTCCTCTATCTAGATCCATATTCAGAGTGCTATAGCATTTCCCTTCTATCTAGATTCATATTCTTTAATGTACTGCCATTATGTTTTAACAAAATACATATATAAACAACAGAACCGGAACAAAAAATTTATAATAAAAATACAATAGTGATGAAGGCAAAAACGGAAGGGAAGGGAAAACTCTATAAAGAAGTAAAATTAGAGGTAATCCTTGAATTTAGGGGACACACTACCACCACAGTCTCTTCCGTCATAACCATTGTACCATACCCTCAACTGTTGCAGCCATGATAGCAGTAGCTTCTCACACTATCACCATCATCTCACCATGATGAAGTCATGAGGCCAACTGCTGCCCTGATCAATTGACTACCAACAACTAGCACCCCCACTGCAAAACAACCAAATAATTTTCTTTGCTCTTGCAATAAACACTACCATAATTGGCTCACCAGCACCTCTGATTGGACCACTACGATAGCCACGAAGGTTGCCTCTGCATGACCAGCTCCAATTACAAAATCAACATTGAACATGACACCGATACCTCCACATCCACTACACTGCCATTATTATAACGTTTCCAAAAACATATAATAAATGCTGCAACCCAGCACCTGTCTCACCTATGTTATCACTTATCCCCAATCCCCAAACGGCTGCTTGTTTCTGAGTATATTTCACATTTAAAGGGAGGGTGGAGAGGGAACAAAATACAAAAAGGCATCCATATAAGCATCAAGGTTGCATACCACATTAGGGCTGTTGTCTCCTTTACAACTTGCTGCCCCTACAAGATTGGGGGCAGAACACCTTATTGGAATTGTTGGTTTCACACTTTCACTTACTCCGCATAATTGATTAAAAGTCTCATAAACCAAGATGCAATATATTCTTATATTTCACTCAAAAATGGTTCCTTTAGAACTGGCTTTTTTTTCTTCTTTTTTTTCTTTCTGAAAACCAGACATCTCCCACTTAACAGATAAAAGAAAAAGAAAGAAAAGTAACAAAGCAAAATGAACTCATACATAATAAAATATTAAATAACGAACCTGTTACACTCATCCTACGATGGAAACCAAAAAAGGCTACAGGTAGGAGAGGGGTTAAAGCAAGATGGACTTCAGTGTCGATAGAGATCCGTTCCATCCTTTTTTCAGGTGAATGCAACACACAAGTCTGCTCAGTGTCAAAATCACATGATCGAATTGTACAATCCTACAAAATAAAATAAAAACATTATAAACAAAAGTCGCCTAATGAAAAGAACAGACAAGCTCATATAAATCATATATCAAATGGCCTTTCACAATTATCCTTTATAGTACATAATCCCAATCAAGGCATCTAAAGAAACTATCTAAGTCAGTAACACAAATTCATCAAATGTGAAAGAGCAAAGAAACCCATCTTTATAAATAAAGAATTTAACAGATTTCCAACTTCAGCACTTCCTATCTGATGTTGTCTGAATCATAGGAACATAGGAAAATAATATATTTTACACTTAACGCAGAGAATGATGAAAGCAAGAGGAAGAGAAAGGGAGTAGGAGGAGAAAAAGAACAAAAGGAAAAGTTAATACTGCCTGTTACTGTAGTATACAGGGCTGTGATTTCAATGAAACAGGTACAACCAACAATGTAACATTTTATTTCATTAGTAAAAAGATGTGACCATTTCATCAGTTCATGATGGTCGTAGTGGATTTGGTAGAAAGTTGGGGTAAGTGCTTGGAGGAAACGCTATTGGTCTTCCAGAAATAGCAGTTTCGATGTATGCTCCAGCTTCAATCACTTACAGCCATCCCAACATACAAGGACTACTTAAAACTTATGCTCATTGCCAAAAGACACTTACTGCATCAACCTGTTCATTGAAGTGTAACTATAGCTCCTGGCTCATCAGTTATAGGCAACACTTCTTTGTATCAAAACCTGCAAGTTGTAAACATGCATGTTGGCATATAGGCCCAAAAGAATGACCCAAGGGACCCACTCGTGACTGGATGACCGGGCACCAAAGTTACAGCTCGTGGGACCGACTGGGTAACATCAGCCGCTTGCACAAGGTACTGGGCAGCAGTACCAACCCCCGGATTGGACAGCTCTGTCCCACCCACATGGGTTTGCCAGTCGATTCCTGCAACTTGCAGGATGATGGGGAGGTACCAAAGGCACATGGGGCAACCATGCAACTTGCAAATGTTGGAAGTCCGAGTCATCACTGGATAAACCAGACCGAAGGAGAGGAGATCATCAATGCACATTCACGTGCTCTCACACTTCATCAATGTAATCAATAGCAATCAACACGAAGAATGATCAAGTATACATGTTAGCATAACATTAACTTCAGCAGAATAGGTATACCATGAAGTCTGTGTCCCACACAAAAAGAATTCTGGCAACCTTTTGAGAGGAGATCATCAATGCACATTCACGTGCTCTCACACTTCATCAATGTAATCAATAGCAATCAACACGAAGAATGATCAAGTATACATGTTAGCATAACATTAACTTCAGCAGAATAGGTATACCATGAAGTCTGTGTCCCACACAAAAAGAATTCTGGCAACCTTTTGAGTTGTGTTATTTTTTCATATGCCCTTACAATGGAAAGAAATGCTACCCTCCATATTGACAATATAACAGAAGGACCTCACCAAAGCATTCAATTGCCATTGCCTTTCTATCTAATACAATATTAATGTCTAGGCAGGAAGCTTGCCTCAAATGTCAGCAACCCTCTGAAGTCTTGAACCTCCTCCGACTCCCAATCATGAGATTGTCTGGAGAACTATTACTTCGGCAAAATGTTACTTGAAACGCAATTCATTTCAGTATGCGGTACGAATACGAATACGAATACTCAGTACGAATTTAGGTACATGGTATGCTACATAGTTAAAACGTGGTACGCTAAGGTACTTTTATATAAATTCTTATAGTTGGAGTTTTCTTAGAATCTAAATGTAATAAACCTAAGTTTCATAAAAGATTTTTAGTTGAAGTAATAAGTTGATTTTTTTATAAATAATTTAGTATAAATGTAACATTTGAGTATCTAATACCAAGTTAGAATATTGATATTTGTACAATTATAGGTAAAAAATGGGTATGCTAAATTTAGAGTATTGGTACGTAAGAGTATTATATTTGGGTATGCAAGTACTAATACGCAGTTCATTAAGTCAATGAGAGTATCTAATAACTTTTCTTCGGCATTGACTATTCCCAATGATAGATACATAATCAGTCACTATGTCCTTGCTATCAACTGCAACTCTGAGTAACGGTGGGAAGATCTCACACGACAAAGGCCTCTCACTGCACCACACACGCGAAAAGGACTCTAAGCCTTCGCGCAAGCAAGCGCGAGAGAAGCAAGCAAAGTAGAAGCTTGGCCGGAAGCAAGACGAGGAAGCGGAGCTGTCGTAGAAGCGGTAGCTTCCCCCGACCGACTAAAATACAACAGCACAAAATGATTCCTCTAGCCATCCTGATCTTGAAAACAATATTACTACTGGAATCAACCCAATCTTCTCAACAGCTTATCAAAGACCAACTCTAAAAGGAAATTTGGCCTCCCTAATAACTCATACATGCAATTCTTCCTTCGCTTACCTCCCCAACCACTTCTCCGGCAAGAACAGTTAAAGAATTCCACTGTTTAATCAAATGGACACCTAGATAGCTGACACAAAGTCTATAAACTTGTCTCCATATAATTAAATGATACTTAAATCAGAAATAGCACCTGGAAAAAATGAAATTCCTCATAGGAGCATCAAAATTGTCTTCACATATAACAGACTGTGCAGGCAGAGACATACTACGTTGAAAGAGTAAGGGAAGCAATTGACCGATTTCAATGTGTGTGTGTGTGTGTGTGTGTGTGTGTGTGTATTGCAATGGACACTTGACCAAGGTTTAGTCTCACTCCCCTCTATGAAAAAGGCTCTTGACGCATCGAATAACAGATTTTTGTTATAGGGTCCCGAAGGAGTACCCAAATAAGTGGTTAGGAGAGATGAAACCCTGTATGCTGCCAGTAGACCCTATACCCTCCTCACAAAGATAATGCTGCTATACTCACATTGATCCTAAGCCTCGAAACCACTTCAAAACAAATCAAAGACAGCCTAAGGTATCTCAAATGCTAGAGATTTTTCCCACAGAAATTGTTGCATCTTTCGTAACAAGAAGGCACGAAACAGACTACAGATCCTTCTTTAAAAAGTCTTGGGTTGGAGAAAGCCATTATTGATTGAGAAGAATCAAACAATATGAGGTTCATTGGAACAAATTCTACAATATTTCACAAAATAATCATATCTTTATAAAATTGATACATTTATTGTGTACAATTTGATAGGGAGTACTAGTGACTAAAGAAGAGTACTCATTTTTTAATAAAAGACAAAGATGGTTAGAACATTCTTGCTTGATACATACGTATTCAATAAATCTAAATGCAGAGTAAATGGCATTTAAAACTTTTTTCTCACTTGCATACACTCGCACTTCTTCTAGTTGTGCATTGTAGCATGTACGAATTCAACAAGATCCTCGTTGTTAGGCAGACACAACTTTACACTGACAAGCATCAAAGCCCATGCAAGGCACGGGCAAACTTTATATTAATTTATCTGAATATAAATTGAAAAATATTATTCAATAATAGAATTATTATTTAAAGTATAATACGAATTAAATTGAAATAAAAGAGAGTATTTGAGGGTTTTTTTTATTTTGTTTATCTATTGGTTTATAACAATAATTTTTTTGTGTATTTATGCTTATTTAGTTGTAGTTTGTGTGGAAAGATGATATCATTACACAATTTCAGCATTTGGTTTAGAATCTTTTTTTGGGAGAATAAGAGTTTGGGAATGAACGAAGAGTTTTATTGGAGAAAAAGAGTTTGGGAAGGAACGACCCTGCGACCTTAGAATCCAAATTGGGTTAAGCCAAACTCGGTTAATTGACTCGTGACAAACGAAGTTGACCCGTAATAATTGGATTTGGAATCGCCTCTTACGTTATTATAACAAAATTGACTCAGAATAATTGAATTTGGCATTGCCTCTTGCGTTGTTGTATATTAG
This sequence comes from Hedera helix, assembly GCA_947179155.2. Lineage (NCBI taxonomy): Eukaryota > Viridiplantae > Streptophyta > Magnoliopsida > Apiales > Araliaceae > Hedera > Hedera helix. The sequence continues at coordinate 41,892,522 of OX359270.1, read as the reverse complement.
TATTGATAGGAGACAAATTCTCATAGAGCACTTAATGAGCAAGTTGATATCACACAAAACCAGTTAAACTAAGATACCCACACATGAAAACATTATACAGTAAAGTTGGGCCACCTATAGTTTAATATGGGATTACCAAGTTCGCTTGGTTGACATATATTCCAGGCACTCGGAGGCAGCTCAGGGCACTGATTGAAAAAATTATAAATAAAAAGAAAACAGAATTTCTGAAGTAGATAAATTAGTCGAATATCTACATTATCCAATATATCAAAAACATAACTTTGTAATTGATGTAGAGTGTCTGGTAGTACAATCAAAAAGTGTCCTAAAAGGAAAGGATACTACACAGCTAAGAAACTGACCTCCAGTATAGCAATAACCGTATGCCCACCCGTGGGACTATAAGACAAACGGACAACAGCAGCACCCATGTCAATCGAAGAGATCTTGCTTCCAGTGTATGCATCAAGCTCTGTATTATCAACAAATATTCACAAAATCATATTGAAATTTAATCAAATACAAATAACTTAAACATGAAGATACTATAAGAAGAAACGCTAAGTTTACCAATAATGTAGGTTCCGATGGCGGCGGCAATGAGAGTCTGAGAGGGGTGAAATGCAGCGGCGTGAGGCTGCAAGGGCTTCGAGCTGCGGCCGACATGCCGGAGATCTAGATGCTGCACTGTTGCCCACTCCATCGATCCTCTTCAATTGCACTTGTGATGCCAATCCAATTTCAGAAAGATGTTAGTCCGCACATACAATTCAGATCAATCTTAGTACCTAACGGCATAAATAATAGAAGACGAAAAAAAGGGGACGCCAAACGAAGACTGAAACAGATCCGATCCGAGTGACATTGAAATTATTGAATAATGAGAGAAATATATTTACCTTTAAAACTGTTATGCAGGATTGAAGCTCATGTGAAGAACAAGAAAGATCAAAGACAATTATGAAAAGATCAAGATTGAATGATTTTTCGAGTACGGTGTTGGTCGAAGAATTTCCGAAAATTATACTAGTGTGTGCCGATCAAGTCAAGACAAAGCCTATAAGCATAGGCTTATTATGTCTAATGAGGCCCATCTCTACTCAGCGAAAACCGCCTCAATTGAAAGGGCTCAGGCCCAATAAGTTGCAATGGCCCATTGGTCCTATCTCAATCCTACATTTTCTACGCAACTAATAGGCTTAGAAATATGGGTACGGTTGTATGGACCAATTTACACAAATGTATCTTTAATTAAAACCAAAAAAAAATGGTCCAATTTTCTCCGGCTCTATTAATAGAGATGGTGTATAAAACCATAATCATCAATTTTTATTTTTTACTTTTTCAATTTACAGATACAAGTGTGTGTCACATAATTAATTAAAATAATGTACGTCACCGTAATCACCCAAAAATAAATTTTTCCAAAACAAGTAAAATAAGTTCTAACACTAGTGATTTTTATACAATATTAATTAATTTTAATATCTTACCATTTCAAAATTAAAGATATATTTTGACTTTTTTTTATTAATTTATATAATGAGAAGTAATATTTTCACAGGATTTTTTGATATTTTCACATGCAAACTGTCGTTATAGATCTATAACAACATTTTTCGTGTGAAAATATCAAAAAACCATGTGAAAATATCAGTATCCTATATAATTCTTAAAAAATCAATACAAAATTTTTAGATAATATTTCAAAAAATTATAATTGGTACATACTAAGAAAATAACTGCAAATTATCTTTTTAGTAATTTTCAAAACTTATATGTATTAACTAACCTAAATTAAATCAGCAATCTATTGATCTCGTAGGATTGGAGATACATGTAAAATTTGAGAATACATTCTATGTGCACGGTGTGATACAATTTTAAACAAAAGATAATACAATTGCTATAACTTATTAAAATTAATATTGTTTATATTTTTGATTAGTGACGTCTCACTAACTTATTATCGGCTAATATAAAACTCTATTATCTTGTTACCCTATAGAAAAAGATTTGTTCATAAAATTTACATGTATTATTTCAATTATTAAAAAAATAAAAACAGAATGACGAATGACGTTAATTTATTCTTGTATGTAACAATATTATTTATGTTTTACTTGCATATTACTTATGTTCCCAAAAAAAAAAATAGTCATCAAGTTTCACTCGGAGCAGATTCCAATTTGCATTGTTTATATACAATAGAGGCAGATATCAAATCTAAACATATATAATATGAAACATCATTGGGCAGCTTATTAATTATTTGTGGGGCTCCCAACTAACCTACTAGTAATTCAAGAAAGGAGCCTAACTAAATTCAATCATGATCAGCAATGGGGAACAATCTGGTAGCTCTGCCCTCCAATCATTTGCATGGAGGAGATTGATAACAATTTGTCAACATTGCGTCCCTGTATATATACATAAAAGGAGTCGCAATCATCTCTCTCAGTCTCAGCCACGTCCGTTTTAGCTCTTTTTATTACACATACAGTAGTATAATATTCCTTCCATACAAAATTAAGGGTATGCATTCTTGAACAGTGATTTTTTTTCCAAATATATCTATAATATTAATTATTAATATTTAATTGTAGTATGATAGTAATCAATCTTCTTAAAATATACGTAATGATAATTTAGAAATTTTATATCATTGTAAAATCAGAAATATATATATCTAATTTTAGAAGGTAGTAAAAAAGAAGCGGTTAAAATTGTCAAAATGAAAAGTATTGTTGTCAAAATAATAAATATCTTTTAAAATATTAAGTGTAGTTAAAATAATTATAAAAGTATTGTTACATATACATTTGCTCTAATAACATAATTTTGTTTTGTCATTATCAACCTCCTATGAAAATGATTTTGAATTTTGAATCTGAGTATATATATAAAGCGATTTGCACTAGTGTGCTAGAAAAAACACTAAAGCATTTTGGGAAATAGATGGGAATGATTTTAAATGAGTATTAAGAGCTACGGTATAAATCAAGCTATTTTTAATGCAAGTATTTATGCTATTTTGGCAAGTAATCACGCTATATACATTCTTTTATAGTTTACACTCCAGCTGAAAAAATCCAACAAGAACTCAGGCGAATATAGACCAGTATTGGCCATATTGGTGATTGTACATTGTTAGGGAGTGATACCCGAACGATGGTCAGGACCCAAATCCCTAACGGACTCCAGACTTGACATTTGATGTTTGAACATAGGTTGATACAGCTCAGGTCCCTATTATGCGTAAAACACATTTAAGTTAGAGTCTCCTTTATTATGAACTCTTTTCCTTATCGGTCCATCTATATTTGGACTTATTTGCAATCGCTTCCTCTCAAAAAAGGAAAAAATCCTAATCAATAAATATCCGGATAGTAGATATAAATATAAGAGGACATCTAGTACGTTTTTGCACATATTTTTATTTTCAGACTTACAATCTTCATTGATAGGCCTCCGCGCAGTCATTTATTTATAAATATTTTGGATTGAGCCTGCCGAAACACAGTATTATCATACATATAAAACTGGAATTTTATTGTTATTTAATTACTTAGTAATTAATTGAAAGGTATATTTGAAACTTGAAGAATGTTAAGAAAAAGAAGAAAAAACTTATATATATATATATAAACTATATTCAAGTTTTCCAAGTTCTATACATTACCAGAAAGACGTTATGACAACAAGGCAAATTAGTTAAAAGGTATAAATTAACTTATTAGCTACCACGAGGGCCCTTAGTCTTTGGCTAATTTCTTATAAGAAATTAATTAAATATGTTTAGTGTTCTAGTAATTTATTTATCACAATCCACTACTATTGTAGCTCAAGCTGTGATCCACCTGGAAGCGCAGAAAAGAAAGAAAATAAATACTTAAAAGATACATAAATGGTCCCGCAATGAATTGGATGTTAAATCGAACCCCATAGCATGTGACTTTCAATCCAATGAAAATAATAATAATTTAAAAAATTGATGGGCTAGCTTTAATGATTGGCAAGTTGTATAAAATGTCGTCCGTATATGTATTGATACATCTCATTCCAAGAAGCTAAGATTGGAAAGCATATATGCTAGTTTGGTACTTCCACTCGCGTTATTTAGAAAGCTTTAAAGCTGCGGTAGAAATTAATGTCGTTTCTTCCTTTCTTTCTTTCTTTTTTCCCCTTTTCTTGAGCGTTTAAGGGATGGGGTCCAAACTCTAGAGGAACAATTGAGAAACTTCTGATGCCACCTATCTTTCCGTGAAAAAATATTCTATAATCTTAAAACATAATCACGTGGTATTTCAAGAATAATTCGCATACTGTTATTTCAACATATATGATAAAATAGTCTACTACACATGTTAAAGTAACAATATATGAATTATCTAAAACACCACATGACAGTACCCTAAAATTACTAAATAACTTCTCCATTGTCATTAGGTACGAGTTATTTCTCTCACTTTTTTTAAACTATTTGAGATGGAAGAGTATGAGTTGTTTAGTATGTGCTCCTCATCCATCTTCATACTCCCTTAATTTTGAAATATAAATTTAATATTAATTTACAAAAACTAATTTATAATATAACATAGCATGCTGGAGATTTGCCGTTAAGCAAAAGGTCGGCCGGATCAATCTCATTTGTTACTAATAGTATATCCTATGTGGCCGGCTCGTAGCAATGTACATACTCCAGAGTACAATGTCAACGCAGGAATCGAAACACGCCAATTTTTAAATTATTATATTACTCTTTTAAAGATAAAAAAAATGAAAAAGAAGAAAACTCATAGAAATTCTGGAATACTGGTCAACAAATAATTGGCTGGACGAAATTCAAAGGACTAGTAAACACCCAACAAAAAGACATCCAAAAGAACAAGACACGATAAAAGCAGCGTTCGTTTTCCAATATTTATTTATTCTTTTATTTTTTGTTTATATAAATAAGTCGTTCATTTTAATAATGCATTCTCTATTCTAAAAAAGAATTCTACTTTTGTTTTTTTAAAAGTTTTGTGATTGCTTAGATTCTAATTATACAATTGCAATTGCTATACTCTTATATATAAATAAAAAAAGGGTGCGAGAAAATAGCAGCTAAGCTAAAACAATAATTAGAAAAATATTGTAAGAAAAATGATGATGACCTAATCTTCAAGGGAGTCTCCAACTAGTGGGCCCTCATTCGCTTAGTTCTGTACAAACATCCAATTTGGTCAATAGTAGGTGCCCGTTGTGGGACGTCTTCGAGATAGGTGGTCAGTGAACAAGGTCAAAAGATATGTTATAAAAAAATATGAGTTTCAGGTGTAAAATTAGTATCTAATCTCTTCTTACCCTTTGAGACTCGACTTTATAATCCCACTGTTCCTGTCCCCTCAATCTGTCAAATCAGTGTTGACGTCTGATTCTGTCCGGTTGTCTTGTTGTCCGTCTAAAGAGAATACCTGCATCAAAGTCCGACTGTCTTGCTATCCGTCCGGAGAGAATACATGCATCAAAGTCCTGACGGCTTGAGTCGTCGGTGGACATCTCCGGTGTAAGAGTAAGTATAGGTTTTAAGATAGGTCAACAATGGAGGTCTAAGTATCTAGTAAAGCAATAATAATCGTAACAATTGCCTCCATCATTAACTGGGTATTTATAATATTTACTTGAGTCTTACCAATCCTATTAGGAATGTCCAACGATAAGTTCTAATTAAGTAGGAAGGTAATTATCCTAAACCCACTAGGACACATGACTCCTACTTTAATTAGAATTAGACATAGTGAGTAATCATCATCTGAATGGGTTCAAGAACCTAACCCAAGCCTATCGGACTAAGGAATCCTCATAAAAGACTGTCAAGCTTATGGTCTATTGGGCCTAGCCCAATATTAATTACTAGATCAGGCTTAGCGAAATATTCATCCTAACAAGGTGCATAAGCAGGTCCGGTAGAAGACGTCTTGTCACCTGACAATCACACTGCTCGATGAATGGCTATGTGGGGCTCTCGGACAGAAAATATACTTTTAGTTTCTCGGGTCATAGCTGACAGTTCTAGGGCCTGAACTTAGGCTTAAACTGATTTGATGTGAACTGAGCCATTTGAGTCTATGTCCTAACATTTACCCCTCACTTCTTTTACTTCAGTAGGATGGGAGAATATAAACATAGTTTTGGATATACCCGAGGGAAATGCTACCCGAGTTATATGTTTCTCATTAGAAGAAGTACTTCATTGTTACACATTGAATTAAGGTATCCCCCGAGGTTGATGGCGTTTTGAATATGCCTTTATTAAAGTTGATAACCGCTTGCAATAAACGCTCAATCACGGGGTTTCGTGCCCCATTAATACGTTGCGCGTAACATTTGGTTACCTCGGAACTTTGGATCCGCCCCGCTTGGAGAAAGTATAAATACGAGGAAACTCCTATTCACCACTTATGCCTTTTTTCTCTCTAGCAGTTGTTGTTGAAGCTTTTGATTCTCCAATTAAATCTAACGCTTTCTGTTAAGTTTGAACTTCTTGCCAGCCATTTTTTCAAGCTAGTTAGAATAAACTTGCTTTTGTATTTTAATATTCTTATTTTCTTGTCATTTTTCGATTTTGTGCCTTTAAGTTTGCTCCTTTAGGCCCCTTTGTGCCATTTAGGAATTCTTAGGGTAATACTTGCACTAGTATCATTTTTTCTGCGAATCCCATAGATAGAACTTTAGATATTCATAATATCGCCTCCTCTAGCAGAGGTAACGACGATGTTGTGGTGGTTCCCCATCAGGAAGAAGAAGCAAGAGCAGGTGATGAGGATGTCCCTGAGGTCTATTCCAACGGGGATGAAGAAGAGCTTGCCTTCGTAAAGGAGAAGGAAATTGACCCTTCGACTTTCATTCTCACTAATCCATAACTTAGCGCCTTTAGGATTAACGTAGCCCAACCTTTTCCTGATTATGCTAGGGAGCTTTTTGCTAAAGCTGAATATGAGGCAGTCAATAGGGAGTGCAAGTTTAACTCGACGTATTTAGAGCAACTCAATACTGTCATTCTCCTGCTTGAGGAGTATGATTTGAGAATGTTTAATGCTACCGAGCGGATCTATGACAACCCTAAAGAAAGACGGGTCAGCCTAGTCATGCACTTCAGGTATAGTCTTAGGTTTCCCCTCCACCGCTTCATCTGAATACTCTTGAGGGATTTCCTTCGAATTATTCTCGAGCAATTAGTGCAAAATTCTATATTCCTTTTAAATGCTTTCATTGCCCACTGTGCCGCGAAGAAGCTCAAACCAACTTCAAGGTTGTTCTTCTATATATTCAAAGTCAAAAAATCCCAAACAAAGGGATTTTATTAATTTTATTGACCAGATGGAGGGCTTGGGTTGGTGTCGCCTCCATCCAACAACAAGGGTTGGCATCCAGGAATGGATTTTCTTTAAGTGTGGCGAACTCTTGAGCTTACCTCAATTTATTATCTCGAAAGACCCCAAAACCCTTCGAATAATTAAGTATTCCATCCCTGAAAAGGATCGGGTCCGACACAATAGTCACACACCTCGCAACATTTACATCATTCAAGCAAAACTTGAGTTACGGTCAACTTTATATTAGTCTTAGAGAAATTTGTACTATCAGACATACATGATCCCTTACTTGTGTAATGCATTACAAGAAAAATCTACTTAACCTGGAAGTACATAATTATTTCAAAAAAAATTGGGCAGGAGGCGTTGCCCTAGACCACCCCTTTGTTATTTGATGCGAACCCAATTACTTTTGAATAGTTTATTAAACATATTTATATTGCAGTAAGATTAGACCTTAGCCAATAAAAAAGAACATCGTTAATTATAATATTTATTATTTTTAAAATTCACAAATTTATACCAATTTTAATTTTAAATTTTTGTTGATTAATTTTAAAAAGTATAGAATTATTTTGTTTTGAACAAACGTACCTTTGTCATTAAAATATGATAAAAAAAAAACCAGACACGAAGAAAGGTAAAAGGATACATATTTCCAAATAAAAGTTATTATCATATTTTCATATTTTCTTCCCGTTAATATCAACTCCCAAATATAACTTTTATTATAAACGAGGCATTTAAGTTTTTAAAAAATCTCCACGAATTTTAGAACCTAGAAATGACCACATAGTAAAAACAACTTAGTTTCAAGTTATTCCTGGTCCATAGCGCTATTAAGTATTAAGCAGTTACCCATAGGGTCATTGTGTATTTTGAAACTTTCTCTGTTCTATTCTCTTCTATTTTCTAGTTTTAAATCTATGTGCTCTGTTAGAATTGTAGCAAATGGAGCAGGCGAAGGACAACTAAGCTACCAACTAGCTCTTGGGGCTTGAAAAATGGAGATATATAGCAGCCGCATATATAGTTATGCGTATTGTTACCGCAACATCCCAATTGAGTTAAAAGTAGTTATTATTTAGAGGAATACATATTATAGCTACGGCGCACAAAAAATTCGAGTCCAAAAAATTTGTCTGCTTCAGCTCTAAAAAAAACCTGAAAAAGCTCGGTTTATTTTGAGTCCGATTGGCCGAACCTGATAAAAAGAAGAAGAAGGTAATGTCTCACATAAGATTTTTTATATTTTTCGAAAAAAGAAGTATCATTATAACGTTTGAAAGTATTGATATGATTTTAACTTTTTACTTTAATATTTCAAAATTATGAGTATTCTTTTTGTGAATTGATAAAGTGTATATATTTTATTTATTTTTTTTGGTGCAAATACAAAAGTTAAGGAAGGATGAAGCTATCAATTACTGAAATTTGATGAAGGTGGCTGAATTTTGACAAAAGAAGAAAGAATGATGAAAAAGAGGTGAGGTCATATTCATACATACCTCACCTAGATTTGTGTTTCTCCCGCTACCCACCAAGTTGGAGGGGAATGATGAAACGTAGAAAAGGGCTCTCAAGTTGGGCGAATGGTATATGTACATTTGGTGCAGTAACTATTTCAAATTATATTTGTAAAGGTCTGCTGATAATCAAAGAGCATGTAATTTTATCAAGATTTATGTGGGTTGGTATATTCGATTCAAAAAAATGTATTCTCTCGTGAGTGAATGGGAGAATAACCATGTGATATTTTTCTCAAATGTTTTGGACAAAATTTACCTTATATTCCATCCATCCCATATTATCTATCACTAAAAAAATATACACACTTATTAAGAATAATAACTAATAACTTACTTTTTAAAAAAAATGATACTATTATTCTTTATTGGGAAAAGAAGAGAGAAAGAAGAGTAGTTGTTTGATTGTAACAAATATCCTTAAAAAATATTATAAATATGAGTATTATAAAAAAGAAAATTTAAGATTCTTGTTTATATATATATATATATATATATATATATATATATATATATATATATATATATATATAAACAAACGACAGTTATTTTAAATATAAAAAATAAACTAAAACGTCAATTATAATGAAATTGAGGGTGTATTATTGCAATTATGGTGACACGCTATTTTAATTACAAAAGTAAAAGTCGGTCTTAGGAAAGTTTATACTAAAAATAGAAAATTGTTATTTTTACAAAAATAATAATAGTTTCACAAGAATTTTTTTACATGAATAATAAATAAACTTCACATTCATGTGAGAGATATCTTATAAACATATCAATTCCGTACAAATATAAACAACCAAAAGTGAGAATCAAACATATTGCATAATGGTATTTAGACCTTAGTACATCCCCAATTGTGGTAATATATCAATAATAACATGATAATAAAACTAATAATAACAAAGTCGAAGACATTTTATTACCTGTACATAATACTATTGTATTCAAAAATATAAAATTTTATTAATTTTAGTTATAAAAATATGAATATTATAAATTATTTAAATAATATTATTTATTTTAAGATTTATTAGTATTTTATAATTTTTAATCAATTTAGAAATGAACTCTTTTTGCCAAGGAAGGAAGGAGCAATAAATACCAAGGTATTGGCATTTGGTTCTACAGTACTAATTGATGGAAAAAGACTCCTCGTTCATTTAAATTTTCTTATTCTGATTCGTTGTTGATAGTTTTATAGTTTAAGAAAATGCGGAGCATGGCGAGTTCCGGCTCGTGCAAAGGCATCGCCGCCATTGTGGGCGTTGGGCCGAGGCTCGGCCTATCAATCGCCCGCAAGTTCGCTCACGAAGGCTATACTGTCGCCATTCTTGCCCGCGACCTAGGCAACCATTTTCTCTCTCTACCTCAAGCTTACTACTGCATTAACTATGTACTTTACTCGGTACTAATTGGCAGCAATTGAGATTATCACTTACATGTATTTATAAACAGGAAGATTGTCTGTGTTCGCGGATGAGATAGCTCGGGACGAAAAGGCACAGGTGTTTGCAATCCGAATCGATTGCTCCGAATCCCGAAGCGTGCGGGAGGCATTTGAAGGAGTTCTCTCTCTGGGCTTTGTGGAGGTTTTGGTCTATAACGCCTACCACTCCCCAATTTCATCTTCATCATCCTCTTCAAATGTTCCGTCGTTCAAGGACTTCACCGACATTACCCTCGATTCCTTCCAGAAATCCCTCGCAGTTTCCTCCTCAGGCGCTTTCCTTTGCGCCCAACAGGTAAGGTACTTGTTAATTATTACTGAATAATTTGAATTAATGTGGAATTAATTAAATGAATGAATTGCTGAAGGTACTGCCGGGAATGGTGGAGAGAGGAAGAGGGACGATTCTATTCACCGGCTGTTCTGCTTCTCTAAATGGCATTCCTGGTTACTCTGATTTCTGTATGTATTCTTTGTGGAGCATTTAATTTTACTGGTGATTATGATTTGATTAGATTAATACTCGTTTATTAGTTATTAATTAATAAGTTCAGGTTGTGGGAAGTTTGCTCTGCGGGGATTATCACAGTCCCTGGCGAGGGAGTTCCATCCTCTGGGAGTTCACGTTGCTCACGTTATCATCCACGGCATCGTCGCCCCGCCCAGGTTATTTAATTTAATTATCCACAACCCCCTTTGTCCTCCTTCATTAAGTTTTTTTTTCATTCTTTATTTTTCGCGTCTGTTATTAAACTAATATAAATTTAAAAGTTTTTAGATCTTTTTTTTTTTTTTGCATAAAAAGTTTTTAGATCTTAGTTACATGAATACTAGTATAAGTTTAAAAAAAATAAAAATTATTCTTAATAATCATCCTTTTACAAATTAATTTCTAGTTACGAAAGGGAAGGAGTACTACTAATAAGTGCTAGATTTTATTATCAACGGATCCAGAATCTGACTTTTAAATAAAAGGAAGACAAACATGTATGAGTAATTATTCAATAATTTTAGAGTATCGTCGTCATACATAAATAATTATTCAATAATTTTAAATATTTTATATTAATTATATTTTTTAATTTTAATGAATTTAAAATTATAAATAATAGAGCACTATTAAAATAAAAATATATTATTAATTTAAAATATCACACGATAATACTGCGGTTGAATAATTTTTCCACATGTTGGCAGGCATAATCTTCCCTTTGTTTATGTGGGTGGTTATAATAATGACAATATCTATTACTAGTACTCCATAGATTTGGCGTCGTGCGTGTGTGGTAATATCAGACAGGTATTTTGGAACAAACAAAAATTAGAATCAATTTTTCCATCCTTTCCTTTTGACCAACGCAAATTCTCATTTTCCCATCCTTTCCTTTTGACCAGCGCAATTCTCAAAGAATAAGTTTTAAGTAATATTTAAATATTATATTTATCTTAATTATTAAAAAATAAAATATAATATTAAAAATTTTGTGTTATATATTTTATTTTTTAATAATTAAAATAAATATAATACTTAATTTTATGTTTAAATATTATATATATAAATTTGTGAATTCTCAAAATAAGTTTAGTTAATTGATAATATATATACACACACATATATATAGATATACACACGTGTTTATATTTTTCATCAAGTATGTAAGCATTTGATAAAATGTCAAACTACCATAGGGAGGGTTAATTGAGAAATTGTTCAGTGTCTCAAGAATAAATAAATAATATATTTTTATTTCTCGTATAACAATAGAGTCTACAAGTGTTGGAGAGTCTTGTGGATCTCATTATTATGTGAGAACAAAAAAATATATTATTTATTTGCTTATGGGGCATTGAATAATTTTTTGTTAATAACTGGCGGGCAAGGGCGAAGCCACACTTATGGTTATGGGGTCAATTGACCTCACTAATTTTTAATTTTATTTATAATATACGAAAAAAATTGAAAATTTTAAATGCTATATACAAATTAATCCCACTGAAATTTTATAAATTTTTTAATATACGGGATCAAATTGAAAATTTATAATTTTCTTACTTAAATCTCAATCTCATATTATTCTTATTTTCTCTACGTATGTATATTAATATAATTTTCTTAAACTAATTAATAATATAGTTTATATTATTTTTTGAAAAATTAATTATTTATAAATAATTTGTCCTTAAAAAAGTTTATTATGGGTCAATATGATGTATATATACATGTATATAAACATATATATAGAGTTAACAATTATTATATTATCATTATAATCAAATTTATGTTTTATATATGTAACCCAAACGTATGAAATTATTCAAAAAAAAAATGGCTCGAGGGCAATGTCCTTGAACCCTCCACTAAATTATTTGTAGACTCAAAATTTGATTCCACTTAACTTTATTTTTGGCTTCGCCACTACTGACGGGAATGCATATGAATGGAGCAGGGGGGCAATATTGGCATCAACGGCATTTCGCCATAGAACATCGTCTTCGACATCATCAGTTGGGGATCAAAGCGGCAGAGTAGGAGTTGGAGTTGGCGATGGGTGGATGGACCCGGATGTGCTGGCTCAAACTTATTGGCACTTGCACATTCAGGACCAAGCCGCTTGGACCCAGGAGATCGACCTTCATCCTTCCAATCCTATAACTAGTGCTCATAGATTCTTATAAAACTTACTGTAAATATGTATATGATCATTTGATTACAAGTAGAAATTACTCTATTTGTTTAGAAGCTAGCTAGGGAGTCCTGCAGTACTCCGGTGGATATATGACCGTGATACTTGATTCTAGGAATGTTGTTTTCTACGTGATTTAATTTTAATAGATATATGAAAATCAATGTCCCATTGTTTCGCGATTAATAAATTGGTTTTTGTTTCCTTTCATTTCTGTTTTTTTAATAGCGAAAAAAATTGTTCCCAAATAATCTCTATTTGCAACAGTGATATTTTATGATTGTTAACGCCTGATTTGCAAAGTGGGGATTGAGGCTAAATCAATTCGGACAATCATTCAATAACATCGCTTGTTGTTTGGTGATTAGCATGCCGACCAAATCAAGCATTGTTATTAACAATGATACTTTTGTTATTCTAGGGGGAAAATGATATTTTTATATATTTTCGTAAATAAATTATTATTATAAATTTATAATTACGGTCAAAATCGTCATTGCCATTATAAATTTATAACGATATTTTTTATATAAAAATATCAATTTTCATAAGAATATTATGATCAAATCTTAGAAAGGTATATATCGAATACGGGATAGGGGGGTAAGAAGGGCCGGGTGGTCCAGCTGGGATTAGGTAATAGGCAGGGTTTGCACGGATAGTTAGAGGTGTTCGTGTTCTAATTCGGTTCGCACGACTTCGATGTGATTGAATCTGAATCTCTCTTCTATTACTCTGGTCCACCGGGCAAAAGAGGAAATTTAAAAACAAAAAAGAGAGAAAAAGAAGAAGAAGCTGCTCTCAAGTGTTATATCGGTCAAAAAGTTCTCATAACGTGTCAGGTGTGGATCGTTCAGCCGTCATCTAGTGGACCCCCTGCGGTCCCATTGTTTACCTTTTCACGGCTTATATCATACTTATTCTATACCATCATCAAGTGAATCATATCGTTCATATATATTCTCCTATTTCTTTCACTAAACTTCCTCATTTGCCCCCCTTCTTTTCTTCTCATAGAAACATTTTTCTTTTAATTATGTTAATATACAAAATGAAGTTTTTTAAAATTAAAATTATAATTTTATTACCATGTCACTAAATATTTAAGAATAAATAAAAAATATGTATAGATGAATTTTATCTTTTTCTTAAAAATGAGGGATATACTGAAAGTCTAATAATAAACACGTCAAAATGCAATCGATCACAGACTCAAAATACAAACACACCGTCCTTTTCTTTCTTTGTTCCATCGGACGTCTAGCCTTATGATGATCAGCCAGTTTTCCTTTGGTTGAATATAAGTGAATGAATAAATAGAACCGCATAATATTCAAATACTACATTCATCTTAATTATTAAAAAATAAAACTTGACATTAAAATTCGTAACATGCTCTACTTTTTAATAATTAAAATAATTTTAATATTTAATTTTGTGCCCCTAAATTTATCCTAAGTAGATTATGTGGATAATTCAGTAGTAAAGGCCCCAAACCGGCGACCCCAAAAAATTTCCGTATATTTGATCCAAATCCTAAAGATTTTCTGAGGTCGTCTTCATAACACACACTGTCAATTTTTTTATTTTCAAATAAGTATAAACACATAACAATTAAACACTACATTCATTTATTATCCCGACTCCTGCCAAGGATAATAGAACTCATAACAGTGTTGTCTTCAGTAAAGTGTATAATTTGCTCAGTATATAACTGCCAATTTGATTCCAACAAAAAATGACGATGATATTTGGAATTTGTAACCCCTCTAATGAGGATTAGGTATCTTGTTGTCACTCAATATGATGCTGAACTTTTAATACACCCACCTAGGACAATTTCTAGACAATGAAAGTATAATTTGTTCATAGCAGAACGTGTAACGAAGTCTTCCTCTAGATTTAGAGGCAAATGACTAGGAATTTGGGCAGTGATCTCCTAATTAGAAGGTTCATTCACTATGGTCCAATATGGTCAGGATATCAGGTATAAGAGTCCAATAATCAGCTGAGAAATATTCTCACCTGCGATTGAACAGCATACCTGGTGAAAGCCCATACCATCACAAATGAACCGTACCACATTACCAAATATCGGCAGAGCTGTAACCCTTGGAAATGACATTTGGAAGAGAGAATCTTAACCACCTCTTATCTGCATATTTTTTGGCCCACATGGGAACAAATAAGCAGCAGTTGAGGTGGGCTCAGTGTTATTGAGCTTTCGCACGTGACCGGCTAGACACACCATGCAATAACTTCACGAAACCAAGAAAACTAAGCTTTCCATCAGTGTGCCTAATCCAGTCATGCAGGACGGCATGAACGGGAACAGTTGGGCCAAGACCGAGTTCCTGAAACCATATTTCAGAAAGTAACACATATCAGTCTTGTTCTAAACTAATCTGATGTCCAGCATGGTATGAGTGCAGCAGTACAAATGGCAAGTACTGTTTCCCAACACCAGCATCATAAGGAACAATATCTCTCACAATTTAATTTTATTGCCTAAAAAGAATAAAGCCACTTACAGAAGCCAATTCCTCGATGACAATAGCCCTGTTACCATCTTTCTCAAAAAATTCATAAGCACAACGTGCGTGTTGTTCCCATTGATTAAGAGCCTCGACCTGATGGACACTTAAAGTTGCTGCACAGAATTCCTCAAAACCCATCCTTCTATATTGAAGTGCATTAAGCTGAGATAATAGAGGAATTAATAGTTGGGTGATTACAAGTTACGCAAAAAAGCATGTATTGATAGCCATTCTATCAATTTTTACTTTTAAATTTTGGATAAATAATTGAAAGCCGGTCTCATAATAGTCAAAGGACATACTGATGCTAAATAATCATGGACACGAAACTCCTTCATGGCATCTGTTGCATTTTTCATCAAAACCTGATCATTTCATACAATGTAAGAGAAACATTGAAATCAAATATTACAAAGAAATTAAATAATCTGCAAGAAACTGACCTGTTTGATGTTTTCCAAGCATATGGACCCATTTTTGTTTGGTTCCAACAACGCAAATTGCCCCTTCAAATAAAATAGCTCATCTACTGTCAATGTTTTAGATAAAGCCTGCCAGATTTTGATAAAAAGGGGGAGGAGGAACTATTAGAATGCGTACAAAGAAAAGATAAATCATCAAAATGCAAAACAAAGAAAAAAACCAAGAATTATACTGCGAAAAGAACTCATGACATTAAATCAGCAGAACTATATGACACAGAATTACTGAAGCATGAATGTTCTCACACTTTTTAAGGAAACCGAATCAATAACCTCCTATAGTCTGATACTATTTAACCATACAGCAATATCTTAAGCACAATGCAGTCTTGAAACATCCTCTACGACATGATGACATCTCTATAAATGTATCCTAGTCTTCAAGGAGGCAACTCAATAATGATGCCCTACCCAAATGAGGATGAAATTCTCTTGTAGCACCCAATATATTGACTGAACCATAATGAAGTCATAACTATGTATCCGAAGTAGGTGCTCAGTACAGCCCATGATTTCATAAGTAGTAGTTTTCTCCCATTTTTTCCATTTTGGATAAGTTTTAGTTTTCTCCCTTTCAACCAATAGAATTAATAGATGAGAAGGAAGGTTCACCATACCTACATCCCACGATAAATAAATGTATCCTACATGTCACTTTTGAAGGCAGGTTATTCTTGAAGCAAATAGTATCTGCTTTGGCTATGTTTCTATCATTGTATGAGAGTCTATAACCAAGATCAAATATTTTCCACACAATAAATGTGTGAAAACTTCATGCAAGCTAACAAATGCAAAAATATTGCATAATTGATGGGATAGCAATTCTAGATTTCCTAAAACTTTCATCGACTTCTGGATCAATTTCCATCAGAGTACTAATATTACTCGAGCTCAACAGTACTTAACCCTTTGGTTTAAAATATTCATGGATAGGTTCCATCTGAAGTCTGAACGCCAATGAATGTCAGGAAAAATGTATTTTCTACAAATATCCAATTCCAGTCACAAATCAAAAACTGAAATGCAGGACGTGGGCCACAAATGTTAATTGATTCTACAGATTCAAAATAGGAGATATAAAAATTTAGATGGAAGTAAATATAAATAATTTTTCCCAGAGATACGCAACTTCTCAAAACTATTTTTCTTCCAACTTATAACTACTTGCAGAAGGAGAGCTGGAAAAATGAACATAATACTAACAACAACCACCTACTTCAAATCATCAAGACAAACCAATAAAAATTATTTATTTTGAAGTAATTCCATATACACACCCGTAAAGCAGCTTTCCGAAGAGGAGATGACCGCATATAAGCCTTCATGAGTTTGAATATCAGTATGTCCAGTGGCACTTTAATGTCATTACTATTTCTGATCCATGAATGACCTGAAGAATAAAACTTCTTATATCATCCAAGGAACATTAAGAGCAGAATACTAAGGATTTGACTACTGAAACATGAGACACTCACTCAAGGCCTGAGCAGCAGTCATTCTTTTTCTTGGATCTTTATTCAATAGACGTTTGACAAAGTCTTTTGCCTCAGAAGATAGAGAAGGCCAAGGTGGTTCCTCAAAACTGAGATCAGCTTTTAGAACAGCTCTAAATATCCCAGATTCAGTTCGAGCCCAAAACGGACGGCTTCCACATAATAGGATATATGATATAACCCCAATACTCCAGATATCAGCCTCTGTACTGTAAGATCTATGTAAGACTTCAGGAGCAACATAGTATGCGCTGCCGACAATATCATTTAGCCTTTCATCTGCATCCCACTTAAAATATTGAAAACTGACTGATTACCGGAGCTAGCACAGAGAGAAGAGGGGGTGAGGGAATATACCTGGCTTCACAAAATCTGACAGTCCAAAATCAATGGCCTTCAGTTGTGAATCCTCATCCTTCGATGTAAACAAGAAATTCTGTTCCAGGAATTATCTACAATCAGATGAATATCGCAGATACAGATAACACATGCACTATAAGATAGTAATATTATTAACAGATACTGCTCAGAAAATCTAGAACATTAATAAATAAAAGGTGGCCAAATTTCTACATTTTGGAACATGAAAAACACGAGCGATAGGAAGGAAAAAGGAAAAGAAAAATAGAAAAGTAAAACGTATCTTAACAAAAACGAAAATAAATCTAATATAGATCCTTCAAGGAAATCTAATATTAAGTATCCTATTAAAATGTAGTTTAATGGACCACCAATGCAGCTCCAATAAATTTTATGATTAAATTTCCTTCAATTTTTTCTTTCCATTCCCTCTTTCAAAGTTACAAACCTAAAATACTACAATATAATGAACCGGGATGCCGTGCGCACACATGAGAGTGTGTGTGTTAAATATAGCCAATCTGTAGAACCCACTGCAAAAATGATAGCAACAACAAATTATCATCCTGGTTTAGACTCTTTGTCAGGATTTTTAAGAAATTTCAATTGGTACTTCAACATAAAATCGTTTTGATTTACAAAAATGATTAAACTTTACAAAGGAAGCGAATCCAAGTTCTCTAATGGTTTCCGTACTCTCAAATTTACTATAGGCATGCATCACCCTGACAATAAAGAAAGCATACAAAGCTTGGCTATTGACCAACTGAATAAAGAAAAGGATCCTCCTCCGCCCAGTAGACAAAAAAGTTACAGTCATTACAATGTCGCAATCCAGCATACTTAAATTCAATGCACATAGAGGTGGTTTGAGCTTCAAGCTATATCTCACCTCCGGCTTAAGATCCCGGTGCACCACACCCTGTAGATGACAAAATGAAACAACATTCAATATTTGTATCATCACGGCCTTAGCATCATCTTCTGTGTATTTTCCACCTCTGCAGGAACCGCAGAGAAATTTAATCTTTAAAAAAAATCATTTTGGTACACCTATAGTATCCTAAGTTCTTTAGTATAGCTAACAGTAACAGAATACCTTGAAAGAATTCTATCCAAAAGCTCCCCTCCTTCACATAACCTGAAAATTGTGCTATCAATTGTTAATTATGCCAACAAAAAAAAGAAGAAGCAGAACATGCTTCTCAAAGATTTTAAGCTTATGACAATATACTATAATAATAAAAGTAGCCTTGTTCTATGCATAAATAGTAGCATCTTATTTTATTTTTTCCATTTCTTTTTCGTCTGCTTCATATTTTTTTCCGAGGGAGAGGGATGAGCTTCTTTAGATATCTTATAGCAGCATTTAGTTCAATAAAGAAAAGATCACAACAGTCTCACTGACAAAAAGAGAATAATCAAACACATCACTGGTAAAGAAATCAGATCTTAGAAACCTACATTCACCATGGAACTAAGACAAATTTATGTAAAAGAAAAGCTTACTCCATTGCAACATAGACATTATCATGATCTTCGTAAGCATCATAAAATTGTACAAGATTGTTATGTCCTGTCAAAGCTCTCAAAATCTTCACCTCCCTTCTCACATCCTCAATGGCTATGGCCGTAGTCATCTGGAAAAGACAAGAATGGAAAAAATCAGCAAAAAAATAAAAATAATATAAGTATCAAGAACATGATGCAATTTATAGATATAGTAACATAGATATGCCTACCTAGTACCTACGCTATAAATCCATCCAACTCATTCACCAGTGCAGGATTTCCTTAATTATTATGTTTTGAAAAAAATAAAGTTCATAACATTGCCCATATTCAATGAGAGCAATCTCTTGGAAAAGCTTGCTATCCTGTTATTCTTGCCATAGTCACCAAATCCATGAAAAAAAATTCTGCTTTTCACTCATGATTTTTCGAACTTGGAACAAATTCCCTTTAAATTTGCATATTAATTTTAGAACAAAATTCAAAAGACCACCTTTGGTTTACCCAATTCTTGAGTCACCATTTGTGGTCTAGAAACTATGTGATCACTACTTGTGGTTTCACATTCATCTTCAAGTTACCTCATTTCCATCCATTTTGACAGCAAGTGTATTTCACTTGCCAAAAATTATCTAGTAATAATAAAAATTGTTCCAATGACTTTAATACCTTTTAATCTGCCTCAAATTTAACAAAGTATACCCTTAATGATTCTTCACCATATGATAACCCAGAAAACACATAAACCCAAAAAAAAAAACACACAAAAAAAACCATTTTAGTTTTCTCCAAGAAAATGACGGGAGGAATTATTCAACCACACTTGGCCCAAATATTCATCTATTCATATCAAACTACCCGAATGGATTAGAGATTTTTTCTAAATATTTCTCTCCCAATTGATTCACCAATGAATTCAAAAGGTACTTTGAGAAATTCAAAAGGTTCTTTGAAAAAAATCGAATTTCAACGAGTTAATGAAGAAATATAAGATTTGATTTGGATGATTTCAATAGTGATTTTAGATTTCAAGTACATCTAGATTCTATTGAACTTCACAACAATGGATTTATGAGCCTCAAATTTTCAATTCCTCAAAAAAAAAAATATATATATATATATATATATATATATATATATATATCCAAAACAAAATTCTAACCCTAAACACAAACCTAACCATCATATCAATGACACCATCAAGGATGCAACAAGCAAGAGGCCATGGTGGCAGTGGCTCGTGGGGAGAGTTCGCAGTGGCGGTGGCCTTGGGAGAGGTTGAGGTGGTGGTGGTCATGGAAGAGATTGCAGTGGTAGTGGCCATGAAATTGAAGAGCTTGCGATGGTGGTGGTTGTGGAAGTGGCGGCCGATTTGATGGTTGTGTGTGGATTTGAGATCTTGGGTATGAATTTTGGATTTTTAGGTATGGAGTTTCTGAGATGAGTTATTATAAAATCACTTTCTCTCGTTAACCGTAGTACTGAGTATGAAATATCCACCTAATGCAATTATTGTTTAATACATGCTAACTTATTTAGTATAACTAATTTATTAAAAAAAAATCCTAAATGTATGATAAATATTGCTAAATTAAGTATAACTTTTTTTTTTTGTAAATACATGATTAATGTATTTTTTTTCATTAAATTTATTTATTATTTGTTAAATGTATGATAAAGATTGCTAACTTAATTTAGCATAATTAATTTTTTTCTATATGTATGATTAATATTTTTTTCTCACTATTTCTTATTATTTATTTATTTATATTTAATTTAGTTCTAATGAACTACAACATTAACTTAGTTTAATGCATA
This sequence comes from Hedera helix, assembly GCA_947179155.2. Taxonomy (NCBI): domain Eukaryota; kingdom Viridiplantae; phylum Streptophyta; class Magnoliopsida; order Apiales; family Araliaceae; genus Hedera; species Hedera helix. The sequence continues at coordinate 41,871,290 of OX359270.1, read as the reverse complement.
ATTATTTTGTAACATTATTTATTTTTATTTGAGATATTAAAACGAAAAAAATGAAGAAAATGTCATTGGGCAAAATAAACTAGGAAGGGTAGAATAGTCTTTATCCACAAGAATTAACGGTGTTAAGCCAAAATCGTTAACAAGTGCCATTGTGAGAAAGGACGTGAAACCATAGGTAGTGATCTGATAGTTTTCGAATCACATGTAATGACTCAAAAATTGGTACAAACCACATGTGGTTTTTTGAATTTTACTCTTTATTTTAAACAAAGCATGAATTCTATTAGGTGTGATTTGAACTACACCAACTAGAATTATTTACTCTAGCACACCCTCATCTCCCGCACACGTACCTACCCCACCCCTACTCCATTCCTTTCCTTGTCCACTTGTTATTTACTCTGTGAACTGTCTCTATTAGCTTTGAACATCTTTAGAAAGCTCTGTATCAAACATCTCCTCCCTAAATTGTCTCTTTTCCTCCAAATTCCAATCCTCCATATCAACAATGGCTATAAATTATAATATAAACATATTCTGGTCTCTCTCTCTCTCTCTCTCTCTCTCTCTCTCTCTCTCTCTCTCTCTCTCTCTCTCTCTCTGTTCTTCAACCTAAATCATGCAATTATGTCAATTTACAATGGAGATTTTTTTATGTCGATTTTACGATTTACAGATAGAGTTATAGAAGTAATTTGGAAGAGGTTATGATTAGGTTTTGGGCCCTCAATCAATCAATGGCTGAGAATCATTACCTAGATTTGATTCCTATCTCCATTCAGCATCGGGCAAAAAACCAAAATGGTGCGAGACAAACCAAGTACACCTAGCCCATTGAAACTGTGTACATTAATCGGTTTCAACTATTAATTATAGAAAACTAACCAAATTAATGTTATGCACAAGCCAAGTACAAACTCAGGTGTTGCTGCAGCTTCTTCTATCTCTTCCTTAAAGAAGGATTTGAGACCAAACTACGGGAGATTCAAGTCATATGTATGACATTGCAAATTGTAGTGAAAAGATTCTTTACATAGATGGAGCATTGCCATTTATAATTTCAGAAAATTCATAATGATGTCTCCTCATATTGAGACAATACATCAATAAGAATTTTACACTATTCTTATACACAACTCATCTTCCACTTACTAAACTTCACCCCACCATTGAATTGTCACATCAAAAACCTAACCAATTTTGGCCTATCAAAAATCCCCATCCTCAACTAAGTCCGTTGAATCTCCGCCTAGACACTAGGTGGATCTTCTACTACCTAGATTTGACTGGGAGCTTGGGCCCCCACTAAGACAAAAATCAGATTTCTACTGCATCGGTTTAATAAACGCTTTGAAGCTCAACACTACCTTAAAATGAATTTATTAAGTCTTTAAAAAATATTTTTTTGGTAATTTTTCATGTAAAATTTAAAAACATTACATCTACAATATGCCATTGTATATTATAAGAAGTATATATAATAGAAAACTAAATAAATGATACCGCCTAAAGAAACGTTTTGTCCGCCTAGTAAAAAATCTAGGCACTGCCCAGGCAGCCCCTCCGATGCCTAGTGATTTTTAGACCACTAAAAAAAGGTGCTCATTTGTCAAAATGACTATGAGCTTCCTTCCTTTTCATCGCCTCCATAATCAACCACTATAATTAGAGAACAACAGTATTTCCATTATTTCGATGCTGACTGCGTGACCAAGTTCGCCTCTGCAACCATACAAAACATATTACAGAAATATATTCCTTAATGACCTTTTTGTGCAATAAAAAATCTGCATAAATGTCAAATTAGTCTAAACAAACCAGATAAAACCTGTTTATCATCGCATGATCATCAGTTACTCAGTTAGTAGTACCGAAATAAACTACTACCTTCAGATCTGATGTCTATAGCAAGAATTCAGGTAAATGATGAAAAAATTACAGAGATCACTTAAAATTGATCAGCACAATTAAAAATAAACAGAGTAAATTATGAGAAAAATTGTCGAACCTTTGCTTTCGGAATGACCTTAACAGCAACCTCTTGTCCCTTAAGCTCACCCTTCTTGAACTTCGCCCTACACGTATACCCAAAATGCCCCCTCCCAACTTCGTCGCCAAGCTCATACTTGTTCCCAAAGTGCTTCGAGAACCCAAAACTCTTATCCAAACCGGCACTGACGTCCACCTCGGTCCCCTCCGGTATCGCTGCCTCATTAGGTTTCACGGAGCCGTGCCGCCTCGCCCACACAGCTTTAATGTGCTTCGCTGGCGACGGCGGTGGAAATGGCCGCCTAAAAAATGGCTTCGGCGTCGAATTGGAGCTCGGCGGGGACTTCTTAGATAACAGATAATGCGCCGGACTCGGACTGTAAAAGGGAAAAAAGGGAGATTTCTGACCTACTTTGGCTTCTTCTTTCTTCTTCTTCCTTGTCGTCTCTTGCTTATCATTGCTGTGGTTTGGAGCATTATCAGATGGTTTAGGGGTGTGTTTAGGTTCAATATGAGTATCATTGGCCGGAATAGCGTTATGATGATCGGAGAGATTGGAGTCCGCGAAGGGTTTGGAAGTGCAAATTCCCATTTCTCCCTCCCCCAAGAAGTTAAGTTCACTGTGGAAAGAAGCAGCAGCAGCTCATAAGAAGGTATTTTTAAATTCGTGAGTTGATTTGAATTGAAATTTTTTTATTTTTTTTCTAGGGTTTACTTCCAAATTTACTTACTTTTTGGCCCAATATTGTGAGAGAGAGAGAGCAGGGAGGAGAGGAGGATATAAAATAAGAGAAAGAGAGTGTCAAACAAATTTAGAGAGAGAAAGAGAGTGTCAAACAAATTTAGAGAGGGATAGAACATAAAATTCTAATGAGAGAAATTGAGGGGGAAGAAACTTGTGAGAAAAAAAATAAAAAACAAAATTATAGAGCGTGACAAAATTTAGAGAAAAGTCTTCGGTCGATTGTAGCGTCATTTTTTTGTAAAGTAAATAATATGGGATTGAATTTTAATATGTCAAAATATGAGTGTATGGATGTGTTTAATTTTAATTTAAATTAAAAAAAATAACTAAATAAAATTTAGAGAGATAAATTGTATTAAAAAATTAGAGAAAAGCGTACCAAAATTTTGAAAAGAGAGTATATAAATAATTTACAATATGGGTTGACATATATTAGATTTGCAAGTATATGGGTCTAAACCATACAATCCATATTAAAAACAAGTTTTGTGATTTAATTGACCTATAACTGTATTATATAAACCAAAATAAAATCAAACCTAATTTTCATCAGGTCTACTTCTGTTCTAAATTAAAAAATTATTATTAATTTTTAAAAATTAATTTTAGACATTTTAAAATTCAAAATTATATAAGATGATTCATGACAAAATTATGAAACAAAAAATCTTACCATGCATGACTAAAATATTAATTATTGTATTGATTATAATTTTAAAAAAATTATGTCAATGTTGAATTTAAAATTTATCTCAAAATCAATAATGATCTTATATTTTAAAATTAACAGAGTAATACTTTTAAAAAAAAAAAAGGGAGGGAGAGTTTGCTATGTGACTATTTAACTTCTCTAAACAAATCATGAGAGACTCAAATGTCCAACTTGGAGTCTAATTTGATCAAAAAAAGGGTCGGAGCGTGCACTTTAAATAAAATATGAAACTAAAGTGCGAAAGTGTTAAATTATGAAGGCTGAAGACAAACTTAAAAGGTGACCATAACCAAATAAATATACCATACTCCATTACTTGACAAAAACTCTGCGTTCTCTTCAATTATCATATGATATACTTGTCAACAATATATATTATTATGCATATGATATCTTGACTGCATTACTTAATTAAAACATAAAATCCCACTTTTGTTGGTTAATCAATATATTTAATAGAGTATTAAGAAAAATGTTATTAAAAAGTCAACAACATAAATGTGTGACAAACGGCAGGTATAATCATGAAAGCTTCCGTGAAGGATGGAGCCATGGAGGAGCATCAAATGATAATAATGTCCAGGTGAGTAATGAACTAATGATCGTGTTATATATATAGCTCTATGCTGCCACTTTCGTCTTGTCAATAAAATATTGTTCTCGAGATGCTTTTAATCTTTTTGGCATCCTGAAATATACTCAGAATTCTTATGATACGGATTATCATATATAATTTTTGTCAAACCTAAATGATGGAGTTTTAGTGAAGTTTTTAAATAAAAAAAGAAGTTTAGTTTATGAATTTAACATTTACAAACACTGTCTACTTGGGTTTTTTTTTACCGGACATAGCTGAATCATTTATGATCGGAGGAGATAATGTATAAACAAAAAATTTAGATAAAAGAATGCGTTCTCACCAAAGGGTCTTGGTCGAATGGTTACCACCATTCCTTGTGTATAGGAGTGAGTATTTAGTTATAATTAAACCGAATTATCTATTTTGTTATAATTTAATATATATCAAATTTTATATAATTTTACTATTCGAATAAGTATCGAAAATTAGTATTAACTGAATAATTGAGAATCGAATAACCGAATTATACTATTTAGTTATTCGGTATATAATCGAAATATAAACTTATTTTTATTGTTCAAAAAAATACATTTTAAATTTCTCACTAGAGTTTTCAAACAATATTTAACCACAAATCCACAACTATGATAATTCATAAATTAGTTTCATAATTTCAAATTAAAAATACACAACCATAGGACAAAGTTAAAAACTTTTTTAAAATATCTAATTTAGTTATTTGAGTATTCAAATAACATAATTTTAATAACCAAACCCAAATATCGAATAATTAAATAATCGAATTAAACAAAATAATTAAAATAATTAATTTTATTTTATTCGATTCAGTAATTCAGCTTTACTCATTTTTTGTCCGGCCTTATTTTTGTACCAAGGGAATAAGGTTTTGAACCATAGCAGTGACATAGGTTCAGAATGTAAGTTCAAATTATGTCTAAAACTAATAAATAATTAAAATAAAATAAAAAAGTTAGCGCGAGAACTTATCTTTGATTGGACCGCAATAAATTTTGAACAAGACAAATAAAAATTTTAAAAATTAAGAATCATAAGAAAATAAACGAGACTTATGTTTCTGAACCAAAAAGTAATATCATATTATACCAAAATATATCCATAAAAATTAACTATTTCAAAGCCTACCCCTACCACAACACAGTAAATCATAAATATTCGTATTTATTTATAAAAAAATGACATCATTTTATGAATTATTTTACGTAAGAGTGTAAGATAATTCTTACCACTTTTTTTACTTTTATTTATTGTGGTTGACTTTGAATATTTGGGCAATCTGTGCGCATATAAAATTCTTAAATGAATGAACCGGGAGATATGCAATCTAACAAAATCTTTGGCTGCTTTTTGAATACACGCAACTTTAAAATATTTCATTATTATACGTATATATTTCGAGTGATTTAAAGCAATATAGGCCCTCGAAAGTGGCAAACAGATTAATTCAATTTTCCCCACCCCAATGCCATAATTTATTCGACATTAATTAAATAATGGAAAAAGAACGAACGGAGCATAAGAATAATGTGTGGGGAACTCCGTGGGTCCATCACATTTCGTCAATCATCACCACCATCAAGGCAAATAATTTACTTACATTTTTGCAGTCAATCTTCCCAATCATAACACTTGTCCCCCACTCAAAAGGCCAAAAAGTATGTTTAGACGACAATTTTTTCTCTCAGGTAATTGTCACTTTTGGCAGCGAAGTGAGTGCGACATTCGTTCTCCGCGTTAGTTCTTGCAAGCTAACCCTTGCTTTTTTTAATTGCCATAATTCTTACGTATATTCGCTTCTGCTGATGTCACGTGTGTGTAACGTATAGACGTTTTGTTTTTAAATTATAACAAGTTTCTCATCAAAAATATAATTTAACAGATCTCTAGGGATATAAAATTATTATTAATTTTTTAAAATTAATTTATTTTTTTTAAATTTAAAATTAATATTTTTTTTTTAATTTTAATCGATACAATAATAAATATTATAAAATATTGTTCATTGTATATTTATTATTTCATATTTTTAATGAATTATTTTAATTTAAATTTAAAAATATCTATAAGACCCCGAATTTTATGAAATATAAAAATTTAATTTTTCTTCATATATATTTTTCCTGAAACAATAAGTGGCTAAATTGACAAAATTAAAAGTTAAGGATGTTATGTGCAAATTTTATTTTGTCGGGAAATATTCGTTTTGTCGGGAAATATTCGGGTCGTACGACGGCGCTGAAATAACTAATTCTTGGTGGACCCCACAATGGAATATTTGTCGGATATAGAGAACGACAGAAGTAACATTTTTATATAAAAATAGTCAACGGTGTTAACTGTTAAAATATCGGTGATAAAAGAATAGTAGCATACGGTAATTTATGGTATTTTTCTGTAGCACACGGTATTGCACAGTGTCTCATATTATTGGTCTGATAATTGACACCGTAACTGTTACGCATCATTTTATCAATAATTGTCACTGCATAATATTTTATATTATCAATTCAATAATTGTTGTTACACAGTATTTTGCATTATTGATTTAATAATTGTCATTACACTGTATTTCATATCATTGACTCAATAATTGTTGGTGCACTGTAGTTAAAATTATTAAACCTAATAATTGTCACTGTAGCAAATAAACTGTAATTTATATTATTAAATTAATAATAATATGTAACGTGTTTATTACATTATTGTGGAATTATTGATGTAACATTATTTTATATGCAGGACCCGTAGGAAAAATAAAAAAATAATTAATTAATTATTATTTTATGTGAATAGTAACGTGAATAGCAACATGTGGGCCCTTGTAGGACCCACCTGAGAAAATTTGCACAAAAATGTGCTGGGAGAAAAAAATTTCAAAAGGGCGTGGGCGGCTGCGCTGCTGAAAATTTTTCAGCACTGGCGTGCAGCACGCCACCCACCTACCGCGCATAGTAACTTATTTTCTCCTATAAATAGCTTGCTCAACTGAATAGAAAAATCACACCTAAAACATAAAATTTTTCTATAAGAATTTTATGAGTTTTATCTGAGAATAGTAAGGCTATTTTGAGTGTTTGAAAGCCAAAAGGAGTGCAGGAATTTTTCAAGTAAGTCTTTTATTAAAGAGTAGTAATTTCATAAAATCCTATTTTTCACGGTATTCACAAATCTTCCTTTAGAAGACTCTTCTTTGAGAATATTCATTTTTAAAAACTTTATTTGGAAGATTTATTTTGAAATATTATTTTAAAAACTATTTTAAAGTTATTATATTATACTACAAAAATTATGTTAAATATATATAATTTTGGTAGTTCATATTATACGAGTTATTATACACTTTGAAATTTATATGTAGTAATTACTAATTTTATTATAAATATATAGGTTGATCAACCTCATTTAAATCAATATCTAGTCACGTGTTAAGGTAAGGAATGTCATTTTTTGAATATCATTTTCTTTCATATTATATTATTTAAACTTACCACGGTAAGGGATTATCATTCTTTGATTCTCGAAAATAATATCGTTTCTTTCTTGTGCCATTTATTTCCATGTATTAAATTGTGGGAATAACCTTACGGCGCGGATTACCGCCTGTTGGTGAATAACCTATCGTATTCATTCCTTATTAATCTCTGATAATAACCTTACGGCGCGGATTACCGCCTGTTTGGTGAATAACTCTTCGTATTCAAATTTTATTAACTTGTGGGAATAACCTTACTGCGCGGACTATCGCCTGTTGGTGAATAACCCTTTTTATTTGTCTCGTATGGAAATAATTAGTCTACACGAATTATCACATGACACTTTTATTCCATATTCATTTGTAATATCATTTTATTTCATATTCGTAAATGTTATTATTTTCCTTTATACTCATAAGGGATACCATCTTTTTCATCTTCCATTATTCAAACTTACTATGGTAAGGGATATTAATTTCCTTCACATTTTGTTAATCAAACCTGCTACGGTAAGAGATATTATTTTCTTTCATACTCTTAAATCGAAACTTATTATGGAACTATTGCTTCTATAATTCCTGAAAATATTATATGTTCCATAATAGTTGAACTTCATTATTTCAACTGAACCTTCCTATTTTCTGAACCTTTCTATTGAACTGTAACCGTTATTCTGAACTGTGGATCTTGAATATCATTTTTAAATTTCACTCCACATCATGTTGACAATTTGGACATTATTTGAATTCGTACAAAGTAAACTTCTGATACTTATTGTTTATCCTGTTTCTTCTGTTCATCATTTATATTATTCTAATCATTCAAAATCAAGTTGTTGTGAATATCTGTGGCCGGGGGCACAGATGCGATATAATTGTTGAACAGATGATAGGTTAAAGACGATATAATAGGTTAAAGGCGATACATCTGTTCGGTGTTTTTTATGGCACGTGGTGAATGTTCTCTTTGGCCCGTAGTGCAAAGATGAACTGTTGTTTGGTATGATTATGACCAAAGGCTGAATCTGGTATAATCATGACCGTTGGTGCTATATTGAATATCTTTGGCCCGTAATGCAAAGATGAATTGTTGATTTGTATGATTATGACCAGGAACTGTGAATTTTTATTATCATGACTAATGGTATTTCAGATGATAAAAGTTGATGATGTTTTTACTAAAAAGAGAAGCGAGTGGACATTATAGTCTGCATTATTCTTCTAATAGATTGCTCATTCCGCTGCTATTATTGATCTGAACATTATTCAAGAATTTAACTGCAGTTTTTGATATAAACCCTGTAGTCTATTGTATTCTATCAAGAACTCAACTGTTGAAGGCTAATGATAATTTATTCGTCATTATCTTAGTCATGATATTTCTTACTGGGCTATTTGAGCTCACCATTTCTTTTGTTCCATTGTTTTTCAACAGAAGATGAGAACGTAGCTGGGTCTAGCCGGAGAATGGAGTGAGAGTCCGAGGGATATCTATTATAGTCTTCACGTATTGTAAAATAGTGTGACAATAATAGTGAAGACTTAGTTGTGTATTATTATACACTGTATTGTTGAACGTTGTACTACTTTGTAATAATTTTGTTATAGTCTTTTGACAACTCAAGTTTGGACTGTGTGGGCCCAGATTTGAGGGTGTCACAGTATCTTATATTAATTTTTAAAAATTAATAATAATTTTATAATTTAAATCCCAAGACTTCTGCTCAGATGAATGTGAGATACTCGATTGCTATATATTTGAAAGAGAGTCACAAAACATCTAAGTATGTTTGTGACAATTTACCGTCCGTGTGTGTGTGTGTGTGTATATATATTACTCGTGGAATTGTTTTATGTTGTTCAAAAGTCAATTGAGAAATGAAAATAAGCACAAGTGCACTCTCAGCCACACACATGCTCGAGTTTGTCTAATTTAGTTTCTAGTACTCCTGGTGACCGCCTACAAATGGCCACCATCATCAATCATTATTATCACTGTAGATGAAAATATATAAAACTTCAAGTTCTTCTTCTTGTAAAATCACATCCATTCTTTTTAAAATATAAAATTATTATCGACCGTTTAAAACTAACTTTAAGCATTTTAAAATTTAAAATAGACATAAATTCATTTAATTGTAATTAATATAATAAAAAAATATTAATTACCAAGGAAATAGTAATTATTAGACCGTGAGCATCGAATTTGCATTGCCCAGGATGACTGTGCAAGAACAATTCTGCCCAAGCCATTTCCATAGTCCACAAAACTCATTAGTCTATTAATAGGTTTTCGGTGTTAAGTTTTAAAGTATCTTTGTAAAGCACGTTTAAGCGAATGCAGAGAGATTTAGTTGCTGATTTACTAGCAGGTAAAACCGTAAAAGTGGCTTTCTGCTGTCTATCAAATCCAATCTAATCCCTCCATACAGTGATGTAGAAGACATAAAGATATATTTCTAGGGAACTTATACAGCAATTGTCCAGAAAGAGAATAATTTATTATAATAATTATAATAATAATATAGCAAAGTTGGGAGGGATGCAACTGCAGTAATTGTAATTTGTAAATAATATCGCGCCCTCTCTAGTTCAAATCGATTATGTATAAATGAGTCAAACCTCTTCAAAGGCTGCTGCTATGGCTTGAATAATCAGAGGCTTCAAGTAGGTTCAGGTGCTTCATCAAATAAAAATGCTACTAATACCATTATTGGAGTGGGGATCAACTAGCCAGAAGTACTGTCCCCACCAAAGCCAGACTCGAGAAATCCTGTTTGGTTAAGATGACTAACATCGCCCCAGGTTTTTATAATCCATTCATCACCATCAGACAAGTGAAGTACATTGACAGATGTATTCAATACCTTCCCTACAGATTGTCCATTTGGGGAAGCTCGCTTGTAAAGCGATCTAATGAGACCACCGTGAGTGACGACAACAACTCGCTCCCCTGCAATGTGAATAACAATCATAAATCATGTACATGCTATTACCAATTTGACTATGAGTCCACTGTCCACCTATACCTCTGTGTTTTTTCCCAATTCTCTGCAAAGCAGATGTACAACGTCGATAAAGTTGATTGATACTTTCTCCACCACCCTGCATGTGGAACAAAGTCATGGATTGTCTAATGAGACCCCAATGCAATTCAGTTTCATGCCCATGCAAGATTGAATAGGATATGTAATGTCATGTTACATTCACCTCAAGCATTATGGTAGAGAAAAGAAGATGAAAAGAAAGTAATGTGGGATAGAGCAACACTGCACCAGTCTTGCAAGCTATTGAGTTGTGAAAATATGATACGAGTGTTAACTTATAAAAGAATAACTCTCACAATATGAGTAAAAACAATAGTTTCTGATCTGACACAACAAAAAACAATGAAAGTTGAAAAATAATAAACTTTTGATATTAAGAAATATAAGCTGGCATCAAAGACTCCAGAGGTTGGGTAGTATAGCAGCAAGCCGATCTCGGTCTAGACTCTAGCATAATACCGACCTCTTCTGGCCTGAGCAAACTGTCATAATATACACCTCAATACAAAATGGGGCTGGCTCAATTGTTATATCATATTAGAAGAGATAAGTCAAACTGGGCTTGACACTTCTCACAGCTTGGTATGAGTTGGGTTATGCCCAACTTCAGTTATGCGAATTGCTTCAGGAAGAAATGGAGTTCAGCTCCTTTCTGTTTGATGCAGATAGTTTGCATAGAGAGGAACAGGAGGAACTTTGAAGCTGTTAGCCACCAGTATCGAGGGTGAAATGTTTGACGCTGAATCTCTTTATTTTTTGGTCAAACCAGGTCTTTCAGGAGCAGATTTTGTTTTCACTGAGTTCTTTGGATAATTTGGATTTAGGAAATTGATGTAGGCATATTTTGTAGCCTTACCGAGTCTTGTATTTTTTAATCTTCGGTTTGGCTACATGGTCTTTGTATAGCTTCTTGTGGAAGCATATGTTATTTAGTTGGCCTGTACCTTTTAGTCAAGTCCTCGAGTAAATGAAGCTTTGCTTCCTTTTGACGTTTAAGGAAATCATATTACTCGTCAAAGAAAAACTAACACTTGATCCATAACTGTGTATATGTAAAGCCATACTCCTGACCTGATAACCTTTCTCAGGGTTGGTGCAAGGATTCAGTTTCAAGGTGGGTAAATGTTTGAGAAAATGTTAATTTCCCCCCTATCAGAACTACCTTCCTAAGCTGGGCCAAACATGACACAATCTAGCCAATTTTACAGGGATATCCAAATGTTGGCTTTTCTCCACAAAAAACCCGAGTAGGCTTACAAAAACTTTAAATCAGAGCTATCTTTGGTTAGATCACATCTTCACTAGTATTTTACAGAGTACTTACTGGAATTTCTTGATCTTTCCTATGAGAAACAAAAGCCTTATGTGCCACAGGATTGATTTTGGCTGCTTCACGAAATACAAGACCTTGAAGATCACCCAAATGTCTTTCCCGGAGGTCTGGATCTTTAATAACCTGAAAGAAAAGCACCAATATGCATTTATAAAGTTCTGAAATGAATGTTCTAGTTCCTTGGTTAGAGGTAAAAGTAAAACATTTGGCTTTATGACATATAACATCCCAAGTTATTATAAAAATAGCTAATGCATGGATTCTCAGTGTAAAACATCTTAAACATAAGAACCTCAACTCTTTCAATGGGTTTCCTATATTCAGATATTTCAATCTTAAATTTGAGATGGAGGAGCGAGTACATAATATGAGATTGTGAGTAAAGTGATGACGTAGTAACTTAAGGTTGAAGTTTACGTAATACTGAAGAAGCTTATTGAGTTGACAAACATGAGATAGCAGTATAGTACATTCTGTAAACACTTGATATTGGAACATCAATTTATTACAACACCAAATGATTCTCATCTAGTTATTCAAGCGCAAGTGGTTTGATCTAGTAGACCTTTGATTTTGATGGGATATTTTCAGATGGTTCCCAAACTCTTACAACAATACATAAAATGAAATAATCCAAATAATGTGTCTCAAACTCATCAAACAATGTTATTTCTTAGGTAATATCCTTAAATAAATTGCATCAGTGTGTGGAAACTGGAAACTTTTCATATCAGAGCTCCAACTGTTTGTTGGGATGTTTATCACCCCCCCCCCCCCCCCCCCCCCCTTCTTTCAGCACATGCTTCTTCGCTCCACTCATTCTTTAACGTAATACAAATTAAAAGCAACTCTGCACAATGTTTTCTACTTATCAAGTTGCTGATTTGGCTATCAAAAGCCTACTATGTTATTTCCCAATATGTAGGTTTATCTCTCCAATAAATAATTAAGGCTTAAGATAACATGTCAGTTGGCATAGTCCAACATCAGTGTTCAAGTTTGAAGTTTAAGGCTTCATATAAACTAATATACAAGGTTGAGCCAAGATTTAATTAGTTTTATCGTAATGGACTTCCAGATTTCCCAACATTAAGTCATCTTACTTTCCCCGTCTTCAAGCAAACAAGAATGAGACCAATTCCATATAAGGTTTGTATCTTTACATGAGAAAATGGTACATAGTAAAGTAATTTTTTATCATACCTCAAGTCCGCCACAACTGCTTGCAATTATCTTTGCTGTTTCATGAGCTCGTTCCAAGTCAGAGGAGTATACTACAGAAATTTTGGGCTCCCTGGAAAGTCGGGTTGCCACCTTCAAGAAAACAAGATAGTTTTTTCATGAAAATACAATTGCCAAGAGCATAGAAAGCCTAGGTCATAACTTACCGCCACTGCTTGCTGTCTCCCAACCTCATTTAGTTTAACATCTAGGTGTCCCTGGACGAAAAAAAAAGTTAAATTTTACCAGAAACCAAGTTCAAATTCATAAGCATACCAATTAGTGATTGCAGAAAAGGATGAACAAAGATCTCAGTAGCATATATTTCTGATGCTTTTGAATAGCACAAGACCAATACTCTGCCAGTCTCAATTCTAGAATATTATCCTTCCCTAAGAAGCAGGAGTTCTTTTTCAAAAAGTAAGCTAACAAATCTTTAGTTTCTCCAATAATAGAAAAAAGATAACACATTTTTAATAATGCACACATTTGACCAATTATTAGATTATAGTCATACTACGTATGTTCCAAAATATAAGATCACAGGGAAGAGGATATTTATAATGAATACAGGTTTTAACAAACTTGTAATTCTAAGCAATGAGAAGAAAACCATAGTAGTGAATAACCCAAAAAAGGCTGTAATGAGTCCTGCTAGATAAGTTAAAAAACAGACCTGAATCCTATTATCGGCATTCCACTCTGTCTCACCATGACGTATCAGAATAATCTCGGCATAATCCCGATCAGCAGACTGCAATTTACCATCACTATTTGCAAACAAATTCAGTTAAACAAAAAAAAAAATTATCATAAAGTTTTTCTCTCAAATTCATATTTAATAATCGATTCTGCTTATCCTTATACACAATTTTCCTAATAAAACCTACAATAATAAGTACAAAAATATTAAAGACTTATTTTTTTTCCCCTTGTCAACTTCTTCTGGAGAATGTATTCAGCATTTGGTCCTATAGAACTATTATCATACATATAGAGAAAAGAAGAAGACGAGATTGAAGTCTGACCTAGAACTGGAAACCAAACGGGAAACAGAACCGGCCATTGAAGATTGAACAGTAGTGAGGAGGTCAGTTGGCTGAAGAGTGAAACTAAATCTCGCGCATCCGGTTCCTGATGGTTTGGACCAACGTGGAGTAAACAACTCTGACGAGAAATGGCAACGGCGACGAGATTTTATACTAGGCCAGGTACGTAATGCGCTCATATCCGGGACATAACATCGTCCTTCCTACTTTCCAGGCTCGTGTTTGTATATAGCAAAATTGGGCCAGCCCACGTTAGTTATGAACTTAATAAGGCTAATGCCCAATGCTTCTTTCTAAACCATATAAACATTTCATTCTAATCTGGGTTTTAAACACAGAAAACTCAACTCGGCTACACAAGGATGAATGATTTGGAATCCAACTCCCATAATTCCTAGTCTAAGTGCCTAACAGACACAAATAGAATGTTCTTATCTAATAAGTATCTTGCAAGGTATTATAAAAATAAGGATTTTCTTAGAATGTGATTTTAGGACACATGCTAAGCGCGAAATTCAATGCATAATATTATTTGTTTATATATTTGCACTGAATTCAATGTATAAAAAAATAATATACTAGTGAACCTCATGTATTGAATACAGTGCAAATATATTAAAAAATAATATTTAATGGGACCCATATCTTGTTTTTTGCACTTAATGTATGCCCTTAGGGCACACATTAAGCGGACCCTAAAAATAAATGACAATCGATATTAGCAGGCAATAAAAATGGGTATAAGACAAATTTTATTTTCTTGACAACTTTGCCCTTATTTCTCCTTTGATAGATTCGCACGAGATAAAGTGCTCCCCTCTTCTGGTAGAGGCTCGTCATTATCCAACTGGGCTATTTTTGTAGTAGTTCATATCTTTAATCTCATCATGGAGATAAGGCTTGGGTTTTATTCAGAGTCTGTTAATATCAATTACCAAATAAATAAACTACTACTTTACAAATTATAAAGTTACTTGTCACTAGGCTTGTAATTGTAACAATAAATAAAATATATGTTCTTAGGATTAAAACAGAAATCATATTTTTTCTTACCATATATATGATAAATTATTTTATTTAATACTTTCTTTTTATATATATATAAGACTCATTTTTACATTTTAAAGTCAATTTAAATTATTTAAAAATTTAAAAATGATATAAGTTTATTTAATTTTTATTGTTGCAATTACGAGTCTATAAATTATCTAAAAATTATTAGTAATTATTATTTTTAAATTTAAAATTTTCTCTAAATTGATTTCGAACCATTTTCTTACTTTGGAACGTACGCAAAGAATATATATAATATTTGTATGTGATCAACTAGCAAAACTGGATAGCATTTGCATTATTTGGAACAAGTTGCTATCTAAAAGTCGAAGAAGAAAAATAAAAAAATATTACCTAACTAACTAATCTCCGGAATTATAATTTCTATAAGCATTTTAAATTAGATAGCCCCACGCACTTGTCTTTCAAAATCTTGAAAGAATATTGAGTTATAATAATAAAAAATCAGTAAATATAATATTATTGGTAGCCATGCATGTGATTATTTTATTGAATAGTGTAGTTTTTTAATTGATCAAGCATCATTAAATCTTTTAATGACTTTATTGTTTGGGCACAAAAGAATATTCTTAATATGCGTTCAATTTTCCTAATTGAATGAGAAGATGTGGCAAAATTGCATAAAAATAAAATAAAAATTAATGCATGACAAAGCATTATAAAATTTATAACATCACGACATCTATTTATACTTACTATAATTAAATAGATAATTTGATTCTTTCTCTTTTTTTTTATTCGACTTTTGACTTTTGTTTTCCTCTTTTTAGTTCGACCTTTGACTTTTTTTTATATTAAATCAATCTTTATTATTTATTAATACAAATCAAAAATTAAAATTAGTATCATAATTTTATAAGAAAACAAGAATTAAATAGTATAAGTTTATAAAAAAAATTCAAATTTATCTATAATCTATTTATACTATAAAAATCAACTTTTATTATTTATCTATCCAAAATTAGAAACTGTAATTAGTAACGTAGCTTTTTAAGGAAACAAGAATTAGTGGTATAATTTTTATAAGGATATAGTCATCTTATCTAATATTAATTCGTTACTTTTATTGACATATATATATATATATAAAATAATTCAAGTTTAAAATTAATTACATTACCACTTAAATAATATAGTTTGAAATTATTAAAATATAAGTATGATTATAATTTTAAGTATACGTAATATTTTATTATATTTAAATAATACAATTTTAAAAAAAAATTATTTTCTAATGAAAATCATCTAAACACATATTAAATAATAATATAATTAATATATATATAGAAAAATGATCAATATCAAACGGTTGCTATGTGTACTATTCTAGTAAATGCATCTTACGCCTATAGGTAGATTTAACGGTCCGAAATGAAAACTTTTTTCCTCCTGTCATTAAAAGGAATGGCAGCAGACCCGACCCGAGATTGACATCACTACTCCTTCTAGCGGCAAGCCTAACAAGCTTAGCTGTTATTTCTTCTAATGACAGACGTAGTAAGGCTAGTCGCTACTTCTTTTAATGACACGTATCCACTCGATAGTTAGTGACAATCGACGTGTACTGATATTTGTCGTCAGAAGAAGTAGTAACTAAACTTATTAGACCTGCCGTGTGTAACATGTAAAAATAAAATAGCATGTTAAGTCTTAAACTATTCAAATTATTATATTAAAAAATATTTATAAAAGATAAATATAAAATTTAAGAATTAAGAATAAAACCGGGGTATAATGCTATTATATATTAGTATAAAAATAGATAAACATGGTAGGAAAGTTTTGCTCATTTCCCTTATATAAATCTCTCCTCCGATTATTTTTTTAATTTAATAATTAAATCTCTCCTATTAATGATAGTTTCAATTTTTAGACCCGAGTTTCTCAATTAATTTGGGAATTTTGTGCATGTATGTACGGCCATTCAGTCGTCGTCGGCTTGATTGTTTAATTGAAATCCACCATAAAGTCAAGTTTTTTGGTCGATTGATGTTAAAAGAAAATTATCCTCCACCTGATGTCTATCTCCACTACTTTTTTTTCATAGTTGGTGGGCTGCCTGGAACTGTAGCTTTGATCGATTAATGGAGGAGTAATTATTTTTTATTCATTTTACATTCTAACCACGTGCATATATTAATTACTACCATTTACCACCGTCCAAGACAAGAACTTTTGTTTTCCGCATGGACCTCCTATTTTGAATAAAATTTAATATCCTTTATTTTAGTCTTATTTCCCCTATTCCTTTTGTTCAGAGATTCATTTGCTAATGCTATTATTATTATTATTATTATTATTATTATTATGTCATTATTACTAGCTAGAAAATTTATGAGTACGTAAAACATCAAACAAAAGTATAACCTTAAAATTTATAATTTTATTTAAAGGTCATAATTTTTATAATTCACGATAAACAAGTATGTAATATATAAGGAGGCTGGGCTGCAAAAGTTGAAACGTAGAGTGGAACAAAAATTTTGAATTCATAAAAACCGTCATATATATGTGGGAATTATGTTCAGAGACGCATTCAAATACTTTAGTCGTCCTTCTTACGTGGCGGACACATGACATAGAAAGAGAAAGAAGAACGTGCTTAAAAGAGCATCCAGATAACGCGTCCACGCTAGACAATTATGAAAAAGCTGCATCAATACCTTTTTTTGGTCATATCATCGCTAAAGGTGTCTGCCTAACACTATGCCATGATTGTGCTTATAAGTAGTGGGCAATTCGAGCTGCTTAATCAACTCATTTGCCATACATAGCCTTGTACTACTACTATACAAGAAAATATGCAGAAGACAAGAAGAAGAAGTATCTTGATCATTTCACTACTGTTTAGCTTGTTAACAACACTTGAATGTTTAAACCAATATGCTCCTCCTCCCCCAACTAAAGGAAAGATTGTAACTGTGCTGAGCATCGATGGAGGTGGCATTAGAGGCATCATCCCCGGCACCCTTCTTGCCTTTCTTGAATCCAAGCTTCAGGTACTGCTTGCTTGCTATATACTATATACGGAAAAAGATTCACAGTCAACATTAGTTGTAGCAAACAGTCTACCAAACGAATTAAGATTCCACCAATTATAGTAAACAGTCTACTAAACGAATTAAGATTCCATCAATTACACATATTTTCCAATTTCTCCCAGAAATATCAATACTAAGAAAATGAAAACTGAATGTGTGTTTGGAGAAATTGGAGGATATGTGTAATGGAGGGTTCCTAGTGTAAAAACTAGTTAACTTAACTGTTTGTCTACAACCAACGGATCATTCCATTTTCTTATTTTTGCTAAGTTATTTATTGTTTTCTTTTTCTTTTTAAGTTTTTTTTTTTAGCAGTTTTTTTTTTTAACAGATTATGATTCTCTCTATTATACCTGTTCTCCTATTTCTTTCGATACACGTTTAGCGACACAATTGTTTACGACGGATTTTATTTTGTTGCTAAATGTAATGTATGGCTGAAAGTGTATTGGGAGAAATTGGAAGATATATGTAGGAAGGGATCCTAATCCCTTTTTAACAAATTGTTTTTCAGTTTTCATTTACTTAGTATTAGTATTTTGTTCATCATATTCATATGGAATGTCTAGGAATTGGATGGGCCGAGTGCAAGAATTGCAGATTACTTCGATGTGGTATCCGGAACAAGCACAGGTGGGCTGGTAACCACAATGCTCACAGCTCCTGATAAGGACAACCGCCCTCTATTTACTGCTAAAGACATTAACAACTTCTACACCAAGCACGGACCCAAGATCTTCCCACAAGACAGGTATATCCATTAGCTTTTTCTCTTGTTTTATTTCTTCCTTCTTTTTTAAGCTTAATATGTTGCGAATGTATGTGTATCTTGCAAGTACAAGGGGAGAGAAATAATGGAAATTTTATTCTCTCTCTCTCTCTCTCTCTCTCTCTCTCTCTCTCTATATATATATATATATATATATATATATATATAGATAGATAGATAGATAGATATATTGCGACTTTATTGGTAGAAGTTAGACAAAATAGTTGATGGAACTAATTATTTTTTGTGTTGTTCAGTAACCCAGGGTTCCTAGATTCCATTAGAAATTTAGTTACCTCAGCTACGGGGCCAAAGTATGATGGGAAGTACCTGAGATCAATAATAAAGGAATTATTAGGCAACATGACCATGAACCAGACTCTTACAGATGTCATTATACCTACTTTTGATATCAAACGCCTTCAACCAATTATCTTCTCTACTGATGATGTATGCTTATCCCAACCCTACAAGTCAAATTATTACTAATTAATAGTCGATTTATTTGCATCACTTTAATTTTACTGAATTTTTGTGCAGGCGAAAGCAAACTCTTCTAAGAACGCATTTTTATCAGATGTTTGCGTTGGCACATCTGCGGCTCCCACCTTTTTACCCGCACACTACTTCGAGACTAAATATGAAGATGGCACAATCCGCACTTTTGATCTCATTGATGGTGGGGTTGCTGCAAATAATCCGGTAATTAATTCTCTCAAATGCTACCTATAAGATTTATTTATTTATAGCTAGCTAATTAGTGTTCGTAAAATTACTCCTCAGACTCAGGTGGCTATAACACACATTACCAATGAAATCTTGAAGGGAAACTTTCAATTTGTTGACATCGAACCGATGGACACAAAAAGGATACTAGTCCTGTCACTTGGCACTGGCACAGCCAAGCAAGAAGAGAAGTATAACGCAACTATAGTTTCAACATGGGGTTTGCTCAATTGGGTATATGACAATGGTGCCACCCCATTGATTGACGTTTATAGTGCTGCAAGCGGTGATATGGTGGACATTCAGGTTTCTTCTCTGTTTCAAGCCCTTGGCGCCGAGAAAAACTATCTCCGTATTCAGGAGGATAACTTGACTGGGGATGCATCTTCAGTTGATATTGCCACCACCAAGAATATGGAGACACTTGTTGAGATAGGAACTAAGTTGTTAGAGAAGCCGGTATCAAGGGTGAATTTGGATACTGGATTGCTCGAGGCTGTGGTGGGAGAGGGTACTAATGCTGATGCTCTAACACGATTTGCTAAGCTGCTTTCGGATGAAAGGAATATCAGGCTAGCCTAATTAGTTCAATCTCATAGTTGATTTAGACAAGATAATATGTCACTCAAAACTGACATTTATTTATTTTTCTTCTCTTGTTTCCTGTAAACAATAACAGTGCCAAGATAAAGGCTAGGATTCTTTTTCTTTCTTGCTTGATTGTATGTATCGTAATAGTGATAGTCAGGGATTTAAACTTTTTGTTTTATCGAATAATAATAATAATAAACTCAGTTGTACATTTTTTATTTAGTACTTTGATTACACTATGATCCTTGGCAGTCAACTGCAGAATCCACAGGGTATTATTTGATAAAGGGTTAATACACAAAATACCCATGAAAATTCAAGTAAAATGGATAAAGATTAGTTCAAATACATGACTCCAAACCAAAATGATACCAGTTGTACATGGGTCTTAAACAAATAATGAGAATCAACCTCAGAAACAAAGTGTGGGAGAAATAAGACAACAGCTAAAGTTCAAGATCACATCTAGACAAATGACTAAATTCCATGCTATCATCAATACATTATGAAACAGTTCCACAATCGAATAAGTTGTAGAAATTAATTGTTGTTGCGCATTTAGGTCTGCAAAACGTTAAACGATATAACATTTGGTATAGCTGTACTATCCGCATAAATGTCCTGCCGTTCAATTTGATAGCAAACAATTCAAAACAAGTGTCACAAATCATTTCCAGCAAATACACTGTATTTTACTGAAGAATGATAGAGACGCCCACAAAACCCAGAAAAATGACAATTAAAGCCAAACAAACATATACATAGACAGTAATCCAGCACTAGTTACAATAAACATCACAAAAACATACTGAAGAACAAATGGAGTCCCATCATGATCGAAGAACAGAAAGGTTTTCGGATAAAGCAAGATATATGGAAGGAGCTTGTAGTAGCATAGTACTGAAGGCCAAGATGGCAGAATTACACATGACAAAGGAAGACCTCAAGCAAGCGAAAGATGATGCCATAGAGTCATGGTTACCCTCCAGGCCTCTCATTGATGAGCTCGAAAAGGTACAAAAAGGCCTTGAGATTGCACAGAACCGCTCTACCATGTCTAATATCGTTGTCTCAGAGCTTGAATCACAACTTGATACCACCATAACAAGCATAAAGGCCAAAAGGGAGGAAGAACTCAAGGCCAGAGCATTGATTAACCAAATAAAACACGAGTTGGATGAAACACAAGAAGAGGTAGAACAAATGAAGATGGAAACAGATGAAGAACGCCGCGCAAGATCAAAACTGAAACAAGTCCTATTGATGAGGAGGCAGACTCTTGAGGCATTGCAATTAACTCATAGAGCAATAAGGTTAGAACTAGAAGCTGTTGGTGCATCAGCTGCAGAAGCACTTGAGCATATCAAGCGGTCACAGAGTGACAATACCACAGTCCAACTCAGTGTGGAAGAATATGATGCATTAACAAGAGCTGCAGAAGAAGAAACTTTTCTCATGGATTGGCGAGTTTTGGTGTCAACAGAACAAAGACATGCAGCACAGGACAGCCGAGACTTGGCGTTTAAAAGATTGGAAAAACTTTATTACCCGGACAATGATTTAAAGCAAAACAAAATCCAAGAGAAAATGACGCGAGATATTGGAAGTGCAGCAAAACAAGGTGAAAAAGAAGATTCAGGGATTATTAATTCAGGAGGAAATGGAAAATTAGTTGGCGAGGCCAGTCCAAGAAGCCAACAACAACTAATAGATGTATCAGAAAGTAGTAGCGGTGACAAAAATTTAGTCGAGAAAAAGAAACCATCAGTTTTCGCTCAAATAAGAAATTTTGTAGTGAACATGACACAATTTTTTTGAATGATAAAAACGTTCAGTACAAATTTTGGTCTGAGCTTTTGGAGTTTTTCTTCTTGTCTTGGTATTATTATCTGCAAGCTTTCTTGATGGGAAATGAAAATAGCATGCGAGGAAGCTGAGTGCTGGCAAGAAATTGATTTAACTGGTATGTGTTGTAGATTTTTATCGGTGAATATGCAGATACTTCAATCACAAAACGTATGTTGAATTCATTTCCGGGGAAATTAAATAACTTGCTTTTTAAAAAAATATAAAGACAAAAAAAGAATCAAGTTTAAAGATCAATTATCTATCCACTGACGTAAATTAGATTTATAACTAAATTTATAGTATTCTCTTGTATCACAAATTCAAAGCCAATGCTAACTACCCATCTAAATCTAATCAGTGCCAGCAGGTCTGTCCTTTGTAGTTCTTGGTTACTAGTGTGACATGACAACGGAAACTAAGATGATTTTAGTTTTAGTTGAACTAAACCGAGATGATATTTGCCCCCTTGTAAGCCAAGAAATTAAAAAAAAATAAGCAATCAGTCGTTCTAAAAAATAAAATCCTAAATACAGAGAGTGCATTTAAAAGGCTCTTCTCGGAAGATCAAACAACCAACAACAGACTGGCCATTATTTTCTCGTTATATGGAAAGCTTTAAGCAGTTGATTAGGTGATCCAGAAGTGTCCTATATTGTTGTCGCAAGTGTCCATAATCGGCGAGGCATTGCTCATCTAAGTTCCATAATAATTAAGAAGAAGATAAAAAGGCTGGAATTAGGTGTTCGCAACAAGACATTTCCTCGGTGGGTATGAGGTATACGGAAAAGTTAGTAGCCAATAGCATCGACTTATCCCTACAGCTCAACTTCAAATAAAATTAGCAGATAGGGACATCTTCACAAACATGCCGTTAAGAACAAAGCAATGTGAAAGTTTATTAAAAATTATCTTCACAAAACCATGAACATAAACTTCTATATTTTAATATGGATCAATATCAACAGCAACATAACAAAACAAGGAGATTTATAGACAGCAGAACAAGCTGAACAAGGTGGAAAATATCATTTCCTTCTGTAGAAAGAGCAAATGGAGTCTGGCAAATCAATGGACAGCTACCTGCATAAAGCAAGTGGATCAGAAGATCCTTGCAGCAATGTCTTGGATATCAAGATGGCAGAATTACTCAAGACAAAGGAAGACCTCAAGAAAGCTAAAGATGATACCACGCAGTCATGGTTGGACTCCAGGCCACTCATTGATGAGCTTGAAAAGCTCCAAACAGACCTTGCAAATGAAAAGGACCGAGCTACTAAATCTAATACCGTCATTTTGGAGCTTGAATCTCAGCTCGAGAACACCAGAATCAGCATCCGATCAAGAAAGGAGGAGGAATTCAAAATCAGAGAAACGATCAACCAAATAAACCAATCCTCAGACAAATTACACAAAGAGATGGAACAACTCAAGCAGGAAACAGATGAGGAACGCAGAGCAAGATCAAAACTTAAACAGGTCCTATGGTTGAGGAAGCAGACTCTTCAGACATTGCAACTTACTCTTGAAGCAGTAAGGATAGAATCAGAAACTTTTGGTGCATCATCTGCCAAAGCACTTCACCACATCAGTTGTTCACAGACAGACAATGGCACAGTTCAGCTCACCCAGGAAGAATATAATGTATTAACAACAAGAGCTAAAGAAGAGATCGCACTCGCAGATTGGCGAGTTTCTTTGGCCATGGAACAAAGACTTTTAGCCGAGAGAAATCGAGAGAGTTTGCAAGTGAAATACAAGGATAGCAGATCAAGGAAAAAGAAAATAAAAGATGAAATAGATGGCAATGAAAATATTGCAAGACGCGAAGATGATTCAAGGATCGAGGTGGGAGACCAAGTCAATAGCAGACAGAACACTTTCCCTAAAGCCCGAGCCAAACTAATCGCTAAGAGTCAACGGAATCCACAACTCCTCAAAAGCTCAAAAAGTAATAACAAAAGAACAACAGTGCAGGAAAAGAAACTGTCCATTTTTGTAAAAATAAGAACCTTTCTTGTGCGCAAGATAACATTATGGTTTGGATGATTTCAGATGTACTAATAATGCAGCAATTTAGTTGAAGTCCACAATAAAATGCTACAACCCTAGATTGACAATATGTTTGGAGCAAAAATGGGTTCAAGCTTTGAGTTTCTCATATTCTTGTCTCAAAAGGATCTTCAAGTTTTCTCGCTCCGCACAACTCTGTAAGAAAATAAAATGAAAAAGGAAAATATCATAAGAGAGAAGACATGGTAGAGACAAGAGCATCCAGTTCATTGCTACTGTAAAATTTGATCTAATCAACTTATTGCAAATATGTACTGAAAACAATGAACACTTGATTAAAAAATATTGTTTTTAAACAACAAAAAAAGAAAAGAATATTAAACCACTGAGCTTAAGATCAAAAAGATTTCCATTTCTAATAAAATTGCTTATGGGACATGAAAGTTAGCATTGCAGGAGCCTGATCTATAATAGATTGGTGTGATCTTAGTACCTGATGCTACCTATGCCAATCTATGTCTGCAAGTGAGAAGCCTGAACTGATGTCTATATAACCTACCACGTGCAAATGAATTCCATAAGTTCATTCTCACATTAAGAAGTCCACCTTCAAGAAGACATATGGAATACAAACATGAATTCTGATATAATTCAAAGGCACTAATAAAAGGTATCTAACAACTACCCGAACTCTACTGGAACATTCTTGAGTAAGCTTTTTTCTCCTGGTCACGTCTATCCGCAATCTGCAGAAATTTCCAAATTTATTAAACCTCAAGCAGAAGAAGTATCCAGGAAAAAGGACAAGGAGAAGAACAATATATATTTGTAGCATTGAATTCACTAGCCTTCTTATTGGCAGCAGCAAGCTCCTTCTTTATACCACCTGAAAAATAAAAAGCACAAGATAGCTTCTAAGTTTTTACAGCACTAATAAAAACTCAAGACTTGTCACATATTTTTACGGCTCTTGTAGGTTTCTATACTATTTTAAACTTCAGCAACAAAACCTTAACCCACATCTACCAACATCACATCCTATCATCAACCAAAATCACTGCCCTTTCTCTAGAAGATTGTTTTATAAAATTATCTAACATCACATAATCACATTCTATGATCTATCCACAGTCTTGCTGTAGGAAACAAGTGATTATTGCACTACTTCCACAATCCCAAACCTTGATTGATTTATGGTTAACGCTAACTTTATAGACTGAAAAAATACTAAAAAATGGGCCACAACTTCTCCAAGCTTCTGTCAGTCTTGTGACAAACAAACTTGGTCCCAAAAAAATGCACATGTGATAAGAATATCAAATAATGTAACTGACCATCATTTGGTTCCAACACCAAAGCCTTCTTGAAACTATCAACTGCAGCATCAATATCATTAAGTGCCATGTATGCCTGAAGAATAAGAAAGTGGAAAAATTAAACCATTATCAGTTAAATACGACCTTAAGGTTGGATAAGCTTTGGAAGCTACAGTACAGTTTAACTAGAACATATAAGATAGGAAATTATAGTAAAAAGTGCAAGGTTTCTTATGTAGTGGAAAAGAAGAACACGTGTGTTTGGAAGAGAAATACGGCATGATTTGTATCAGATTACGAGAGCACAAAACCAATGCAACAGCTTTTCAATTGATCACACATGCACATAACAAAAGCCCGAAAGAAGTAAAAACTAACAAATGATTTATGGAGCAATCTATATCTAGATCTTCTCCTGTGTACATGTATCATCTACATTATCAACACAAGGATTGTTGTTCATTCTTGAAGTTGGTATGATGTTCCTCGAAATCTTGATAAATTCTGATTTCTAACTTTTGGGTGAGAGTCCATATTACATACTACCGGTGAATTGTGAACCACTAAGCAACAATAATGTACCCTACAATGAAAACAAAACTAAATAGTTCGGCTGCAGCACTTATTACTGCAGCTGCGCAGCATGTATTAGAACAGTGTTTAGCACTCAGAATAGAAACTCACCGATCTGCCAGTGCAGTTTCAACTTCGTGTAAATTGGCATTTGAAAAGAAAAGCTCATGGAATTTAGATAAATATATTGGACTAAATATTTTTATTTTCAGAAAGTACAAAATCTTATAACTGGAGGCATAAAAGTAAGAGTAAGATAAACGAATAAATTTATTGTTTACCGGTTAATCATACAATTCATATAATACAGCTGGTTTTTGTAATGTTTTATTTCATTATATTATTTCATCTTTTATCCTTTTCTGTTTACTGGTTTGGTGGGTTTGTGGAGCATCTTTGCCCCACTTCACATGAATGTCAAAACCAACATGCAGCAATATTATTGCCTTATTTGACTGGACATACTTTGAATATATAGTGACCAACATGCATGAGATGGAACATTTAAATTACTTGGCAATGAAACTACTCTAGACACAGCATCATTTGTTGAAACTTGCTATACTCAACCCCAAGATCCACATCTCCCAATCTGCTCGGTGTACAACATCTGATTCAGTCCCAGTTCAAGATTTGTTATCTTATTGAACAGTTTTGTTAGAAAGCTACACCATCTCAAAGAGTATTCCCATCAAACTACTATGATAATAAATAAAATTATCAGTCAAGGTAGTTATATATCATATTTGAGACAAAAAAATGAGTAAAAATTGTATAGAATATCTTTTAGTTTAGTTTTTAGCAAGTGTATATAGTTCTACAAATAAAGCACAACAACATACTCAATATTATGTTTTTGTCAGTGAGGTCACCAACCTGGCCTTGGCGGAAATAAGCTTTCACATTATCCTCTGCATCACGGATTGCAAAGTCTGCGTCCAACAATGCTCCTTGCAGATCTCCCAATTTCAATTTGCAGGCCTAAAGTAGACATGTGACACATCATTTGGCAAATAAAGGGAGAGCCACACTGTGAACATTATTTGACTAGGAAAATGAAGAACTAAAGGAGGCATTTCTAAATAACAGCATAAATATACATTAAAAAGACAGATGCTTCTAAAGTTTTAGTACATCAAGGTAGCTTGAATGGAAGTGAAAACAACTTAATATTTGTACTTATATATTCTCCAAAGTTAACTTAGTATTTATGATTCCTTGTCTTGGCTACTATTATGCAAAACTATGTGATCACTTCATTACTTGCAGATAATACCGGAAGTCAAATTTTAGCTAGTTCCAACAATAAGTGAAGTAATAGTTTATTCTCTCCGCATAATGTTAGATAAGATCTGCCACTGGCTTATAAATTTTAATGGCCCTTGTGTCTTCTTGGAGACTGCTATCTTTATATGGATGGATGAAAAATTTGAGTGCCTGAGTTTGGATAAAGCTACTCCAATGTACTTTCTACTCAGAAAAAAAAGCCACAAAAATACTGCTTAATAAAGAGATCCTACACGCTACATACAAGCATCTACTGACCAGGGAAAATGCAACTGCACAGTCAGAAACAGAGAAGCATCTGATAGGCATTTATAACATTGTTTCAAAAGCTAATCATCATTGACTAGGTAAAGCACCAATTATGACAGCTAAAGTAATAATATTACCATCCAACCTTATTGCACAAAACAGAGAATTAACTTGGAAAAAGCCATCAAAAGTTTGCACAATAAGGAGAACCAAGAGTAATTGGAGGGAAATTATTTTCCAATTATTAAATTGCTTACGTATACTTAGAAGGACACAAAGCAGGGAAATGGTCCTATTATGGGTCGAGCTAGGTTATTAGCTAGTTATACATGTATTGACTAGTCTAGGACTCTAGGGTGAAAGATCAATTTATTCAATATTGACTTATAAAATGTTGATATTATAAGCTTATACTTCTTTCTTTTTTCCTCTTTCAAGCCACTAGCTGACTTGCTACTCTAATCCCCAAATCAGCCTCAAATTTCATTCCCAAATCATATCACACCAAGCAAATATCAGCCATAACACCATTCTTTTCCTTTAACCTTGAATTTTACAAATTAAAAACACCCTGAATTTCCTTCTCTCACAAAATCCTGCACAATTTTCCCCTACTGTTTTTCCTATAGGCTTCAACTCATTCGCAAAATCCTAAATACAAGTTTCCAACTACAGCAACACACCAGAAACAATTTTAGGCAGCACACTGAAATTAAAAAGACTCGGAGGGAATAAAAAATTAGTCAAGATGAGTATATTTATCAATAAAATAAAACTACTTTAGGAGCCTGCTTCTAATAAAAGTTTTTACTACACTCCATTTTAACAAATAATTTTTCTTTACCTATATATCATACAACAATTATTAACATATCAGTTACTCGTCAAACATTAGCAAAAGGTTTATCATAATTCAAAAACTCAAGCATTTCCTGAGATGAGATATATGGAAACTTACAGAACTATTTGTAAATATTTGAGACTTTGTTTTCCTTAGAGCGTTGCTTTTTTCTGTCAATTGCCCAAATAATGCCATAAGGGATTCACAACACATATGCAAGATTAAATTCTAGTTACAAGAAATTAGAAATACTAAAGTGGCGCCCGTCAACGCATCATATGTTTCACCTCGATCAATTTCTTCCTTCTCCCAGCAAATGTCCACGTAACGGAGAGCTTTGTGATACTTTCTAAGAGCCATCTTATAATCTTGCTTCTGTATCAAAAACAGCATGAACTTGCATTGATGAGAAGAAAAGTACCATTCATAGTGCGTACATAACCAAAAATCTATGTTGCTGTCAGAATTATACGACTAGCATAACCCATGAGGAAAAAACAAGTTAGGGTAGGATCAGTCATAAACTACATGATAATTGAGGACTTTTGTAAAAAAAAATTAAGAAAATAATCCAAAACTGAAGTTCATATTAAATGAGTGAGCTAGTATAGATGATTATAGTATGAGTCGGGACTGTGAAGCAGAAGTTAAAGTTATGTTTTTCTAAAATAAAAAAGTCATAAAGCATATCTAGACGGCATCTACCTTGAACTGTTCATTTCCAAAAACTTTAATTGAGTCCACAGAACTCATCCACCAAGAAACTTCATCTGGTTTCACGTCAAGGTCAGCTGGCCAATCAGGGTAAGTATCACCATCTTTAAAGAAGTTACATACCCCATCATCTGCTCCCTTAGGAATCTCCCCACAATCCTCTACTATAACATCAAGAGTGGGGCTATCATTCTGTCCAGTAGTAACATGCTCGATTGAACGAACCACCCCCATTCCTTTGATTACCTTACCAAACACGACATGCTTTCCATCTAAATGAGATGTGCGAGTAGTGGTGATGAAAAATTGAGAACCATTGGCATCAGGACCAGAATTAGCCATGGATAGCATTCCTTTTCTCTCATGTTTTAGTTCAAAATTTTCATCTTCAAATTTCAACCCGTAAATGGATTCTCCACCAGTTCCATTTCGAGCAGATATGTCACCACCTTGTATCATAAAGCCTCTCATAATGCGATGAAAACAGGAGCCCTGCTATGAGTACAGAGCTATGATTAGCAAAAAGAAATCCTGAGAACAGAATTTAAGACAAAGATGACTACATGATTGGCAGAAGGGAGCTTGCAATAGCCCTCAAGGGATATATTCATGCTCATCATACTCGTGAGGACTAAGTATATATTTCATGGTAGTTGTCTCTACATATGAACCTATGATCATTTAGATTTAAATAACTGATGTTAAACAGCTTTCAAACACAGTGTTTAATAGATTAGTGTCATTAAGGGTGAGCGGAAAACAATCAGTCAGAATGCATCAATGTAACATTTCACACAAGAGTCCTAGCACCACAGGATAAGAGAAGAGATCAAGATCTATGCAACTATTATACTTCAAGTAGTTTCCTCCAAGAACTCATGCAAGCCTCAAAAAAAAAAAGAAAAAAGTTGGAGCTGCTTTCAGAAACAAGCTACCATCTATGGGGAATGAAAATTTTAAGAAGTATCCCCATACTTTTCAATTTCAAATTAAAGCATAAATAGAGATCACTTATTTTCAGTATTGCTTTGTTGAAAGATATGGGCCTCTGCCATGGGTGCTTTTAATGGCAGTCTGTGTCTGATCTTTGCAGAGAATGGAGACCAGCCCTCCTTTAATATATTTTAATTTGAGAACCACTTTTCTAGGTTTGGTCGACTCTTTGTCCCTCTTTTCACTATTTTATATCTTTCCTTCTAATAAAGTTTCTCCTTCTATCCCCCTCAAGAAGAAACACACAATTTCTATGCTAATAAGTGCAATGAAAAGTATTATGAGACTTTTCTCCCCCCATCCAAAAAACAGAGCCCTTAGAACTTTTGACACATGTTAACCTATACAAATAAAAAGAAAATACAACTATATATACTCTCTTAACCTACTTTTATGTTCCTATTTTTCCCATCACTTTCTTATAGCTTCAAACATAATAAGTTTCTAGCTTTAAATCTAGAAGAAAGACCAAAAATACCACATACCGCATTTAGACGGGCAATTGCATCAGGTCTATATTAGATTATTCCCCAAACATCAACATTAATATCCTTCAAAACAATACCCCGTTAAACGTGCATTACTGAATTATATTTAAATCAGAACAAATTTGACATAGATACTTATGTATATAGAAGTTAAACATATATACATATAAAGCCACATACAGAGAAAGGGGAAAAAGAATAACCTTAAAATGGAGGGGAACGCCGGTGTTAGGGCCAATGCCCTTCTCTCCGGTGCAAAGAGCCCTGAAATTTTCGGCGGTTTTGGGAACAACATCCTTGTAAAGTTCCATCACTATTCTCCCTTCAATTTCTCCGCCAATACTCAAGTCCATGAAACACCTTGGATTCTGATTCGCCATTTTTTCCTCTCTCTTTAAATGTATTTTGATTAAACTTCTTCACCAGCTATTGAAGAGAGTAAAACCCTAAACCCCAGGTATTTCTTTTGAAGTGGCGCAAAGAGGGGTACAAGCGTACAAAGTGACCCGCGGGGCACAGTGGATTTGATAGGATGGTACAGAGGAGTATGTGATGTAAAAGCGTATGAACCTTTGGATCGAAATCTAGCACGATCAGAGAAAAAGTGCAAGACATTGATTTGATTGGCAGGTGGTGAGGCGTTGACTAATGTAGCGGAGGCAAAAGTCGTAATTTTGTGGTTTGATAAGTGATGGGACACCACCGTTTGTTGGCTGTTAGTCTGTTGCTCTTCCTATCTCATCTCTATTTTCATTTTATTATAATACAATTCAATTTAGTTATTTTAACCTGCCAAATTCGAGCTTGCTAGCTAGAATATAATTCAATTTAGTTATTTTGCACTCAAGTTAAGGGTTACTTAAATTGACTCATTTAATAATTGACCCAATCGCAAAGTTAATTTTTTTATTCACAAAATATTTGAAAATATTAAAATTTTAGTTTACGCATATTAGTCTTTTATTGTTCACGAGCCTAATTTATATAACATCTTTTGTGCATATCATAGTTGTACTCACTGACCACCATAATACAAAATAGGCTCTAAATATTTCAAAAACCAATTAAATACATAAAATGTCTAAAATATTTCAAAACAAACTTACTTTCCATCTGCCGCTAATATTTGTGTTCTTGCACTGCAAATAGAAATTTGAATATCACTACCATACAACGATGCAGCTTCGAAACCATCTTGCAAGTGCTTTCTATTTATGAAGTTACTAGCATTATTATACATCATCAGATTAGTGTAACATATGACTTAATATGCCACAACATGCCCATATTATAGGCCTTTTCATACAACTTCCAACACTTCAAATTTACTCAACATAACATAACATAACATTAACGTACACCAAGGGAGTAGCTTTTTTAGTTTACCACCCTACAATTTTTCCTTATTTCCCCATCTTTACCTGTAAGCACACCGACCTTGCTAAGTTTCACCATGGATGATTCAAAATCCTTGGAGAACAAATAAGGGTAGTTGCTGTAATTAATCACCATGGCAGCAGTCCTATTGTCCCTCATAAGTGCTTGATCTGACCGAAGAAGGCCGGAATTGTTTACGATGTTCTTATAATACATGTTGTCAAATTTGTTAGTTGTCACTGGATCCAGTGGTGCCAGGTTACTGTCGGAAGAATCTTGATTTGGACATACATTTTTAAGATTGCTGAGAAGTGATGTGTCAAGGTTTGGATCAGGATTTCCGGAACCATCAAAATCAAATAGCCTTTTTTTGAATGTAGAGCATTGAGCAAAGCCAATAGTGTGTGCACCTTCATATATGAAACATAACACAAGAGTAATAGATAAAATCATCTAAATTAAGAACTTGAGATGTAAAATGTTTTCTACCTTAGAGATATTATTACTAGTTTAATAAAAAGTGAAAGGAAAATAGCATAAATAATGCCAAAAAAACATGCATGCTTACCTGAGAGAACAACCATATCTTTTATGTCTAGACCTTTAGAAGTAAATTTTTCAGTAATGTTTTCCAAAGGCTCAGATGGTGATGGAATCTCCCTGTTAGCTGCACTTTCACTTGCTGTAAGGCCATCACGACGTCCCATGGGGACTAAATAAGGAGGTCCTCCAGCCTAAGAAATTTGAAAATAAATACTTAATAGGAGTATAAATCTAACGACGTATACCCATCAGAAACCCTAATCAAAGCCTAATACGCTGTCCCAAGAGTATCAACTTGGGTCATTTTGACCCACCACAAACCGTCCTAAAATGTTATGACTTGTTGGTACCCTTGGTAAAAAGGTTGAAAATATATAAACACTTCAGTCTTAACCACACAACATGTTGTGTGTTGCAAATTACAATAAATGGTTGCGAAAATGTTAATTTATAAAAATAAAAACAAGGGATGTATCTTAAAACAAGTTTCTTACAAGATAAACAGCCTCTTTGGTTGCAAGAGTCAATATATCAGCACAAGAAACAGTGGATGGGCAAGCTTTCTCCACATCTGCCTTTACTTTGTCAATAACCTCAAAACCTCTGGCAGAATTCCGATTAGGATTTGCATTCTTCTCACCAGTGAATGAGCTACTAGCGTCAAGTAACACAGACCCGTCACAGCCCTATATGCACCCAAAAATTAGAAAACAATAAGCAATCAGTACTTATGGCAGAGAATTTTGCATACTCAAGTTATAGTTGCAGCTGTTATTATCAGCATTATATGTTAGCCAATAAGCTTATCATTGCATGAATACATTCCCAACCATTTTGAAAATGGTTTTAAGAGGTCTAATTAAAATGTATCACTTTCGTTGAATTTATTTTGATTTTGTTGCGAAGAAAAAAATTGCACAATAATAAAAAGTTAATGAGACAATCTGAGTACATTAACTATACAGTCATGGAAGTGAAGGCGCAAAAGAGATGCAGCCATTCTAGTATCGTTGGCAATGGCTTGCCAGATACTATATCTTACAATCTTTGACAAGTTGGGACAAGTGGCATAATAAAAATTATAATCAAGTTGGCTGTTTACAAGATCACGACCCAAAAACAAGATGAAAATGAAGGGAACAACTGAAAGACTGTAGGCACTTGGAGCCATTTATCTAGTGTCACGAGAACAACTATATTTCTCAATGAGCGTATGATAATTTGTAGCAAGTTGAAGCAATTTATAACGGAGAAATTTACGTAGCTAAGCAGATGCATGATTTAACTGGCAAGTATAATTATTATGTTATCTTGAAAGTGGCAGGGCCACTAAAAAATGTGTCAAAATTTCTTAGCTAAGTTTGGTATAGTTCCACAATTTTCAATAGGTGAAAGAAACCAGTCAGCCTCAGATTGAAGAATAAAAATTCCCTAGTGCAGAATGAGGTGGTATTCATCTAGAAAACAGCAAATTGTCAACTAGTGGAACCCAGATAAATTAATCAGACTAGCAAATTTGACTTGAAATCAACTAGGGTTTCGCCGAGATATCGTCACACTCTTGATGGCCTAAAGGCTAGATACTAATAAATTTTCATACAAGTCATATATATGTGAAATTTGAGAGAATAATACTTAATCTCTCATATAAAATCATGCATATTTATGCACAAGAAAGCGACAGCTTATTATATGTCTATTAGTTGAGTGGGAAATTAGGTATACAGTGAATTTGATACCGGCCACTTGGGTATACATTTGATAGCAGACATTAGATTGATGCAGTGATAATGGTGGAGATAAAGTGAGCACAAACTGGCAATATACAAATGAAGGGGAGGTGGGTGTTGGTAAGTAAAATGTAAAGAAGTGTTTCATCTTTGCTTCTTATGAATCAATTAGAATATGTTTTTATAAGATGGGAAGAAAAAGATGAAAAAAAGAGAGAAATGCAGTAAAATTTGTTGTTGTTGACTATTCTTGATCATATATTGTTTCACTTTATAATTCAACATCAGCGAATGGAGGCAGCGCAGGATAGAAGTTTGGTTGCGAGGCACTGCACTAGCGCGTTTTCTTAAGTTCATTTTGGACTTGTACCTCTTGCAAATGTTCTTCTAACACAGCTTTAATAGATGAAAAAACTAGCGTCTTTAAAGGCAGTTTTGGAATTTTATTTCATTTTTCTTACACATGTTTTGATGCTCTTAATTAGATTAGAAATTGAAATATTTAAATATAAATGTGATGTTTCCTATTCATCACCTACACCAAATTTGAAAATCAGAAATCTTTGATGGGAGTTATGTATCTGCAGTTAGCCTGATTGCTTTTTTGGAGAACCTACAACATTGCCTCATTAAGGTTTGGTATGCATAATATATATATATATATATATATAGTACAATTTTTAAAACACACAACATACTATCACTTTTTGCTGCTGCTGGAAAATAAGACTAGCCTACAAATCTTTTCTTCTTTCTATATGTTTTGTCATTAGGACAAGTCTTCACAAGGATATTTAAGAATATGAAGAAGTCAAATGTCACCACTTGAGCGCATGAAAATAAGGGAATTTTATTGAGTAAATCATCGTACATAGAGCCAAAAATACTAATATTCCCAAAGAAGAATCTATCTAGGGGGTGTTTAGCAGCAGCAGTAGTCAAAACAGCAACCGTAGAAGCAAGAACAACACAATAGGGAAAACAGTTTTTAAAAAGAAAATCAGAAATTGAGAGGAAAGAATAAAAATAGAAAAATGGGTGGGTATGAACTATGAAGACAGAGCAACTAAATTACTATTGATTGATGAGTGGGGTATGGCATTAAAATCCATAACATAACTATTAAAAAGTGAGGCATGGTATTAAAATCCTTGTCTTAGTCCATTTTTTAATGGTTGAGATGAATATAGTGTTTGAATTTTTTATTTATTTTATATTTTTTTGTGTCCATGTAATCATAGATATAGAAGACAAAAAAACAAACAAAAAAAAATTACGAATGGAGTAGGAAGAGGAAGATGAGGATGGAATCACGTAAATGAATTTGCGAAACAAAGTACGGAGGAGGTATTTGCATTTCTCCTCGATATGCTGACACAATTTAATGAAAAATATATTTATGAGATTTGATTCATTTTTCAGGACCATTGGAGTAAGTATATTTTTAGTCAAATATCAAACCTTAGAATATGGACCAACATTTTTGGAGTACAAAGTGTCTCTAATAGTTTATCTTCATTCTCAGGGCAAGTAAAAACTACAAGAATCCCCAGAGCATATATTCCGCACTATTGCTTCCATTTACATGGATTAAGGATTGCTGTAATAAAATTTATTACAAGAAACATAAATAGCAGAAACAATACAAAGAGAATCATGAGATACATAACTGAAACCTTATGATAGCTACAACGTTCAGTTTGCCTCCAACCTACATATACACTGCAATAAAATGCATGAAAAGAGAACTCCTGCAATTGGCGAAGCTCTAAATTAGTTGGGGGGAAAAGTAAATATACAAAGCCTGATTCTATATTTTACCAGTCCCAAGCAAATATTCTGGGAAATGGGAAGCCACTCGGAGCTAATCTAAGCGTGACCATGGAAGTCAACGAACCAGGTCTTGAATCAAAGGGCCTTTAAGGCAAAACCATGTCTAATAAAAGACATGGTAGTTACTTCACTTCAAGGTCATTGGGGACGGTTACTTCTAACAATCTGCTTCAAAGAACTGGGGACAGTTGCAGAAGGGCTGGGATGATCTATGCTCTGGCCCAATCCTGAAGAGGGTATAATAAGAAGGGGCTCAAGAGTAGAACGAGGAGAATGTGACAGGAGGCCACTGTCCACTCGGAAGTTTCACCGCTAGATCTTTTGGCCTGTCTCACTGGAGAAAGAATCAAAGCTGAAAGCTTGAGCTAACAATCATTAAAAACTTGCTCAGAATTTGAAAATGCATTTAATTGTGTGGTTCGTTTTAGTGATGAGAAAGGGGAATGAATAAAGAAACTCTTACCTGTATGCCACTTTTCCTCTTGTGTTCTGTGCTCCCGTAGATACTGGGACATGATCAAGTTTGTAGAGGGGAGTGGTACGCTCTGCTTGAGGATGTGCTTTATCCTGTTAGAGTTAAAATGTTATTGTACTATTTGCCATGATCCATAAATAAATAAATAGAAACAATGCGATACTACACAGTATTTACCAACAGTTTCATCCCATTAAGTGCCTGGTTGCAAGATGAAAAATCTGGCTGCTGTGAGTTTTTCACGAATCGATGTTCTAGCAACATGCTAGCTGATGGCCGTGCTGCCGGATTTCTTTGAAAGCAACAGCGTAAGAAATCCTTGCCTTCGGGGGACAGTGTTTCAGGTATGGGTGGAGTCTCTCTCAGAACCTTGAACATTGCTGCAGGCTGTAGTAACAGAAGCACATGGAACCAGCTTATATAACAGGGGAAACGGGTGACTAATGTATTATATTAATGCAATGAACCAGTAAAGATTAATATTACAGCAAGTCCACAGGAAGTACAAGTTGGGCCATATGGCCCATGCATGGTTAAACAGCAGCGAAAAAACAGCCTTGAAGTATATAAATAGCTATATGCGAAAAATGGATATGAAAATCATGATGTATTAGTTTCTGCAATGAAACAAAGAAAAGATTGGCACATAAACCATACTTCTCCCCATACATGGAGAGAACTAGATGTCATGCAACAAGTCCAATAATACTCGCACAAGAAAATCACGATATGCCAAACAAATATTTAGTTTTCTTCTGTTGGTTGTGTGTGGAAGGTGAGTTTTGAAATGTTCTGTGCCCCGGGACAAAAGTAGGAAGGTACTGCTTTGACAATTAATGTACACTAGTCAGAAACAAAGGAAATTGGCCTTTTTTCTGTATATTCGGTATGTATTGCTCTCCAGGAAATCAGCTCCACCTCAAAAATTCTCATCTGATATCGTTTGATTCTTCAATGGTTTTAGTAACTAATAGTTCCAATTAATTTGACTTTGGTTTATGGTCTTATACTAGTTGCACAGCATAAACGAGTGGTCTTTATGTTCATCCCCTATTTTTCACCATGCAAATGTAATCTACAATAATGAGAATATAAAAAATAACTTCATTTTCTTTTCCCCTTGATTTCTACTCTGTACCATATCCATATATTTTGTTGCTAAAGTTTTTGTTTGTGTAATGCTTTTATGGTGACAGATTTCAAGACAATGGTATTTTTGGATGCGCTCCGCCCCAAATTCTTCATCCACCCTTTTCACTTGTTTTTCTTTTATTTTGAGTGTTTAATGGGATCAAAATTATGGGGTATATATACACATACGCACACATGTACATATTAAGGAAATGCATGGAAAGATAAACTTTTGATCCTTGTGCAGTAAGTGGGTAACATCCATTCAGCACATTGATGCAATCTGGTTTTGGGGGTGGGAGAAGAAGCAGCAAGAAGCTAATCAATGTAAATCTGATGATACAAGTACTAAGTTTCTATGGACAAATCACTATAAATAATGCACATCAAGCAACAGTAAGTGCTTACCCCTTCACATTCACTCCAAGGAGGTTTCCCATTCATCATTTCAATAATGGTACATCCCAAGCTCCAAATATCAACAGCTAGAGCAAGATCAGGGTTAGAATCATTCTGCGTCACAGACTGTAAGAGCTGCAGGGAGAGCAAAAGTGCTGTTAGTATGGAGCAGCAGGACTGTGCGCACCGAAAATATATGACGTTGCAACAAGAATATACCTCAGGAGCCATCCAGTATGGACTTCCCTTTAGAGAAAGATTAGCAGCTTGTTCAGTAAGCTGTGTGACAAGACAATCTTTCAATCCCCAAAATGATTAAAGACAAAAGGAATCAACTAATAATGATATAGATGCCACAGATCACTCACTTACAACTAAAAGAAATTGTCAACAATCAAGATACAAGACCTTTCCTATCTATCACTGTTAGCATGTAGATGGCCAATCCACCATACAAGTCAATGGCATATAGTGATAGATATACTTTTCAGGGGAGTATTTGGGGATTTTGGTTCAGTATTGTGATGCAGAATAAAGGGGGAAATGTAGAAGATGGGCTCTATACCAAGATCATGACATTTCCTTCTCTAGTTATCGTTTTCCATTTCTTACGGAAATATTATTAATCCATCTTACCCCTCTTGTCAACTAGAGAAGTTCATATATTCAAATAAATTAGTTTCTTTAAAGAAAATATAAGGGGGGAATACACAGGGATCTACGAGGAAAAAGCCATCAAAGCTATCAAACAACAGACCTAAAACCTATAGGTTAAGTACAGTACAACACATCCAAATAGAATATATTACAGCATAAACAAATTACATCAAGGTAAGCAGAATTGCAAATAACTAACATCCATCAACTACCTTTTCATAGATTACATCATGAACATAATTATATCAAGATATGCAGATAACTAACATCCATTAACTCTCTTTCCATAGAGGTATAACTGCAGACCTGCCCTAGGTTCTAATCCTTTGAGAACTTTACATAGCTCAACTGGATACTTAACTTTTAGCACACAGTTACTGTCAAGGATTGAGGCATACTTATGGATCCATAAATGTTTTCATTTAGTACTACTGTAGTCTACCATTAACAATTTCAATAATTAAAAGTTCAAAACTTACATGTTTTGCCATCCCAAAGTCAGCAAGCTTGACAACCCCATATGCATCAACAAGCAAATTAGCCCCTTTGATGTCCCTATGAATTGAAATCATCATCAATCTTGGCACTCGAGAATGCTACCCCAGCAACATTAAGTTGCTCTGTCAATTGTCAATCCCATATATCTTAACAGTGGTTACACAAATGCTTTCTTCATTTGTGGTTACATATGAAAAAGTATAATGGATGTTGTATTTGAGATTGATACTCTTGACTACATGAATACTGAAACTCCATTTTTTTTAAGACTAGTACCTGTGTATTGTCTTTGTACTATGTAAGTAAGCCAACCCGGAAAGAATGTGGCGAGTGAAATTGCGTACAACAGATTCTGTGATTGCTCCACAATGGTCACGAATATAATTCACTATAGAACCAGGGTGAACATACTCTAAATATATGTAAAATCGATCACCGACCTGCATGTGCACAAAATTAAATTCTCATTACCATAGGTAACAGATACTACTGAGTGCAAACATAAGACATCAGCATGCAACAGGGAACCACTCACTATTTCACTACCATAATACAGCACAATGTTTGGATGCTTTAGCTGGCTTAGAACATTAATTTCCTGCGACAGTGGAAAGAGTAGAGTATCAACAAATTAATTATGTTGTAAAGTTTATCCGAGTTGGAGGAGTAATAATTTTACCCTAAAGATGATCTCAGTGCATGTAATGAACAATCAAAGAGAAAATTGCATTAAATTAATATAATTTGGAATTAAACTTTTAGTTTGACAAACTATGACTAATTAAGAAGTGGCTTAACCAATAACATACATCGAGAACATAAAAGTTCTCCGTGGAGGCGTGGACATGTATTCTACAACAAATATATGTTTCTTTCTATCAAAAATATGTATTTATTTCTTTAAACTTCTAACATAAATTAAGGTCTCATTTATAGTTGATGGCCATTCCAAACCCTATGTAGGGAAAGCAGGAAAGTAGCAAACTAATGTACATAAATTTCAATTTAACAACAACAATGGGGAAAACAAAAGGAAAATAACAGAGAAGAAACTTAAAGTCAGTGTATTCAAAAATCCATAAGAAGTATCCCAGCAAATCCTTAAACCTCACCAGGATCAAGCAGATATATATTAAAATTGGTGGATCAGAGCTAATTCCTAAAAAGTATAAACATAAGACACTTACACAAGTTAACTGTGTGGTTTCGACCTACAATGCATATATTCTAGAGCTGGTAATAATTTCCCAAAATGGCATAATAAAACATTGGAAACCTGTACTTAGCGATTATTAGTATTACTGTTTTATTGCACACATCTCATAGAACAATGTATAGGGTTTGCTCAAGTTCAAATAGTATAGCTGTATAGGGAAAAAAAAACGAAAACATAAACAAAAATATTTTAGAAAGAGAAGGGGTGCATAAGTCAAGGAGAACAAGAGTCACAAGACATCCTCCAAACATAAATACAGAAATGAAGAAAAGTATAGACATTCCATAATAAATATAGATACAAAATATAATAAACAAAACCTGCTGTAATTGCCTTATACATTCTGTAGATTTTGGGTCATCTGGTAATAATTCAACTTCTTTCATCGCACACAATGCTCCAGTTTCTCTGTTGAATGAATGAATACAATAAGAAAAGCTCTGCAAAATGACTTAAGGAACAAATGCATAGATTCTACGTACCGATTGGAGCCAACATAAACACTACCAAATGTCCCACGCCCAATAAGTTTTCCCTTTTTCCACTGACTTTTCATTCTTTCCGGTTTAGCTGTAACTTTGGGACTGGGAGCTGGTTGTGAAGGCATGGCAGCAGCCGGAGGGCGAGGTAAAGGGTGCACATTAGTCTGGGCATTACTTTCACGTCGTGCAGTTGGAGTGTCGGTGGATAATCTGGGATGCAATGGTGATACAGATCCACTAGGACTTGTGGCATTATGACCAAAACTTAGTCTTGGATTATGGAGGGGTGAATTATCAACACTAATTGCAGTTGTATCGCAAGGCATTTGATAAGAATGTCCTAAACCTAGAGTGGTATCTGAGGGAGCCAGCTCTGGTGCAGACCTAACTTGAAACACTTGAGGAGACGTGTGATGAGCTGTAAAAAGATCACCAGTACTTCTATGTGGGCTGAGTGAAGGACTTGAAAACAAATTACTTGAAACATTGATAGGAATGTTGAGCATGTAGTTATTTGGACTCTTTTCTGCACCATATGGTCTTTTAGGTGACCTTCTAGACGCCAGAGTTTCAGCATGTTCTGTCCTTCTTCGAGCATCTTGGCAAGCTTGTTTACTGAAACACAAGAAAAGGGGAACAAACATAGAGTCCACAAAATGCCAGAATATATGGCAGTGTGCAAAACCAATTGAATTGAATCCAAAAAAAATACTATTCACAAATAGAAGCCAGCAGTAAAACATAGAATCAAAATTAAGTGCCGCAAATGCCAGCCAACTTTAAAGAAGTTATATCACTTGTCAATAATTTTTTGATTAAAATTTGATGTATGCTTTCATTCGTGGTATAACTGCACAACAAAATCACCCTATGTTTCATGCCAAATCTTGCTATGCTATAATGCTACTATTAGTTAATTCTCCACAGATTTGATTGTGATTAGGTTCTAAATTTTTTAAAGGTCAAATCTTGCTATGCTACTATTAGTTAATTCTCCACAGATTTGATTAGTTACACATTTTTTAAAGCAAAAAGGTTCCGTGATGATCTATTTATGCTTGAAATAACATCTGACTGCTGACTACAGGTTCCATATGAAGAGGCTTCCGAATCAACTCAACTAATCATGTTATTCTGGGTAGATGATCGCATGAACTTCTTACTTGTAAAATTATTCCAGTCATTCTAGACTTATGATTAAGTTTTCAGGTTTCATCTAACTTCCATATTTTCATGCATTATATATGCATAACAAATTGGTCCAGATGCTCTTTATATATCCAAAGAGTATGGTCATTCCAAAGTAAGTGAATAATTAATTGACATAATATTTCATATTTTCTAAATTATAACATCAAAATTGACTTTTAAAGAGTTAATTTTAAATACATTTAAACTCAAAATTCGAATAAATTTATTTAATTTATACCGGTACAATTATAAATATCATAAACTACATAAAAATAATACTTATAATATTTGCTATTTAAAAAAATTAAATTAATTATGTCAATTTTAAAATTAAAAATATCTTGAATTGAATCTTAGAATTCAGAATGCATCGAAATAGCAATAAATAAATATCATTGAAATAATTTTAAAATTTACCTCGCAAATCCAGCTGTTAACGTCACAGCATCGCCGTTGCCCTGTGCATCTCTTCTCAGCACCTCCGACGATTTTTCTCTCTCCTCTCCTCCTCCTCCTCTACATTTGGAAGAAGGAGCCGGCGCCTGATCCTTATTGATCCTAGGCGACGGCAAACGAACACTGGCCGTGCTATTGGAAGGCGGCAATGCGTGGGCCGCATCTTGACGCAGCAGAACCGCCAATTCGGGAAGAGGCAAGGGCTGCGGAGCCACGTTGCATCCGCTGCGGGAGGGAGAGAGCTGGTGCGGAGACGGAACGTCTTGGTTATTATCTTGGAGCCTCTTGGAGCGAGTAAGGCGGCGGTGGTGAGATCGGAATCCAAAGGCACGGGCACCGAATGAGAAGAGGGAGGATTTCGGTTGATCGTCCAGGCCGGAAATGGTGTCGAGGAGATTCATATCGGCGGAGGAAAGCGGTGATGAGGGAGGAGGAGAGAAGGCACTTTGCCACCAATGCATTTGTTAATTTTACAATGCATTGGTAGCCTTCTTCATACTGCTCGGAGAAATTGAAAGAGAAAAATGGTGGTTGTTAATGGAAACCCTTACCGGAAATGCAGGATTGACCGGAAGGTTAATTATGATCGATGGGCTCCGGGCAGGTATTGTAATTAAATCCGTAGAAATTTAATTTTTGAGTGTGTTTGTTTATATAAGTGTTTAATTTTGTACGCGGGAATGAAGGCGGGCTATAGAATTGTAACGCGGTTTAGGAGAGAAGACTGTGTCTCCCTGAAGAAGAAGGTCATGATGATGAGGTGGTGGTGTGGTGGTCAAGGCTTTTCCTCCTCCCTCCGCTTTTTTTTTTTCACAAAGTAAGCCTCCTCCTTCCCGTCTTTTATTTTTATTTTGGTCCCACATGTTTTATTCGGCTTTGTATACATCTTATTACTTTTTTTTTTTATGACCATAAATGTAATTTATTTATTTTAAGGTATTTTGCCTATATAATCTCTCAATTTCATAATAAGAGCCATTTTAAAAATATAAATTTTGGTCTAATTTATTTGTCATTTATAATTTTTTTAAGATAATTAATTAATTATTTTTCTCTAATATACTTAATTTTTAATTTTTTTTTTAAGAAAGGGTATCTCTTGTATTATTAGTTCTCCCTTTGTTTTTGGTGAATTGTTTTATTAATTCTCAACATCCTATAAAGGGATAGCGAGAGAGTTTTACACAAAATTTAATCATCATGT
Source organism: Hedera helix (assembly GCA_947179155.2). NCBI lineage: Eukaryota > Viridiplantae > Streptophyta > Magnoliopsida > Apiales > Araliaceae > Hedera > Hedera helix. The sequence continues at coordinate 41,827,391 of OX359270.1, read as the reverse complement.
GTTACTCTTAATTGAGTTTCTTAATTTTTATGCATAAAACTATCATTGAATAAAAAAAGTATTATTTTATACTTTCGATTTTGTTAGCAATTTTAAATTTGACAAATTAGATTATTATCATACCTCATATCAAGAAAGAAAAAAACACACACTATTTGTCTCAAATTTATAAGTCAGTATCGAGTTTGACAAATTAAAGTATTATCAAGTCTCATATTAAAAAGGACAAATTAATTTCATAGGAAAAAAATGAACACAGTGGAGAATCAAATCAAAGCCCAAACTAACACAAATGAGAATCAAACTAAAGACACATATGAAAATCAAACTAAAGACTTAAAAAAACACAAGATCTCACTCTTAATCACAATGTTAAGACTTTATTAGAAACAAAAAATATATCAATTAAAAAAAAATCTTATAAAATACTTTATCTTTTAATTATAGCGGTAGAAAATAATATGACATTCTTAAGTTTGTCGTATAATTTAATTAACATACATACATTGAAAAATTAACAACTTATAAATTTTAGAAATACATAAAATATATATATATATATATATATATATATATATATATATATATATATATATATATATATATATATATTTAATATTTGATAATTTTATAAATGAAACTATTTTGTGATATGTAGGAAGTATACAATTAGTTTTGGCCGTTAAAAAGTTTGTTTGAAACATTTTAAAACTTGAAATTGATATATTTTATTTAAAATTATAATAAAAATAGAACACATAAGTAATCGTATATTTTTATAGATACTTTATAATATTTATCATAGTGACTAAAATTACTTAAATTTGTATCAAATTAATTTTTAAAACATTAATAATAATTATAAATTAAAATGTTAATAGTTACTAATAAATACTCCCTCCGTTTTAAATTATTTGATTATTATTAAGTTTTGAAAGTCAATTTGAGACGATTTTAAACTTAAAATTGAGATGACTCATTAAAAATTATGAAACAATAAACTTACAATGAATAATATTTTTTAGATAATTTATAATATTCATCATTGTACTGATTAAAATTAAAAGAATTTAATTTAATTTTTGAGTTTATAAATTTTTTAAATTGACTTTAAAAAATTAACTGTCACACCCTAGTCTCATATCGGTTAATATGAGATATTTAGATTTGTATATAAGAGTTCAAGTTGCTATCATTAATATATTCAGTCATGACTTTTTGGGTGAGCAAGATATTATTGAGACAGGGCCTTATTCTATTATGAATCAATTTAATTCGCACCTTATTTTGTTATCATTATATGAAATATTTGGATTTGTATATAAGAGCTCAAGTTGTTATCATTAATACTTTTAGTCATAACTATTATTAAGATAGCGCATTGAATCTTATTCTATTATGATTTAATTCAAACATTATTCTGTTATGATTTGATTCGAATTCTGAATTTAATCAGAGTGTTACATTAATAATGATCAAATAATATAAAGAAAAGTCCTTCTATACTTATTCACAAAATTTATCCTAAAAAAAGATAAAAGAATATATAAAAAGAAATTAGTATATCTTATTGAATATTAATACCTACTAATAGATCCCCTCACCCGACGGTTAATTTTAAAAGTTATTGTCTACGAATTTTGTTGAATATTAGGATAGACAGTTTTATTTACTTATATTTTTGAGTCAGAGTAATGGAATGGACTTGGTTTGGGTCCTTTTGGAGTCCAATAATAATTCCCATTTTCCATTTTACTTTGCTTGCACGTAAGTTGAGGTAAAATTAAAAAATACTTGGATTATATCTCAAGGGTTCCCAAAAGGTCAATAAGATTATAAAAAAAAAAACTGTAATTATTCGTGAGTTGACTTACGTTTGACTATGTATATATAGAGTTAATTATATGAGTAAATATAAGTACTATTTTGGATTTAACTATTTTCTTAAAATAGTGACAAAGCTTTAAATTGAAGTTAACATCAAAACTAATCGCCAAAATTTAAAATATCTTTATAATATAAATAAATACATGTATAACATATTTTCTTACGGTTTAATTATACAATTATGCAAGTATATGATGAAATGCAATACATCTGATCGACTATTTGTTTATGTTGAACTTTTGTTCTCTCTATGAATTTTATTTATTTTTAATTTAGTAACTTATTTTTTTTGTATCTCAGATTATATAGACATTATAATCAAAAGAAGTAAAATAAAGCATATTTATTGGGCTATTCTTTTGAAAATGTAAAAAGAACAATAAAATAAAATGGGATTGTTGCTCCCCTTCCACAAGAGATAGTTGTTCCCTCGTGCCGATGAAGGAGAAGAAGAGTGTCACTTTTAGTCGGACATATGAACGAAATCCACTATATATATGCCTGATAATAACATTGTTTACTTGTTCAAAAAAATTGTATTGATGGACCACCAGGTCGCCAATTTTCCAACATGACCGACCATGCTAACGTTTTTGTAGACTGGAAAATAAGGGCGTGTTCCAAGGTGGAAAACATTGTTTTTTAGTAAGTATTAATTTTTTTTTCCGTGAAGGAGAATATATTTATGTATAAGACTTCGTGGAAAGTTTTAATTAAAGTTGGTTACGGCATTTTATTTTTAAAAATTCATCTCTATTTTACATAGAGATGCACAACAGATCAGTCTGAATTTATCAGACTTTGATAGTTAACCAAACCAAATTAGATTTATCTCACGAAAGTCTAACTTGTTAAGGCCTGTAGGCCAGGTCTGATTGAGTCCAACCCATTTTTTTTTCTTTTAATGTTAAAAATTAAAAATTAATTATTAAAAATAAAAAAAATATATCATTTTTTTTGTAAAAGTGAAGTTAATTAAATGTATTTACAATAAAATTAAGAATGAATAATTGAAATTTTAAACTTTATTGATTTGTTAATTAAAATTAATGGATTACAAATTACAATAATGAATAAGGAAAAATTTATACTTTATTGATGAATAATTATAAGTTTATAACTTTAAAGTTAAAAATTTACAAATAACTTAAATAATAATAAAGAATTAGTTAGTTACAAATATTTGTCTTCAAAATTTTAAAAATATGTTTTTAAATCTTCAAAAAATATTTAGTAAATGAATACTTTTTATATTCATCTGCAAATTACATGAAACTTCCTCCCTAATATTAATACTAGTTAAATAATCTATAATATGTATTGTCTATGATCGTGGTCTAATTATTATAAAATCATTGTAAGAATTTTTAAATAAATGTTAATTAATTTATTTACTTAAGAAAAGTCAGAACCAGACTTTTTTCCAAGTTAGGCCGCCCTAGGCCACATACCAAATTGGATCAGGCTTTTTTTCAAGCCAGACTAGGGCGGACTTTAGTGTCCAAATATAAATCTTTTTGTAGCCTGTAGACCGAGTTTAATTGGACTAGGTTTTGACAAGGCTGGACTTAGCTTGGACCAACGTCAGGACGTAAATCTCAAGCTTTTTGTGCATCTCTAATACTAGATAATAAGAACATAAAATATAAGAAGGTATGATGGTCTTTATATAAAACTATAGGGAGGAGAAGATTAAAATAAATTAAAATCATGTAACTAAGAACTTTTTATAAATCCAACTCCACTATAAACAGTCATAAAATCTTATATTTAATTTTCTCTCATTTTTTTAGTTTGTTTGATCGAAATATCTTTTGGTTAATTTATATGTCAATGAGATTAAATCTTTTTTTGGACGATATTAAGAACGCACCTTTCACATCGACTTAATACATTCAGAAAAAATCTTCTAAGTGTTAACCCTAATGGTTAAACTTAAAAAATCAAGAAAGGGAACAACCTTTTTGACCACCGAGCTAACCCTTTAGGGTTTATTTTACTTTTGATTCATTTAATTTTCACAAGGCTGAATTTAGCAATTGAAATAAAAACTATAATCGATACGTAGAAATGAGTAATTTAGTTGACTAAAATAAGAGTAATGTTACAGTGACAAAATGTGATTATAAAAAAATGAATACTAAATGATGTGTCAATTGTAATTAGTAAACGATTCACCATACACGAGTGTGTCTAATTATAATAATCAACTATAATTAAATATATTATTTTGTATCTTATTTTTATAACTATTGTTTAATCACCAAAATATTAATGTTAAAATAAACTATGATAAACAATTTCTTTGAGAAGCAAGGAAAAATATTAAGCACATGCGAAATATATAATGCTAGTGAAAAAATGATACTTCCTATATTCTTAATTATTTGACATTTTAGAGAGCTATTTTTATTTTTATATATTTGATGTTTTCAAATTTTAGGACATATTAATTACATTATTTCTATAATTATCCCTAAACATCAATAATTTCTTTAATCCTCTTTTATATTTTTGAGGCTATTTTTTATCTCTTTTAATTTATCTCTATTGAATAATTATTTTTCTATTTCTTGTTTCTAATTGATTTTAGAGAGAAAAATAAATGCACAATTTAATGAGAGGACCCTATACTTTAGCTTTTCATTTTTCTATGCAAGTAATATTTTTGGTAACACATAACAATTTTAGTGGAGTAATTATAGAAGTAATTAATTTTCTTAATAGTTATGCAAAACTCTAAAATATCAAATAATTAGAAAGAATAAATTTAAGTGTATAAATTCCGTCCAAACAATTTTAAAATAGAGCTTGATATAAAAATTTATTTTTTAATGATATAAATAAAATTTATATAAAAAATTTATAATTATAGACTTATTCAATTAAAAATGAAGGGAGGGATGCATAGGGCCCCAGTTTTAACTCCCAGCATGCATGCAACAAAACTAGACGTGACACTTGGATGGAAGAGAGTTCCCACTTCCCAATGGGACAGGAAAAGACTACGTATTAATCAGTTGTCTTTTCCAGTCTGTACCCAGCTGGAGTAATACTATTGTTTTTCCACATATCTAAAAATAGAGGACCGGGCCAGTCGACCAGGTCAAGTTCAGCTAATGACCTACCTATTCTATTGTTGTGGGGAAATAAATAAATGAGTGTGTCTCTCGTGTAATTGGACTCAATTTTTAAATATTCATGGACTATTTACAGTAGTCAAAATTTGACGGTCATAATCTGTGGGCTCCACAATACATGAGTTCTGGATTTGGATTTATATTGGGCCTTTTGATTTACTTGTCTGTTCCTACCAGGCTTTTCCTGGTAATATCCAGCAGGCCCGTGTGTTTCACAACAGAACATGGTTTTCAGTTATACCTCACAAATGGGTTGGGTTATGTATTCATTGTCAAATCAGGAAATTCATTATAGTGATAAATTCAATATTATGATTGAATGTTTACCTGTTTTTATTATATTTTCTTAAATACTAATAAACAGATAGATTAATTATATACTTAAAATAATGGCTAGATTCTAGATATGTGATCATTTTAAAATTCATAGTATCCATTAATTGATTATACTGATACCTTAAATTATGCCCCATAAAGATTATTTCAACCTCTTAATTGAAGATTTCAAGGATATTATAACTACGAATAAACTATATTTCTCGCGTTCCAAAATAAAGAATCAAATTTGAGTTTATGGAGTCAAATTGATGTATTCAATAATTATATGAATTCATTTAACTTCGGGTAATATAACTATGAAAATCTTAAACTTTCTAAAAAGTATTAGTTGGTACAATATTTATTGTATTTAAAAAAGTTAAATGAATTTTATTAATTTTAAATTTAAAAATATCTTGTCAATAACGATTACGAAACGGAGGGACAAAAAAAGTCTCATTTAAATTGTGTTGTGAATTTGTTTTAATTTTTGAAATAACTATTTTGAACTTAGAAATACTTTTAAATAATTCGTAATATTAATTATTGTATTAAAATTAAATAAATTCACATAAATTTTGTATTTTAATTTTACAAACTGTGACAGGCTAAAAGGTTGAACGGTAATCTTTATAAGGTAGAGGTAGCCCAATGTGTAATACGTTTGCATGGTTTCTTAGCAACATGTAAGTGAAATGGGCCTGGACTAGTGAGACCATATCTACGTTCGACCGCTCTATTAGATGGTCAAATCTGTGGCTTACCTGCAGGAAGAACCAACAATTAGTACAGATTTGTTGACCCACAATACGTATAGTTCAATACTTGGATCATTCGATCAGGAAAAATAATAGTCAATTATGAGATTATTTTGAATATGGATTAAACACGAAATGCATAATACTACAATAAAGCTCACCTTCACAATAATACAAAATGCTAAATTCAACTTAATTAACACATAAATTTCTGTATTAGATATATCCTGTCTTGTCTGTATTTTTCAATTACATTACCGTAGTCTTCTAAGACTAGGCTTAGAAGACGTGCGCACACAAGGGTAAGTACAAATTTATTGGCCTATCATACGTATAATTCAATCATTGGATCATTCAATTAGAAAAAATAATCGTCAATTATGAGATTATTTTGAAAATGGATTAAACATGAATTAAACTACAATCAATTCACCCTCACAATAACACAGTGCTAAATTCAACTTAATTGACACACAAATCTCTGTATCCAAATCCATCCCGTTTAAAACTTGTATACATACGAATAAATTTAAAACTTGTAGTATATATTAAAACTTGTATACATTCGAAGAAATTTATTTGTATATTACTCTTTTAATTGCAAAAAAAAAATTTCCGTTATAAAAATTCATGAAGTTAATTTTAGAACATAGGGAGAAGTTAATTTTTGCTAATTTATAGACTAAGCCTAATAGTAAAGTTTCATAACGCCGACTTATTAATCCTTTCCTTACCTAACAAATCACGAAGAATTAAGCACCACCTAAGGATTTGGCATTTGGTGACGAGTTAGTAATTTGTCTGTGTTTGCAGCAGCCAAATAAATTAACGTTGAGTGGTCAAATAGGAGTATAATTCATATTGAAACAAATTTGCAACAGAATTATCGATCTGAAAATAAAGAAAAATTCTAAACTTATTTATTTTTTTAATATTTTTTTTATCCGTATATAAGACAAATGAATGTAATTCACTCATTTAAATTAAGGATAAAATAAAGTGGGACCACACGGATACCTTGTGGTGGTGGCAATAAGGAAAAGGAAAACTCCTCACATTGGGAATGAAATATAAGCACAGACAAGTTCAACTTAGACCAGAACCAAAAAATTCGTATCCGAATTCGAAATAAAGTGAATATTATTCGTATTTGAAATTAAGCGAATATATCTGTAGTTGGCTTTAAGGTATTCGTAAATAAACAGATACAAATACAGATATAGCAGTATCCATATTCATTTAACATCAGACCGTAAATATATCTGATAAATATCATATATCCAATATTCGGATTCGTATTTAAAATTTGTATATGAATAACTTTAAATATCTAAATTCACAAGAATAATTTATGAAAAATATGAATAAGATAATTTATTGTATATGAATAACTTTAAATATAAAAGTCCTCATGTGCCACAACATTTTTTTGTTTTTTCTAGGACACGTACGTAAAAGATGACATATTTTAATAATAATTTGTTTAATTTTAAATGATATCATTATAATATATCATTTTAATTGGAATAAGAATATGAAAAAGGGACACCATGCATTTGATTTACGAATAAATTTGCAATTTTTTCATAATAAATTTATACGACTGTAGTTTTAAAATGTAATTTTTCATTTGTTCACATTTAAAATATTTTTAAGTTAATTAAAATTTTCAATATGTGAATTTTTTTTAGAGTCATACAATATATTATAATTCAAATTATGTATAAACGATATCAATTAAAGATACTATTTGGTAGAATAATTAATTATACAAATAAATATAATACTTTTAATTAATTTTTATGATCAATTATGGATGATGATATATTTGACATTTTTCTCCCCTTTATAATATGTATTGTTAAAACTTTAAATGATTGTAATTGTTTAATATTTTTCTTTATTTTTTTTTGTAAATAATTTGTATAAAAAAAATTCCTAAAAAATAAATTGTTTATTAGGTAACTGATATCCGAATTTAGATATTTGAATAATCTGTTTATTCGAATAAATAAACAGAAACAGATATTATCCGTATTCGGATAAAATTTTGAATACCGAAAATGAGTATTTTTTTTAGTATCTGTCGAGTATCAAATACAAATACAGATAAAGTATTAATTTTCTTGATACGGATATAAATATTACTATATCCGTTTACATCTCTACTTACAATTTAGAAAAACAAAAGGTTGGTTTAGACCCATTATCTATTCCCAATTTTGAGTACCAAAATATATATGAAATATACTTAAATAATAATGTTTCTAATATAATTACAGTTAATAATATGTTATTAATAATTTTTATTTGAGACAAAAAAATATAAAACTCTAACATTACTCTACCATGCATAAACTCATAATATTTAGCAAAAAAAAAAAAAAAAAAACTCAAAATCTCGATGCAATATTAATTTAGTTTTATGCAAGTCCCACATATTTCCTCGTACCCTCACAAAAGAAACATAAGAATAATAAGAAGAAGAATAAAAGGTCCCATTTGCTCCATCAGAAGCAAAATCTTGAAAATTATCAATACATAATTATTGTATTGGATCGATGTCGTTATAATATTAATAGGAAGAAGAAAAGGTCCCATGTGCTTATAAGACAAATTAATCTTGGAAACTATATATACTTATATATTTATTCAAATGTCCTACTAAACTATACTTATCAAATCTGTACTATTTAATGGCGCAAGCTGTACTCAATCGTCAATCGATATCTCTAGCTCAGTCTATCCTAACTTTGCTTGCCAATTTTATTACATTTGTTTGAATTAAAAAATAGTCACATTTTTATTTATTTTCATTTTTTTGTAAATATTTTGTCATATTTTGTCTTATCATGTCGTCATTTGTCCATAATTTTATAACTCTTTATATAACTCTATTTGAGCTTTATATGTAATATATCTTTGTTTTTAACTAATCTATATGATCACAATTCAGTTCTATGTATATGTAACACCCCCTTCCCGTAGTGGAAAGAGAGGTTACGCACAGAACACAACAGAACTAATAAACTGATATCCAAACTTTAATATGAAACCAAATAGTCTAAATAGATAATTGCCAACTGGCTGAAACACGGTCTGAGTATTACTACAATACATAGAAATTAAAATATCAAATCCTACACAAAATATCTAAACTATTTACATAAAGGAAGCTCTCTTCACACTTGCCCTTGCTCCCCTTGATTACCTGCCGGAAGAAAAACACAGCATGAGCCAAATGCCCAGTACGGATAAAGAGTGCAAGAAAATAATAATTAAATGAATAACAAAACTAACTGAACTGAATTAATCTGAATAACATAATAGGCTGAACCAAATGGCTGGGGTTATTTCATACCGAGCTCAGAACAGAACACAAATATACCTTGTCACAAAGACAAGTCAAAATACTGCCACACAGGCAGGCACACATTGGACTGCGGATCCAAATGTATGCAAAATCGGAAGGTGTGTTCGACACAAACAACACCAAACCGCAGAACAGAACAAAACAGAAACTAGGGTCGACCCATACGCCTCCCACAACAAAACACCAAAGTTGGCCATCGCCCACCAAAACACAAAATGGAGACGCCGTGGACTGATCACACCGCCACGGAAGGTGTCATGCCTCGGTGTCAAGAGGACATGCCTGTGGTACCCCCACAGGTGGTTATAGCTCAGGTATACCCTAAGGTACTTTCTAACAAAAATATCATGTCACAACGAATGCGACACAATATCACAAAAGGGGTTCTAATACGCACATGCTAAACCGAAACGAATCAACACAAAGTCCTCAAAATATATTAGCATGTACGTTGCTACAGAATCAGAATAAATACTAGACATGCTCTCTAAGTCCAAAGAGTACAAGTTATGAATTTTCAAATATCTAAAACCAAACAATTCTATCATAAACATTAGAATATGAATAATATATCGAAATAATATTTGAATTCTAATTGAGAGACAAAACGAATAAACTTAAAAGTAAAGAAATATCGCTGAAGGAGTACGGAATCCGTACCTGGATTAAGCAATGTAATATCCGAAATTATATTCCAAAACGACTCGTTAAATTTCCTCCGTCGGAACTAATTAAACAAAATAAAGGAATAAATAAATAGTTAATTAATTGATTAAGTTTTACACATTTTCTTTTTCTTAGGCGAATTTGAAATCATTTCGTTCTTAACAAAATTCCACCTAAAGTTATACATATTTTAATCATATATAATATTTTAATAATTAACCACCTTCTTGTTCTAAAATAAATTTAAATATATTTACAAAAATATTCTTTCTATTTTTAATTATGTTACAAACAAATATTATTATTATTATTATTATTATTATTATATTATGTCAAAACTCTAAAGTTACAAAAATAATAATTTAATAGCCTAAAATGCTAATTACCAACAAAGATATATACCCAAAATATATACACTAATAAACTAGATAACATACAAAAATTAAAGCTACAAAATTAAAACTAATACAGAAAATTAAATAATTACATAAAGAAAGAAAAAGAGACATACCCGAATTTAAGGAGAGATTCACCGTCTCCAAAATCAAAAGAAATTTGGGCTTATATCAATACCCAAAATCCAAAGAAGGAAATAAAATATTTAACTATGGAAGTTCTTACATAAAAGCCCCTCACACAACAAGGTCCTTTCTCACAATGGGAGGTCCTTATTGTTTTAAGTGGAGAAAAACTAAAGGGGTAATCCCCTATTTATAAGCCAAGGCAGGGAAAGACTCAATAACAAATGGCGATGTGGGACTACCAACAGTGACCGGTTATTACATTATTTCCCCCTTAAAAAGGATTCCGTCCCCGGAATCAAAAGGAAAATTAAATGTACCTAATTATCAAAAAGATGCGGATACTGCGCTCGAATAGATTCCTCCATCTCCCAAGTAGCTTCTCGCTCTGAATGGTTCTTCCACAAAACCTTAACAAATGGAATTGTCTTTCTCCTCATAATCCGTTCTTGACGATCCAAAATCGCCTCAGCTTGCTCTTCACAAGTAAGATCACCCCGAATTTTATCAAACGGATATTGCACCACATGCAATGGATGATAATGATAACTCCTCAACACCGACACATGGAACACATTATGCACATGGGCTAGCTGTGGAGGCAAAGCTAACCGATATGCAACCTCACCAACTCTCTCTAAAATCTCGAATGGGCCAATATAACGCGGACTAAGTTTCCCTTTTAACCCGAATCGCCGAATGCCCTTCCAAGGAGAAACTTTTAAAAATACATGCTCACCAGGTTCAAATTCTAACTTCTTTCTATGCTTATCAGCATAACTCTTCTGTCGTGATCGAGCCGACCGCAATTTCTCCTTAGCCACTGCTACCTTCTCCGTAGTAATTTGAACTAACTCAGGCCCTTCTATGGCTTTCTCACCAACCTCGTCCCAACAAGTTGGTGCCCGACACTTCCTACCATACAACGCCTCAAACGGAGCCATTCCAATACTTGCGTGCCAGCTGTTATTATAAGCAAACTCAACTAGGCTCAAGTAATCATCCCACTTACCCGACCACTCAAGTGCACAAGACCTCAACATGTCCTCTAACGTCTGAATAGTCCGTTCAGATTGCCCATCAGTTTGCGGATGAAAAGAAGTACTAAAGTTGAGCCGAGTACCCCAAGCTCGCTGAAACCCTTTCCAGAATCGTGATGTAAACCGTGGATCCCGATCTGAAACAATAGACACCGGAGTACCATGGAGTCTAATAATTTCCTGCTGAAAGATTTGTGCCAACCTGTCCACCGAGTAACCTTCATGGATTGCTAAGAAGTGTGCCGATTTTGTCAACCGATCCACTACAACCCAAATGGCATCATTCTTCTTGAAAGTTTTTGGCAAACCAGTCACAAAATCCATTGTGATATCCTCCCACTTCCAAACTGGAATGTCTAATTGTTGCAGCAGTCCACTAGCTCGTTGATGTTCTATCTTCACTTGTTGACAAATGAGACACTTCCCAACATATTCAGCCACATCTCGCTTCATCCCATTCCACCAAAAATTTTCCTTTAAATCTCTGTACATCTTTGTAGAACCCGGATGAATAGAGAATGGTGAACTATGAGCCTCAGCCAATACTGCTTCCCGAATAGTTGAATCTAATGGTACACACAATCGTTTACCCAACCAAATCACACCATGGTCATCAATACGAAACTCGGGTTGTTTTCCCTCTTCCACGTTATGTGCCATAGCCCACAACTCCCCATCTTCTTTTTGAGCTTCTTTAACTCGTAAGATAAGAGAGGGCTCCACTCTCATACCTGCTAAATGTCCATCCGAACCTTGAACATACAACTCTAACTCTAGTCGCTCTATATCCGTAATAAGCTGATGTTGTGTAATAAGGGCTGCTATATTCCCTGAACTCTTTCGGCTAAGAGCATCTGCAACCACATTCGCTTTTCCCGGGTGATACTGAATTCTCGCATCATAATCTTTTAGAAGCTCCAACCAACGTCTTTGCCTCATGTTGAGCTCCTTCTGAGTGAAAATGTATTTAAGACTTTTGTGATCGGTGAAGATATCACAAGTCTCTCCATACAAATAGTGCCTCCAAATTTTTAAGGCAAAGATTACTGCTGCCAACTCCAAATCATGAGTGGGGTAGTTCACTTCGTAAGGTTTAAGTTGCCTAGAAGCATAAGCAATCACCTTACCGTGCTGCATCAAAACACACCCCAAGCCCTTTTTAGAAGCATCACTAAAAATTTGGTAACCTCCCGTGCCCGATGGTAATGTAAGTATTGGAGCTGTTACAAGTCGTTTCTTCAATTCTTCAAAGCTCTTCTCACGCTCCTCATTCCACACAAACTTCGTGCCCTTTCTCATCAACTGAGTCAATGGCAAGGCAAGCAAGGAAAATCCCTCCACAAATCGCCTATAGTACCCTGCCAAACCCAAGAAACTCCTAACCTCCGTCACTGTAGTAGGTCTTGGCCATTTAGTGACAGCCTCAACCTTTGCAGGATCCACCTTAATGCCTTCAGCAGACACAACGTGACCCAAGAATGCAACCTGCTCCAACCAAAACTCGCATTTGGAGAATTTAGCATATAACTTCTCTTTCTGCAAAATTCTCAAAACTGTGCGAAGATGTTCCTCATGCTCTTCCCTAGACTTGGAGTAAACCAAAATGTCATCAATAAAGACAATGACGAATTGGTCCAAGTACTCTCTGAACACCCGATTCATCAAATCCATAAACACCGCCGGAGCATTTGTCAACCCGAATGGCATCACTAGAAACTCGTAATGCCCATAGCGAGTGCGAAAAGCTGTCTTAGAAATATCCTTATCCCTCACCCTTAACTGATGATAACCCGACCTCAGGTCTATCTTCGAAAAATACTTCGCCCCTTGAAGTTGGTCAAACAAGTCATCAATTCTCGGTAATGGATACCGATTCCTGATTGTAATCTTGTTCAACTCCCTATAATCTATGCATAACCTCATAGACCCATCTTTCTTCTTTACAAACAAAACTGGTGCACCCCACGGCGAAACACTTGGCCGAATCACACCACGATCTAACAATTCTTGCAACTGCTCTTTTAACTCATGTAACTCCAACGGTGCCATTCTATACGGCGCTTTAGAGATAGGCTCCGCACCAGGAATAAGCTCAATAGTGAACTCAACTTCCCGCTGCGGTGGCAACCCAGACAATCCCTCAGGAAACACATCGGAAAAATCACTAACAATTGGAACATCTTCAATACGAGACTCACCTATAGAGGTATCCTTCACAAATGCCAAATACCCCTCACAACCCTTTGCCACCGACTTCCCAGCTTTCAAAGCTGAAATCAAGTTCACCACCTTACTCGGTCGTGAACCCTGAAATACAAACTCTGGAGACTTCATATCTCCAAATATAACCTTCCTTGCCTGACAATCGATATTGGCCTGGTGCTTATTCAACCAGTCCATCCCAAGAATAATATCGAAATCATGCATACCCATCGGAAGAAGATTAGCCCTACGAATCTTATCTCCAAAACTAATTGGGCACTCTCGGTACAAATCAGAAATGACAACAGAAGTCCCCATTGGGGTAGCAATAGACATAACATAATCTAAGGACTGAGATGGCACGCCAAGGTGCCGAACAAAAGATTGAGCAACAATAGAATGAGTAGAACCAGTATCAAATAAAACAGAGGCTTCGTGACTACCAACTAAAAGAGTGCCAGAAATAGTACCTGGCGCACCTGCCGCCTGGTTGAATGTCAATGCAAACACCCGACCACCCTGACGCTGACCTCCATTTCCACCGCCTCCACCGTTACCACGTGGCCCGGTACAATCTCTGGCAATGTGACCCATTTGTCCACACAAGAAGCATGCACCAGTAACTCTATGACACTGTCTTCCCGGATGATTTGCCCCACAGATAGCGCAAGGAGTAATAGGGATAAGATTAGGGTTACCCCCACCAACTGGCCCTGGGTAACGACCTTGATTCTGCCCCTGCTGACGATTCTGCCACTGCTGGCGATTTTGACTTTGCTGAGGTAGCTGAAGCTGACGATTCTGGCCCTGCTGAGGCAACGGTTGATAACCCCTATTCTGATTCTGGCCACGCCATTGCCCCTGCTGACCACCACGGTTTCTGTTCCACTGACCACCCTGACTCCTCCCATGTTGACTTGAAACTTGACCCTGTTGGTCATCTCTGTCCCTCTTTCGACTCCCTTCCGCTTTAGAAGACCGAAAGTCCTGTCGTTCCATCTCAATATTCTTGGCTGCATTAGCCACTGCCGATACATCTTCAAACTTAGTGTTTATGAGATGTTGACGATACTTGTAATGAATTCTCCATTTAAATTTCTCTGCTTGTTCTGCTGCAGTCCCTGCTGAAGTTCCAGCAAATCCGGCCAACCTGGTGAACCTTGTCATGAAGTCTGTGATGGACTCGTCATCCTTTTGTTGAATAGACAGAAACTCTCTACCATATGCCTCTTTCTCAGCAGTTGAGAAATACTGCTGATAAAAGACATCACAAAATCCTGCCCATGTAAGTGCCTCGACGAATCTGTCACCCTTTGTTATTTTTATAGCTTTCCACCATCTCTGCGCATCCCCATCTAGTTTGTAAGCAGCCAATAACACTCTTTGGTTATCCGAACACCCCAACACATCAAAGATCTTCTCTAGATGGGCAATCCAATTCGCCGCTTCGATTGGAGTTGGAGCTGAACTGAATGAATGTGGTCTCTGCTTCTGAAACCTTTCTAACCATACATATGTTGGCACCACAAGCTGGTCAATACCATTTACATTTCCTTCCTCTTCATTTGGCTGTGGACCACCATTTCCCGGGTTTCCTTGATCGGGATTTTCTGGCGGTTGTTGTTGCATCTGTATCGCCTGAACGACTTGGGCCACTAACTGTGGTAAAGCCTGATTAACTGCTTGATTTACCAAGGCCGCCATATCCAGATTATTATGTTGCACTTCAGGTTGCGCATTGGGTTGGGCCTCGCCTCTTCCTCTATCATTACCTCGCCTCGCAGCACATCTAACGGATCTACGCGCCATCTAAAAACAACGAATGGAAGAAAATAAATTCGAGGCAAATTCGAATGCAAACTAATATTATAACTTAATAGAATATCAAACAGAGTAAAACCTAACCCAGAAATCTACCCATAACTCACAGGTCAAACCTAAATAGGTTTTCTACAAGAAAGAACCTGGCTCTGGTACCAACTCTGTAACACCCCCTTCCCGTAGTGGAAAGAGAGGTTACGCACAGAACACAACAGAACTAATAAACTGATATCCAAACTTTAATATGAAACCAAATAGTCTAAATAGATAATTGCCAACTGGCTGAAACACGGTCTGAGTATTACTACAATACATAGAAATTAAAATATCAAATCCTACACAAAATATCTAAACTATTTACATAAAGGAAGCTCTCTTCACACTTGCCCTTGCTCCCCTTGATTACCTGCCGGAAGAAAAACACAGCATGAGCCAAATGCCCAGTACGGATAAAGAGTGCAAGAAAATAATAATTAAATGAATAACAAAACTAACTGAACTGAATTAATCTGAATAACATAATAGGCTGAACCAAATGGCTGGGGTTATTTCATACCGAGCTCAGAACAGAACACAAATATACCTTGTCACAAAGACAAGTCAAAATACTGCCACACAGGCAGGCACACATTGGACTGCGGATCCAAATGTATGCAAAATCGGAAGGTGTGTTCGACACAAACAACACCAAACCGCAGAACAGAACAAAACAGAAACTAGGGTCGACCCATACGCCTCCCACAACAAAACACCAAAGTTGGCCATCGCCCACCAAAACACAAAATGGAGACGCCGTGGACTGATCACACCGCCACGGAAGGTGTCATGCCTCGGTGTCAAGAGGACATGCCTGTGGTACCCCCACAGGTGGTTATAGCTCAGGTATACCCTAAGGTACTTTCTAACAAAAATATCATGTCACAACGAATGCGACACAATATCACAAAAGGGGTTCTAATACGCACATGCTAAACCGAAACGAATCAACACAAAGTCCTCAAAATATATTAGCATGTACGTTGCTACAGAATCAGAATAAATACTAGACATGCTCTCTAAGTCCAAAGAGTACAAGTTATGAATTTTCAAATATCTAAAACCAAACAATTCTATCATAAACATTAGAATATGAATAATATATCGAAATAATATTTGAATTCTAATTGAGAGACAAAACGAATAAACTTAAAAGTAAAGAAATATCGCTGAAGGAGTACGGAATCCGTACCTGGATTAAGCAATGTAATATCCGAAATTATATTCCAAAACGACTCGTTAAATTTCCTCCGTCGGAACTAATTAAACAAAATAAAGGAATAAATAAATAGTTAATTAATTGATTAAGTTTTACACATTTTCTTTTTCTTAGGCGAATTTGAAATCATTTCGTTCTTAACAAAATTCCACCTAAAGTTATACATATTTTAATCATATATAATATTTTAATAATTAACCACCTTCTTGTTCTAAAATAAATTTAAATATATTTACAAAAATATTCTTTCTATTTTTAATTATGTTACAAACAAATATTATTATTATTATTATTATTATTATTATATTATGTCAAAACTCTAAAGTTACAAAAATAATAATTTAATAGCCTAAAATGCTAATTACCAACAAAGATATATACCCAAAATATATACACTAACAAACTAGATAACATACAAAAATTAAAGCTACAAAATTAAAACTAATACAGAAAATTAAATAATTACATAAAGAAAGAAAAAGAGACATACCCGAATTTAAGGAGAGATTCACCGTCTCCAAAATCAAAAGAAATTTGGGCTTATATCAATACCCAAAATCCAAAGAAGGAAATAAAATATTTAACTATGGAAGTTCTTACATAAAAGCCCCTCACACAACAAGGTCCTTTCTCACAATGGGAGGTCCTTATTGTTTTAAGTGGAGAAAAACTAAAGGGGTAATCCCCTATTTATAAGCCAAGGCAGGGAAAGACTCAATAACAAATGGCGATGTGGGACTACCAACAGTGACCGGTTATTACATTTGCTTGCCAATTTTATTACATTTGTTTGAATTAAAAAATAGTCACATTTTTATTTATTTTCATTTTTTTGTAAATATTTTGTCATATTTTGTCTTATCATGTCGTCATTTGTCCATAATTTTATAACTCTTTATATAACTCTATTTGAGCTTTATATGTAATATATCTTTGTTTTTAACTAATCTATATGATCACAATTCAGTTCTATGTATACCTAGCTCGTGTTAGATTCTGAACTTGATGATGGATATATTCAAACATATTCTATAAAAGTAATTAAGTTAAGAAGTTTCATTCTAATTTTTTTCTCAATCCAGCATAAATAATAGTTTGAAGTTGTTTAGCAAATAATAATTAATTGATAATTGTATCTCTATTAATTACGTAAATAAATTCTGAAATTCCAATTTTATTAAACATATATATATATATATATTTTAATATTTTAATGTTATTAAAACACAAGAAGAGATCAATGGTTATTTTAATAAGATCGTGTCACATTATATTATAAAAATCATACTTATCTTTTATCCTTTTTATCTTCCACTCTTTCTCATCCTCGATCCTCTATATATTTTCTATCACATGTTTTTTTTTCTTCAGAATTGTTCTCCCACAGTTTCATTAAAAACAGGAAAATAATAATTCACTACTTATTTATCTCTTCTATTATTTGTTACCAACTCATTAACGTTGCAAAAAGTAAAAAATAGAAAATTTATGCTAAATATATCATCAAGCAAATTTTAAGACAAGGGCAGGAAGCGGGTGACTGACCAAACCGATACAGAAAGGGAAGTTATTAAGTGATTCTGAGATATCACGTGATCATGTCCCAAGATCATAAAATAATTTTTCGTACAGATAAGGTTTAGTCACATCTATATCCTTGAACAAAATAACTTGCACCCATATTAATATGAATAAATTTACAAACACAACACTAAAACAAAACATTAATCTTAACAATTAAAAAGTGGGGTTTATACAAAAATTCGTGTCAAGTCTTATTTTTTAATGGTTAAAATGAATGTAGTGTTTGGTATTTTGTTTGGTTATTGTATATGTAGTGTTATCCTATTAATATGATACAAAATTTAATCGTCTGCGCCACCGAGAACCGATATAGTAGGTTGCCAATTGTAATTCGTGCGGGTTTATGTAAAGGAGGGTTATGAGTGGACAAACATTGATGTGCAATCGACTTTGATTTGACGGATAAGTCGTAAAACTCAAGAAGTTATTTAGTGGTTCTGGGATACCGTCACGTGGTGTTCTAAACAACTAACATGCTGTTATTTCAGTATGTACAATAGATTTTTTTACTGTATATACTAAAATGACAATATATAAATTATTTTGAGATACCACGCAATTATATTTCAGACCTATAGAATAATTTTTTCTAAAACTCCTGTTGATTGGGACAACTGTAGCCTGGTTGGCGGGAGAAAATGAGAGAATTTTTAAGCTTGGCCAAGACGAACGTGCAACTCAGTGTTCGGATGATGTTAATCTTTAACTACTCCGTCCAATTAGAGTAAGTTTTCTAAATACATTTTTAATATTAATTAAAAATATAATGTTAATAGTATGACTGTGTTTAAATAATTAAAAAAATAAAATACGTTATAAACTTTATTTTATTTTATAGATTTGAAGATTTTAATATATTTTTAATTTTAGAATATACAAAAATAGAATATATCTTTAATTTTTTAACAAAAAGAGTACTATTTTTTTACTTTTTATTTTTTTTACTCCTTACAATTATAAGTTAAAAAAAGGTTAACTGTTTTTTATACCACGATTTTGTAAAATTTTAAAATTCAAAATAAGTAAAAATAAATTAAATTTAAATACTGCCAATTGTAATTGTTAAAAATTATTATCATATTTATTATTTTAAAAACATAAACGAATTCATTTTATTTTTAAATTTATAATTTCATAAATTAACTTTAAAAGGTCGTCAAATTTATCTAAAATTTTACGTGAAACATAAGTAGTAGTATTCAATTGTCTTGTGTTCAAAGTTCACTTTCTAATGCTCTCATTTTCGTTCAAATTTGTAAGTGATAAATAATTATAAGAAGTGCAACGTGTACGCAATGGGTAACGGGATACGAAAATGAAATGAGGTTAGGTAAAGCCCTAAAGCGTTCATTAGTTTAATAATTATCCGGTCGGTCATCCCTAAGCATAACTTAATAACGTTATAAACAAATATATGTTAAGAATAATATCATCCTTACCAAGTTTTATTATGAACGTAACATAAATATATCAAGATTTTTGTTGCCACTAAAGTTAAAATCTCGTTGTCAGCAAATATATATAAAACAAATATCTATAAAATACTCGGTCTATTTTAAAATATAGTATTAAAAATCTTGTCAATGATGAAAGGGATTTTAAAAAAAAATAATCTATATATATAATATTTAAATATAAAATTAAATCATATATTTATTTTAATCATTAAAAAATTAAACATAATATAAATTTTAATACTATAACTTATTTTTTAATAATTAAAATCGATAAATATAATATTTAAATTTTAGATATCGTATATTTATATTTATTCTTTTTTAAGAAACATAATAAATATCTTATTACTAGTAAAATGAGATTCTCATTCTATTTTAGAGTAAGCATTCAAGCACAACCTTAATGAATCTAATTCATTATCAAATTAATCCACATGCAGTTAGAGAGATATCTACAAAGAGTCACGTTGAATTATTCTATAATGACACACTTAACCAATCATAATCATTATAGATAAATAAATAATTACGTATAATTTATATGGTCATTATTTTATTAAACTATATCATACTAATTTTGTTTCTTTTGGACGCAATGGGTCTAGTAATTAATTAAGGGTTCTTTTGGTAAATACTTCTATTTTAATTTTTTTGTTTTTACTTTTATTTTTTAAAATTAGCTGTAAAAACTGTTTCTTCAATTTTAACAACATAATGGATCAATTAATTTGGTTGCAATTAGTATCAAGACAATTAAAAAATAAATAAATAAAGAAGAATAAGGTTGAGGACAATTTTGTCAATAAATGAAAGTTGAAGGACCTTTTCCTTGGTGTGAACTGTGAAGAGTCATCCATCCAAGGATATGGATGCAAATATTACAGGGACAAAGAGGGAACTCAGAAAGGCAATTAATCATTGTTCAGAATAATAAGATAAGAGGGACCTCGCTCTATTTCCCTCTCTCTCACGCACAAACACACCCAAGAAACCTCTATTTTCTATGATCAGACGGTTGAAATAGTTTTATTTCCAAATCTCGACGGTAGGGAATAGACCACACGGTGTGAATTTTCTCTCTCCTAAATCAGACTCATCACCCATCCATCAACCCCAACACGCAGTCACGCACGCAGAGGGGTAGACTATAAATGGACGTCGACGACTCCATGGATTAGCCTTTTCCGTTTTGGAAGTCATTCTGTTAGTAATAGTATTTTGTTATTTCAAGTTTCTTGGTCTCCCTCTTCTCTTCTCTTCTGGATAGTACGTTCAGAATTCATCTACTTTCGTAAAATCATTTCATTTGCTTCTTCTGTTGGGATTCTGAAATTTGAAGATCGGATCGAGCGCTCTCGCACTCGAACCCTAGCCCTTGCCCTCTCTCTCTCTTCAAATAAAGGTTGAATTAGTATCATTCATTCTTTAAACGTGATATCATAGAATATTACGATTATCTTTCTCACGGTTCTTCATTTCTGTGTGTTTTTTCGCAGATTATTTGGGGAGAGAGAAGGGTCGTTACACTGTGATCTAAACAAGTTTTGAAAGAAATCAAAGGTCAGATTATGAATGATTCACTGTTTTTTTTTTTTTGAAACCGTTTGGTTCGAAAGGAAAAGATCGTCCGTTTGGATTTTTTTTTCGATTTGATTATTGAAAAAAAATCAAATTATTTTTTTTTAGAAGAGACGGATCTAGAAAGATCGGAGTTAATTTCTTGCATTTCTAGTTGATGAAGTTAGAGAGAGAAAGTTTATCTAAAAATACACGTCTGAAATGAAAAATAATGCCGAGAAACAACGCGTCAAATTGAAGCTTTACGATTCGTTCTTAAAATCGTTCGCCATTTAGTTTCAGGATATATTACCCTTTCTCTCTTTCATCTCCTTCTTGTTACCTCGCTATATATATACTCATGAATGTGTGTGAAAGCGTACGCTGCCATTTCAAATTCTAACCATTTTTATTGACGGTATCTTTTTGTCAACTCACTTTTTCTATTTTACTATGGTATTATTACAAGTAATTAACTGTTTGATAATACTGGTATTATAGTAATGTTTATTGACTTACCAAAATGGTTTCGATATTCGAAGTTTTAAATGGCGCTACCTTTAAATGATGCTCCCCTGAATTCAAGAATTTCAAGAATTCACCATTATAATAACCTTCCCTTTTTTTCCTTTTCTTATATACTAGTATTACTCAACTTTTCCCCTCTGGCTCTAACAATTCAACATTTGTTATTAAACCAATTGTGAAATTTAATGTGCCCAGTTCTGAAGATCAATCCGAAAGAGAAAAAAAATGTCATCATCAAACTCCCCATGTGCGGCCTGCAAGTTACTCCGACGAAAATGCACACAAGAATGTGTATTTGCACCTCATTTCCCACAGGACCAGCCTCAGAAATTTGCCAATGTCCACAAAGTCTTCGGCGCAAGCAATGTCGCCAAACTCCTCAACGACCTAAACGCCTCCCAACGCGAAGACGCCGTCATTTCCCTCGTCTATGAGGCCGAAGCTCGCCTTCGCGACCCCATATACGGCTGCGTGGGCCTAATCTCTATTCTCCAGCACAGACTCAAACAAGTCCATCAGGATTTATACACTGCCAAGAACGAGTTGTCTAATTACATTAATGAGCCTTCGTCAATGTTACCCATGATCCAGCACCAGCAACCCGGGTTCATCCAGCCACACCCAAATATAACAACACCGCCAGCCGTTTTTCCGCACCATATGCAGGCACAGATGTTGGGGTTGCCGGCCGGCCAGCCACCCGGAGCCGCACAGTTTTTAATTCGCGATCAGCACCGTCAGCAGATTCTGGAAGCTCAGCAATTAGCGGCTGTGGCACCGATGTTGGGGTTTCCGGCCGGCCAGTCACCCGGAGCCGCACAATTTGTACTTCGCGATCAGCAACTTCAGCAGATTCTGGAGGCTCAGCAGTTAGCGGCTGTGGCTGCGGCGAGGGAGCAGCAGGAAATGTTTAGGACTTATGAGCAGCAGCCTCAGCAGTCTGACCAGCTTGTGAGATTGAACGCCGGGTTTGATACGGCTGGGCAGGTTACCGCCAGTGGGTTCAATCAGATGAATTTGGGTGGTTTGGCCATTTCACCGTCATTGGCTTTGGATTCATATGACAATCCTTATCAGATTCAACAGCAGCCGCAGGATCATTCTCATTACCATCATCAAATTCAGTCACAGGATGATTCTTATCACCAGAATCAAATTCTATCACAGCTTTTACTTGAACAACAGCATCACCGTCATCAAATGCTATCACAGTTTTTTCTTGAACAACAGCATCTCGCTCTGCCGCAGCAGCAAGACCAGCCGCTGGCGCAACCGCAGGTGGCTCCGCAGCAGCAGCAAGACCAGCCGCTGGCGCAACTGCAGGTGGCTCCGCAGCAGCAGCAAGACCAGCCGCTGGCTCAACCGCAGGTGGCTCCGCAGCGGCAGCAAGACCAGCCGCTGGCGCAACCGCAGGTGGCTCGGCAGCAGCAGCATATAGCTGGAAGTGAGGAGGGTAGGAGCGTTGGTCCGTCCTGTTAAAAGTTTTTCAACAATTTTTCAGTCTAGGTAAGGTAAATTTCTATCTTTTTCTATCTCTTCCTAGTGTCATTTTTGCCTCTTCCATTACTAGCTCTATTTTCCTCTATTATACTTGTTTTGTATTTGGGTTGATGGTTTTTTTCTGGGTATTGGCATTTATGTGCTAAAATTTTGGGTGTACGTTTCTTAACATGAATTGGGTGATATTCTTCTGCTGGGAGTAGAAAGCCAAAATTACTCTTTATTGCATAGGGGTGGTTAAGAGGATTATTGTCTTTTCACTGCCACGATATGTCATCTTCAGGAGTAATCATGACTCTGGTACCTTGCAACCCTATATTAAGCACTTGCAACTTTTATTTTCCGCATTGGCTTTTCCCCATTGCATTTAAGGTGATAGTTTTGCCACAGTATGATATTTTCTTGAGCCGAATTAAGTATAATAAATGCGTTCATGTAACTATAGATTTTCCAAAGAAGAACAAAATTTGCTTTACATGGTTTTTGGAGGAAGAAACTTATGAATTTTTTTGGTTAAATTTGGTTTTAATTAGCTTTATTTAAAATTCCAAGAAAAATAACTTGAGATAATTTTTTTTTTGAAAATTTAGTTCTTTACAATCGACAATCTTAATCGTTTGCAACGATTGCATTTAGTGCGCATTTGAAGGTGATACACACTATTTTTGGTAGATTACCTTTGAGCCACAATCACTACTTTGTGACTTAAATAAATTGTATTTAAAATAAATTATTTGTAAACGAACAGTATAAACAAATAGTTGGTCTCTCTCAAATTAGGTTGTGTTTGTTAATTTGCACACGTTCGGATGTGTAAACAAGCCACAACATTATTCTATGTACTGTTTTACTCGGCGGAGTAGAAGACATTTTAGTCTTGCATGGCCTGGACTGGGGGCCGGCTTATGTTTCCTTTTATTATTTTGGTTTTTTCCTATTCTTATTCAATTATTTTGCTGAATGAGATCTGACGGAGTAAAGATAATGAATTGATAGGTCATGGTGGAGTAGTACGTACGTATTTATGTTGATAACCGTTAAAGGGATTGAGTAATTATATGCAATTGCGGTGGATATTCCTTATAATTTATTATGGGTACTTATCTTATTCTACTGTATATGTGAAAGATGTCATTCTACTTGCAATAAGAATAAAAAGAAAAACACAATCAGCGCACATGCAATTTAATTAATTTTCTGCTATTTATAATTAATTCCTGTAGAATATGTATTTTTAATTTTGTTTATCTAATAGGTCTTTTCATTAATTTTTTTCCCCAGCTGATTTCTGCCTTATACAAGCGTACAGAAGAGGGATGGAGAGATCAGGTTGACGTATATCCGAGAGTTAGAAGTAGCGAATCACTACTACTTAGCAGTTTTGTTTTGTTTTTCCTGAAATTGTGAGCTTAATTGGGATCTTAAAGAAGACTACGGAGCGAGTATATTAATTGATGATTGATGTTGGGAGGTGTATGGTACATTTTTTAGTGTTAGGAGGAGATAGTAGCTGGTGCATTGGTTTCAGCTATAGATAGTACTGTTTCCTACTGTTTCCTTATACTTTACACTTTAGAGAAGGCTTATAATATACTGAATCTATTGCCTACTGATATAGTATATCCTGCCTAGCCTTCCCGACTCTATTCTTCTTACTCTTTGCCGACATCTACTTGGAATTAAAGCAAATTTTTTTAATTTAGCCCTTCATATATTTCATTGGAGTAGTACTGTATTGGAGATTACTTACTAGTTGTTGGTACTCATTGAGAGGTATGCTAGTGCACTAGATAAAGACTTAAATTCTTAGAAATTACTCCCTTCATTATTTTTTATCTTTCTTTTTTTAAAGAATTTTTTGTTCCACTTTATTTGTCATTTTAAGTCTTAGAATTTGTGACACCTCAAATATGAGTCACTTGAACAACAGATCAAGTGTTCACGATACTAAACTACTATTCAAATTCATCCATTTATTTTTGAATAATAAAATTTAATTTACATTAATACATAACTATTCTCAGATTTTCATACCTTCAAATATTACATACATATACAATCTATTTTATTATAAAAATATTACGTTTATAATCATTTTATAGCTAAACATCACTGTTTGCTAGCCTTTTTCTTTCCTTTATCTACTCCTGATCTCTTAGCTTGTACATGTTTAACTGAAATATTATGTTAAAGTAAGGGTGAACATAAAATAGCTCAACAAGTATATAAACAAATGATGACATGATATTTCTGAAATAATGAAAGATGATGTAAGACCCCGAATTTTATGAAATACAAAATTTAATTTTTCTTCATATATATATTTTTTTTGAAACAGTAAGTGGTTAAATTAACAAAATTGAAAGTTAAGGATGTTATGTGCAAATTTTATTTTGTCGGACAATATTCGCTTTGTCGGGGAATATTCGTTTGGTCGGGGAATATTCGTGCCGTACGACGGCGCCGAAATAATAAATTATTGGTGGACCCCACAACGAAATATTTGTCGGATATAGAAAACGACAGAAGTAACCTTTTTAAATAAAAATAGTCAACGGAACTGTTAAAATACCGGTGATAAAAGAATAGTAGCATACGGTAGTTATTGGTATTTTCTGTAGCACTCGGTACTCTACAGTAACACACGGTATTGCATAGTGTCTCATATTTTTGGTCTGATAATTGACACCGTAACTGTTACGCATCATTTCATCGATAATTGTCACTGCATAATATTTTATATTATCAATTCAATAATTGTTGTTACACAGTATTTTGCATTATTGATTTAATAATTGTCATTACACTGTATTTTATATCATTGAGTCAATAATTGTTGTTGCACTGTTTTTAAAATTATTGAACCTAATAATTGTCACAGTAACATATGCACAGTAATTCACATTATTGAATCAATAATTGTCATTACACAGTAACGTATGCTTTATTTTACATTATTGTTATCTCTATTATGATGTTATTTAAACAGTTGTATTTCATTAATTTATTGACTTGATATCTAAGAGCTAACTATACTGTATTTATAACAATTAGTCATAATAATTGAATTGATAAAGTTATTTGTTTATAATATAAAGTTAGGTGATTATTAGGTGATATGAAATGAATGGTGTAGATTAAAGTGTGAATTATTGTTGAATAATTGAATTGATTTGTTTATAATATAAAGTTAGGTGATTATTAGGTGATATGAAATGAATGGTGTAGATTAAAGTGTGAATTATTGTTGAATAATTAAATTAATTTGTTTATAATATAAAGTTAGGTGATTATTAGGTGATATGAAATGAATGGTGTAGATTAAAGATAATATAATATTTGAAATGGATGGTGTAGATTAAAAGATGATCTTTAAATGAATGGTTTAGATTAAATGAATGATAAGATTTTTGGCTATAAATAGAAGCCTTAACTTAAGGATTTTTCATAAACTTCCTTACTTGTTCTTTCTTTCTCTCTCTAAATACTTCTTGTGAAAGTTCTCTCTAAGTGTGCTTAAGTCATCTTGAG
This sequence comes from Hedera helix, assembly GCA_947179155.2. NCBI lineage: Eukaryota > Viridiplantae > Streptophyta > Magnoliopsida > Apiales > Araliaceae > Hedera > Hedera helix. The sequence continues at coordinate 41,800,253 of OX359270.1, read as the reverse complement.
TATTTGTGAAGATCTATAAGTATACGTATACTGTTCAAGTTAATCAACCTCATTTAAATCAATATCCAGTCACGTGTTGAGGTAAGGGATACCATCTTTTTCATCTTCCATTATTCAAACGTACTATGGTAAGGGATTATCATTATTTGATTCTCGATAATAATATTGTTTCTTCCTTACTCATAAGACGTGCCTTTTATTTCCATGTATTAAATTGTGGGAATAACCTTACGGAGCGGATTGCCGCCTGTTGGTGAATAACCTTTCGTATTCATTCATTATTAATCTCTGAGAATAACCTTACGGAGCGGATTGCCGCCTGTTTGGTGAATAACTCTTTGTACTCAAATTCTATTAAATTGTGGGAATAACCTTACGGAGCGGATTGCCGCCTGTTGGTGAATAACCTTTCGTATTCATTCATTATTAATCTCTGAGAATAACCTTACGGAGCGGATTGCCGCCTGTTTGGTGAATAACTCTTTGTACTCAAATTCTATTAAATTGTGGGAATAACCTTACGGAGCGGATTGCCGCCTGTTGGTGAATAACCCTTTGTATTAATTTCCTTCACCTTTTGTTAATCAAACCTGCTACGGTAAGGGATATTATTTTCTTTCATACTCCTAAATCGAAATTTATTATGGAACTATTGCTTCTATAATTCCTGAAAATATTATATGTTCCATAATAGTTGAACTTCATTATTTCAACTGAACCTTCCTATTTACGTGAACCTTTCTATTGAATTGTAACCGTTATTCTGAACTGTGGATCTTGAATTTCACTCCACATCATGTTGACAATTTGGACATTATTTGAATCTGTACAAAGTAAACTTCCGATACTTATTGTTATCCTATTTCTTCTGTTCATCATTTATATCATTCTAATCATCCAAAAATCAAGTTGTTGTGAATATCTGTGGCCGGGGGCACAGATGTGATATATTTGTTGAACAGATGATAGGTTAAAGGCGATATAATAGGTTAAAGGCGATACATCTGTTCGGTGTCTTTTATGGCACGTGGTGAATGTTCTCTTTGGCCCGTAGTGCAAAGATGAACTGTTGTTTGGTATGATTATGACCAAAGGCTGAATCTGGTATAATCATGACCGTTGGTGCTATATTGAATATCTTTGGCCCGTAGTACAAAGATGAACTGTTGATGTGCATGATTATGATCAGGAACTGTGAATTTGTATTATCTTGACTAATGATATTTCAGATGATAAAAGTTGATGATGTTTTTCCTAAAAAGAGAACCGAGTGGACATTATAGTCTGCATTATTCTTCTAATAGATTACTCATTCCGCTGCTATTATTGATCTGAACGTTGTTTAAGAATTTAACTGCAGTTTTTGATATAAACCTTGTAGTCTATTGTATTCTATCAAGAACTCAACTGTTGAAGACTAATGATAATTTATTCGTCATTATCTTAGTCATGATATTCTTTACTGGGCTATTTGAGCTCACCCTTTCTTTTGTTCCATTGTTTTTCAACAGGAAATAAAAACATAACAGGGTCTAGCCGGGGAATGGAGTGAGGGTCCGAGGAATAGTTATCATAGTCTTCACGTTTTGTAAAATAGTGTGGCAATAATAGTGAAGACTTAGTTGTGTATTATTATACACTGTATTGTAGTACGTTGTGCTTTGTTGTAATAATTTTGTTGTAGTCTTTTGACGACTCAAGTTTGGGCTGTGTGGGCCCAGATTTGGGGGCGTCACAGTTGGCATCAGAGCTTAGGGATATGGTCTTTAATGGAGATCTGGGGTAGAACTAGGAGGGGAGAGACGAATAGAATCAGTCACTAGTGTGTCCTACCTAAAATAGATTTTATTATCTAATGAGTCGATTTGAATGTAGGAACATGAAGTGATGAGTCAGTTTATTTGAACTAACATTTATTTTGTGACCACAGTTTAGTATGGCATCTGGAAATCAAGAGGTTAACTATGGAATGCCTGAAGCAAATGTAGCCGAGAATCAAGAGGCCCCAAACAATCCTCCTGCCAACTCAGGAAATAATGTTCCTGATAACATGATGAACGATGGATTCTTTAGGAATTTCATGCAGTTCATACAGAATCAAGGAAGAGGAAATCCAGTCAATAATAACGGTAGAAACGCTGGCAATTTGAGGATGGTCACTGTTAAGCAATTTAAAGAATTAGGACCACCTGAATTCCATGGGAAGCCTGACCCACTCAAAGCGGAGGCATGACTGAAGCAGACGACAAAAATACTTGATGTCTTACAATGCGCTGATGATCAGAAGGTGCCATTTGCCACTTTTATGTTACGAGGTGAGGCGGACCATTGGTGGGAAGCGGTAAAACGTATCCAACCTTCAGCACTCGAAATGTCTTGGACAGAATTCGAAGAACTGTTTAACGAGAAGTACTTCCCAGAAAGCATCCGCCATATGAAGGAAGTGGAATTCATTAAGCTGGAGCAGGGAAACATGACAGTTTCTCAATATGAAGCTAAGTTTGCTGAACTGTCTCGTTTTGCGACTCATCTAGTAGATGACGAAGCACGAATGAGTCGAATGTTCCTGAGAGGTTTGAGACTCAAAATTCGTCAACAACTTAGTTCTCATAAATTCAGTTTGTATTCAGATGTTGTAGATAGGGCTCAAAGGGTGGAGCAAACAGATGAAACATTGCAGTCAAGAGTTAATGATCAGCATAGAGAAAGGAGTGACAACAACCACAGGAACGAGAACCATCGAGGAGGTAACCAACACTTCGGTGGTAATTCCACACCAAATAACAGAAGAGGAGAATCTAGTGGGAACAATTTCAAAAGAAAGAGATTCCATAATAATTATGGAAGGGCACCAGCACCAGTACCAACACCAGCACCGACCCCAGTTTCAAGGGGAGAAGATCGACCACCAGTGAGATGCTATAGGTGTGGTCAGGAAGGTCACATCAGCCCAAACTGTACACTGCAGTCCAAAAAGTGCTACAGTTGTGGGAAAGAGGGTCATCTTGCGCGGTTTTGTCCTGCCACAAAATCAAGTCCAGCTGCAATGATGATACCAAAAGCTAGCGCGGATAAAGGAAAATCTGTAGTTCAAGGGAGAGCTTTTGTTGTGACATCCCAAATGGCGCGAAACTCGAACGAGGTGATAACCGGTAAGCTATTCATAAATTCTCGTGAAGTCTACGCTTTGTTAGATACTGGCTCTACCCATTCTTTTATCTCACCTGCATGTGCTCAGCGTTTAAACTTAACTCCTGAAAACTTGGACTTTGACTTATCAGTTGAAACCCCATTAGGAGAAATGACCATTACATCTACTGTCTATAAATCTTGCCTAGTTCAAATCAACAACCTCACATTACCTGTTGACCTTATTTCTTTGGAGATGCATGAATTTGATGTGATTTTAGGAATTGATTGGTTGACTACCCATCATGCTAAAATTGATTGTTTTCATAAGATTATTAGTTTTCATATTCCTAATCAACCTGTCATGCAAATTCAAGCAACTAAACCATTGAAATCTATAACTGTTATTTCTAGCCATAAAGCCATTCGTTTATTGAAAAACGGATGTCAAGCCTTTTTAACTCATGTCACTGATTTGAACAAAAATACGTCAAACTTAAATGATATTCCCATTGTTAATGAGTTTCCTGACGTTTTTCCTGAAGAACTTCCTGGCTTACCCCCAAACCGTGAAATTGATTTTTATATTGATCTTGAACCCGGTACCAAGCCCATTTCCAAAGCTCCCTACCGAATGGCTCCCATTGAACTTCAAGAGTTAAAAGTCCAACTACAGGAATTGTTGGATACCGGTTTCATTCGTCCGAGTGCATCACCTTGGGGTGCTCCTGTTCTATTTGTGAAGAAGAAAGACGGGAGTATGAGATTGTGCATTGACTACCGAGAATTGAACCATGTCACCATCAAGAACAGGTACCCGTTACCTCGGATTGATGACATGTTTGATCAATTGCAAGGCGCTCAACATTTCTCAAAGATTGATCTCCGTTCTGGATATCATCAGTTAAAGGTTAAAGCTGAGGACATTCCAAAGACTGCTTTCAGAACTCGTTATGGGCATTATGAGTTCTTAGTCATGCCTTTTGGACTAACTAATGTTCCTGCAGCTTTCATGGACATGATGAACCGGATATTCAAGGAACATTTGGATCATTTTGTGGTTGTCTTTATTGATGACATCCTCATATACTCCAAGAGTCGCGAGGATCATGAACAACACCTGAGATTGATACTACAAAAGCTCCGTGAAAACAAATTATATGCCAAGTTGAAGAAATGTGAGTTCTGGCTTGAGGAGGTCGCGTTTCTTGGGCATGTGATTTCTAGTCAAGGAATATCAGTCGATCCTGCGAAGATTGAAACAGTACTAAATTGGGAACAACCCAAAACAGTAACCGAAGTCCGAAGTTTTCTGGGTCTAGCTGGTTATTATCGGAGATTCGTAGAAGGATTTTCTCGAATCGCCACTCCATTAACGCAGCTTACTCGGAAAAGCACAAAATTCATATGGAGCGAGGAATGCGAGAAAAGTTTCCAAGAACTCAAGAAGAGACTGGTTTCAGCTCCTGTTCTGACCATACCATCAGGATCAGGAGAATTTGTTATCTACAGCGATGCTTCTGGCAAAGGTCTAGGCTGTGTCCTTATGCAACATGGAAAGGTTATAGCCTACGCCTCTCGACAACTCAAAGATTATGAGAAAAATTATCCTACTCATGATCTAGAGTTGGCAGCAGTCGTTTTCGCGTTGAAGATCTGGAGACACTACTTGTACGGAGAAAAAGTGGATATCTATACGGATCATAAAAGTCTCAAGTATTTCTTCACCCAGAAGGAACTCAACATGCGACAACGACGTTGGCTTGAGCTGTTAAAGGATTATGACCACACAATCCAGTATCACCCGGGAAAGGCGAACGTTGTAGCTGACGCTTTGAGCAGAAAATCTTATGCAAGTACAAGTGCACTGCTGACAACACAAAAGTGTATTTTGTACGACTTGCAAAAGATGGAGATAGAGCTAAAGACACCAGGGACCCACTCGAAGATTGCTCACGTGCGAGTAGAACCAACTTTAATCGATAAAATTAAAGCTGCTCAAGCTACCGATCCGGAACTAATAAACATGATAAAGAAAGTACAAGAAGGTGCCATTCCCGAAGCAAGAATCGACGAGAAAGGAATACTTCGAGTCAACTCTCGACTCTGTGTTCCTAACGATCCTGAATTAAAGCATAAAATCATGATGGAGGCACACAACACGCCGTTTGCAATCCACCCAGGAGGTACCAAGATGTATCGAGATCTTCGACATACATTTTGGTGGAACAATATGAAAAGAGAGATTGCGGAGTTTATCTCAAGGTGCCTAACTTGTCAACGTGTCAAGGCAGAACATCAAGTTCCTAAAGGTCCATTACAATCACTTGAAGTTCCCGAATGGAAGTGGGAACACATCAATATGGACTTCGTGACGGGTCTTCCAAAAGTTTCTCAAGGCTTAGATGCAATTTGGGTGATCGTAGATAGATTGACCAAATCTGCTCATTTCTTGCCTATACGAGAAAACTTTTCACTTGAACGTCTTGCCGGTATGTACATAAATGAGATCGTGAGATTGCATGGCATGCCAGTTTCCATAGTTTCTGATCGAGATCCTAGATTCACTTCACGCTTTTGGATCAGTCTACAAAAAGCTATGGGCACTGAACTACGTTTTAGTTCTGCATACCATCCTCAAACGGACGGACAATCGGAAAGGACGATCCAGACCCTCGAAGATCTTTTGAGACTTTGTGTATTAGACTTCAAAGGAAGTTGGGATAAGTACTTGCCGTTGGTGGAATTTTCTTACAACAACAGTTACCAAGCAAGCATAGGCATGACTCCATTCGAGGCATTGTATGGAAGGAAGTGTCGCTCTCCAATATGTTGGAATGAGGTAAGAGAAGCAAAATTGTTGGGACCCGAGTTGGTACGCTTGACGACCGAAAAGATCCAAATGATCCGACAACGAATACAGACCGCACAAGAACGACAAAAGAGTTATGCTGATCTTCATCGGAGAGACGAAAGTTTCAACGTCGGAGATCATGTATTCTTACGTGTTTCTCCATGGAAAGGGGTTACGAGATTCGGAAAGAGATGAAAGCTTAACCCTCGATTTATTGGCCCATTTGAAATCCTAGATCGAATAGGAACCGTAGCCTACAGACTAGCCCTACCACCAAGTATGTCTCGCATCCATAACGTTTTTCACATATCTATGTTACGTAAATATGTGAAGGACCCAAACCACGTCATTGAGTTAGAACCAGACGTTATAGCAGAGGATTTAACATACGAGGAGGTACCTGTTAAGATCCTGGATAAGAAGGAGCAGATCCTACGCTCAAAGGTTATACCTCAAGTTAAGGTTTTATGGAGGAACCAAGATACTGAGGAAATGACCTGGGAGCTAGAATCTGAGATGAAATCTAAGTATCCTTACCTCTTCGATATGTCAGGTACGTCAATTTCGGGGACGAAATTTCATAAGGAGGGGAGGTTGTAAGACCCCGAATTTTATGAAATACAAAATTTAATTTTTCTTCATATATATTTTTTTTTTGAAACAGTAAGTGGTTAAATTAACAAAATTGAAAGTTAAGGATGTTATGTGCAAATTTTATTTTGTCGGACAATATTCGCTTTGTCGGGGAATATTCGTTTGGTCGGGGAATATTCGTGCCGTACGACGGCGCCGAAATAATAAATTATTGGTGGACCCCACAACGGAATATTTGTCGGATATAGAAAACGACAGAAGTAACCTTTTTAAATAAAAATAGTCAACGGAACTGTTAAAATACCGGTGATAAAAGAATAGTAGCATACGGTAGTTATTGGTATTTTCTGTAGCACTCGGTACTCTACAGTAACACACGGTATTGCATAGTGTCTCATATTTTTGGTCTGTTAATTGACACCGTAACTGTTACGCATCATTTCATCGATAATTGTCACTGCATAATATTTTATATTATCAATTCAATAATTGTTGTTACACAGTATTTTGCATTATTGATTTAATAATTGTCATTACACTGTATTTTATATCATTGAGTCAATAATTGTTGTTGCACTGTTTTTAAAATTATTGAACCTAATAATTGTCACAGTAACATATGCACAGCAATTCACATTATTGAATCAATAATTGTCATTACACAGTAACGTATGCTTTATTTTACATTATTGTTATCTCTATTATGATGTTATTTAAACAGTTGTATTTCATTAATTTATTGACTTGATATCTAAGAGCTAACTATACTGTATTTATAACAATTAGTCATAATAATTGAATTGATAAAGTTATTTGTTTATAATATAAAGTTAGGTGATTATTAGGTGATATGAAATGAATGGTGTAGATTAAAGTGTGAATTATTGTTGAATAATTGAATTGATTTGTTTATAATATAAAGTTAGGTGATTATTAGGTGATATGAAATGAATGGTGTAGATTAAAGTGTGAATTATTGTTGAATAATTAAATTAATTTGTTTATAATATAAAGTTAGGTGATTATTAGGTGATATGAAATGAATGGTGTAGATTAAAGATAATATAATATTTGAAATGGATGGTGTAGATTAAAAGATGATCTTTAAATGAATGGTTTAGATTAAATGAATGATAAGATTTTTGGCTATAAATAGAAGCCTTAACTTAAGGATTTTTCATAAACTTCCTTACTTGTTCTTTCTTTCTCTCTCTAAATACTTCTTGTGAAAGTTCTCTCTAAGTGTGCTTAAGTCATCTTGAGTATTTGTGAAGATCTATAAGTATACGTATACTGTTCAAGTTAATCAACCTCATTTAAATCAATATCCAGTCACGTGTTGAGGTAAGGGATACCATCTTTTTCATCTTCCATTATTCAAACGTACTATGGTAAGGGATTATCATTATTTGATTCTCGATAATAATATTGTTTCTTCCTTACTCATAAGACGTGCCTTTTATTTCCATGTATTAAATTGTGGGAATAACCTTACGGAGCGGATTGCCGCCTGTTGGTGAATAACCTTTCGTATTCATTCATTATTAATCTCTGAGAATAACCTTACGGAGCGGATTGCCGCCTGTTTGGTGAATAACTCTTTGTACTCAAATTCTATTAAATTGTGGGAATAACCTTACGGAGCGGATTGCCGCCTGTTGGTGAATAACCTTTCGTATTCATTCATTATTAATCTCTGAGAATAACCTTACGGAGCGGATTGCCGCCTGTTTGGTGAATAACTCTTTGTACTCAAATTCTATTAAATTGTGGGAATAACCTTACGGAGCGGATTGCCGCCTGTTGGTGAATAACCCTTTGTATTAATTTCCTTCACCTTTTGTTAATCAAACCTGCTACGGTAAGGGATATTATTTTCTTTCATACTCCTAAATCGAAATTTATTATGGAACTATTGCTTCTATAATTCCTGAAAATATTATATGTTCCATAATAGTTGAACTTCATTATTTCAACTGAACCTTCCTATTTACGTGAACCTTTCTATTGAATTGTAACCGTTATTCTGAACTGTGGATCTTGAATTTCACTCCACATCATGTTGACAATTTGGACATTATTTGAATCTGTACAAAGTAAACTTCCGATACTTATTGTTATCCTATTTCTTCTGTTCATCATTTATATCATTCTAATCATCCAAAAATCAAGTTGTTGTGAATATCTGTGGCCGGGGGCACAGATGTGATATATTTGTTGAACAGATGATAGGTTAAAGGCGATATAATAGGTTAAAGGCGATACATCTGTTCGGTGTCTTTTATGGCACGTGGTGAATGTTCTCTTTGGCCCGTAGTGCAAAGATGAACTGTTGTTTGGTATGATTATGACCAAAGGCTGAATCTGGTATAATCATGACCGTTGGTGCTATATTGAATATCTTTGGCCCGTAGTACAAAGATGAACTGTTGATGTGCATGATTATGATCAGGAACTGTGAATTTGTATTATCTTGACTAATGATATTTCAGATGATAAAAGTTGATGATGTTTTTCCTAAAAAGGGAACCGAGTGGACATTATAGTCTGCATTATTCTTCTAATAGATTACTCATTCCGCTGCTATTATTGATCTGAACGTTGTTTAAGAATTTAACTGCAGTTTTTGATATAAACCTTGTAGTCTATTGTATTCTATCAAGAACTCAACTGTTGAAAACTAATGATAATTTATTCGTCATTATCTTAGTCATGATATTCTTTACTGGGCTATTTGAACTCACCCTTTCTTTTGTTCCATTGTTTTTCAACAGGAAATGAAAACATAACAGGGTCTAGCCGGGGAATGGATTGAGGGTCCGAGGAATAGTTATCATAGTCTTCACGTTTTGTAAAATAGTGTGGCAATAATAGTGAAGACTTAGTTGTGTATTATTATACACTGTATTGTAGTACGTTGTGCTTTGTTGTAATAATTTTGTTGTAGTCTTTTGACGACTCAAGTTTGGGCTGTGTGGGCCCAGATTTGGGGGCGTCACAGATGATCATTTACAATGAAGCTGAATAAATAATAGTTCTGTGAATGAACATGAAAATATAACATAAATCTGTGCATGATTAGCGTGAAACATAAAACTTGCTTGCTGTACAGTCACAAGACCAAGAACTTATTATAACCAATGCTAATCACAAAGACTGATATTGCCCGGGTCAGCCATAAGACTGCATTTCCTTTCAGATATGTACTCTAGGTGATCAGCCTATCGTACCTTTACATTGGCACAACATAAACATTTAGCGACGCAACTACGCCATAAGTATATATTTCTTTCTTTCCCTTTTTATCAGGGTTGTTCTGTTACAACATTTCATAGGGTCCGCACCACAACAATGTGAATTGAAGGACATAACAATGAATGTTTGAATTCAACATGAATTATTGCATATGTCTGGCCGGATTAAAATTGGCATCGACCTTTCTCAATAACAGTCCAATGATGAATGAACTTTAAAATGATTCGTGGGAATGCATAACAATTAATACTGTTTAAGAACTACAAGAGTAATTTCGGATAGAACACTTGTCTTTATCCTCGTTTACCTCAACTGATAATATTTTATTCTGATTATGTTCTACATAACCATACTATTGGTTAATGCATTAGTTATATATATGCATGTTAAACCTTATCATATAAGTTATCATTTAACTTTACATAACCTTTAACACATAACACATTATTCATTTATACCTCAATACTTATCATATTGATCATTTTTATCAATTTATGGTTTACAATACATGTCTCTATCATTTAGTATCAAAACATTTCATTTTGGATTAAAAATATAATTTTTTTTCCTTCTAAAAACAGGACATCTCGCCCCCGCGAGATGTTTTGCACTGAACATTTCGTTGGCCGCAAAATGTTCTCGGCTAGACTACGCCTCGGCGACGACTGATCTCGCCCCGGCGAAGTGTTTAGTTTTAAACACTTCGCCCCGCGCGAGGTCCTGCAGTTTTTGAAAAAAATTTATTTCCAATTTTCATGCTATTTTTGGCCCATTTTTACAAATATTGATTCCAACACATGATTTAGCACATATAACATGTGTATGACTTGTATGTGCCTTCAAAACATATAAAAGTTTTCAAATGAATTCATTTTTCCAAAAAGTTCGTTTTAGGTGCTAACAAACGTTTTTAAACGTTTAAAACTCACATTAATCGCCATAAGCATTAAACGACTTCCAAATCGACACTAACACGTGTATTTACATAAAACTTAGATATTTAGCTGCGTCTAACCTTAATTACACAAAATGACCAAAAATTACATTTTGATGGAATTTTGCCAACTTAACATAACTTCACATTCAAACCCTATTTGAATTCTTAAACTTTATACACATTTATATTAACATTTGTTTATATAGCAATTTTGTGTATTCACATAACATCTATATGTACCTTCTAAAACACTTTATAAATTATGATTTGGTTCATATGCGAATCATAGCCTAATATTGTAACTTTCTTAAACAAGTCACGCTCTTAAACTATTAATGAACCTATGATACTATTTAACATGAAAATATACATGCATCAAACATGTTTAACACTTCTAACTAGGGTTTCATCATATCTATCAACAAATAACACATGATCATCCTTAAATCATGGTTTCTAACCTTGACCACTAGCATGCATAGTTCGTCACATTTGAAATACAACTACACCCCTTAGGGTTTCATTATGTAATACAAACATAGCACATAAACTCGTGTAAATCTTACATTTAACCACAAATTCATGCATGACTACTTTAAATATTATCTTTAAACACAATTAAACCTTCTTTGTGTTCTTCTCCTTCTTGCTATAAAGCTTGCTAAAGTTGGATGCTCCACTTTGACGACTTGCTAAGCTTCTCTTAAACACATTTTTCTTGGATTATCTTAAACCCTAGCTCTTCTCTTCCTTCTCTCTTATGAACTCTTTCTTAGCCAACTTGGAAGATGGAAAATGAATATAACTTAAGTGAACTAGCTTATATGATGCTTACCAATTATATACATACATATATTATATGCAACAATCCAACACTTAACTCATCCTAATTAAGCTTAATCCATGCGTGGTTATGGATATTTAAGACATTTCATATTGCTAACTAAGGATATAATGGACATTAGATCATCCTAGGATACTATGATCATTCTTTAAGTTGTCAAGGGTATCATGGTCTTTTCCCCAAAATCTAGAGAATTTAATTCAAATAATTCATAACTTGATCATTTTTAATCCAATTCAAGTTATTTTTGATCCAAATTTGTTTCTTTAAACTTGAATTTTATTTTACAATCAAACAATACATAAATGGCTTGTCCCATAACACTTGTCCCACTTCAAAAATTTAATTTTATTAATTAATTATCTTATTTACAACATTCTAAAAATTCATATCATTACAGAATTGAAACTAATCCCTTCATTATTTTTACTTCTTCCTTTTCTATAGAATTTTTCGTTCCATTTTATTTGTCATTTGTAAATTAATATAATGTATTTTTCATATGTCCTAAATATTAAATACATATTTATTTTTATAAGTTAAATGAATTGCATTAATTTTTGAATTTAAAAATACACTTTTGAAAAAAATTAAATTTGATCTTATATTTTAGAACTTAATGGATAGTTATAATTATAGTTATATTTTTCTATTAGTGATGTGTCAGAATCTTGATATCGTCATTGTATCGAATTTAAACACCAACTTGCCTTTTTGTTTTTTTATTTTATTTATGCCCGTTCAATTCAACTAAGAGAATAAATGATCATAAAAACTTTTTATAAAATTATTATTTTACACCTTCTAATAGCAATATGAGTAATTTAAGAGAAAATAATTAGGAGAATCATTTGATCTAATATTGTATATGGAATCTGAGAGAGTTATTTGAATGGGTTGACCATGAAACATTTGATGCATCAAATTTTTTAAGCAGCAATATCCCTTCATTTTAGTTTGAAAAATGATTTATCTTGGGATTTTATGTGTTATTTTTTTTATTAGTTTTGTGGATAATTATTATCTTTAAGTAATATTTTGACGGTATATATGATGCAACGAGCCGATTTTTTAATTCTCACCCATCACTGATGTACATTGTAATTATAAATTGACAAAAAATATTCGCAATACATAACAAAAGTCTTTTACTTTTTTAAGAAAATTAAATTGATAAATAAATAGTTTAATTGAATCATGCCGAAGCAGCCTTTACGTATAGATATAGATTTTGTGGAAAGGCCTTTTGTACCATGTGCATTAATTAATCGAATATTCGAAACCTATAAATTAATTATGTTGAAGTTTATCCCAAATTTCCGTCCAAAAATGAAATGGTATATATTATATTAAGAGGGAAAAAAAAATAAAACTAAGAATGAAGACTTTTGATATACTGAGTTGCATGTGACGTGACGCCTCACCTTCTCAGGTTGGTAGGATTTAGTAGCATCATCGTAAAGCCATCTCCTACTGTACCAAGTCAAACTCCATCCATAGTTATACTAGTGTTTTAGTTTTATTCCAAGTGGGGACGAAGAATATTGACTACAATTAAACAAAAACAAGGAGTATATATCTCTCTATCACACAGCCACCCATTACTTGTCCATTTGAACTACTATCTCCGACTTCAGAAGGATAGGATGTCCAAATTATATTTTATATATAAATTAAAAAAAATAAAGTTTAGGAAAGATAATAGAAAAAATTTTAAATTTATTTTTAGTGCCGTACATAGTCTTACGAAATTACATAAAATGATGAGTTTTTTTATTTATATATATACTAACGTTTACAAATTACTAACTTTGAATTATATTTTATTGATTGTTAAGTTTTTAGTGATTTTATTATGATGATAAAGACCAAGGTGATAACTTAAAATGCAATTGTAATATAATAGGTTTTCAATAAAAAAATATGAATATAAACTTGAAAATATTTTGTCTTTATATGTTAGTTTTATACCAACATAGAAGAACTTATTTTCAAAATATACAAATAAAAATCCTTTTCTTTTTAAGGAGAAAGAATTAATATTTAGAACATTTCTATTTTGATAATGCTTCATTCCATTCCACGGGAAGGTTGTGGTGGATTCAGTTCAACTCTTCCATTATGAATCTATCTGCATGCCTCGATTAATGGGAGCAAAAGCCAACAAGGGTCTAAATTTAAAGAAATTATTTAACATTTTTAAGGTATTATCACGTAATATATCGAATTAATCACATATTATTATTATAATATGTGTGGTAGATTATTTATATATGTTACCTTCAATTAATTTCAGCACGCCACATCCCCTTTACATGACCTAAGAAAAAGAATTCCAAATAATTAATAAACCGCTCAAAGAGTAGGTCAAATCGTTGAATAATTGCATCGAGCCTACTTTTTCTTGAGAATAGTATAGAATAAAATACAAGCTCGATGACCTAATAATACTCTAAAAGAAAGACTTTTTGTATAGAGACAAAAAGGTGAAACAATTTTATTTTTGTCGAGGATTTGTCTGTTGTTAGCTGGCTCGGTAATACAAATAAAAGGAAGAATTTCCTTCCTTCCTCTTCCACTTCTTTCTCATCTTCCGTCCCCATCTCCCTCTCATACATTTAAAAGTTGAGTGTGTAAATTAATGAAGCGCATTTTTTCTCAGGATTGCATAATATACCCACCGTACAATACTTATGCAGTAAGTTTTTAAAAAAATAATGTATCGCATAATTATTACACGATAGAGAGTAAACCTAATTTCTCCTATCGCATAATAGTTATCACATAACTAAACACAATTTCTCCTACCAAACTTGTGTTATAACTTGTTACAACTTGCGTTTTGTTGTCCACGGTGGAGTTTTTTTACTACTATTGTTCGGATAAGAATGCAAGAGAAAAATACCAATTAAACACAACTTCTCTTACCCCGGACAACAAAACACAAGTTTATGCATACTCTCTCTCATATGCCTTGTGCCAGTTAAATATAAATCTTCATATACAATCCGCATTAGAAAACTTAAATTGACATTATCACACATCCGGCTTTGTTCTTCTCTTCAATTCCACTAAGCTATCTATCCAAAATTTTATCAAATCTCGCATTAAAGTAAGTATTTTGTTTATTCTCACATGTTAGATGAGTTGCATACATGCATGTATGTGTGTGATATATATATTTGTGGATAGAATTGGATCTAACTTTGGATTTGGATGTGTATCCAACAGTGGATCAAACAGTTTGATATTTTATACTTTGGTTTGGATAAATATTATAATGAATGTTCTTAAAATATACTTTTTTTGGAGATAAATTGTGATGGATGTTGTTGATAAATTATGGTCTTTTATTGGGTTTGGATACATTAAAATGGATGTTGATAAATTATAATTTTTTGGGGGAATTTATTGTTGTGAATGTGAATGTTATTAAAAAATTATCTATAAATAAACGGATACGAATATGGATATAGACATATTCGTATTTGTTTAATATTCGATCGTAAATATATCTAACGGATAGCAGATATTTGGTATCTGATATTCGGATTTGTATTCGAATAACTTGTATGTATATGTGTGTGTGTATATAATAATAATACTAAATAATAATTTAATTATCAATCATCATATAATAAGTAAATATAATTTTTAAAAATAACCCTTCTTACATATATAATAATTACTTTTTACTATCTTACAAAAATTATTTTTAAAATATGTCAGTTCACTTTTAGAAAATATGATATTAAAAACTAAAATAAATTAATTTAATTTTAATTAATGTAATTTTTCTAATATAAAATGTCAAATATCTAAAATGTATCATTTAACGAGAAAATTATATATTACAAGAAAAAAAATTATAGTTATTAGTTTGTTACAAATATTTTATTTTCAAAACTTAATAGTATCTTTAATTGAAAATGTGGTTATTAAATTGATACTTTCTCTAAAATGTTTAAATTTTGATTGATTTTTATGATCAATGGTAAATGATGACGTTCTTGACAAATTTTAAATAACGATAAGCAGCTATACAATTTTTTTTTAATTTTTATAAATAATTTAAATAAATTACTTATTAGGTAACAGATAAACATCCGATTGTGAAGACCGCGTAAATCAACATCATAAGATAATATAATGGTAAATTGTTATTTGCAAGTAGTAGCAACATGCAAAGTCAAGGATGAGGGATAAAGATTGCAAAGAAAAAGTTTCGGGTTACATTGTCACTTGGGCTGGGCTGGGTTCAGCGGTTGCTTAGGAGGTCAGGTTCACTGCAATATTGGTTCTCATTTTTTTAAAGCTCACATCAAGTTGTTACTACACGATGTAATCCTGGCGAACAACATCACCCCGGCCGGTTCTTCCTTGGGTCAGGTGGTCAAAGACGAACCAACCGTATTTGAGTAGTTTTGTTTATGTTTCCCTTCAAATTTCATATCAATTGAACCCGTTTGAACCCTAAGAATATAGATAAGCATATACTGATGTACCATTAACGAATAAAATTCTTGTTGATCCTGATTGCCTTTGAAATGGCCCAAAAAACATTTAACTGTGTTTCAATTTCTGTATATATTATGAATTTAAATACAGAAGCTAGTTAAAACAACAATTTATATTATGTATTTTGCAATAATATATGTATTGAATTCAAAATCCCAATTCAACCATTTGAAATTCAATCAAGTCATGATGGGAAATAACTACTTCCTTCTGCTAGAAGGAAGTTAGACTGTCAAAAGTAAACTGAAAATTAAAATTTTAAAATACTTAATTGATTCTAAGGAAGGGTTTTAATGCAGGAAAGATAAGTAAAAGCCTCATAGTTGATCTCCTATGTATGACGATGAAATCTGCAAAATTCAGGCCTAGGATTTTATGATCGGTCTAATTAACTACTTATTGTCTTCAGACTTCTCGTCATCTTTATTTTTTGCCGCATTTTCGTCGCCACCTGCAGTATTTTTTGGCGCATTATCGGCACCGCCAGTAGTGGACTCCTCTTTTGCAGATCCGTTGATGTTGAGTGGTCCGGAGACGGACTGGGAAGTGCTTCCTTTTGACATATTTATTTGTCGACAGCCGCGACCCGGCCATATGTAACTTGATGAGGCAGTCGAACGCTCTGGAGATTTTCTCAGACGAAGTCTGTACTTCTGTAAATTGCAACAAAAAATCATTTAAAAGAGTAATTAGAATACAAGCGAGGCAAATAATTAATTATCTTGAAAATGGTAAGGTGAATTGGGAGAGCGTGTATATTTCAGAATTTAATTACCTGCAGATGGCTTTTAACCTCATCATTGGTAAGGTCATCTACTTGCATCATTTCTCTAATTTGTTTCGGTGTAGCCACTGCAACGTATACATATATATAGAGAACATGCATGTATATATATTACTAGTTCAGGAATTAAACATTAATTCAATTTGCAGAGTATATCCATAAAAGCATGAATAAGTAGAGAGATTTTATTTAACAATTGTTGCAAATTAAAAACATCTACCAATTTTCAATGCATGCAGATAAGCTAATGAATGGGCTATATATCCTCATTATTAATTGAAAATCCTTAATTTGTTCTTACTATATACTTTGATTTAGGTAAATCGGTTTGTTATAGAAAATTAGGATCTTAAAAAAAGTTAAAATACAAAGAAGAGCTAGTTACGTTATCAATTTTAAGACATTTAAAACAACAAATATAATCTATATTATAAAAGGAGAGTAAAGTAGATGGACTCTTGTCTTCGTCTTAAAATTTCAATTATATCCTATTTTTTAAACTTAAAATTTTTTATTTCATGGTTATTACCGTAATTTAAATACTCTCTTTTAATAACCGTTGATTATCTATTCAATTCTTATTTGTCTCCAATTATTTGTTTAACTTTCTTAGAGAGTTTCAACTCTTATTCTTATTCAGTATCTTGCAAATTTTGACTTTTACTATATATAATTTCACATTAATATTACACACACATGTTACTGCGTGCCCACCCAAATACTAGTAATTAATTAATGAATTCTAGAGTAATTTCGACCATAAAATGTATTTATTACATTCAAATATAAATAAACAAAAGCAAACAATAATTTGTAATGAAAAATGAATTTTCTTACCATCAGGACCTCCAAGATTTTGAAGTACGTTAACAAATATGCTGTGTAACTTATGTGACCAGCAACGTCTAGGTTTCCTCTCAGGGTCGACGGTTAGGGACAAATCAGAACGAGTTTGGAGGATGTTTCCTGTTTCCTCCCCTGGAAGAGAACTAGAAGGACCATTAGCGACTACTAAATTCTTCTTCTCATTGATAATCACACCGGATTGCCTTTCAGATGCCCCAAAATGCCCTTCACTCTTTTTCAATTTGCTAGTGCATATCTAATGATGATATGTACGCAAGAGTTCAAATGAAAAAGGTATATATCAGACTCTAATGGAGTAGCATTTGGTAATAATATACTCCGTATTTAATTCATCATCCCAATGCAACCATATGACTTAATTCATAGTTTTATGGTTCAAGAAATGCTTAAGTGGAAGGAGATTATATGGTCAAAATGGTACCTTCAAACTACTTTCGACTTCATTATTGGATAAGCCAACAGCTACCTGCATATTTTCTCTAATTTGTTTCGATGTAGACACTACAAGATAAAGAAGAATAGATTATATAAATCTAGTTTTGAAATTCACATACAAATAAGAGTTATATTAGTCAGTTCATGTTCAAGACCAATTTAAAACAACAATTTATTTTACAGCACGCGACTCCTCAGCATACCAGAAAATGGTTAATAGTTCTCAGTTTGCACCAAATTATCCAACTCTGTAATGAAATCAAAATACACAATTAAAAAAAACACCATTTTTCGAAGAAAATTAATTATATTACCATTTGGACCTCCAAGTTGTTGAGCTGCATTGATAAATGTATTATGTAATTCCGATGACCAGCACAGCCTCCTCGATTTCTTCCATGGGTTGGTAGTGAAGGATGAACCAATACTTGTTTTGCTTATGTCTCGTTTCAAATTCATATCATTTGAACCTAGTTCAACCCTTGGAATAGAGTTAGGTAAACCAGTACTGGTTTTGCTCATGTTTTGTTTCAAATTCATATCAAATGGACTCGATTCAACCCTTGAAATAGAAGCAGGCAACCCAGTACTGGTGATCTTGCTCATGTTTTGTTTCGAATCTATATCAGTTGGACCCAATTTAACCCCTGAAACAACGACAGGCAAACTAGTAACGGGCAAGAGATTGTTCTTTTCCTTGATTATCAGGCCTGATTGTCTTTGAATTGGTCTAGAAAATCCTTCACTCATTTTCAGTTTTCCACATATCTGATCATATGAGTTCTTAGATGCTGAGCCATTCTCTTGTTTCACATCCTGATCGTCAACAAAATAAGAAATGAAATGAATTAAAACCCCACTTTGGAAATTAAACAATGAATACGTATAAGTACACAACATCCAAACATTACATCTATTTTAACTATTAAAAAGTGGGGTATGACATTGAAATCCGTGTCATACCTTACTTTTTAATAGTTAAGATGAATGTAGTATTTGATTTTATATTTAAATATTGTGTATGTAGACTTGTCTTTAAACGATTGAAAATTGTATCTTCTAATGAAATTGTTAATATAGGGTATCATGGGTCGAGTATTGCATATTCATACCCAAAAACTATGTTTGTTTGCAAAAAATATATTTGCGATTAAACTATTTACCTTAATTTAATACTACTTTGCACTATTTAATAATTTGATGAGGGATTATTAATCTATTAATGTTGGACTATTAGTCTTATAAAGTCATTTAATAACTTAAAATGAGGGGTACTATTAATTCTAATTTTTTCATGAAATTATATAATTCCACTTAATAGCCTTAGGAATGATAAAAAAAATAAAAAAAAATCCATAGGACTATTTAAAAGACTATTAATCCTCCAGCATGGGATAAAATAGTCCGAAGTAGTGTTAAATTAATACAAATACTCAAATTTTAAATATATTTTTTACAAACAAATATAGTCAAAGACCCTTAATTTGACAATTGGAGATATTTGACCAAATAATCCGTGATCATAGTTTTATATTTTTACACCAGGTAAATGGTTGAACCCGTGATGTGAACTATGGGTCAAAGGGCACATTCAGATAATAAATATATGTTTAAAGAAGTAACGCTTAAAGCTCAATCGACGATGTGTAATGCTTTTATATACCCTCATAAAGAGGTTCAGATCTTTGATAACGGTAATAACACTTTTATATTTGCACCTCTATATCATATTGTTTATAATATATATATATATATATATATATATATATATATATATATATATATATATATATATATATATAAGAATCAGAAATGGATTTAAAAGAGAATTTCGTTGTATTTCCTTATTTTAGGATTCACTTGAAATCCAACTTACGAACCCTACCTCACTACCAAGATATGAAAATCATACCAATTTAAGATTTGATGCAAAATCTTGTTTCCTCATAACAAAATTCTCATACTGAACATTAGTGTTCCAACTCATCCAGCAGTCATTTGACTTTTTTGCCCCTGTATATTCATTGGAATTATCACCACCTTTCAATAGTGAAAATTCTCTTGTTAAAGGCCTAGCCTCTGCTTCCGTACGCATTCTCTCTTCCTTTAATCTTTCAATACCTGCAAATTTTAAATAAATTACAATTCAAAAACAACCATTTATAACTAAAATTCTTAATTTACACAAAATACACGCATATTATATATATAATTATAATTACCTTCATTCACTAAGAGCTTGCACCGTTCGCGTTTAAAACCGTCAATCCTTATCAGCTCAACTTTTAATTCATGAATATAATCGTCGAGCTTTGTTAATTTCTCTGAAGCATCATTGATCATAGAAAGACTTGCAAGAAAATCAAAAATGTTAACAAGGGCAAAATTGGAATTCAAGTCAAAGTCGAATTTTGACGATTTTTCACCCATTTCTCTCTCTTTATCTCTCTCTTTAATATACGTATCTCTTTTACAATTCCCAAATAGCACCACTATTATATATAGTGTAGTAATTAGGGACAAAAGTGGTATTGAGAAAACTGACGAAAAGATTCCATGGTTTTCACACACTCGAGTCCTAGCATTTTTGGGTCAAATTGTTAAGTGAACTAGGGATGTGCAACTGGTAAATACCGGTTTGTGTAAGACCCCGAATTTTATGAAATACAAAATTTAATTTTTCTTCATATATATTTTTTTGAAACAGTAAGTGGTTAAATCGATCAAGTTAAAAGTTAAGGATGTTATCTGCAAATTTTATTTTGTCGGACAATATTCGCTTTGTCGGGGAATATTCGTTTGGTCGGGGAATATTCGTGTCGTACGACGGCGCCGAAATAACAAATTATTGGTGGACCCCACAACGGAATATTTTTCGGATATAGAAAACGACAGAAATAATCTTTTTAAATAAAAATAGTCAACGGAACTGTTAAAATACCGGTGATAAAAGAATAGTAGCATACGGTAGTTTTTGGTATTTTCTGTAGCACACGGTACTCTACAGTAACACACGATATTGCATAGTGTCTCATATTATTGGTCTGATAATTGACACCGTAACTGTTACACATCATTTCATTGTCACTGCATAATATTTTATATTATCAATTCAATAATTGTTGTTACACAGTATTTTGCATTATTGATTTAATAATTGTCATTACACTGTATTTTATATTATTGAGTCAATAATTGTTGCTGCACTGTTTTTAAAATTATTGAACCTAATAATTGTCACAGTAACATATGCACAGTAATTCACATTATTGAATCAATAATTGTCATTACACAGTAACGTATGCTTTCTTTTACATTATTGTTATCTCTATTATGATGTTATTTAAACAGTTGTATTTCATTAATTTATTGACTTGATATCTAAGAGCTAACTATACTGTATTTATAACAATTAGTCATAATAATTGAATTGATAAAGTTATTTGTTTATAATATAAAGTTAGGTGATTATTAGGTAATATGAAATGAATGGTATAGATTAAAGTGTGAATTATTGTTGAATAATTGAATTGATTTGTTTATAATATAAAGTTAGGTGATTATTAGGTAATATGAAATGAATGGTGTAGATTAAAGATAATATAAAATTTGAAATGGATGGTGTAGATTAAAAGATGATATTTAAATGAATGGTTTAGATTAAATGAATGATAAGATTTTTGGCTATAAATAGAAGCCTTAACTTAAGGATTTTTCATAAACTTCCTTACTTGTTCTTTCTTTCTCTCTCTAAATACTTCTTGTGAAAGTTTTCTCTAAGTGTGCTTAAGTCATCTTGAGTATTTGTGAAGATCTATAAGTGTACGTGTACCGTTCAAGTTAATCAACCTCATCCAGTCACGTGTTAAAGTAAGGGATTATCATTATTTGATTCTCGAAAATAATATTGTTTCTTTCTTACTCATAAGATGTGCCATTTATTTCCATGTATTAAATTGTGGGAATAACCTTACGGCGCGGATTATCGCCTGTTGGTGAATAACCTTTCGTATTCATTCATTATTAATCTCTGAGAATAACCTTACGGCGCGGATTATCGCCTGTTTGGTGAATAACTCTTTGTACTCAAATTCTATTAAATTATGGGAATAACCTTACGGCGTGGATTATCGCATGTTGGTGAATAACCTTTCGTATTCATTCATTATTAATCTCTGAGAATAACTTTACGGCGCGGATGACCGCCTGTTTGGTGAATAACTCTTTGTACTCAAATTGTGGGAATAACTTACGGCGCGGATTATCGTCTGTTGGTGAATAACCCCTTTGTATTAATTTCCTTCACCTTTTGTTAATCAAACCTGCTACGGTAAGGGATATTATTTTCTTTCATACTCCTAAATCGAAATTTATTATGGAACTATTGCTTCTATAATTCCTGAAAATATTATATGTTCCATAATAGATGAACTTCATTATTTCAACTGAACCTTCCTATTTACGTGAGCCTTTCTATTGAACTGTAACCGTTATTCTGAACTGTGGATCTTGGATATCATTTTTAAATTTCACTCCACATCATGTTGACAATTTGGACATTATTTGAATCTGCACAAAGTAAACTTCTGATACTTATTGTTTATCCTGTTTCTTCTGTTCATCATTTGTATCACTGTTATTTGTACTAATCATCAAGAATCAAGCTGTGGTGAATATTTGTGGCCGGGGGCACAGATGTGATATATTTGTTGAACAGATGATAGGTTAAAGGCGATACATCTGTTCGGTGTCTTTTATGGCACGTGGTGAATGTTCTCTTTGGCCCGTAGTGCAAAGATGAACTGTTGATTGGTATGATTATGACCAAAGGCTGAATCTGGTATAATCATGACCGTTGGTGCTATATTGAATATCTTTGGCCCGTAGTGCAAAGATGAACTGTTGATGTGCATGATTATGATCAGGAACTGTGAATTTATATTATCATGACTAATGGTATTTCAGATGATAAAAGTTGATGATGTTTTTACGAAAAAGAGAAGCGAGTGGACATTATAGTCTGCATTATTCTTCTAATAGATTGCTCATTCCGCTGCTATTATTGATCTAAACATTGTTTAAGAATTTAACTGCAGTTTTTGATATAAACCTTGTAGTCTATTGTATTCTATCAAGAACTCAACTGTTGAAGGTTAATGATAATTTATTCGTCATTATCTTAGTCATGATATTTCTTACTGGGCTATTTGAGCTCACCCTTTCTTTTGTTCCATTGTTTTTCAACAGGAGATGAAAACATAACAGGGTCTAGCCGGGGAATGGAGTGAGGGTCCGAGGAATAGTTATCATAGTCTTCATGTTTTGTAAAATAGTGTGGCAATAATAGTGAAGACTTAGTTGTGTATTATTATACACTGTATTGTTGTACGTTGTGCTTTGTTGAATAATTCTGTGTGGGCCCAGATTTGGGGGCGTCACAGTTTGAATCGGACCGGTGCCGAACCGAACCGGTATCGAAAGTGGCAAAATTTTGGTACCGAAACTGTACTGGTTATATCGGTATACCGAATCGGTTTTTACCGGATAAAAACCGAAATTATTACAATTAATATTTTATTATTATTATTTTTATTTTTATTATTTATTATTATTATTATTATTATTATTAATTTTATTATTATTATTATTACTATTTCTATTATTATTATTAATTATTTATTAATAGTAATAATATTTTTTAAAATTTTTTTAGAAAAGTAGTATTACCGGTCCGGTTCGATAAATACCAAACAATAAAAATACGGTACCGAAATCGATATAAAAAAATCGGTATATACCAATTTTTTTATACTGATACCAAATCAATTTATTTTGTATCAAAAAATCGATTCGATCCAATCCAATTTTCTAAAAAAATTGAAAACCATGCACAAGCCTAAAGTGAACTACCGGCCGACCCCATAGTTTACTTTTGGAATCTACCGCACGGAGAGAAATTGCGTAATTAATTAAAAATTTTAAAATACTAGTATATAATTAATTATTCTATCTATAGATATCAATTTTTTTGAGAGATATTGAGAATTATTACGTGTGATGCTCAGTGGATAGCATAGATAACACTTTGTACTTTTTTGTTGCCACAATTTTTAATATTGGTATAAGTTTTAACTTTATAATTTTTAAGTTCATGATAATATCGTAATAAAATTTATAATGTCAAGTATTATTAAAAATAAAAAATATCATTAAAATAAATATAAAAATATCACATAATATATATTTTTATATGTTCTGACTGCATAAATAAATATTATATTGATGTTATTATACATTTTTTGAATTTTAAATCAGAAAGTACATAATTTTTTTCTCTAAATGTTCTAATAGACTTTAAAATTTAAAAAAATTAAGATATAAACAACCCAAAATTTTGTGAAAATTACAATATGGGATATTTGACAGAAGATTTTACTAGGAAAACTTTTATTGATTTATCTATAGTTTCTAACTTTTTATGATACTCAATTAATGCATGTGTTGACGTCTGATTTTCGCTCTTGCAGTGATCACCCGTCAGCAAGATACCTGTACAAACAGCAAACCGTTATCACCTCACAGAACAGTCGTGGTTGGGACCGTCCGGAGATGCTCCGGTGTAAGAGTAAGTTCAGGAGAATAACGTCACAATGGAGGAGCTTTATCATTAGCTGGAATCTCTCAGACGTTTGATAAATTAATGTTAGTGATGTAAAAAGATTCAATACCTCTGAAATTGAGAGGTGGCCAGTATATATTAATCCATGCATCCTTCGCTGTCCAGTCATACTCTCATGGGTACAAGCAAGTAGTTCTCTTCCACCTGCTCCACTTGGTTCGTTGGGAGGAGATACCAGCCTGGGTTCCTTCCAGTGTCAGTCCGTCAAAGTGGACAAAATAGGCCCGGACGTCCTATCAACCGCCTGAGTAAATAAAGATCTGTGAACCCGGGCCCAACAGGAAGGGAAAAAACCCGACCCGGCCCAAGCCACATGAAAAGAAGGGATTCATGGCCCAGAATGCTAGGCCCAAAGAATCCACACCCCAACATTGCCCCCCACCCTTCCATTTTATTTTTCGAAGATAAAAAGAGAAATAGAAGGGTAACCCCTCCGAATACACAGGAGTTTAGCATAAAAATAGGGATATTAAACCTGGTCCAACGTAAGAGGGATAAACTGATATGACGTTAAACCCTCGCGCCTTCGAAATAAATATTCAGTTTTCAAAATAAACTCTACCGCAACAGTTACCTTCTTCACAACAATACACCGTCTTCTCTCTCTTTATCCTCTGCAACTGCCCACTGCTTCCCGTAACCGCCTAATCGATCGACGAGTACCCTTCATTCTTCTCTCTTTCAAAGATCTCCATACTGACTTTCGATTACTCAAAGCCCCATAACCCGAATCTTTCTCTCTCTCCTGCGTAAATCTAAAATGACATCATCAACTAGCGCTGCCGCCACGACCTCTTCATCCTCTGAGGCGAATCCGTTCCGGCCTGCCCCTTTAAACACCCCGATTCCCAGCCCGTCCGGATCGACGACCAGGGCGAGGGAAATGGAAATCAGAAAACTATTCGAGAACACTGCCATCTACTCGCATGCTAACACCCAATCATCAGTCAGCAGTGAAGCCGTTGAAGGCTTCAAATCCGAATTCCAGTTTCCAGGGGAGTATTGTCTGAGAGCCCCCAACCCCGATGAAAGAATGTATTGGAGGCCTTCCAGCCCTCAACTTGCAGTTCCGACCCAGGTGCTCCGGAATGGGGTCAGATTCCCTCTCCATCCTTTTATCTCTGATTTTCACGATTTCGTCGGGATCGGGCTCGCTCAGTTGGTCCCAAACTCATACATTCACCTGGTATGTTTCATCGCTGCCTGCAAGCAGTTCGGCATTACTCCCAGCCTCGACTACTTCTTCCACATCTTTTCTCTAACCAAAACCAAGGAACAAGGATTCCGATCCCTAAACCGCCTCCCTAACCAAAGGGCCTGGATGCTCCCCCCTTCTAGTAACAAGGGCTGGCACAGTAACTGGTTCTTCGTGTCTAGCCTAGACACCCACCTTCTTCAACCCTGGGGTAACCCAGAAAGGCCGGTGATCGACGACATCGCTGAAGACAGGGAGGAAGAATTCGAACGGTTCTGCCAAAACATTCCCTCAGAGCCTTGGGACATCAACCTTCTTTCCAACCTCCAATGGCTGCACGATCATGATCGTAAGTTCTTTCCTTTCTTTAAGAAGTCCATTTCGTTTCGCTATTTATATTAATCTCCCTCTACTCCTCGGGTTTCAGTAGTGATCTATAAGACTCAGCCAAATGTTCCGAGGTCACAGTTACGCATCCGGCCAGCCTCCCAGGTTCCATCTCAACGCGCCGAAGCCCCTCAGCCTTCCAAAAAACAAACCGAAGCCCCCCGACCTCCTAGGAAACAATCCGAAGCCCCCCAACCTCCCAGGAAACAATCCGAAGCCCCCCAGCTATTTACGAAGCAATCCGAAGCCCCCCAGCCATCTACGAAGCAATCCGAAGCCCCCCAGTCATCCAGGAAACAATCCGAAGCCCCCCAGCCTCTTCGAAAGAATGCCCTGGATTTAACTGACATCGAGAAACAGCAGCTTCGAAGGAAGCGCCGAAGACTGACCAGAGTCTCTGAAGGTAATCAACCTATCGCCGAACCCATCTATGTTCAACCCTTGAACTTTGTCCGACCCCCCACTCCATCTCCACCTCGCTCTCCCTCCCCCAATATAGGGGACAGAGATGCACCGCCCCTTATTCCATCACCCCTTAAACTTCCATCTACATCACACAGAGAAGTCAGACCTTCCCCTACTAAACACACCCCACCCGAACCGAGGTCGCACGGCAAGTCCTCCGACTCCGAACCCCCGCCAAGCGAGCCCCAACCTCCTCCCGACAAAACTAATCCACCCCCAACAGCATCCCCTTTCTCCCAACTATCCTTTTTCCCATCGGACCCTACCTCCCCTATTCCGAAGGAATTGTACAATTATTTTAACCTCCCGACTGACGATCGGTACTTCGATTCATCCAACCTTAACAGCTTGGTGAGGGCCACCAGTCTCCACCTGGGTCAGGTATGTCTATTGCGTGACTTATGACTTCCTTTTACGTCCTTTTGAAATCTACTCATATCTTGTTGTGTTATTCAGGCATTGGGAGGCTTTAGCCGCATACTGGAATTTCAAGAGCAGAACCTCCATCAAGCCGAAGTCATCCGCCAGCTCCAGGCTAAAATGCAGGAGCTGAACTCCCAACACTCCCAGCTTCATCAAGAGCACAGCCAGCTGCAAAACGACCATTCTTCCCTCCATGAGCAGAATGATCAGAAAGAAACCCTCATCCAGTCCTTGCAGGTTCAGCTGATCGAACTGAAAGCATCCAACCAATCTTGGGAGGACAAGCTGAACGATGTGATGAACGAAAGGTCAACACTTCTGCAGGAACGAGCTGATCGCAACAAGTTGATAGAAGGGCTTAAAAAGGAGGGATCAGATCTGGCTGGGCGATTGGGAGCCTTGACGAAAGACAATGCTCTTAAAGATGAAGCCGTCCTGGCGTCGATGGCGGCCAACAAGCTCCTGGAGGAAGAGAACCTCCGACTGAAGGCCCAAATTGAATCAACAGGGGAGAGTAGTCGTCAGAGGATTATTGAGGAGTACAAGAGGTCTAGCGAGCTGACCGAGGCCGTGGTGGACCAGTACAACAAGGGATACCTCTTCGCCAAAAACATGGTGGCCAACGCTGGGGTGAACCCAATCACGCTGGGCTTTTCTTCGGATGAAGATGCCGATGAGGAGGAGGAGGATGACCCCCCTGTAAACCCAACCCCACCAGACCCCACAATCTAATATGTAATATTTTCATTTTTCAATTGTACAAAAACAAGTTCGAGTAAATTAAAGTCAGTTTTCTTTAATCTGTCAAGTAAATTTTGCTTTTAGGCCGTAACAACCAAACTAAAGAAACATAAGCAGGAACAGAAAATATTTTCATTAAGGAACCAAAATGTGATATAACTGTGCTACATCAGGATAACAAAATGAGGTTTACAACAATGAGGTCCGTTGCTTCCAAACGAGAACGATAGGCGTTATCACTACTGATAGTACCTTTTCAACCTACCAGCATGCCAAGTGTTCTTTACATCCCTTCCCATCATGTCCCGAAGTCGATAAGTCCCCTCCTTGACGACTTCGGTGACCTCGTAAGGCCCTTCCCAGTTGGGCATCAGTTTCCCGGTACTACCAGGTGCCGAGGCCTCCACCTCCCTGAGTACCAAATCTCCGGCCTCAAACCTTCGAACTCGAACCCTTCGATTATAGTATTTGGCTGTTCTTTGTTGGTAGGCGGCCAACCTCAGTAATGCAGCATCCCGAACCTCACCCAACAGGTCAAGGTTCAGTCTGAGCCCTTCCTCATTGTATAACTCTTTGAAGCATGATACCCTGAACGAGGACGATCCGATCTCGACAGGGATCAAGGCATCAGTCCCATATGCGAGTTTGAAAGGTGAGTCTCCCGTAGTCGAACGCGGAGTGGTTCGGTAAGACCACAGAACACTAGGCAACTCCTCGGGCCAACGCCCTTTTGCCTCATCCAGTCGCCTTTTGACCCCTCTGAGGAGGGCTCGATTCGTCACTTCTACTTGCCCGTTGGATTGGGGATGGGCCACCGAAGTCTTTCGATGCTGGATACCCAGATCGGAGAGAAGTTCTTCAAACTTTTTTCCAACAAACTGCGTACCATTATCAGATACGAGTACCATCGGGATACCGAACCGGTAAATAACCGATTCCTTCATGAACTTCACGCAATTGTCTTCGGTGATGTGACGGAGTGGCTTAGCTTCGACCCATTTGGTCATGTAGTCGATGGCCACAATCACGTATTGGAGCTGACCTTTGGCCTTGGGAAGGGGTCCCAATAAGTCAATTCCCCAAATCGCGAAAGGAATAGGAGAAAGCACCGATGACAACTCCTCGGGAGGTTGGTGGGGAACCGAGCTATTCATCTGACATTTGGGACATTTCTGCACATACCCCTTTGATTCCTGGAACATAGTAGGCCAATAATACCCCTGCCGAACCAGTTTGTAGGCTAATGACTTAGCTCCCATGTGGTCCCCGCAAATCCCTTCATGGACCTCCCTAAGCACGTAAGATGCTTCGGATGGGACTAGGCATTTCAACAAGGGAGACGAGTACGATTTCTTGTACAATTCCCCATCAATTAGGCAGAAGTAAGAGCTTCGGTACTTAATTTTCTTGGCCAAGATCTTATCTGTTGGAAGCTTCCCGTCAGCTAGGTAATCAAGATAGGGTGTCACCCAGCAATTAGACCTTTCTATGCACAGAATCTCCTTTCTATTGACACTTGGTTCAGTCAGGACCTCCAGATACACCGATCCCGCAAAATCCTCCACTTGCGTTGTAGCTAATTTTGACAGGGCGTCGGCAGTTGAGTTGCCTTCTCTTTCGATTCCCTTGACATCATAAGATTCAAATTTGAGGAGCATCATCCTTACTTCGGCAACGTAACCGGCCATCCTCGCGCCTCGAGCTTCGAACTCACCCTGGATCTGCTTCACAACCAATTGAGAATCACTAAAAATGATCAAATGACGAACTTCTAAGCTTCTTGCTAAACGTAGGCCAGCCAAAACTGCCTCATACTCTGCCTCATTGTTGGTGGCTCGAAACTTAAATCGTATAGCCTGCTGAACCTTGAAACCTTCGGGGCTTAGTAATATAACTCCTGCCCCGCTAGCTTCAGCATTAGTCGATCCGTCGACGTACATGGTCCAACAAAAAGCAGGGCTCAGCTGCTCCCCTGCTATATGGGCGACGTCGAAGGTTGGGTCGCCCCCCTCTTTAGAGAAAGTACACTCGATTATGAAGTCCGACAGAGCTTGTCCCTTGATGGCAGTCCGAGGATGATATTCCAGATTGTACTGAGTTAATTCAACAGCCCATGCCATCATCCTGCCAGAGGCGTTAGGCCTTCCCAAAACTTTCTTCAGGGGCTGGGTTGTGTAGACAATAATAAGTCGACCTTGAAAATAATGCCGGAGCTTCCGACTGGCTACCACTAAAGCGTACACACACTTCTCCAAGTTCGGGTATCTGACCTCTGCATCACGTAAAACATGACTGACATAGTACACGGGTCTCTGAACACCTCCTTCCTCCCTAACCAAGGCCGCACCAACAGCCGAAGAGCCTACCGAAAGGTAAAGGAACAATGGCTCTCTCGGGATAGGTTTCTGCAATAGAGGGGCTGCCATCAAATACTTTTTGATGCCTTGGAACGCGTCCTCACACTCTGAGTTCCACTGGAAGGTTTTCTCGTTCTTAGGCCCTTTCAATGTGTCGAAGAAGGGAAGGCACCTTTCTGCCGATCTGGACATAAACCTTCTCAGAGCTGCAATACAACCAGAGAGTCTTTGAACGTCCTTGAAGCTTTGAGGAGATCGCATATTTAGAATTGCCCTGATCTTTTCAGGGTTAGCTTCGATCCCCCTCTTACTCACCAAATACCCCAAAAATTTGCCTGAACTAAGACCAAAGGTGCACTTGGCAGGGTTCAGACGCAGGTTGTGACGTCGGACCGTTTCAAAACACTCTTCCAAGTCTCGAAGATGATCCTGCATTCGAAGGCTCTTAACAATCATATCATCCACATACACTTCCATGTTCTTCCCTATCTGTTTCCGAAAGACGGTGTTCATCATCCTCTGATAAGTGGCTCCGGCGTTTATCAAGCCGAAGACCATTCTCCGGTAGGCATAAACGGCCCGATGGGTAATGAATGCCGTCTTAGGGATGTCCTCTTTAGCCATATTAATCTGATGATAGCCTGAGAAAGCATCTAAGAAACTCAACACCGAATTGCCAGAGGTGGCATCAATCAGCTGATCGATATGTGGAAGCGGATAGAAGTCCTTGGGACAAGCCTTGTTTAAATCTGTGTAATCTATGCAGACTCTCCACTTTCCATCCTGCTTCTTGACCAGAACTACATTGGCCAACCACTGCGGGTATTCAATTTCTTCAATAACCCCCGCATCCAAAAGTTTCCCTAGTTCGAAGTCTATAATCTTTTGGCGCTCGGGCGCAAATATCCTCCTTTTCTGCCGCACTGGTTTCCTGTCGGGGTCAACGGCCAACCGATGTACCGCTATGGCCTCTGGGATCCCGGGCATGTCTCGGGGGGTCCAAGCAAAGATGTCAGAATAGTCTCGTAGTAGCTGAACCAATTGCGTCTTTATGCCCTTCGGTAACTCGACACCTATTTTCATTGTTTTGAATTTGTTGCCGGGTATCAACTCAACCTCTTCAACGCTCTCGGCGGGAGTTGCTAGGGGTTCCGTATCCCCCTCTGCATAAGGCTCTACATCGAAAATCATGGCACACTTCTGCCGACTGACCCCAACGGCCGATGCCGTCACGGCGTGACGATAACACTTTCGAGCGATATCGATGTCTCCTTTCACCTCTCCCACCCCCTCCGGGGTCGGGAATTTGATCTTGAAATGGGGTATGGACGTAACGGCATTCAGAGCGGTCAGAGTGGTTCGCCCTAAGATTGCATTGTAGGCAGAATCCACTTGAACAACGAAAAATCTCACCTGCAAGGTGACCTGCCGTGGGGCTGCGCCAAAAACCATGGGTAATTCCAAAGTGCCGATCACAGGTACTGCTTCATTTGCGAACCCATACAACGGTGACTCTGTCCCAACCTGCAACTTCACACCCTGGAGATCCATTCTCTGATAAGCATGGCTGTACAACACGTCCACTGACGAACCATTGTCGATCCTTATCCTCTTCATATCCACCGGTCCAACTTGGGCAGTGATTACCAGAGCTCCCTCATGAGGCTCAATGGCCTCGGTTGGGAAGTCATCATCAGAAAAGGAGATGACCGTCCTGGGATAAGGTCGAGGGGTTGACGGGCACGGGCCTGCCAGCGTTGATATGGAGCCGGAAGAACGGCGCCTCTTGCCCGACCCTGTTGGAGAAGATCCCCCTATTATAACGTCGACTACTCTTCGAGGAGGGTTACTTGGTTCGACCCCCTTATCGGTTCCCGACTTATAATTATCTGTTCCCCCTCCTCGGCCAATCACAAACTGTTTTAACTCCCCCTTCTGAACCCTAGATTCGATCATGTCCATTAGTCCGGTGCAAGCCTCCGTGGTATGCCCGACCCGACGATGATATACACAATAAGGCCCCGATCCATTCGGTCTATGGATCGGCAGCGTCTGCCCCGACCCCTCTTCCTGTCTGATTGCTTCCAAAATTTTGACTCGCTCGGCATTCAAAGGAGTATATGCACGGTTCTCCGCCTTTGGTTGGAAGGGTGGTCTTCCCTGATTTGGCAGCCCACCTCTTTGCTTTACCCGATCAAAAGAGGGGGGTCGGATGTCCCCACCTCGATTTCCACCATAAGCTTTACTCTCTAAACCTCTGTTCTTGGGTATCAAACTGCTCATAGCCTCCTCAACCGCTATAAACTTCTCAGCTCTGTCGTATGCATCCAAGAGGTCTTTTGGAGGGTTGAACATTATGTCCTTCATCATCTTCCGGTTTTGGGTGACATCCATCCCGGTTGTAAAGAATCCCAACGCTTGTATCATATTGAGGTCACTGATAGTTCCCACCGCATCCCGAAACCTTTGAACATATTGGCTCAGTGACTCATCCGATTTCTGCTTTATCTGCATCAAAGAAGCCGTCACCTTGCCTCTCCTCTTATTACTACCAAACCGCTCATGGAACCGCACGCTCAACTCCGCCCATGAGTGGACACAATTGGGGGGCAATGACATCATCCACTGCTTGGCTCCCTTCTTAAGCGTTGTCACAAAGATTTGACACATGCCGGCCTCTGAATGGTCATAATACCTCATCACCCTTTCGTATGAACTGGTGTGGTCATAAGGGTCACCAGAGCCATCGTACATCTCAAGAGGTGGCAATTTTTTCTTGGGATCGGCCTTCTCTTGATCAATAGCTGTCGAAAAGGGGGATTTCGGATCTAAAGGCATGGTTCTGGACGCTTCGGCTCCGGATCCAGCCATCGGCCTTGCCTCCGCCGCTACCAACCTCTTCTCCAGTTCAGCTATTCTTTCCATAACTGGATCAACCGCAGGGACATACGGGACCATGCGTTGATCTTGCCGACCCGACGCTGTCACTGGGGCGCCCTGTCCCACTTCATAGTCTGGGGTCTTCAACCTTTCTCGAGAGAAATGACCGAGGGAGGCGGGACATGCTCCTTCTGACCCGTCCCTACTCGTGCGGCCGATGTGCCCCAAGGAAACTTGGGAGGGGGGCGCACCCCTTATATCTTTCCGACCGACCCGGTCGTGTCTCATATATCCCTGAGACTGGTGTTTGTCCCTTATATCTTCTCGACCATCCCGGTCGTGGCTCATGTAACCCTGAGACTGGTGTTTGCCCCTTATATCCTCTCGACCATCCCGGTCGTGTCTCATATAACCCTGAGACTGGTGTTTGCCCCTTATATCCTCCCGACCCTCCCGGTCGTGTCTCATATAACCCTGAGACTGGTGTTTGCCCCTTATATCCTCTCGACCATCCCGGTCGTGTCTCATATAACCCTGAGACTGGTGCTTGCCCCTTATATCCTCCCGACCATCCCGGTCGTGTCTCTTCCTTCCTTGCTCTGACCTGGGTCTACTTTGCGGGGTATCGGCCCGCTCCCTACTGCCAATGGTTGCCGACGGATCCTCTTGTAAATTCATTAGGTGGTTCTGCCAGTCTACCTGTCTGCAACGCAAGGCTTCCAATTCTATCTCAGCCTCTCTAATCTGGGACCATTTATCTCTTTCAGCTCGTTTGCCCTGGGGACTCCTCTTCAAAGGAGATATTCCAAGCTCCGAATTCTCCCGATATGATTCGGCCCTCTCCGAAGCGGGTGGTGTAAACAGACG
This sequence comes from Hedera helix, assembly GCA_947179155.2. Taxonomy (NCBI): domain Eukaryota; kingdom Viridiplantae; phylum Streptophyta; class Magnoliopsida; order Apiales; family Araliaceae; genus Hedera; species Hedera helix. Next base: position 41,766,042 of record OX359270.1, on the reverse strand, counting down.
CCTCCTAATGGGTTCAGAATGGGCGTGGGCCCGAGTTCGCCCCGACCGATGAACTCCCGACCAGTGTTTCTTTGAGGGTCCAGTACTCACCTCATGGGGGTCAAAGGAAGACCCCTGCCGACCTTCATTAGAACTACCTCTTCCTTCCATAAAAACGATCTTTATTCGAAAACAACAGGGTGACTTAAGTATCAAACAGTAGCCCTCCTTCTAGCGCCAATGTTGACGTCTGATTTTCGCTCTTGCAGTGATCACCCGTCAGCAAGATACCTGTACAAACAGCAAACCGTTATCACCTCACAGAACAGTCGTGGTTGGGACCGTCCGGAGATGCTCCGGTGTAAGAGTAAGTTCAGGGGAATAACGTCACAATGGAGGAGCTTTATCATTAGCTGGAATCTCTCAGACGTTTGATAAATTAATGTTAGTGATGTAAAAAGATTCAATACCTCTGAAATTGAGAGGTGGCCAGTATATATTAATCCATGCATCCTTCGCTGTCCAGTCATACTCTCATGGGTACAAGCAAGTAGTTCTCTTCCACCTGCTCCACTTGGTTCGTTGGGAGGAGATACCAGCCTGGGTTCCTTCCAGTGTCAGTCCGTCAAAGTGGACAAAATAGGCCCGGACGTCCTATCAACCGCCTGAGTAAATAAAGATCTGTGAACCCGGGCCCAACAGGAAGGGAAAAAACCCGACCCGGCCCAAGCCACATGAAAAGAAGGGATTCATGGCCCAGAATGCTAGGCCCAAAGAATCCACACCCCAACAGCATGTATATATACAATAAATTAATAAATCTGTTATATATCTTTTTTTTTATATAGATATTCAAACTCTTGCTTTAGATTGGATAGAAACTAATGCTTTAAATGCAATATCCGTTTCGTAATATAAATTCAAGCAAAAATGAATAAAAAAGTCAGAGAGGAGCGGTTGGATTATAACGCTCGAATGTGATCAGCAGTATGTCATCTCGAAGATGCATATTCTGTTTTTTTCTTTTTTTCTTTTCCCCCCCAACGAAACTAGTTATGATTCAATATTTTTTTCACCGTATAATTAATAGTAATAAAAATTAATTTAAGAGCATATTATTTAAATGATAAAATTAATAAATATATACATAATTCTCATATTGATGAAATAAAGTATATCGGGAATATTTGTAACGCACAATTAAATTTTTTTATACTTTAACAAAGTGAAAAATAAAAGAGAAGACAGATAGGAACATCACACGTCTTTTGTTTTTATAATATAGTTTTCTATCTAATACAATAAATATTTGAAAACATATATACTGAGTATTAAATAATTATTAAGAAAATAATATTTTACTCGATTAAAATTTTTTAGTAAGCTGAGAGTAAGCATTACCACATCCCGTTTAATATTTAATGCAGATTCAAAAATTTTCTTTTATGTTTAATTCAACTAAACTAGCGATGATTCTGTGTTTTATTTAGGAATTTTCTTATTCGTTGAAAATGGAGAGCCCATTTAATTCGCCGAGGAGGAAAAAAGAGTAGAGAAGAGAAAGGAAAGGAGGCAGAAGATATTCAATTTACATGAGGGGTGAAGTGTTTAGATAATTTTACCCTTAACATAGGTAATGTGAATAAGGTTGTAAATTGAATTAAACAGTTCGGACTCGATTCGGTCTCAACTCGAAAAAATTTGAGTAAAACTCGAATTCGTTACTAATATGATCCAAATTTGAGCACAAAAAATAGTTCGAATAAAAATACGAGTAGAATCTGAATAAAGTTATATTCGACTCATTTAGAATTCAAACTACTAAATTTTTTAATTATATTACATTACAAAATCGATTGATACATATTCAAATAGATACTCGATACATTTTCTTACAATATATACACAATTAAACAAAATTTAAATAAATAATTATTATTTTTATTTATAATTTTAATTATACTTTTATATATTTAAAGTGTAATTATAATTATAATTTTTTATTTCTAAGTAAAATAATAAGTTCAATTAATAATTATATATATTATAAAACTAGTTACTATTTAGAGACTCGAATTCGAGTTTGAATTTGAAATTTTCGAGTAGCTTGAATATAATTCGATTCGAGTCGAATCGAATTAGAGTAACGAAAATTCAAGTCGAACCGAATCTGAGTAAAGTTTTTCAAATATAGTTCGAATCCGAGTACGAATTTTACCTTACGAGTCGAATTCGAATAGTTTAAAATTCGGATCGATTCGACTTGTTTGCAGCCTTAACTGCGAATACTGAGCTCTTGATCAAAAGTGATCGATTGAATGTCCGGAGGGTTCAACTTAACACGAAAAATAAAAATTTGAGGTGCAAATATATACTTTTTAAAGATTGAGGTGTGACGGGTATCTGAAATGTAACGTGTGAGGTATTGTACTTTAGTCAAAAATAGTTATTAAAAAAAGAGAAAAAATTATATGCCTCAACACTTCCCCACCTCCAGCTACTTTGCAAATCTCGCCACGCCATTCTCTCTCTATATCTCCTCATTCTGTTTTTTTCTCTCAACTGAAACCTCCCCAAATCAATCAAATTCCTGCCCCAATTCCCCCTTCTGCAGCTCTACCAATTTCTCGATCAAATCATCGTGTTTTTTTTGTTGTTAATAATTTGAGTAGAATTTTAACAATCTCGGCTTTATCAAGATCGAATCCCGAGACCTTATGCACCTAGAAGCTGATGAAAAACCATCGTTTTTGACATTGCTTGGATCGCCTCTTTTCGGCCAAAATACCAACGAATGGGCTCTTAATTGATTTGATGAGTGAACAGACTCGATGGATCAGCGACTCGAGAAATCTCCTAGGAGGTAGTTAAAAACGAGTTGGGTCCGAGTTGACCATGGGAATTTTGAACTTATATATATCCTAAAAGAACCGATTGAATGTGAGAACCAATAGAATATGAAATTACAATTTGAATATTTAATTGCATTGTGATACTTACTTGATAGCAGCCTTGATCTCGTCATGTGAGGCTGCCTTCTCTAGCCTGGCAGTGAGGTCACCAACCGAGACATCAACAATGGGAACATGGAAGGCCATCATCCCAGTCAGCTTCCCATCCATTTAGTGCAAGCAGAACTTTTCCCACAGCCTTCATCAACAATAACAGAAGCACATCCAATGTATATAAAGAATAATAAGAACACATTTCCAACACCCTTGTCCATATATACCTCTTACACATACTTATTTATGATATTCAAATGAAATATTTCAGAATACTGTAATTAACTCGTGAACCTTGGCAGCTCCTGATGTTGAAGGAAGCAGCTCTTCCACCTCTCCAGTCCTACATTGATGGACCGTCAACAGTACTCTTCTGTGTTGCTGAATGACGACATAACATCAATTAATTAGGCAGAAGCTCACATTTCTAAATTTAAAAGGATGATAAGTTAGATACTCTCACCACCAGTCATAGCATGCACAGTTCTCATAAGGCTCTTAACAAATACCAAATCAATTAATGGATCAAATATGCCTCTAATCTCGTTTCAATACACCTCAAAAGTGATTATAGGTGTATCCTAATTTTTTAAATTAAATGCTACGGTGATTTTATTTTTATTGTTCAATATAATTGTGCAACTCCAGAAGTAGCATGAACTTCTCACATAAAATTGTAAGCTCAGATTTGTCTTGGGCACTATTCGCCTACTCCAAAAGTCCAGAGTACTGTCAGAGTTACATGTACATGAGCAAGTATCTCTGATCTTTGGCAATATTTCGAATAACCAAATGTATTCAAGAAATTTACTGACTAATATCCCACTAAATGATGATAAATAGTAAACACTTTTTAAGGAAATTTAAAGACGAACAATTCCGGGAAACATATATATATATATATATGCCATCAATCACAAAATTCATTCAACTCGTGATGGGAAATAACTACTTCCTTGTGCTAGAAGGAAGTTAGAATGTAAAAAGTAAACTGAAAATTAAAATTTTAAAATACTTAATTCTCTTGTCTAAGGAAGGGTTTTATTGCAGGTTAAATATTTTTTTGATCATTGTACTTTAGGTCAATTTTCGGTCAAATAACAATTTTATTTTTGTACAGTCAACTAACTGAACTCTACTTTTCTTATATTCTGTTAAAAAATCGTTAAACGCGTTGACTTTTAACGAAAAATCCAAATAAGCAACTAAGTTGTAAAAAAAAGTTTATGTGGAAATATCATCCCACGTGGCCTTCATTATGTGGATTTGAAGTGAAAAAAATTGTTAAATAAATATTTTTAACATAATTTTAATCATATTTTTAAATTACCTTTTAATTGTTTAAAAAACAAAATATTTTTAACTTAGTTTTTAAATTTCCTTTTAATTGCTAAAAAATAAAATATTTTTAACATAATTTTAAAGGTGCCTTTTAATTAGTAAAAATATATATATTTTTAACATAATTTTTTTGCTAACTTCATTTTATTCATTTATAAAAAAATGCCCTTTAATTGCTAAAAAATATTATATAAATATTTTAAAAGAAAATATTAATTAATGTGAACAAAAAACAAATTATTATTTCTCTCTCTACTCCATCTTCATTTTTAACATTTTTTTTCTTGACAGATCTTCATCTTCGTACTCCATTAAAACTAAATTCATTTTATCTGTTTATATCACTCTCTCTCATTCTACAAAAATCCACAAAAATTATTCACATCATAATGCACCAAATTGAAATATGATACACAAATTATATAAACCCAAATCTTTGGCCACCACTGTTCAGCCATGAAACACAAGAACAGAAAAGGAGGGAAAATAGATATACTAGCATCTGCATCTATGAAAGGAATCTTATTTTGCTAAAATAAATTAAATCCAAACCCCCAATATTCGACCCCGTTACAAATCCAAAGTAAATCTCTACAGTAATAGAAAGAAAGTGCTGATTGTTGATTACTGAAGAAGAGGTTCCCGCAAGATTGAGGGCTTTAACATTGCAACTGGGGGAAAGAACAAAGTGAATGAAGTTTTGGGGAATACCTAAACTAGATGATTAAGTAGTCTACTTAATTTAGCTGATGGGTATTCTCAGATTGCCCCTTGTATTGGATTCGGTTTGAACTCTCCAGATCTGCAACAAAGAAGAAGAACGAGAAAGAAGAAGAAGAACAATTGGGTCGGGTACATGGGTTTTGGGTGGTGGGTTGGTCATTATTAGGTGGGTATTATCTTACATGTTAAAAAGAAGCTTATAGCTAGGGGTGTAAATGAGTTGAATCTTAACGAATACTCTCATGCTCAGATTTGACTGGACTTGAAAAAATTATGCTCAAATACGATTTAGATTCGATAAGGGATTTCTAACTTTGTGCCAAATTCTATTTAGATCATTACTTGAACTTACTTGGCTTGTAAGTACTCGACTCGTTTACAAAACTAACAAGCTTTCAAAACGAGTTTTAAATATGAACTATTTCACTTAAAACTGAACTACTACATACTAAATTGATTACTAACCTAATGTTTATACATGAAAAAAATTCACTTTTATTTATGTAGTGAAATTATAAAGAATGTAATACAAATTAACAATCACAACTAATTGATCTATTTAAGTATAATGTTACACAATTACATACTACACTTTATAAATTACAAAGGATGGTACAAATATCACATATTTAACTTCGAGTATGGATCAAATCAATATTTGAGTATAATCCATTGAGTATGGTTCATGAAAAAAGTGCAGTAATCAAACCCTAATATGAGCGAACACTAGGGGTGCACACAAAATCGAAAATAATCGAAAAATTGAAATCGAACCGTTAACAAATCAAACCGAAAATCACAAAATTGAAAAATCGAAACTATATTGGTCGATTTCGGTTTAGTTTATTCAAAAACCAAAACCGACCAAACTAACCAAACGTCTTAATATTATAATATAATTTATATACTTTTTTAATAATTATTTATTTTATATAATTATATATTCATTATATGTCTTTTTTATAATTTGATAACATACCAATTCTATTTTTTATGCTTAAGTTTTAATAACCGATTAAACCAAAAATTGAATAAACCGATTACGGGGTAAAAATTTGAGCAGTTTTGATTTTTATTTTTTCATAATTGAATTAAATGATTTAGTTATTTTTTTACCTATCAAATCAATCAAACCGACCGTTGTGCACCCTTAGTGAATACTGATATGCTTGAACTCAACTCGTGTATCATTAAATGAAAAACGAGTATGGATTTGATTTGACTCGGATCAACTTCGAATTCGAATTTTGGAATATACTTTCGAGCTGATCTCGAGTCAACATCAAACAACTCGACTCGGCTTACACCCCTACTTAGAGCTAAGATTTCTTGGACACGTGGAATCGTCATGTCAAGTTGTCATTAAAAAATTAATGCTCAAGATGGAATTTCAAATTTTTGTAAATAAATAATAGTTGAGTTAGTTGATTGTAAAAAAAATATATATACTTGAGCGTTTGTAAGTTGACCCAAAGTATAGAGATGTAAAAACCATTTAACCCGTTTTATTGCAGAAAAGATAAGTAAAGGCCTCATTGCTGATCTCACAATGAAATTTGCAAAATTCAGGCCTAGGATTTTATGATCGGTCTAATTAACTAATTATGGTCTTCAGGCTTCTTGTCCTGTTTATTTTTTGCCGCATTTTCGTCGCCACTAGTAGTTTTTTTTGGCGCATTGTCGACACCACCGGTAGTGGACACCTCTTTTGCAGATCCGTTGATGTTAAGTGGTCCGGAGACGGACTGGGAAGTGCTTCCTTTTGACATATTTATTTGTCGACAGCCGCGACCCGGCCATATGTAACTTGATGAGGAAGTGGAACGCTCTGGAGATTTTCTCAGATGAAGTCTGTACTTCTGTAAATTGCAAAAAAAAATCATTTAAAAGAGTAATTAGAATACGAGCGAGGCAAATTATTAATTATATATCCTGAAAATGGTAAGGTGAATTGAGAGAGTGTGTATATTTCAGAATTTAATTACCTGTAGATGGCTTTTAACTTCATCATTGGTAAGCTCATCTACTTGCATCAGTTCTCTAATTTGTTTTGGTGTAGCTACTGCAACATGTACATATATATAGAGAACATGAATGTATATATAGTACTAGTTCAGGAATTAAACATTAATTCAAATTACAAACAGAGTATATCCATAAAAGCATGAATAAGTAGAGAGATTTTATTTAACAATTGTTGCAAATTAAAAACATCTAACAATTTTCAATGCATGCAGATAAGCTAATATATCCTCATTATTAATTGAAAATCCTTAATTTGTTCTTTACTATATACTTTGATTTAGGTAAATCGGTTTGTTATAGAAAATTAGGATCTTAAAAAAAAAAAAATACAAAGAAGAGCTAGTTACGTTATCTGTTTTAAGACATTTAAAAGAATAAATGCAATCTATATTATTATAAAGGGAGAGAAAAGTAGATAAACGCTTGTCTTAATATTAAAATTCCAATTATATCCTATTTTTAATTTTTTTTTAATTTCATAGTTATTACCGTAATTTAAGTAGTCTATTTTAATAACTGTTCATTGTCTATTTAATTTTTTTCTCTCCATTTATTTGTTTAATTTTCTTAAGTCCTATACATGTTAGTGTGTGCCCACCCAAATATTAGTAACTAATTAATTCTAGAATAATTCTGATTAGAAAATGTAAATAAACAAAAGCAAACAGTAATTTGTAATGAAAAATGAATTTTCTTACCATCAGGACCACCAAGATGTCCAAGTGCATTAACAAATATGCTGTGTAACTCATTTGACCAGCAACGCCTAGGTTTCCTCTCAGGGTTGACGGTCAAGGACAAATTGGAACCAGTTTTGAGGATGTTTCCTTTTTCCTCCCCTGGAACAGAATTATTCTTTTCATTGATAGTCACGCCAGATTGCCTTTCAAATGCCCCAAAATGCCCTTCACTGTTTTTCAATTTGCTGGTGCATATCTGATGATGATATGTACGTAAGAGTTCAAATGAAAAAGGTATATATCAGACTCTAATGGAGTAGCATTTTGCAATAATATACTCTGTTTTTAATACATAATCCCAATGCAACCAAATGACTTAATTAATAGTATGATGGTTCAAGAAATGCCAAAGTGGAAGGAGATGGTATATGGTCGAAATGGTACCTTCAAACTGCTTTCGACTTCATTATGGGATAAGCCAGCAGCTACCTGCATATTTTCTCCAACTTGTTTCGATGTAGACACTGTAAGATAAAGAAAGATGAATAGATTATATCAATCTAGTTTTGAAATTCACATACAAATAAGAGTTATATTAACCTGTTCAAGTTCAAGGCCTATTTAAAACAACAAAAGTAACAATTTATTTTATAGCATGTGAATCCTCGGCATACTAGAAAATTATCCAACTCTGTAATGAAATCAAAATACACAATTTAAAAAAAAGCACCATTTTCCGAAGAAAATTAATTATATTACCGTTTGGACCTCTAAGTTGTTGAGTTGTATTAATAAATGCATTATGTAATTCCGACGACCAGCACAGCCTCCTCGATTTCTTCCCTAGGTTGGTGGTGAAGGACGAACTAGTACTTGTTTTGCTTATGTCTCGTTTCAAATTCATATTATTTGAACCCAATTCAACCCTTGGAACAAAGGTAGCTAAACCAGTACCGATTTTGCTCATGTTTTGCTTCAAATCCATATCAGATGGACTCGATTCAACCCTTGAAATAAAAGCAGGCAACCCAATACTAGTGATCTTGCTCGTGTTTCGTTTCGAATCTATATTAGTTGGATCCAACTTAACCTTTGATACAGCGACAGACAAACCAGTAACGGCCAAGAGATTGTTCCTTTCCTTGATTATCAGGCTTGATTGTTTTTGAATTGGTCTAGAAAATTCCTCACTCATTTTCAGTTTTCCACATATCTGATCATATGAGTTCTTAGATGCTAAGCCATTCTTTTGTTTCACATCCTGATCGTCAACAAAACAAAAAAACAAAATGAATTAAAACCCCACTTTGCAAATTAAACGATGAATACGTATAGATATACAACCTCCAAACACTACATCTATCTTAACTATTAAAAAGTAGGACATGATATTGAAATCTGTGTCGTGCCATGCCCTATTATTTAATAATTAAGATGGATATAGTGTTTGATTTTATATTTGAATGTTGTGCATATAGACTTGTTCTTAAACGATTAAAATTTGTATCTTTTAATGAAATTGTTAATATAGGGTATCATGGGTCGGGTGTGGCCTTTTCATACCCAAAGACCCTTAATCTAACAATTGGAAATATTTGACCAAATAATCCAATCGTGGGATCTAACCGTCGGTACATATGATCTTTGCCCTATGAGCATAAACTCATTCTAACCATATCTAAACCCATGATCATAGTTTTATGTTTTACACCAGGTAAATGGTTGAACCTGTGACGTCAACTATGGATCAAAGGGCACATTCAGATAATAAATATATGTTTAAAAAAGTAACGCTTAAAGCGTAATCCATGGTGCGCGACGCTTTTATACACCCTCATAAAGAGGTTTAGATCTTTGATAACGCTAATAACACTTTTATATTCGCACATCTATATGATGTTGTCTATCTATATATATATAAGTATCAAAAATAGATTTAGAAGAGAATTATCTTCGTATTCGTTGTCTTTCCTTATTTCAAGATTCATTCGAAATCCGACTTACGAACCCTAGCCGACTACTAAGATATGAAAATCATACCGATTTAAGGTTTGATGCAAAATCTTGTTTTCTCATATCAAAATTATCATACTGAACATTAGTGGTCCAATTCATCCAGTTCTTCTCCTTACTGCAATCATTTGACTTTTTTGCCCCTGTATCTTCATTGGAATTATCACCACCTTTCAATAGTGAAAATTCTCTCATCAAAGGCCTAGCCTCTGCTTTCGTACGCATTCTCTCTTCCTTTAATCCATCAATACCTACAAATTATAAATAAATTACAATTTTAAAACCACCATTTATAACTAAAATTCTTAATTTACATAAAATACACACACATATATATAATTACCTTCATTCATCAGGAGCATGCAGAGGGGCAGTTCGTGTTTTAAACTGTCAATTCTTATCAGCTCAACTTCTAATTCATGAATATAATCGTCGAGCTTTGTTAATTTCTCTGCAACATCATTGATCATAGAAAGACTTGCAAGAAAATCAGAAATGTTAACAAGGGCAAAATTGGAATTCAAATCAAAGTATAATTTCGGCGATTTTTCACCCATTTCTCTCTCTGTCTCTCTCAATATACGTATCTCTTTTACAATTCCCAAATAGCACCACGTTTATATATATAGTGTACCAAGTGTAGTAACTAGGGACAAAAATGGTATTGAGAAAACTGACGAATAGATTCCATGGTTTTCACACACTCGAGTCCTAGCATTTTTGGGTCAAATTGTTAGGTGAGCTACGGGCCCACCCAGAGTTTACTTTTGGAATCTACGAGGCTGCACGGAGAAAGATTGTGTAATTAATTAAAATTTTTAAAATACAAGTATATAATTAATTATTCTATCTATACATATCAAAAAATTTGAGAGATATGATACTTATTACGTGTGATGCTGCTCAGTGGATAGTGTAGATATCATTTTGTACATTTTTTTTGCCACAAATTTTAATATTGGGATAATTTTTATTTTTGTAATTTTTAAGATTGATGATAGTATTATAATAAAATTTATAATGTCAAGAGCCATTAAAAATAAAAAGTATTATTAAAATAAATATAAAAATATTACTATATATATGTTTATATGTTCTGACCGCATAAATAAATATTATAATAATGTTATCATATTCTTTTTGAATTTTAAATCGGAAAGTACATAATTTTTTCTCTAAAAGTTCTGATAGTCTTTAAAATTTTAAGAAATAAACAACCCAATTTTCTGTGAAAATTAAAATGTGGGATATTTGACAAAAGATTTTTCTAAGAAAACTTTTATTGATTTATATATAGTTTCTAACTTTTTATGATACTTAAATGCATGTATATACAAAAAAATAAAATAATTAAAACAAATAAAAAAATCTTTTGTATATCCTTTTTTTATTATTGATATTCAAACTCTTGCTCTAGATTGGATTAAAACAATTGCTTTAAATGCAATATCAGTTTCGCAATATTAACGCAAACAAAAATGAACAAAAAATTCAGAGAGAAGCGGTTGGATTATAACTCTCGAATGTGATCAGCAATATGTCATCTAGCTCTATCCATCTTTAATGCACATTGTTTTATTTCTTTTTTTTTCCAACGAAACTAGTTATGATTCCATATATATTTTCACCGTATATATAATTAATAGTAATATAAATTAATTTAAGAACATATTATTTAAATGATAAAATTAATAAATATATACATAATACTCATATTAATAAAATAAAGTATATCGGGAATAATTGAAATGCACAATTATATTTTATTATACTTTAACAAAGTGAAAAATAAAAGAGAAGACAGATAGGAACATCAGGTCTTATTTAGCACAAAAAAAAACACGTCTTTTTTGTTTTTATAGTATAGTTTTCTTTCTAATAAAATAAATATTTAAAAACATATATACTAAGTATTAAATAATTATTAAGAAAATAATATTTAACTCGATCACATTGGACTTGTGAAAGCTGGGCAATTAGGGTAAGAAATTTTTAGTAAGCTGGGAGTAAGCATTACCCCCATCCCAGTTTATATTTAATTGAGATTCTTTCTATATATATATATGTGGGGGGGGGGGGGGGGGGGGGGATGGGAGAGAGAATATAAATACACAGCTATGTAAATAGTAAAATTACACAATAACCCAAACTACATCGTTTTGGAAGAAAAAAAAATAAGTAAAACCTTTTATGTATTTTTCATTTTATGTATTTTTAAATATTCTTATTAAGTAGCTTTAAAATATTAAATTATTTTATATTGTCATAAAAAATAAACACTTCTTGGAAGAAAAAAATAAGTAAAACCTTTACAGTAAAACAAAGAGAATATTTATTACACATTAATTGAGTATAAATGAAAGACCAACAATTTTTTGGACAATAAATTTTGAATTTCATTCCATTTTTAAAGATAATTTTGCAATATAATGAGGGCCATGTCCTCATTTAGTCCCACTGTCCCAGGGTGCCTCCGCCCGTGCGGCTACATTAAGAATAATGTTACAATAACAAAACATAATTATAAAATAGTAAGTATAAAATTATGTAATAAATTATAATTAATTAGTAATATATCATACGTGAATACATGAATTATGAGGTCAGTGGTTATATTAATCAACTATAATTATATACATTATTATCGCTATATTAAATATCCAACTTTTAATATTCGTCTTGTTTTTTTTTTAAATTATTATTATTTATTATTATTATTATTATTATTTTTAAAAAGAGAGTTTATTTTTAGTGATGATGGTATAAAATAATATAATATATTTAAATTTGTTATTAATGTTAATTTTATATAACACATTTAAACTAACTTCTTATTAATGATAGGGTCAGAACAAAATTAAATCCTTTATTAGCATTCAAAAATTTAATAAATTAAATTATTTTTGTGGAGCACATAAAATGGAGTAACAAATAGTTATGAGATAAATTAAATGAAACTGTAATCAATCTCCACGTCTACTGCACACATCCCTTCCCATATTTATTATAGCAAACGGGAAAAATACATTAATTACACTTGCATTGCAAAATTATGGTATATAACCGAGTGAGAACCGAAGTATGGATAAGTTTAGAGATAATTTATCGAGTATTTTTCTTTACATAAAACGTTACGTCTTTTAGGAGAGTTGATGAGATCGATCTTATACTAGTGGTTAAAATTGACCAATAGTAATTTATAGGTCTTAAGTTTTATTATTATTTAAGTAAATTTATTCCTTCTTTTAAAAAAAGTATACATATTAATTTATGCATATGTAAGATAAGATACGAATAGTTTGTTACTTGTTATATTTCTAAACCACTGGAATAAGAATAAGAAAGGGGAAAAAAGGTACAATGCACATTTGATTTAATGCTACTTGATTTATGAATTTTAAAAATCATTATCAAAGAATTTATGACACGTAAAAATAAGAAATCAAATAAAGTTTTTAAGTCGCTAAGTTACTTTAAAAAAAAATTAACTGTTGAATCGATCTAGAATTAACTGTTGAATCAATAAAAATGACTTGATATTTATCTTGTTATACTTGAATATTAATTAATTGATAATATTATTTTGTTCACTAATTTTTGCATTTTTATCTTTATTACATGTCATTTAAAAGTCACTGTATCTACGAAAAAGTTAAAGAGTTGATAGTTTCATAAGATCTCACTCATATGAAGGTGAGTCTTATTTACTATTTATGTGAATGAGGTCTTGCAGAACTATCAATTTTTGTTTATAAAAATATTAATTCTCAAAAGATATATATACCAACTAAATATATATGCTGACAATGCATTGTCACGTACGTGTCGGTCTAATGTTAACACACTTAATAATTTTTTTAAAACATTAATTTTTAGGTGGGCTCTTTTGTCATTTTCACATACCGGAAATCGTCCACAAGGGAGTGTCCGCATTGCACATCCAAAGTTACTATCCAAATTTGTACTCTCATGAAATTCCTTCACGTGTAGAGTGTGATCAGGGTTAACAATTGTGACTGATTGATATATTTTATTATCCGAAAATACCAACAATTGTGCGATTTAATTCGTTTTTAATTTTATTATATGTAATAATTTATATAATAATTTATATAATAATTATTTATAAAATAATAAATTTTATAAGATAATTAAAATATAAAATTTATTATTTTATAAAAGATCATTATATAAATTATTACGTATAATAAAATTCATTCCAGTGATTATCTGGGATTGCGCTAAATTGATTTGTCAATTTCTACTGTTGCTCAATAATTACAACGAATAACGTCGCATCAGAATTGGGACGAGGACGAAGGGAGTATACAACCTGCAGGCCCAAGCTAGTCTCAAAATTTTAAAATTAAGTTCATAAAATTTTGACATTTTTACTTTAGGTCCCCTAAAAATTTATATGAAAATTTGAAAAAATATAAGAAATTACTTCCTTTGGTCCAATAAAAAATGTTATTTTTTTTTTCAATCAATTTTAACTATGAGCAAATTTACAAACTCAATTCTTTCAATTTCTTGGATATATACGAATATAAAATTTTATGGTCCTCTGTTTGCTCCTCCTCTTTGAATATTACATTAAAAGGGTACACATAAACTACAATGCAAAAAAAATAAAATCTTATTTCAACAAAAAAATATAAAATTGTCACTAAAAAATTTAGACCGTATCTAACTAAATTATTCTTAATTTTACAATATTATATCCTGCCCTCCCCAAAAAAAAAATATGACTTCTGTCAGTTTAGTACCCGCAATACCTGATAACTACAACCAGATTTTTTTAATAGTTTATTTTGGGAGACTATTATTTTTACATTTATTTTTGATATTTTTATATAGTTCTCTCTCATGTGAATATAAGACTTATTTTATATTTACGTGAGAAAAAAGACTGTGTGAAAATATCAAAAATTTATGTGAAAATATCATTTTCCTTTATTTTAAGCAGATAAAAAGGGCTTACCAAGCAATTAATACAACCACTAACGGTAGAGAACAAGCAACTGAAGCAAGGGTAAGTAACAACATCAGGATGGAGTATAATGCAGCTTAATTAATTAATGGATATTGTAACTGACCTCACCAAACTATTTATTTAATAAATAAATAGTTTGGTGAGGTCAGTTACAATGTCCATTAATTAATTTATGGAGAAAAGGCAAAATGAATCTACAGTTGGAAATGAAGAGAACTTATTCAAAAAAGACACAGATAAATCATTAATTATCCACCAGTGGAATTAATGAGAAGAAAGATGAGCTGTATAGCAAGAACAAATTTACAAATACAATTTTTAAATATAAAATTTTATTTTGTTATTAAAAAATTAAAAATTTTAAATTTATTCAAAAAAAATTACTCACTAGCTTTACCTATAAAAAAAACGAAAGAGTATGACTCCATTTTATTTATATTTTATAAATGAGGTGAGACCATACTCTTTTATCTTTAACGAGAATAAGACTTATAGATAATTTTTTTGGATAAGTGTAGAAACACCTTTAAAAAATAAATTGACATGAAAATTCATGTTATGTCATATTTTTTTAATAATGAAATAAGAGTTTATATTTAAATTTGTGTTTGGAGTTGAAAGTTGTCCGTATAGCAAACATATGAAAATTAACAGCGGGGCCACAGGCCATGTCACCCTCGGGCCTTCGCCGTGAAGTCTCTCTCTGTTTTTCTTAAACAAATCATTAAGTTTCTGAAAGTAAGGGAGAAAAGGTTTTAAATTAACAAGAAATAAATTAATAATCTCATCTCAATCTTGTGTTGAAAGAGTTGCAGAGTTGGGCTTTCAAAGAAATGCTCAAGACTGAAACTAGACCAACTTTTCCAATTATTTGAAAGTTGTTTACATCCCCACAACTAGTCATGATCTGTAACTACTCGGAGCAGATATTATATTGAGTCCGAATTAAATTATAAAAAATAAAATTTAATATATTATTTTAATAATATTTATTTGAGTCATCTTAATTCACCGCAAGCTTATCCAAAAATTTATGATTGAAAATATTAATAATAATAATTTAAATCCTTATATACATATTCAAATATTTCATATTAATTGATGTATGTGAGGTTGGAGTGTTACATGATCACTCACCATTAACACCAACAATAGACATACAATCTAATAATAAAATATGCTCAAGCAGTCTATCACCCTGACTACTTCAAAATATACAAATATCTTCACCTATTATACCCAAGCATTACAAATATCAAAGCAGCATACCATTCTTTGCTAACCTCCAACACCTTCCCTTATCAAATGTAACGAGGAATTACATAAAACTTTGAACTGCACCTTAAATAATAAAAATACAATTAAAAAAGACACTGCAACGAAATTGATATTGCAAAAATGAAATATAAATGTCAAGTAAACTCTTGATTTCAAAGATGCGGCTGCCTGGAATTTTTTTATTTAAAGGAATCACCCTCGTCACTTTCTCATCTTTTCCCTAATGTACGCAGCCTAAGTTCTGAAAAGTCGAAAGAACATCTAAAGACCGAGGAATCTTAAGATTATGTTTGTTTGTAAAAAATATATTTAAAATTAAATTATTTGTCTTAATTTAATATTACTTTATACTATTTAATCTTTTGACGGGAGATTATTACTCCCTTAGTATTGGACAATTAGTCCCATAAAACTATTTAATAACTTAAAATGAGAGGGATTATTAATCTCATATTTTTCATGGATTATATAATCCCTCGTAAATAACCTTAAGAATGATTAAAAAAAATAGTCCATAGGACTATTTAAAGGACTATTAATCTCCCATTATGGAATAAAATAGTCCTAATTAGTATTAAATTAATAAAAATAATTTAATCTTAAGTATATTTTTTACAAATAAACATAGTCTAAGTGTCTATGTCAATTTTAATGAAGTAATTGCAACCCTCCATAATATGTTATAACTCTAGTGTTATGTGGATATCTTTTTCTGTGTGTTTGCCTTTGAACTCCGACGGAGGTGCAGAGCAAGGAAGACAAGTTTGTGACTACATGACCATGTCAAATTCTAAAATTTCAACAAACAAAAATTAGAGACATGACACACCAGCTTTCATGGATAGGTGAACATTCTTATGGGCAAAAGACTGAAGCAACAATTAACCTTTTCTTTTCCTTTTTTTGATTTTCTATTCTTCCTTTGTGGGACTGTCAAAATGTACTACAAAGAAACAGTTAGAATCTAAAACTCCGCGCAAAGTTCTTCAATTCTCTTGGACATAAAGAGGAATGAGGGGAACTCACTATTCAGCCTTTATGAACTGAGTTGTAATGTCAAATCAAATCATAATATAATAAAGTCTAATTAATTTTTTCAATAATACATTCTATAGTCATTTTAGCCGCGTAATTTTTAGGAATAACTCTGTTTACGTTCAAGTTTATGAGTTATAACCAATTTGTTCAAGAATTCTTATTTATAGCCCCAACGCCAATTTGATTAGCGTTGAATCCCAACTGCATATTTCAACGCTAGTTGAAGTAGCGCTGACTGATTATCTATTAATTAATTATTTTACTTATTTTAACCCATAGTTTGTAAAAAGAAAATTTATAAATAAAAATGAATTGCTTATTTTTTTAAAAAAAAAATGAATTTATTCTTTAAACAAAATTATAAAAAAGAAAAAGGAAAAAGGGTACACTCCAATGCTAATCTGAATAGCATTGCACCCAAAAGTAAGATTCAATTATTTTTTTCCCTTGCTTCAACGTCAATCTGAATGATGTTCAATTTTTTTTATATATAAAAAAGGCTCTTTTAACACCTAAATTTATAATTACCCTACATCGACCTTACTTTATATAGACGATAAGTTTCAATTATCTTGCGCCCCACGGCCTGCGTGACAGAGGAAATGGTGTAGATAAGTTTCGTACTTGATTCAATTAAATTGGTTTTTCAACTCTTTTTTTTTTCGTACTCGATTCAATATTTCCCCCCCCCTTAAAGTTGTGCAGTTTTGGACACCAATCAATTGAATTGACTTTTCAATTTTTTTTCCCGTACTTGATTCAGTATTTTTTCCCCCTTTAAAGTTGTGTAGATTTGAAACCCAATTAACTTGGCTTTGGCCTTTTGTGGGAGTTGGACGCCAATTGAATTGGCGTTAAAGGAGAAACAATTAAATAAGTTCAATTGTTTGGAAGCAAGAATTCTCCATTTGGTTTATAAGTAACTATATATGGTATAATATTTATGAAACTTTTTAAGTATTTCAATTTTTTTTTTTATATTTGTGAAATGTCATTGGCATTAAAAATCAATTTGTTAGGTCATATCAATTGGCGTTGGGCTTACATGCTTCGATCACATATGTCATATGTTACTTTTTTATTTTTTATTCTTTTTTTAAAAAAAAATTAACTAAATTTTGAAAACCATTCAAATTGGCATTGATATAGAAAAATGACAACTGCAATTTACTTTTGGGTTCAACGCCATTCAGATTGGCGTTGGAGTGTGTACTATTTTTGTTTTTTATAATTTATTTAAAGAATAAATTTATTTTTAAAAAATAAATTAAAAATATATATTTTTAAAATATATATATTTTTAAAATAAAAATTATAAATTTTAGGAGTTGAAGGAGCCTTTTTTTTAAAAATAAAAATAAAAAATTGAACGCCATTCAGATTGGCGTTGAAGCAGAAAAAAAAAATTAGATCTTACTTTTGGGTTCAACACCATTCAAATTGGCGTTAGAGTGTACTTTTTTTCTTTTTTTAATTTTTTTTAAAAAAAAAATTTAATTTTTAAAACAAATTTAATTTTTTTAAAAAAGTAAACTATTCGTTTTTATTTATATTTTTTTTTTCACAAAAAATAGGTGGAATAAAATAAGTGAACTAATTAATTAATAGGTACAGTTGGGATGCAATGCACCCAGAGCTGCTTCGCAACAATTAACCCAAAATAAAAAGAAGCAAAAATCTTTATGCACAATCAAGAATTGGAATTGAGCATATGAAACATGGTGTTATAGACTTATAGAGAGAGAGAGAGAGAGCCCTAGCCGGTGTTATGTGCTTTGCCGAGCGGTTAAGCATATTAAGGAAGAGAGCTTGGAATTTCCCGTTAAGCATACTGTGGAAGTCAGTATCCTGTATTTTCTATTGAAAACTTAATATAGGATAAAAAAGAAAAGAATAGAATACTTTTTTTTCCTTCGTCTTGTTATTAAATTTATTGGAAAAGGAAAGAGAAGTTCAAATTTATATTTAAATTACTGTTTTAGCTTTACTTGGTATGTTTGTATTCAGACGGAATAATGGCATAGATTATAAAATATTTGCTACTTTTATTTTAGGGTGTTTTTTTCTTCTTCTTCAAAATCATCCGTTTTTTTAGGAAAAAACTATTTAAGTTTTGTGTTCATTGAAAAGTAATTGCTGAGAAAATTTAAGTTTGAGATCTTCTTTTTGGGTGTCAAAAGTAGTAAAAAAGTGATGGGAGTGGCAGCTGTAGCACCACTGCAAGTTTCTGGCTGGGTAGAAATTGAATTATCATATCAAAATCCCCTAAGAGCACTAGAAACACAATCCTAACGCAACCTTGTGATCTGGATTCAGACGAGCTACCATTGCGCCACGGATGCACTTGTTTTAAATAGGGAGCTCATACATCAAAACCCATTTTGAATAAACAGTACATCTATCTATACACAATATTACTACAAGCAAAAAGCCTAATATATTAATTACAACCAAAATAAAATAAACTTTACACATATTTACTTCTTATAATAACACTACACTAGCTAGTAGTAGTCTAGTGCTTAATGCTACTCCATCTTATGTTGTTTGGTCTGTTCATGTTCTACCATCCTATCTTTTATTTTCCTTAAAAGTTAAAACTTTCTCATCACCATGTAAAGTCTCTTGCACTGCTCCCTCAGTCGCTCCCAATACTCCCTTATCTTGTACTCGTACTTGGCATAGAATACTGACACAGTCATCCCTAACACACTTCCTGCATGCATGCGTGACAACCAAACCACAAGAAAATCATAGTTAGTTAATACTCTCTCCCTTCAATATATATTTATATATGTAGCCATTTTACATGGACATGCACATTGTTTTGTGAATACAAGAGCTAGTGCGTAGAATACAAACATTAACTATTTTTTGCCGCTAAATACGAAGTGGGATTCACAACTTATTATTTGATATGAAGAAAATCTAATGCTTTTGTTAAATATATAGACTTGATACGCAGTTGTAATTAATTATTAAATAAATGTACCTACCTATGTAGAGAAAGGTAATTAGGTCACTGAAGGTTCCAACGACAGAAAGTAACCATAAAACAGCTACAGTTCTGGCAATGACGGACCACTCTTTTTCTCCACCGATTCGAAACATCCACCGCTCCCCTTCTTCGCACCATTCTCTTATTGAATTCGCCATCTCTGTTGCTGTCTCCTCTGATACGTCCACTCCTGACATGCTCGGGGCCTCTCTGTTATTCAACAAATATATGGTGAGTTAATTATTAACGGATATATCCAACAGACTTGTTATTCAACAAAGATGGATCATGCATACATACAGGAGAGAATAATTCAAAGTCAAAATTACTATAATCCTACAGACTTGCTATTGACAAATTATCCAAACAACTTTAGTTATGAATCTTTTTTCGAATATATAAATAAGGCAATTCACCCATGCCAAGTAAGTAATAGTTAATTATCCATTTGAAAAATCAAGTGTAAATAAGTAACTATATATCCATTTGGAAAACAACTATAAATACGTAACTATACAGACTTGGAGAATAAGAGATTAATTTGGAGTCATAATTAAGTAAGCTGGTGATTACTGAATGAAGGGATTACTTACTTTCCAAAAAGCCTAAGAATATTTCCCCATATGAAGGCGGCGGTAAGGGCGGACATAGCCAGCCAAGAAGCAACGGGGATGGAGTTGAATTGATAGAGTTCCAGCACCACCCATGTTGCAGTGGCCACCAGAAGTACAACTATACTCAAATTATTTCTCCTCCATTCATATATATCTCGCTTTAGATCGGTTACCGGTTGTAATTGCCTGCGTGGTATCGGACATACCGACCGAGATGAATCAAAATTCGGGAGATAAAAAAAAATGTTATGAGGAGATTGATTATTGATATGATAGAGAAGCTCTTGGGGAAAATTCAATTCTAAGATTTCAGTTTAATTTTGAGCTAGTTTTTGTTTTGCTTCTTTTGGTAATTAATTAATACTAATAATAAAAATAATTCAAAGAGTGCTAGTACTATTTGATATATATTTACTGAGAAGGTAGCTGCTAGGTGTCAAGATTGGAGCTCCACACGTGCTAATATATCGAAGCGATACGTGGAAACCATGCAAGAGCCAGTTCCCTTGACACCCTGTTGTTTTTATGAGTAGTACATGGACATACTTGTCGGTGATATGACATCATCGACGTACAAACTATAGAAATATACAAATTGAAAGGCCCTCGTAATCATAATTTACAACTTCTCAACACCAGGTATAGCAATAGCCCAATGTTGTCTAGTTGGGCTTAATTATCGAACTTATTTTTCATCTTCCATTGGGCTGGAGTCGGCAAACATTGTCAAACAATTTCAGGCCCATTCTTAGCTTTTGTTTTTCTTTTTTCTTAATCGCTTCTTACCATAGTAATTGGAATATCAAATTTGAGGTTTTCTTTTTTCAGGAAATCAAATATATTGATGTGTCATCGTTATGTTTATAACATATAATTAATTATACAATAAGATTTTAATTATTGAGAAATTAATATAACAATGAAATATTAATTTGATATACCAAATCTAATACTCCTCTCATTCCAAATTATAAGATTATTTTTAACTTTTGAAAATCAATTTGAGACATTTTTAAACTCAAAAGCAAGATAATTCTTTACAAATTATAAAATAATAAATCTTACAATGACTAGTATGTTTTAGATAATTTACAATATATTCATCATTAATTGTATTAACTTGTGAACGGAATCTATATTAATTTTGAGAATAAAAATGTCTTAAGTTGATTTTAAAAAGTCAATAATAATCTTATATTTTGGTACGAAAATAATATGTTGGACATTTGGCATGCACTCATTAGTCATAGTACTATAAAATATATATCTACATTTTAATCGGGTGGATTTCATAAGTAGGAATAATTGACATGAGGAGAAAAGGCTGTCTGGGACATCATAATTCATGCATCTCTTAAGGGATTAACCAACGTTATTATGAAGCTATTGCTTATGTTGTCAACAAACTAGATTACCTCCAACCCCTTGACAAAAGGTCATTTAGATAGTATTTTAGTCAATCACTCTAAATTTGCTATGATTTGTTATATTTATGTCAAAATGTATATCGGGTAAAACTTAAAACTATTTTTTAAAGAAAATGAGACTCTCATTTCAAAGGAAATTTAATTATATATAATTTATGAACAAAAGGTAGTAACTTATAAAAGTTAAATGAAAACTGATATTTTTACAAGTGAGAATAATAGTTTTATATATTCTTCTCTTGTATAATGATAGGATCCACTTATTATTATTCATATAAGAAGAAAGTCGTAAAATTATCATCGTCCCTTGTGAATATATTAATTTTATAAATTAAAATTTTAAAAAATATGCTATGCATGTTCATGAAACTCACTAGGACCCACACGTTGAATTGACTATACAATGTCAACCAAAAGATTCGACTGTGCATGCAATGCTGGATTACTGGCTTTGAGGAAATAATTATAGTAGTCCTAGTTGTTTGATTTGTAAGTTTGTTAAGCGCCACCAGACATTAAAGGCCAAAAAGATTAAACCAACCGGACGGGTGTTAACTGGTCGTTATTCGACAGGTAAATACTGATCATTCAATTCAATCATGTAAATATAAAACTCACCCATTATATGTATGACTCCTGTTATGTATTATATATATTTTTATTTTAAATTACGATTATAATATATATCAATATATAAAATTAAATAAAATTATAAAATTAACTTATTATAAACACATAATTAAAATATTATCAATTACTATAATTGTTCATGTAACTTACTACAAAAAACTCAACAAATATAAAATTGTAACACATACTTCTTGTCAATCGCGCATTAGAGGAAATCGCGCTTGTAATTTAACCGATAAAATTAGTTAAGTTGACTCAATAAATTAATTTTTAAATATTTTTTGATACAAAAAATATTTTTAATAATATTATAACATAATTTTACTGTATTTTAACTTATAAAAAATTAAATATTTTAAAATTTTATTAATTATTAATAATATATATATTTTTATATAATTATGACATTATCTGTTCAATACGGTTGGAACCACTAGTTAAACTCCACTCAATACCTTATGGGTTCGATGACCCTGATCCGAAAATATTGATTCCATCCGCCAAAGAAAAAAGAAAAGAACAGAAAAGAAAAGACTCCAGTTGGAAAGAAGATGACAGCAGTAATAAACGGCGAGATTTTGGGGGTTTAAGGTCAAAGTAAACAATTACTTTTCCCTTTTATGTCATTTATAGCGCGCGAGGAGAAACAGGGGGAACGTGAATAAAGGGAATTTAAAAAATATGGCCACTCCTGTTAATGAATTATGAAGCAATTCATCATTACGTGAAAACGCGTGATGAAAGTTGGCGGTAGGCGCATCCAGTGAAGCTTGCTTTTGAGGCTCTTCATCCTTCGATCAATATATATATACCAACTTATACGGTTCCATTTCCATTCTAATTTAGAAGAAAATAACTAAACATATATTTCTTCCCCATTTTTTGTAGACTAATTACTTGCACATTCAGGCCTGTTATGCTCCTATTTCTTTTGGTATCTGTTATATGTTCCTTCTTCTAATCTGGGTCTTTCCATATCTGCTCTGGTTCTTCTTAATTTAGTTCTCGCACGGCTGATAAAGCTCACTTATTTCTTACTTTATTGTTAAAAAAGTTGCTTGGCGTTTGATGTAAAAAGTGGCATTTTGCAGATATAGGGCCTTGTAGTTGTTCTTTATTCTGCTACTATGGATAAAACATTTCTGCTTCATTTGATTTGTGTAACACTTTTGGGTTTTTTGAGCATTTCTCTTGTGAAAGCAGAGGACCCCTATAGATACTTTACATGGACTGTCACTTATGGAACAGCTTCTCCTCTGGGTGTCCCTAAACAGGTGACCAAAATGCATATCATTTTTTTGGGTACTGTTTTTCCTATTACTACCTCACAATCAGGGCCGGTCCTGAGAGTTTAGAGACCCTGTGCAAAAAAAAAAATAGGGGCCCTCTCTCGCATATAATTTTTTTTTTATGAACACTAATATATAAAGCACAATTTATATCAAAATTCATCATTAATTAAAATAACAATATCTTCTTTTTAAAGTATACATATACACAAAAAAATTTCGTATTTTAGTAAAAAAAAAAAAAAAAAAAAAATTTGTGGGCCTTCTAAATTTGGGGGCCCTGAGCGGTCGCCCCTTCGGCACCCCCTCAGGGCCGGCCCTGCTCACAATGGAATTTGATGAATTTGGTTATAATGCGAAGGTCATCCTCGTTAATGGTCAATTTCCTGGACCTAGACTTGATGTTGTCACGAATGACAACATTATCATCAACCTCATCAACAAGCTGGACGAACCTTTTCTTTTGACCTGGTGAGTCTCTCTCCGGAACCATCTTTCGATATTATGCTAATTTCAATGTAAAGAAGATTCCTATTTAATTTCTCCCGGTCTTAGACTTTGATCTTTTGATATGTTTAGTTAATCTTATATTTTAAGTAAGGGGCTGTTAGATTATAACTTAATAGGATTAAGTGGCTAAATCGATCGGTTATTTAGTGCGTTTATTTAAAGTTGAATGAGACTGAATGGCTGAATCGGTCATATTTTTTGGCTGAATGACAAAGTCTAATTTTTTTTGCTGAATGATTAAATTTCGACCGGATGAAATAAAAAATTTAAAAATTTAAAAAATATATTAAATATTATATTAAGTAATATTAAATAAATTTACAACAACTTTGAATTTTTTCAGATGGGTAAAATAGTAAAAATATATTATTCAGATATTTCAGACATGTCACTTACCAAACAACTTTTTTCATTCAGTATTCAGAAATCTATTTTATTCAGCTCATTTAGATTACTTAAGTATTCAGAACTATTTCATTCAATTTTTATCAAACACCCTCTAAAACCTACGTCAACTTGAAACCTTAGTTAGAGAATGTTGTCCATCTACAAATATAAATATTTCATGTCTGAACGCCTATCAATTTATTTCTCTCGCCAGAAATCATAAAAATAGAAAGCATAAAAGTAATCCCCCCACCCCCAATATATATATGGATGTGGTGGTCACAATCAACTGGCTGCGGCAACCATACCAGAAAGACGGTTTTGCTTGATGAAATAGTGAAATGACAGAAGTGCTATTACTAAAATAAATTAACTGACAAAACTACACTTAATTTAATGTTCTGCCACAGTGCCACAACCATGTTTGCTGAGGTGACATTAGTTTGGATAGAAGAGTTGTACATCTGACTGATGTACATATTAATTCTGCAGTTGTAGTAACGTATAGGCATATTTACATTAGCAGATTACATTTTGATTCTTATGGATTTGGTCTGTCAAAGAGTTTCATTTATCTTATGTAGGAACGGAATTAAGCAGAGGAAGAACTCTTGGCAAGATGGGGTTTTGGGGACCAATTGCCCCATCCCTCCAAATTCTAATTTTACATACAAGTTCCAAGCCAAAGATCAGATTGGAGGTTACACATACTTCCCATCAACTTTGATGCATAAATCTGCTGGAGGGTTTGGAGCACTGAATGTCTATGCAAGACCTAGAATCCCAGTTCCATATTCTTTACCCTCCGGAGATTTTAGTCTACTTATTGGTGACTGGTACAAGAGCAGCCATAAGGTGAGGAGCATGCATGTACCTCATTCGTCTATAATTGTTTCGATTCCATATTTCTTTCTCAAAAGAAGAGGAAATTTTAATATGCCCTTGTTTACGTTGTCTAGATTTAGTTTGTTAAACACTCTGCAGCGCAGGGCTAAAGTGTTGCATGAGTTTAGGCATAGAAGGGGTTAGGGGAATAAACACTAATTGGTAAATATAAAAGGAAGTGTTAAAAGAAGAAAATAGAACAGAAAAGCACTGTTAGTGTTAATTACTTGGCATAATATCTGGTTGAGTTTCAACTTTTAAATTCTGCAATAAAGTCCACCTGTAGTTCCATTAGGCTATTAAAGTTCAAAACTAAAATAGCAACAAATATGGTCATCAGTAATTCTTTTTAGTTAGTTTATAATAATAATAACAATAACAATAATATTGTTTATACTAATTAAATACTTTCATATCGATTTTGAATTTTAGAATTTTGCAAATCGAAAAGTCAAAATCTCTCTAATTTTGGAGTATATGGAGTATTTGATCCTATAATAGTAATGAGATTTTCTTCTTCTTATGTCTCTGATATACTAGAAGACTTCAATTTCTCTCGTGAAGTTAATAAATTCATATGCTTTGTAATTTATAAAAAAAAATTCATAATCTGGACCATCTTTAAGCTGGTAAGAAACCAGGGCAAAATGGTCTCTACTTTTAAAGAAATGGTTTGTAAATATGTCAGGGTCAGATGGTAGGTTTACTTCTCTGTGATGCAAGAAAGCAGTATTAACTAAATTCTAGATGCTAATTGAGGAAATTTCTTGCATGCAAACTCTCTTGCCATGTTCTCATTGCTCTTCCCATACTTTACATATGATTTATAACTATATGTGTTCATGCTGTCAGGGATTACAGCGTTATTTGGATTCAGGGAAATCTCTTACCTTCCCTGATGGAATCCTTATTAATGGACAAACTCAGTCTTCCTACAGCGGTGATCAAGGTCCTCATCCTTTGAATCAATAAACTTTTATAGTATTACTAGATGTTTAGCCTGTTTCATATTCCAAAAGGTGATCAAGTTCAATTCAAAATCTACGTTTTGACAATTACACACTGTGCTTTGCTTTTTCAGGTAAAACATACTTGTTCAGGATTTCAAATGTGGGCTTGTCTACCTCCTTGAACTTTCGGATTCAGGGACACAAAATGAAGCTAGTTGAGGTTGAAGGATCCCACACTATTCAGAACATATATGAGTCTCTTGACGTCCATGTTGGCCAATCTTTATCGGTCCTAGTTACTTTAGACCAGCCACCAAAAGACTACTATATCGTTGCATCAACAAGGTTTACAAGGCGTGTTCTTACTGCCACTGCAGTACTACACTACACCAACTCTCAGACCCCAGTTTCTGGACCTTTGCCTGCTGGTCCGACTTACCAAATTCACTGGTCTATGCAGCAAGCCAGAACCTTCAGGTATACAGTATTCAACAGTTGAGACATTTTGCCATGTAGTTTTTAAAGACTAACTTCAAGGATTCATTTGGAATCTTTAAAAAACAACTGGCTTCATTTCCTATACTTTCAATGTGAATTTAGATTTAGTAAATATCATTATCAGTTAGGCTTCCGTGGATATCCAAACCTACTGAATTCAATATTATGAGGTTAATTTTTGTATTTTTTGTATTTTTTAAAATGTGGCACTCAATTTTCAGAAATTTTGTTGATATATGGCTGCAATTTCTCTCGGTGTATATTCTCACCAAGATGGATTTCTAGGTGAAAATGCTATGAATAATTGCATATTATGAAATCATTTAATATCATTGAAACGTATCTCATCATTATCATATCATCAAACTATTAAATAACATCCAAAGCATTGTTATACCCATAAGTCCTTTATCACATCAAATGTGATATCGGAGTCATTGGAGATTAAATTGTACGGGGAAGGTATGTTCTAATTCTCCACGTTTGTATTATTTGAAGGTGGAACTTAACGGCAAATGCAGCCAGACCAAACCCGCAGGGTTCATTTCATTATGGAAAAATTATACCATCGAAAACAATTGTATTGACCAACTCAGCCCCTCAAATCAACGGCAAACAACGATATGCTGTCAACAGGGTCTCTTACATTAATGCTGATACCCCTTTGAAACTTGCTGATTACTATAACATCCCAGGAGTATTCAGTATGGATTCCATTCAAGGTTTCCCTTCCGAAGGTCCTGCCTTCTTCGCTACATCAGTTATGCCTGCTTCCCTCCATGATTTCCTTGAAGTTGTTTTTCAGAACAATGAGAAAGCCATGCAGTCTTGGCATCTTGATGGCTATGATTTCTGGGCTGTAGGGTAAGTCTCATTGCTTATGACATATCATTGAACTCTCTATTTCCAGTGAGGTAATTAATTAGTTTCTAATGGTGCTTCGATTGCAACAAATACAGTTACGGGTATGGACAGTGGACAAAAGCTAGCAGAAAGAACTACAATCTAGTCGATGCTCATACTAGACATACTGTTCAGGTAATGTTAATGAAGGATTAAAACTATACCTCTTCTCATGGATACAAACTGTCATTACTGTTCTTATTACAACTACAATACTGGTTGAACTTTTGTATTAATATTGAAAAAATTCTAACAATGTTAATGTATATTCTTGCAGGTATATCCCAAGTCTTGGAGTGCTATATTAGTTTCTTTGGACAACCAAGGCATGTGGAATATGAGGTCTGCAATATGGGAACGGCAGTATCTTGGACAACAATTCTATCTTAGGGTTTACAACCCAGTTCAAAGTCTTGCAAACGAATATGGCATTCCCCCAAATGCTCTACTTTGTGGAAAAGCAGCTGGCCGCCATATATAGAGTTACCAGTTCATTGATCATTCTGTTCTTTGTTCGGTCATGAGGGGTTGACTGCAGACGACAAGAAGATATGTTTGGCTTCTTGATCTGTATATCTCAAACAGTTTAATTAAATTATATCTTTCTTTTACAGTTACTCGATTAGATTCTGTTGTTTAGATTTCGTTTCTGAAAGTTTCAGTGGTGGTCGTCACCTTTAATCAGCTTGTATCCAGCTTTTAGTAATATATATACTAGCAAAAACTCGTTATAGTGATCCACTTTCAAAATGGAACAAGTTTTTCTCCATTGTGAGTATCAAGTTTTAATAGGCCTCCAAAATCCTAATACGTATATGAAATTTGGATTTTGGAGTATTTAACATAGGAAACTAAAGTTCAAACCCATTTCGGTCCCCTTAGGATCCAACCCGTTCACCAATTACTAATTTCATTTCCGAAGGGTGAGTTCTATACTAAAGAGTGGTTATTTAAATTCTAAATACAGAGAAAATTATAAAAACAGCGCTAATTTTGTATCCTTCCGTTCCTTCCTTTTTAATTGATATGTTAGGAGGAAGCACAAAGATTAATAGATTCAATTAGTGCTTTGTCTGATGGTTATAAAACGTGAATATTATCCTTTTAAAATTCATTAAAAAAAATGAAAGAGAAACAAGTTAATATTTAATGTAAGGATAATATGAAAAATTATGTCATTAATACTTATTTGAAATCTAGAAATGACAAATAAAAAAAAGAATAAATTTCACTCTTCTAAGAAGACAAATAAAAAGGGAAAGAAGGGAGTATTATCACATGAATTAGGAAGGGAATTGATTGATAGAATGCAGAAATATTAAATGATGGTATTTACCAGAGTGGAAGATCATACACCATACTTGCATGCTACTAATTACGGATGGTGTTAAATTCCAACGTGACAGATCCTTAAAGGAAATTAATACTTTTACATATGTTTTTAATATTTTCATATAATTTTCTTTGACATGAATATAAAGTGAGACTTACTTTCATATGAAAGAAAATTATGTAAAAATATATTTAAAAATAGTGTTCCCCCATCCTTAAAACCGAGGGGTGTTTGTTGAATTCACACCGCACCAACTTGGAAAAGAAGCATGACTGTATTGCTTGCTTGCTTGCGATGAGGGTGTTTGTTGAATTCACACCGCCCCAACTTGGAAAAGAAGCATGACTGTATTGCTTGCTTGCTTGCTTGCTTGCTTGCTTGCGATGAGTTGCTCATCAAAGCTAGAGAGACCGTGTGAGGCCTAGTTAATATGCTCACGTGTGACAAGAACAATTAAAGTCAATGTGTTAATCAGTTGATGTTAATTATTTTTTATGTTTCACAAACTTAGTTAATTACAAAATTTTAAAATTAATATAAATTTATTTTAATTCTTAAAATTACAATTTTATACTTAATTCTTGTAAGTAGTTTGAATATTAACTATCGTATTAATTAAAATTAAATAAATTCAATTCAATTTTAAAATTTAAAATTTAAAATTTCGGACAATAACCAGGGGAAAAAAATCAGTTGAGGCTTCTTTTTGGTAGAATAGGGGGAGTATTACATTATGTTCTACAGCCGAAGCTGAACAAAATCAGCTGGTAGGTTTACGACGTGATGGATCTGTTCTTGGGACAAGACGACAGGTGAAGCAAAATTACACAATTATTCACACTCTTAACTTTGTAGAACAAGACAACAGGTGCAGCAAAATTGAATAAGTAACATGATTTTTATTTTTCTTTTAAAAAAATCAACTCATTTTTAGTAGTGGGTCAAACCAGGGTCATCTAGTTATGGTTATATCTTACTTCGGACAGCCAAGTTGGGGAGGGATACACTTAATGTTGCAAAGTAGCGAGTCAAACTTAAATGAGGTAAATTTGATGAGGAATAAGGCTATGACTTAGGAAGTGTTTGATAAAAACTGAATGAAATAATTTTGAATACTTAAATAATCTGAATGAGTTGAATGAAATAGATTTCTGAATACTGAATGAAAAAAATTATTTGATAAGTGACATGTCTGAAACATCTGAATAACATATTTTTACTATTTTATCTTTCTAAAAAAATTCAAAGTTGTTGTAAATTTATTTAATATTACTTAATATAATATTTAATATTTTTTTACTTCATTCAGCCGAGATTTAATTATTCAGTCAAAAAATTAAACTTAGTCATTCAGCCAAAAAATTTGACCGATTCAACCATTCAACTCTAAATAAACACATTAAATGACTGACCGATTCAGCCATTTAAATTTATTAAGTTTCAATCAAATATCCCCTTAGCTAGGTTAGGAGGTCAAATTCAGTTCTTTATATTTTCTATTATCCACAATAAAGAACATTTAGGGGTTAACTTAAATAGAAAAACCGATCAAAAGTGTGAAAAAATTCGTAAAAAAAATAATATTTTTGCAAACAAAAGATTTTCTTTATAATAGTAAATGAAATTTCTATTCATGTGAAAGAAGCATAGATGTTCTAATTTTCTCTTCTCGGCATAGTACTTTCCAAAAGAGCATAACACTTGTTTCTTCATTCTGTAAAAAGATATTGTTTATTGACAAATATAAACATCACCCTTGTCTTGGTTTCATTCTCTTTAATGAGTATAACAAAATTTGCTGAATGTGTGCATTTTAATTTTATTCTTGCAGGTATACCCTCTTTCTTGGAGTGCAATATTGGTGTCCATGTACAATAAGGGTATGTGGAACTTTTGGTCTGCAATCTGGCCAAGGCAGTATCTAGGGCAGCAGTTATATCTCCGAGTCTGGAATGACGAAAAAAGCCTGCTTACCGAGTATGATATCCCACCAAACAGCAAGGCAGCAAAATTGTAGTAGAAGAACCAAAAATAGTCTTTTGACAATCTTTTTTAATTTTATTTTCCGAATTTCCTTATCCTGCACTTTGAATTCTAACTGAGATGCTACATACAAAATGCCAAATTTGTCACCGGACTAACAACGGGTAAAGCGAGTGTTTGGATTATGGCGTAGGAATATAGGCAACAATCTCTAGGCCCACATTTGGCATTCGAAGATATGTCTTCCCTTAACCCATAGACCTTTTTGTCCAAACAAACATGGCCTTATTACATAGATTGTGGGCCTATGTATTGTAGCCGGCTGCTACAAAATGGCTTAATAACTAACATGAATTACTCCCGATAATATCCAAATGGTAATTAAGTAATCATACACTCCCTCCCTCCATAGTTGAGGGAAATACAAAATAATTTTGGCCCATAAAAAATTGTTTAAAGTATATTTTAAATTCAAAATATTATATAAAGTCTATTTTATACTTAAATAGGGTTCAATATTTATTTTATTATTTTTATTTTTTTAATTTGGTAAAATAGAAATTTATTTATACTCTCTTCTCTACTATTATTTTTTAATTTCTTTGAAACGTGTACGTATAACATTTTATATATGTTACAGAGGGAGTATTTGTCAAAGAGCATGCATATAAATCGAAATCAATGGGTAAAAACTTCAAAGAACGAAGTGCACAGTAATAGTGCAAGCCACGTCGGTAATTTGAAGAAAGGAGGTGATTTTGCTAGACCAATTTCTTTTGATACATAGGTAAAAAAAATAATTTAGACTTGTCCATTTTTCTTACCCGCATATAAGACAAATGAGTGTGGTCTACTTTTTTGAGTTAAAGATAAAATGAGGTGGGACCACACTCATTTGTCTTATATATTGATAAAAAAAATTAGATGAGAAAAAAGAATAAATGTAAAAGCACTCAAAAAAAATTACAATTTTGTAAGTATATATTGGGCTAAATACCATATAGTTGCAGCACTTCTACTTACAAAACAAGCATTGACTGCCACTCTCCATAAAAATGAAAAACTTGAAGTAGCTAGCTAGGTTTTCTCTCGTCCTCAATACAATTAAAATTGGACTTGGAGAAGCACAAATCACTTTGGAACAATGCGATATGTGATTTAACAAAGTCAGATATATATACATTTTTAATTTTAAATTATAAATGCGATGAATTTCTAATATTATATTTTAAGTAGATTAAATATTATCATGTGCCACCAGTATTATATTTCTAACAAATATTAGAAATAAAATTTAAAAACTAAAGATTCCCTCAAAAGTGGCCGTTTTATAAATAATCGCTCCTTTCATGAAAAAAGAACGTAAAATTGTATCGCTAATAGTAAGAAAGTAATAAATTTAAATTGTTGTATTCCATAAGGTGATCAAAGGAGGAGGATCGGAGTAGTGGTTCTTATACGTAAGAAGTCTTGATTTTTGCTTCAAAAACCTGAAAAATATTCTGGGAAAAAAATATAGTCAAACATTATATATATACCTTGGTCAATCAACACTTGTGGTATATATGAAATATATGCCATATTCACGTCGTACGTTTCTTGTGTTATTGGCACAACAATTCGATCGAGTGTTGGTTAACTAATACACTACTTTTGGTGTTGCGGATATACATACATAGTAGGAATTAATTTTCTTTAAAATGTGAACAGTGCCTCCGACACAAAGAAAGCGTCCGTCCATATTCACTTTCCTTCTTTCACCATTGTTCATGCAGTTTGAGGCCTCAATATGATGGATCCTGTTCCGGCCCCTCCAGGCTTCATTGATCTCTCCATATCCCTCCAGATTTAATTTTTTATTCCAACCGCACACGTACCCCATCAAAAATCCAACGGCTCAAATTTTTTTCTACTTCTTCCAGTCTAATTTTCCCTTCTTTCATCCGTCTTGAAGTCTAATTCTCCGTACTATTACTCTTATATATTCTGAACACACAAACATCTTTCCTTCGTACGATTCAAAGAAGTGTAGATTTTTATTTTTTGTTTCCGAAATTCTTACTCTACTCTCAATGGCCAAATTTTATATATGTCAAAACATAAAATATATATAGGGGTATATCTAGGTACACAGTTATGTACCTACACGGTAGGTTTTTGGCGACGGTTTTAATTGCTATGACGATAGTTTTCTTGATAGTACTGTCACCATAGTCATTCAAACCGTCGCTAAAGGCCTACCGTGTAGGTACACAACTATATACTTACATTTTTACCATATATATATACATATATATGCATGTGTTATATTTGTTAGTTTCAATTGTGTTAGTTTCAAGACTTATTTTGAAGATCTGTTAAGATCTTAATTAGTAGTTTGTGTATGTTCACATTTTTCATTAATAGAGATTAGGGAGAAAGAAAGAAGAGAGTATTAGATGGAAGAAGTTATGAGCGGTTAGATTTTATATAGGACACGTGGGCAGTAGATCGAAAGTCTGAAGGGATCAAACAGGGTGATCCCTTAATATGGATAGAGGATTTATTTAGCGTAGCTAACGCTTGAGGAAAAATGAAAAGCTAAACAAATAAAATAAATATTAACTCACTTGAAAAGGCATGATACTTCATTTCAAAAAAAAGTCTCATTATTTACAAATTTTACAAATATTAAGGTTGTATATTTATTTTAAATTTAATTACCTATAAAATACGTTGTTATTTAGTGATTATGACATAATCATAAAAAAATTATAATAATAAATTCAAGGACATCATATCCTTTTGTATTACGTACTATCAAGAAAAGAAGACTATTTTTATACAAATAATTTTTTTTTGACAAACAGTAAGATTATAAAGTATTATTTTTTTTAAAGACTAGGAAAAAAGACTTGATAGGCAACTTTAATGCTTTGCAATTAATTATTAAGAGGTACACGCAACACGATCTAGAGATCAAATTCGTATTATTTCATACTCCTCTTTTTTACAATAAGAATTTCATTAGATGGAGTCGTATGTATGTATGTCTGTTTCAGTATAGTAGTAGGGCTGAAGGGAATAAATCTTGAGTAGATCAATTCCAGAAAAGCATAGAGGCAAAGGCAGACAGAATTAGTATCTTACTCTCTCTTACATGATACATATAATTATATGTAAGGCTGCAGATGGAATCCTTCCAGCTGAAAGAATCAAATTTCTGCGTTAAGTAAGCTTTTTTTTCTACAGCCTGCTTAATTTAACCCCCAATCCATTCGTCACAAACTCGTAACCATATATATACTGAACGAATCTTCTTCTTCATCTGCCATCCACTAAGCTCCCACCATCAACATCCCGCTCTCCATATATATATATATATATATATGAATTCATTCTCTGTCCACTTAAAGAAAATATATT
Organism: Hedera helix; assembly: GCA_947179155.2. NCBI lineage: Eukaryota > Viridiplantae > Streptophyta > Magnoliopsida > Apiales > Araliaceae > Hedera > Hedera helix. The sequence goes on along the minus strand of OX359270.1, from coordinate 41,731,152 downwards.
ATATAATATAATATTCACTAGAAATTCTCATTTTCTTCTATTCAAGCTGAAATCTTTGCTCACCTATCTAGAAGATTTAAGACCTACACACCATTCTTTTCAGGAATAATTAAACCTACTCCATATATAATATATCACTAAAGTATATAAAAACATTATACGTTTCAGAATCTCGATCCACTATCTAGAAGCACTCAGAAACCACTAACAGTTTCCATTTCGAAAAATAGTTGCACGCCCTCGATCATGTACCCAATTACATACCTTAGCAAGCACACATACAACAAAAAAAAAATTAAGTAAGAAAAAAAAGAAGAATAAGAAGAAGAAGAAGAAACTAAAATAATCTTATGCTAGAACCATATCCATATACCACACCCAAACAAACAGCTAGAACGGAATGACAACTCAACCCTAGCTACATATGAAATGAAGAAAGAAGGAAAATGAAATTAAAATAAAAGAAGCTAATGTTCTTAATTAAGGATATGCACCATTAGTTGTGGGTAGGTCGGACCATGAAAGCGATGGATTGATATTCCAGTAATTATGATGACCTGCTAATTGATCTCCTCCTGCAACCGGAGCCGACTCCATAATGGCTGATGAGTTAGAAGAAGAAGAGCCGCAGGTCATCACATTTCCCGCAAGTACAGCGGGTGAATGATCTGAATAATAATTTGCTGATGAAGATGATCTCAGGCTCAGCCTTTGATGATACAGCTGGTGATCCGGAATTCCTCCGGTATTTTGAACCTCACCAAGAATGAAATTACCATTTGGTTGTTGTTGATGGTGCTGTTCAGCATGGTTTTGATTACTGCTTCTCCAGAAAGAGTTGCTGCATAGACCAATAGAAGGATCCAAGGCAAGGGCCCCGGCTCGGGCATTGAGTGCAGCGGGTGCAACCGCGGGATGATCTGAGCTCATCATGTGGGGTCCAAGAAAAATACCCTCCTCCTTCACACCAACAGAATTCAACACGGTATTAGGGTTAGGGTTTGGGGTTGATCTAAGCAAGGCCAGAAGATGATGGCCACTCTGTGGTGAGGCCCATAGAATATTGGGGTTCGACGAGAGTAGTTCATGATCGTATCCACTCAAAAAACCCGAAGATTTTCCAATCTCTGATGATGACAAAACAGTCTTTAACTTTCCGTTGCTGGGTTTTCCATGTGATGATGGTATAACATGACCAACACCAACACTACTAGTCTTGTTGTTTTTCCGGCATCCGCCGCCTATCGGAACGTTCCGAAGGGCGCCTCCTTTAGTCCAATAGCGGCGACAAGTCTTGCAGAAGTGACGAGGCTGAGTGAGGTTGTAGTTGTTGTAGTAGCAAAACTTTGTGTTCGACGAATCGCATCTAGGGCATCTCAGCGGATTTTGGTTGTTTTCCGATGATGAGTTTTGTGTAGGAGTTGTGGTGGTGGTGGTGGAAGAATTAGAGGGAGAAGGAGAAGGATAAGCATAGATTTTTCTCTCTCCTGATCCTAATAGTCTTCCTCCAGCTGCAGTGCCACTATCTCCTAACAGCTCTTGAATCATCTTTTTTCTTTCAATTCTTCTTTGTAGATCTACGACAATCCAAAAGAAAGAAAAGCAAAGAAAATTAGTCTCTCTTTTCTTTTCTTTCTTTCTTTATGTTTACTAAAAGTTGAAGAAAGTTGGTTTTGTTGTATATATGGTTGATGTGTGAGATCAGATGAATATATATATGTGATGAGAATGAGAGGAAACAAGACTTGACTTTGTTAGTTGGACCAGTTTTTTTTTAATGTAAATGTAGAGTGGGCTGAGGGGTACACAACCTCCCTTTACTATGCATACAAATCACTACAAGCTCACAGACAGAGAGAGAACTAAAGTCTGTCTCTCTTTAAAAATTTAACGTGGATTTGTATTTGGAATTTAGTTGCTCGTGGTTTTTGGAGGGAAGTAATAAATGGAATTTTCAGCTTTTGAGGACACATCGTTAATTATTTTTGTGTTAGTGTAAAGCTTTAAAAATTAAAAGAATTGATTTTACTAATTCAGTTAATTGCAAATTCGTGATTAGTCAGACCATAAAACTTATTGACAAGCGTATACCACTCCGTTTGTCTCCTTCTTTTGTCCAATAATTGAGAGCAAAGATAACCTCTTTATATTTTCCCTGAAATACATTCATACATATAGACGGGCGGAATTCAACAAACTAGAAAGAAAAGTAAGCATTTGATTGATCATGTGCATTTCAAAATTAATTAAGTAGCTCGATGTATACTTATTTTTCTTACTCCAGATAATTAAGTGTAGGATAATTTTTCAAAAAACTCAAAGCATGTGCCACACACTCTGCTATATATATATATATATATATATATATATATATATATATATATATATATATATAAGTCCTTCTAGATATATATACAATGAGATGCAACAAGTTAGTCTTGTGTTTTCCAATATATAGTCAATGCATGGGACGTTTGTCAAATTTTGAAATTGACTAGAACATAAATTTTGAAATCTAGCTAGCTAGCTAGTTTAATTAGACTGAATTCCACTCGATTATTTGAGTTAATTAATTATAATAATATAGGTTGTTACAAATTAATTAATCTGAAAGTGGGAGGAGGATAGAGGAAAGCAAGGGATTATTATTATTATTATTATTATTATTATTATTATTATTATTATTATTATTATTAATTATTTATTTATATATTAATTTAATGATAGTAGCAATCAAGTTTTCTAAAAGAATAATATTTGCTAGGGCTTTGTGCTTTCTATTCCTTGAAGATGCTGGTTGTTCAAAATTAATGATTACATGTTCAAGAAAGAAGAAGGAGAAGGAGAGGGCTAACCGCGTGAAAATACGTGGAAAGTTGATTTCCCACTAGCCCTCCTCTATACCGAAACTTATGGCTTCAATTTTGTCCATCCCCACACCAGCGCTCGCGCATAAAATTAATGTCCTAGCTAGTACTATATATTCATAATTTTGATTATTTCCCATTTTTGTGAATTGCGGCACTGGATTACGTTGTTATGTGTGTGTATTACTACGTTTTAATTGTCATAAATGTATACAGCATTTTTCTTAAAATAAACGGAGTCTTGATCGTCTAGTTGCTTTCAAACTCCAAATTTTGTTATGCCCGATTATGTATGTAGGTTAACAGCACAAGCCACAATTCATGAGAGGAGAATCGGATTACAGATGTATAGGCTTTAATTCAGATACTTGATCGAGTGTGTTGAAACAAACAAAGCTGTCAAAATGTGTGTCGTGCCAGGTACGATAAATATGAATGCAGTAGTTCTTTCATATTTGCTTTTACGTACAAATAGGTGAGAATAACAAATATATATATATATATATATATATATATATATGTGTGTGTGTGTGTGTGTGTGTGTGTGTGTGTGTGTGTGTGAATTTTTTTTGTCAAATCCACCTGGTAATTTCTTATGAAGACCGTGGACCACTTCTTAGATTGAGAAAATAGAGAAGAGAGAAGCATATTAATTAGAGCATCTATAAATTCAAAAAAAGAAAATCAAAACATTATATTATCTTATACTCCATACTTACAATAATATTGAATATAGGGGGGGGGGGGGGGGGGGGGGGGGGGGGGGGGATAAATAGTCGGTTTTTCTTAAAATAACTGCTTTTTCCAACATTTGATGTATTTTTAAGAAGAAAAAAAAGAAAAGCAAAATAGGTTATATTTTATTTTATTTTATTTTTTGAGAATAAAATTTATAAGTATATAACGTTCTTTGCAGGAGGAGTAAAGTAATATAAGACAAAACTAAACTCGCAGTTTATAACTAAGAGAACCTTTACAAGACGGACAATACTACATACACTACAATAGGATATTATATAGATCTCAACTATTAAAATGTAGGGTTTGACACAAAAATATGTGTCAGACCCTAGGGTCAGCCCTGAGAGGTGCAGAAGGGGTGACCGCACAAGGCCCTCAAATTCAGAGGGCCCACGATTTATTATTTTTTTTTTACTAAATACGAATTTTTGTGTGTGTATATGTATACTTTAAAAAGAGCATATTGTTATTTTAATTAATGATAAATTTTGATATAAATTGTGCTTTATATGTTGGTGCTGATAAAAAAAAATTATATGCGAGAGAGGATCCCTATTTTTTTCTCGCACAGGGCCTCCAAACTCTCAGAACCAACCCCGTCAAACCTTATATTTTAATGATTGAGATCTATGTAGTTTTTGATTATAGTGTACTTATACTTATTCTTGCAAGACAGCTTCATGAGTAGTGAAAGAAGGAGAAACTGATTTCACTACTTTATACTTCCTGATCGGTCTGGAGGAGAGAGTATTTAATTTTCGGATATAGGAGAAATATATAATTTCGCCATAATGCGCCTAATTTTGTAATGAACTTTATAAATAGGTATAGAAAAGACGTTAACAACTACTATTGTGCATTTCTTCTCCTAGAATTGACATAATTTATGTAATTAAAATATGATTAAAAAAATTAAAATGAAACTCTCATTCTAGATTGAGGACCTTTTTACAAATGGTCAAAAAAAATATTAAAAAAAACACTATATATTTTACCTACCAACTCTAACATAAGACAATTAGTTAAGCAAGTTGCATGTAAAATTTGTCCATTTGCCACTGATCATGAAAACAGAGTTCTGGCATATAATAAAAACTCAAACAATGTACTAAATTGCTAATGCTGGCTAGCTAGAAGTATGAACTAGGAAAATATATATAAATACTTTTTTTATGTGTGAACATATATATATATATATATATATATATATATATATATATATATATCAAAAGAAGAAGAATGTAAACCAAAATGCTGTCAATAACATAATACACACAAACATAGTAGTAGATGTATGAGGAGTTGGGGACTTGGGGTTGGGGTTGGGGTTGGGATTGGGATTGGGATTGGGATTGAGAAAGGTGGTCTTCATGTTTCGTATGTGTGGAACCATTTTTCAATCATCATATACGTATAGTGATTCTGAAATTATTGCGTGTGACCGTGTGAAGAGTGTCAATCTCAGTCACTTCCACTCCAATAGCTACTTTATTTTTATCTACATGTGTATCTGGCAATACCTTTTCCATAGTTATCAAAAAGATTAGATAATCATACTCACTTGGTCCTAAAGAAAAGGATTCTAGCTTCTTCTTCTTCTTTTCTTATTTTTTTGTTGTTGTTGAATTACATAAGACATGCTTTGACATATTTTTCTACTATTGACTATACTTTTAAGTTTAATATTGAGAAGAAAAAATCATTGAAAAATATTGTATATTTAAAGTTATAAACAGAAAAAGATAGTTCTCATTTTCCAAGACATAATCACAAAAACTAAAAAAAAAAAATTGAGCCCGAGAACAAAAAATATTTGTGTTAAATATTATTATACTTAAACTTTCTTTAATTATGGCAACACAAAATTATCGAGCATATAGGCCTTTCCTGTATGGAATTAAAAATAGTATGAGACTTCATAATTATATTGGACTTAATGACTCAAAAAACTTTTAAACTTTATATTTTTTTATAATTTAATCAACGATATTTTTTTTCATAAAAAAACCTTTGAACTTTTAGAATTAAGCAAAAAATGTCCTTAAAATAAATTAAAGGTGAGTTAATCAACAATGTGGTGGCATCTTATAGAGCAAATGATGTGCAACCAAATGCCAATATGACATATGATATTGTGGCATTTAAAAAAAATTAACTATTTACTTATATTTTTGTATACTTAGAAAAATAACCCCCAATATTAATCACCGTCATTCTTCCCCCCTCCCCCGGTCGCCGGCGGTTCATCTTCATCAAATTCGCTCATCCCCACTCCCCCTCGTTAGGCCTTTATACCCTTTTCTTTTCTAGAAAACATGTTTAGAATTCAGAAAAAAATGAGAATCAAAATTCTTTTAGCTTTCTGTTTTCTTATTTGTGATTCTTGTGAGGTGCAGGAGGTAAGCATTTGGAACCATTTTTTAATGGATGTTTGTTTGATTTGACGTAGAAGCATGGGCTAGAAGTTCACTTTTCTCTGTATTGGCTATTTTATGAGATCTTTAGATGGTTGAAGTTTGACCTTTGGATTGAGCTGTTGATGGTTTGCAGGCAGCGGGGGTTAGGATTTATAGAAGGTGCAGAAGATGTAACTTGTTTGCAGGCGGCAGCGGAAATCTCCAAGCTCTTCCCGCCGTTCGGGTCATTGCCAAAAATCTCTGACCTCTCCCCGCCGCTCGGGACTTCGTCGAGGAAAACGATGGACTTGCATTTTACGTTTTGTTTATGTTTTATTTGTATATTTTATATTATTATTTATTTTTATAATATATATTTGTTTAAAAAATTAAATTTATTTTGCTCTCTGGAATTTTTTTTCCTTTGTAATATTTCTACATCTTCGATTTATTTTAATTTTTGATATTTTTAGTCTTTTTTAATTGAGTAAATATGATGTTAGGATAACAATAAGATTTTTTATTTTCACTTATGATGCCTTTGTCAGCTGTCACATGTCACATCTGTAATAGAAGCCATGTGAGATGCCTCCTCAATCTTAGTTAATCATGGTCACCTTCAATTTATTTTAAGGGCATTTTTTACTTAACTCTTAAAGTTGACTGGTTTTTTGAAAAAAAAAAAGAAGTTATTTAGTTAAATTAAAAAAAATGTAAAGTTCAAAGGTTTTTTAGATCATTAGATCAATTATATATATATATATGGATTATTTGTAGGCTGTTTGTATTGTCAGAATAAAAATGATGATGTTACTAGATGGACAAATAGACATTTAGTGGCACTTTTATATTTGTTCTATGAATACTTACTTTTTAAATGACACGTATTGTTCTAACAATATTTTTACTCCGCCGATATCAACTCTCTATTGATAATGTCCCAACAATTTTTATGAGTAAATATGTATTTAATAAAACTTTTACATTTATTTAAGAGATACTTTTAATATTTATATATGTTAGCGACACTTTTGATATTTGTATCAGCGACACTTTTGACATTATCAACAACCTATACATATATGTATGTGTTTGGAGCATTCATGGGAACTGGCCCCGGCTCGGCTGGTTGATCGAGTTGGTGGAAGGTTGGTTGGCTAGCTAGCTAGTGATACATGTGAGTTGTATGTGTATAAAAGATGTTACTTTTGTTCAAAGTATGAGTTGCCGATAATAAGAGAATATTAAGAGGGGTGGGTAGGTAGCTAGGGAAGTGGAAGTAGAAAAAGAAATATGAAGGGAAAGGGAAATAATCAAAACTGACAATGGAAGGAAACTTACCCAGAGTTTTGTTTTCCACTAGCAAGTAAAAGAAAAGGTCAATGAGGCCAATTCAATTATTTTCTTATAACTTGGAAAATCCCATGCATGCATGCATGTTGTGTTTATATTGTATTTATGTCTGCATTATTTTCTAACTGGCCGGATTCACGCATGTCCAACCATAGTACGTAGTACATAATTATGTATAGGAGAGTACTTGCAGCTAAAAGATTGTGGTACGTAGCCCGTGCTTATATGTATACTTCACTTTTCTCAGAGATTAATGCACGTTTTTACATCGACAGTACATCCTACTCATATGATCGCGCGTGCCGTCCGGACCGAGCGACCCGTTAATTTCAGCAGTCACACACATTGTTCGCTTTTAACAACCGAATACTAGTGCACTAAAATGACCCGACACATCCCCGGCCCAATCAACCAAGCTTCCCTTGACTAAAAATCTAAGATTAAGATAATTTTAAAAGTTTCTTATTTTTTGTTTCTAATAAAAATTATTAAATAAAATAAATAATATTTTAAAACGTAATTATTATATAAAACAAAATTAACTAATTGTATAATAATATCATATCACTTTAGACGTTATTTAAAATAAAAATTTTAATACACTTGACATTACTTTATTAGACTACGAGTCACTCATCCACTAATTTTATTAATCCATTATTATATGAGAATGTAAGGAGGGGGCAGGCAGTAGAAAATGACGTTAGATGTATCATACTCGGTCACTCCGGTCAAACGTCAATTGAGTCGTCGTCCTCTATTTAGTGATTTTAGAGCATCGTTATATAATATTTTATATTATTAATATATTATTATTTTAATATGTTGTTATCTTAGTATATATAATAGACTATTTTATTATACATATTAAAATAATAACATATAAATAATTTTAAAACACTACGTAACTATATTTCAAAATCATAAAATAATTTTTTCATATGCGCCAGCCAACCCTTATACATCCCTCGATCCTCGGGCTCTCTCTCACTTATGTATGGTACTCCATTAATTTTATTAGAAGAGTTTTTTTATTTAGTTTTTATCCTAATGAAATTGTAAGATTTGTAAAAATTTAAATTATGAGGTAAATTAATTAACTTTTGAAATCACAATTTCGTATTTAACAATACTTTTAAGAAATTTATAATAGTAATAATTATTGTATTAATCAAAATAAGAAAATTCACAATAATTTTGAAATTCAAGATTTGGTAAATTGATTTGATAAAAAACCAAATGATACTCTGTTTAGAAGATAGTAATATTACTCCATTGGTGCAACTTTCTTTATCTTGCTGCCATGTCTCTATCACAATCAGCTGCTTTAATTCCACTCACCTCCCTGTGAGATTCTTTTCCTGCGGGTACTCCATTTAATACGCTCGGATTACTTTTATCTTCTGTGTATTGTAAAGCGGATGGAGGGAAAGTGGTCTCGTTTGAATTCACATGAAAAAATAATAATAGAGCTAATGATTATTATAAAGTAGTTTACTGGCCCACACTACACTAAGTTAAAAGTGAGAATATGTGATTTTAGAATATAGAAGAGTGGATAATGGGAGAGTGAAAAATGAAAAAGTGAATAAAAGATACAAATGTAAAGAAAGTTTAAAAGATAAAATAAAAACAATTAAAAATATTTCACTTTTTTGTTTTCATCAAATTAGCTATAAAAATTTTCCCTCGCTTTATAGTATATATAAATAGATAATGAAAGAGTACAAGACTTGATAACATAAACTTTTATGTCATGTTTGAGAGCTTGTATATTAGTGATTTATATACGCACAAATAACACGCAGTCCAATAAATAATATGTAAACAATTATATATTTTTTATATTTAGTACATTCAAATGTCATACGTACACGTTACATTCTATTTTTTAACATTCAGTTCATTCAACCCATTCAACCCTGTACGCATAAATGAAGAGACTGTTGACATTTGTTGAACTTAAACATATAGTAATTAAGCTAGTTTATAAATGAGATCTAAACTTAATTCAACTTTGCTCAATTCATTTGCTGCCTTACTAGAATAGGTACACGCCATATAGAGTTATAGATCAAGTTATGCCCACCGGATTGGGGCGAGTGCTATATATATTTATATATACGAGACTGAGACTATGAATTTGATGATTTACGACATACATATCACCTAGCTATTATATATGCATGGGGGAGATGGTATTGAATCAGTCTTCCCGGTTTATATTTTCAATCACACGAGTTAACTTTATAGAGCATTATTATGCATATATATATTCGTTATGGCCCCGCCTCATGTCTCCCCTTAAGCGGCAACTCCGCTTTTCTCATGTCCTTATCCTTCCCTTCCCTTTTCTTTTCTCTTTCAGGTGGGGTGGTACGCTTGACTTTAATAATACACACTCCATCCTCCATGAGTTCCACACCAAAATAATAATAATAATAATAATAATAATAATAAAACCTTATTTACAAAATTTATAAATATTAAGAATTATATTTATGTTTTGATGTGGATAAACATAATCCATCAATAACAAGTTGTCACGTGTTATATATAGAACTCTTACGAAGTATTGTAGAAGTATATTAAATTTAGTAAATGATAGAATTCTCAAAAAGTTTAATCAATTAAGGATTGACTACTTGGAAGAAAATCATGTAAGATTCTAATTTATAACTCTTGAAGAAGAGGACTCTCATGCAATAAATAAGAGATGTGTAGTCACGAAAATTGCGTACCTTGCTAGAGTTAGGGTTCGTATTTATGGTGAAGGCGAGAAACTCATGAAAGATACGGAATCGGTTGAAAGATTAGAGAAGAGAAAAGAACCAGTGAACAACTACCAGAGTAACACGTGGCAGAACTCTCAAGATCACAGCGTAACTGTTAGTGTCCAAGAGTCGTGACAAGTGTTTCGAGTGAATTCAAGATAAGCAATGTCAACACTTTCGTTCACTCAATTCAGAGTTAATCACCAGTTCTCAATTCCTTCCAACTTCTCTTTTGTTTTGAGAGAGAGCTTTTAGGTGGGCAAGGTTCTCCAAGTTTCCAAAAAGTCCATTCACTTATCAAGTGAAGGTGTATTTATAGACTTTAGGTCTGTGTCAAACACATGTCAAATGAGAAATTTTAGAAATACCCTTAATAATAGAAAATTTTCTAAAATACCCCAGGTTACCTGGGTAGTGCCCAAATTATCCAATTATTCTAGCTATCAATCCAATCCCTCAACCGATTCCCAATATAAGTTGTTCTCATGAATATTCTGTCTCAGAACTCATGGTAACACCTCTTAAATTGTACTTTTAAGGTTGTATGATGTCTAGAAAGATCGAATAAATCAATTTTATTGTCAAAGAAACCAAAGAAACTCATCACGGGACTGGAAAAAGACCACCCCAAGGGTGCCCACCCTAGGGAAGCGAATCTTAGGGGGTCTTCGTTCCGTCTTTTTTGGTCTTCATCCGTTCGTTGCCTGTTTGTTCGTTATTCGTTATTTTTTTTGTTTTAGTTCATTCAATGTGAATCCTAATTTTATTCATGGGCTCACAGGATGTTCTAATACATTCAAGGTACGTAATACTCTAATAATAATTCTCTTATTCTTTCCCTGTATATCAGTGTTTTAACTTGAGCATTGAATAGTCCTCCTAGAGCCCCCAATTTTGGTGGACTTTTTGCAGGTTTTTCTACTAAACCCCTAATTTGAAGACTGCTGATTGATGTACCAGATTAGTACCATCTGTGGGAACTAAACAAAAAATCATCTCTTTCTCACAACCTAAAGAATCAACATGGTGAATATATTCGTGCTTTAACACGAAATTGAAATTCATTACATCCACCACCTCCAAACAATCAAGAACAAGAGTCAAACTCTACTTATATCCAACAACCATCTTATCACCATCCTTTGCCTCCTCATATTTAAAAAGTACATATCCAAGCTTATAATGGGCCTTACACAGAGCGCTCTCAACAACCAAACCAAGTGGATCTTTGGTCACAAATATATCAAAGTCGCGGTGATCCAGATCTGCATAGATAAATATAAACTAGTCATTAACATGACAAAAGGAATAGTCCCTATAGGTGTGATCGCCCAAGGGCATATGATAATGTAATAAATCAACTAATGGAGAATATAAACAATTTCTAAAAGCAATAGTAGAATCTAGAAATAGGTCCTAAGTAGCCCCAATGGTCAGAAAATCATCAAAGTAATATGACAGTTAGCTCGTGTAAGACCCCGAATTTATGAAATACAAAATTTAATTTTTTCTTCATATATATTTTTCCTGAAACAGTAAATGGTTAAATTGACAAAATTGAAAGTTAAGGATGTTATGTGCAAATTTTATTTTGTCGGACAATATTCTTTTTGTCGGGGAATATTCGTTTTGTCGGGGAATATTCGGGCCGTACGACGGCGCCGAAATAACAAATTATTGGTGGAGCCCACAACGGAATAATTGTCGGATATAGAAAACGACAGAAGTAACCTTTTTAAATAAAAATAGTCAACGGTGTTAACTGTTAAAATACCGGTGATAAAAGAATAGTAGCATACGGTAATTTATGGTATTTTATTGTGGCACACGGTATTCTACAGTAGCACACGGTATTGCACAGTGTCTCATATTATTGACACCGTAACTGTTACGCATCATTTCATCAATAATTGTCACTGCATAATATTTTATATTATCAATTCAATTATTGTTGCTACACAGTATTTTGCATTATTGATTCAATAATTGTCATTACACTGTATTTCATATCATCGAGTCAATAATTGTTGGTGCACTGTAGTTTAAAATTATTGAATCTAATAATTGTCACAGTAGCAAATATACTGTAATTTATATTATTAAATTAATAAAAATATGTAACGTGTTTCTTACATTATTATGGTAACATTATTTTATATGTTGGACTCACATGAAGAATAAATAAATAAATAAAAAATAAAATAATTAATTTTACTATTTGAAATAGTAACGTGAATAGTGACGTGAATAGTGACGTGAATAGTACGTGAATAGTAAGAAACATGTGGGACCCATTGTGGGGCCCACATGAAATGTGAGAAATGTGAGAATTTGCTGAAGAGTTGGTGGAGGCTGCGCAGCAGCCTCTGCTGAATTTTTTTTCTGTTCACCTACCATGCATAGTAACTTATTTTCTCCTATAAATAGATTGTTCAGCTGAATAGAAAAATCACACCTAAAACATAAAATTTTTCTATAAGAATTTTATGAGTTTTCTCTGAGAATAGTAAGGTTATTTTGAGAGTTTGAAAGCCAAAAGGAGTGCAGGAATTTTTCAAGTAAGTGTTTTATTAAAGAGTAGTAATTTCATAAATTCCTATTTTTCACGGTATTCACAAATCTTCCTTTAGAAGACTCTTCTTTGAGAAGATTCATTTTTAAAAGCTTTCTTTGAAAGATTTATTTTGGAATATTATTTTAAAAACTATTTTAAAGTTGTTATATTATACTACAAAAATTATGTTAAATATATATAATTTTGATAGTTCATAATATACGAGTTATCATATACTTTGAAATTTATATGTGGTAATTACTAATTATATTAAAAATATATAGGTTGATCAATCTCATTTAAATCAATATCCAATCACGTGTTAAGGTAAGGGGTATCACTCTTTTCATCATCATAAATGGATATTATTTTCTTTCTTACTTGAAGGGATTATCATTCTTTGATTCTCGAAAATAATATCGTTTCTTTCTTGTGCCATTTATTTCCATGTATTAAATTGTGGGAATAACCTTACGGCGCGGTTTACCGCCTGTTGGTGAATAACCTTTTGTATTCATTCCTTATTAATCTTTGAGAATAACCTTACGGTGCGGATTATCGCCTGTTTGGTGAATAACTCTTCGTGTTCAAATTCTATTAAATTGTGGGAATAACCTTACGGTGCGGATTACGCCTGTTTGGTGAATAACTATTCGTATTCAAATTGATGGGAATAACCTTACGGTGCGGATTATCGCCTGTTGGTGAATAACCCTTTTTATTTGTCTCGTGTGGAAATAATTTGTCTACACGAATTATCACATGACACTTTTATTCCATATTCGTAAGTGATATCATTTTCCTTTATACTCATAAGGGATACCATCTTTTTCATCTTCCATTATTCAAACTTACTATGGTAAGGGATATTAATTTCCTTCACCGTTTGTTAATCAAACCTGCTACGGTAAGGGATATTATTTTCTTTCATACTCCTAAATCGAAACTTATTATGGAACTATTGCTTCTATAATTCCTGAAAATATTATATGTTCCATAATAGTTGAACTTCATTATTTCAACTGAACCTTCCTATTTACGTGAACCTTTCTATTGAACTGTAACCGTTATTCTGAACTGTGGATCTTGAATATCATTTTTAAATTTCACTCCACATCATGTTGGCAATTTGGACATTAGTTGAATCTGCACAAAGTAAACTTCTGATACTTATTGTTTATCCTGTTCTTCTGTTCATCATTTGTATCACTGTTATTTGTATTAATCATCAAGAATCAAGCTGTTGTGAATATCTGTGGCCGGGGGCACAGATGTGATATAATTGTTGAACAGATGATAGGTTAAAGGCGATATACTAGGTTAAAGGCGATACATCTGTTCGGTGTCTTTTATGGCACGTGGTGAATGTTCTCTTTGGCCCGTAGTGCAAAGATGAACTGTTGGTTGGTATGATTATGACCAAAGGCTGAATCTGGTATAATCATGACCGTTGGTGCTTTATTGAATATCTTTGGCCCGTAGTGCAAAGATGAACTGTTGATTGGTATGATTATTACCAAAGGCTGAATCTGGTATAATCATGACCGTTGGTGTTATATTAAATGTCTTTGGCCCGTAGTGCAAATATGAACTGTTGATCTGCATGATTATGATCAGGAACTGTGGATTTTTATTATCATGACTAATGGTATTTCAGATGATAAAAGTTGATGATATTTTTACAAAAAAGAGAAGCGAGTGGACATTATAGTCTGCATTATTCTTCTAATAGATTGCTCATTCCGCTGCTATTATTGATCTGAACATTGTTTAAGAATTTAACTACAGTTTTTGATATAAACCTTGTAGTCTATTGTATTCTATCAAGAACTCAACTGTTGAAGGCTAATGATAAATTATTCGTCATTATCTTAGTCATGATATTTCTTACTGGGCTATTTGAGCTCACCCTTTCTTTTGTTCCATTACAGGAGATGAAAACGTAACAGGGTCTAGCCGGGGAATGGAGTGAGAGTCTGAGGAATAGCTGTCGTAGTCTTCACGTGTTGTAAAATAGTGTGGCAATAATAGTGAAGACTTAGTTGTGTATTATTATACCCTGTATTGTTGTACGTTGTGCTTTGTTGTAATAATTTTGTTGTAGTCTTTTGACGACTCAAGTTTGGGCTGTGTGGACCTAGATTTGGGGGGCGTCACAGTTGGTATCAGAGCTTAGGGATATGGTCTTTAATGGAGATCTGGGGTAGAACTAGGAGGGGAGAGACGAATATAATCAGTCACTAGTGTGTCCCACCTAAATTCGATTTTATTATCTAATGAGTTGATTTGAATATAGGGACATGAAGTGATGAGTCAGTTTATTTGAACTAACATCTATTTTGTGACCACAGTTAAGTATGGCATCTGAAAATCAGGAGGTTAACCACGGAGTACCCGAAGTGAATGTAGAGGCCACAAACAATTCTTCTACAAACTCAGAGTTGAATAATTTGCCTAAAGCAAAAATTATTTGTATCCGATCTAAAGAAGAAGAAGGTGAAAGTTCTACCGTCGTTCTTCCAAATTCGTTCTTTAAAGGATATCCGGAACTTGCGGAAATTGTTGCCTTTAATTTGCTCGACAGTTGGAAACATATCATCACTTGGTTATGCTCGATAACAAAGGATCAGAATATATGGACGTTTCATATAAGTCTTTGGGATTTATGGTGTTCGAGCTATGATTTTCAAGATTATTTAAAAATGATGTATCTATACTTTTGGGCGTTACAATTTAGAGGAATTCAGGTTAAGTTAGTCACTATCGTGGAAACTGTAGTCTATCGAAAATACTATTTTAATGGAAATCATTGGTACGCTACTACTGATGAAGTTGAAGAATCTGAGAAACAGTTCGTTAGAGAAATATTTCGTGGTATCCCCATGGTTGAAATACGTGAAGATCCGGATGAAGTATATGGGACTCGATTTGATGATGACAGCCTTGATGATCAAGAAATCGAATGAGGTGATGACCGGTAAGCTATTCATAAATTCTCGTGAAGTCTACGCTTTGTTAGATACTGGTTCTACCCATTCTTTTATCTCACCTGCATGTGCTCAGCGTTTAAACTTAACTCCTGAAAATTTGGACTTTGACTTATCAGTTGAAACCCCATTAGGAGAAATGACCATTACATCTACTGTCTATAAATCTTGCCTAGTTCAAATCAACAACCTCACATTACCTGTTGACCTTATTTCTTTGGAGATGCATGAATTTGATGTGATTTTAGGAATTGATTGGTTGACTACCCATCATGCTAAAATTGATTGTTTTCATAAGATTATTAGTTTTCATATTCCTAATCAACCTGTCATGCAAATTCAAGCAACTAAACCATTGAAATCTATAACTGTTATTTCTAGCCATAAAGCCATTCGTTTATTGAAAAACGGATGTCAAGCCTTTTTAGCTCATGTCACTGATTTGAACAAAAATACGTCAAACTTGAATGATATTCCCATTGTTAATGAGTTTCCTGACGTTTTTCCGGAGGAACTTCCTGGTTTACCCCCAAACCGTGAAATTGAATTTTGTATTGATCTTGAACCTGGTACCAAGCCCATTTCCAAAACTCCATACCGAATGGCTCCCATTGAACTTCAAGAGTTAAAAGTCCAACTACAGGAATTGTTGGATACTGGTTTCATTCGTCCGAGTGCATCACCTTGGGGTGCTCCTGTTCTATTTGTGAAGAAGAAAGACGGGAGTATGAGATTGTGCATTGACTACCGAGAATTGAACCATGTCACCATCAAAAACAGGTATCCGTTACCTCGAATTGATGACATGTTTGATCAATTACAAGGTGCTCAACATTTCTCAAAGATTGATCTCCGTTCTGGATATCATCAGTTAAAGGTTAAAGCTGAGGACATTCCAAAGACTGCTTTCAGAACTCGTTATGGGCATTATGAGTTTTTAGTCATGCCTTTTGGACTAACCAATGCTCCTGCAGCTTTCATGGACATGATGAACCGAATATTCAAGGAATATTTGGATCATTTTGTGGTTGTCTTTATTGATGACATCCTCATATACTCCAAAAGTCGTGAGGATCATGAACAACACCTGAGATTGATACTCCAGAAGCTCCGTGAGAACAAATTATATGCCAAGTTGAAGAAATGTGAGTTCTGGCTTGAGGAGGTCACGTTTCTTGGGCATGTGATTTCTAGTCAAGGAATATCAGTCGATCCTGCGAAGATTGAAACGGTACTAAATTGGGAACAACCCAAGACAGTAACCGAAGTCCGAAGTTTTCTGGGCCTAGCTGGTTATTATCGGAGATTCGTAGAAGGATTTTCTCGAATCGCCACTCCATTAACTCAGCTTACTCGGAAAAGCACAAAATTCATATGGAGCGAGCAATGCGAGAAAAGTTTTCAAGAGCTTAAGAGGAGACTTGTTTCAGCTCCTGTTCTGACCATTCCATCAGGATCGGGAGAATTTGTCATATACAGCGATGCTTCAGGCAAAGGTCTAGGCTGTGTCCTTATGCAACATGGAAAGGTTATAGCCTATGCCTCTCGACAACTCAAAGATTATGAGAAAAATTACCCTACTCATGATCTAGAGTTGGCAGCAGTCGTTTTCGCGTTGAAGATCTGGAGACACTACTTGTACGGAGAGAAAGTGGATATCTATACGGATCATAAAAGTCTCAAGTATTTCTTCACCCAGAAGGAACTCAACATGCGACAACGACGTTGGCTTGAGCTGTTGAAGGATTATGATCACACAATCCAGTATCACCCGGGAAAGGCGAACGTTGTAGCTGACGCTTTGAGCAGAAAATCTTATGCGAGTACAAGTGCACTGCTGACAACACAAAAGCGTATTTTGTACGACTTGCAAAAGATGGAGATGGAGCTAAAGACACCAGGGACCCACTTGAAGATTGCTCACGTGCAAGTAGAACCAGCTTTAATCGATAAAATTAAAGCTGCTCAAGCTACTGATCCGGAACTGATAAACATGATAAAAAAAGTACAAGAAGGTACCATTCCCGAAGCAAGAATCGACGAGAAAGGAATACTTCGAGTCAACTCTCGACTCTGTGTTCCTAACGATCCTGAATTAAAGCATAAAATCATGATGGAGGCACACAACACGCCATTTGCAATCCACCCTGGAGGTACCAAGATGTATCGAGATCTTCGACATACATTTTGGTGGAACAATATGAAAAGGGAGATTGCAGAGTTTATCTCAAGGTGCTTAACTTGCCAACGTGTTAAGGCAGAGCATCAAGTACCTAAGGGTCCTTTACAACCACTTGAGGTTCCCGAATGGAAGTGGGAACACATCAATATGGATTTCGTGACGGGTCTTCCCAAAGTTTCTCAAGGCTTAGATGCAATTTGGGTCATCGTAGATAGATTGACCAAATCCGCTCATTTCTTGCCTATACGAGAAAACTTTTCACTTGAACGTCTTGCCGATATGTACATAAATGAGATCGTGAGATTGCATGGCATGCCAGTTTCCATAGTTTCTGATCGAGATCCTAGATTCACTTCACGCTTTTGGATCAGTCTACAAAAAGCTATGGGCACTGAACTACGTTTTAGTTCTGCATACCATCCTCAAACGGACGGACAATCGGAAAGGACGATCCAGACCCTCGAAGATCTTTTGAGACTTTGCGTACTAGATTTCAAAGGAAGTTGGGATAAGTACTTGCCATTGGTGGAATTTTCCTACAACAACAGTTACCAAGCAAGTATAGGTATGGCTCCATTCGAGGCTTTATATGGACGCAAATGTCGCTCTCCAGTATGTTGGAATGAGGTAGGAGAAGCAAAACTGTTGGGACCCGAGTTGGTACGCTTGACGACCGAAAAGATCCAAATGATCCGACAACGAATACAGACAGCACAAGAACGACAAAAGAGTTATGTCGATCTTCATCGGAGAGATGAGAGATTCAACGTCGGAGATCATGTATTCTTACGTGTTTCTCCATGGAAAGGGGTTACGAGATTCGGAAAGAGAGGAAAACTCAACCCTCGATTTATTGGCCCATTTGAAATCCTCGATCGGGTGGGAACTGTAGCTTACAGACTAGCCTTACCACCAAGTATGTCTCGCATCCATAACGTTTTTCACATATCTATGTTACGTAAATATGTGAAGGACCCAAACCACGTCATTGAGTTAGAACCAGACGTTATAGCAGAAGATTTAACGTATGAGGAAGTACCTGTTAAGATCCTAGATAAGAAGGAGCAGATCTTACGCTCAAAGGTTATACCTCAAGTTAAGGTTTTATGGAGGAACCAAGATATTGAGGAAATGACCTGGGAGCTAGAATCTGAGATGAAGTCTAGGTATCCATACCTCTTCGAAATGCCAGGTACGTCAATTTCGGGGACGAAATTTCATAAGGAGGGGAGGTTGTAAGACCCCGAATTTATGAAATACAAAATTTAATTTTTCTTCATATATATTTTTCCTGAAACAGTAAATGGTTAAATTGACAAAATTGAAAGTTAAGGATGTTATGTGCAAATTTTATTTTGTCGGACAATATTCTTTTTGTCGGGGAATATTCGTTTTGTCGGGGAATATTCGGGCCGTACGACGGCGCCGAAATAACTAATTATTGGTGGAGCCCACAACGGAATAATTGTCGGATATAGAAAACGACAGAAGTAACCTTTTTAAATAAAAATAGTCAACGGTGTTAACTGTTAAAATACCGGTGATAAAAGAATAGTAGCATACGGTAATTTATGGTATTTTATTGTGGCACACGGTATTCTACAGTAGCACACGGTATTGCACAGTGTCTCATATTATTGACACCGTAACTGTTACGCATCATTTCATCAATAATTGTCACTGCATAATATTTTATATTATCAATTCAATTATTGTTGCTACACAGTATTTTGCATTATTGATTCAATAATTGTCATTACACTGTATTTCATATCATCGAGTCAATAATTGTTGGTGCACTGTAGTTTAAAATTATTGAATCTAATAATTGTCACAGTAGCAAATATACTGTAATTTATATTATTAAATTAATAAAAATATGTAACGTGTTTCTTACATTATTATGGTAACATTATTTTATATGTTGGACTCACATGAAGAATAAATAAATAAATAAAAAATAAAATAATTAATTTTACTATTTGAAATAGTAACGTGAATAGTGACGTGAATAGTGACGTGAATAGTAAGAAACATGTGGGACCCATTGTGGGGCCCACATGAAATGTGAGAAATGTGAGAATTTGCTGAAGAGTTGGTGGAGGCTGCGCAGCAGCCTCTGCTGAATTTTTTTTCTGTTCACCTACCATGCATAGTAACTTATTTTCTCCTATAAATAGATTGTTCAGCTGAATAGAAAAATCACACCTAAAACATAAAATTTTTCTATAAGAATTTTATGAGTTTTCTCTGAGAATAGTAAGGTTATTTTGAGAGTTTGAAAGCCAAAAGGAGTGCAGGAATTTTTCAAGTAAGTGTTTTATTAAAGAGTAGTAATTTCATAAATTCCTATTTTTCACGGTATTCACAAATCTTCCTTTAGAATACTCTTCTTTGAGAAGATTCATTTTTAAAAGCTTTCTTTGGAAGATTTATTTTGGAATATTATTTTAAAAACTATTTTAAAGTTGTTATATTATACTACAAAAATTATGTTAAATATATATAATTTTGATAGTTCATAATATACGAGTTATCATATACTTTGAAATTTATATGTGGTAATTACTAATTATATTAAAAATATATAGGTTGATCAATCTCATTTAAATCAATATCCAGTCACGTGTTAAGGTAAGGGGTATCACTCTTTTCATCATCATAAATGGATATTATTTTCTTTCTTACTTGAAGGGATTATCATTCTTTGATTCTCGAAAATAATATCGTTTCTTTCTTGTGCCATTTATTTCCATGTATTAAATTGTGGGAATAACCTTACGGCGCGGTTTACCGCCTGTTGGTGAATAACCTTTTGTATTCATTCCTTATTAATCGTTGAGAATAACCTTACGGTGCGGATTATCGCCTGTTTGGTGAATAACTCTTCGTGTTCAAATTCTATTAAATTGTGGGAATAACCTTACGGTGCGGATTACGCCTGTTTGGTGAATAACTATTCGTATTCAAATTGATGGGAATAACCTTACGGTGCGGATTATCGCCTGTTGGTGAATAACCCTTTTTATTTGTCTCGTGTGGAAATAATTTGTCTACACGAATTATCACATGACACTTTTATTCCATATTCGTAAGTGATATCATTTTCCTTTATACTCATAAGGGATACCATCTTTTTCATCTTCCATTATTCAAACTTACTATGGTAAGGGATATTAATTTCCTTCACCGTTTGTTAATCAAACCTGCTACGGTAAGGGATATTATTTTCTTTCATACTCCTAAATCGAAACTTATTATGGAACTATTGCTTCTATAATTCCTGAAAATATTATATGTTCCATAATAGTTGAACTTCATTATTTCAACTGAACCTTCCTATTTACGTGAACCTTTCTATTGAACTGTAACCGTTATTCTGAACTGTGGATCTTGAATATCATTTTTAAATTTCACTCCACATCATGTTGGCAATTTGGACATTAGTTGAATCTGCACAAAGTAAACTTCTGATACTTATTGTTTATCCTGTTCTTCTGTTCATCATTTGTATCACTGTTATTTGTATTAATCATCAAGAATCAAGCTGTTGTGAATATCTGTGGCCGGGGGCACAGATGTGATATAATTGTTGAACAGATGATAGGTTAAAGGCGATATACTAGGTTAAAGGCGATACATCTGTTCGGTGTCTTTTATGGCACGTGGTGAATGTTCTCTTTGGCCCGTAGTGCAAAGATGAACTGTTGGTTGGTATGATTATGACCAAAGGCTGAATCTGGTATAATCATGACCGTTGGTGCTTTATTGAATATCTTTGGCCCGTAGTGCAAAGATGAACTGTTGATTGGTATGATTATTACCAAAGGCTGAATCTGGTATAATCATGACCGTTGGTGTTATATTAAATGTCTTTGGCCCGTAGTGCAAATATGAACTGTTGATCTGCATGATTATGATCAGGAACTGTGGATTTTTATTATCATGACTAATGGTATTTCAGATGATAAAAGTTGATGATATTTTTACAAAAAAGAGAAGCGAGTGGACATTATAGTCTGCATTATTCTTCTAATAGATTGCTCATTCCGCTGCTATTATTGATCTGAACATTGTTTAAGAATTTAACTACAGTTTTTGATATAAACCTTGTAGTCTATTGTATTCTATCAAGAACTCAACTGTTGAAGGCTAATGATAAATTATTCGTCATTATCTTAGTCATGATATTTCTTACTGGGCTATTTGAGCTCACCCTTTCTTTTGTTCCATTACAGGAGATGAAAACGTAACAGGGTCTAGCCGGGGAATGGAGTGAGAGTCTGAGGAATAGCTGTCGTAGTCTTCACGTGTTGTAAAATAGTGTGGCAATAATAGTGAAGACTTAGTTGTGTATTATTATACCCTGTATTGTTGTACGTTGTGCTTTGTTGTAATAATTTTGTTGTAGTCTTTTGACGACTCAAGTTTGGGCTGTGTGGGCCTAGATTTGGGGGGCGTCACAGCTCGAGACTAGTTAACAAACCTGATGCCCACGATGAGGCAAAGATCGAAAGGGAAGCACAAAAGTGACTCCAAGACCGTTAAAGAATCTTACCATCCCAAGGGATTTAAGGAGTAGAGACTAAACAGACGATATACAAATGTAGAACATCTACCATTCACTGATGATATTATGAATAAGTATTATACCCCAGATTGATAAGCATGATGGAATAGGTAATCTTACAAATCATATACTCATTTTTTATACAATTTTGTTGCTACATAATGTCTCGGATGTAGTAAAGTGTAAAGGTTTTTTGCAAACCTTAAAAGGTCCCCAGTCCAAACTTGGTATAGACAAATTGTTTCAACCTCAATTAATTTGTTCGATCAATTGAGTGAGTTATTTGTAAATTAATTTATTAGAGAAAAGACTCATGCTAAGAGTTTGGCATCACTTATGTATATGGTTCAAAGGAATGGTGAATCTCTATGAGACTATATAAATCGATTTACGAATGAGGTATTAAAAGTTCCCAACTTGGATCAATTTATAACAGTGGTGGCCCTTACCAATGGAATAACAAATGAATATCTGAATGTTTCTTTACCTAAGAATCGTCAAAAACTTCAAAGGAAAGTAGAAAAATATATGGTCGTCATGGATATTGTTCAACCCAAAAGCATTGTTCAGAAAAAAGAAAGAAAAAAAAGAATTATAAGTCTAAAAATAGGGACGACGATAATGAAAAAAGATTAAGAGGTCTTTTACACTCTCATACCTAAGGTGCCTCACACCAACAGAAGCCAACTATGCACTCAGAAAGGTCCATAAAGATAGTTATGGTCAACATTAGGCGACAAAGCTTTATCCCATAAGACTATGGAGCCCATAATCAAGGTAATGAAGGCCCAAAATCAAGACCATGAAGCTTAGAATCAAGGTCATGAAGGCCCAAAATCAAGGGTTAGAGGAGGTCATGGAGGTCAAAATTAAGACCATGGAGGTCGGAATTAAGACCATAAAGACCCATAATTAAGGCCCAATAGATGCAAATGATATGGAAAAAATAACCCACTAATGATAAGTTGTCACGTGTTATTCCTAGAGTCCTATTAATAAAGAGTAATATAACAATTTTGTTCACTGAATATTCTAGAAGTATATATTAAATCCAATAAATGGTAAAATTCTCAGAAAGTTTAACCAACTAAGGATTGACAACCTGAAATGTCTTTAGAATTCTAACTCCTAACTCCTAAAAGAAATGACTCTCATACTATAAATAAGGGATGCTTTAGCACATTTAATGTATGCTATATATTTATTCTAATAATAATTCTCTCCCGATTCTGACTTAAGTATCAAAGAGTCCTCTCGGAGCCCCTAACTCCTATGAACTTTTTGCATGCTTTTCGACAAAGTTCAAGCAGTCAAGCAGTGGTAAAAATCAAATTTCATGATTTGACCAAAACTCTAATTTAAAAGTTGGTGATTAACACATCATGTTTCACATTAATTAATGATGTGGTTAAAAATATCCACTATTAAGATAAAGTCACATGTACAAAACATGTCTCCAAACCCCTAATTATAAAAAGGTATTACAGTCATTATAGCAGGGTATGAAAAGCTTAATACAAGGTTGACTCCATAAAGAATTTTTGAAGCATCATGAATTAATCATGTGCGAACCTTATCAATAGTGGATCAACAATTAAAAGAACTTAATCCTAAGTAGACTCAATAATATGAGTATAAATCCAATTTTACAAGAAACCTCTTTCCTTATTAGACTCTACTAAAGGTAATTCTCTTATAAATACCTATCTCAATTCACAAGTCAAGGTAAGCATTATTTATGCACAAACTCTCATATACAATTTTCTCTCCTTAACATCGAAGGGTCCACCTAGGGGCAACACCCCTAAGGGATCTTCTTACTATAAGATATTTTATGGTTTTAGAACAATCGTTTTTCTCTACACCATCAACAACAATTATCAAGTACACTTGAACAATTTTTGACCGCATTCACTAATTATTTAATAGTTTAGTAATTGTTGTATGATATCAAATTTGTACATGATTTGACGCTGAAGATGCTGATATCTAACTTATCCGTCGTGAGATCACATAAGGAAAGAATTTAACAGGTTCCAGGCATGTTTAATTCTCAAACATAACCAGTAGAATCAAAGTTATATTGAAAGTCAGTTTGTTAGTACTAGTGGGGTAATTAATTTGTATGGGATTGAGTTACTGTGTGTTTATTTTGTACGCATGGCATGGAGCACCACATTCAATGGCAGCGTCGTCTAATTGGAATAAAAGGGTACGTAGTAAATCCATAAAATAGCCCCTGAAGGTAAAAAACTACAACTCAATCATCCATACGCAAACAAAAACATATGTCCCTATATATTCCCATGTTTATTCTATTTTGCTCCTAGCTAGCTAGCTAGGTAGATACTCCTAGTATTTTGTATGGCACGGTAAAAGCTTTGTCTTTAGGGCTAGGATGTTCTCTGGGATCCTAGGATTCTTTTAACACTCATCCTGGAATATAAGTACACATTCAAACATGCATTCTGTATTTTCTATAATATATTCATTCAACCATGCATCACCGATGCAAAGGACTATTTAAATTTGCAAATACAACTACATATATATAACAGAAATGGTTTGTCCAGTTTAATTTAGATTTCGCCATCATATTAATGATTCATTCAATATTATTCTTGTAAGAAAATAAAAATAATTGAGATGATGAAATTAATAGCACCAACTAAAAATAATATTACATATTTTTAGACTACTAAGAATATTAATACTGTTGGAGGAAATATGTATCTAACAACACTTTTGCAGGTATTACAGTGACACTTGTGCCTTTGTTCAAGTGATACTTTTACAATTTTAATTAATGTTGCAGTTATATAGCAACATTAATTAATGCTTTGACATTATCATCATCAACATATTTTTATGCCTAAATCTTTGTTAATGCAATTTTCAGTTGAAAGAAAAAAAGGATGATTCTTAACTGTAGATGTTCCAAGTGGACCCATCTTGAAGAAACTCTCAAACTAGCTAGTGAGTGAGTGAGTGAGTCAAGTAGGAAAGCTATGATGAGAAGTCCAATGCCAATGGAGGTTGAAGCTGACAAAAGCTAGCTAATTAAGATGGACAGGATATCCTTGCTGCAGGACTACCAGAGATCATGTCGATACAAAGCAAAGTCATTCTTCAAAGTTTCGGGGAGGGGGGGCATATGGGCTGCCTACTGATATTTATTTATTTATTGGTATACGTTGAGCAGCAATTACTAACAAAAGGTAAAGAGTACTGCTGACACGCAGAATTTGTTTCTGACATCCCGGCCTCCCACGCCTCCCAACTCAAAATTTCATGTTACCAAGAATTTAAGATTTGGTTTCAACAAAGAAATAAACTATACTAATCAAATACTTTCCTATCCATTAGTATAGGTTTCACGTAATCTTTATAAATAAAGATGTGTTTTTATTTCATGCACTAGAAAGAGTATCAAACTGCGCGCTGATTCTATATTTTTGGCCGCGTTTACGAACTGCAAAAATTAAACAAAGCAAGCTGTATGGAGAATATAGAGTAAGTAATATAGTAATTGTTCTAATTAATTATCCTCAGTTAAACGATGGAACTACCATAATGTAAAAGTGAAGCAGGAGAATATATATATATATATATATATATATATATATATATATATATATCAGTACCTGATGTGCGGTTATGCCTTCATTATGGAAATTATCATATTTTGGACAAACCTTTGTGGTGGGATAATAAATCCACCTCCTAATAATATTTAAAGGGGCCCACAACTATACATAGAACGAGATGATCAATTCCCTTGAGAACCGAACCGATTGGAGTCTCTATCAACTTTGGTATTTGAAATTTGTTTGAACATGGAAGACGCATGATTCTTCATCCACTAATTCATCAGGTCATATAATTAAATGGTTAATCATATTCGTCTGACACCGAGAAAGGTGGGTATCAAGCCAAGGGATTCGGATTCATGAAGTAAAATTCCGACTACCATACATAAGTTCTCTATCATATTTTATTAAGCTTGTAATTGCAAGAGTTGCATCCGTTGTTTTGTCATCTAGCGTCCATAGATACAAGTCTTAATATTTTTTATGAATCTAAATGGTAGATTTAAGACAATTTCATGAAATCTGAATCCCAAAATTGCTCATGGTGCGTAGCTGGATTTCAATTTTCAATTAGACTTATTGGCCCCATTCACAAGGGATTTATGGTTGTAATTAGCTAATGTCCATTGTTATTTATACGTCTAAAACGAATAAGAATATAGTATAGTTTAGCCAGGGAGTCCATTGTTCCTATTTGTCAAAGAATACACATTTAGTTGCTACTACTAATCTCTTACAAAGACAGGACGGGACAGCTAATGAAATGATGAGGTGAACGATCCATTGTCATATTTTATCGTTGTGTGCACATAATAAAAACGGTTCCATTATTTCCACCATCCTTTCGTATTAATTAAGAATCAAAAAAATCTTTATCGGGTCCCCCTGATATACCTAATTGAAGCTGACCAAAACTTGATTAGTGTTTTCATGTGTTCTACTAGGGGTATTATGGTAAGAAAATAGGAGATAGTGTTAATGTGGGAGTGGACGTGGTTGTTATCTCCGATCCCACACAAGAAAGACTTATTCCAATTTGATGATGCATGGCTATATATATATATATATATATATATATATGTGTGTGTGTGTGTGTGTGTGTGTGTGTGTGTGTGTGTATGGTTTTAGGAAAAGTTACTTCTCGGGTTGTGCTTTTTCTTGCTTAGAATACTATATTAGCAATAATCATGCTGAAATATCACTTTCAATTGAGACTGGCCACACAATTTGAAGAAAAAAGAACAGATCAAGAATGTAATCACTCCTCTCTTTTGTTGCCTTGTGCTAGTCTTTTGTTTTCTTCTTTCTACTCGATCTCAAGTTTGGGCCCATGTCAAGTAAATTATATTAATTATACTATTAATTTTCACAGTTCAAATTTTAACTTGAAGGATAAAATAGCAAATCAATCCTTCAACATAAAAAACATATAAGTACAAATCAACATATTTTTAAAAATTAAAAAAACCAACTAATGTAAACTTAAAAAAACATACATTTTCCTGTTATTAAGTCCAAATTTAAACCATTTATCAAACAATGCCTCTTCCCATTTAGCTGGCATACCCATGCAAACATTGGGAAATGCTGACCAACTTCTCCGTACGTTAGAAGGAACCACATTGCAATGCGATGAACCAGCAGACCCGAACTTTGTTGTATATGGAGACCTCAAAGCGGCTCCCATCACTGAAGAACGTACCGGTCTACCAGATGGTTTTAACATATTTTTTTCTATTTCAACAACTTGAACAATGTCCTGTGTAGTTAAAACCATTTCATCCAAAACAGACGTGCTCCCTGACTCTAATTTATCGACCTTGATCATGAGACATAACATTAGGTAACAACTAGAATTAGAATTTAAAATACAAAAACAAAAATAATTAAGCAATAAGAGCTATACTATAATGAATCAACCAATATATTATAAAACCATAACAAATATTAAACAAACCTCAACAGGAGTGAAAACAACAAGTTGTTTCCCAACAGGATCACTATGGAGTTCACCAATTGGTGTTTCCTTGTTCTTCCCAACCTGTAAAAGCATAAATCAATAAATAATCACTGCAACATAAATCAAAAAACACCAACAAAAAATGTCACATATGTTAAACCTTGTCATCGTCTCCATCATGAATGTTAATCCCATGCATACCACCAACATCGTATTCCATATTCCCATCATCTGAACCCTTGCCAACATCACCGCACTCCTTATACATATCATCAGCATCAACACGACCTTCATTCCCACCTTCACTACCAGTATGATGTCCACGTAAAAAGTCTGTCATAATCTTCCTTACATCCCTACATAAATCAGCATGAAACGATTGAAGTTCACGTTTCAGATCATTGCCCAACTTCTCGACAGCTTTATTAACTCCAACAACCTTCTCTTCCAAAGGGCTTACACGTTCATCAACTATTTTTCTAAAATCGGAAAGTGAAAGACCAATATATACACCCTTCTTATTTGAATCCTTTCCCGTGTCACTAGCAACTGAGCCACCACCATTCCCATTGATATAATGGAAAACACCCAAATTCAATTGACTCTTCTCAACATCCGTGGGAACAATCGTTTCAATGGTCAACTGAAACATATTAAAAAAAGTCAGTATATCATTCATTTAATGTTGCATAAAAAATAATTAAAAACAGTTCAGCATAAACTATAAATTAGTGTGACAAACGAAAATGTATACATAAAAGGTGGCCAAAATTATTTTTCATATTAACTTACGTACCTGTCCATATCCAAATAAATCAGTCATCTTCTCTTTTGTAGGAGCTTTCCCTAATTCCATCCACCTACCCAATCTCACTTCTGAAATGCGGTTGTCAATACAGAAACCACGGGACTTCAAAGTAGGAATGCTTTCAAATAGAAATACTTGAAAAACATAAGGCAACCCATTCAACTTAAAGTATTTACAATAATTTTCCTTATAAACATTATATACAATACCCCCATTCATACCCTTATTTAAGTGACCCTTCAAAGCAACTGATAACGACATCCTCGTTTGATCAAATGCAACTTTACCCCACGGGTAGCTACCAATGTCACCATATGATATAAAATTCAGCAATCCAGAATCAACATGGTTATCCAAAAAAGCAGATAGTAAGAAGTTGAACACCATGAAGATGACAGACATTCTAACAGCCTCATCATCATCATCAAAAACAGCCCCTCTATATACCCTACCTATACTGTTACGGGTGACCACCTCCTCTCCAAAAAAATTTCTAACTAAAACATTTTCCTTGCCCTTAAATACAGAAATATCATCATTCCCTTCCCAGCTCAACCCAGAAATTAAACAAAATTCCGGCAAACCAAATCTAACCCTTTTCTCACCAAATAAGAACCACATATCTTCTTTATCCCTCTGATAAACTTCTCTGACCAACGCCTGATGTATTAATTGAGAAAACATCTGCGGCTCACCAAGAATTAAAAACTTCCCAAAACAAGTCATCTTAAACTTTTCTAGCTGGACTCCATTCAATTTATTTCTAATTACAACTGGCACTTCCATGTCACACCAGTAAACGGCTTTCCCAGTGAACTTACGATTGATTTCCTCATAATACAAATCCCAAACCTGAAAATTTAAAAAAAAAACAGAAATCAAATTAAACACTATCAAACTCAAAAAATAACAATATATTATATCATTAACTAAACCATACTATATCATCAAAAAATTCTTACTACATCACTTAAAACACAATTCTAACAGATATATATTCATAAGTAACCAAACATAACAAAAACGGTTCCCAAACCCAATCATCATGGTTGCCAAAATAAATTTAATGCACCTCCAAATTATTAAAAAATTAACTAGTAACCAAATAATAGTATAACAGTTGCCAATACTAGAGTTGGATGGAAACATAACACAACAAAAAATAATGGCACACTACATTAACAACCAACCCATCTATACAATCTGATTCCCTCTTTTCCTTCTTTAGCCTGAATATTATCACAATCTGTAATAGTGTCTAGGCATATTCTGTAGCTGAGAAATCTACTACGCAGTATGAACAATCTGTGACTCAAAAATTTCCTTTTTAGTCTGAATATGATCACAATCTCTAGGATCTAATTCCCTCTTTTCGTTCCAGGCAATATAACTCATGTTTGTAGATGCACTTTCAAAATAAAGCTAAAAACAAACACATAATATAGCAGTGACACTAACCAATTACCCAAACTAAATACAGTAACCAAACCAGTACAACATAGTTACAAAAACTCATAATATAAGTAACCAATTCACCAAAACATAATTGTTAACAAAATCATTTCATCACATTTACCAAACTTTAGTATATAAGTAACCATGTAGTAACACTCTAACTTATAACATTACCAACTATTTTTACTAAAATAACAACATGGTTTTAAACAAATAATCATTAATAATATATCAAAACATAACAACAATCATTTCACACAACATAAATCATTAAATATACAAAAAATGAATTAAAAATCGTAAATACAATTAGAAATCCATACCTTAAGATGTTTTTGTCTCCGGATAATATTCTTGCACACAACATTTTCAACATCATCTCCAACATCCTTCCGAACTTTCTTCGTTGAAACTTCAAAATCAGATTCCGATTCAGAAAAATTAACATGGGGACCAACAACACCTTCATTCCCCTGTTTCGGATACTTATTCTCACTACCAGATTCATTTTCATTTATCTTTGAATCAACATCCATACTTCTAGTGATTCTTTTACCCTTACCCTCATCTTTATAATCAACCGTCTTCACAGATTTCTTCCTCTTCGACCCCATCGTATATATGAAGAAAAGAAATTCTCGCCTAAAGCAACTACCAACAACTTCAATAAACCACTTTCGAACCCCCAAAGCACGGTTACAACACTGAGAAAACAACGGAAAATAGCAAATAAAAGCCAAATGATACGAATACCCAATGATACTCGAAAAAATTTCACCGGAAAAATTAATTTTCAAGATAAATTCTGTAGAGATCAACAGAGGTTTTCGGTTTAGAGAGATAGGTTTTCGGTTTAGCCAGAGAGAGGTTTACGGTTTCAGAATTGAACCTTGGGCAGATAATGGTTTCATCGAATGACGCGATACCCGGCATTCAAAATGACACGAAAAACGCAATAAGGCGCTTTTCCCGGTACTCAGAGATCTTTCCATTTTAATTAAATTGAAACAGTACTACTTTTAAAAATATATTTTGAAAAAGTACTGTTTTGTCAAATATTTTTAAAAGGTATTTTTTTAGTTATTATTTTCTAAAAAGTACTATGATATGTAATTTACCCATTAATAAAAACAAGCCCATTATCCACCGATCAATCAAAAAGGTAATATGAAACCCAAGGGGGAAATACGTTTCATTAGCCCTTGGCTATTGGGCTGATGAATAATTAGCATTATAAAACAAAATTGTCCCTTAAATGGTGAAGGAAATGCCCACTCTTCATTATCAACAAAGTCAAACCGAAATAAAGAAGCCAAACTCAAGAGACTAGAGAGTAATCAAAATAATCAGTTTGTGTCATAAATCTCCTTTTCCTTCTACTCTTACAAGTTTGGTTTTATTAAAAATTTATATATTTTTTATTTTATCTCAAAAAATTGAGAAAAAATCTTATTATATTTTTATTATAACTACACAAACAACGTGTGCACCACTAAAACCAATTATAATAAAAATAAAAGTAACGACATGACCTCTAATTAATATAAATATAATTTATGGGTTCAAATCAATGTTTTGAAAAACGTATTAGTTCGATAAGTTGAATCAATTAAACTGATAATCAATCTTATGTCTTGTTCAATTTAACTCAGTTGAACTAATTTAATCAAAATTTTAATTAAACCAATTGATTATCGGTTAAATCGGTGGTTCGATTAGTAAAATCGGTTAATTTGACTAATGAACTATTTTTTAATTATTTTTAGTATCAATTTTTTTTTAATATTAACATGAACCACTTTTAGTACTATCACAACACATATTCATTATATTTTAGTTTATTAAAAATAAAATATTTTAAAATTTTATTAATTATTAATAATATATTTTTATATATTTACGATGTCACATGTTTAATATCAATTTGATCACTAATTAAACGAATAATTCATCCGGTTGGTAACTTTTTTCAATTAGATGATCCACCCGAATCTATAAATATTGGTTCAAGTGTAAATTTTATACTTAAAGAAATATTAAATGAGCGTAAATAAAATTTGAATGCAAAACACACAATCCTATCAGTCAGAGGGTAAATCTCAAAATAGTGCTCGCAAATAAAAATGTATCAGGTGATAAAACGAGGAAATAAGGAACACTATTTTGTGGACGTAATTACACGCTAAATGACGTTTGTTATCGTAAATTCCCGGATTAAAACCCAATCGGTGTGGTGGCGCCCAGTTGTTTTAACTATACTTTACCATCCTATCATATCGTTTTCATCCACCTTCACACATCAAGCTCCACTCGTAAACGGTGACGAATCAGCTCCCCATAGGGTTCATCTATCTCCATCCGATCAACTTTCAGGCGAAAAATTAAGTCACCGATCAAGTTCACTCAATTTTACTTTCCTCTTTACCGTTCCACTCAAATTTCAAGCTACTGTGATGAACTGCGAAGTTTGTCAACTCAAAGAACTGGTAAGCCTATCTATCTGTTACACACTTTTTTAAAGTAGTTTTGTGATCGTAAAATTACTTTTCACCAATCGCAATTGGAGACCATATATTTTGAATTCTGTAGGCCGCCGAGGACTTTGTTAATTCGTCTTGAAATTTTAATTTTGACCTGATTGTAGGATGTGGAGCACTTTGAGATACGGGAAGTTCTGCGATGTAAGTCAATGCCTGGAATTGGCTGCTTACTTTGTATGACAATCAGATTTTACAAATATGTAGTTTTGTTTGTTTGTTTGTTTGTTTGTTTATTGTATTTAATTGCATAGTAATGTCACTGTAGTATATGGCCTTCATTTTCTTTCCATCCAATTATGATTTTAAACTCTGTGCACAGGAGCATATCTTTCTAACTATGAGGTTACAATATTTATGATTCATAAATTTATGAATTAAGACCATAGTAAATATTAATACTATTGTTTGCAATGGGATATGATTATAGGTATTTGGTAGGAAGTATGTGACATTGTAAATCTTAATGCAATTGTTGGCTTCATTTCCATTACTTGTTGGAATAAGTTGAGATTTCATTCTTATACTTTTAACCTTGGCTGATTTAGGACTAGTGATCTAAACTGTTTAGAGATGACTAACTATCTTAAATATTATGCTGAACAATTTACACGGCTTATGGCACTGTTGGCCAAAGTTGTAGCACCGATATTGATGGTGCAAATAGGTTTAGGAAATAAAATTTATGTTGGTGGTAATACGGTGATTTGTGACATGTTTTTCTGACCATTACTTCTTAAGAATCTCACTCCATCTTGATAGTAGTTTTTCATCCTCCTCTAACAAACTAGTCAAAATCATCTATTCTGATTGCTAGTTAGCTGGTACATTGCTTTTTATTTTAATTATTTAGTATAGCATAAACCACTATCTGGTATCGTTAATAAGTGCCTAGAGTGTCATCTGTTTGATTTATTGTGGAAATTGGTGCAGGCATTCTACACACTGTTTTGTTCCACAGGGCTTTAGGCCTGGTGCGGCCCAAGGATATTGATTTGGAACTCTTCGAAATCACATATGTAAGTGATATCCATTTTCTTGGATAATAATTGGACTTTTTCCTTCATTTTGTGTAAATTAGTTTCTCTATATGATTTTATAGTAGGGGAAGCTAATGGCTTCTCGCACCCTGTCATACCATCTTCCATGGTTAGCTACTTTTTCCCTGTTTTTGGTTCCCATTCCACTAACCAAAACTATGTGTTCTAGGTAACATTGGGCAGGATTCCCACATTAGAAAATATTCAGGACTAGTATGAATGGATATGCCTATGACTTAATAGTTATTATTTTAAAGGCTTTACCTTGTCTGCATGGGCTCCACAGCTTTCTCGCCCTCTGCTAACAGAAAGAAATAGGTTCACAGAACTCAATCTTATTTTCCTTCACATTCACAATGATTCTTCCCTGATAATCAGAGTTGGCTTCTAAGATGCCCATCCTCTTTTCCATATGTTTATTCACCATCTGAGCTGAGTCACTCCATATGAACCTCACTGACTACCACCTATAGCGCAAAGCATGGTGCTGTTTGGTGTCGTTGGAAGTACAAACCTCACATGAAACCGTTTGGTGTCTGTAGCAATTGCGTTCAAATAGTAATTGAGGGAACATGCTAGTTTTGAACTGCAGATAACCATGCTGCCAAATTTCTAGGAGAAACATATATGCTTTTATAACTATGTAAAGTTAATCGATAGCAAATTGTGTTTGTTGATCTCTTTGTGGTTACTGTTGGTTGAACTTTGAATCTGTGTTTAATTATATATTTACTTAGACTTTGAAGAAATTAAAATCAAATTATATGATAATGTATCCTATGATCATTGTTGTTTAATAATGCAATCTTTTATTGTATAGGTGCAATGTGCTGATGCTGAACTTGAAAAGAAAATAGATGAGAAGATTGACCATTTCATTGACAGGGTAGAGAAACACCCCAACAAGAAAAATCAGGTTTGCAGTCTTCCAAGTAGCTTTAATTAGCTTATCTTTGGTTTATGGATGATATATGGTTCCCTATCAATCTTTTAGTTTTCATTTTGTATGTTAAGCAATGTGTGTAGACTGTAGACCGTTGTATATAATAGTGTTTTGTGGGAGCAGTCAGGATAAAATTTAAATTTACATTTCCTTTTATGGTAAGGACCCTCAGTTCTAGCTTCTTGTCAGACACCTATTTTAAAACTTAATTATTGCACTTTTGGATGTGTCATATCACGGCCCGCCTGGCCTGACAGTGGTAGTGGGAATTCTCCCATTCCCTTGTCAAAGACATGGAAATCATTTCAGTGTCAAGGTTATGGTAAATTTGCTTTCTTATGTCCTCACCAATCTTGCAACTTGGAATGACATCAGTGAAGATTCCTACACTCTTCATCGTCCACAAAACGTCCTAATTTGACTATTGAGCTCGAATTGGCCACATTTTAATACCAAAATACTATTTCTTATAATATGGCAAGAGGGACTAAAAGTCTATAACTATACAAAACTTCATAGAGTCTATTACTAACCCCAATGTTTCTGTTTTCAATATTTTATAATTATTTATAAAATGTTCAGTTGGACCACAAAAGTCAAATTAGGGCATTTATTTTGGGCAAAAGGGGTATAATTTATGATCCCCTCTCATGAATCACAAATATATTGAATTTTAATAGCTGGTGTTAATCAACGCCTAAACTTCCTGCGACATTACTGATGTTTGTATCTTGTGAGCTTATGTGCTCTCTTTGCTCAACATGTTCATATGCTTATATTTAGCTTTTAACACTTCCTTTCAGTATGAAAGACCTGATAATCATCTCATAGCGTCTTTTATTTCTTCCATGACATAGTTGTTAAACAGCATACCATAGTTGTCTTATTTTAGACCATTTACAGATTCAGATACTCTTCAATGCACATTGAAGTTTATATCACATCACGTTCTTTCTTTGGACAGTATGAAAGCGTACTAATCCTTTCTTCTTACTTCCTCTGTTCAACAACTAAAGGACGTTTGCCATTTTTTTATTCCAAAAAAAATAGTCTATTGATGTTATCATGGAACATGGTAGTATAAATGTCACAATATCCTCAAATTTATCGTCACAATTCCATTATCATGTCATCACTACTAAACTAACCACTCAATAATTTAAGGGTAAACATGGAATTATATCCTTAACGTTTGTAAATCTTTTTTTGTGGAATAGAGGGCGTAACATATTAACTAATGGACTTGTTAGTGATGCAGATATGTTTATCTTTCTATGAAGTGAAAAACAAACAAGCGACATGGTTCACTAATAAAGTTGAACGCCTGCACTGGGAACAGTGGTATATAAATTTAAATGTTGCACAGCACCCTAAAGCACATTCTGGCAAGTCTCATCATTCCAAAGTGGTTGTAGGTCCTGGAGGTATGTAGAGTTACTAGTAATTGTGCATTGCTGTATATATTTGGTACCGCTTACTCGGATAAATATTTTGCTTGGCTTTATTTTTTTCTCCCTTTAACTATTTTCAGAAACTGCATTGGAAGAGAGAAGTGTTCGCCGTGCAGCACTAGAAGCATCACTTCGTGAGGTTTTATTTCAGATAATCAAATTTGTGAATGAGAAAAGGGATCACGTTCCCCCAATACCAAATGTTCCTGGTGTCTCATTTCCCTATGAAATCACTATCTCAAGGTGAGTCGATTTCCTTCTGCTGCATCTCTGATTCGTTGTAAATTCAAATGTGCTCATCCTGTGTTATAAGCTATTTTAATATGAAATTTTACAGACTTCTGTCTCTTAATTCTATCTGGAATCATTGCTATATGATTATCTGATAATCTGTGGTGACTATGAGATGGCCTTTTCATCTTGTGCTATTATCTTCACCTGTGGGATAATCACTCCTTGGGCTTAAATTTTTCAGAAGCAGTCAAAAGTTGTTCAATATTGGATACTTCATGTTCAAAAAACAGGTCTCGCTGGAGAATGAAATTAAAGTTTGTTTTTCCTCTTGTTTTCTCACATGTTAAAGCTTGACATTTTTTTTTTGTGGGTTTTTTTTTTTTTTTTTTTTTTTTTTTTTTGTTGTGTTGGGGGGGCGGGGGTGTATAATTGAAGTTAAAGATTAACGCTTAATTCTCAATGAGAAAATTATGTGTTTAACATCGTCTTTAGGCGATGCAAAAGATTTTGCGCGAAACATGCACTCTTCCTTTTAATCCTGAGATATGGTTGTAGTGACAAAAACAATTTCACGCCTCTTAATGTGTGGGTTTGAGAATTCCTGCTCTTAATATTTTTTCAAAAATAAACCTTTATAAATCTTCTTGAAATTGATGTTGCAACTATCAACCCCTCAATTGAACTGGTCATTTGTCATGTATATTTCACTCTTGAATTATTATATCTCATGCATGAACTGTTGATCTCATTTCTGACAATCCCCTAAACTGAGAACATTTGTACTTTCCCTGGATTTCAGAAAGTATAAAAAGTATTTCTTTTTGGGCAAATGATGAACGCAGTGGTATGATTGGCACCATCCCTCCATTTTTACAGCACCTCTGAGATAGTTGTTCTGCACTTGCCTGCCACAAATGAAAAAAAGTCTTTTCCTTCTCCTTCTAAGATTGTTTTAGCCGTTAGCCCCAGATCACTGTTGTGTTGTCTCCTATCGTTGGGGTGTCTAGCTAGGGCTAGATGACTTGAGTGAGTCTGTAGTGATAATGACGTCATAATCTTTTCTAAGCTAGATTGCCTCCCAATTGCTTTTCTTCCTATCTTCGAGTTTAGGAGTATATTATTCAATTCCCAATTCCTTGTGCTGGTGGTGTTTTCATTCTATAAAATTTGTTAGTTTTATCTTTAAAATCACTGCTTTGCTTAGAAAATTGTTGAGGCTTTATTATAATTTAAATTGCTCGTCTCGGTGTTTCCACTGTTAAGTTCTCAGTTTATCTTGAACTAATAATGGAATTGCTGTGTTAATTGGGTGCTGGTTCATGTAGTTCATCAGATTCTGCATTTGGAATGGACATGATTAAGAGGATGCTCCAGACTGGGCATCCTACCATGCTCAGCTGATTCTCAAAAGACTCAGGTCAACCCAGACTACTGCTGATGCTGCTATGTTGTCTCCTTTCCCACGTCTCATAAGGTGTAATGGTGTATATATGGTAGGTCAAGAAATAATCATGAAAAAAGTTTGCTGAGATGAGTAGATTCACGTCGATATAAAAGTTGTTCATATGTATATAGTAAATTGTGTGCTGCTTTCAGATATATTCTTCAATGTGAGCCTTTGACTATTTCCTTTTTATTTTTTCCTGCTTAAGTTTTTCGCATTGCAGTATGATGATGCTAATACATGTAGCTGGACAAGCGTATTATGTGTGAATATGATCTATCTCCTTTGCAACAGTATTTGTTGAGTGTCCAAGTTTTTTAGAACCATTTTGAATTACTGCTGCCTAAGTTTTCATCAATCGTTAGAATGAGCTACAGAAATTTAACGAGCGATTAATTCAGTTCAGTTGGTGAGTGTGACGGGCAAAGCCTTCGGAGTTTTAATTATGTAGGACTGACTGCTTTTAAAAATGCTCCCACTACCGGGGCAGAGCTAGTTTGCACTTTTTATTCATTGAAAGACTGAATAATCTCTGTTGCACCATGGAGAAGTATTCTGTTAACCATACAAATGTATTCTTCATAATACCTGTTTCAGAAACAAAAGCTTCGTTTATAGGTTATATAGATTCTTGAAAATTGGTGAATACATTAGGGATAGGCTTGTGCTTTATGAACTTCTAATCATGTGGAGGGATTAGCTACCGGATGGAAATTAATGTCACAAATGTGCATTATTCGGTATGTAATATACTCTCTCTATGTGCCTATTTAAAGACCTCACTTGGAAGTTAATTCTCTTCATGGAAATTTTACTGTGTTTTTTCTTAAAATTTATTACTAATATAAATTATTATATACTACTAAAAATACATTTTTCATATTTGATTCGAGGAAAATTTGGACACTTTCCAATAAACGTGTGGGGCCTACGTTCCAAAGAAATTTCAATAACTGGGACCCACATACGAAGATATTAAATCTTCATATAAAAATAAATTTTATTTTATTTTATTTGTTCCTTTCATGCATTCTCATATTCTTGGAGTCGACTAGGTAGATTTACAATTCAGGTCCTCATGATGATGAATTTATCTATATATACATTAGTCCTAAATTTAAAAATACATACAAGAGATAAATATATTATTTTTGTATTAAATTATATGATTAATATTAATTTTTTAAAATTAAATTTTGATTTTTTTAACTCAAAATTGACATGATTTTTTTAAAATTTTAATTAATATAATGATGAATATTATGAACTATTTAATTATTTTATAATTTTAATTTAAAATTTAAAATTTAAAAATATGTCAAATTGACTTTCAGAAATTAATAGTGATTTTATAATATGAAACTGAGTGAATAGTAAAGAGAGAATAGAGAAGAGAGAAAATTGGAGAGCAAGAGAGGAGAAAAAAATATTTTTACTACCAGGACATGTTAGTAATTAAATATTACTTTACAGTTTACATTTAAATTGTATTTTTCATTTTGGGATGGATAAAAAAATAAAATACTATATCACTAATGCATGGAGTATTTTATTGCCTAGAAAGGAGAAACACTGCGAAGGGCATATAATAAAGTATCCAAACTAGTAAATGCCACATTACATTCACATTAATTATAACTTTCTAGTTGCCATATTCAATTATGGCACCTGATATATAAGGTGTGACAAGGCAGACTAACCCTCCAATTCAATGGATTTTTTTCTATTGCAGGAAATCTAATCTTTGGAGATTTAGTGGTAATTACATGGGTAGTCCTGTCAAACACTATGTTCTAGTTCACGGAATTGGCCATGGAGCTTGGTCCTGGTACAAACTTGTTGCTCTGCTCAAATCGGCAGGTCACCATGTCACGGCGTTGGACCTCGGTCCGTGTGGGATTCACCCTAAGCAAGTTGATGAAATATCAACCATGGCTGATTACTTGAAGCCATTGATGAACTTTATGGCCTTTCTCTCTGCTGATGAGAGGATCATTTTGGTTGGTCACAGTTTTGGCGGTCTTGCTATTTCTCTAGCCATGGAAAGCTTCCCTGGAAAGATCTCGGCTGGAGTTTTCATCTCAGCTTATATGCCAAATTGTAAGGATCCATCAGCTCCACTCATGCAAGAGGTATGAATCCTACAAAAAATATAATCATATTTATCCGTTTCAAAATTAAAGATAGATTTCTAGATCGGTGAATTTTTAAAAGTATCTTTTATGTTCCCATGCTTCTTAATACGAGGTAATGCTAAATATGATGTAAAATATTGATAGTAAATTAGGAAAATCATTTAAAACAGAAATGTACATCTTTTTTCTGAAATGAACTAAAATGGTAATGTACATTCAATTTTAGATGGGAGGGAGTAATTGACAGAATATAAGTATTGTAGTAATTATTTGAGTTATGAAATGTGTTACCAAAATTGCCAACCAGCGGTGAGTGTCTCTGTCCGTCTATTTGAGAAAATGCATGGCTTATACAATACTACCTCCATCCTAAATTGATCTCATTTGACATATTTCTTAGTAGTTGATTGTATATATTTTACGGTATACGAAAAATAAAAATTATATATTGACCATAACTCATGCATATTTAAAAAAAATTGAAGCTGCCGCTAAAGGCTCTAGCTGCAATTTTCAAATTTTTTTTTATTGCACTGCGCTAGAGTCTCTAGCGACAGGGACTTCTACAGCAAAAATGTTTCCCTGTTCTGATTGCTGAAACAGTAACTCAGCAACCAATTGATGTGAATGCAACTCCTATATATATATATATATATATATATATTCACCTCATCATTTACTGGATTAAGTTCAATCATCCACCTTGGGACCTCTTGGGGAATTATAATATCTTGTTCAGCCCCTATATATATATACACCTTCACCTCATCATCTACTGGATTAAGTTCAATCATCCACCTTGGGACCTCTTGGGGAATTATAATATCTTGTTCAGCCACAACATAAACTCGACGAAC
Source organism: Hedera helix (assembly GCA_947179155.2). Lineage (NCBI taxonomy): Eukaryota > Viridiplantae > Streptophyta > Magnoliopsida > Apiales > Araliaceae > Hedera > Hedera helix. The sequence continues at coordinate 41,690,274 of OX359270.1, read as the reverse complement.
CGAACCATTTTTCTCTTTGGTAAAGGTCAACGTTTCTCCGTACGGATTTGCATTAATACGTACGTGAAGGATATGGTCTCACCAACAAAGTTGCAAGACTCAAATCCTGTAAATTAAATTTTATCATGATGAATTGAAAAGAAAATAACAAGAAAAGAAATTGAACACGAGACAACGGCATTCTTAAAGAGGATTATTTAGGTGAGACCGTGAGAGTGAAAATTACGATAAGTATTTCGATAGGGTACAAGGGTCAATAAAAATGTACCAGTGCACACTAGAAAAAAATAGTGGATCATGTGATTTATGCCACACACAAAAAAAGGCTGGCTTGGATGCCATATATTTGGGTTGGGGCCCAAGATATAGGGAGGTGGGAAGTTTGTCTGAGCCTTCATCAAATATAAGCTGGCAGTCCATGAAAGAACATTCTATTCTCGACCTATATGCATGCATTTTCCCACAAGAAAGTAGTTATGTATAATGTAAATATTAAATTCTTAATAGGTTGACATATTTGAATTGTGATACAAAAAGTAATACTCTATATTTCATAAAAATAGTCCCATTTAAAATCGTTCCTAAAAAAGTTTCATTTATTTTAATGATAATATAAGATAAACATACATTATTCTCGAGTTTTTTTTTTTATCACAATTCTATTATTATGGGATAAACTTAGGAAAAAAAAACATTCCTAAAAGTATGAATTTATTGATAAAACTCTTTTTACGGAACGAAAATTGTAAAAAGAAGAAAGTAATATGATAAGTGAGACTACTCCTATATATTCACTATGCTTATATTGTGTGGATTTACCTGTATAGCATTAAATTTTGCAGGCTAGAGGGGATGTATATATATGTAGGCATGTTGAGTTGTATATAGTATAATATAATCTACCTAAATAACTTTTTTCTGGTTACTCTATCTGCATAGCTTAATTATACATCGAGTTTTGAGGCAGGCAAAAGAAGGTACCTCTTGAGAGATGGTGAGCAGATTAAGGTCTGGACCGGGCATTATAGCAATCTTCTGAGGGAACCTTTCCATATCAACAGACAAGGCGACACCTCCCATGCTATGGCCCACCAGAACCACCTTATCCTCCGGCAATAGAGCGGCCAGAAACTCCGTCACCACGGTTCCAAGTAGTCGGAGACGGAATGAACCTCTTGCACCTGCTTTGGGTGGATCCCAGAAGCTGCCAAGTCGAGGACGGTGACTCTGTGGCCGCCTGATCTGAGCAGTGCGGCAGGCTCCATGTTACCAGCACAAAATGCTTCTCACTCTTATCTTCCATTTTGATTTGACGTGTGTTTTCATTAATGCTATTTATAATTACGGATATTTTTATTTCATGACGTATACGTAAATACAATTCAATTGTCAACTTTACAAGGAATTTTCTTTTTTTGTCCAAAATTTTGCAAGAAAGAAAATGTACATTTTGATACGGGAGTAGATAGATTGCAAGTTGCATATAAAATTAATTTCTTCTTTATATCACTCATCTCCTCTCTCGGTTGTTTATATAGTGTAGATATCCACATACATATATTATTTTAATTAATCCAGTGAAACTACCGAACTTTCTTGGACTATTAATTTGGTTCTAAAATTCTAAAGTTGAATGATATTACCAATTTCTATAAATAGTAGATAACTCATACCTGTATTAGCTAGCTTATTAAGAACAATCACTGAAAATCTAACTTGGGCCCTTCACTGTTTTTTCTTTATTAAAGAACCTGTTTTAATTTCTGTGTCACCAAAAGTTTGGTTGGAACAGCAAAGAATTAACAAAAAAGGGCATGATATTTTTGAATTTATACTGTTGAGTGGGTGTGTATTTTTATTTTTTTTTGGTTTTTAATCTCTTTATTTTTCCAATAATGAGTGGAGAGAAGAGGAGATAATTATTTTTTTAATTCTTGCTGTTCCAATTTTCAATCGAGAGAGTAGAGGAGTGAAGAGAGTTAATGTCAATGAATTGGGTTGGAAGACGAATGCCGCGTAATTTGGAAAGAGGAAGACAGAGTAGTAATTGACGTGAAATTAATGGTTTAGTTTCCTTTTTTTTTTAATTTGGTCTTTTTATTTATTATGTAAAAATTATTTTAAGAGATTGTCACGTTCCTTCTATTTTTTAATTGGGTCTTTTATTTATTATATAAAAATTATTTTAAAAGATTGTCACATGGCACAATCTACTTGTTGGGACAGCAGATAAGACATAATTTAGAACAGTTGATCCAAACTCATAATTCTTTACACCTAAAATTTGGAGTACAATTTTTTACCAAAAAATATGAGTATTAATTTGTATTTCAAAAAGAAACGGGCATCAATTATGCAACAACATTATGTCAATTTTTTCTTTTCTAATAATTGGAATATGCAAAACTTGTTCAAAACAAGTATATATATGGTACATTCAATCAGTAGTACTCCTCAGCGATTGCTTGGAGGCAAGAGCTGAGCTCTTGAGGCTTAGAGAGCATGAGCATGTCATCTGCACCAGGGATCACCTTCACCTCATCCACTGGATTAAGTTCAATCATCCACCTTTGGACCTTCTTCGGGAAGTATAGTATCTTGTTCAGCTACAACATAAACTCGACGAACCAAGCCATATATTTCTTTTGTCAACGCCAATAATTCTTCCAACGGCTTTTCATCAACACGTGCAGGATAAGGTCTCACCAACAAAGTTGCAAGACTCAAATCCTGCAAATAAAATTTTATCACTGGTGAAAATGAATTTAATAACAAAAAAAGTTAAGAATTTCAACACGAGACAACGTTAACCAAGGATTGCTCAAGTGACAGTGAACATTAAGATAAAATGCCGCAGGCATTGGGGTAATAGGTAGCCAGTGAACATTAAAAAAAGATGGTAACTATAAATTTCTCCGGAAAAAAAATAATTTAAAAAAAAAAAAGACTATGGCCTTGCATACCTCGGGTGGGGAGAGTTGATACAGATGGGATGCCAACAACTTGGGGCCAAAGGGTAAGGAGGATGGACGTTTGTCCGAGCCTTCATCAAATGTAAGCTGGCTGTCCATGAAAGAATCCATTCTACCCTCGATCTATACATTTTTCCACAAAAAGTTTATATATAAAAGTAAATATTAATTCCTTAATGGCATGACATCTTTAAGGAGTTGTACACGGAATAATAGTAAAGAACAAACAAAGAAATATGATAAGTAATTAATACAATTATATATCTAGTATGCCTATATATGAAAATGAAATACACGTGGATTTATTTTTATGAAAATGATAAGTATCTAGATAAAGGTTGTCAATAAAATATTTAGACAAATATTAATGTTTAATACAGTATAATCCATCAATGCTTGATGAGTTGAAACTGTTTAAATGTTCTCACTATTCTATATTTCCCTGAAAAAGGCGCTCAGCCTGCAAGAACTTCTGTTCAGGATATTTTAAAGAAGACGGAGGTTTTTAAGTAACTTTGCCCTAATCAAACGAAATTAAATTAAGGAAATAAAAAAAGGGACAGTGATTCATATAAAATTTTGTATAACTTTTCTATACTTCGTTTTTTATTTCCCCCCTTTTTTGCACTCTATTCGTATTTGAGGATGTATAATTTATCAACTTCGCAATAAGAATTCGAAAGATTAGGTGTGAATTATAGTAATTTGTTCCGTATAGTTCCATCAATGTTTTTAGGCATCGGAAAAGAAGGTACCTCTTGAGATATGGTGAGGACGGTAAGATCTGAACTAGTCAACTAGGCATTAAAGCAGTGGCAAAAACGGCAACAGCAATCTTCTCAGGGAACATTTCCATAGCAGCCGACAAGGCTACCCCACCCATGCTGTGGCCCACTATAACCACCTTTTCCTGCGGCAGTAGAGTGGCCATAAACCCCATCAATGATTCCAAGTAGTCGGAGACCGAATGGACCTCCTGCTCCTGCTTTGGGTGAATACCAGAAGCTGCCATGTCGTGGACGGTGACTCTGTGGCCCTCTGATCTGAGCAGGGTTTCCAGCTTGTACCAGCACCATGCAGGCATGCACCGTGACAGGCTCCAAGAACCAGCACAAAATGCTTCTCTCTTGTCTTCCTTCATCATTTGATGCTGCATGTGTTTTCATTGTTGCTATTTATAGATACTTATTGATGGATATACTCATCGGGTTTCTATTTTATGATGGGTGCAAGCATGCACTAATACATCCAAATGCAATCGTAATTGTGGACTTTACGAGGAGTTCTCTTGAACGGTCCAATGGGACATTTATTTAAGAGTAATGCTCTATGCGCAACATTTTTATAATGGAACAGCTAGTCACCGACCTAGGATATGATGCCCATCAGAATATTAAGGCCTCCGCCGGTACAGATAATTTTGCCAAAACATAATACTATCATCATTATTTACTCCTTGGTTTTATCATAAATGGAACTTCTTAACTGATAGGAGCATCGTGAATCATCTGTCTTGTACATAGTCGATGTTTCCTAATAAGTAGAAGATTCAAAACATGTTCAAAACACGTAGTAGCTAGTAGACTAGTACTGGTGGGCGATTTCCTGGAGGCAAGACGAGAGCTCTTGAGGCTCAGAGAGCATGAGCATGTGATCTGAACCAGGGATCACCTTCACCTCATCTGGTAGATTAGGCTCAATCATCCACCTTTGGAACTCTTCGGGACCTATAATATCTTGCTCAGCCACAACATAAACTCTACGAACCGAACCATATTTTTCTTTTGTCAACGCCAATAATTCTTCAGACGGCTTTGCATCCACACATGAAGGATGTGGTCTCACTAACAAAGTTGCTAGTGTCAAATCCTACCAAATTTAATTTTATCGCGGTACGTATGAAAAAGGAACATATAACAAGGAAAGAAATTCAATAAATGACGGCCTTATTGACGGCCTATATATCTTTCCAGAACACTTGATTATTACCTCGGGTGGGCAGAATTGATAGAACTTGGATTCTAGCAATTTGGAGCCTTGATCAAATGTAAGCTCGCTGTCCATGAAGGAATTCATTCTATTCTGGATCTATACATTTGTCCAACAAAAAAATAGGTTGATATATAATAGTGAAAACAGAATGTAATTTACGATATTGATTATTTCAACCGTCAGCTTTACATATTATACACTTTAACACATGTACCTTAATTTTTTAAATGCACAATGTACATGAAATCCACAAAGCTAGGTAATTACAAATAATTAGGTGCTCTGCTCTGTCCTGATTTGTTATGATTTTGATAATTGTCACTTTATGTGTCATTGTGTGGTTGTCACTCTTACCTACGGGGTGTGGCAGAGTTGAATGCACAAAGTAAAAGGTGTAATAAGGATTCCTGAAATAAGCATGGTATAATCCACATATCCTATGAACTAAGTAAATTATTTCCCTAATAGGATGTAATTAATTTGTACCTTTGGTACTCATAAAAACACGAAGTAAAGAAAAGGAAATCAATAATAAATACATGAGAAAAACTAGCACGTAAATCCAATCATCTATGCTTTTAAAAATTATAATATAGGTAACAATGTTAAAATAGTGTCATAGATGGTGAATAATGTTCCAATAATTTTTTAGATTTCTTTTCTTTTTCCTTTTAATTGCCTTTCCCTCAAATTTTTTGAGTTCCAAACGTTCCCCAAGGTTGGGAATCTTGAACCGAAAAATGATATTTAGGATAAGTAAAACAAAGTAAAAGAGAAGAAAAAATAAAAAAAATTAATTTATTGCAAGTGTTTGGTTGAAATTATAATTTGTAGGAGAAAAATGCCTAAAACTTTTCTTTTACCCAAATTCTTTTTTAAAAAAAGAATTTTAATATTTTCACAAATAAAAAATGACAGTTATATAATGTCTCTTTCATATGAATAATAGATAAACTCTATATTCATGTGAATTGAATATTATAAAAAAAATATATTTTATTTAAAAAAATATCAATTCTCTAAAAACACGGGATTTGTTTTGAAGGAAAACATTTCCTCATAGGGAAATAAGTAATGGTGGGACCAATATAAGTAATGGTGGGACCAATATTTTCTTATGACATCCAAACACAAATGAAAAAACAAAACTGGTATTTTTTTTTTCCTTTCCTTTCCGAAGGGTGCTACAAGGTATAATAGTAAAGACGGATGAAAATAATATATATATATATATATATATATATATATATATATATGATAATTTAGTGATTCTACAATTTATCTAGTGTGCTTATATATGAAATATGTGTGTGGATTTATCTTTGTAGCATGGAATTATCAAGGGGAAAGTAAGTACCTCTCGAGAAATGGTGAGGAAGTTGAGGCCTGGACCTGGCATTGAAGCGTTGGTGGCAAAAACGGCAACAACAATCTTCTCAGGGAACCTTTCCATAGCAACGGACAAGCCAACCCCACCCATGCTGTGGCCCACCATCACCACCTTGTCCTCCGGCGGCATACCGGCTATAACTCCATCAACGGTTTCAAGTAGTCAGACAGAATGGACCTCCTGCATCTGCTTTGGGTGAATCCCAGAAGCTGCCAAGTCGATGGCGGTAACTGGCCGTCTGATCTGAGCAGCGTTGCCACCTTGTATCAGCACCATGCACCGTGACAGGCTCCATGAACCAGCGCACAAATGCTTCTCTCTCTTATCTTCCATTTTGATTTGATATTCTAGCTCTACTGCATGTGTTTCTACTGTTGCTAATTATAATTACTTATTGAGGGATGTTACTATTTAGTGAAATTTGCAATTACGTCTGTATGCTCTCTAATACATCCAAATACAATCGTAATTGTGTACTTTACAATTAATTTTCCAGATCGGTCCAAGTCCACGTATTATGTGTTTTCCCCCAACACAAGGAGAATAGTAACTTTATTGCATTGCAGCACTACATTAATTAGATGCTTACGTCAGAAATCACAAAATTTCAACCTTCTACCCAACCATTAATTGCAGCACAGTAATAATATGTCACGCAGACAAACTATGACTGGCAAGAAGTTGATAATCGAGGTCCTAAGCTATTACTTCACTCTCCAGCATATTCTCTTCTGCTTTAAGCAAAGCTCCTCAAATCTTCTCAAACTGCAATTGGAGAGCAAGAACTACAGCATGCGTCCCAAAGCTCATTAGACTCGTTAACAAGAGAAGAAATAGATTCCAAACAACTAAGAAAAATAATTATCACTTTGAAAGTCAAAAACACTCCGCCTTACTATAATCTTCAGTAAGCGAACAGCATATGAGAACCAATTCTAGATCATCTATCATTTACCTACATACATATGTGTGCGCGCGCATGTGTCCAACAAACAAAGTACTAGCACAGGAATTTGTATAAATATTTATTATAGGATACAAATGCCTCCAACAAAATGCAAAAACTCGACAGGTGTCAAATTCACTGACATGAAGTGTATATTATGTAGCTTCAGAGAAAAAAATATTGCAGTTCCTATAATAGCAGAAAGAAACATACCGCCGCAGAAGCACATCCGGATTATATGGAAACAACTTTTTTTGTTGCAGATTCACCACAGAGTTTTTTAGTGAAAGCAAGCACTCCATTGCATCCTCAAATGGTAGTCTTTTAATTCCATGCTGCTTGCTGCTACATTTATGCTCTCTCTTGCTTCCCTCTTGAAGTGACAGAGGAGCTACATCACCTTCATGTTGTGCATAAAATAGACTTCCCTGAAAATCAGGACCGCCAACAAGAATTTTCCTTTTCTTGCGATACGCTTGATTTATAACTTCCCCCCTCAATGAAAACTCCGCAAAAAAGTCCCACGAATCACATACTGTGTACGCAAGCACCTAAAAATTGTGAACATAAAGTTAAAAATAAAATAAGAAACAAGTATTGGAGCTGCACACTAAATTCATCACAACGCTATCAGATGAGATAAGAGCTTTTTCAAAATAATCATTATTAAATATTACGTTTTGATGTATCACAGTTTGTTGAGTTGGAGCTTCTCGAAAGTACCATCATCAACTATTAATGTCCTTAAAAATTCTTTACTAGAAATGCATATCAATGACAATTACATGTCCATTAAACAATAAAACTAAAGCAGGTAGCAGGTTAACTAAGGTGTCAAATGATTACCTCAAAAGATATCCAGCCGAACTAGCTCCTGTTTCTTTTGAAATGAGGTAATCAAGAAGCACTTGATGATCATAGTGTAGCTGTCAGCAAGAGAGAAGAGCATTTTTAAATCAATTTAATTGATCTGCTATTTTCTCCATATATTAGCATCAGAATCGAATAACTCTCTATACCCATAATGAATCAAATACACATGCCCAAGAGTAGGGACGGTTTGATTGTTCCCATTTATGAACCTACCTCTGCAAGGAAGAGATGGGAAAGGCGTATGGGATTTAAAAGGTTTGAAATAAGAAAAAGCAGATCTTGCTTCACCTCCTGAAAAGTGTTTTCTCCTTTGCAAACCCTATTACCCAACCATGAAAGAAAAATTATGAATTCCAGAGAAAATACTCGCAATAAACACTAACAATAAGCTTGTATTGGTATTGCTCACGGTCTCTCTGAGAAAGGAGTGCAAAACAGTTGCAGGAGCACTTTGAATAGGATGTCATCCTACAGTAAAAGATTGAATGAGAATTAGACACATGAGACCAGAAGATGTCCAAGGAACAAGAGATCCATCGAACAACAGGATACTATTAAGCATAGAGCTAAAGATCTTGACACTTTCAAGTAGATTGCTAGGAAATTCATCTGAGGATAAGCTACCTTTGCATCAGAACAGAGAAATGTGACAAATTTCAAGAAATATATATATAGACGAGCATTTATTAGGAGTATTATGTTTTGGGGGTAAATTATAAAAACACTTTTACATGCCCTTTTGTTTTGGTAATTTCCTTTATATATATAGGGTATATATTATGGGTAATTTCAGTCTTGGGAACAAATTAGTTCCCACCCATTGAAATAGCCTGATTATATTATAAACATTTTCTTACACTTGTATCTAAAAAGGAGATTCAGGTCTTCCATAAAAAGAAGACCATCAAAACCAGAACAAAGTGTAACTGCTGCCACATCACAGCCACTTCCACCATCACAGTATTGTGAAGAAGAATTGCATATGTCCTACCCACAGGAAATAAATAGACGTGTACCAGGTAGAAGAAAAGATCTCATCACAACACTAAACTCGTCCAAGTTTTCAGGAAATCAAACATAAACAAGAGGAAGTGCAAAAGGTAAATAGACCATAATCCATCAAACAGATCCAGAGAGAATAGCATGTGACTACCCGCAAGCAAGTAACTAGACTGTCGGAATATTTGGTGAATTATTACTGAATAGTAAGAGATTATCTGAGGAAGATTTGGTTTTCTATAATAGGAAGCCCGTGTATACAGCTAAGAGATATTTTGTAATTAATGTATTCAATATTTTCTAGGGCGTTAGTTTCTGTAATTAGGTTCGTGATTTGTAGTCCTGTAATTAGGATAACCTTCCTAACTTTCCTACATTAGTTTCTCACAGACATGTATATAATCATGTAATTCCCTATGATGAAATACAACCTACAATTACACAAATATTCAGAATTCTCTTGTCTTCACCTGTTTATGTAGACTAACAACACTAGGTAGAAACAAATAACCCTACCATAACAAATAAGCTTACACAAGTTTAAAGGGAATCAAAAACAAGCCAAAAGAACGTCAAAAGGTAGATAGATCATATCCCACAAACAGATCTATATATATCAACAGGTTTTCAGAATTAGCTTTTAAGGAACAAGAAGACAACCTCATGCATATATAGCTGGAGGAAGGATAGGGCAAAGCTTGTGCATCTTTCAAAGTAGATATCATTGTCCAGAAAGATATCGTAAGGAAGATGCCTTTGAAGCCACTTATAAAGCTCTAAGAAACCTTGATTTCTACTACAGCATGTAGGGCCCCAGTTTTGGTCAAACACTAAGCATGAGTTCATATTTGCACATACACATTGTTCCTCAATCCTATCTCTTTGACTGATCAAACTCAAGGAACACCTCAGAAAAAGGAAAACAGCAAGTCTTTGTAAATGGCGAGAAGAAATACCCGTTTTTCCTACATCAAAGCTCACCAAAAATGGTGAACCTTCTAAGCAGTCATCCTGGTCAGCCGCCAGTTTAGTTAATGGTGTTGATAAAAGATCTTGGAAGTATTTGTGGATAATATTCAACCATGAGACAACAACTAGATGCTCCAAATGGATTTGATAACTAAGCCTAATCACTAGCATCTGCAAAGAAGATTCTAACTAATGCAGCTTTAGAGTAAATATAGAATTATTATATGCTTATCAAAAACTTCTTCATATATGACACTAAAATAATGTTGATAAAAGCTACAGGTACAATGGAAAAGGAATGTAGGGTAAGAATTTATGTATCACCAAGCGGTAGATATGTTAAGAGCAACATACATATTTAATAGCAGAGAAACAAGTAAACATGATATCATTTGCTCTAGTTCTTAATAACAGGGTTATGTTTAGATGAATTTTGAGACAGCTATATAGATCAGAAAGAACAGACAGATTGAAGTTAGCAACGGTTCACACGGAAGATCAGCAAAATAGCAAACTCAAAATTGAACTTAACACTCCTATATGAGTTTATTGGCCTCAATAAAGAGCTTTATATTTGCTTTAGATTCATACAATGCAATATAACTTACATTCAGGTTCAAGTCTGTGTCGTATCTCCCTCAACCACAACAAAGGACAGAGTCATCCTATGGGTAAGGTTGGAAATTGCCCGCCTTAGAAGTTTTGTATACAATGAAATTTCAGGGGAAAATATAAATCTTTAAAGATACTACGTCTCGAAACTGGAGCGTACTTTCAAATATTTAAACTGACCAATATTGCAAAGTACTTCAAATGTAGAGAGATTTGGTACAGTTTTAAAGTAGACTCTAATTTTAGGACATTAGACATGGAGTCTCATTTTGGGACAGTGGGAGTATTTAACTTCGGGAACCAGCTTACTATAACTTTTTGCGTACACTTGGAGTAAAATTTTGGGATGCAATTGTTTGCTTCTTAATGTTTTTGTTTCTGAATATAATTTTGAAGATTGTTGAGAATCGCAGATTGTTTTTGGACATAATTGGCACACACATGTAGATGTATTATATCAATTTATTCTGTTAGTGATTGTGAACTCATGTATCTCACTAATCTATTAGAGTGTGCCAAATTTTTAGTATTATTACTTAGGAATTTTACTTGATCCTTATTTGATTCTTGATATAATTAACCTTTTTTGAGTTTTGAAAAACTGCCTAGTCAATAAATAATGTGTTCAATACTTGACCTTGTAAATATACGTTTTCTTTTACAGGTATTATTGCTGGCATTAGAGAGTCGATATGTTCAACAGATAGCAGGAAACGTTCTGGTGGTCATTTCTGAGTTTGTGGCTGCTTCTGTATGCTAGAATTGCTACCTTGAGTGTATATGCCTTAGATTTTTCTTTGTGATTCATCTTCTTATCACTACTTCTTTATACAGGGGAGCTATTGGGATGAATATATGCATTTGTTGTGTCTTTGCTTGGAACTGTCAATTTGTAATTGTCTGCCATCTTCGGAACCTCCAACTAGATCCAAGGATTTAAATTGCGATTCGTCGACTTCTGTTGAAGTGTTAAAGCTGGCTCTGAAAACTACAACTTGGTCTAACGTGGCTGGTATTATCTGCGTTTTACGCAATATACTGAAACATTTAAAAAAGGAATGTGATGATCAACTTTTGAAAGTGTACTTAGCTTCCATCAGAACTTGTCTTTCAAATATACCATGGGATTTGTTGAATGAGATTCATCTTGGTGGTAAGTCTTTGGGGAGCTCTGCCAGAGATGCTTCACTTTACACTAGTATTGAGCAACTAAATTTGTTACATATTATATTACTAATGCAACTAGGAGGGGCATTGGATGAAAGTATATGTAAATAATATGTAGAAAAAGTAGGGCTAGGATTTAAAGTTGATGGAAGGATAGGATTTAATGTATAATGGAGCCTATATATTGCTTAGTATGTATTGAGAATTACATATCAATAATTAATCAAATTTCCTCTATCTTCCCTCTAGATTTCTTCCCTTCTCCCTTATTTTTCTGGAGTCATTACAAGAGGCTATAATCTCTTGCTACAAAAGTCCTAGTCATAAACTTAAAATAATTCAACATGCATAATTCAGTTTGTACGATAATCAATAGCATACCAATTCACCGACTATCTTAGCTAAATAATGGTGATCTTCAGAGTGTGAAGTCGAAGAAACTGAATATTCGCCCTTAACACAAGGTTTTGGAATCCTTTCCTGTGCAGTTTGAATTCACAAGCCTATGAGTTTGATTTTCAAACTATTTAACCAAATTTCAATAATAATTATAAAAAAAATGGGAAAAACGAGGTAAATAGGGAAAGCCAGTGAAAGATTAACAGTGTCAGAATCAGAATCGTCAAATTCACCCGTCCACAGCTTAATTTGACAAGAAACTTGAGACTTGAGAGAGAGCGATTAAAAGTTTTCTCTCGTGTTTTGTTTGGTTAATGGGACAGAAGGTACATAGAAAGAAAGAAGATATGAGACTGTAGTGACTGTGTATGGACGAAAAGATTCGTCGACCAGTTGGAATTCCGGTTGGAGAATCATATTCCGGCGCGTGTCCTCGACCAATTACGGAAATAGACTTGACGTTGATTACTACTTTACTAACAAACCCCAAAAAGAGAAAAGAAAAAATTATGGCCACAAATTTTGTGAATAAATAATGAAAGGAATAAAAGGGAATTAATATTTTTATAAATGAGACTTGTAAAAATATTATTTTTTTATAAAAATTAATATTTTTATATATTTTTTATTAAATAAAAATAAAACTCAAGTATAAAAATATTAAATTAAATTATAAAAATATTAAATTACTAAATCAATATTCAACCTTTGTTAAAGTCCATCCTTATTTTACCCAGTCAAATCTAAGTTTAGATAGACTGCTTCTTTCTTTTGTAATCTCGAGGAATTAATTTCCAAATTAATATATCAAACGTTATCTCAGTTAAGTTGTAGTCTTCACTACTGATAATTTTTAAATCAAAAAATTCGTAAGTGAAGATTTTGACAGAAATTCACCAAAAAGAGGAGGACAAGTTTCATTACTGAAACTTTATAAAACCCATCTTGCCCCGAACATATCATATATATGATACTCCTTTATTTTTTAAAAATAAACTCATTTTTATTTTTTTTTATTTTATATAAACAATTTATATTCTTGTGATAATAATATAAAATAATACAATAATTTTAATTTTATTATAATATCACATTATTACACAAGAAATTAATTATTTTATAAATGTTTATGAAATAAAAAATATATATTTAATAATGTGACATTAAATAAAATATTTACCAACTAATATAATAATATCACATTATTTGAAATGCTATTTAAATTAAAACCCTGACATTACTCAAATCAAATCGATATTATGCCAACTATAATCGAGGGGACTCTGAATACCAACCAACCAGCGAGGGTAGTTGATTTTGGCGGGACCGGATCTGACGGTCTTATGTCCTCTTCATTAGCAAACATTCTCATTCAAAAATGGCACCTCTACAGCCCACTCAATGAGAAATGCTCATCATTAATATCCTAAAGAATTTCCTCATCATTATTATGGAGTATCAAAGATTTCCTAATCATTAATATCCATGAATATTAACATATCATCTGAAAGATCACTTAAAAATTTCTACTAAAACTTGATTAGGATAATAATAATAATAATAATAATAATAATAATAATAATAATAATAATAATATAAAATTTCATATTATTATTATACTAAAGATTTCCTCATCACTAATAAATATCCTATAAAAGATCATCTAAAGAATTTCTCGCTAATATTACACTGAATTCGATAATAAGCATTCTGTCCATCCATGAACATATTTAACATAAATCAACTGAAAGATAATGTTACGTATAACTGCAAATATTGGATGAAATTATATGTAAATAATATTAAAAAATAAAGGGCGGAGATTAAAACAGTAAGTAAGGAAGAATGTAAGGTTATGATCTTTAGGGAGAGCAATGTAACCCTATATTAGGCCAAGTTTTGTACGGAATAAAAATACAAACTTATTTCCCAATTTATCTACTTCTATAAATTCTCTCTTCTAGAAAAAATAAAGAAGTCTATATTGATCCTATCAGGTAGAAGTACAATTAGTAATTTGGGCACGTACGACAAAGACAAAATCCAATTCAATTCTTCTTGTTCATCTGATTTGTCATAGAACAAGAAGCCATTGCAAATTTTTCCTGACAAAAATCCACAGGACTAGACCTTAAAAATCCAGCAAAGTTGTGCTTTACATTGTTCAGTATTTTGGATCTGATCATATCACTGGAACAATAAAATCTGAAGAGATATCTATATAATCTGAACAAAGAGTATAGTTTTAAAAAGAACAGAAAATTTGCCATTGGATACCGGATAAAGCAAATCTTGGTAAGGAAATGAAGAAACTGGAAGTGAGATCTAGCAGCACTTGAAATATTAATTTGATCAAAATATACCAGTTCAGTACGGTTTTGGAAGATCCACCAACACCAGAACAAAGTAGCTTATGTTGCAGAACTATTGACGAGCAGAATTGTTGGTAACATACAAGTTTATTCAACTATGCAAAGAATTAATTGAGCAAGCAAGACTGCCTCCATTTTCATGATCTGCAGATATAGCCACTAGCGTCGGCCAGCGCGACTTTTAGCTCTTGTTTTCTGCACGAAATAAGAATTGTGAAAAGATGATTCAAATAAGCATTTTCCATAAACTTGTGACAGCCAAGAACAGCTCCATTGCAAGTCATAGCAAAAGTTTACTAACATTTATGACCACTAAACTACCGCAATTGTAGCAGAATGGGTGGAATGTAAGCCCGTGTCCTTTTCTTACTCATTTCCAGTCCTTGGGACGGATGGAGTACTTGCTCTAATTGCCCCTGCAAATACTAGTTCCCCACCCCTTTTTCTAGCCATTACTAGTTACTCCAAATGGTACAGTCATAGACTAGTCACCAACACGCAACAATTGCCAACACCTGTAATCTTACTAGAGTTTGGCATCAGCAACAACACTTTTGTCACTCGAACATTAGCTGCCAAAGATCATCATGAGGTTCACAGCAGTAGCTGCCAAGTGCCAACTCACTCAAGTGAACTTCATCCAAACTTCTTCCTTTATACAGCTGCCCAAAACCTTTATTTACATGAACTGGAATTTAAGACACTTTTCTTTGATAGGTAACTGAAATGTACAACAATTAACAGATCATTTAATGTTTTACAACAACCTGGTATCTACAAAATGCCAACATTCAATTGTCTTTATATTAGATGCATTTTATTCTGTGATCAGCAGTTTCTGTTCGTAAATATTAAAAGATGATCTGTGATTGAGTGAATTAGGGAAGGGGAGACCACGGCAGCCATGAAAAATTTCCTTTATATGAATCTTTTTGGCAACAGTTTAATTAGTTGAGACCAGAGTGAGGTACCCTGAGTAATTGACATTGTGTCAAACATCAACCTAAAGGCGCAAGTACAGAAGCACACACGCACGCACGCAATCCAAAATAAGTAAAGGAGCAGGGATCAAAAATCTACTTACAGATGCAGTCCCAAAGCTAGCGCCCGATCCTGTTGCAGCTCCTATCAAAACGAAAAAAAATCAGTCAGATAATGAATACAAGATCAGACCGGGGAAATGTCAAACGCAAAGAAGGAAGTGAGATAGTGAATACCTAAAAGTACTCCTATAACTTTCTAAAATGTATTAGACGTTATTAAAATCTTCAAACTCCTATGACGGTAAAGGACACCTTGCAGTTACAGGCTTATAGATTATAAATAAGATCTGTGTGTGTCTGTGTAATAGTTACAGATTTAAGTTTTTCTCTATAATACGATATGCAAGGTATGTTAACAAAGGATTATTGCTTAAAAACATATAACGTGTGCAGAAAACACCAGGAAATCACATTCATCAACAGCTTTGATATTCCATCAAAATCAGAAAATGATGTTGTGTTAAGATCTCTCTTGTATCTTTTTCTTTTTTATTAAGGTCTCCTCAAAGTCTCATTATCGCTCAATATTTCATGCACAATACAGTATGAACAAGTGGAACTAAGTATGGGTACTTTCTTATAAGCTCTTGTAACTATAAACAGATGTTATAGAGACTTGTGCCCCCTCAGAAATGTTCTAATAACCACTTGGTATAATTATAACAATTCAGCGGCCACTCATTTTGATAATATTTCAAACATTTCCTTATCTGATGTCAACTAATACTAGCACCATAGACTTCTGATGTGTGTAGTAGTATCAACCCCAAAATGCAGACCGTCTAATTGTGTCTTCAGCTCTTCATTTAAATAGAGCGGCACAGAAACTCAAATTAATTGCACCCCCCCCCCCCCCCCCCCCCCCCCCAAAATCCAGAAATCATAATGATTAATGACATCACTTTAGGGATAAATAGTCATTCCAAATCTTTTATTCTTATTATTATGTATCAACTCATGCCAAAATTAAATAAATTCTTTTAGAGTTTCTAAGTCATTTAAGTAGGTGCTTGTTTTATACTTCACGTGTACCCAAAGTTGCCCTCAGTTTTTTCACGGTTCTGTTCAATCTTATATTAATAAAAGAAGAATTAATAGTTCTAACATAACTTGGATAGAAGCACAAAATTGATGCCAACTAGAAAACTAAAATTAAAAAAAAACATACCTGTAGCAAATGGTGTTGCAAAAGAAGACACTCCGGCAGTTGGGGTTGAACCAAATAACGGAGCAGTATTAGTAAAAGAGGGAGCCGAAGTAGAGAATGAGCTGAAAAGTGACACTTGGGGGGAGGCAATAGATGATGCAAATAAGGACACTGGGGACGATGTGACAGGAGTTGAGAACAGAGAAGATGATGGCGTGGAGGCAGATGGAGTACTAAAAAGTGAGGACCCACTTCCAGATGGTGCAGATGAAACAGCTGCGGATGTCTGAAGGGCAGCAGTAGCCCCAGGTGCTGCTGAGCTGGCAATTAATCCAGCAACTTGAGTTGATTGTTGTGAATTTGCAGGCAAATGCAGAGTTGGATGCACCCTGCGAGCAGAAGCTTGTTGTTTGGCTGTTTCCCTTCTATCAGCCTCAAGAAATGGATCGTTTACATCCCCTCGACGGCGCTGATCAGCAAGATATGCAGTTTTCATGGACTCCATGTACTGATGAATGCTCTCGACCTACAACACATAATTTATGTCAGGCGTATAGAAACAGCACATTCCTATAAAAACTAAAATAGGTTGCACAAAAGAAGTAGCAACACATCAAGTATAGCACAGTTTATGAGTAGTTTTTTCAATGTATAATGATGCTGATATTGACATATTTGCCAGTCTCAAAATGAATTTTACTGGAAATTCCATAAGGTAGATGGAGATATCTCAAATTACAGAGGAAGGATTAGAAAATTAAATTGAATAACACCACGAAGTAACATGAAATGTTGGTAATTTTATATACCTTTGCTGCCGTATGAACAAAAAAGTCATGCACATTTGACATGACTTTGGGAAGTGACTGCAATACTGAGGAGCTGGAGTTGAAAGAGTTCGTGTAAGAATCAAAGCGAAGCAACTGCTCTAACTCTTCAATCCATTGACGAGACTCGCCAATGTACTTTTCAAATGTTGCAATAGTTTGCTGCAAAAATGGAGAGGGTTTCCTTGGGAGCCCACTATAGAAATCAAAAACTGGCACGATGCTTGTCACTGCTGATTGACTACTTGCAATTGGAGTCAATGTTGTTCCTGAAGCCTGAGATGATGACGTGGCATTCAAATCTGCAACTGCATTAGGATGAAAAAACCTTGGACGTAACATCATGAAAGAACGTACAGCAACCTCTGCATTGCGTAACATATCTTTCACAACAATCATTAGCTCTTGAAGAACAGCTTTTTGTCGTTCCATTGACGTACTGATTCCAACAAGTTCCTGAAGCAATTATTAGCAATATTTATTACCGTACAATAAATTTTAGAATTAACAAGAAAATGAAGCATTTACAAAATGTATAATAGCTGAAGCACTGGACTCCCAGAAAACCAAGGGGTGAAGATTCGTATTCATTACAATTTACAAGTGATATCTAAATCATATTAAGCTATTAAGATTGATGAAAAGTTATTTTAGAAATTCAGTAGTTCATCCTTATTATTTCACATCAAAGTAAAAGCATATCAATATAGTTAGGTTAGCAAAACGCCAAGGCAATAAGGGTTGCTTTTTCCCTCAGCCATAGTACCAATTTAGAACAGTACAGCAGACAGCCTTGTCTGATAGGTTTAGTGCTCTTAATTAAGGAGATGTAATTGCTTGGAGTCATAACCATATATTGGAAACCAGATCACCAACCACAACTGTTACCACGCATCTAACTCCCACTCTTGGTGACCTTTTTATCCATGACCATTCTCTTTAACAGTGGAAACCAAAAGGTGTTAGTTATCAACTCTCAAAGAAACGAGCACACATAAAAGTAAATCTGATGATGTTAGCTCAGATAAAGGGATGGTTGAAACAGCTCTACAAAAGCTGAAATACAACTCTCTGGGAAATATTTTGCTTTTTCCTATCTTATACGTTCAAGTCTGGTCAGGTTCCATAGTTATATGAACTTGCCAATGAAAATGAGTTGCTTTGCAATCAGGGACAAAGCGACTGACCCCACTGAATTTTTGTTATTGTTTTATAATATATGAAAATTTTTGAAAATTTTAAATATTATATACAAATTAACCCCACTGAAATTTTATAAAATTTTTAATATACAGGATCAAATTGAAAATTTATAACTTTCTCACTTCAATCTCATATCATTACTACTTTCTCTATATATGTATATTCATATAATCTTTTTAAACTAATTAATAATCTATTTTATATTATTTTTTGAAGAATTAATTATTTATAAATAATTTGTCTTTAAAAAAATTGTTAGAGGTCAGTAAGGGGTATATATGCATGAACATAAATATATATAGAGTTAACAATTACTATATTATAATTGCAATCAAATATAAGTTTTATATATGTAACCCAAAAGTATAAAATTATTCAAAAAAAATGGCTAGGGGGCACTGCCCCCAAACTCCCCATTGAACTTTTATTCTAGCTTCGTCACTGTTTGCAATGAATTCTTTAATTATCTACCTGTTGTTGCCTTCCCCAATGCTTTTATAGGAATACTTCATTTGATCAACATACATCTATACCATGATCATTAAGTTTCAATGATTATTAGGTTACTAAATTTTTAACATATATAACAGTACTTGGAGAAAGAACTTGAAATATATTTTTCTAGCTCTGGAATGTTTTGCATTGCATCCACATAATTGGAAATTAGCACAGCAAACCCCTTCCTTATGCTCTGCTACTCCCACACACACAAAAACCACTAATAACTTAGTTAAAGGAACCTACAGTTCTTCTTCATCTCACCTTGTGATGCCAATCCAATCAAGTTAACAGTAAAGTGTGGCTATTGGAGTCTTTGGCCTATATACAGCCAAATATATACATGGAACTAATTAATCAAACAGTGAATACCTGAACAATGAGACTGGCATCGAGCTCGAATCCATCATTAAAGACAGAAGAATCATAAAGCCGGCTACACTGATCCAAACGTTGGCTCTCGTCTCTATACTCCAAGATTCTCTCCCTATCCACACATATCACCATCTTAACAAATTAATGAAATTTCACCAAAAACTCATATTTTTAAGTAAATTCAACTCTTAGCAAATTAATATACTTCAAAACAAATCATAATTTTTAGTAAATTTAACATTTAGCTACTCACTTAACACTTTAAACTACCAAATGAGCCCTAATTTAAAACGTACTCGATCTTGAGGATGAATTTCTGAGAATCAGGGTGGAGCTCGGCCCATTTAGTTCCATAGCTAACGGGAGCCTTCTCGTTGGTAAAGAGATAAAGTTGATTGTCTTGTTGTTGAGGCTGAAATTGTTGTTGTTGCTGCTGTTGTTGTTGGGGTAGAAGGAACGGGGAGCTCTGCTGAAATGGTGACTGTTGCTGTTGTTGAGGAAGAGGTTGGAACAGTGACGGTGGTGGTTGTTGCTGCTGGGGCTTAAACGAGAACGCCATTGCTGTCAAGTTTTTTATTTTATGATTCTTTCTGAGATTTTTTAGGGCTCATTTCGGAAGTTTTTCGGAATCTGAAGGATGTTTCTCAAATTATTTTCGCGGTTAAAAATCAATTGAAATTTAAACGGCAGAGAAGAATAGTTGAAACAACAAAACCCTAGATTTCAAGAACCTGAAGAGAATGGAAGCTTTGCAAAAATATCAATAAAATAATTTTTATTTTATTTTTTGTTTATACAACAAAATTACTGTTAACTACTCTAATTTTTTTTATTTTTAAAATTTACAATAATTTTAATTGTTTATCTTATAAATTATTTTAAAATTTATACAGATATAACTTATATTACTTTTGAATTGAAGAAATTGAATAGCTAAAAGAATGAAATAGAGAATTAGAGAAGGGAATAGGATTAGTCATTTCATATTATTACTAAAAAATAAAATTTAAAAAAAACAAAAAATTTATCCTAAAATAAAGAGAGTATAATTTTTTCATTCTATAATAATTAATAATTTTATTTTTACTTTTATTCCTCTAATTCAAAAATAGTATTAAAAATTATGAGACATTGAAAGTTAGAAACTCAAAAAAGATGGGCAAAGAGACACAAAAGTAGACCGAGGGAGCAAATAATGTTATTTGAGTTATTTTATGGGAATATGATAATTGGATAAGAAAATTAAATATAAGTGTTTTATAATTTTATTTTTATTTATATTCTTACCCCTAATTAGAAATAAAAATATAAATAGATAAAATTATAAAACGTTTATATCTAATTATAATGTCCGCGTAGAGTTTTTTATGTTATTTATCACCTACTACTACTTTAGCAGCTAAGGGTTGTTTGTTTATAACTTAATAGAGTTGAATGACTGAATCAGTCATTCATTAACTGCTTTTGTTTTTGTCTAAATGGTTGAATCAGTCAAATTTTTTGACTAAATGACTAAGTCTAATTTTTTGGCTAAATGGTTAAATCCCGACTGAATGAATAAAATAAAAATAAAAAATATTAACTATTATATTAATTAATATTAAATAAATTTATAATAACTTTGAATTTTTTCAGAAGAATAAAATAATAAAAATATGTTATTCAGATATTTTAGATATGTCACTTATCAAATAATTATTTTTATTCAGTATTCAGAAATTTATTTTATTTAATTTATTCAGATTATTTAAATATTTAAAATTATTTTATTTAATTTTTATCAAATATTCATGGGCCTTTAAATGCCCCTATAAATGCATATCTATTTTAAATAGAACAGATCCTGGAAAGGGAATTAATTAATGTCTCTTGGATTTTATTGCACTGCTTCGACAATATATTTATTCATAAATTCTGTATTTATTTATCTGGTTTCATTATTTTGTGTCCTCTGTCCAGGCAATACACGAGCAATTAAAAATTATATAATTTAAAAAATCACATTATTTTCCAATGACAAAATTATATAATTATTTTGACACGACTTTTTCAACAACAAAATTATATAATTTAAAAAATCATCGAAGAAAACAATGTTTAATTTTGTCCATGATAATCTTAATATTTCTATAAATCTTTTTAAATATATAATCTCTTATGTTATGATACTAATCAAGAGATGTGTCATTTCTATAAATCATTTTTAAAAATTCATAAGACGTAAGGCTCTTTCACATTGCTAGAGGAACTTTGTGTTCAAATGTTTTAATGCATTTGAAACACATATTTGTACTTGGCAAGTATAGGTGTGTCAAAAATCTTATAGGTTAGTAGTGACTCAAGACTTTTCCCGCAGGACTTGTTCGAGAAATACAAATTTGATGTAATCTACAGAATATAATAAAATTATAATGTAATAGTAATAGATTATTATGATATATTTGTCTAGTTGATTCTTGATATTTGTGTAATAATTGTAATGATATTATGTTATGTTTAAAATTATATTTAGTTTACTAAATTATATATCATTGTATGTAATGAATAAATTAAATTATAAGTTAAAATATCAAATTAGTTGTATTCGCTATTATTTTGTCTTTTATGACTTATTATATTACGGACGTAATAGTCTAATACATTAATTAAAAGATGTAATAAAAAGTTTAAAAATTAATATAACATTACGTCTGTAATGAGTTAATACATATAATATATTAATCAAATATAATAATTATCATATCATTATAATAACATATTGTATTACAAAACTATTATATTAATTTAATACGAACTAATCAGCACCATAATGTTTTAAGAAAATTAATTATTAAGGTCTTAGCTTGTTTATTATGACTGAGACTTTGAAATTTTTAGGTTTCATGCTCGATTATCATCTATTTTTTTTATAATAAGATTAATATTTTTTGTTGTTGATGCCGATTAAAAATTTATTTGTACTTGTAACAATAATATTCCTCTAAAAGTGGTGACATTAAAAAAAACAACAAATTAAATAGGCGGTGATTGTAATCAACTTGAGTCTTGTGCGATTGCATTTGTATTTGTATTTTTCTTTGGTATTTCATAAATAGGATTGAGCATTCAGTTATAATTAAACTAAAATTATCTATTTAATTATAATCAAATATCAAAATTATTATATTTTTGATATCTAAACATTAAATTAAATTATAAAATAATTGAAATATTGAAAACCGAAATAGCAAATTTACTATTCGATTATTTTGGTATATAACTGAAATTAGGAACCATCTTCATTAAACAAAAATTTAACAATAGAGTTTGCAAGCAATTATCAACTACAACCCACAATCATAATAATTCATATACTTAATAAAATCTAGTTTAATAATTTAAAATTAATAATACATAACCCATATGACATATCCCATAATTTAAAATATTTAATATTATTATTTTTAAGTTCCTAATTAAGATACCTAATTTTCAAAATCGAAATCGTAACCAAATATTATAAATTTAAATAATTATAATAAAAAAAGAACCGAATACCCGAACCCCAAAAATAATTGAGTTAAAAATTATGATTCGATTATTTGATTTTACCTGTTTTTTTTGTTCCCTCAGTCCTACATATAAGCAACACAGATGGAATATCACCACCAATTAGACAAGACTAAAGGAAATTTTCACATTGGTATACATTCAAAAGGCGTAACCTCTGTTAAGTTGGCTACTACATCAACTCTCTAACAAGCATGACTTAATCCACAAAACCCATTAGCGAAAAAAGTTGTAACACACAACATTAACAAATCATTTCATGGCGTTTCCGGGTGTGGAAATAGCAAGATCCGGCAAAGAAAAGCAATCCCCACCAGAAAACCCACTTTCCCCACTCTCAAGCTGCCACGTGTTCCCAATCGCGCTTCCACCACCGGTAAAGCCGGCATCTCCGGTCCCGGGAAAAGGCCAAACAGTTCTTCCAAGGCCGAAGCCCGCGTCTTCATATCCATGACCAATTCCAAGCCCGAAGCCCCCGCCAAGTGTCAAAAGCCCAGGCCCCTGGGTACTCAACAACGAAGTAAAGCTCCCACACATGTTAATCCCCTGCTTCACATCACTCACAAACGGCACGGCTCCTCCATGATCGCCGCCGGTGAGGGAGAGGAAAATTGGGGTGGCGGGGGCGGGCATGTGGCGGTAGTCTTGAGCAGAGGCAGCGAATATGGATGCGGCGGAGGTGGGGCGGGAGCGCTTTGCATTCTTCCGGCTACCGCCGCCAACGGGGATGTCGCGGAGGGTGCCGCCGTGGGTCCAGTAGCGGCGGCAGGACTTACAGAAGTAGCGGGGCTGAGAGAAGTTGTAATTGTTGTAGTAGCAGAATTTTGTGTTGGTTGAGTCGCAGCGTGGGCAGGGGAGGTGCTCTGGCTCCGGCGGTGGGCCACCCATTTGCTGTGGTTTTATGGCTAGCCGGTCGGTGGATTCGGACGGCATATTATTTTAATTTACTTGTAGCCCTGTTTTTGGTGTTTGATAAATTGTTGTGACAGTGGGTTTAGAGAGAAAATTAAGTAAAGGTGTTGATGAGGGAATGAGACTTAGTGTGCTGTGTTGGTAGCTTTTTGGATTGTAGAGGTACGATTTTTATGGAGAAGCTTAAGGAGAGAGAGAGAGATTCTGTCTCCTGCAGATGGAAGAAGAGCTTCTGATCAGTTGTGGAAGGCTAGGCTTACTTTTAAGAAGCAAGCCGCTGCAGCTTTAAAAAGAGTTTCTGTACGTAAATTAGACACTCGGCTGGAGAATAGGCTTTCGTTTGGTCGCATAGCTCCTCATAACATTGGCCAATGGCCAGCATAACATGCATGCTTGTATGTATATATGTATGTACTTTTTCAATTATGACAACGTATACATGCATATCAAAAAACTTCTTTCACTTCAAATTAGAAATCGCCATACCCTCGATACATATTTAGTGAGAAAAAAATAACATTATTTTTGGCTAAACATGTGTTAAAGTGCAAGGAGGAAACTTTAAAAAAAAAATTACAATATTATAGATGTTTGAATTAAAATCAAATAAAATGTATCAATTAAACTCACAAATTTACTATAAAAAATAAAAATACATCCCTAG
This sequence comes from Hedera helix, assembly GCA_947179155.2. NCBI lineage: Eukaryota > Viridiplantae > Streptophyta > Magnoliopsida > Apiales > Araliaceae > Hedera > Hedera helix. The sequence continues at coordinate 41,665,365 of OX359270.1, read as the reverse complement.
TTTTGAAAACATATGAATTGATATTCCAATATATTCATTCTGTTTTATATTATATAATCATTATTAATTTTTTAAAGTCAATTTTAAAAAAATTTAAACTCAAAATTAATATAGACTCTTTTAATCTTAATTAATACAAATGTTTAATATTATAAATTATCTAAAAAGTATTACTCATTGTAAATTTTATTATTTCATAATTTTTAATAAGTTATCTAAATATTGAGTTTTAAAATATTTTAAATTTACTTTTAAAAATTAATAATAATCATATAATTTAAAACGGAGTGAGTATCTTTACTGCATATATATATGTGTGTGTGTGTGAAAAATTATCCACAACAATCGATTGCTGGGAGCAACAAAAATTAATCTGTCGCAAGAGGGAATAACACCAAGGTCAATTTACACATAAATTGGTTTGTCGCAAGAAGGAGTAGTGGTAGAGTCAATTCACAGCCAAAAATATTTCCCATATTAATTGTCGAAATAACATTTCTGTAATTAATTGTCACGAATAAACACCCCATATATATGTCTCATAGTATACTTGCATAGAAAAGTTCGAGAGAAAATTTTAAGACATATATTATGAATTTCTACTCTTGGAGAAAGGTGGCGTCATACTACAAAGTTTGTAGCAGCAGTGCAATAATTAATTTTTGGAAAAATCTAGGGAGACAAGGAAAAGGGGACAGGTCTGGTGATCGATTAATTTTTTTTTTTAAATGACTCTGAAAAAATAAGTTTAATTTTTTAAAATTAATTTTTTTACAAAATACAGTGATTTAGGTATGATTTAAATACATATAAACGAATAGTGTTGTACAACTTATAAATACTGTTTGTTTATATGTATCCAAATCACACTTAAATTATTATATTCTATAAAAAAATTAGTTCTAAAAAATTAAATTTATTTTTTGAGAGTTATTTAAAAATAAAAAATATATATATAAAAAAAATCAACCGATCGCTAAATCATCCTCCTAGAAGAACTCTTAATTTTTATTACGATATGCTACAGAGAGTACTTTTAAAGTAATACTCCCTGTAATACCTGCTTGTAACAATTAATTATGTGAATCAAATGGTCAAGTGTCATTATTGCTTCTGTTACTACGTAGTCGTGTAGCAAGATTGTTAATGGAGTAATTGATTTGATTGATTTTTCCCGGCCCTAACTTTGACAAACTGGATTACCAACGGAAGCTTTTGCATTATTTAAACTTCTGTGGAGGATACTGTGCAAGGTATGACCGTATGAGTATCATTTAACACATGTGCGCACTCACGAAATTACAAAGTTAAACATGTTGGGCGATGGCTAACAATAATATCAAGACATAGATAGGATCATATAAATGTCTCGGGCCAGGGAAGGAGGAGGAAAATTGTATTTATATTCATTAAATTATGTCTGTGTTTGTGACATTAAGTTTCATTTAAATCATCTTATAATTTAGAACGGATCAATTATAATTTAAATAATTTTTGTTATAAATTCAAAGATAATAGTACGAAAGAAAATAAAATTTATATGATTTGGTTCTTTTCTTATAGTGTCTATATTAAGTATTTCAATATTTGTTTCTTTTTCATCCGAACTCGCAAATTTATATAGAAGTATTCTCAATTTCCTGTTAGAATAATTCTTAGGAAAAAAATGAGGAAAGCTTATAATCCATAAACATGCAGGCTCAGCAAAATGCTGTAGTTTAATCCACTTATTTAGTGGTTGTAAGTGATGATTTGAGATGATAAATAGTAAGTGTGACGAATGGGTCATGTTTTTGGGTAGCAAAGGAGAAGAAAGTGCAAAAGCAGGGCAGAAGCAAAATTGAACCGCCTGAGCGGGAAGTGAATATGCAGTAGTAGCAGTTGTAGGAGTAATAGTAGGGCGACGACTGATATATTCATGAAAATATTAGTACTAGGACTAGTAATATTTGGTGGAATTTTTTTTATTGAAATATTGAGATTTATTTATTATTCATGTAAGAAAGATTTTGTGAGATTATTATTTTTATTTATAAAAATATTAATCCTTTCATAAAAAAAATTGTGTAAAGTACAAAATTTAATTTAAAAAATATTATATAAAATTTATACTTAAATAAGCTTTACAGTAAAGACGTACATCTTTAGAATACATACCAGGGTCCATGTAGGTAAAAAGAGAAACTTATTATACCATTTCTTTTACTTTGATTTATTTTTTAAATTATGTGATGGCCTGAACGGTGTATTTAAAATATTTTTTATGGGGAGTTTTAATATACATGAGATGCAGATAGAAAATAATTACTTATATATTATTATTATATTTTAAAAAATAATATACATGTCAATAAAATTAAATTGTAATCAACATAAAAATAATAAAAGAAATTAAATTAAAATAAAATTATTCTTAATTTTTATTTATCCCATATATATACAAAAGTTTCATTTATAATTTGATTAACTTTTTTTATAATACATGACAAGATGCTTATATTTTATGTTTTATTTCCGCGTTAGTAGGCAATGCATCTTGAATATAAAATTAGTTGATATATATGAGACTGACGGAGTAGAGAAGTAGTAGACAGAAAGATGAGTAATGTCGGGTTGGCGTGGGAGTGCAATTATTGGATTGGTGCGCCTCCTCCTCCAGATGAGATCTTATGTAACTAAATTATTTGTTTTTATGTTTCGAAATTTATAACAATTGTTTTCAGATTTAATAAAGACGATATATATCGTCATCATATTTTTTATTTTTTATAAGACTACGGTAATAGGACATATCATCACTATAAATTTTAAAAACTGTGATCTTAAATAAAAATAAAAAAATTTAATTATAGAGAGTCTCATGCCGCCTGCTCCCGCCACTGATTTGGGATCTGTCGTTTTCCTACCTCTTCACAGATTCCCCATCACCATCCCATCCAATTCTCTTTCCTCCGTGCGTACAGTGGTCGCTGTTTCTTTCTAGCTCCACCAGTCACGCATGCATTCCCATTTGTTGTTGGCATCCACATATCAAATTAACCCACTGTCCCATCCATCACTTCTGTTAAAAAACCCTCCGCCTCCGTCTCCTCCTCCACCTCCTACTCCTGATCAAACGACAGATAGATGCATGGTGCTGATGATAGGTAAGGAAGGCGTAATGTGGAGTTGGAAATGGGATTGGGAAGCAGCGACACCTGACCCACCTGCCTGCGTCTAATAATTGTCAATCAACTGGACGGACGGACGGGCACCCCTCCATTCTGACTTCCACACGCGTCCTGAGGCCTCACTCAGTCACTCACCTTGGGCCTGAGGGTAGCTTTCCCTGCAGGAGCATGATTCCAATTTTACTCATATTTTTTGTCGCATCTATTTTCTCAGTAGTGTCAAATATTGTTAGATCAAATGTTTCTATATTTGTTACTTATTGTAAACCAAATGTTTTTATATCGTGCAAAATCATAGATTCCGGATCAATCCCTCGGTAGAATATTAAATTCAGCATGCGCTAGGTTCTCCTAAGCTTCCTTCTTAATTTGTCTCTTTCACCAAATTATTTTTAAGTCCTTGAAACAAAATATATTTTTAGAATTAAATTATAATAATAAAGGTTATTATTATAATTTGAATGAGCCATGGATGGCATAATAATTCTGATGCAGTGTATAAGTGATGCCAGATGGGTCATTGTCAAATAATCTCTATTTCTCTCTCTATTGCTCCTTCCTCCTACTAATGCCAGTAAAAATAGAAACAGTGTGTCTGGTGTTTCCTCCTCCTACTACTACAACTGTTCATCGAGTTGCCAATTATAACCGGACAAATTTATAAAATGCATGCGCCCCTTCTCTTTTCTCTTATTCTTCTCTTTCCTTTTGGCATTTTCCCCTTACGAATATGATTCTCTGCTTCCCTCCTGCCTAGCTATTTGTCTAGTTTAGGGCCGGGAATATCAACTTTCTAATCAACCAACATGCTTTTGGACATTACTTTACTAAATTTAAGTACTGTAATTTTTAATTCATTAATTACCATCTTATGTTCCCTTCTATCCATCCGGATACGTACCTGAAATTGTATGATAAAAAGTAACTGACATTCCATATATTATATCGATCAAGTCTTCATGCTCATATGGTATTATCATACAATAAATTTGAGTTATTAAAATAAGTCACGTCAATGAAATAACAATTTAAATACGTAACAAGATTGTAAACATTGCTAAATTAACATCACAATATATATATACCTCACAATCATTATATGTAGAGGTAGACAAACATGAAGTAAATAGATAATTTATAAATTTGGCAAATAAGACTCTTTTAATAAAAAAGAGATTATATTATTTTATTAAACAATGATACCATACTATGATGATGTAGTATCGAGGTAATATCAAATAATTTGTCAACAATTCCAGTACTGTACATGTTTTGATTATTGGTCCCAACACCATTTTCAAACCTCTAGAAACCCAACCACTAGCTAGGGGATCCAAAACCAAGAGTAGATACCTTCAAGTATTTCCCTTGCATCCAAATAAAATATATGTTGACCCACTGAATCAAATTCTTCAACATTTGAACTCTTATTATGTGATGAAACAATTTTTTAAACTAATTTTGTCAAATATTCCTTACATCACAAATTATGATATATTGGCTTTATTTTAGATGTTCAAAAACAAGTGATATAATTCTATTTGTCTATGTAACCCTTAACTATTATAAAATTTTGTGTTTTTGAAACTACATTTACATTTAGCCTTAAAAACTTACCAGAATATCTTTATAAACTGTTTTTGAGTTTTTTTTTTCAAACTATACATATATATATATGATTTGTATATGAACAGGGCCGGCCCTATGGTATGGGAAAAAAAGCATGGGCTTTAGGCCCCATCTCAAAGGAAGGCCTCAAATTTTTATATACTATAAATAATTTATGTAAAAAAAATCTTATAAAAATATAAACTCAATCAATCCTTAGGGCCCATAGTCCAATACAAATATTAAATACCTAAAAAAAATTAACATTATAAAAAAAAGCCTCATTAAAATAAAAAAAATTAATATTTACTCCGTCTCAAAATAAAAATCATCTATTGACTTTTATAATCAAATTAACTATTTTTAAAATTAACAATTAAACATATATATTTAAATTTTCAAAAAAGTAAACATTGATATTAGTACTAAATTTTATATAGTTTATAATGTTTATAGGATTTTTATACATATATTAAATAATAATAAGATATATTGATTTAAAAAATAATTAATTTGACCATAAAAATCAATAAAAAAACATACTAAATATAAAAGGCCTCATTTAAAATTATCGCTTTAGGCCTCAAATTGTCTTGAGCCACCCCTGTATATGAATGAACTTAATTTCCCGAATAGATTTAGTTATTAGTAAAAGTGTTTAATCCAACTGCTTTGCTAAACCGAAGTGGCTTCTCCTATATCCTATTATAATGGAACTTGTTAATTCTAGTCCTTTTTTTGGTGAACTACTTTGAGAAGTACAGGGTGCTCAGGTAATCAGGCAGGCCCATGTTCAAACTACAAAAGAAACAGCTGGTTTTGTGCGATGCTATATATAATTATGTTATTTATATGAGAAATATGTAGGTACACAGCCATACAAATTTTAAAATTGCACAGTCTACGATCGTAGAGTTAGGGAATTAACTCAACAATCGTTCAGTTAATTCCCTCTACGATCGAATTAACTCAACGATCGCTGGGTTAATTCCCTCTATGATTGTAGACTGTGTAATTTTAGAGTTTGCACGGCTGTGCAGCTCCATATTTTTATATATATATATATAATAGAGGAAGCAAGTGACAACAATTTAATTGTAACATGTCACACAAATTCCAATTTAATTGCTAACACTACTCAAATTTCTGGCATGAAATTTATCCTCTCCTCAGTATGACCACACATTTCTTTTATCAAATATAGGTATATAATATTGAAACACATTACAAACATAAGAAAAGAAAATAAATAATCGAGAAGAACTAGGCACAAATAGTAGCACCGTATATGATATTACACTTCTAGATCTCTGAGTTGCCTGAGATTCATCGGAGAGATGTATTTGGCGTCCCCATCGAGCAATTGCTTGGCAATAATAAGGTTTGCAGCCTCGCTGGGATGGTAAGGATCCCAGAAAACATGTTTGTCGCGATCAGCACACATACTAGATGTCGGTCCACATGGTATAATCCCCGCAAATTGACCCCCATTTCCACAACATGCTCTACTTGCTGTTGTAAATCCTGCACAAATTTCAAATCCCTAGTTAAAATTCGATATAATCTTTCTCTACAATTTAACCATATTATGATCATAGTGAAAAACTCACCATATTTGGCGTAGTTTGTTATGACTTCCATTACTAGATCGTACACGTTTGCATGAACAAATGTTGCTCCTGGCAGGTTATCGTTTAGCTGGGCAACAAGATCTTTTAATCGGCCATTGTATTGAAGAGCCAGTTTATTCGGTAATTCCACGCATTGACTTTCACTTAACTGATTAATTGTCTTTTGATAGGGAATGCAACCTAGTGGTCCAACATTCCCAAGAATGAATTTTCTTGCATCCAGCTGGTAAAGTCTCTGTAAAAAAGTTATTTTTTTTTATAAAAAAAAAAACTCAGGGATTAGATACTGGTTAAAATTCAAAATTGCCAATTGAGTTTGTCAACAAATGCATGTGTGGGTTTGGTTTTATTTGGTAATGCAAAGTTGTCCCGGGCGTTAAAATCCTTGAGGACATGCAAATGGGACAAGGGAGAATTTTGCATTTTAGTCTTAATCAATTAACAATAGTTCCAAAGAGTATTAATTCTTGGGGGTGTTTAATTAGTTACGTACAGTAAGTTGGCCCTTGAGATGAGAAAGCAGATCATCAATGAAACCTTCTGGGCTTTCTGAAATTCTTGCTCCAATTGAGAGGACTGGAAGTAGATAATTGTTCAGAAAATCGTTGGATCCAATTGTGATTGAGAAAATGGATTTCTTCATAACGAAATCTCTAGCCTTTGATGCACCCAACAATTTATCAATTTGTTTCCTAGTAATGTTAAAATAATCAACCTGTATATCCATCGAAAGCCTGTTCACCTGCAAAACAAAATAAAATATGTACCATCAACCATGAATCCACTCCTAGAAACATTAATTGATAACGTACGTACGGAGGGCTAGAATATATATATATATATATATATATATATATATTAGCTTACAAATATTCTTCCAGTGGCATTCATAATTCCACCACCTCCTGATGCGTAATTAATTCCATGCAATATAGTTCTTCCGGTAGAATTTGGGGCCAGAAATGGCACAGCATAGTGTGGTTGTCCTAGTTCCTCCCCTAAGAAAAATATTACCCAAATAAAAAAGAAGGAATCTTTTACATACGGGAAAATATATACATACACTTAATTCGTACACTTTTGTCACATCACATTTCTTTCTGAAGTTACAAATTATTATATTTAACTTTACAAATAATTTACACAAAACACAAACATTAATCGACATATGTTTACCATCTAAATAACTTACCAACAATGTCCCCGATGGTCCTTCCGTTGGTATACCGGCCTGTGGGGTTCCCTCCGGAAGCTTTGAAATCAATCCCATTTGGCTTGATATCAGCCTTGGACAGAGTTGGTAAATAGTTATTATTTCCAGCATCCACTAAAGAATCACCAAAGATAAATGAAGCTCCGTTTTTGAGTTCCTCATCATCATCGCATTTCCCGAATAAGCTCAGGTTGATGATGGCGAAAATAACAAAAGCCACAATGCTGTAAGTTTTCATGGCCATGGCTTCTAAAACTCCAAAACTTTATGTATGAACTAAAATATGATGTTTGGGAATAAGATTGGTCAGTTATATATGGACACCCTTTTTTTGATAATTATATGGACATCCTTTTTAATTTGTAACTAGATTAGAAAAAGGGAAATAATTTAATGAGGGTGGAAACTTGCAAGATTGTATTCATGAGTAGATGAGTTACATTTGGTATGAAACTTTTCTGTACAAAAGAAAAGATGAGGTGATTGTGGAAATTCAAGAGAGCTAGGTAGGTCACCAACATTAGTGTGTTTGTCTCAACGTGCATGGACTTGGAGCAATTTCTTTTTCAGCAAGCAAAATCCTACACCTGGAGTCAAAGAGTGTATTAATTTTATAATTTGATGAGGAAATTGAAGCCTTGTGCAGACTTTTCTAGCATAAAATATAGGTGTTGTTTGGTGTAGAAGTTGCAACATCTGGTACCGCATTCAATTTAACTTGTGGATCTCTTTCTGTTTCTTTCTTCTTTGTTTGTTAACTGTCATAAAAATCTATTTTACTTTAAAGACGAGATCATTCTTAATTATTTTGTTACATTCGAATTATTTAACTGACAAAAATATTTTAAATTAGTAATTTCTTAATTTTCCGTGTTGCTTACGTGGCAAATGCATATGATGATGTGGACATTTTGGGGTGTAGTTTTTATAGTAATAAATAAATAAAATTGTACAAGTGAATAATTAGCAAAAGTTTCTATTATTTTTTAATACTTATCTGGAGCATACAAATAAAAAATACAAAGTATTCTTAAACAACTACCAAAACACTAATTAAAGCCGACGCATAATTCTTCAGAAAAACAAAAAGCCTACACATCTTCATAATTCTTCCCCGACCCATCACCGCTCCTCCATAACCGGGCCTCCATCTCGCATAACAACGGAAATAATGGTGCTCTGCACCTTACATCAAATGACCCAAACACTCCACTCACAAATTTTCATCTTTCTCCATCACCGCCGATCGCGGCGAGTTTCTTCTATTGAGAGGCGCGGGGGGAGGGGGAGATGTAGGGGAATGGGATGGAGAGGAGAGAGAAAGAATATGTTTTATTTTGTTATTTAATAATTTATCCACATAAGTATTTTATTTTATTTTTTATTTTAAAAGTGGGCCATATGTTTAATAGCATTATTGTTTATTTTTTGGACGAAAAATTATAAAATTATTAGTTTGAAATATTTTGTCAGTTAAATAACATGAATGTAACAAAATAATAATAATAATTAATATAAAAATTAACTTTTAATACAGTGATTAAAATATTAATTAATTCTAATTCAAATAAAAAAACAAACTTAATTAGTACAACTTCCGGAATTGGTCTACAAAAGTACTATACAACATATATTGTTTTGCTTACATTTGGAATAGTAAAAATGTTGTATAAAGTGTGTATATATATATAGGAAAATATGTATGTACACAGTTGTGTAATGCACTGTCGGCTATGACGACGGTTTTTTTTGAGCTGTGTCGACGGTTCAACCGTCGGCATAGCCCAGAAATAGCTATGCCGACGATTGAACCGTCAGCATAGCCCAAAAAAATCGTCGTCATAGCCGACTGTGAATTATACAGCTATGTACATACATATAGATAGATAGATAGATAATCGACTTAAAGATAAATTATTTTACATCACTTTTAGTATAAAATTATTTGATCCGTCAACTTAATAATTTAATTGTACGAATATAATAAATATATAAAAATATGAAATTATGTAAAAAATTATTTGACAACCCAATGCGCATATAACAATTTATAATAACAATAATAATAAAAATTAACGACCCCACTAAGGAAATAAATTTTGTACCAATTTACTCTTGAAGTGGATTGTGTGGGCTAAAGCTAGAATGTATTCATCATTTTTCTTTAAAAATCTTTATGTATGAGTACTTGGAATTCTAAAATGTTTTTTCAATAATTCATCTAATTCTACAATTTTTTTTTTTTTAAGTTTGTTGAAATTGAATAAAAATAATATTGATGTATCTTTCTTCCTTTGCATGTCAGTAGCGGTATATTCCCCCTCCCCTCCCCCTTTTCCTTTAAGCATTATAAATAAATGATTGTATTTTTCTAAATAAAATTGTTAATTAAACAAGATATCTTTCATATAAATAATAAGTGAGATTACAGTCATGAGAAAGAATTTTGCTAAAAATATAATTCTAAAAAGTTATGAGTCTACCAAATTACATTAGGAAAATATTTGATACATGAGATTAGATATAAATTATAAAATTAACTTATTATATTATAAAAAAAATTAAAATAGTTATCACTTATAATCATTCACGTATCTAACACAAAAAAAATAATATATAAAATTATAAAAAATTAAAATATTATTTTTTAAAATTATAAGAAATGAAAAGAAATTAGCCCAACCCAAAACATTAGGACAGAAAGTGGGCCTACCTGCCAGCCCGCCCAAGGACTTTCGAACTCAGGTGAGCCCTTCTTAACTACAATCGCAAATTCCCATTCCCGACCACAAATTAAAAAAAATCAAATGCCCATAATTCATGGCACAATACTCAATTTCACAGTTGGTCTCAACAATTAAAATCGACCGTTGGAGAGTCCTCTGAACTTGGGAGTATAAATGACACAGAGACCAGAGTAGCACTGTAACAATGGTGATTATGGGACAGAGAGCTCGAAGCTTAGAAACCTCTACAGACCCTAAACTTCATCAGGTCAACGAAGATGGTCAAACCCAAAACCAGAAGATTTGTGGGTACGAAAAGTTTAGGGAGGAAAGAATCAAAGAGAACCTTGAGAGGATGAAAAAACTTGGCATTCTTGATCTCTCTCTCAAACTTAAAAATACTCCAAAACCCTTAAACCCAAAGAATAACAATAATAGTCCATCTATTCGAAAACCCCCTCAGCGTCTCTCTCCTTTGCCGCCTTCTGGATCCATCCGTCGCTCTTCTAGGTATGGCCCATTGTTTTTGTTCTTTTACTTGGCTTTTCAATGTTGTTGTGGATAGGTTGAGCGATGAGTCTTTAATGTTTAGTGGGGTTTTTTTACTTTTGTGGATTATGATTTGGGTCTTTTAATTTTCATGTGATGTTGATTAAGGTTGGAGTATTTATTTTTTGGTTTTTGGGTGGGAGCTAAGAATTGGGTTCCAAGCAGTTTTGTTGATTTGTTATTTAGAAGATGATGAGTGTTTAAATCTGCAATACTAATAGATTTACTTTCTGTGCTTGTACTTGATTCACAGTTTGTAAGAGAGTCTACTTTGCTAGTTGTAGCTATATTTTAGTATGAATCTCCTACCAAATTATGATCTCCTTCAATTTTTCTTTAACGTTTGGTGGGAATATAGGTTGGGTAATGTGACCCCAGTCAGCTACTCCGAGGTTCATTTGTCAAAGAAAGGTTCGTTTGAGACGGAGGCCGAGTTGCTCAGAGAGGGTTCTAAACCAGAGATTTACACAGAAGAACATGAAAAGCTATTAGGTGACACAAACATGAGTTGGACCCTTTTCGTGGATGGATATGGCAAGGATGGGAAAAGAATTTATGATCCAATAAGGGGAAAGACTTGTCATCAGTGCAGGTTTGGGATGCTCTCCTCAAATTTGTAAAATTGGTTCATGTCTCTTTTTATTATAATTATTCTTAAGATAGCTTTATGTTGCTTAAACTGCTTTTCATTATTGCAGTTTTTCTTTGTTGTGAAGTTAAATTCATATTATTGGACGTTTTCAACTAGTTCATATCTCAAGGTCATCTATATAAAGTAAAGGATAACAATCTTTATCTTTTTTTTTTGCCCGATAAGTATGTGTAGACTTATTAGAAGTTCTTTCAAAACATCTAAATTTTGATAAGATTGGTGTTATGTTGTCATCTTCATTTATGTTATATCATAATGGAGATCTGAGGATCAGAAATCCACTTCTTGGTATATTGCTCGAGTGTTTTCTCCATTTGGCTATTACACTATTTATTTACTTCCCTTCATTTGAAACTTTAATATAACAATATGATAGGAAGGTTTCATGTAGCTTTTGTAATGGGCCAGTAATCAAATAATTTTCCATTTTTATGAAGTGTCCACCTTGTTTTGCAGGCAGAAAACTCTTGGTCATCGCACGCAATGTAGCCAATGTAACAAGGTCCAAGGACAGTTTTGTGGAGATTGCTTGTACATGAGGTATTAAATTTGCAGACAATCAATATCCCTGTCATAAAAATCACAGTTTGGTCTTTTCTTATGCTTTCTCTGATGCCTTATAGTACTGAAGAGGGCATTTATAAGATGATTACCTAACCTTGCAATGCTACACTATTTCATTATGTCAACTTGAAACCCTGATTGGCCTTTTTAATATCTCGACATTTTCTTTAGTATAAAAATTGCTTGACACAATTTATTTTGATTAGTGATGCAATTTTAAAGGCGGGGTGGGACCGTGTTAGACGGTGTGAAATAACTCAAGCATATAAAATTACTTATAAATCATCTAAGAAAAACAAAGTCCTATCACACTGACATCCATCGATTCAGTGGTTTAGGAAGTTCTCCCTCGTCACTTTGGCTGAGATCAAGACAGATTATTATTCCTTGCAAACCTATATGCAAATATCCACTTTTACTGGTCAGCCAGTTGACGAATCTTTAATTTATCCTATTTAGATTCTCGATTCTCCTAATTTTCTCTCATTCTTTAACAACCTAATATAATTTTAGGAAATTGCCTGCAGTGCTCAATTACTTGTTATAGTTGTAAACAGACATTTTTCATAATTTTCTTTAATTCTTTAGCTACCTAAAATGATTATAAAACCACCTCTTCGAGCTCTTGCATCAGCCACTGTAGTTGTGATTGACCTGCTATACATGATGAATTCATGAATCTGGTTTGCCATTGCTTTTAACAACCTAAGATAATTTTTAGACATCGTCTGCAGTGCTCAATTGCTTGTTATAGCTGGTAAACAGCCATTTCTAGTACTTCTCTTTCGTTCTTTTAACAACTTAAGATGATTATAAGCCACCTCTTCAATCTCTTGCGTTTGCCACTTAGTTGTGATTATGAATCTGGTTTGCCATTGATTATATCGATAAAGGCTCAAAATGTGATCAGCTTTTTGCACCCAAGCAATTTAAAAAGCATAAAATTATGTATCTTTTGATAGTGAAATTTCTTCCATTAATTGATCAAAATCAAGGAATGAATAGTTTGAACTTTGAACTTAAAGTTTTGTCGTATGTGTGTGCTTTACTTTTTGTAAGGTTGACTGCTATAATCAAATATGATCATGCATGAATGTTCCAAGTATAGAAATGTAATCTATAAGGCCTTCTGGTATGAATGTAATCATTTTGTAGATATGGGGAGAATGTACTTGAAGCAGAGCAGAACCCAGACTGGGTTTGTCCTGTCTGTCGTGGAATTTGCAACTGCAGTCTTTGTCGCCAAGCAAAAGGGTGGCCTCCCACCGGTGTCATGTATAAGAAGGTACTTCTTGCAACATTGTTTACATGCTCATGTATATTTTTATCAATTTCCGAACTCATTCTCTCCACTTTTCAGATTTCAAATCTTGGCTTCAAGTCAGTTGCACATTATCTTGTCCAAACCCAGCGCTCAGCGATTGATTTGGAGAAGGATTCAGGCCTTAAAGTTCCAGTTTCTGCGAAAAGATCACTTCCATTTTCAAGTATGGAAGCAACGCCCTTGTTGAAGGAATCTGCTGATTCCATCAATGACCTCGAAGAATCACTAGAGCAGGAATTTGAAGACAGCAATAAAATGAATGAGTATCACAAGGGTGAGGAAGAGGATATGATGCACATTTCAGATAAAGAACATGGTGTTGGCAATTTCACACCTGAAAGTAGTGCTGACGATCAAGGATCATCAGTGCCTGAATCCGAAGACAATAAAACAGATGGTGAGTTTGAAGGCAAGAAAGAGGAGATGATGCAACTTTTAAATGATGAAGATGGTGAAAGCAATGTTAGAGCTAAAACGAGCCCAGAGTCTGTAAAGGTTCCTTCAACGGATAAAGAACCTAAGGACGACGAAGGCTATGTTGCACCTAAAAGTAGCCCATGCCCTACAAAAGTTCCTGAACTCATAATTAAGTCCATTGATGATCACCAAGGTTTACCAAAGCCCGAAGACAACAAAACTGATGATGTGTTGTTTACAAACAAGGAAGAGAGTGTGCAATTTTTGGATAACAAACACTGTGATAGCAGTTTTGCATCGAAAAATGTTGCAGGGTCTAAGAGGAAAACTTTTACTTGCACCGAACCTGACAGCATTGGTGCAAGATTAAGGCAGAGACGGAGAGGGGTTCATACATGATAAAGTGAAGCTCATAGGGCTGAATGAAGAGCACGTACGTTAAGTGCGAAGCAGAGGCATAACAATTGTCAGTATTGCTAGAAGATTGAGATTGCGTTGCAGGTGAACATAAAATTTGCAGGCGAATACAAAGTTTGCTTATGAAACTCTTTTTGTACCAGTTGTTTTTCCTTCTAATTGTCCAACTCCAGAAATATCCATCTGTCTCTCGGTTTGCTTTTGATGTGGGAACAAAGATTATTAGTTCTGAAACTAGCCCTTATTCATGAGTTCCCTTTTATGCATTTTCTTAGTCTCAAAAGAGAAATGCTATGTATAATGATGTTGTACAATGATTTAGCCAACAATCTTTGTTAAAAATGGTGAAACCACCATGACCTTTGTTAAAAATGATGGGATGGTGGGTTCCACTATTTTTAATAAAGGTCTTTGGCTGTATCATTATAGATAGCATTGCTCGTCTCAAAATGCTGAGTCCTATATACAATTGTCACAGACTTGAAAGATGAATAATTAACATACTTTTCATACAAACAATCACATCAGGGTTAGACATTACAAGAAGTCTATGTATGTCTGCAAATTGCAATTATGTTGCATGTTATTGAACTATTTATTTTTATTTATATTAGTTTAATATTTTTAGAACACCTTTTATTCTTAAATTAATTCTAAAATGACAATTTCATTGAATCTCCTGTTTCTAAAATTATTTACGAGCGGGAGAAGGTGTATTCATAAATTTTAATAAACTAATTAATCCAAGATTTAAAAAAAAAGAGTATTTAATGATATTAAATTCATATAACTATAAATAATACATGGTGTCCATACATATGCGTCATTGTTAAGTTTAAGTTTACATAATAATGGTACAATTACAATGTATGTGTCCATTATCCAACCACTTATTTTGAATTCACTTTTTTTATGGCAAAAATTTATCAGTCCCTCTTTTGTTTACGGTTATCCAAACAATGAATAACGACAATATGAGCTCAACAATGACGTTAAATATGTCTGCCTTTGTATATAGAGTCCAAATTAAATTACTATTCCTATTTAGTAGTACTTATTTCCCTATCCTCTAGTTTGATGAAATGGGGTTGGGATTTTTATTTATTTTTTGTTTGTTCTCTTGAGAGCTATAGAGTGACTGGTGTGTGTAGAGGTGAAATAACCTGTTTGGTTCTGATTTAACCCCAAGATAAATCTGGAATATAATCCAAACATAACATAGAGATGCTTCCATTGAATTGCAAATTGTAACCTGTATAGTTTGACTTAACGACAAAGTCAAATGCGTTAGTGTATGGATTAATTAGCCTATAGAAAGCCTTTTCGTGGCTATCTCTAGTGCTTTGTGCCTCCTACGGAATCCAAAGAGAGAGAACAGGGCGAGAGTGATTTATATGATTTTGGCACGATTAATTCATGTATATTGTCATTTCATGCATTTGGGATTATTTTTTCATAACTTTGATATTATTTATTAAAAAAGAATCAAAGAATTTTTGCATCGTATGCACGTACACAAAATATTATTATATATTTTTAAAAAATAAAATAAAATACGCATTAATACACAACAGTTTAATACAGAATATATTCCATTGTTTCTAATTGTGATCAACGATGATAATTATAAGGACCGACCATGTTTGACAAACTTATTGGTACTTAGATTTTATTCTCTTTTTTTTTTAGCCAAAAAATAATAAAATACGTAAAAGGTATTGATTCCCGTTTATGCGGAATTAAATAGAGTATACCCCAAGGAATTAAATAGGGTATAACCGAAATACCGAGAGACCTAGAAAAACAATAGATGCATATAGATTATAGAGCATGATAACACAAAATCCTTGTTTATTGATTAGTTGTGGAGATGGGCCTAGAGGTTGACTAAAATGGTGTTCCATAAACAATTCAACCGTAAGAGAAGCAACTTGCTTAAAATATTCAATATGGTCCAATCATCATCACAGTATTAAAATTGGAGAAAACTTCATATTGAATATAGATCAATAATTGTTTGTTTTATTTATTTGAAATTAGCCAAAGTTAGGGGGTAGACGGAGATAAAGATTATACTATCAAAGCCTACAACGACTTGAGTTTATTTTTTAGAAAATTTATATTTTTACAAGTTAATTTGATATTTTTACACGATTAAATGAGACTCGGTTATAGAAATATCAAATTAACTTGTGAAAAATATCAATTTTCATATTGAATTGATATTTTCACAAGTTAATTTAATATTTTTACAAAATTAAATGAGACCCACGCGTAAAAGTATTAAATTAATTTGTGAAAATATTAATTCCCATTTTTTTTTATCTCTTCGCTAAATAATTTTAACGTCCGAAGTAATCCTCCATTCCCAAAATATTGTACAAAAGATTAAGAAATTTTTAGTTTACAATCAAAATAAATAATACTGTAGGTAGAAAATATAAAGAAAAAGTCACCTAAACGTATAATTGACAAAAGCCAAGTATTAATGCACTTTTCAAATGGAGCTCACAACCTTATATTCGCAATAAAATTTTGAAATTATACAAACAATAACAAAAGCACTTAATTTACTAAAGTTAAAGTTGAATAAATTAATAATCTCAAACTAAAGCTAAAATTTTGTGAATCAACTATTCACTTAACGAAATTAAGTCCAGTTAAATTCTTACTAACTGTATTAGTCTATTAACCCGTACGAGTCACAAATATTATTTTTTTATTTTTTATGATTTTTTTTTTGAGTAATTCAATGTGTATAACAATCTCTATGTATAATATAATTGTTGAAATCTTCTTCGCTTGAAAAGTGTTGTGACAGTCCTGACCCAATCAGTCCTGACCCAATCCATGCTTTAACCTTATCTATTTAATTATCTCTTGACTTGGCAAGAGCTCACATAATTGTTAATCGATAATATATGAATTATTCCATAATACACTATAACAAAAATATATTCTCTAATTTATATAGTTGAAGATATATTTATTTATTTTTTAAAAAGCAGATATGACAATTAAGCTAAATATTATATTTATTTGTATAAAAAATTACAAAAATTCATACTAAATATGATTATATTATATGCATTAATTAAGCTTGAAAAATAAATCGACATAAATATTTTACTAATGTTAAATTTTTTGCATCTATTATTAATAATTAAAAAATAAAATAGAAAAGTAATCCAACTAATAATTAATTGGTTAATTTGATTGTGATTATTAAACATAATATTTATTGCTATCAAGTCAATTTGATTAAATAATATAAATAATTATTAAATTAACTCAATTAATTATTTAATTAATTAAAAATTAAACTCAAGTCGGTCTTTTAAATACTAACTATATTTTGAACCATTCACGAATAAATCATTTGTATTTTGAAGCTTTTCCATTAACCAATTAAAAGGACATGTAACTGAAATTAATTAATAGTGTACAATGCTGACGAATTTTTAGTTCACCTTACCTTTAACTTTTAACTTTGATCCTCCAAAAAAATAAATAATAATAATTATTGTATAACAAAGAGTGTAGAAAAAAGAACGCATGATTACAGTTGTTGTATATTGAATCTTTCGACGATCGATTTTGATGATCAATTGTTCCATTTTTTCTTAATTTTTGACATTGGTAGAGTAGGATATAGAGTTGGTGGGATCGACAACCAAAATACGAGGAGTTTTATATTATCAGGGACGACCGGTCGCCACTTCAATTACCATTCTCAATCATCCCAAAATTTTCCGTGGCATATTACATATTGTAAGAACTAATTTTATCAACTTTACTAATGATAATTTTATCATTCTTATTAAATAATATTGATAACATTATTTTACCATCATTTAATTAATTAAGATACAAAAGTTTAAGTAAATCCAAAAACCAATTAACTGGGCAACCTCACAAAAGTTTTTTTTATATTTTATATTCCCTTAATTCCATATAAAATATATTTTTAAATTTACAAAATTTAAAATTAATACAAATTTATTTGATTTTAATACAAAATTATATTTTTGAGAATTTTATTATTACAATCTAACTAATTGATTTTAAAAAGGAAAAATAATAATGTATTTTTACCTTTGAAATGGAGGGGAGCACTTTTTTATTTTATTTTATTTTTTCTTATTATTTTTTTATTGGTCAAAACTAGAAAGCAAATAATGGACCACTTTTTTCCTTCTAATCGAAACAAAATTTACAATGAGATGGCGCGTATGTATAGGATTAGACCTCAAATGGGGTTAATGACAGAAGGGAGAATAGAACCGCAGTGGAGCCGTGGAGGGGTAAGGTAATCAATAGAGAGCTATTTGGATTCACAACGACACAACTGAAGTAAATGCGCATTGATCTGGACGGTCTGCTTTTAATTGGTTTGCAGTAAAGCTACAGTCGGTCACATAAGAAGAGAAGGGAAGAGAAGTGTAGAATAGAGAGAGTTAGAGAGAGGTTGGACATCTTTTAGCTGTTTCAAGAATTTTTCATACAAGCAGCTAAACTGTGTTGTTTTGTTGTGTGGAGTGGAACCATTTTACTCGGCTGCTGTCTTATGTGGTGTCTATTTTATGTGGTGCTACATTTTGGGATCTGGGTTTCCTGGTATACTGTCTGTGGTTTTCATTTTCCTCTCTTTATCGGGTTTCTAGCAATTTGTCAACGTTTGGACTATCTATGAACATGGGGTTTTATTTTCTTGACTTTTCTTGAATCTTAGGGGGTCTTGATTTTCTTTGGGTTTTAGTGTTTTTTTCTTCTTTCTGTCCTACATCTGGAAAATCTTATGATGGATTACTGATTTCACACATTTTCATCTGTAAACTTGTACTCTCTTCCCCTCTTTTACTCCGAATCTTGAAGAAGGTTAAAATCTAGGGCTTTTCTTTAACTGCTTCTAGATCAGCTAAAGTTGAGCTCTTTTGACCCAATCTCTGCTGCGTGTGTTTGAATTTCTTCTTAAATAAAAGTCTTAGGGGGGCTTTCATTTATGTAATCTAGGATATTTTTTTCGAAAGCAAAGGTTTATTCTGGGATTGCTTTTAGTCTGATTCCTTTTGCTTTCTCAATCTAGGATTTGAACTTAAGCATACTTTCTTGGCATTTGGGGTTGGATGAGCTGAACAAAGTCCTCTATTCTGGTGGAGCTTTTGCACTTGAATCTTTCTGGGTTTTCTAGTAGTTTGATTCTATACAAAAGCTTTCATGCATATTTCACTATGGAAGCCTATTTCTCGCTGTGCTTCTATAATCTTGGACAAAAAGAGCAGAAGAAAGGATGGGTCTGACCACTCAACAGAGGGAATCAAAAGAAACCCATCAGTTCTCAGAAGATTGCAAGAGCACAAGCTAAGGGAGGCTCTCGAGGAAGCATCTGAAGATGGGTCTCTTGTTAAATCCCAAGTCATGGACTCAGAGTCCATGGACAATCAAGAGGAGGGCTTAGGCCGATCGAGGTCACTTGCTAGGCTTAATGCTCAGAAGGAATTTCTCCGAGCCACCGCTCTTGCTGCAGAGCGCACATTTGAATCTGAAGACTCTATTCCTGACCTCCATGAATCGTTCTCAAAGTTCCTTACAATGTATCCCAAGTTCCAGTCATCAGAGAAGATCGATCAGCTGAGGTCTGATGAGTATGCACACCTATCTGATAGTGTGCCTAAGGTATGCCTTGACTATTGTGGATTTGGGCTGTTTTCATTCCTGCAGACTGTTCATTATTGGGAGTCTTCTACATTTAGTTTGTCTGAGATAACTGCTAATTTAGGAAATCATGCTCTTTATGGAGGTGCTGAGAAAGGCACTGTAGAACATGATATAAAGACTAGGATAATGGATTATTTGAACGTCCCTGAGAATGAATATGGTCTTGTTTTTACTGTGAGTCGAGGGTCAGCTTTTAAATTGTTAGCTGAATCCTACCCTTTTCACACCAACAAAAAGTTGCTAACCATTTTTGATCACGAGAGTCAGTCTGTGAATTGGATGGCTCAGTGTGCCAAAGAGAAAGGTGCAAAAGTTTACAGTGCTTGGTTTAAATGGCCAACCCTCAAACCCTGTTCAACTGATTTGAGGAAACAGATTTCTAATAAAAAGAAGAGGAAGAAGGATTCAGCAACTGGTCTTTTTGTGTTCCCTGTCCAATCTAGAGTTACAGGGGCCAAGTATTCTTATCAGTGGATGGCACTGGCCCAGCAGAACAATTGGCATGTCTTGCTTGATGCTGGGGCGTTGGGTCCTAAGGATATGGATTCTCTCGGATTGTCTTTATTCCGGCCGGACTTCATCGTCACCTCATTTTACAGGGTATTCGGGTATGACCCAACTGGCTTTGGATGCCTTCTCATTAAAAAATCTGCAATGGGAAGCCTTCAAAATCAGTCTGGGCATGCTGGGTCTGGTATAGTGAAAATAACCCCAGTTTTTCCCTTGTACCTTAGCGATTCAATTGATGGTCTCCCTGATTTGGGTGGAGTTGAAGGTGATGAGCTTGGTGGGAATGGTGAAGTGACTTCAGAAACTCATGCAGGGGCTAATTTGCCTGCTTTTTCTGGTGCATATACTTCTGCTCAGGTTAGGGATGTATTTGAGACTGAGATGGATCATGATAACAGCTCTGACAGAGATGGGGCAAGCACCATATTTGAAGAAACTGGGAGCATATCTGTTGGAGAGGTGATTAGGAGTCCAGTCTTTAGTGAGGATGAGTCATCAGACAACTCCTTGTGGATTGATTTGGGTCAGAGTCCATTGGGGTCTGATTATACTGGCCAGCCAAGCAAACAGAAGGGAACATCTCCATTACCGCCCTTTTGGTTTAGTGGCAGGCATAAAAACAAACAGATCTCTCCAAGACGATCATCAAAGATATTGGACAGCCCAATATATGACAAAGAGCATAATGACAGTCACATGCTATCGTTTGATGCTGCTGTTCGATCGGTATCTCAAGAAGCGGACTATGTTAAGGAGATCCCCGAGGAAGAACATTTCGTGGAAACAAAATCTAAACAAATCTGCGAAAATCATTCAGATCATCAGCAGTTTCATGAGATTGAGGAAGAACATGAAGCCAACAATCCTGCTCAGTTGCTAAATTCAGGAGCGAAGGTATCTAGTCTACATGACCGATCTTCTGTTTATCAGCAACGTATGCTTGGCAATGGCTCACACTCTGAAATTTGTCCCGAGGCAAAAGAGAGTGCTATCCGAAGAGAGACAGAAGGTGAATTCAGGTTACTTGGAAGGAGGGAAGGGAACAAATTTTCTGGTGGTAGATTTTTTGGTGTAGAAGATATTGAACAGCCTGAAAGCAGGGGAAGAAGGGTGTCCTTTACTATGGAAGATGACCGTAAGGCACGACTGAATTATCCTTCTGAACGTGGAGAATTCTCTGTGACAAGCCTGGATGATGAAGAATACATGAGTGATGAATATGCCGATGGGCAAGACTCAGGCAGGAGAGAGCCTGAGATAAAATGCAGGCACCTCGATCATGTAAACATGTCAGGCCTCAACAAGACGACTCTCCGGCTCCGATATTTGATCAATTGGCTCGTGACCTCGTTACTGCAATTAAGATTATCTGGACCAAATGGGGATGATGCTCTGCCACTTGTTCACATATATGGGCCTAAAATTAAATATGAAAGGGGTGCATCGGTAGCATTCAATTTGCGAGACATAAACAGAGGTCTAATTAATCCAGAAGTTGTTCAGAAGTTGGCTGAGGCAAATGGTATTTCTCTGGGTATCGGCATCCTCAGTCATATAAGGATTCTAGATAGCTCAAGACAGCAAGATACTACTCTGTGTAGGCCGATGGAAAATGGCAATGGCCAGCATGATGGGAAAAATGGGTTCATTAGAGTTGAGGTAGTCACTGCTTCTCTTGGCTTTCTGACCAACTTTGATGATGTTTACAAGCTGTGGGCCTTTGTGGCAAAATTTCTTAATCCAGCATTTGTCAAAGAGGGTGGACTATCAACCGTTGCTGAAGAGGAAGAGGGGTGAGGCCCGAAACAGGTACTTATTACGTTTTTGGCTCAATTTTGAAGAAAGATAGATGGGTTCATCTGGAAATGAATTTATATTCATGGTTCAATATTGAAATTGTTCTGTTGAGCTGGATACTTTTGCTCTTACCAGACTCTGTGCGACAACCAGGTGAATTTATTCATTCATTTTGAATTTCTTGTAGAGTTAGCTTTTAGAAACTTGTATGATCTCAGAAAAGTCATGATGAAGTCAAAGCAGAATGAAAAGGGGAATCGACCGGTTTCCAATCTCATGCTGCTGTAAACCAGCTCGTTCTTACTTATGTATAAAAATTGAGTTTGTATTGCTAGCTTTCAGGCTTTTATAAACTTCTATATCATCATCAATTCAGCTAGCTTTTTCTGATTTACTGTCTTGAAAATCTAATTGGATCCTTAGTAGCTGCAAGGGCATTGTAAAGAAAGCTAATTATGGTCATTTTGCCTCTGGGTTGATATAGCAATTTTCATGATTTTTCTAGTCTCTATGCAACTTTTAGAAAAAGGGTATCCAATGAGGATGTCAATGTCAAAGATGCATGATTAAGTACAGGTGATATTATAGAGTAACAGTTGACTCTAATCAGTCATTAGTATATATATAAACTAATCAGACGACAAATAATATAACTTAAGGATCTTGTATTAAAATTATTGCGTGTAAGAAGTTATTGTTTAGCGAAAGATTGAATTAAAAATACCATTATTGTTCGTAGTTTACTAATTTCAAAAGAATAGAGTGAGTGATTATGCCTTGCCAGTTGATATTAAGGTATTGATTTGGTATAATAAGAAAATAATTTGTTAAAATAAACTTGGTGATGGCATAACGTCTTCTTATTCTCAAGCTTCTCTTCAGTGGTCTAGTTCTGAGTTGGGACAAGTTGAGCATATGAAGTGTGATGTGACACCTACCTCCATAGTCCATACACAGTTGTAATCCCATTATTAAAAGAAGCAGCAGTATCTTATTCAAATCTAGCTTTAAATCAAAATTATTGATATTTCTTGTGACCAATTCTCCACTAGAGAGAAAATCATGAGGAAAATTTGCTTGAAAAGTTGGTTAATTGAAATTTTATACTGAGGAGTATAGACAGGAAATATCTTTTGTAATGTGTTGGTTGAGCCCACGAAACACCACCAAACATTATAATTATATTCGATTGCAAAGTTAATTAAATGACCATACAGCAATTACATTAATTAAATAGGTGGAACATTTTAATGTCCTGGAAAAAAGGATAACATTGCCTATGAAATTCTGGTTTGATGTTTTACACGAGCCTTTGCCATTTATGCACACTTGGTCTGCCAAGAAAAGCCGACTTTTTAGGTGCTACTATTATTTTCTGAATTTTATCCTTTTCCAGTCTAATACTTTTTAAAAAACCTTTTCCTCTGTGTCTTTCCATCTAAAAGGATCCAAATGCCCATGACTTATACACAGAGTCAAATATTAGAATGCAAGTCAAAAGAGGGATGAAAGTTCGTAACACCCAAAATTGAGAGAGATTATTTTATGTTCTTAGAGCAAGTGAATAGTATATTCTTCTTTTCATATACCAATGAGATCTGTATGTGGTGAGGTCCACAGGTATGTGAGAGGGTAGATCATACTATTTACTTGCTCCAAGAGTATGAAATATTTTTTCTTGAATTGAATAGCTTGTCAAAGGACGATAATTATTATAAAAAAATTTATATATATATATCAACAAATATGTGACGGACTTAAATTACTACCAACGTAAAAATTTATACAATAAAATAAAATAAAGTGATTGAGTCATTCTTAACTCTCATCCTATATCATATATCTCATTTTCGTAATACATAACGAGTAACAACATTCTTATCATAATTATTCATCTTTTCTTTCATTTTTTTGGTAATTGTCCAAATAGGTTCCCATCAAATCTTGGTAGCTTAATACTCCAAAAAATAAAATATTAAATTTAGGTGCTTGTTCCTACATCATGCGTGATGATTCTGTACAATTAATTATTCTGATTTTTTTTTTGGGGTTTTAGGGATAAATATAATGTCACTTTCTTATTCTATTTAATATACTCCCAAGGCCATACCGTAAGTTGACATTAGTGGCTTGATGTTAAAGGACCAATTTATCATTATTAGGGGGAAAAATCAGATGGGATATTAAGATAACGCGGCTTCAAAGCATTGGCATTTTATCTTCGGTTTACGTAATGATGACATTGGGCCATAGCCATTAAGTTTTGTTTGCCATAATGGTTCAACCATGCAAAGATTGAACCGTTCAGAAATTAGAATCCCTTTCGGATAGTCAGGCTCAACTATGTATGAATGTTTTTGGTGGGACCTTTTTAAACAAAGTAGGTAGGGTGGAAATGGCACTGCGCCATTCTTTATGAGATATGATAATCATGATTAATACTTTTAGTCATGCTTGTGCAAATCTTCAATTACCCTTTACCAAAAAGATTGCAGGCACAAAAGCAATCGATAATAATGAAACATTATTTGACAAACTATTTATCAAACCCAAGGGGTGATGTTCGTGAATGAGGTTTGCTTTCTTTTTTAACATTCTGAGTTTCAAATTTAGAGTCAACGATCATGAAAATTCTCCTAAATACATCAGGTCGGCGTGAGATACACTCTTAAGATCGAATATGAAGTATTTGACGAACTTCAATTGAATAAAGATGGCGGTCACAACTAGAATTATAGATTTGCACATCATGATCATCACTATTCAAGCAAAAAATTATTTGGATGATCATAGATCTTCATAATATTAAACCAATCTTCACTGTTGATAGCATTGAATAAGGATCAAGGACAACATACACACCAACTGTTAATGACTACTTTATTACAAGCAATGAACTAAAACTGATATATACAAACAGATTTGCGGCGACAAAAATATTTCGAACCACTCGCATCCAACCCTTTTTTTCTCTCACTAACCACTTAAAACAACCAACACTTTGTTGAATTTATGTCAGTATAAGAAAAATAGACCACACAAACCGAATGTTGATGTCCCAACAACGAAAGATGCCTCATATGGAAAAATGACTTGGCAGCAAATGGTAAAAGGATAACTGGCTCATTCGTCCCAACTTTCGTCCCAACAACGAAAGATGCCTTGTACGGAAAAATGACTTGGCAGAAAATGGTAAAAGGTTAACCGGCACATTCTTATGTCTCTCTGAGTGGATCATGATTTACATATGGTAGGTCATATAAGTAAATAATAGATGCATATTTCTGCCATCACAAGCCTTTTCTGTAGATTGTTCAGATCAACAGAAGCAGCTTGAGGTTGTAAAAGCATATTTACGAATCCATCAACTTTAGAAGAAAAGCACTCTCTAACGCTGACTCCTTGCACTGCAGATATCTGTTCTCCTCAACTATATCTGTTGTTAAATTACAAAGTATTGGACGTTTAGGATCATAGATAGTATGTTCCCGCACTTGTGCAGCCCATTTTGCTGCTTCCCAAACTTCAAATCTGCAAACAAAATTACAAATGCTGGCGAATGCACAATGATATGTTTGATAGAAGAGTAATGTTACCTATTGCGAAAGTTTTCTGCTGAATTACAATTGCGAAATGCATCAATACATGAGATTGGATAGGATTATAAGGGTGACCAACTATATTACATATCTATTTAAAAGAGTTACCACTCATATTTATCCATATCACTGGCGGGATAAAAGTCGATATATAAAGTTGCAAGATATATCATTTCCCTTGATAGAATCATGGAAACTGAAAAATGTATATACTACTATCTAGTTCGGGAACACACCCCAGCAAAACCTGGGGACTCTTTCCAGAGGATGGTCCGGTGGTCATCTGAGCTTCACACATGTGTAGGTCCCAGGTTCGGCTCTTCCCATACCTCCTTAGGGTCAACTAAAAACCAACTAATTAAAACACTTAGCTGGGCAAAGAAAGAAAATACTAAAAGCATAAGAGAGAAGTGGTCAACAGAAATACTTGTCTTCTATTGGAAATATAACTACACAAGTTTTTCCCTTTTCCCTTGAAGAATGAGGTTGCAGAAAAACACAGAGCCTTAACCTCAAATAATTCAACTCTGTTCAACCGGTGTGGATTACAATGTTTATGTAGAAAACCTATGACTTGAGGGAATGGAACTTGGGGACTAAGTAGACTAGATAAAATTGAACTTCTATTTCTACTTACAAAAGTAAAAGTATCACCCCCAAACTTGAAATCTATTCCTAGCCCAGTTCTGCATCCTAAAAGTCAAATACCAAACTACCCTTGACAATTGATAATCCCCAATAATTCTAAATTTCTCTAAATATAATTACATAAGTTATGAGGCATAATCCATGAAGACTGCTAAGTTCTGTTAGCGTGCATACCAAATCACTGGGTAGTATACGATGTGATCATAGAAACCTAGAGTCAGATACTAATAACAAGAAAACGGATTTGTTTGTCTTTGAGTATGTGTGAGAGAGAGAGAGGCAACACATACAAGCAATATATAAACAGAAACAGCTAGTATACAAAAAGCTTAAACTACTCGCAACCGTCAAAAGCCCACCAAATGGACCAAAAAAACAAAAAATAAGCTCCATACAGCCAGAATATGGCCAGGGACATAAAAAAATTTCTTTAGCACACACTCATCAATAAACTCAATAAAAAGAAAAGAACTCACCAGTCACCACCGTACACCATTTGACCAAAAGAAAAGCAACAAAGCATAATCAGCCATCCCTCCCCTCAAAACATACAAATAAGCCACAAAACCCCACCAACAAAAAAGCCACAAACTAATCCAAAACTATGTTGTTATAATGAAGCCATAAGATAAGTTATCCGGTGTGAAGTAGGTAACTGAAGAAATCTGACAAAATTATGGAACCTTACCGTGTATTGAACGACGAGGTGACTAGAACAGCTGGATAAAGAACTCCCTTTGGAATATTATCATAGGGAGAATATCTCCGTATAGCCTGAAAGTCCTCAATGTCTCCAGGATACCCAAATTCTTCGTAGTCAACGGTGCAAGTGGTAAAATAGGATTGACAAGAGTATTACTCGGATTTAAAAAAGGAACCTAAAAACCAAAAGAATAAAAAGTCATTTACAAACATTTTTTTTAAAAATAGACTCAAGAAGAGGAGAGGGGGGGGGGGGGGGGGGGGGATTCCTAAGCAAAGGACTGAATAATGTGCCCTTGCAGATAATATTTTAAAATAATAAACTTCTGTTGATATTTTCCTTTTATACTTGAAAATATTGACTAAATTTTTTTTGTACATACATACGCCTATTGATTTCAGGTCTCTTAAAAGAACCATGTATCAAAAAAAAATTAAAAATTAAAACTAGGTAAAGAGACAGACACCTTCAGAACTACAGCACGAAATAAATCTGGACAACAATTAATAGCTGAAGCAACCAAGACTCCTCCAGAACTGTATCCCCAACCGGTAAGCTTGTCTTGCTGCACTATCTCTTAGCACATGAGATATAATCATTAATTGAATTATGGTTTTTCTACATTTACCATCTTGATGCCACTTTTTACCCCCATCACCTCCTCCTCTGTGAATTAGACCATCCAACAATTTTAAAAAGTAAGAAAGAAACCAGTATAATATTTTAACAAAGGATGCTAATTACCAAATGACGGATACGTGAATCAAATGTTTGTTGGAGATTCATAGTAGATATTGACCAGAAAATTTTCATTTCCTAGAAAAATTTCTGTAAACTAACCAAGAAAACTTAATCTTCTAATTGGTAATATATGTGAAACAAACCTAACATCAGCATATGCTCTCCCAGCCACGATCAAGAAGGCTTTTTAGTTCACTGTGCCGCCGTTTGTCAAGTAACTCACCATAAGCCCATGAAGTAAGCCAGGGTTTTGAGCCTCTTTCTTCCTTTTGCGCAAGTATACAACAGTTAAAGAGAACCACGACTTTATCATGGGAAGGAACCTCATAATGTTCACAGGCATAATATTCAGAGAGGTGGTTCCACAAGTGATCATTTTCAAAACTAACTTCATTTAAATGGCCAGAACTTGTGGAGACTGATGAAATCCCAAGCTTGCTCACAGAAGAAGCGGACCCATACAAAACATGTGTTCTTTCGTGAAGCATATTTTGCTGCCGACTTATTCCAAGTTCCATTTGACAAGTCATAATCAACCACCGCATCAGGCATCTGTAGTGAAAATTAGTTGAAAATCCAACTTTGATAAAGTATTTATTTAAAATTAATGTTAAGTTCATTAAATGATTTCTCAAAACAATCTAAAAAATTATGACATGACATCATCGAGCCAAATATAATTCAATTGCAAAGAACCTTAATTGATAGGGTAGAATACACCCATATTATAAGTTATTCTTAACAGATGCAGTCACAAACTTCATTGTTAAACTTCTATTTTGTCACTATCATATAAATTTGTGACGGTATTCAGTAGTTCGTAAGACTATAAGATGTTCAATATAGCTGTTAAAAAAACACACATATATATACACACATACAACAAATTTCTACAAGTCAACGATATTACATATTCTTTTGGGGTTCTTTAAAAGTATCATTCAGTTTCCCCTTTCCCATTTATGCCACATTATGTTCACTTACAGAATGACTTCCAATTATTTCCAGCCATTCTATTTGTAAGTAGCTTGAACCCCTAAAACTCCATTTTTTGTTGACGTTTTGAAGGACAATAACATAAGACAACTAGTTGGGACAATACCAAATGGTAATTAATGCTCCACAAAAAGCATGATAAACAATTTAAACGTCAAAAAAGGGGTAATGTATGCTTCACATACCACAGGTGATGATATGGTAAAGCGCATAGTTGAAGAATAGTAGTCATAATCTGGTCCAGGTGAGATTTGACAAACATAACTTGGAAGGCATAGATATTGTGGGTTTGAACTCTTTCAGATGAACTGCTCCCTGTCACAACAAGAGGAAAAAAGGTAGGAGTGAGATGGCCAAAGAAATCAAGATAACATTTCCTCTATTGATAACTAAGAGATTCCGAATTAAACCACGTTTTAATGGTTAAACAACAGCTGCCATACATAAGGAAACAAAACCTAGAAGGTTACTTCCACGCTAGTAATCTCATTATAAAAATCAAAATATAACTCAATCGTGATAATTTTTATAATTACATAGGATCTAGAGTTGATTAACACTGCTAGACTGCTATAGTAGCCATTTCAGAAGCTGAATTGATCAAGGAATCTGCTTAAAAGTATTATTCATTTACACGGAAAAAAATGATTAGGAAACAAGATTTTGAAGAAAAGGATGAAAGTGGATTCGCAAGTCCTCATACAAGACTTTTTGTTGTTGTTGTTGTTATTATTATTATTATTATTATTTCCTTTTGTAGCCACTTGAAAATATTGAGAAATTGGGAACTATTCAACACTAAATGGTTAAATGAATGAATACAGAAGTGTACAGATAGAACATATTATTACCTTCCCATTTGGAAGAGGCAAAGCAACTGAACAAAGTCTTAATTTTCGGCCCTCCCTTACAATAAGTACCAAGTATGAGTCACTGAAATCAACATCTTCAATAACCAAGTCTGGGTCATCAATAATTACATTCTGCTTGGAAAAAATAAATAAAGAAGTAAGATGGTCACTAAGAGATCTAGTACAATACTCCCCCGTCCCTTAATTGGTAACTTTGAATTTTATAGACAAATAAACTATTTCTAGAATCAATAAATTGTACTTTTAAAAAAAAAAATTATATACGGAAATACTATACAGTAATAAATATATAATTTGCTACAAACCTCAGGCCTCGCAGTTTTGAAGATTTAAATGAATGCTTAATTATTAAATCTAAAAATGGTAAATATTACCATACAAGTCAACTTTTGACAAATAAAATGGGACAGGGGCAGTAAATGAAAGTTATAATCAAGCAGAAACTACTACTAGACAGAATCTTCAAATAAAATAAAGCTTAGAAAACACATAACACAGATATGTAGACTTGTTGCATCGTGAATGTGTACTAACCTCCCATGTTTTTGGACCTGAAGATGAGTCAACAGCACAGCGCAGGAGATAATGATGATTGACAGATTGTCTCTCTCTTGCAGCATCTGTAAACAGATACAGATGCCCTTGGTGATGCTCCACAATGCAGTGGGCTTGTGCCTCACATTCCCACACTAGGGTAAGTTCGGACAACGGATCAGCTGCATTTATCAGAAAGACCTAAACCATGGTCACAAGATATGATAGTTGGTGGAAGAAATAATGTAGAAAAAAATTCCACCATGGAGTGTTCTATATTTATACCTTTGAATATGTTGTCGAGAAAGTATTTACAGTTAAGAAACGAAAATCTTCTTTGTGTCTTATGTTCACAGAAACATTTCCTCCAGGCTCTTCTAAAAGCAATACATCTTCATCCGTACCAAGAATGCTACAATATATCCTGACAAGAAGCAAATTAAACAACATTACTTTCAACCAATGAAAACAGAGAGAATTAAATTAAATAATCACCTTTATTTCTTAACAGTAGTACATGTTCATACTAACCTATAAGGCCTTTTATTGTGATCAGTGACAACATAAAGCAATGCTTTCCCATCCATGGCCCATCCCAAATTTGAGACACAGTCAACCTGAGGCTTAATACAAAGAGAACCGAAATTTAAATCCCTAACAGACAACTTAAAGTAAGCATCGTCCTTATCATACATAGTGTACACAAGAAACCAATGACCTGGCGATACTACTGATAAGTCCTCGTAGGCATAACCTATAAAATTAGCACAAATAAGCCACTATTTAATTTACCATTTCATTCAAACATTCAATCAAACAGAAAAAACACAATTAAGATACCGCCAAATCTTTCAGGTTCTTGATTGTAATCAAGCAGCTTCTGCTCAATCCTCTTCCCTGAAGTAAAGTCAAACCCAGCAGGACTTTTATTTGAAATGAAACTCTTTCGGCAGAGCACCGGATACTGTTTCTCATCTTCAACTCGCAAATAATACTACCTACAGGGATTAAAAACTTCACCTTTAAATAGTAATTAATCAATATTTTTTTGCTAATCACAATTTTGCAACGTTATGAATAAAGGCAATCTTATTTTACCATGGCCCCAAGCGGAGGGGAGGCGTAGAGAGGAGGGATTGGATGCGGGAGGCCATTTCGGACTGGAGTTTGGACGGTAGGCGTTGGTGTCGGACATGACGGCTTCAGTGTACTTTTCTACTTGTTCAATGTAAACGTCCATGTGGCGCATTGCTACTTTATCGTTGAGGTTTGACATCCAGCTGTATTGATCTTCCCAGGTTTGGATGTGGAGAGTGAAAGTGGCTGATTTTTTGGGTGGTTTTGGTGGTGTGGGTGGGGCTGGTGGTGGTTGGGTTTTTTTGGGGTTTATAGTGGGCGGAGCGGAGGGGGAAGATTGGCGATGGAGATGGCGGCGAGGGTTCCGGAGAGTGTCCAGAAGGTGGCGCATGATGACTGAGATGGAAAGAAAGGAGAGGTTAACACTAGGCAGTAGGAACTGTGAGGGAACTGAGAATCGGAGTGTTGTTTAAACGAGCAATTTCACATTCTTTTTTACCAGGAGAAAAAAAAATTACATGCTTTTAATTTATTAATATAAGCTCATTAATTATTGTTGTAAATATATAATTGATTGCTTTATCCACTAATAATTTTTCTAGATAAACTCACAAAAGTACTTAGCTTATAGTAAACAAAATTTTCCATTTATTAAAAATTAATGGTTTATGGATTATATTTTCAAAATTACTAATTTTTAGGTATTGATTTATAGCTTAAAAAATTTCACATATTTAATTAGACCGATCATATATATAGGATGATTTAAGTATATATATATATATATATAAATACATTTAAATCTTATAAATAATTGTTTTATCGTTCATACATATATAAATTAAAGAGTTAAATATTTAATGGCAAAATTTAATCTTTCATTATGCATAATCACGTTTTTATTCACTTTCGAGGCATAGAGTGCCAAATGATGTCCCATGGTGGTTTGACCAAGTCAAAGTAAATGTTTCAAGCGGACTAGCGGAGTAAAAATGTGAAAATATGACCCATCCAGTGCTAATGTACATTCGGTCTCATGCCATTTAGCACATTTCCTCTTTAGCTATTCTTGGTAGCGAAAGTTATTTATTTTTTTTGGATTTTATTATTTTTAATAACATAAAGTATATTTTTAATATAATTTTTCGTGTTAAATTTTGATTTTAATGAAATTACGTTCATACTTTCACATGTTATGAATAATGTATAAGATATTTTTATTTACCTTTTGAGAAATTTATAAAATTATTACTGCTCAATTTTTAATTTTCCTCTAACCATTAAATAAAATGTAAATAACTCTTCTCTTCTCTTTTAAAAGAAGGGGCACTAGTTCCCAATTTGTGACTATTAGGAAGCCACAACATTGTCCTTCCTTCAACAAGGTCCTAATCAATGATTTTGCCAACAAGCGAGTGAGTTTTTGGTTTTAATCTGAAGATATTTTGTCAAATTTCTTGGCTACAAAAATTGCATGCTTTGTAGTTGTTGAAATTTTTACATATATAAACATGCATGCATGCAGCCAATTCCTCCAGCATTTGTGACTGAACTAAAAGGGAAGTTTCCCAGTACCCCTGTACTTAAAACTGAATACAGAGGATCATGGCAAGTGGAGATTAAAGAAGTTGGTCATAAATACTGCTTCGTCAACGGTTGGATCGAATTCGTCAATTTTCACAAATTACAAGAATATGACTTTCTTGTTTTCTGGCTAATTGATGAATTCAGTTTTCCAAGTTACAATTTACGATCAAAGTTGCTGTGGAAAAAAGTTACATCCATCCACCTCCTCATACCAACATTTGTGACACTAAAGTCGAACCAATCAAACTCGACCCTTTCGAAAAAAGCAATCCCAGTTGAGATCCTCTATAATTTTTTTGTTTCTACAGTTGGGATTATATGAACTTTATGGTGCATTTGTGTTAATTGCATGTATAGGTTCTTACACTAACAAACCTCGTTGTAACATGAAGAATCAAGAAACTGAGATGGAGATCAAGAACGATGATGATGATGAGCCTAAAGCCTACCCTTCTCCAAAAACAGAGGATCCATGTTTTTGTCTCTGCTCTAAAGAAAACCAGCAAAAAAGAATATGGTGAGTACATTAATAAATGTCATCTCATTATGGAGCTATTTTCTCTAAATTAAGTACTCACTAAATGTCGTTTTAAAATTAGAGATATATTTTTAAGTGATGACGGTTGACGATGATTTCATGTTTCTAAATGTTTGCTTTCAAATGTAAGTTTGATATTAGCTAAAAATTTAGTAGAGGTTTTAATGTTATGGTACTAAAAATAATAAATTGTGAATATTATTTCACATTTTAGAAATGTACCTATTTCGATGATATCTTGGCATGATGTCAATGATATCTTAGCCTAATGTCAATGATATATTCGCGTGATGGTTGAGATTGATGCCTAGAATTATTAGATCTTCCTTGTTGTGGGGTTATATTTTTATCTTATTTAGGCGTGTTTTATGCTCACTCTTAACGTGAGAGATTCTCTTTAGTAAATCATATGCATTTCCATTTTTATGGACTATGGAGTATGTATTTTGTGAATGAACCCTGTTCAGGAACTTTGTAAGTCACTAGACCATCATCTTAACATAATGAAATTGTGTTTGTCATTGCTTAGTTTAGTGTTAAATGTATGACAGAAAGTTGCAACTATTTATTTTTGTTTGGAAACAAGAACCCATCATTTTTCTTGTTGCAAGTTGTGGAAGGTGTTTTTCTGTGATTCAAAGGACATGCATGTATGTATGTAATTGAAATCTCTGAATTCATGCTTGACGGGGCTGAAATTTTGCTGAAAGTTGTCATATTTGGAGCACCAAAAGTTGCAGATTGCTAGTTTCTGGCACTCAGATTACATATGGACTCCGAAATCAGTCATAGGTTCCAAAAAAAAAAGTGTTATAACTGCATATTGTTATTTAAATGTTCAGCCTAGTACAAAGTGACTGCCCAATTTATTTTTTTATACGTTTAGATACTTTAAATTAACCAGTCTATATGGCATAAGCCCAAGTTTATACACAATTTGTATACAATTTTAACTTCTTTTGAAGTCTTGGTGGCTAGTTAGTTAAAAGTCTCAAATTTTTGATACCATTTAAATATTTTTTTGAGACCTTTAATATTTATTTCAGATCCTCTATTACAGAAAACCCCTGTTTCTCTGTTCCCAACTGTTTTGAAGTCATTAAATTGCGTTTTATAATTTTGAAATTGTAAAAATTAACATGTATCTAAAGGTTAAATATGCACGGGAACAAAAGAAGATGGGTTTTCAAAACAAAAGATTTGAGCTCCTTAATATTAATCTAATTATCAAGTTAGAACAATTCACTTATAGAATTGTAGGAAGATTAAGGTCCTAAAATTGAGGTAGTAAATAAGTAGTTTTATTTAATGGAATAGAAGAAAATTAGTGAACAAGTGAGTTTATCAAAAGAATTTGCTTTTTATGGATAGAGTTTGTTTTATCCATTTCATATACTACTCCTAAATTAATCATGAAAGTTAAAATTCAAATAAGAAAATCAAAGGCCTTATCTAACTAATATGGGTTAATTTACAGGGTTAATGACTAAAATCACCCACGAATTACATAGATTGCCCCCTCTGAGAAACCACACTAGCTAATCAAACGTCTCTTATTCTTTTCCATGTCCAAACCCACATCTCATAAAAGATGCCCCAGTGGCGAATTTCACCGTATTTGTAAGATAGGCACCAGCCCTAAAAGATTAGCTTTCGCCGGTGGAGAGACATACATGGCCTCGCTCGGGACTAATTCTCCGGCGAAGGCACACTACTTTTTCAAGATTATTCTCTCAGGCATTGTTCCAGATAGTAAGATAGTATGTATTTGCCAACCCTTATTTCAATAATCTATATATATAAATATATATTATATGCTATTGTACATGTTTTTATAACTGAGAAAGAGACGACAAGAAGTACATCTATGACTATGAGGTTATCTGGAAGCTGCTTTTGATTTGTTAAAAACCATTGAATTTTTTGTTTACTCAATTGCAAACTTATGGGTTTAGTTTATGATCCAAAAAAAAATAGAGGAAGTAATAGATTCCCAGTTAACAAATAGGGCTCAGCCCATGTATTGTTTCGGCTTAGTATCCCATGATCAACAAAAACTCAAAAAAATTTGGACAAGGGAAAGAGAAGTTGGATTTTTATTGATGGTTTGATGCTAATTTAGGAACCCTAAAAAATTGATCTGTAAGTGGGATTGAACACACCACCCCATTTGTATGAGGTCCCTGCACATTTTTCTTCAAACTTGTATATATTCAATTAATAATAGGTTATAAGCCTGTATATTATGGCACTGCTCCAAGGCTATATTACATGCCCTTAACAACTTTGGCTTCTTGGTTAGGTTGGATTAGACCAGGAAGCTAAGGAGTGAGCGAATCCAATCATTACAAATAGTGTAGAATACGTTATGTTCTGGCAGCAAGCAAGCATTAGTACACCTTCTAGTTTTTTTAGTACATAGTTACCTGCATCTTTAATTTGTTTGTTTTTTTTACAGATGATTCCCAAGAAGTTTGTAAGGAAATACGGAAAGAACCTATCAGATCGTGTTTTCCTCAAAGCTCCAAATGGAGCATTTTGGCAAGTGGATTTGGAAAGAACTAATGGCGAGGTTTGGCTACACAATGGCTGGCAGGAATTTGCAACATACTACTCTATATGTTTTGGGCACGTTTTAGTGTTTCGATATGAAGGGAATTCCCTTTTCCATGTAATTATATTCGACAAAAGTGCTTCCGAGGTAGAATATCCAATGAGTAACACTCATATTGAACAAGCCAACCTTAATGGGGGATTCCAAGATGGAAAAGAACTCACTGAAATTGATGATTATGATGTAAGTTGGAAGGAATTTAAAACATGCTGCAGCCCTGAAATGGAGAAATCACTAGTACCATATTCTCGGCCCTATAAGAAGACGAGAGCGAGTTCAATTTGTGAAGAAGCCAACCACAGTGGAGGATGTTGGGTGGGAAAAATGCAAGAAAATGCACACGCTTCATCAAACAAGAGGATGACAACCAAGCACACTGATGAGCCTGAGAACATTACTAATCAAAAAACGAATTTTTCCCCATTTCAATCTACCGGCGTTCAACATAATAGGATGAAGCCTATAAAGTTAGAGGAGGACCTAGATTCACATGGTTCAACACAAGAAGTCAAAGGCAAGGAAACCTTTTCTTCCCCCCTTGCAGTTTGTTCTCCTCTGTTTTGTCCTCTAATATGATTAACGCTAACAAACAATGGATACACTTTGATTTCTGTCCTGTCACTCCTGTGTGATTTTCCAGGAAAAGGAGTCCATAGATTGCGGTTGGTAACTGAAGCTGACAAAGCTAGAACACTTGAATCAGCTAAAGCTTTCAAATCTGATAACCCATTTTTCATGGTCGTTATGCGTCAATCTTATGTCTCTGGATATAGTTTGGTAACCTTTTCCATTTTCAATACATAACATTCTGTCCGGTGATAAATTAATTATGTTTTTTTCTTTACCTTTTTCTTTTCTATAACTTATCATACATCTTATAAAGAATACCAAGTTTCATGAGCTAGAAATCTGTTAGAAGAAAAGTTTGTAGCATTGTTATGTTTTGATTGGCTCTCGGCAATTTCCTTGCAAAAACTACAACACATAGGGCTTCTCTCTTAGACTCGTTTAATCTCGTTTTTGGCAGTCTTTGTCAAAGGCCTTCGCGAAGAGATATATAACCAAGGACAGGGATAATGTTATCCTAAAAGTTACAGATGGAGGAACTTGGCCAGTTAAGTGCACTCTCAATTCAGCAAATGCCAAACTCAGTGTTGGTTGGAATGCATTTGCACGAGACAATCATCTGGCTGCAGGTGATGTTTGTGTCTTTGAGCTGATTAATCGCACTAAAAAATTGCTGAAAGCTGTCATATTTCGAGCGGCAGAATATACAAATGGCTAGTTTCTGGCACTACATTAGTATACATGTTGACTTCTAAGATTTGTTTCCAAATGTAATCATCCTCGAGTAGTTTGTAGCTTTTTTATTCCCGTTGGCTAAATGAATTTGATATTCATATGATATCGTATGTTTTCCTAAAGCAAATTTTGAGTAAAATGTGGAATTGTTTGGTTTTTTTTGGGTGCAATGGAGGCCTAAAGGCCAAAACACAAACATTGAAAAGTCTTACAATCATCCTCTAGCAAAGCTAGGTTCTCAAGTGGAGGAGTATCATTACAAATAATAACATAACTAGAACAACGTCCAAGCAAAATATGACTTGAAGTGTGGCTAAACAATTTGCTGTTTTATATTTGTCATGATCTTTAGTTGCATATGCAAAATGATTTGCTAAACAATATGTGATCTTTAGTTTACCACTGTTTGTCAACATATGCAAAATGAATATGTAAAATTGAAAGAGCATTGTAAAACGTCCAGTCTTAGGTAAGGCATGGGTTGCTAACTTGAAAATTGTTTATTCAACTGGATCCTTTGTAGATGGATGTACTGTTTGATTTTTGATTTTTTTATTTTTTTTGGTAATTTGATCAGAATTTTAATAATCTTGATTTTTGTCAAGATTGGATCACAATACCTCATGCACTCAAAGTCTTATGAGTGGTTATTTTACTACTGAGCCATGAGGAATTTGGTTACTATTTAATTGTTGTGTGTAGATTTGTTCTATGTCTAACCGGCTATATTGTGTTGGATGCTCGTGATTAATAGAAGTTTTTAGTTCTGTTTTAGCCTTTTAGGACAGTTATGTTTTGATAAAATACATATAAATTAATATTGATTTTAAAAAAATTATTTTGAAATGTTTTTAAATTTAAAATTAAGATGATTAATTCAATTTCAGAAAAATTAAATAAATTTATATTAATTTTAAATCTTAAAATATTTACATTTCACTTTTAAAAAGTCGATATTAAGTAGTAATTTTAAACCAAGTAAGTATTAATTTTAAATTTTAGGATTTGGCAAGTCTAAAAGCCAAATTCATTGAAAAAACAAAATAATTAAGACGGAAGTGGAGCGGATGGGTGAACCAACTAATGGCAATTGGCAGCCTCTTATTCGTGGTTGTCCTTCCAACTTCCCATTTCCCCGTGCTCAAAATTCGACGGTGGACTCCTAATTGTTCAAATAACCTCAGCAATTCATGTTCATTCCAATATCCAAATGGATAGAAAGCTAGTTCCTCCTACAAGGAATCCTTCCTTCTTCAAGGTCTTGATTGGTGACTTCACTAAGCGGCTGGTCTCTTCCTTCTCTCTCTCTCTCCCTCCTCGATCATTCAACTAATATTATAACTATTATTATGTGATTATTACAAATTTTTTACTTTTCACAAGTGAATGATGATGATAATAATTAGTAATTTTTCCTGCATGTTAACAGAAAATACCGCCAGCGTACGTTGGACGAGTGGAGTGCTTTAATGGAGCTTCTTTGTGTCAATGTTGCATACTTAGGAGCCATGCAAATGACAAGTTGTGGCACGTATACGTTAAAATGGTTGACAGCAAATTGTGTTTTGAAGAGGGTTGGGGTGATTTTGTTCGTGATAATTCCTTAGAATTTGGAGATTTCGTACTTTTTAGATATGCTGGAAATTTGCAATTTGTCGTTGAAATCTATGATGCTACTTGTTGTGAAAAGGAAGTCCGCACCCAGGAGATGAATAATTGCAAACCTGGTAAGCCACGCCTGCCTTTTGGTAGCAAGTCGTATTATAATACTCCTTCCTATTCCTATATTCTTAATTTTGTTCGTTCAATTAATTAAGCTAAAGAGGAATACAGGTCCGGCCACTAGGAGTAGGACATTTTCAAGGATTGATGATGCTGTAACCGATCATGGGCATGGGGAAAACGGAGCAATTGAAGCAGCCACCAAATTCCTGTCCAAGTCCAAGTATCCTTCATTCAAAATTACGATGTGGCCAGCTTATTTGCAAAGGGGATTCTTGGTAAGCCCAGGAACGCACGTCCAAATAATTTCTTCTATAGGAATATATAATTAATAAACATCCTTTTCAAACCCGTGTAACCCCTAAATTGAGATCATATATATATATATATATATATATATATATATATTCCAAAACTAGATGTTGATACACATCACTATTACATTTCTATGTAATGTTAGATATGCCTCCTTTAAAAGTATGTTATTTTAGAAATGAATCTCAAATTTTTGGAATTGATAGACTATTATTAGCATATAATAATTGATATGACAAACATCGGCCAAATTTTTTTTAATTTAAATAATATTTTCCTAATAACATTCTATACACAATAAATAGTAGTGACAATTTATGTATTGGTATATATATGCAGCGTGTGCCTTCAGGTTTCATTACGCATATGGAAGGGGGAATTCAGAATGTGAAGATTGAGGTGTTGGATAATTCATGGGAAGTGAGATTGCTGACTGCTGGTTTAAGAGGTACGTTGAGTGGAGGCTGGGGAAAATGTGCGAGGGATAACTCTTTGCAGCTGGATGATGTTTGTGTATTCGAGCTCATCAATAAGAATGATTCTGTGCTCAAGCTCTCAATTTTCAGAAACAATATGATGAAACAGTGACGTGAATTAATGCCTGCTTTTCATTTTATATATATATATATATATATATTGCAGTAGATGTTCAATTAAATCGTGATTATTATTAGACCTGGAGTACCTTGTGGAATGAGAGACTTCTTAGTAGTGTATCAGATTCATAATGGTTTTATCAGATGGCGTGAATTTTATAATTATTTTTTTGGTTAATTTCGAACTATTTTACGTTATTTCTGTCATTAAAAGTTTCTATTCGTAATAAATGTGATTACATATGTAAGATTAAGTGTGGGGTAATATGGGCATAATATTGACAAAAATAGTACAAATTTAGAAGTGGGATTTTAATTTGGGACAAAATAAAATTAAAAAGTGAGCGTCTAATTTGCGACAGAGGGAGTAGTATTTTTTTTTATTTAGTATACAATTGGTATAGTTATTTATATTAAAATCAAATAAATTAGTATTAATTTTCAATTTAAAAATTTTATAAACTGATTTTAAGAAGTTAAAATATATCCTAAATTTTAATACTAGAATAATTCTAGACTTATTTTGAAGGCCACTATTGAATTACTCTCTCCAGTCAAAAAATAATATATATTTTCTTTTCTAATTTGTTCTAACTTCTAAAATTATAAACATATTTTTATTTTTAAACTACTAATTTATTATTGTTATTTACTATCATTTTTAACTCCACAGTCCACACCATAACTCACGTGGCATTTAGTGTGTATCAAATCAATATAATAAATTCCTAATATAATAAGTTATTATTATATTGATGAGATTTTTATAAAATTTGGTTTACCTATTACATGCATTATTACTTCATTACAGATTTAATATTATTACATTAATTTTTAAATTTTTCATTACTTTCACCAATTGATGTATTGGGTCATTATGTCCACAAAATAATAAATTATAAAAAATAAAATAGTAATAATTATAACTAATTTGATATTTTAATTTATAATTTATTTTATTCATTACATATAATCATATAATTTAGTGAATCAAACGTAATTTTAAACATAATATAATATCATTATAATTATTACATAAATATCAAAAATCAACTAAATAAATATATCATAATAATTTATTATTTATTATATTATAAGTTTATTGCATTACATCAACTAATGTATTTATATCTATAATTATATTTGGCACCCCTGTACTTGCTGAGTACAAATTTGTGTTTCATATGCATAAATTTATAGGCAAATGATATAAATAAATATTTGACGACGTTATCTTATAACCGATATAAAAGTATATATAATAAAATAAAATAAATTATGATAAAATTATTTTTAATTTTTAATTATTCTACGTATTCACGAAGACCAAATCCTTTCGTAATATATAGCAAGACCCGTACCGTACGCATACAAGACGAAGAGAAACAACTGGCTACACTAAAATAGTAGTTCTATGCAGACAGAGATTTGGACCAAAAAATTTAACAGATTTAATTTTATTTATATGTATTTAAATTATATTTAAATTATTAAATTTTATAAAAAATTATGTGAAGATAAATATTATAAAAAAAATTTAAAAAATAAAAATTAAACCTGTTCAATTTTCCGATCCAAATTCCCCGTCCCCTAAGACTTTTCCTAAAACATTTGAACACACAGACAAAGAGATACTCTGTGTGTCCCACAAATCTCAGGGCTATCTTCTCTCTTCTTTCCCACCTTTCTCTCACCTCCATTTCTCTTCCTCTTTTTCACCATTGCCATCTCGCTCTTTTCTGGATTTGCAGGTGTTAATTTTCATTTCATCCTCTCTCCATTTCCAACCTTTCTCTCACTTCCATTTCTTCTGTTTTGGATTTTGTTGGCATAATGGCAACTTCACCAAATCTTCTAAAGCACCCTTCTTCCTCGGATGCTCAAACGCCTGGTTTCTTTCAAGTTTTTCTCCCTTATCAAAACTCTCACAAACTGGTATATGTACTCTCTCTCTCTCTCTCTTTCTCTCGTTAAGAATCTTATTTGTTAAATTTTTTGCAAGAAAAAAGTTTCATTTCTTTTATAGTGGTGTAAAACGACACAATATGCTCAAGTTTAACATCACAATTTCATTATATATATTATCCACTTGAGCTTTCTGTCTCTTTATTTTAATAAGCAAAGAAATAAGGTAAAAAGTAAAATGTAACATAAGCAAGTAACCATTTTTCTAAACATGATCGTGAAGCTCTAGTTAGCAAAATTTGTGTTAATGTGTTACAGTTACAGAGACCAAATATGCCATCATAAACACAAAATCAGTATCCAATAGATGGGAATTGATGAAGCTGAAATTCAGTAGTCCCGACTTTAAAATCAACTAAATGGAGCCCTACTGTTTGATGAAGAAAGAATTCCCATTTCATCGTTGTTTTGTCCATTAGATTAATCAGTATAAACTAGACGACAATGCACCATAGATGATATATTATCATTTCCTTTCATGTCTCGCGTAATCTAACATCATTCATTGACTAGTTATTATAAAAGGGTGGAAATTAAAATACTACTGGCCTAAATTGTTACAAAAAATTTAATCATTTATTTGCAGCGCATACCGCCAGATTTTATCAAGCACTTCAAGGGAACAATACCAGAAAAGGTTAGTCTTAAAGATGTTGGAAGAAATTGTTGGCATGCATACATGGAAGAAGCTGAAAATGGCTTGTTTCATCAACAATGGCTGGGAAAACTTTGTGAGAGATAAGTCTATAGAGGTTGGTAGCTTCTTTGTTTTTAAATATGATGAAAGTTCATCAAGTTTTACTATTACAATATTTGGTAGAAATGGATGCAAGAGGGAAGAAGATTTAGTATGTGTAAAGGTGGAAGAGGAGAGTGAAGAATAGTCCGAGCAGAACTATCTAAAAAGAATCCCTTGAAGGTCTGAAACATCAGAAGGCAAGTAATTTGCAGTTGGTATAATTTGAGGTTTTGCAGTTTGGAATTTCCAAATCTAAATGCAGATCTACATGTGCTGGAGCAACAAGTCAACGCAAATATCCAAAAGTCAGTTCAACAGGTGAAGAAAAGCACGAGGTTTTCAAATCACCTGAACGAGTCTCACCCAAAAATCCTAGTTTTTGTGCATATATTTGTCCCTCGAAACCTTACGTCTTGGTGAGTTATGAACTTTAAAAAACATGCTTTCACATTTATCTGCTTAATGTTATGATGCAAATAATATTCAATGCTTCACTCGCACTATATTGGATATCATGGCTGCACAAAAGACCAACGTCTCTGACTATAGTGGAGCATTTCGTTAAGAAGTTTGAACCTTTGAATTTTATTAAGTGGGAGGACAGTGCATACAAAGTGAAGGCAGAGACTGCATCTGCGTCTTTGATATAGATAACATAAGTTAGTCCTGTTGAGTTTTAGCTGTACTTCCTTATATTGCTCTTTGGAGCATTGATTGGTGAAGCAACTATATGGTTGCTGCTTTCCTTGGTTATAAGCTGCTATTAGAGCTTGAAAAGAGGTACAGGGGGATAATATCTGGTTAGTTTCTTATTTTTATGAAATGTTTGAGGGGCTTAACACTTCTTTTAGCAATCTATTTGAATAAGAACGTATAGGTGAATTACAGCTATTAAAGACTTAAATTCCGCGTAGAAAGCATATCTCATTTTAGGAAAGAAGTAACCTTTAGATAGAAAGTGTAACGTATAGAGCATTCCCTGAAGATTATGAACGACGCAGACCTTTACTCACTCAACCATTTTGGCGCCCTAAGGTAGAATTTTCTTTAGTCATCAGGATGAAAAAGGAAAACGAAAGTGGAGGATGTTGTGAGATACACAAGTGGGTTTGAGATGTAGAGAAACAATGAAAAGAGAAAGGACTAATGTACATAAATGGGTCCAAGACATAATGGTTTAAACTTTTGGGTCAAGTGGGTTTCAAACATAGTGTATTGCAACCTAATTTGTGCATGTGTGTCACACGGGCTACCCTGTTCTCCCCAACAGAGACCTCTGATGATGTTGAAGCCAGCATTCAAGTGTTAAAGACTAGCCTTCCCATATCCGTAACTTTGACAGGCAATCATGACCACCTTGTTTTGCCTGAATTAGCATTCATGGCCACCTTATAGAATTATAAATGATGATTTCTAGCCTTCGTTTCATTCTGTTACATTGCATTGTCTTCTCCTATTACTAATATTTATATCAACGTAAACATGAATTAGTTCCCAATTTTTGGGTTATTTATGTTATAAATTTTAGAAGCATTGATCAACCAACTATTTTTCTAGCCCTATTTGTTTCCCTTCATTTTCGGAATGCTATTTTTCTAGTCCTATTTTTGGTTTACTTGATGGTGCTTGTCAAATGGACTTTTCATGACGACATGATTTACGGTTGCAGAACATTCCTAAAGCAGTCCTGACCAAGCATCAAATTAAGCTGAAGGAAAAAATGAATTTGCGAGATCAGAATGGAAAGATACAGCCTATAGCATACAATATGCAAAGTGATGGTAGGATCCTTATTTCAAGGTTGTTTACTTTCATTAATCAAAACAAAGTGAATATCCAAAAGCAAAAGCTAATATTTGAGTTTGTCCTTGGCGAAGGAAGTGAGTGTCAAGAATTCAAGGTGCATATATCAAAAATCAAGTAAGGGCAAAAGCTCAAAGCAAGACCCAACCCCCCCTCTGAAGTCCCTCAGAATACTTTTAAAATTTGAGTTGGTCGCGGTTCTTGCACTTTAAAAACTGGCAACTATATTTTATTTCATGACTAGTAAGTGGACATTGAACCTGAAACTTCTCTAGTTTAACAGTTTTGGTAGAAGGCCAAAGGAAAATCTCGACAGAGAA
Source organism: Hedera helix (assembly GCA_947179155.2). Taxonomy (NCBI): domain Eukaryota; kingdom Viridiplantae; phylum Streptophyta; class Magnoliopsida; order Apiales; family Araliaceae; genus Hedera; species Hedera helix. The sequence goes on along the minus strand of OX359270.1, from coordinate 41,620,398 downwards.
CACTAGTACTCTTCAATGTATTGTTGCGTTGAACCGGAAACATTAGACGATTACTGTTATGTCAACAGAATAGTTGTATTTGACTCGGATGGATCTAATTAAAATGACTCGTGGAAGCTTCCCGTATTGTATTTTTAGCAAAATTTCATAATGGTTGGATAACATTTGCGAAGGCCAATAATCTGGCAGTATGTGTTTGAGCTAACTAATTGCCGTTAAATATACTGTAAATTGTCACGTCAAGAAGCACAAGACGTCAAGAAGCACAAGATGCAAGTCGCTTGTTTTTGGGGCTGAATAAGTAAGGATTAGAGGAGGCAGAGAATCAAAATCCAGCTTCCACTGCGGCGAGAGGGATGAGTCAAAAGCCAGTGCTATCAGCCTTATTCTCAAAGGGTAATATTTCTTAAAAATTGTTTGGAACCAAAATGACCTGAAAGACCAAAAAGTTTGGATAGCAAAAGTAAAAGCATTCAATAAGAAATGAAAAGGTCTACATGTAATCGGACCCAAAAAAGAAACAAATGTAGAAAAATGAATGAAAAAACGGACTTACACATTAACAGAAGCTCTGCCCAACAACTGCCTTTAACTAATAACAAAAGATAAACATCATATCCATGCTAAAATCAAATGCTACTTCATATTATATTTTACATTTGAAAATGTTGATCTTAACCTCTGGGTGGCACATAAACACAAGATCTATACAAAGAGTACAGTACCAAAAAAGCAATAGCTTGACAAATATTACAAGATACCAAATCCACAATGTCACCGCCACCACGTCTGAAAATTTACTAGTGGATGAACTTTCACTAGAATGATACCTCTGATGACTAGAATGATATCTCTGATGACCATAGGAACCCGACACGAGATTCACAGAATGACCAAAACAATTCCAAGAATCAGCTCCCAGTTCAAACTTTTCTCTTGCTCATTTACATGGCCTTTTTATGTACAGTGGGCCAATGGCAATAATTCTTGAAAATGAAATACGGTTCACTTACAAGTTACAAGCCTTCTCTTATATTATATTGACTTATATGAGAGAAAGAACCCGTCTCTGTGCTATAAATCGAGCACTCACTCAAGCTGAAGTTGGGTCTCTCTTCATCCCACTTCAGAATCTCCCTCACATATTTGAGGGAATCATCAACACTATCAGGCTCCATAGCCTTTACCAGTGAAACATACAACTTCCGATCAGTGAGAGATGAGTAAAGCCTCTTAAACTTAACTGCAATATAATGGGAAGCCAGCTGACCCAGAGAAGGACTATTGTTGATGTTGTTGCAGGTGCTGGTTTTGGAGCTATGATGACGGCTTACCAGTGGATGGAAATCATCAAACCATTCACACCGAGTCAAAGGACTCTGTTCTATCTTTTCCTCGAACAAATCAAATTTGTCAAGTATCAAAAGAAAATCCATCTGATCAAACGTTGGAATTAGCACTTCCTGCTCAGCAACATCTTGTTCACCAAAGACCCGTTTCCATCAGTGGCAAATTCGTCATAGTCACTCAAGGCAACACAGAAAATGACAATTTGAACATCTTCAAACATCTCTAGCCAGTTGCAATTTTCCCCAAAGCCTCTTGCTTGTGCTCTGATTAGTTGAAATCTGACCACCAAAGAAAGGAAAATTACTGTTAAGAATCACTAAACCACCTCTTCCCTGTACAGAATGAAATATTAGCACCAAAGAAAGGAGAACATAATGTCACGATTAATTAAATAACCACAACCAGGACAAGCGTACACAATGTCAGTAATAAGTTTTTAAAATTTTCATTTACCTCTTGTATATCTAGATAAGTATACATTATTGGAAAACCATGCCATCTCTCCTTGCATGTTGGATATCATGGTCACATTTAAGAAGGAAGTGCGTACTAATTATAAAAATTTTAAAACTGGGGCGTGATAGGTCCGCAATTTGTGCGCATCTTTTGGTTTTAAAGCATATTGTCACGTCCCACGGAAGATTCTAGAGGTTATGCCACGTGGTGATAGGAATCAAATTCAATTCACGTTATGTATTTTATTTATGGACTTGATCTATTTATTTATTTGGGGGATTGTTTTGGTTTTGTTTTAATTGTATGAGATAGTTGGTATGTTATTTCCATTAGTTAGGGTATTTTGGGCTTTTAATTAGTGATTAGGAATTATTAATAAAGGAACTTTAGTCGTTTAGTATTTTTAAGTAATATTAGGGTTTTGAGTCTTTAAATACTGATATAATCCCTATAAGTTGGACAAAATATATATTCTTGATATTGAATTGCTTTGGCTTAAATTATCAAAGAGATAATTTTCATTCTAGAATTAATAGACATGGAGTTGAAATCTTAATTCCTTCCTAGACGTGGAGTTGAAATCCTAAACCCCTAGTAATTTACGCGCAGAGTTAAATCCTAAGTTTTCTATCTTATTATTTTGTACCAATTATACAATTTCAAATATGTCCTTAATCACCACGCAGACGCTTATTGGGAGCTTATTTGGACACAAATATGGGCAAGTCTCTAGAACATTCTCAAATGTGGTAGATGGCGTATACATAGTTCTACATAGTTGTAGAATAATCTAGAAGAGTGTGGAGTATTGAAGGAATGTCCTAGATTACTCGAGATAATTGTAAATACTTGTGAGAGGTAGGATATTCTAAAATAGCTCTAAAATAGTTCTAGGATATATCTAGAATGTCAAGGATACTTGTAAATTCCTCATTTGGGAGGCATCCATCCAAGCACTCTCTAAAGCTCTATTGTAAAGTTCTCTTGTAAATACAAAGTCTCTTTACATATAAGTGTTCTCTTATTCTTCTTGGCACATTTCCATGGCTGTTCTCTTAGCGAGTAAGGCTTACCCACACTCAGGCGGAGTTGTTTGTCTAGGGTTGCACAGTTGACTTAGGAATTTCTAATTCTTGGCCACAAGTTACATAAAAAAAATATGTTTGTCTTTATGTGTCAACTCATTTAAAACATCCACTTAATGTTGGTATAATAGTGCAAAGTTCAATTTTATGCTTCACGGTTTCGACATGATGGTTATGAGGAAGAGAAAAAAAGAGAGCACTAACAAGAAACATGAACATAAATCAAGAAATTATTAAAATGAAAGTTTGTTGGTAATAATGATGATGACGACTAACCTCTTTTACAAACCTATAGTACAGGTGCAGGTGCCTACCTGAGTTGAGTAAAGAATCATGCAGATCAGCATTGTCAACACTATCATCAGATGTCAGCATGGGGAATGCAAAGTTCACACAAGCAAGCCCATTTGATGAAGTAACACCCTCAGCATATAGGATGTCCACATCTGAAGGTATATAATCTATTCACAATATATCAACAGCCTAGGGAACAGAAAATTTAGCAATGTCAACTATAGATCACCAGCCCTGCATATCTTCAAGTAAAATTGCAAAGCAGTAACTCATGCATGCACTTAATAAAAAAAATATCTCCATCTTTTAACAACTGCACTGAATGGTAGAACATAATCGTACCCTCTCCAGGAAATAACTAGCAACACTAGGTAGCATTTCCAATTCATTTTTCCGACTGTATGTGGCTTGGATGGCTGCACTTTTCCACAATTCTTCAATTATTGGTGCATATTCCCGAGTAGCAGCTGGGAAAATAGCTTCCAAATTACCAGACACCATTATTTTGAGAAGCCAATTAGAGAATTCTTTCAGCCTTGGGCAAATGGAGTAGATAGTTGTATCAATGCTCTCATCATCCCCTGTTGTCAACGAGAAAATATCTTCAACATAAATACAACCTTGTAAAGACTTGTTCTTATAACATTGTGGTAATGAGACTATTTAATATAGGAACAAGCTTCTTCTGCAGTCCGCTCTACCTGTTCTTTAAAAGGTTGTATGATTTATTTAAAATGTAGCAAAATAGATTACAATACTTGCAAACAACAATTCAAAATTTTGAAGTAAAAACAAAGGCTCAGCTCAAGCTTCAGGTAGACAAGCTGGGGAGTTTTAGGATCAGGCTTATGTGAAGACTGTGTTAAAGCATCCAACTCGAAACCAACTGGCTATGAATGGAGTAGCTTCCCAAGATCCCAAGATAATACAGCGAGTCTCAAGAATTAGTTTTCACTAGTGTTGGGATCTGTATCTCAGTATGCCCTCTATAGTGCAGCATAATTTTATTTAAACACATTACACATGGACAAAGTAAATATTGGGTAGCACAAAGCACGTGAGCCGTTCACATGAATGAAATTGTATGTTTTGTTAACATGTTGAATTATCCAACTCAAAACCAATCGGCTTTGGCAGGAGTAACCTCGTAGGATTATATAACGAGTCTTAGTTTTCCCAATGTGGGACTTTGAATTTCAACAGACCCCACTCACTCAAATGTAATGGAGTGAAAAATCGAGAATAAATTCCATGCACGAATTTTTAAATTTCTAGAAATTGCATGAAGGCTTACAATAAAAATGTTTTCCATTTTTCTCTTCAAATCTCATTATTATAATTGAAAAAAGTATTCAAGTCGGTAAAACAACAACAACAAAAAAATCAAAAAAGAAGCAAAAACAATAAAAGAACAACATGAAGTCCTACCTGTTCGGACGTGACTATCAGAAGATCTTTTTTTCCTCATTGCATTCAAACTTTCATCTTCAAAACACTCGCAACCCTCAAGGAGTATACCAAGATACCCATAGACATTGGTCTGGATCAGTAATTTGATATTTTCATGTTCATCCTCCGCAAAAGGAATGTCTTTATACAGGATTTTGGCCTAATAAACAAATTTAATATAAAAAACAAACCAGTATATTCAGTTATCTCCGTAAGTAGCATAGTAGATATATCTTAAACAGTAAACAAATGATGCCAGCATTATAAGCATGGCTCAATCAAGACCAAATGAAATGGAATCAGATTTTGAACATGTTTACCACACAGGTACACCTATAAAGATATAGATGTATATATACAAACAAACACACATACAGATAGAGAATCAAAATCAATCCCTATAAGCTCCAAGGGTGTTTCATGCCCATCTTTCATTTTATAAGCAAGCCTATATTAAACTATGTTTTCCATTTTTTCGTGGTACTATAGACCACATCAGAATATGTAACAGTCTACACCTTTATAGCACGGAATAGTGATCCCTCTGTTTTTACTTTTCTTTCTTGGTTTCGTGATAACATATAATATAACTTAACAAATAATGATGTATCCTACTTCATTTTGATAGCATGTAATGTGATACTCAATATTTTAATATTTTTACATTTCTTTCTGTCTCTTTCACTCTCTTGGGGTTTCAGCACCCACGCACCTAATGTAGGCGCTTATTATAATCTAATGTAGGTTGCTGCTAGTGGAAGATCTCATGCAGACAGAGTACATAAACGAGCTCAATATTTCACCATTTTTCTATAATGGACTTTGTTTAGGTTATTACCTTCTTTCAACAATTTTATTCATCTAGAGACCATCTACTCCAAGGAACGTAGAATTGCATACTTGAAATCATCTTTCAATTTATGATTTCACTAAAAAAAGGGTCTGCGTCAAATTTTATGATCAACAATTTTTTCCTCACTATATAAATCCCCTAAACAAATAAAAACATGGTTCTCAAACAAGACATAGCAGAAGTCAAAATTGATAATAAAGTTAACCACACTACTTGTGAAAATGAAGGGCATGGAAACATAATATGATTAGCATATCACCATTTACAATGACTTAAAAACACAACAAAACAAAATGAGTTAGGCTGTTTAATTAGTCGGGTGTTCCTGCACAAAAAGATGTCTGAGGATGACTCAGTTTTATTAAATGGGAATTACCTGTTTAAATATGGTACTGGTCCCTGATCCACTATATCCAATTAAAAGGAGCTTCTGCAGTGTTCTCTGCTCAAGGTAGTCAGGCACTGTTTGACTTATCAGATTACTTGCTTGTTCTCCAGAAGAATAAATGGACTTAGAAGGAACTGGAAGTGACAATACAGCACAGACAAGCTTAGTTCCTGCCTGGAAAATAATTTGGACTTTAAAAATGCTCAGAAAAGAAGTGGACAAGAAACACATCAACTTCCGTGTATATAACACACCTTTCCCCATATATATCCTTTTGTATTCTTCTGTCCCTCTTCCTGGTATGAACCGTCCTCATTCACCCAAAAGTGTGGGTTACCAGCACATTGGACTCCTGCAAGCTGCAAAATTCAAATAATAGTCTTAGTACCAGAACATAAAAAAAATTAACAAAAATAAGTTTTCATTTTTTGTAATTTGTACTATGGACCTGTAACATCCGAAGCTCTATTTTTGTTATCTCACGACCATTAATAAATACTTTTGTGTTTCCATTGCTAGCATCCGCCTTAATGGGACCGCCGACATTCAAATGAGGACTAATAATTTTTGAAGGCTTCTCTCCTTCCTGTTAAAATTCGCATAACCACTCAAGTTCCATAACAATGAAACAGATTTGACGAGAAAAATGCCAGAGATAATGTTTTTACCTTTCCCCAAAGACCAGATACTTTATCATACCAATAGTTTCCCGGTTTTAGCTTCTTTGGTGGATTTGTGCAGCTTTGTAGTATAACCAGCTCTTCACTGCAAAGAGGCTTTTCATTCACACAAACGTACTCTGCCGGCAATTGATTCACGACACAGAATTTCTCTGACTTCATTACCTGGCAAATCTCTAGGTCATTAAGCAGTCGCTTGAGCATTCAAGAGCATTTACCCAAGTTACCTCGCTTTGACTCCTCAATAGGGTATCCAATACTGGTAACACACTTTCTTCCTTCAGGCATAGACCCCATTGCTCTCAACACACAATTACTACAATATTTTGCACCACAAACAATGCAGGCCTCTTTTTCAGTGAACCTATATCCTTTAAAGCATCGGTAACATGCACCTTTCCTGACCCTGACCTCAGGTTCTCTCTTTACTCGAACAATCTCAGGCTCATCACAACTAAATTCCTCATAAATATCTCCTTCAACTGACACAATATCACGAAAAGTAACAACTGGGGTTCGTCTTTCATCACAAACAGCTTCATTAATGTAATTCCCAATTTTATGAGAAGAAACCCGAGGCAATGGGTACTCTGAGCTAATCGTTGACTCCATTGAGGCCCAATCCGGTTGATTTAAATCATTAAGATCTGCACTCTCCTTGCAACCATTGGAAACCCTAAATGCCAACGAGCTCCCCGATAACTCTCTTGATTTGTCAAAGCTACCCGAAAATCCCAATGTCCCGGAGCTCCCAACACCAGCTAATAATTCAAGTGAGTGATCATGACTAACGGAGGCCGAGTCCAGCTCAGTCAAACTGTTTATCACGTCACAAAACTCACTGTACCCATAACGTCCATCACACAACTCCAAAGTACCTGAACTACTTAATTCACCAGATATAGCACAATTACCATCAATTGCACGTCTCTCCTCCAGTGCAGTCACACGATTTGGTAAAATACTATTTTCAGAACCAAATGCTAGTTCTTTGGACACATAATCATCATCACTTCCATCCCGTTGCTCAAAGGAAATCGCGGATGTAGGAGAAATGGTAGATTCAGAATTTATCTTAAACTCTTTGGAAAAAGCAATATCAGATGCTGATATTGGTTGGGCAACCGGCAACAATCAGAAAGAGATAATTGAGTGACAACAGAGGCCACCGGAATCCTATAGACTCTGATAGGAACCGCTCGGGGAAGATCATGAGCTATAGGTGGGCCATGATACTCCAAGGTAAATGAGTAGGGAACTCCATCATCAACAACACTCGCCCTTCCCGGCGGCATTTTCTTACGCTATTAATCAAACCCTATTCAAGTTTTCAAATATGCCTTTACATATCCCTAATTTGTGGCAACAGTAAGCAGAACAAATCAAATGTTTAAAACAGATTAGGAAAATAAAGTGGAAAAAATTAAGAGTGAAGCCGGAACTGAAGTTGCTGCTTACTGGATTGATGGAAGATGACGAAGTGCGGAGGGGAAATCCAAAAGAGGGAAGAAGGAGGTATGGCGTTTGGGGACGGAGGAAAATTTGTTGGGAAGAAGGGTGAGGGGAAAAAGAGAGCAAGGGAGTGGTGAACACGGGACACTGTTCTGATTTTTGGGGCGGCATCTTTCTTTGTTTTTGTCCGTTTTTATATTACTATTATTTTGTTCTTTGTGTACGTATGACTCGAGGGAGATGTTTGTGGGCATGTGGGATCGAGTGGGGACCTATTTGCTTACATCTGATATGAGTAAAAAGGTTACCCCGGGGGGAGGGGGAATATGCTTCAAATGACACGAATGAGATATAGTTGAGTTAAAAAACTTGAGACGTTTATGGCGTATTTGTGAGTTTTAATTTGGACGGAAGTGAAGTGATAGAAAGATTAAAAAAATAAGAATTTTTTCTTTTTATCTCTTCCCTTTCTCTAAATTAATTTTCACCAACACAGTGTTAATAAAAGTTTCGTCACATTTTTTCATATAAAAATTTTGAAATATTTATGTTACGTTTGAATTGAATAAATATGATGAGTGAATAAATAGAATAAAAATTAAGATGGAATAAAAAATAAAATAATTTATTCCATTCCAATTAAAATGAGTCATTTTATACTCTCTCTCTATCAATAAAATTTATAAATTTAGGAGAAATGTAAATAATTCATTACAGTCTAATGAAACAACTAAGCACAATTTTTTTATAAAAATGTGTTATTGCATTCTAAGATTCATTTATCCAATCCAACACATAGTATTAGTGTTTATGTCTGGTTTCAGCACTTGTTCTTCCTCATGCGTTAATCAGTGATATATTTAATGAATAAATGTAAGTGCACAATATTCAAATATTGCATTCATTTTAATTATTAAAAAATAAAACATTAAAATTTTTATCGTGCTCTATTTTTTAATAATTAAAATTAATATAGTGTTTAAATATTATATATGTACTTGTCCATATTTAATATGTTGATTTGTAAAAATAAGAACGGACACACAAGACTTTGGTTCTGAATCCGTTTTCAATGTGAACGTAAGTTGCCATTAAGACAACTCTAATATGGAAGTAATAGTACGGTAGGATTCAATTTAATTTTGTTTGTTAAATAACAGGGAATGATTATTGTTGTTGTTGGAATAATTCGAAAATTTATTTTAGTTTGCTCATTCCAAGTTGCAGTAGATTTCTTAGATTCCCTTGTTTGGGCCACATTTATAATAAAACGGTGAACTAAATAATCTAGACTAAAGAAATTTCCTCCTCCTTTCTAATATTTTCCGAGATTTAATTATTTGAACCAAATAAGTAAATCCAAAATTTTGAAATTAGCTTTATGTTATTTTTATAAAAAATACTATGTTCGGCTACTGAAAGGGCTATGGGATGGACGGTCCCTTTGTTGTGAAAAAATTATTTAGTAAGTTTGGGGCAACGTCACGTAGTGTCTCAGAGCAATAAAATTTATTCATTTCAGTAGTGTCCCACTACTTACAGTTATGGGTCGACTAAAATTGAAAGATTTTATTAATCTAAAATATCACGTGACGTTACTTTAAGACCACTGAATAATTATTTTTTATTTTGAGTCTTACAAAGAGACGAGTTGTTGATTGGCATGTCATTAATTTTTCTTTTGAACAAAATTTTAATTTGCGCTATTGAATGTGTAACTATCATCGTAAGGTGTGTGGCAAATGTAATAACGAGCATCTCCCCCCAAAACTGCTAAGAGGCTGAAACTATATAAACAGTAGCAAATTGCGAGTTTAATCATTAGGTGGATGCAGAATTATTTTTTGTTGATAATTTCAAGAAAGTAGATGAATAAGTAAACTCTGGCAGCAATTCAAACTAAAAGGGTTGCTTCCTCCAAATTTAAGAGGGTTGACAGTTAATGTAGTTATATGAAATACAACAATGATACTAACGTGTTTTAGTGAGCAGAAAATATAGTCCAGCAGAGACATGGAGTCAAATGTTCCTCAACTCTGGGCAACTAGATGTTGTGTCACTTACTCAAATAATTAACATACCAAGATACGACTACAACTGGTATAATCCTTTGATACACAGTAAATTCATCGTCCTCTAGGTGGACTCGGCAAATAGACGGGTTTAGGCTGGTGTAAATGAGTTTGAGTTTGCATGGATTAAAATTTGAGTCAGTTGTAAGTAGACGATTATAAATAAATATATAGGTAGATATGAACCAGTCCATATATCAAATTTGAAGATACGCATAGACTAATTATATACAAATTTTTCACTTCTATAATCAAACTATATAATTAAAAGTATAAACTTGCTTTCACAAATTTTTGTTCAACCTTTTATTTTCCTATCCAAATTGATATAAGTACTATCTAAATTTGTAATAATTAAATATTATCTAAATTTATAAAATATTCAAATGGAATCCTAACTTGTTTGAAAAAAGAAATATATTTGTGAAAATTTTATATCTGTAATAGGAAAATGAACTTTTAAAAAAATAAAATTATATTTGATTCTACCAATTTTATTACAAGTTTTTTATCACAATTTTATGTAAGATAATATATCTTAACAAATTTATTCAGAATAGTTTTATTATTACAATTTTATTAAGATATTAAGATATCAAAAAAAAAAAATCTTAACATATCACGTAATTTAATTATAGTAATATTAGTTGTGAATTTCATTATTAAATTAATGTTCTAACTAAATTAATTTTATTAAAATTTGAAATTTTACCAAATCACACAAAAAAAAATTAATTACATATGTGTTTTTTTAAATATAATAATTATAAAATTAGTTGATAAATTATAATGGTTTTATTACTAACTAATTGTAATAATTAAATTAAAACTTATTAATGTTTGAGTTTCATAGTTATAGTCAGATTAGAATTTCAAGTAAATTTTGTCAATATCAACGCTAATATATAATTTCATTAGAAATTTTAATAAAATAAAAATAATTGTTTGCTCATAATCATAACTAAATAAATCTACACTATATTCAAATGTTTAACTTAATAATTGATTAAAGGAACCTACAATATATAATTTAACACCGGGTTAGTAAACTTGTATAACTAAAAGTACAAGCTTGGTTTTGCAAATTTTTTATTCAGCTTTTTATTTTCTATTCAAATCAGTATAAATACTATCTAAATTTGAAACAATTAAATACTTTTCAAATTTGTAAAGAATTAAAAAAAAAAAAACTAACTTGTTAGGGGGGAAATTTGTGACGACCCCAAATCCGGGTTCCATAACCTCGAGTTTGGTTCTCACTATTCAACACATTACTAACAATTAAATACATACATTGCATTTAAATATCGCGGAATAATACATATTGGTTCCTTTACAAAAAGGTTACAATACCAGGGTCTATTAACCTTAACATAAATAGTTCCTATCATAAGTAATTACAAAAGGTTTACCAACAGTAAACACAAATTTAAGCATCTAATTAGCATGCATAAACTAACTTAAGCTCTGGCATTTTCTTTTCCCTTATCCTTCTTTGAGCAATCAGGATTATCTGAAAAATGGTTCATGATATAGCAAGAATGAGCAACTAGTTTGCTCAGCAAGTTTAGAACAATCATATAGATTTAATATATCATGAATGAATGGGAAATATCATCAATGATTCAACAATAGATATAACAATTGTGAATGAAACAGGATTCAAATTTTAATAAACAGAATATTTGAATCTTAAAATACTGAGTGGTCACTAAGGACCCTGAACTAACGAGGGTATAATAGAGTTTCCTCTGACCCTTTGAGTTGTTTGGTTTTCAAGGGGATCAGCCTATTCAACCCGCTGTATATGCATTACATTTAGTCACTGGCGCCCAAAGTCGGTTTCCCGACACAAAATCCCCTAATTTAGGGTTGTTCAATTCTCAGACTTAATATAAGAAATCTGCACCCAACAATGATTTGGATAAGCTTTTAAAAGTATTCAAGTATTGAATTTATAAACGAAATGTCTAGCTGAACTATTAGCTTTTGACATTTTTAATACAGTTCATGAATCAATAACTAATAAGCTTCAAGTGCACTAACTGCGATTTTATAAACAATATGGATGTGGGATAATTTTAAATAATTAAACCACTTCAAGCTTTGACAATAAATACAAGTATAGAAACTGGTTCAACAATAAATGAGTAGGGTTAGAGAACTTGCCTGTTTGCTCAGCTACAATAATTGTCTAGTTTTAACTAACTTGCTTTGAAAGACCTAACATTAATAAAGTCGGTATAATAATTAGTACGGCGTATTTGCATAACTATACGCTTAATAACGAACTTATTTACCACATAAGTACTAACACATAAATTACATTAGTCAAAACAATATTATTAACCTTATAGACCCTCAATCATATTAGGTTAATAATTTAATAAGTTAGAAAATATTTTTCTTAAGTGTTGGACACTTATTAAACCTTTAAACAACTTATTATAATTGTTTAATTAAATTCAATTTATTTTATTAATTCAATCTCTTTTTAATTACTATTTAATATTGATTAAATAGAAATTAATTAATTAACTCTAGTTATTATTTAAAATAAATAATAACTAATTGTACTTACTTATTATTTAATGTTATTATTTAATTATAATTAAATAATAAATAATTATTAACTTAGTTTTAACCTTCTTTAATTTAATGTTAATCAACCAATAATTAACCAAGTAATTAACCTTACTTATTATTTAATTAAGGAAATTAAATAATAGTTTACTAATCTTAATCCTCTTTAATTATTATTTAATGTCAATTAAATAATAATTAATTATTTAATTAATTTTAATTATTATTTAAGGTTAAATAATAATCAAATCATTCTTATTTATTATTTAAATTAAATAATAAATTATTACACTAATAACTTAATTTTCATTAATCGTTATTTAATGCTAATTAAATAATAATTAATTACTTAATTATCCTTATTTATTATTTAATAATATTTAAATAATAAATAATAAATTTATAAATTTTATCTCTCTTTAAGTATTATTTAATAGGCATTAAATAATAATTGCTAATTTATCATCTTTATTTATTATTAACATTTAAAATAATAAATAATTAATAAATTTATTTAACTTAACCATGGTTTAGCTAACTAGATTAATACTTAAAATATTTAAATATTAAACTTAATAAAAAATATCCTCCCCAATATTATTTTTGTATTATTATTATTTTTGTTATAATTTTAAATTAATTTTTAAATATTTAAATTAATTAAAATTTACCCGAATGGCATTTTCGTAATTAAGTTGAAAAACCGAACCGATGACAATTTCGTAATTAATCAGAAAACTGATCAGAGGGCAAAATGGTCATTTCGCCGAAAAAAACACGGAGGGGCATAAATGTAATTTCGCCGGAAACAGTTGCTCGCGCATTGCGCGCGTTATGCCGAAGCAGGACCAAAACGGTGTCGTTTTGGAGTCACTGCTTTGGCTTCCGCGCATACGCGCGGCGTAATTTTTCTCTGAGGCTAAACGACGCCGTTTTGTCTCCGCGTCCGACTGTGCACAGTGGTCCGCGCATTGCGCGGAAACTTTTAATTTTTTTGTTCTTTCACAGATTGTGAACAGTGTTCCGGCTATACACACTTTAATTAAAATTATACCTTCAAGAAATCTTTAACTCCTCAATAAAAATCCAAAAAAATTACCAATCACCTTATATTAATTTATAACATGAAAAATTAATTTTTCATGATTTAATATCATTATTTTTTTATAAAAAATTTTACATCACATAAACTACCACAAATCATAACTTTTTGTATATAACTCCATTTTGAGTGATTCAAACTTTGTTTTTCTCATGATTTAATGTTCTATAATATTAGAATATCGAACCTAAGTTTTACAAAAATATTTTTGGTCATATATTTCAAAACTTGTTTACACACTATTAAACACATATTTTAGCATATAAAATATACCAAAATACAAACCAAACATATTAAACTCAAGCATGGCATAAATATTACCACTACACATTAATAACCATATTAACATGTTTATACTAACATGATGATTTATTTAATTTAAAAACAAAACTTCATTTAAAATAATCATTACCTTGATTTAATGGCTATTCTTCTTTTTCTCCCAAAATATGTTGTGAATCTTGAAGACATAAACTAGCTTAGCACTCCTTCTCCTTCTCTTGCTCTCTCTCAAAATATTTTGCTCTCAAACTCTCTCTTTTGATTTTTGGAGCAAAATGAAATAACATCTATCAACTTTTCAAGTATACTTGAAAAATTAATAGATACACATAATGTATCTAATAATTTTGACAATTACAAGCTAGCTATTGGATACTTACACAAGTTAACAAGCCATGACTTGGTTGGTGAAAATAAGCATGGTTTATGTACTTGAAAAAAAATACAACAAGCAACCATTAATTAAATAAATAAATAATAAACTAAAAAAAACCAACTCATTTTCTCTCTCCTTCCTAGCATGATGGTCGGCTGATCTTTTTTTTTTTTTTTGTCCCAAATTCAAAGTCACATTTCACTTTTTAAATAATTAATAGTTAATTTAAGTATTTTCCAAGTGGGCCAATCATTGGGCTTTAATTTAAAATACCAATTGGGCTTCTATTAAATTGTTTGGGCTACTAAATTGTCAAATTTTATTATTCTCCACTTGGGCTACTAATTGACCCATGTTGGGCTAATTTAATAATTTACACATTAATTATTCAATCCATGATTAAATAAATAATTACATTGAATAAATAATTAAATATTCTAACCCATAAGTATTAAATTACTAAATGGACTAATAAATATTATTATTAATATTTCACATTATTTATATTAATTAATAATCATATTAATTAATTTATTATATTTAATTCACTCATTATATTCAATTTAATTGAATATTTAATTAATAGAAAACTTATCAATTATTTTGATATTAAAACTTTGGGGTTTGTTCCCTAATTTAATAACATATTAGTGACCCCCTTTAATTAATTTTAGTAATTAATTACATAATTATTTAATCACATAAAAAGATTTAAATAATCTCATAAAACTAACTTGTTGGAAATTAAATTAATAATTTAATTAATAAAGATGTGGAAATTCTAGGACATTACAAAATTAGTGCCATTTAGTTTTATATCTCTAATATGAAAAGCATTTTAAATTTTTTTTTCTTTCTATATCTACCAATTTTATTATAAATTTTTTCTATCACGGTTTTATATAAGATAATATATTTTAACAAATATTATGTAAGATAATTTTGTTATAAAGTTTTATTAAAATATTGAAAAACCTCTTAATAAATCACGTGATTTGATTATATTAGTATTAGTCGTGAATTTTATTATTAAATTAATATTCTAAATAAATTAAATTTATTAAAAATTAAAATTTTATCAAATCACATGATTAATTGTATAATAATAAATATAAATTTTAGTAATAACTGTAAATTAGTTAAAAAAAAATTATAGTGAATTCATTGCTAACTAATTGTCATAGCTAAATTAAATTTATTAAACCTTAAGTTTCATAATTCTATTTGTATTACAATTTCTACCAATTGATCAAATCTAAATAAAATTAAAGTAATTACTTTCTCATAATCATAACTCAATAAATTTACATTTCATTCAAAATGTTTAACTTAATAATTAATCAAAAGAACCTATAATATATAATTTATTAATTTATTAATTAGATAAATATTTAATAATTATCATGATATTCTCAAAAATTTAATTAAATATTTAATTGATTATCATAATAAATTATTATTCATGTCGCTCACGAATCGGTGAACTTGTTGTCTGTAACAAAAATTCAGTTTTTTTTCTCTCTCTAAAATTTTAGCTTTCTAGAATTTTAGAAGTCCTGGTTAGCGGTTAAGTAGTTGGTTCCTTCACTGACTTGCATGCGAAACTTGTAATGTGCTTCGAGTAATTTTTATTTTATTTTTACCACCGGAAAAGCAAGGGGTAAAATATTTATGGTTTGACGGCAAAAGCTTGCTCATCGTCTCTTCCATACAGCAAAGCTGACGCTTCCGCCCCGGGTTAAGTTTTTGCGCAATTGAAAACAAAAAAAAAACTAACATTTTAATCCAAAATACCAAAAACAATCAAATATATGGGCCCATCTTAAGCTGAAACTTACAGTTCTTATCAGTCAGGATGCTTAGTGCCTATAAATAAGCTCAAGTTAAAAAGTAAATATGTTAGATAGAGAAAGTAAAAACTTTAGGAAGAGAGAGAAATTATAAAAAAATTAAGAGAGAGAGAGAGTGAAATCATTTAAAAATATAATAAATAAATTTTAAAATAAACTAATCTTAAAATATAAGTATATAATTAATGTTCAATGAGCAACCCACATTCTCCCGTTTATTACGTAGGTGAGAATGTAGATAAGAATTATTTATAACTTTTATTTTATATCTCTTAACACAAACCCATTTAATATAAACGGATATGAGTCACCTGTTGGGTTATCACCCATTTTACCGGTCTACACCCGTAAAACTTTTCTTTGCTGTCTACCATTATAATTTTGATCTACAATATTTCAAAAAAAAAAAAAAAAAAAAACAATCCACATACTTGTGTAGTTTCTAAATTTCCTCCTCTTTCCCTTAATCACTGCTGCTTCCTTTGGCTTGTTCTGCCCCATGAGCTAAAGCTTTGAACCGAAGGAATTTCCTGTGGTGCTAAGCTTCTTAAAGCTTCCGGTTGTTTGTGAGTTTGCATATGTACCATTTGCCCCGACACCCTCCATAGCTTCACCGACTTATCCAAACTGCCGCTGTAAACAATCCACTGCCTATCACCACCGCCGGTAACTTCCCTGTCGTCTTCAACCGCCAAGCACTTCACTGGCCCACTATGCCCACTCAACACAGACAAGCACGTGTGATCCCCTTCCTCTCTCCTCCACACGCATATATTCATATCAGCCGATCCACTAAACACCAAATTTCCCGCTGTAGCTAAGCACAAAACCGCAAGCTTGTGCCCTCTCAACAATCCCCCATGTGACAAAAGCTTGGCCCGTTCCCAATAATTAACAAGCCCGTCGGACGAGCCACAGTAAAGGAACGAAGACGAAGGGTCCACCGACAATGCCGTCACGGCGCACTCTTGTTTCAACAATGTCTGTGAAAAGAAATGCTTGGTTCCTTTAGCCTGTAACTCTCTGCGCCACACTTTCACCGTTCCGTCAGCCGAGCCTGTGAATACTAATCCGTCAAATCCTGCAACAACCGAATTCACGGCGTCGTCGTGAGCATTAACAGATTCTAAGCATTTTGAATTCGATACTCGCCAAACTTTGAAAGTTTTGTCCCAAGAAGAAGAGTACAAAAGTGTTTGATCTTCGTTCAAGCTTAGGCACGAGATCGCATCAAAATGCTTCAGCCATATGGCATTGCGTTTTCTTGTGATTTCGACGTAGCTGCTCGGATTCATGGAGCTCTTGAAAACAGACTTACATGAGGGCAAAGATCCTACCCGCTTGTGAATGCTGGGGTTCTTGGCAGAGACCTTCCATAGGCGAATTTTACCATCTTGGTGACCGGTAAATATTTTTTCGCCAGCAATGATAATTGCTTTAACCAATCCACTATTTGATTTGAACCCGGAGAATTCCTTTTTATTCTTCCAGACCCGGATGTTCTTGCTGTCGGATCCCGTGTATAATAAATCTCCACTTGTCGCTAAAGAATAAATGTGGCCTTCTTCGCGGACAAGTGATCCCATTAGGCCTGTGTAGGAATAATTGTCATCGTGATTCGTGGAACAATCTTGAGAGGACCACGGAGATTTTGATAATGGAGATGAGGCTTGGTCCCATGAGAGAGATGCAGGCGGGAATGAAGGGGTTTGATCCCCTGATAATGGAGAAAATTGGTCCGATGGAGGCGCTTGGTTTGGAGAATTACTTTCTGCATGAACCTGAGCAACAATGTCGTCAGGGCTCGTGTTTCCCAATGTAAACGCTAATTCTTCATTTGAACTCTGTATTTGTGTCACCGTTTTCTCTTTTCTTGTGCTTTTCATTTTCTCTATTTTAGAATCAGAAATGAATTACATGTACAAGTTATTAAGAATCAAAACCAGAGTTTAAAATCTAGGAATAATTAAAGAGGAAAACTGAGTCATAAGAAAAGCCAAAAGCAGATGGTTAAGAGAGAAAATAAAGGGGTGGGTGAAAGAATCAAATGGTTGGAGAGAATGATGTGTGTATATATATATTTATGTGTGTATAAATAGGAGGGAGAAAAAGCTAAGGTTAAAAATATGTTGATGAATGGGCGGACTTTCTGATGTACCAACTTATTGAGTTAATTAATGACTATTGAGTTAATTAATGACTACAGAAGAAGGTTAAAGA
The DNA here is from genome assembly GCA_947179155.2 of Hedera helix. Taxonomy (NCBI): domain Eukaryota; kingdom Viridiplantae; phylum Streptophyta; class Magnoliopsida; order Apiales; family Araliaceae; genus Hedera; species Hedera helix. Next base: position 41,601,906 of record OX359270.1, on the reverse strand, counting down.
ATTTGGTATCAAATAAATTCGGTAATTACAAACTAAAAATAACGGCGGTAGTTATTTCACCAGTTCGGCCTATAGTCGATGGTGATACAAATGTATAGGGACCTTCAATTATTTTGTGTCTTTCTTCTTGGATATTCATGGTGCGAATGCATACAAACGAATTAAACTGTCCGCGAACACATTCGGTTCGAATTCGAGTTCGATTTGATTAACTTGTCAAGTTCGCACGTGATATCGCGTTCGATTGTTCGATCAAACATATTCGCGAACCATATGGTTCGGTTCGACTTTATTCGTGAACAGTTCGTGTTCTGTTCAATTGGTTCGCAAGATGCTCAACTTCGAATTGTATTTCTTACATGTTTAATGTTTTTATATTCTAAATACGAATAGTTGATTCAAATATGTTTATGAATTGTTCGCGAACGAGTTTGTGTTCACGAACATGTTCGAGTTCGACTATGTTTGTGAACAGTTAACGATCTGAACTAACACATGTGCGTTGGTTCAATCGTGTTATACGAACATATTCGAGTTCAACTAATAGTATTCGAGTTTGACAAAGTTCAGATCGGAACAAATCATTTGCAGTCCTAATGGTGTGTCAACAGATTATTTATTTATTTATTTAAACATAGCAGTGTCAGCAGATTAGATTTAGTGTCAGCAGATTGAATTTATAGTTCGCTTGTACTCTCTTCATCTATTTGAGTTTACTTCTTGTAAATGATATTTTATGGTCAAATTAACTAAGTTTAAGATTAATAACTGAACAAATGTATTGAAAAATCTGAAATCACATGATTGGACTTTGATAATATATTATGTACTTTTTTATGAAAATAGTTTTGTGCCTATATTCAAAAAATAAATTTTGATTATAAATTTGGTCTATTTGACAATAAAAAATCAAATAGAATAAATAAAGCTGAAAGGAAAGGGTATTAATTTAGTAGGGACTCCATTTCAATTTAAAGGATGAGGATGTTAAAAATGGTTTCAATGATTTTGTAGTGATTTTACATTTTCATAATAAAAAGAGCGTATACACTGTATTTCCTTGAACACAAGCCTTTGTTAGGACAGTGCATCTTTAAAACAATGATCTTAGGTAGTCTCTTACTCAACTTTGCGCAGCATGTTTGGAATTTCGATATATATTTTCATGGTATTTATGAATGATCTATGTTTTGGTATCTAAAGAAAAAAATTTAAAACTATATGTATTCGTGAAATGATTTTATTATATATTATATTCAGACGTAATAGAATTGTGATTATGTTTAATTTTTTACCCAAACAGTAAAATTTGTTTAAAGAACAAATATCTATTTTTTTATTGAAATTTGTAATAACTTTTTTAATTATTATTAAGATCTAATAGTTCAATTTTTATAGTAAAATCACATATAAACCCATATATATATATATACACATATATATATTGAGTAACTAACTATTTTCATATTAGCTAAAGAACAAAAATACTTAGGCGATCGAGAATGACGATTATGAGTGACGATCTTTTTTGATAGTGTAAAAAATTCTTTTTTTGTTGATTGTCGATCTCACACCTAGTCTTATCGATGTCAAATTAAAAAAAAGTGAGGTCCGTAATAACTATTCCGTTCGTCAAGACCGATCGCCGGAGAAAAAGGACTCGCAAAAGAATTGCTACTTGCAAACATGGCGTAAGACCCACGAATCTTTGACAGAAGTTCATGATTGTGGTTGATGTTAAAAAATATTGCTGCCCGTTGCCATTAAGTAAGGCTGGCAAGTGGCAAGTATAAAACTCATTAATGTTCAACACTTATCACGACGTCGTATTTATTGCCTTGCCGTGTGTAACCAAATCAATCTGATACCAATCTTGACTCTTCCACAAACCCCGCGACCATATCTCCTCACTTTATCCTGTGAGTCGTGACTCCGAAGCACCATCACACTCTTTATCTTTCGTCCCCAAAATTATTAGTAAAATAATAATTGAGACAATACCACCCGTTCAATTCAATATCTCTGAAACACACTCTCTCTCTTGCAAATTGTTTGGTTATTTCAATGGCAAATTCTCATTCTCAAACGCTATTAGATTCATAAGAGTTCGAATTTCTATTGTTAACGATGTTCTTCAACGACTGGATTCAGCGGAAGCTAGCGGCTCTGTTACGCCCATGGTTGCGACGAGAGCCGGAACTTGAACTCAAACTAGGGTTTCTTCGTTCTCAAGGCATTGCCAAAAACCTTAGCTTCGACCCTTCGGCTCTCAACCAGTTACTCGACGACTCGGCTCGCTTCTTATTCACAGATTTTAGAGTTGATGAGTTAAGCCTCAGAGTATCCAATTGGTCAGCCCCTGCTTTTACAATTGTTGTTGACGGCCTCCATGTTACTCTATCAGAAGGGTATGCCACTAGTCCCCCCTCAATTTCTACATGGAGTAATATATATATATATATATATATATATATGTGTGTGTGTGTGTGTGTGTGTGTGTGTGTGTGTGTGTGTGTGTGTGTGTATTTTGAACAGGTGTATCCGTGTATATATTTGAATTCTATTAATCTGTTGGGTTTCTTTGTGGAAGGGAAGTGAAGGAGGAGAGAGGGGTGAACCAGAGGGGGCGAACAACTGACACATCAATGGAGAATATGAAGAAGGTTCTGTCTAAAATTGATCCTGAGGTATTAGGGTTTACAATTTATTCTAGTAAATATTAAAGATATATTTTGTTTAAAATAATAAGTTGTTAGTTTTGTAGTGTGACATAATAATGAAATTATGATGGCAAACTTGATGATGTGTTATTTTATACTAGTATCACTGAAGAGTGGATTCGCTTTGTTGAACCAAAAAAAATATGCAAATGGGACATTTTTTTTTATGTGGAACGGAGTGAGTATTTTGTTTTCTGGTAAGGTGAGTATATTAAAGGAACATGTTGGAAGAGGCATTCCAACGCAAAAGTTAACTAGCAGGAATCAGGAATCCGAATACCGAAGAAAGCAAGCTTAATGAGCCACATGCACCTAATCTAGCAGAGGAACTGAGAAAATAAGTAAACTAAAATGAGTAGGCTGGGTAGTAGAACCCCAATGCTCATACATAATAAATGCAACATACTGCTACAGCTAAAGCATAGTGGTAGCATGAACAATGTATTTTATCTTAGATTGTTTTATTCTTGCGAGAAAAGGAAATGGGTGTTTATCATGCTTAATGTTATTTGTTTTGACTTGATTATAGTATGATAGTATAGGCAGAGTTCATGCTTGTATAATACTGGATACGAGCATACTCACTCTTTGTGGGCTCTCTTTACTGCAATGGAAGTGGTTGATAAAAAAAATGTAGGTTGAGAAAGTACAAATCCAGAAAAAAGGGATCCAAATGAATATATACGCAAAAATATCAAGATTCTTAAGGCTCTCTTTGGAATTCAGAAAGAATGAGGAAAAGGAAAGGAATGGAGAAGGAAAACTGTATGAAAGGTAGAGTAAGATAAACTCTCTAATAAACTTGAAATTACTACACATAATCGTACAATACCTAAAATGAGGTGAAGTGCTAATTTCTAGTGTAATGAATCTTCTTTATCTGTAGTTTTCATTTCCCTTTTGTTTCCTCACTTTTTCTTAGTTCCAAAAATGGTCTGAATTAAAACTCTCCATACCTTTCAAATGGAAAATGTTTGCTTTCGTCATGCCTAGAGGTGGCAAAAGGGTTGACTTAATGGGTAATGAATAAAATTTAATGGATAATGGGTTGGGTCATAAATGGATAATTTTAAATGGATATAGGTCAAACCCACCAACCCGTATATAAACTCACTATTTAAGTTTGTTATATTTTTTTGTCAAGAAACGCCAAAATGTTAATATTTTTTTTATCCGTGCCCACAACATGAATGGCAGTAATTATTAATAAATACTTTCCTTTTTCTTGATTGAAGTTTCAAAAATTAAAAGCACGGAATTGGAGGTATATAATTCCAGATATAAAGAATATAATATATCTCCTGTGAGTTTTGGTTCAATTGATTGGGTGAAATCCATTCTTCCTCATATAACTACAAAACCCATCTCGAACATCAAGAGAAGAACATAATTGAAGAATAGACATTAGAAATGGCTTCAAAAATCATAATCAAATTGAATTTAATCTTCAAATCAATTCCAAGGTCAAACAACAGATAAAGCCTATCTAATACAAGTATTATTTTCAAAATCTCAAATCAAAACTTAATGAAGTATAAAAATAGGGGAAGAAATCATACTGTGAGGCGCAAGAGAGAGGATAAGAGAGAGGAGAGAAATAGAGTGCAACTATGACGAAGAGATGGAGAGACTAAAATGAGAAATCGACAGAGAGATTGGAGAATTGTTGGTCATCAGCATTAAAGATTTTCTTCACAATCATTAGTTAGATGGTACGTCTTACGGCTTCTATCGCGTATTCCTCAATGTCTTCTCTCTCTATGTGATTCGATTCAAGAGTATAATTTATCGAACCCAATTAATAACCACATATTTTTTATTATCCATTTAATCCAACCCAATTAATAACCAGTTAAGATAAGTGGATAAACCAACCCATTAAATTGTGGGTTGTTGAACGGGTTGGTTTAAAATTTTGCCAGCTCTAGTCATGCTGCATAAGACCATATTTACTAGATACATTTGAGACTTTAACTGCCATTTGATAAGTATACGTGTAAGCAACTTGAAAAAGCAAATTATCAAATAACAAAAAAATGATGGACAGAAATTTTTTTTTTCTCCAAAAGATTACTTCAAAAACCTTATCTAGCGTTGCATTAACTATTGGAATATGGTTTTCCTGCCAAGATTTGACTTCCTTTAAACAGTTGTTGACTTGACTGTAGCCTAGTTTTCTTATACTTTGATCTTACATTGATTATGTTTCGGATGAGTATTACTTGGTTATTAAAGTTTCCTTTAATTACTCTGTATGAGATAAGTTGCCCCTTATATACTAAGGGATTATCAATGCTCTCTTTCTTTCTTTCTAATAAATTTATTTTTCTATTCTGAAAAAAGAAAAAGAAAAGAAAGGGAGTTTAAAAACACTATGGTTTCCAAATCTGGCTGGATATGCATTAAAACATATGAGTTTTTGATTTATTTTGAAAGCTCAACCATGTTCACCGGGTCTTTATGAATTACAGGGTAGTGCCTTGCATGACGCCATGGAAAGGATTTCGAACATCACTTGTTTGAGCAATTGGAAATCTTCTATTCTGAGCACCATACTTGCACATTGTCATCTACAGATATGTCATATTCATCTGTTAGTGCAGTGTTGCTCAAATAATTCCTTTTCATGTTTGTTGGAGATAGGGGAATTTGATATAGAATCTCGATATAGCAATCATGGATGTTTACTCGGAGAAGTTGTCAGTTCACTTGTTTTACCTTCTAGAGAGAACTATTTTGCTTTCGAAGTTAGAGGTTTTACAATTGGATTAAAGAGTAAAAATGACAACAGCAACGTTTTTTCCTCAACATGTCTGCAATCTTCCATAGTATTGAAAGATCTTCAGCTTATTAACTTCAACTTTTCTGTTCCAGAATTAGAATTTGCACTTTCTCCATCAGATATATTCATTATAACACTGTTGAATGAAGTGCCAGCCAAAGAATCCAAACATGCAAAAACTGGCAAGCAACTATGGAGAATAGCTGTAAGCAGAATTAGTTCTTTGATTCCTGCCCGTAGATGGTCATTTCAGAAATTAGTTAATGTTGTTTGTCTATGGATGCGTTATGTCCATGCTTATGAGCATTTACTTTCATCAGTTGGATATCCTGTTGACAATATGATAAAAAGATCTGCTATAATGATGTATCGGGACAAAATATTTTCAAGATCAGTTAAGCAGCAGTGGAAGGCAATTTCTGAAATTGAGAAGGAGCTGCCTGTGGAGGCTGCTGTGCTGGCACGACAATTAGTCCGTTGCAGAGCAGCAGTGACTGTTAATCAGTGTAAAGATAGTTCTGTTGAGTTACCAGTCAGTAGTCGCTCTAGTTTTTTCCGGAAGTTACTGCAATTACTAGCCGTTGTTTGGAGTTCTATTGGCAGCATGCTTTACTCAATTATACAATTCCTTCTTCTGCAATTTTTTTTTGCTGACCTTCCAAGAAATTTTGTACATCGGATTGTTTTTGATGATGCTTGCCCTCAACGTTGTTTCAGTGTAAACATTGGAAGAATTTCAATCACCATTTCTCCAGAAAAAGCAGTTCACCCCCCTATTGTTGGAAGATCAGCCTCAGATATTGGGATCTCATACTCGGATTTACTGTCATTTTGTGTTTCAGTTGATGCCTTTTTCTTTGTATACAAAGAGAATGTTTGTGAACAATTTTTGTCTTTCTCCTGTGGGACCTTGAAGATTGTGTCTTCATCTGTTGTGAGAGATAAGTCAAACAATTATGGCAGTTATCTTAAAGGAAGGAATAAGAAACTTTATGATTCGGTGCCTATTTTATGGGGTCAGCCTGCACAATTTATTGACTTTGCTGAAACCACTGCAACTGGTTCTCCTGATGATATTAAATCGGCTTCTGTCCTGTTTTTGGAGAGACTTGTGCAAGAAATGTGGTTGAAATGGAAAAGTAGTACAGAACTTGAAGATAGTAAACTCTCATTTTCTGATCATCCATTCATTCTCTGTGAGATTAAAAGCTTTTTGACAGATCAAGGCCTCAACAATATGAGTTCTGGGTCTTGGAATTGCTGTCTGGTAGTCGGAAAATTGAACTTAATCTTAGGTTATTCATCAATACTATCACTTGCTCTAATTGTTAAGCAGCTACAGCGTGCTCTTTGCTGGAGAGACAACAGTTGGAAGGTAAATGCTCCTGTACATACTCCAGTGACGTGTGAGCATCTGCCAATGAGGGATTGGGATAGTAAATACAATTCATATGCTAGTGGAGTTGAGATTGAGTTGTATAAAATGCTTCCAGAAAAGTTTTTTCAAATTGGAGTATTCATCGCTGGTTCTCACATACAGATATCACTGAGAAAGGAGGGCTTTTATGGCGAGGAAGTACATGTGAATAACAGGCAGAATGATCTTCATCTTGTATTTGATATCCACAAATTTGAACTTGCTTTTAAGCCGACTTCAGTTTCTGATCTCGCATCAATATTTGGTGGCCCATCAATGCATGATGAAGCACCCAATTGCCCTGGGCTGAAGGAACCTGAAATAACGTACATTCCTACATCAGCTAATAAAAATTATGGGTGTCTAGCGCGAAGTTCACTCAGTGCTTACCTAAAACTATATGGGTTAAATGCTTACCTTGATGACTCATCTGAAAATCTACAGCACCAAATTATTGTATTGAACCCAACAACATTTCATTTATCATCCATAAGGTAGGGATTTGAACCTTTTGCTCTTAGTTCTTCACTTCTCTCTTCATTTTGGAATTTTGGTGCCTCAATCTGGAAGATTGTTATTAATTATCCAACTATTAGTCCCTTTTCTTTTGTTGATAGTTAAAAAGGGGTTATATTTATGGCAGGAAGGAGCTTTATTCACTTGGTGCAACAGTTGCTTTCTCAGCAGCATTGCGTGGAATCACTTGCGGGCTTGTAGTTTTGTTATTTGTCGATGAATTCACTGTTTTTGCTGAGGTGATTCATTCAGTTTATCCTATATCCTTCAATTATGATAGTTCCATTTTTCACCTTGTGTTAGTAATTTAATCAAATTTTCCTTTTTTTGTACTTCTATTACTTGAACACTAACAAAATAATTCTGAATTTTCAAATGGCCTTTTGAATTGAGGTATCACATACTTGATCTGATGGTCTCTTCTAAGAAGAAAAGTTCCTATATATTCAGTAAATGATTGAAGTTCTGAAATATCTAGTATTTCTTACTTTACCTGACCATCAACCAAGTGCTGAAACAATGGAATGAAGCAGTGTTTCTTATTTAATTTGGAATCCTTTTGAGGAATTCCCTGAACACCCCTTATAAATGACCTATGAAGTAATATTGTTACATTGTAAACGCAAGTTCTTTTTTGACCATCAACAAAGTTCTGTTTTATTTATTTTCATTATTGTTCCTCCAAACCAACAGTATTTCTTATTAAATTTGGAATCTTTTTGAGGAATTTCCTGACCACCTCTTATAAAATGGCATATGAAGTAATATTGTTACATTGTTAACGTAAGTGTTTTTTTCTTTTTTTTTTTGTGGTTGGTAATGTAAGTGTAAGTTTATGGTAAGAATTCTTTTCTTTTTTACTCTCTTTAGTTTCTTTCCATTCTTGATATATTATCCTATAATATAAGGTACAGTTATCTGTATGTCTAAACACTTCCTTTCTGGCAGGTAGTTGTTGGTTTAACTTCTGTTCTATCAAATGCATTTGTAATGTTTGATTCAGTTGGTTCTGTAAATTTTGAAGAGATAGTAGGGCAAGAGATGGTGCAAGCTCATTCTGAAAGTATGGGGACATTGATGACTGGAGGAAAAATGGGGAACCTGATCTTATCAAGTATTCAACTTGTTATTAACTGCGCATATGAGCTTGAGTCAATGGATATAGTCCTTCACAATTCCAGAAAAAACAATAATAAGGATTTTATGAAAGTTGCCGTAGGCAACGTGGAGTCTAATTCTGGAGTTTGCATTTCTATTAAGCAATCATGTATACAGTTTTCTTGGAAAGAAAGGAAAGTGGAAGTTCTCTCTAATTTCTCTGGATTTCGGGCTGTTATTTTCAAATTTGTGAGTGAGCTCCTGAAAAGCTCTGATCAGTTTTACTTTAGCAGCCTGCTGCTGCCTTCTCTAAATTGCTTACAGGAATTGTCTATATCTGATTGCACGTTTACTTTCTGGTTGAGATCCCGTCATAGTGATTCTTCTTGTGGAGGCATGCACAGTGATGGTGATATTTCACACATGGTAGAGGAATCCCCATTGACAACCGATACTAAAGGGTCAAGGACTCATTCTTTCAGTCTTGGTCAGAAATTCAATGTTGCTCAACAGAGCATAGGTCCAGCCTCAAGTCATTGGGTACTCGTAAATATTGGCCTCAGTGAAATTTATTTGGCAAGAAGCCAAATAAAGGATATTTTGTTTGGAGCACATAAAATGAATAAGCTTGAGTCATCACTTTCTATTGGAGAAGATTGTCAGAAAATCTCTTGCCAAACACAGGTAATACCAGCAGAAAATTAAATTAATGATAATCATGTCCTCATTAGAAAAGTTTAAGATTTCTTGGTAGATTTAACTCTTAAATCTGACTTCTGAACTGCTTTTGTATTTTATATACTTGAAATTTCTTCTATAATGTTACTACTAACTATGTCAGTTCATTACTTTTAATTATATGAATGTATTAACACGTAGTACTATTGGACAGGGTGGCTTTATTTTCCTCGAAACAGAAGCAATGGTGATGTTCTTTCAATGGTTTAGTTCATACCAGCGGTTCATCAGACATCTTTTGCCTGTTGCACCACCACCTGAAGAAAACGTTAGAGCAGCAGTTGGTGAGAATATGGCTGCAGGGGATGATCATCCTAGGCAAGAAAGACAAACTATACGCCAAAATGTAAATTGGGAGAAGTTGGACCAGTTGACTATAGATCTTTCCGAATTTTCTCTTGTACTTGTGGCAAGAGATCAATCTGGTATAAGCTTCTCTCCTTTTGTTGCTGTGTGTTATCGAATTATGTTCCACATGCTTAATTGTCTTTATTTACGCAGGCACACTTCAGGAATTTCTTTTGGAAGCTGATGTTTATTTGAATATTGAAATAGCTGATAGGAAAAAATTCTTATTTCGTCTTTCCCACTTGTCAATTCTTTCTCACATCCTTCGTGAAAGTGTGGAACAGCAAAGCAATGAAATTCAAATTTCTCAATTTTCTTCTGTCATGTCAAGCAATCTGTCTTCTCCCGGCATTGCTGGAGATCCTACCATAGCATTCCAGCATATGGATGGGATTCATTCAGCTGTGGATGATGCAAGTTCCTCAAGCCCTTCTATTTCCCCAACGGAGTCTTATGTGGGTAAAACTGGATCCCAAGTTTCTTATTCAAATCCTCAAAACTACATCTTGAAACAGTTAGGTGCTTCCTTTGCACTTGAGAAACCTTTGCCCAGGTGTGATATTAGTCATCTTCTCTTGAATCAACATTGGGTTGGTGGTGGTTCTATTTCAGGCTTTGATATGACAATTTCTCTGCATGAAATACAGGTGAGCAATATAATAGCATGTTTTTTTACAAATTTCACACCATAGGAGATGCCAACTACTGTCACAATATGCTTCGCCTAGGCATCTGTATTATTTTTCAATTTTTTATGCTGGCTAAGAAACCAAAGCCTTTATCAGAACAGAGTATTCATAATGTAGAAAATTGTAAAATTAGGATGCACGGAAGATGAACTTTTCTAGTGAAAGATATGAGACACCAGACAAAAGAAGAATTAAGACTGATTAGAAAATTACTACTGCTTTCTGACTGAGGAACCAACTCCAAAAAAACTTTTTAGATGCTCAAGGAGGTTAAATTCAAAATAGGCCTCCTAATTGCATGTTAGTATTGTTTTTGAATTTCTTCCTTCTCTTGCAAAGAAAGTAAAGCTACGTCAATATGAGAAGTATGCGGTCACACATACATTATTTGTTTGTTAATCTTTTGCATGTTAGTATTGTTTTTGAATTTCTTCCATCTCTTGCAAAGTAAGTAAAACCAAGTCAATATGAGAAGTATGTGGTCACACATACATTATTTGTTTATAAAAAGATTTACTTTTTGCTACTTTGGAAGACTAAAATTCAATTTGCGCCACCAACTTTTTCCCAAAAATCGATTTGCACCATAAATTATTTTTTCGATTAATGCATCTTAAACTTAATCCCAGACAATTAAATGTAGCCTCCGCTGGTTTTTTCGGCCAAATCTTCAGCAGAAGTTTGATGACATCATAGAATTGGGGGTATTATAGTCATATCACCTCAAATATTGTGAAGTGTGTGTAGATTTATCCATTAATCATATACTCCAAAAGAGTGATGGTCGGAGCAATTAAAGGCAAAGAAGGAAGAAGGCCGAGTCAACTGTGCATTATGCTCCAGCAGCAACTCCACCAAGCTTCACCTCATCAACAAGAAAAAGTCTCTTCCTTCTTTCACTTTTCTCTCTCATCATATCATCAATTTCTCATGATCGAAACATACCCTTTTCAATAATCACTACAATTTCAGATGTGAGCTCTAATTTGTAATTCTATCCAATTTTTCCCACTGATTTTCCGTCATGCCAAACAAGTTCTGGAGAGAGAGAAAAGGGAACACAAGAAAGGAAAATTTTCAGGGTTTTCACATTTTAGATCCGAGGTTTCCTTTTTCCCCTTAAACATGTTTGTGTTGGAGTACTTGATTAAGTAAATTAGTGGGTTTTTATTTTTATTTTTTTTATTTGTAATATTTCCTTTTGGGTAGACATATGAAGCAGCAAGCCTTCTTTTTTCTGATTTATTGAGGCAGATTTTTGAAGGGTTTTGAGTACCTGGATAGGGGTTTACTAGAGCATTCAAATTAAGGCTGAGAGCCAATTTCATACTGATAATTTCACTTTTGTGTAAATTCACTGGTTGTATTCCAATCTACGCAATCAAAAAATCTTCTCCCTGCATTGTGGGTTTTCCAAGCACATTTAATCACCAACGGTTTCTTACGTTAACAGAATCGATCCATGCACTTTTCCTTTCGATTACAACCCTTCAATTTGGTAAAAGATCGAACCAAGCTTTTCAATTTGGGGGCAGATCGATTTTCAGGGCTTCATATAAGATGAAGATCTGTTTTAATGGCAGGAAGGGTGGTATTTTACCTAAATACCCTCTTACCTCACACGCTTTAAGCTTTTCGGTGGAGATTTGGCCGGAAAAATGAGCGGAGGGTGTATTTAATTGTATGAGATTAAGTTTAGGATGCATTTAATCGAAAAAATAATTTAGGTTGCAAATCGATTTTCGGGAAAATGTTTGGGGTGCAAATTGGATTTTAGTCACTTTGGAGTGTATTGTTGGCACACTGCACTTAGTTTAACTTGCTTTTATGGCATCAGTTGATTCTTTCTGCAATCGAATCCTTGCCTGGGGTTTTCAGTAAAGAGACGACCAACAATGTAGGGCAACGACACTGGCCTAGAAATCAGGAAGCTGAAAGAAGTTTTGAAGAAATAGTCCCGGATGGTATTTACTTCCTAGCTGTATTTTGTTGTGCATCTATCTTCAATGTCCTATGGATGTGAGAGCTTTTTTCTAAAAAAATTATTATATATATATATATATATATATATATATATATATATATATATATATTTTTTTTTTTTTTTTTATTTTTTTTTTATTTTTATGATAAGTACAAATTGAAATGAGGTTACAAGATTTGTTATGTATCCAGGTACCATAGTTGCACTCCAAGATATCCACGAACACATGTATATTACAGTTGAAGGTGCTCAGAACAATTACAGTTTAGTTGGTGCAATTCATTATTCGGTTGTTGGAGAGAGGGCTCTTTTCAGGGTACAATCCTTACACACATTATGAAATGTTTTAATGTTGCCATCTACTAATTTTCTAGCATAATATTGGTAGAGATGGAGGACTATAAAAAAAGTAGTATTGGTAATGATAGAGAGCCGTCAAGTACGATCTAGTTCTAGTTTCATGCTATCTAAAACATGTCGTTCGTTTGAAGCCTTCCTATGCAAGCATCTTTGCTAAGCAAAATCTCCATGGAACTCCGCTTTTGACAAGTGGGCAAGCTGTGGTGGATTTGTTATTTTTTTCTTCCCATTTTAAGGATAAAAAAATAAATTTATTCAAAGACGAAAATGGAATTATGGTAACAACAAGTACTCCTCAAGCAAGGGGGTAAAACAAATAATAAAAGGCTCTAGGCCTCTCTCTTTAGCTTGCTCTAGTTTTATTGCTAGTGCCTTCATAGTTTACCGAAAATTCCAGCTTAGTAACATGGTCATCACTTGCATCAAAGCCTCTTCACGGGTAAGTGTCACCTAGGCATGCCGTGTGTACATGATTTTTTTTAAAGTCCTTAGACCCACAGAAGTTGTAGAAGCACAAGGATTCTGTTACTTGGAACTGTGATTTCAGTACAACCATGGTCATGCTGTAGGTTGTCATGTTTCTGGCACCCACATTATTACATATTCCCTCTTTGTAGGATTTCCTTGGTACTCTCACAGTCACACCTTTAGCCTTACAATTTCTAGGATCTTGATAGTATTTATAACGCCTTTTCATCTTTGACAAAATTACCTCTAGGATAATCCTACTGCTTTGGTAACTCCACTCACATCCTACACCTTGACTAAGGGTGGTATTTCGTTCATGACATGTACCTCAACTCAAGACTTTGTTGCAGTTACTAGGAATCTGTTACTTGAATCACTTTTTTCACTTTGCTTTAGTTGGGGCTATATACCTTTGGCTTACAAGTTATCATATCTATCTTTGTAATCTTGGTCTTCCCTTCTATTGACAATACCATGAACGGGGACTTGTTTCTTCACTGGCAACGTGAGTTTGCCTTCAGTTGTATGTTACTGTTTGCAATCATTTAATACAGTTCTCTCAATCAATTTCCACTCAGTGTCCACTTCTATAAATCATTCAGCATGGTTAGTCCTATAGCTGTGGTCTGTCTTAGCTTTCATGAAGACATGGAGAGAGGTAGGTAAGTAGTCGAGAAAGGAAAAGTTGGGGATTGGTGCCTCATTGACATCGTGGGTTTAAACCATTTGGAGGTAAAGAAACTGTAGAAGCTTTGAAGACGGGGCGTGTATAACGAGTTAAATGCTATATTTTCTTTGGAGCTTGCTGCAATTTGGCTCAGTGAGGCATATTAAGATCAGTGGTTTTATTTATCTATATTGATAAGGTAGTTGTATATTATCTTTTTCAGTGTTGTTGCATTCTTTTTTTGGAGGTGGACAATTATTTATTTACTACTACTCTCTTTTTTCCATTATATAAGTCGTTTTAGAGATTTCATTTTCCATAATATAGAATGTTTTACATATATTTAGGAGAAAAAAACTAATCGTTTCTTACCTTGCCCCTAAATAAACAGAGTAATTGAGAGAGAGGAGAGGAGAAAAAGTAATTAATGCATGGGTGGTGATGAAATTTCAAACTAACATTAATTATCTAACATTAGAATTAATGAGATTTCTTAATATGTGTGATTATGTCTTAAACGACTTATATAATGGAAAGAATGGAGCTCCCACCCTTGCCCTTGTTTCAGCTTTTGAAATATAACGGTCATTTTTTGACACCTCCATGTTTTTCTTTTGTGTATACCATGCGTATTGAAAATGAAAATAATTAAAAGTGGGGATAGCTTTTCATTGTTTATCAATTTCACAGTTGCTAATAAGCCAATACTACCAAGTTCCCTATTAACTTGTCATATTGTAGTGAGTTAGTAACAGTTTGAGGTTATTAAGCAATTATATTTGGACACAGGACTTGGGAGTAATTCATTCCGTAACTCAATCTTATATATGCTGTATTTGAATTTCATGTGCACAAGTGTCGTATCGGTTGCATTGTGATAAAAGTATCCTTATTGTTCATGGTAGCTTTAGTCATTACTTTGCTACTCACTATTATTGCACTGGGACCCCTATTTTAACATTGTATTCCTTCTTTTTAATGAAATTTTTTATTTTATCCAAAAAGATTCATTATGGAGGATGGGGAATGCTATTGGCTGTTTGAAAATATAATAAGATATCGATAATGCCCTTGGAGGAGGCTTGTTTATAAATATTTTCATAAACCAATGGCCTGTTATTATTTTTGCTTTGGCTCCATTCTTGACTTCATGCAGTATTCTTTCTATCTGGCCCCTAACCATAATAATTATTGTTCATCAAATATTTTTCTTTAGGTGAAGTATCACTATCAAAGGAGATGGAAGTCACAAGTTTTGTGGGTCTCCTTGACTTCATTACATGCTAAAAATGGTTCAGGGGAACCATTACGATTAAACTATCGTGCAGGATCAGGATTTGTTGACATTTCCAGCTCTTCTGATAGTGGGTGGGCACTTTGGAAAATACTTCCTTTTAAGCCTGTAAATTATGATGGCGATGCTGAGGTGGAGTCCTACAGTCCTGTGGCAAAAAATACGTTTCACCTTGTCAATAGGAAGAATGACCGTGCCATTGCTTTTGCTGATGGTACTTTAGAATTTGTGAGCAAGCCTGGGAATCCATTCAAGTGGAAAGTTTTCCAGGACTTCTATCTAGCTCATGACACTATTTTGCTAAATAGCTTCTCAATGGGAGCTTCTAGAACTAGTGTTCGACAAACTTCAGACTTGAATGATGAAGGAACCTCAGAGAGAACTGGAAGTCCAACAGGCATCATTGTTGAAGTCAATAAACTTACTTTGACGATTGTTCATGAAATTTCAGATACGAAGGACAAGGTCCCACTGCTCCAAGGATCCATCATTATTCCAGAACTCATAGTGCAGATTCTAAACAGTAAAGCCAGGATTCTGAGCAGATTAGACATTGTGCTATATTACTTTGATGCACAGAGAAATTTGTGGCAAGTGTTCCTGTAGTACATTTAACTTCTAAGTTTGATGTGCTCTTGCTGTCTACCTTTTCTTGCAACTTAAATAAAATATGCAAACTTTGGCTGTGTCATCTTTTTTCAAATAATTTGCAGGAGGGAACTTCTCCACCCTGCTGAATTAAGCATCTTTTATCGCTCTAGATTTCAAAATGAGGGTTCAGAAATGGTCTCGCCTACAGTGCCAGTTCATTTTTATGCCAGAATCAAAGAGGTCAGGAAGTACCAATTTTTTGTTGCTTGGGTACTCCCTCCGTCCCACTATAAAAAAAGATAAGTTTTGAGCTGCACAAAGTTTGATAGAAATATAGAATGGCACTTGTATGATTATAATCACTAAAGAATTTAATTTTCCAAAATTACTGTTCTTGAATTTGGAGTAAATTTGAATTTCACTTGTGAGTTAAACATATGTGTTTACAAATGTGCAATGGAGACCTAGCAATGGAAGTAAGTCGGGAAAATGTCAATCAAAACTTGCATCTCAGTTATTTTTCTTGAAAACCTAAATGATGGATTCATTTTCTATTTGCTATTTTGGTATTTTTTAAGTGTCAATTTACAACATATTAATTAATTTTTTTGTAACTTTGTCATCTAATTTGGCAATTCCAATAAAGGAAAATTTTCTTTCAAAATGGGACGGAAGGGGTTTCTCTTGTTTCTTAAGATATTTACTTTTAATAATTTCCGTACAATATTATTTACCAATTCATATTATGGCATTGACAGCTGGACATATCAATGACAGAGCTTTCATTGGACGTACTTCTCTTTGTCATGGGAAAGTTGAATATTGCTGGTCCCTTTGCTGTAAGAAGTTCTGTGATATTCGCCAACTGCTGCAAGGTTGTAATTCATTACATAATTGATTCAAAAAATGCACCTGTTTTGAACCTCTAGGTTGATGTAAATCTAGATGCACACTTTATATAGTTGTCTTCCTTCTATATGCAGAATTGGTTCATGGGAGAATCAAAATGGAAGGTTACTCTTAATTAACCATGATGTAATAGAAATAAATCCATAGTAGAATCAAGCCTTGATAGATTAGTATAGCTAACTGACACAAAAACTGAGCTGAGTGGATTAGAGATGAGTTTTGAAATATCTTTTTTGCTTATTAGAATTATGAGAGTTCTTGTTTCATGAAGCCAGATTTTTAGCAAATCTACTAGGAAACTAACTCTGATTGATGTCTTCATGGAAACTTTGTGCACTTCATAATGTCTGTTAAGCGTTAACTAGCTTCTTCCTTAATATGCCTATTGATAGTTCCTAAAATGGCAGGTTGAAAACCAGTCAGGGGTGACCCTTCGTTGTCATTTTCATGAAAACCAAAATGCCTCAGTAGCCAGAAAGCAGACCAGTATGATTTTCTTAAGGTATTTCATCTTAAGTACTACGTTTTCTGCATTTCATGATATCTCTTAGTTTTATTTTATTTTTTGACCAGTAAATAAATTCACTAGAAGTGCCAAAAGGGGTGCAATTGAGTACATGAACAATATAGAAGGCAATAGGAGAATAGAAGGGACATTTATGCCCCCCAACAACGCAGTACCTCAACCCTACATAAAGAGCCTCCAAAAAGATATCTACACTAATCTTCTAAGGTAAACTCTCCTAAGATGCGCAGAAAATGCAAAATAGAACCCGGAAACACCTCATGAAGCCAAAGTAAGAAAGCCAAGAAAAAGAAACGAAATATAAACAAAGGCTAAGAAAAAAAGAAGAAGGCTACGGTCAGCTATGAACAGTTGATAAGATGCCGTATATTAAGCATATAGGAGGTGAAGATCATATGAGAATTAGAGTGAAATATGGTTTGTAACTACTTGTTTCCATGTCTGTGTGGAAGATTATAGAAATTGTTAAATTGGCTTGGTCATGTGTATCTGACAAAAGAGGCTACATCTATATTGGTGGAGCAGAATGGTTTAAGGTTTTCTAATGTAGGACAAGCTTTGGAAGGGTTTACTTATTAGGATTAACTTGTGCTATTGCGTCTGTAGTAAAAGAATCAAGGTTTTTTTGTCACGGGCCTGCACCAAACATCAATAAAGGAGAGTGGCATGGTCACAAATCTCACCTATCTCAACTCCTCGTAATGACTTGAACGCAAAATTACCTGCATTAAGTCTCAATACACCGTCCCAAACCTGGGTCATCAGGGCCTAACACAAGCTCACCCATGACCAATAGTCATGACTAGATGTTGATACTCTAGTTAATAGAGTTGTGGTCGCATATACCAATTCATCCATCCCACATGTTCCCTTGTGGGACTTGGGTATTACAAATTTTTTTGTTGATAAATCTTGGGTATTGCAATTTATGTAGGTCTTTCTTAGAAATATATTGTTGGGTTTGTCTCACTTGAAGTCTGAGATCCACCAAAGGAAATCAGGTATGCGCTGTAGAAGTTGTGGCAGTTGTATAAGGAGGGCTGATTTGTTTATATGTAGAAGATTTAGTCCACTATTTGTTCTATTGAGAACATTAGGATTTTCCCTGTAAGATCTTCTCGCTTTATATTCCCTGAAGAAATAGGGGATTCGACAAATATTAAAGTAACTTCCATCACCAGTCCTTGTCTTATTGCCAGAAGACAAGTAGTCCACAGAATGTGAGCTGACGTGGCAGTAGATGTTATGATATTCTACTGACAAGCTAGTATCCCTTAAGCTTGAATGTCGAAGAGGATGCATTAGCTGATTCAGGTAGTTAAACACTATATTCTTTTGTTGGTTCTTATTTTATGCTCCTGGTTCAATTCTTTTTACACGCTGATTACATCTCTTTATCCATGCAACTATCTTCTACTCCTTACTCTCAGTGCTCACACAACATCTATATTATAAAGCGGATGAAAAAATAACCGCTTTTTGGTGTTAACAATTTTGTGAAACTTTTGCGTTTCTTTTTGTCCTTTTCATGCCTATTAATTAATTTAAACAGTTATTTTTCATTCCAATTTTTTTTCTCCCACTCTCTTATCCTTTTTACTCACCCACTTTCTCCCACTCTCTTATTCTTTTATATTAAATGACAGACATAGTACGTGTGCAGCTACCTAGTATTTATAAATGTTTTACTGCTATTGTTACTGTTTTGTATTTTACTGATGTTGATAGTCACATCTATCTGTGGAGGTCTCTACTTAAATACTTGTTCAGTAGATTAAGATTTTATTGATCGTGATTATTACCTGTGTGTGTAAGGCACTTAGCTTCGGTAAATCAACCTCCCAATGCGTCACTTGTCACAATACAGCTTACGGAGCGGGAATCCCTTTCGACTTCTCCAATTCATATTTCAATCTTGGAAGACAGAGCATTTACTTGGAGAACGCGCATAGTTTCATCACAAGGTGCGGTCAGTCTCTGTGCTCCTCATGAAATGTCATAAAATAACTTGTTCAATTATTGTTTCAAAGACACTTTTGATGATGTAACATTGCCATTTTACTCATTACAGTGCAGATTTTACTCATGTCACATCATTTGGACTTTGGTGATTTGTTAGGTTTTTCCTTGTCAATACGTGTATATAACCCAAAAGTTCAATAAATGTAGTCACGGTATTTCAGTATAAGGCTTGCTGATATCAGGCCATGCATATAGCCAAAGTATAAGTGACAACCTTCCGGAAGCTGCAAACTGAAACCCAAGTTGAGTGGTATACCTTCTGATAAGCCTGTAAATAAGTTCAGCTACCATGGGCTACTAGGACTCGACTCAACAAGAACCTAGCTCGTCTTAGCTTGAGAAGTTAGTGAGTGAGCTTGGCATGAATTTAAGACTTGGAAGGTTAATGAGCCGATGTGTACTTAACATGATAATTAACCCTCCTATATCTTGAATAAGAAACTGCTCTAATATTAAATGAAAATTCAGAATGTGGATTCAAAAAATGGCGGCGTGCCCGAAACAATGAAATCAGCCATCACATTATTAATTAATGAGATATTAATCCTGAAATGTTAGATGAGCTGGGCGGACCATTTTGAGATGTATCAACAAACTTAATTCACTAATTTAAGGAAATAATTCATTAATTTAAGGAAAACTCGTTGAATAATTATACTTACTGGTGATTTGTCTATAATGGAGACTGTTTAGAATAACCAAAGTCCCCACATCAGGAAATTAAGTCTTGAGACTCGGTTTATAACCATGGGGGTTACTACAATCATAACCAATTGGGTTTAAGTTGGATGCTTCAACATGTTATAAGAAAAGGTAATTTAAAGACTTGCATTGTCAAGTGGTTCACATGCTCCGTGTGAGAGGCCTTGTCTCTAGTAACCAAAGTTCCAAATTGGGCACATTAAGTTTTGAGACTATATAACCTCGTGGGTTACTCCGCTCATAGCCAATTGGTTTTGAGTTAAATGCTTTAACTGTATACGCAGCTAACTTCCTTTTATCGGTTCCCTTCTTGTCACTCATGATCCTATTATAAGTTTGAATTCTAATTATACCTGAAATTAAATTTTACTCACTTTCATCCTTGCACAGACTCAAAAACTTACCCCGGACCATCTATCGTGGTTGAAATTTCACGAAAAAGAGAGGCAAGTTCTCAAATTTATGTTACTGATTGTCTATTGGAGGCCTGGGAAGAAATTTCTATAAATCTATAATTGTTTAGTCTTTCATCTTTCTTTTTGATATTGTATAGGATGGGTTGTCTTTTGTGGTTTCTCCTTTATTAAGAATACACAATGAAACTGATTTCTCCATGGAGTTACGTTTTCAACGGCCTCAGCACAAGGAAGCTGAATTTGCTTCTGTAATACTTAAGACCGGGGATACTATTGATGATTCTTTGGCAGCTTTCGGTGCTATCAATTTGTCAGGCGGGTTAAAGAAGGCATTGGTATCTTTAAGTGTCGGTATGTTTTGACCTATTTCTTTTACCTATCAAAATAATGTTTGGGCTTTTCTTTTTCTTTGTCTACGTGAGAAAATTCTAGTTTGGCGCCTCACTTATTTCCCATGAGGCTGGACCAAATTTCACAGTTGCAAAATCTTTTCCAATTTAAGAAGTTTGTAACGTGGATCAACAAATTTCAGTGGTGTTTCCTTGTCTGAGTATCTACCATGTAGGGGCAAGGGTTGGGTTTTTGCACACCATCTATAGTTCTACTGAACATTGCTGCTATAAAACATCAAATTAATATTGTATCTATTGTATGCTAATGGAACATTCAACACAGTGTCATCTTGCCTTATATCCCTTGCATTATTAAGTGATGAGCATCCTGGTAAAATCACTATCATTTTTTAAATGGCACTAGATGACTGCAACTCTTGACTTTGTCAACTGTAGTAGCCGTTTGAAATGGTCCAGTTAATGACTAATCATATAACTATAGTTGTATTACAAATTTGGTGTAACTGTCTTTAGAATAGTATATTCTCTGTCTACAATAGATTTATTGTGCACTTGTATTAAGGGAAACTAGATTGTTTAGCCCTTAAATAAGTATTCGAAAGGGGCATGTGAGGGCTTTTGAGTCTGAAATGGGCTGAAATTGGCTCCGTTTTTGCATGATATGAAACTGTAGAGAAATTAGCTGCTAACATGAAGGCCACAAAGGAAGAATAATATTTGGCTTGATGAATGAAGTCCCGAAGATATATTTAATCCCTTCAGTGAATTGTACTTCAAGAAAAGGATAACAGAAGCCAAAAAGAGTAATCGTAAGACTTTCATCACGTCGCATAAAGCTTCAAGACAGTTCAAAACAGTAAGAAATTATTTTGATATAATATAAATTTATCCAAATATTTGATGCTGCTGAAGTTTTTCCAAATTTACTAGGATGAATGCCCCTCAAACTAGAAATTTGGTCATTTGAATGTCTAAGGTACAGTTCATGTCTAACAAATCTAACCCACAAGTTCACCATTTCCCTTGTTTCCTTAGCATCGCAGAACAAGGTCATCAATCCCATGCGAAGCATGGGTGATAGAGATAATGGTTTATTATATTATTAAATAGATAAATATTAATTATGATTTTGAGAAGATAGTTGTAACTATTAGATTATTAAATATTTATTTAAATAATAAATATTGGATTATATATTATAGGTTACTTTGATTAATTATTAAGCTAAACATTTGAATGTAGTGCATATTTATTTAGATATGATTATGAGATAATAATTATTTTAATTTTATTTAAGTTTTTAATGAAATTCTATACAAGTGTTTATATTAACAAAATTTACTTGAATTCTAATCCAAATAGAATTATGAAACTCAAGCTCTAATAAGTCTTAATTTAGTTATGACAATTAGTTAGTAATGAATTCACTATAAAATTTTAACTAATTTTACAGTTATTATGTTTTAAAAAAATTCACATATATTATTAATGCAATTAATCATGTGATTTGGTATAATTTCAAGTTTTAATAAATTTAGGATATATATATATATATATATATATATATATATATATATATATATAGTGTGT
Organism: Hedera helix; assembly: GCA_947179155.2. NCBI lineage: Eukaryota > Viridiplantae > Streptophyta > Magnoliopsida > Apiales > Araliaceae > Hedera > Hedera helix. The sequence goes on along the minus strand of OX359270.1, from coordinate 41,579,716 downwards.
GTGTGTGTGTGTGTGTGTTATATTATCTTAATTAATTACATAAAATAATAATAAAAAATAATAATTAAATTGGTAAAACCAAAAATAATTTTTTTAGAAATTACTTTTTCTATTATAGATTGGTTGGTTTTTTTTGAATACTTTACAAATTTGGATAGTATATATTTAATTATTATAAATTTTTATAGTACTTGTCCTAATTTGAATAGAAAATAAAAAGATCTTCCTTTATTCTATTCCTATTAGAGATGAAAATATTTTTAAATTTGGATAGTATTTAATTGATACAAATTTGGATAGTATTTATGCTAATATGAATAGGAAAGCTGAACAAAAAATTGGTGAAACCAAGTTTGTGCTTTTAACTATATATTTGATATATATATATATAGTTGGATTTTTTTTCATACTTTATAAATTTGGATAGTATATATTTAATTATTATAAATTTGTATAGTACTTATACTAATATGAATAGGAAAGAAAATGATCTTCATTTTTTCTGTTCCTATTAGAAATAAGAATATTCTTAAATTTGGATAGTATTTAATTAATACAAATTTGGATAGTACTTGTGTTAATATAAATAGGAAAGCTGAATCAAAAATTTGTGAAACCAAAAATTGGTGAAACCAAACCAAGTTTGTACTTTTAATTATATAGCTGATGTGATAACACAGTGATAATCTCTTCTTTCCACAAGAATATAAAAAATGTCCCATTACATAACTATATGCACTATGATGGCTCACTCTTTGAAGCAATTCTTGCGCGTTGACGGGATCTTCTATACGTGTGGATACTATGGACTTCTGCTGATACTCAAGTTTCTAAAGAAAGAGTTCAATCTGTATTATTTTTTATCTTTAGCTTGGATATGTAATTATGCAGTTTCTTAATTTCGGTCAAAAACAGTGAGAATGTGTTCGGTTTTGTCTTTTGTGCTGCTTTGTATTACCCCAGATATATATCTGATGGTAGTTGACTTGCAGGCAACTTCTTATTTTCTTTTAGACCTGAAATTACGGATGACTTGAGAAACTTTAGAAAATTACAGTCGGCGGAGTGGTCAGATGACCTTAAAGGAGGAAAGGCCGTTCTTCTCTCTGGATTATTTGATAAACTAGGCTACCAAGTTCGGAAGGCTTTCTCTGTTGAGACAGTTAAATGTTCCTTTAGCACTGCACATTGTTCTCTGAAATCTGAAGAGGGACATGTTGATGACATACATTTTCTAATTCAGAGCATTGGAAGAGATATTCCTGTTATACAACCTGATAGCTCAGGATATGCCCATGGAAATAGGAATTCACCAGTTGCATTACAAGAGCAGAAGGAAATATTTATTCTTCCTACTATTAAGATTTCCAACTTACTGCAGTCAGAGATAAAAGTAGTTTTGACTGATAAAGGTAACAAAAAAATCTCCAAAATAGTATCTTCATAGTACAAATGCTTTTGCTGCTAACTATTTTCTTGTTGCAGATCCACATAACACTGTTAGCAGTGACAACATAGGCAAGCAGGCAATTATTCCTCGTGGATCAACTGCTAATTTATATGCCAACCCTGCCATGATATATTTTACTGTTACTTTGACTGCATTTAGTTCAAGCTGCAAACCAGTAAATAGTGCTGACTGGGTTAAAAAGTTACAGAAGCAGAAACATGACATTAATAGTTTGGACGTTGAGTTAGATTTTGGCAGTGGAAAGTATTTTGCTTTCTTAAGATTGTCTTTCAAGGACAGTGGCGTACTGGAGGTAATTATCTATGTATTTATTTGATAACCAGACCTCCTGTTGGAAAGCTACATATGATCTTCTTTTTGCAGGCTGCTATCTTTACTTCGTACACCTTGAAGAATGATACCGATTTTCTTTTGTTGTGTTCTGGACCTAATCAGAAGCCTTTATCTAGGTAGTACTCTCTTATTCATGACCATAAAAAATGGTCGCTGTTCGTTCGCTAACTTATCTTCAGTAAGATTAGAAATATTTTAATTTGTATAATCTCATCTTAAAAACAATATTCTTTTATCTAAAATAATATGATTAGTAATCTTTACATATGCAGGGATGAAGCTGGAAGGCTTGGATCTGAAATTCCTACAGAGCTGGGATATTTTCTGCCTGCAAAATCAACTCGATCATGGTTTATGAAGTAATAAATTTGTTTAAACTGGCAAACTTAATCTCCCTCTTGTTAGATGCCAAAAGTAATTGGTTTTTACTCGACAGTATTTGGTCTTTTGTGTAATATTTTTTTTTTTGGTTTTTTCTTTGTTTTGAGGATAAATCTATATCTCATTCAACTGTTGTTCCCAACAATAGATACACCAAGGTGCGCCTAACATTGTTAGAGGGGAAAGCATCTGATGCCCTGTTGGACTTGGATGCTTTATCAGGCCGGACGGAGATTGAGCTGGAAGGAGAAGAAGGTTCTGGTTTCAAATATATTACAAAATTGGGTGTGTCTTTGAGGCCATCTATGGGAAAAGTAGTTGTTCCATCACGAATAGTATCTATTAATCCGCGTTATGTTGTATCCAATGAATCAGAGGAAGTTATCAATGTCCGTCAATGTTACTTGGAGGTTTGATCTATTTTAATAATTTTAGTGGTACCTTCTTCATTTTCAACCTGTCTCAGTTATATTCTAAGTTATTCCCTAATCAAATTAATTTTGAATAGGATGACATACAAGGGGTAGTTTCTGTCAACAGCAAACAGAAAACAGTGATACAGCTGCGGAATGGAACAAGCAGAAAGAGAGAAATTAGTATCTTTGAGAACTTTCTCAGAAATCATAGAAATGCTCGAGATGATTCGTTACTCTATGTTCAGTTTCAGCCAAAAGAAGGTGGATTTGATTGGTCAGGCCCAGTATGCGTTACTTCACTGGGACGATTTTTTCTGAAATTTAGAAGATCAAAAAATTTCCCAGTACAAGAATCCAACCATGCAGCAACCCTCGATAAAAATGTACACGAATTTTCTTCTGTTTATGTAATTGAAGAAGATTCCACTCTTGTTTTGCACTTCAACAGAACACCAAATACTAGTCTGCCATATCGGATTGAGAACTACTTAGAAGATGCATCTATATCTTATTATCAGAAGGTTGTGCTGATACTTCTCAATAATTAATTAATATATAATGGACATAAATCTGAATAGTAGTAAGCATATTTAGAAAAATAAATTTATAACATACCATCTTAAGTTCTTGTTGGTGAATTTCCAGGGTTCATCAGAACCAGAGATTCTTGAAGCTAGGGGTACTATTAATTATGTCTGGGATGATTTGAGTCTTCCTCATAAGCTGGTCATCCAAATAAATGGTAGTTGTTTCTCTCTTATTACATTCTTTTACTTATATTTTGTAGTTATTAACTTTCATCATTTGAATACTTCTCAGACTCTACTTATGATTTTTATGCCTTTTAAATAATGTTTGGGGACAAAGCGTACCGTCTTTGATAGACTTTTTAGATTCCATCTTCTAAATTTTTCTTGCTGCCATCACTTTACCATGGATATAACACCAGATGACGGACAAATTCTCTTGTTTCTTCAGCTGACCTTTGGATGACAAAGCACTTTATATTTTCCTCTGGATTTGAATTTATTACCGCCGCCTTCTCTATGTTGATGTACCTAATGAGGATGACATTTAATTACTTATATTCTCAAAACAGAGCCCCTGTAGCCCTTTGGTTTTACCCTGGACAGTGCTCGCACATATTAGTATGTTGATACATACTATCGTAAGAATCAAGCGTCTATCGCATTCTCAGCCTTTACGAAAATCTAGTTGTGTAGATGGTGGGAAAAGTGAAAAATATCTGAGGAATAGCTCATCTGTCTATCTTGTATTATCAACATTGATATGAATGGAAAAAGGGTTCTTGTATTAGTGACATTGAAGTTGCTTGATTTATAGGCTTTTTGATAAAGACTTTCTGATGATGGTAAAATTAGGAGGTTTAACTGAATTTTGATGCATGCAAGGAAATCCAGTTGCCGTTTCTTTCTAATACAAGTGAGATATTTCCTTTCTTTTTTTTCCTGCAAGAAAGTACAGTAGTGTGTAGTAAAACCGGAAGTGCTTATGCTCTTCCATGAAAATTCACTTGTTAATGGAGGGTTGTTTGATCTTTTCTAGGCCAATATCATATGAAAAATTACTCTGTCCTCCAAATAATAGCTTATTGATGGTATTTTTTGAGATTCAGTTTTATGGAAAATAGTTGTGGAGTGTATTACAAAGCTAAAAGGTACATATGCTTAGCTACACGTTCCAGTGTAGTGTTTTATTGTGTGATCCTGTTGATAATACTGGTTGCTTAACTAAGCCCAAGCATGCTGTGGGATTAATATTCCTTTCAATTATTTGGCATCTTACAAGCACTAGCATATGGTGGAACTTTTATTCTTTTGTTAAATTTTATAACTTATCAAACTTAGTGAGAAAGTTTGTCTTGCACAGTTGCACTGGCTTCCCATTTTTGCTATTCAGTGGTGTAAAGCTGTGTTTTTATCACCTCGGTTCATATGCTTTATTTTCCCTTCAAACGTTCAAATTATATGCTGAGCAGTAATTGGTATTTATGCGAACACTGTTCTAAAATGTAGTTAATGTCTGACGATTCATATTTCTTGGTACGTACTAATATAATCCTGTCAAGAGTTAAATTATTTTCTTCTTAGGTATTATGGCATCATCAACTACAGTATGAGCCCTTTGAATTGTTTACAAACTATAGTGTTTTGTTTGGGAATCATGGAATGGTATGTTTTAGACTATTTGTTCTGTCTCAAATGCTAATAGTCTGTCATGTTTGGTGATCTCTCAATTAATGACAATTCAAGATATATTGCATTATTGGTCATCTGCCTTTTTCTCCTGTAGATGTGCATCTAATGCGTGAAATCAACTTGGATAAGTTGCGAGCCTGGAAACCATTCTATAGAGTTGGGCAACAAAGAGTGTTGGGGTTTCAGTTACCACTGGAAAGAAAGCCAGGACACAAGGAAAGTAGTTTTGGTCAATCAAATGCTACAGAGATTGTAACTTTAGGGTATGAAATATTTACAGATGGCCCAACACGAGTTTTACGCATTTGCGAATTTTCTCGTAGTCGCAAAGCAGATACCGCATTTTCCTCTGGTGCAAAGATGAAACTAAGAGTCTCTAATTTTGCCATCCGCATACTTGAACATTCAAAGAAGGTTAATTTTACACTATTAAACGCTTATGTACTGTGAACACTTTAACATCCCCATTGTTTTTATTTTTTGGTATTTTATGTTGTCGCTTCACTCCATGCAAGAACGAAGATTTTGAATTTTGCAGTTTCTTTTATTGAAGTAATTCTTAATGTTGTTGTCCACCAATCGGTCATCTGCCAGACATTATAAGTTAAGGTATAATACGATGAGCTTTTTAAAGCTAAAGTTGATCAAGAGTTGGAATATTTTGTTGGGGTGTTATATGTTAAGCAAGATTCTTACCTAGGGAGATGCAATGACATGTAACATGGTCTTTATGGTGCTCACCTTTATTACGGAGAGTACAACCTTAAACTTAAGTAAGCCTCAACATATTCAGATAACGTCAATAGTTTTTAGAGATGAAACCACATGATGTAGGATAAGTTCAGAAAACTTTGGGTTGAGCTTCCTACAGTTACTATTTTGGTGTATTATGGTTAGAAAAAATTTCCAAGTTTTTCTGGTTCTAGGAATGAGAAGAAAAATTTACACTTTGTCGAGGGGAATAGGTTGCAAGATCTTTGAGGGGTTTGGGTTTCTGGAAATTAAGTAACAAGGTTACTGGAATTATTGGAGTCTAAGAATGACTAAGCTTTTAAAAAAGGAAGAGACATCCTACATCGTCTGCTTGACATGGTTATATCCACATCTCTAGATAAATTTTTGCTAAAGAGAAATTTATCAATCAAATTAAAGAAAACCTACAGTGAGATCATTAGGTATCAGTAGATAATTACCTTTTTATATGTTACTTCTAGCATTTAACGGTCATTTCAGATATATTTATCCATCCATATTTGATAGTTACCTTCCATAGTGCAAATGGAGGCCGAAGGTAAACCGGCTTTCTATACTGCTTTTATGTTGCACACAAGAGTTTTATAATTTGGTAAAATAATTAATTTATTCTCCTATCTTTGTTTTTTAATTGAAGGAGAGAGACACAAGTGAGCTACCCATCTACACGCCAATTATCATTATAAAGCTTTGGAATATTAATATGGATTCGCTGTTTACTAATCAGCGTAATTTTAACCAGATCAGGGTACAGGTAAAAATTTTCCCCTATGCGTAGTCACACTTACGTCTGTAGTTAGTTTCTCATGATTTTGTGTTCGATGTGCTTTTATGAAATAACAAAGTTACTGTTGGAATCTTGATTTCTTACAATAAAAATAATTCCTTGATCTAAATGATAATTCAGTCTCTGAGTGTGGATCAAAAATGGGAAGGAGCTCCTTTTGCATCTATGATCCGTAGGCATCAGTCAGAATACCCTGACAGAAATGATAGCATACTTCGTGTAGTAATCATTCTACTTTCATCCAGTTCCGATGTTAAAAAAATCGAGTACTCATCTATTGTTCTTCAGGTATAGTAAAGAAGTACAATTATATCCTTTTCATTTAATTGTCTTAACTATTTCATATTTTCACCGTTTGATTTAGAGATGGCCTATCCGAAAAAATTAAAATAGAAATGCCAGTTTATAATAGTAAGTGTTATAATTTTTTGCTGACAATAGCACATGCACCACGAACTGCCTTTTACAATATTTGATTATGTAACTTCATTATTTGCAGCCACTTGATTTGAACCTTGATGAGGAGACACTAATGAGAATCGTTCCATTTTGGAGGACATCCCTCAGTGACCCAAATACCCCGAGTCAACAGTACTACTTTGATCATTTTGAGATCCACCCAATAAAGGTTTGAGGTTATATGCTTTACATGACCGTAAATATTTTAATTGAGTTAACTATACTATTCAGGCATTATCTCACATGCTGTGTATGCTTTTGAAGATCATTGCAAGCTTTCTTCCAGGGGAGTTTTATTCCAGGTACAGCTCAACCCAGGAGACGTTGCGGTCTTTGCTGCATAGTGTAATAAAGGTTTGTCAGGAAGAACATTTAATACAATTTAATTTTTTTTTTTTTGAATCTTTACACTCTGAAATTAAATAAAGCATCTGTTCATGGTTTTATATCAAGCAGAACTGCAGTATTTCCTTTTTTGGGGGCCTCACCCTTTTCTTTCTGCTTTTAGATCCCTGCCATAAAAAACAAGACTGTAGAACTTAATGGGGTCCTGGTTACTCATGCGTTGATTACCATACGAGAATTGTCTATCAAATGTGCGAAACATTATTCATGGTGAGTATATGATGTTACCTCTGTATGTTTTGTTCAATGTTAAAATGTCTAACATAGTGGTTTTCTAGGTATGCTATGAGGGCAATATCTATTGCAAAAGGAAGTCCGTTTCTTCCACCAGCTTTTGCTTCCATTTTTGATGACTCAGCTTCGTCCTCTCTCGATGTATTTTTTGATCCTTCTAGTGGCTTGATCAATTTTTCTGGACTTCCCGTAGGTCAGTCTCTCTCCCAGAGTTTCTGTGTGCTCATATCTCAATTTCTTTTCTGGAATCACCTTTGATTTTGCTTAACGGAGTGGCTGTGTGCTCATAACTGTATGTTCATGGATTGGACATCCTTGGTGCGTCTAAGTGCTTCTTAAGCACACAGCTTTAGGTGTTTCAGATTTTCTTAGTTATTTGTAGACTGGGTGGGCTTCTGATTTTGAATGGTGATTTTTTAATGTACATCTCCATTTTTTTTATCTTCATGAAGTAACTTTCATATTTTATTCTGATTTTCTACTTTTGCCAGAATGCATGGGTTTTGATATTTGTCATGTCCTCGTGATATTATTTCTTTTGACCTTGCCTTTTTTTTTGTTCTTTATGATAGATTCTCTAGTATTTTTTAGCTGTAACTGCTGCACCTGGACATTAACTGGAAATAAAACGGAAAATATGAAATTAATAGGCTTCAGCAAGATACATGCATATCAAGGATATATGCCAAAAACAAAAAGTGTAGACGTCATTTCCCTTTATTATTTTTAAAATTTAGTGTTGAACAGAAGCATTATGGGTTTTTGGCCAAATCAAAATGCTGTTTCATGCTCTTCCCCTGCAATGCTTTAAAATTCCCACATTGTGATTCTTGCTTGATGCTTGAACTGTTGATTCCAGGTACATTCAAGCTCATCAGTAAATGTATTAATGGTAAAGGCTTCTCAGGGACAAAACGATATTTTGGTGATCTGGGCAAAACTGTAAGTTTTCATTTACTTATTTTCATATACTGATGAAGGTGCAGTTGCCTAATTGTTATTGCATGTTGATTGTGCAGTTGAAGACAGCAGGGTCAAATATACTTTTCGCTGCTGTCACTGAAATATCTGACTCAGTTCTGAAGGGAGCAGAAACAAGTGGCTTTAATGGCATGGTACAGAGAGTCTTTCTGGGATTAGAAATAAATATTTCTAAAATTATAAGCTAGCTAATTTGCATTCCATGTTTTTCTTTAGGTCACTGGCTTCCACCAAGGAATACTTAAATTGGCGATGGAACCGGCGGTACTAGGGAGTGCTTTCATGGAAGGTGGGCCAGATCGAAAGATTAAGCTTGATCAAAATCCAGGAGTTGATGAGGTGACTCTGTAAATACATGTCTCTATATCTATATATACATATATATCTATATGCACGCGCACACACGTAAATGATGTATACTTTTGGTGCTGGCCTTATTCTTTATCGTCATTGTCCTTGGCAAACCTCAGATTTGTACAAAATTTAACGCAACTGATTGAGAAAATTGCTGAATGTACCGTTGGAGAGTTATTGCAAATCTTATATAATAGAATGATCCTTTTCCAGGAGTAGATAGAAAAAGTTTGAGTATTGGTCATAAGATAGCGCGCAAGTAGAAACCACAGCTATACTAGTAAAAAGTTGAAAAATTAAAATTTAAAAAATAGGAGGGAAAGAAAAGAAAGAGTTCTGGAAGTCTTTCCACAGAGCTTTACTATGTCGTGTGTGTGCCTATGTATATGATATTTTACTAGTTTTATCGTAATAATCGAATTTTTCAGTATCGTGTAATTCCAGTGCTATTAATTTGAATTATGCAGTTATATATTGAAGGTTACCTGCAAGCTATGTTGGATGCAATATACAAACAAGAATATCTAAGAGTTAGGGTTGTTGACGACCAGGTAGTTCATTATATATTATCTTCATTCTCATATTATTTCACTCTTTCATCTGATCATTGCAGTAAATATGTTGATTACTTATTGATTTTCCCATCATTAGAGAAGGATCAAGCTTAAGCATCAGAATGAGAACAATTACTTTTAATGGAAAGAGGGAACATATCTGTCACCCATGTTTCTAACACTAGCTTTCCTGGAGAATCCCAACAAATGAGACACTGAAGCTCCTAGATGTCTATAAAAATTTGAGGATATAAATCTTAGTTTTAGACACGTATGCTCCTTAATACATGACTTGTATCATTAAAAACTTAATAAAAGCCTCTGCCCAACACTTAATAAAAGTGTGTCTATGGAGAAAGTCATCACATTCAATTATGTAATTGATGCTTGTCTAACATTGGAAAAATTTATGACATAAGGCGGATAACATGAGAGTAGTAAGTTTATTAAATATATGTAAGTTATTCTTGATGTTCATCTTCCATGGACATCGATTGTTACTGAAGGCATTATATATATATATATATGGTCTAAACTATCATATATTATATTCCCTCTGTACCAAGTTATATGATCATTATTGACTTTTGAAAGTCAATTTGAGACATTTTCAAACTCAAAATTGAGATGACTTATTAAAAATAATGAAATAATAAAACTTACAATGAATAATACTTTTTAGATAGTTTATAATATTCATTATAGTTTTGATTAAAATTAAAAGAATCTGTGTCAATTTTGAGTTTGAAAATCTCTTAAGTTGACTTTAAAAAATCAACAATGATCAAATAATATAGAACGGAGGGAGTATATTATTCTGTTGTATCGTTGTCCTCCTCCATATGTCTATTTCTTGGCTTATAATCTTTGTGCAGGATTTACATGATAAAGTATATCGAGTGGTGTCAACTACTACTATAACTTGAAGCTTTCAGGATTAGTAACCATTAGCTTGGCCTGCATATTTCATAATATTTGCTCACTCATAGTATGCCTACTTAACCTTTGTGATTTCAATTAACGTTATTTTTGCATAATGGGTTGAACAGGTTATCCTGAAAAACCTCCCCCCAAACAGTTCTCTTATAGAGGAGATTGTGGACCGTGTGAAAGGCTTCCTAGTGAGCAAGGCATTGTTGAAAGGGGATTCTTCAACCTCTCATCATTTGCACCATCTTCGAGGAGAAAGTGTAAGTCTCACTATGTTTATCTTGATGGGTTCTCCTTTGAAATATCCTTCTAGGCTTTCAAAATAAGAGTAATGCCTATGGGTAATCAATTTGGAGCTCTAAATGAAATCTTAACAATTTTTTATTACACGTGACATGACCAATCACTACTGATGTGGTCAATTGATGTGGTAACGGCACATCATTGGGGTTCTCAAATTTGGTAGACTTCTCATTAGTCGTTACTCTTCAGAATATAATTAAAATCAAATAGCAAGAAATGGTATCACCTAGAGCAGTTGGCATCTGGAAGTTAAATGGTTTTATAATGATTGTTTATAGGATCCATTGTACAATTTGAGTTGTTATGTTTTGTTGTGTTAGTCTAGTTAATTTGGCTTGGACTTGCTCCTTTAGTAGAGGCAATTGTACATGTACCCATTTTTTGGATTTACATCGTTGGGCTGCCATCTGGCAGAAGAAATAGGGAAGAAAACTCAATTTAGTCCAATCAAGTCTCAACTTGGTGCCCCCAGTTTAGGCATTATGTGTCCATACTCGACCAAATTTCGAAATAATTAACACGACAACTTCAACTTGCAGGATTGGAAAATCGGACCAACGGTTCTGACCTTGTGTGAACACCTATTTGTGAGTTTTATGATCCGGGGGTTGCGAAAGCTAGCTGGTATGGTTATGGGCAGAGTCAAGTGGAAAGAAAAATTGGAAACAAATGATGGGAAAGCCATTGTCCCAGCGGGCAAAGAACAGAAGGGGAAGATTGTCTGGAAAGTTGGTATACGCAAGTTTGTGTTGTCAGGTGTAGTTGCATACCTTGACGGACGGTTGTGCCGCCATATTCCTAATCCTATAGCAAGACGAATAGTTAGTGGCTTTTTGTTTTCTTTTCTCGACACAAATGACCAATCATAATATTTCAGCTGCATCTCTCTCATCTCTGATTCCTAATGAGTAAGTGCGAGAAAACAAAAACAGAGTAGGAATGTCTCATTTTTAGCTTCCATTTCTACTATTCATTTGTTCTAGAAAGCAGAAGCAGCCGGGGACTTTGAAGTTTATTTGGTTAAGCCATACGCGGTGTGTGTGTGTGTGTGTGTGTGTGTGTATTCAACTTAATCTCATCCCTTCCACCCTGTTATCGCCCTTTTCTTTTCTCACTCTCTTTTAGCCCTTGTTTTCTCTATTATTCTCACATTTGTTGGTCATATAAGAAATCGATTTGTGTTTAAACTGTTATCTTGTTTGTGTTTATTTTCAAAATTTTCACATGTCAATATTAGGATTACTTTTAAATAATTATACACCACATACACATTACGTGTACCTTATTGATCTGTTTTTAACGCCCATTCCCCCTCGTAAATGATTGTACCCAAAAATGATGCTCACCTTAAGTGGAGTCGAGTCAGTTTCTTGTTTAAGCGCCGCTTAATTCTTCATGGAGCTTAAAATAAAGTTCAAGGCACGTTTATCAATCAGGAACCGTCTGTCAATAGTTATGGACTTATGGTTCTCAAATTTTTAGCTCTTGTTTTTTATGGTCTCCTATGTGTCAAATTTATGTCATTATTACTAGTTCTCCAACATCTTTTTTTTTTTTTTTGTCAAGTTCAGCTGAAATCTTAACATTGGCAGGAATGGATCCCCCGACCTCTTGGACTCAAGAGCCTTTGAGTAGTTGTTTTACCACTTGAGCCAAAAAGCCTTGGTAGTTCTCCAACATCTTTGGTTGGTTCAGGATCCTTGATATTTTTTATACACCATTGAAATGGTGTATTTGTAACACATTTGAGACCTCTGAACCGTAACATCAACTTTATATTTAAGGACCGAAGTAGGATATTTCCTCCTCCTCAATGTTAAGTAGCTAATCTTGAACCTGCTCTAAATAAGGCGAGCTTTTCTTGAACTAATTTTCAAGCCAAATTGGGCCTCAAGGCTATGGATATGTTCATCACTTGCAGTTGATTCATTCTCTAGACAGATTATTATTTCTTAATTTTCAGTTTTTCCTAAAATTGTATCTATACAACCTGCATACAGGGGCAAACAAACTGTATCTCACATTAAAAAAGATTAAAGGCAGATGAGTTGGATGAATATCCATCCCATACGTGTGCGCACTTTCCAGGCTGTTTTTCACACTAATAAACAAAGATTCATCTCATACAACTTCATAGTTCCAATAAAGCCACCAATTATAATTAAATCTTTGCAGCTTTCCTTTTTATTCCCTTTTCACTTCGTATCATCTGCTGAACAGAAAAACCTCACTAAAACAATGCAAATATCACCAATATCAATCTGCAATCTCCAGACTATTGTTTAATCTATTGGATTAAACATTACCTACTTATTTATTGTTAGTGCATCTGACGGGAGCATAAAGCAATATTGCGCAGTGGCAGAAATTACTAGGAAGTTGTAGGCAATATAGCCTGTATACCTAGCCAATGATCTGAAGGGTTGTTGGATGATAGCTAGCCTTTAATTCTACTGCCATTGCTGGTATCCAGTACTTTGTGTTAGTGATTCATTGTCCCATGCTGAGGACATTAAATGCATCTACATCACCTTACCATTCCTTTAACATTGATTGAGCAATCTAGGTCCACATCTACATTAAGATTATCTAGAATGGCATAAAAGATTGTTACAAGAAGTCCACAGTAATGAAGTAATGATACAATCAATGATCCCAAGCTAATCATTTTCATGATATAAAACATTTAACCTATAATGTCCTGCTGTTCTAGTAAAGTTCGTTGTCATGCTTCTGGTCGAACCATGGTGCAACAAGCATCAACAAGGCAGATCAACACAAGCCAGAATAATCACTGTTGATTATTTCTTACTCAGCAATCCAGAAGTTGAAATGAGTCGTAGTGCTTGGTTAGAGTTGTTCAAAACTGCAGATGATCTCGCAACTTGCATTTTCCTTTTCTTCAAAAACTCCAAGGAGTTATGTAAGCATTGAGGAGGTGGTATTTCTTTCAAAATTACAGGTCCTAGCCTGTCAAACAAAAATGCTTGTTAAGTGGCTGCAACTCTAAACAAATTATTCATTCACAAGAAGAGAACCTTTACCCCGAGCTTTTGGGCCTTTTCTTTCTCGGAGTACGACCTTTCTCAGTCTTCTCTTCCTCAGAATCTGATGAGAAAACTTTCCTGCAGAAAAAACGACTTATTGGTTATGACCTTACATTGAGAGTTGGAGCAAAGCGCTCTAGTGTACCCACTACGAGCGAGCACGCACGCATGCAGATGAAATCAAGATCGGAAGAGAGACAGAGAATAAATAGGATACCATACTTTTCTTGAGCTGCAAGCAGTTTGACAATGTCATCCGGAAGCATTCCCCGATTGTCATCAGACTCCTGAGGTGTTTCTGTTACATTTTGTATGCTTTTATCCCGAAGTGATAATCGTGGTGTTATTTTCTGAGCCCATTGTCTGCGACGCTCCTTTCCTTCTCGGACAACCCTACAAGGGACAAGTTAACTCATGTTATGCAGAATATAGTGGTTCCAATAAGACAATATTTTCTTAGTTTATTTGATAACCATATTCGGTTAGTTTTGTAACTGGAAATTCAAGGTAAATTTGCTATAAAAACCAAGTAATACAATGACATAAGACTTAGATTTCAAAAACTCAATGTTTTTTTCAAAAATAATCAAGATTTCCTCCTACTGTAACCAAAAAGGGGGGGAGAGAGAGAGAGAGATTCCCATAACCCCACCACCCGGACTCCCACCCTATTCTTGGAAATAACAAATAACTACAAGATAGACAAGGGGGGCTGACGCAGTTTGAGTTTAAATGAAAAGTGAAAACATAGTTCTTGGGGAAGGCTGCCACAGGAATATATAAATAACTTGACAGGGTTTGATACTGGAAGGAAAGCAAGGTCTCAGAATATGGAAGTGAAATGATTGGAGAGTAAGAAGACCGTGCCTGTGTTCCACAAAAGGAGTACCATTCGCTCTCTTTTTTTTTTCTTTTTTTTTGTGCGTGTTCCTGAAGTTGGTGTAATTTCCCAACCCCATGCTAAACTCATATATGACATTTCAAGGACAACACATCGATTTTAAGATGATGCAACCAACAAATGATTGTGCCCAAAACGCTGAGTGAGTCTTTGTTCTATGAATTGGTTCCTGCAAATTAATAACTATAATAGACTTTCTCTGCATCTACCCCCATAACAAAGTGGCAAGCTCAAGTATCTGGAGACCATCCTGCAGTTATGGGATGGAGTGCAACATGATCTAATGTGAAGAACCCTTGATAGTTAATTCGAAGCAGTTGCCTCTTCGGTATTGTGGTGCTAAAAGCTATAATGACAAACTGGAAATTTTCCACTTGTCTTTTGGCAAGAGTGGGACTACAAGATAGAGGGTATCCCCAACTTGGCCAACCCACCCTGCCTCCCGAGTTTAGATAGGATTCAGTCCCTGGTTCAAATATAACTTGTAAGAGACACTACTACTAGATAAACTTACAACCATATTTTTCTAATAAAAATGAGAAAGGTAGCCAAGATCAAATAATGCCATTATGGTGACTAGTTAGCATTTTGCAGATATCCCCTGCTAGCATTTATTTAAGTAAGTGCCTAGATCACAGTCATGTAGCCATAGATAATAGAACCAGAACGAACCAAATGGTTGAACTGGGAACAAGAACCTAGATCTATCCGGTTATGTAAATGGATCAGAAGTGCAGCTGAACCATAATGGACCATTGGACCAGGTGCACCAGCTAAACCACAGCATGAATCGGGAAAACCAGATCGAACCATATGCTTTAAAACCAATATTTAATGTCAGATTTAAGCACTTATCTAATAGTTTATCGCAAAGCAAGAGCATAAATATCCAAACCCACATCTCATGTAGGAAGGCTGGTATGCCTGACTACTGCACCATGCTAGATTTGTGTTATTTGCATCATAATGTATTATACCGATATTAATAATTCTTAATTTAATTATTAAGCGGTTGAACTGGTTAACCCACCAGTTGAACAATAAACACGCAGGTAGTTTCAGTATTCCAACCTAGATATGAGACCGAGGGACTTCGGTTCATTCAAGCGGTTAAAAGGGAAGGCTTTGGATCTTCTGCACATAAGTGCATCTAGAGTCAAACCCCACAGTAGTCACATTTTCCTAATAGAGAAAAAACATATAGACACACAAAAAATAGATGTGAGTTTTGTTTCGGAGGGATGGGAAGGGAAAGTTCTTCCCGTCCCTGAAATTAAAACTCATAAACAGGTTAGAGAGGGGAAAGAAATGCATCTTGAAATCTATAGAAGGAATTGTTATTCTGTATGTCTTTACTTAATCCAAATTAATAGAGAAAGAGGGAATTCTAGAATAATTATAAATATAATTTTCCACACTTAAATGGTGTACAGAAGACCAAAACTAACTGAAAATTTCATCAATTCATAGCAGCAGTCTAATTCCATGAAAACCTCTTTTCTTTTGTATTTGTGTGGGTGAGATAGAGAGAGGGACAATACCTAGCCTTATTTTCTCTTTGAACTTTTGTAATCTCTTCATCTTGTTGTATTCCCTGTGAAGCATAATATTATTGTAACGTGAGCAGTTAATTTTTATTTTTTTTATTTTTGGGATGAGCAAGTATTCAATAGGAGTTTTTCTAATGTAAAGCAGAGAATGAAAGAACCTGCTCGGATGTGAATTCCTCGGGAGCGTCAGAATCACTATCTTCTTCACGTTTCGCCATTGATTGCGAACTAAGATTCAAAACCTTGAGAATTGTGGGTTTATCAGGGTTTTAGGGTTAGGGTTTTAGAAACCTTGCCGAATGGGAAAGAAGCCGCACTTGCTCGACTGATTACCAAGTACCCAGTGCTGTAGAATACGGTGTAACGCACCTCAAAAAAATCATGTGGAAGCGATTTAATCTGTTGCCACCTAATAATGTTTGTTTTAATATATGCCGCCTCTCTCCTAAAGAGTTTGCCGATTTTTGTTTACTTTCACTGTTCTTTCCTCTTTAGCTATTTTCTATAAAGATATATATATATATATATATATATATATATATATATATATATATATATATATATATATATATATATATAAGGGAGTGATTTATAGTAAGTAATTATTATAAACCAAAAATAAATATATACTATTTATATCATTGAAAACAAAAAAAAACGATTAAGATTAAAAACTGAAAATCAACGTCTGCTATTTACTAATAATAACAAACACACATTGATATAATAATTAGGTTTAGTTTAGGGTTTGACTTTCAAACCGACGTCCGTTATTAGTAGTAGAAAATGTTTTAAATTTTTTTTAGACGTCTGTTACTATTTGTCGCGGACGTCAATTAATCTTGGTTGTTCTTTCTTATTTTTAATGGTATGGATGATATATGTCAATTTTTGGTCCATAACAACTACTTGCTATGTATCATTCTCTCTCTATATATAGTACGGTTCAAAAACATATCTCTTAAATAGTATACATCTTTAAGTAACATACATTTATCAAAAACAACGTCGTTTTGAAGATTATTTGATGGCATTTTCATAAATAAAAGAAAAATAAGTGAAGTCGCGGAATGTCACATCATATCACATTTTTTTTTAATATTATTTTTTTTTAAAAAAATTTCAAAATGACGTCGTTTTGATAAAAGTATGATATTTAAGAGGTATACTTTAGATCCGTCTTATATATATATATATATATTCCAAGAGCATTACAAAAAGTCAAAATTAAATTAAATTAGGGGGTACCGCATAATAGTTATGCGGTACCCCCCCAAATTTTTTATTTTTTATTTTTGTATTCTGGATAGTCCAAGAGCATTATAAAGGGGGGGGGGGGGGGGATCAGGAGGTACCACATAATAGTTATGCTTTTTTTTTTTTTGCATTCTAAATAGTCCAAGAGCATTGTAGAAAGTTAAAAAAAAAAGAAAAAAAGTAGGGTTACTACATAATAGTTATACGCATTCTGTATAATCCAGGAGCATTAAAAAAAAAAAGGTGTCGCATAATAGTTATGTAGTACCCCTAATTATTTTTTTCTTTTTGCATTATGGATAGTCCAGAAGAATTACAGAAGGTCAAAAAAAAATTAGGGAGTACCACATAATAGTTATACGGTATCTCATAATTTTTTTTCCCAACTAAGGAATATTATGGACAATTTTTTGATGGACCATATACCGAATAATAGTTTTGCGAATATGCTACAAATTATTCTACGGTAGGTAACTCCTTAATCCATTAAATCTTGCAATGGATGACTAAGATTGAGTTTGATGAAAAATATTCCCATCCCCTTTTGTTATAAATCATTCCACTATATATATATATATGGGTGAGAGTGTGATAGTTAGGGCTATAAATGATAATCAAAACATTCATATTCGTCCCCATCTATATTAAAAAAATGGATATTATTTGTATTTGAAACAAAACGGAGATATCGGTATTCAATTTTAAGGTATTCTTATATAAATAGCTACGAATACGGATATAAGTGTATTCACATTCGACTATATATATATCATATATATATATATATATATATGTGTGTGTGTGTGTGTGTGTGTGTGTGTGTGTGTGTGGTAGTTAGGGTTGTAAATGATAACCGAAAAATTTATATTTGTCTGTATCCGTATTTGGAAAAAAAAGAAGATATTATTTGTATTCGAAATAAAAAGGATATATTTGTATTTGATTTTAAGGTATCCATAAATAAATGAATACGAATACGGATATAAGCGTATTCGTAAATTATTTATCATCTGATTATAAATATATCCAACGGATAACGAATATCTGGTATCCGATATTCAAATTCGTATTCGTATTTAAAATTCGTATCTTGTGACGCCCCTAAATCTGGGCTCATACGGCCCAAACATGAGTCGTCAAAAGACTACAACAAAATTATTACAAGATAGAATAACGTTCAACAATACAGTGTATAACAATACACGACTAAGTCTTCACAATTATTGTCACACTATATACAACATGTGAAGACTACAATAGCTATCACTCGGACCGTCACTCCATTCCCCTGCTAGACCCGGCTACTCTCTCATTTTCTGAAAAACAATGGAACAAAAGAAAGGGTGAGCTCAAATAGCCCAGTAAAGAATATCATGACTAAGATAATGACAAGTAAATTATCGTTAGCCTTCAACAGTTGAGTTCTTGATAGAATACAATAGACTACAAGATTTGTATCAAAAACTGCAGTTAAATTCTTAAACAATGTTCAGATCAATAATAGCAGCGGAATGAGCAATCTATTAGAAGAATAATGTAGACTATAGTGTCCACTCGCTTATCTTTTTAGTAAAAATATCATCAACTTTTATCATCTGAAATACCATTAGTCAAGATAATACAAATTCACAGTTCCTGATCATAATCATGCAGATCAACAGTTCATCTTTGCACTACGGGCCAAAGACATTCAATAGAACACCAACAGTCATGATTATACCAGATTCAGCCTTTGGTCATAATCATACCAAACAACAGTTCATCTTTGCACTACGGGCCAAAGAGAACATTCACCACGTGCCATAAAAGACACCGAACAGATGTATCGCATTTAATCTATCATCTGTTCAACAATTATATCGCATATGTGCCCCCGGCCACAGATATTCACAACAACTTGAATTTGGATGATTAAAATGATATAAATGATGAACAGAAGAAACAGGATAAACAATAAGTATCAGAAGTTTACTTTGTACATATTCAAATAATGTCCAAATTGTCAACATGATGTGGAGTGAAATTTAAAAATGATATTCAAGATCCACAGTTCAGAATAACGGTTACAGTTCAATAGAAAGGTTCACGTAAATAGGATGGTTCACTTGAAATGATGAAGTGCAACTATTATGGAACATATAATATTTTCAGGAATTATAGAAGCAATAGTTCCATAATAAGTTTCGATTTAGGTGTATGAAAGAAAATAATATCCCTTACCGTAGCATGTTTGATTAACAAAAGGTGAAGGAAATTAATATCATTTACCATAGTAAGTTTGAATAATGGAAGATGAAAAAGATGGTATCCCTTATGAGTATAAAGAAAAATAATATCACTTACGAATATGAAAGAAAATGATATTATAAACGAATATGCAATAAAAGTGTCATGTGATAATTCGTGTAAACAAATTATTTCCACAAGAGACAAATAAGAAATGAATACAAAGAGTAATTCACCAAACATGCGGTAATCCGCGTGGTCAGGTTATTCTCAGAGATTAATAAGGAATGAATACGAAAGGTTATTCACCAACAGGCGATAATCCGCACCGTAAGGTTATTCCCACAATTTAATAAAAATTGAATACGAAGAGTCATTCACCAAACAGGCGATAATCCGCACCGTAAGGTTATTCTCAGAGATTAATAAGGAATGAATACGAAAGGTTATTCACCAACAGACGGTAATCCGCGCCGTAAGGTTATTCCCATAAATTAATACATGGAAATAAATGACACGTCTTATGAGTAAGAAAGAAACGATATTATCTTCGAGAATCAAATAATGATAATCCTTTACCTTAACACGTGACTGGATATTGATTTAAATGAGGTTGATTAACTTGAACAGTACACGTACACTTATAAATCTTCACAAATACTCAAGATGACTTAAGCACACTTAGAGAAAACTTTCACAAGAAGTATTTAGAGAGAGAAAGAAAGAACAAGTAAGGAAGTTTATGAAAAATCCTTAAGTTAAGGCCTCTATTTATAGCCAAAAATCTTATCATAACCAAGATTTCCTAATTTAATCCAAACCGTTCATTTCAAGATAATGTTTAATCCATACCATTTATTTCATCTCTTAAGATAAACCATTCATTTAAATATCATCTTTTAATCTACATCATCCATTTCAAATTCTATATTATCTTTAATCTATACCATTCATTTCATCTTTTAAGATTTCTTTAATCTAAACCATTCATTTAAAGATCATCTTTTAATCTACACCATCCATTTTAAATTCTATATTATCTTTAATCTATACCATTCATTTTATATCACCTAACTTTATATTATAAACAAATAACTTTATTAATTCAATTATTCAACAATAATTCACACTTATTCATTATTATGACTAATTGTTATAAATACAGTGTAGTTGGCTTTCTGAGTTAGATATCAAGTCAATTAATTAATGAAATACAACTGTTTAAATAATACCATAATAGAGATAATAATAATGCAGAAAGTATGCAAAAAAAAGATTACGTTACTGTGTCATGACAATTATTGATTCAATAATGTGAATTACTGTGCATATGCTACTGTGACAATTATCGATTTAATAACATGAATTATTGTGCATGTGACAATAAAGTCAAATATTGTACGATAACCACTTTATCAGTTTAATAATATGAAACACTGTACAATGTCGTGTACTACTGTGCAATACCGTATGTTACTTGTAATAACGTATATTACTATTCTTTTACCACCGGATATTTTAACAATTAAAAGTAATAGTACCATTGACCATTTTAAAAATTGTTTATGTCATTTTCTATATCCGACAATTATTCTTTGTGGGGTCCACCAATGATTGGTTCGTACGGCGCCGTCGTACGAATATTCCCCGATAGAACGAATATTCCCCGACCAAAAGAATATTGTCCGACATAATATAATTTACACATAACATCCTTAACTTTTAACTTTATCAATTTAACCACTTACTGTTTCATGAAAATATATATGAAGAAAAAATAAATTTTATATTTCATAAAATTCGGGGTCTTACATATCTGAATAACTTGTATGTGTGTATATGTATATATAATTTAATTATCAATCATTATATATCAAGTAAATATACTTTTTTCAAATAATATTCCTTATATATATAATAATTAATTTTTACTATCATATTAAAATTATTTTTAAAATATGTCATATCACTTTTAGAAAACAAAAAATAACACTTTTAAATATAATATTAAAAAATAAAATAAAGTCATTTCATATATGATGTTCTCGATCTCGATTACCCGCATATGATGTTAATGAGCACTAGGAGAAAGAAGGGGACAATAACACCGCTCGCTTCGCTTTAAACAAAATAAATTATCGTAACCAAAAGGAGACAACCATTTGTAGGGAAATCCATTCGATAGGAGGTATAGGATGGAACCGAATATGCTTTGCGAGGGTTTACAACGGTTGCCTCAAGAAGCCCGGAATCGAGAGGGCTACATATGCATAAAGGGCAGGACTAAAAGACATAAATACTTTAATGCTTTAGAAGTTTAGTCCAACGAGAGCCCCCTGTCATCAGTCATTGAATTAGACCCCTTCCATCAGCTAGCAAAGCGTCTTTCCTTTCGAAATAAGGCTAGAGTTAGTGAAGATCCGTTTTCTCAAGTGTTTCAACGGTTTAACACAACCCCAAAAAAAGTAAGTAGAGTGAGTGTACTGTCATTGAACTCAATGGTGCCCCATAGCTCAGAGCTCTGCGGTTGATCCGTTGGGTAGAAATAAGAGTCATTAATGACTTTCGAGATGAGACAGCCAACCACTCTAGATGAAGTGACATCTAAGGGAAAATAAGAGACGACATCGAAAAAGAGAAGACAAATAGACTAAGAAAGAGTGTCTCAAGAAGAGGCTTTGAGGGACGATTAATTTACCATACTTTTCTTCGACATAGGAAGCATTGAATTGCATTAATGGGATAACTTACTTCATTCAGTACTCCCCAAAGCCAGGAACGCTATGCGAATGAATGACCGAAATTAGACATGTATAGATCCTTTCTCTATTTTTTATGTTTCCCAAAACGAGCATAACAGCTTATTGAGAAATAGAAGAGAAGGACAAGTTGGTTTAAGGACCTGTTGGTCAAAGGAAAAGGGAGGTTAGATATCCAATCTATCAAAAAAAAACAGAAGAAAAAGATGGACACAATCAAACCCATTTATCGATTCAATAGAAGCCCAAGAAGGTGAATAGGGTCCCAAATAACTAATTAATGTATTTTTGCTATTGTAAAGTGTAAAATATCTAAAATATATCATTTAACAGGAAAAAAAATTATATATTACAAAAATAAAATTATAGTTATTAATTTGTTATAAATATTTTATTTTTAAAACTTACATGCGAGAGTAAGAATGAATGATATAATAGTATTATCTTTCATTGAAAATGCTGTTAATTTGATAATTTCTCTAAAGTGTTTAATTTTTGATTATTTTTATGATTAATGATGGATGATAACGTGATTGACAAACTTTAAATAGTGATAAATAATTATTCAATTTTTTCTTTTAATTTTTATAAATAATTTGAATAAATTATTTATTAGATAATTAATAAACTAATTCAGATACCCGAATATTTGAATAATCTGTTCGTTCGAATAAAATAAACGAAAACAGATATTATCCGTACTCGAATATTATTTCAAATATTGAATACGAATGATATTTTTAAAATCTATAGAATATCGAATACAAATACGAATGGTGTATTAGTTTTTCAAATACGAATACAAATATCACTATATATGAATCCGTATATATCCATTTACAATCCTAATAGTAGTATAATTTATACTTTCTTCTCTTTTTTTTTCTAGAAACACCCGTAGCCAAGGTCCTTTTTTTTTGTATTCCCCTTTAATTAACTTTAGGCTTTATGACAAATTTTAAAAGTTCTCTCTTTGTATCAATATGTTTGTCAAAAAATATATATATATATAACTCAAAATGTTTATCAAAGATCGTTTCTTTAACAATATTATAATTATGAAATTTTAAATAATAAAATTATTGTTAAAAAGTAGGTGTAAATGTATTCTACATAAACCTTAATATTCTAAAAAATACATAAACCTTAATATTCTAAGAAATATCAATAAAAGAATAAGACTCACAATTCTTAACACTATGCTTTGACCACGTGATATCTTTATGAGTTATCTATAAACTAGTAACGTTACATATATTTTGAATAATATTACATTTAATATACCATCGAGTCACAATGATCTTTCTTTGGAGATTCCAGAACTTTTATGAAAAGACAATCAAAAGAGTCTATTTGTCTGATTAATGATATTGGCAGCAACGAAGAAGGTGCAATGCATGCAGCTTTCCACACGACGTTGAATAGGTGTTGGTCAAACGATTCTATAATTCGCTTCGCCACTCAACCTTTTTAGTTGATTTATCTTAAAGATGGTGCGCTCTTATAATTCTCTAATCTCATATTTATTTAAACTAAATATGATAATTCACGGATACATGCCTCTTTGTTTATCGTACAAGTCTCTAGAATTGAATTCTAATATAATAAGTTCTTAATAAAAAAAATCTCATAATTACTTACGATAGTTCTTACATAACATACGCTATGTGTGTAATTAAAAAATAAATAAATAAATTAATAATTTTATAAATTAATTTAAAATATTTATAAAATCAAATAAAATTTATTTATAAAAATATTAAATTAACTTATAAAAATATTAATTTTTAATAAATAGTGTACCATTATTTTCTTTCCTCGAACGAACTCAAATCACACGCATGTACGTATGTATATATATGCGAGTCCGGAGTCGAATACGGGCGTGAAAAAAGTGGCAGACGAAAGAAAATAGAAAAGCAAGAAGAACTCTCTGAATTTCGCGGTCTCCTTTAATTTTCCTCTGCTTATAAACTTTCCGATCTCGGTCAAAATCAAACCCAATCAGCAGATTGAAGCAGAGAAGATCGTTGGATCTGATATAACCGCGGTTAAATGGGACCTCCCTCGCCCACATGAAAATCACAGAGCAATTACTTACCGCCATTAAATAACAACAAAGTGTAGAGGTACCTGACAAACGCCAACCATTTCTATCAATCCCATTGCACTACTCCCTTGACCTTTTCTTCTCCCAGCATTAATTCACAAAAAATATCTACTCCATAACAACACCAACTTTTGAGTAATTCATGGGTTCAACTCAAAAAAAATATCCTTCTTTTATGTAGTTGATTTCTATCCCTTTACAGATTTATTGCTAAACCCATTCGATTCAGCTCATTTTAACCCAGAAATGATAATAATAATCGCGCTAATCATTACAATATTAGTGGCGTCCTCAACTGAAGCAAATAACTCAACTGCCTGCAATCGGTACTGTGGAACTAATAGTAGAGAAAATCGCGTTCAATATCCGTTTGGGTTTAGTGAAGGATGTGAAATTCGTCTTAATTGCACGCCCGATAAGAACATCCAAATCGGCAGTTTCCTGGTTCAGAACATAACAACTGATAATATACTCGTCAATTTACCAATAAAATGCAACCGTCGTATCCATGAGATCGATCAATTTTTCAACCACAATTACGCGCCGACTTGGAGAAACAGCTTTCTGTTGTGGAACTGTACGTCGACGCTGAACGGTTGCGTGATACAAGGGAGTTTGTTGGAAGATCGGTTCTCCATACCGCGATGCAAATCGGACTCCGGCAATAGTAGCTGTTATTCAGAAGAAGAGAAAGGACTGAAGTTCATGTCTTTGGAGAATTTGAACCGGACAAATTGTACAGTGCTGTTCACATCGATCGCGGTTGATTCGTTTGAGAATAGGAGCATGAATTCGGCGGTGGAGCTGAAGTTTCAATCGGTGGAGTTGGGGTGGTGGCTGAACGGGTCGTGTCGTTGTGTCAGGGAGGCGGATTGCATAAACGTGTCGCTTGCCGGTGGAGAGATGGGGTTCCGGTGCCGGTGTAAGGAAGGGTTTAAAGGTGACGGCTTTGTCAACGGCGATGGTTGCCGGAAAGGTTAGGCCAATGCATTTTAACGCTTACGTGTTTTTACCTTTTACATTTATTGAGTGGTTGAGCATTTATTTAGTAGTATTTTTGGTCGACAACCTAACTGCATTTGACTGTGGACAATTGATTTAAAACCGGTATGTCTTCCTTTATTTTATTTTCAGTCTTGGTCGCGTGCCATCTGGACCTATTGAATATTTTTTTTATAATTTATTATCAATAAAATTTCGACTTCTATATTACAAGTCAATAATTAAACTTTACTCAATAAAACTGAGTTAAACCGGGGTGCATTCTGCCCCTCTTTCGGTCTTTGTTAATCAATAATAAAGCTCCACCTCAGTTATGCTATGGGCGTTTTCTTGGAAATGACCAGGCAGCAAGATTAGAATACTCTCTATGAAAATTAATTTATATGTTAAAATTAAATAATAATTTGTGAGTCTTTCTTTTACACTTTCATTACTTCATATATTTATATAAATCAATATTTAATCGTATTAATATAAATTTATCACTTATTTATAGCGATGCTTCCCACTAATATATATTTGGGTAACTAATGAATGTGTTTGGTTTCAATAAAAAATGCATCTTTTAGTTCTATCACATTTTCTTCCCCTTAAAATTAAGATGGTCTTTTAGTACCCTAGTGAGTGGCGAGTAATACGGAAGGGTAATCTTAGTAAGGGATTGGTACGATGGTTAAAGAGGTTTTTTTTCTCCCTTTTTTAACTTTTTGAATTCGAATTTTGGAATCAATACTAGGAGGAGAATTCTTATAAATGTACCAAATCGATGTTGGGGTACACCTTTGAAATAGTCCGAATTTTTATTTATTTCAGTTAACGTGTAAATTAACGCGAAAATACCCTTATCATTTAAAATAAAATAAAATAAAAGTTCACTATGTTCGACTGTCCCACTGACTAAACTGTGTTTACTTTTCCACCATAGATTGAGATTCCCACTCTTTCAAGCCGCTATTCACATGGCTTGGCAAAACATTTAATGATTAATTAATCCAATTTATTAAAGAGAGATCATTACCGAAATTTATACGGGTATTTTATTATTATAATTTTTGGGCCACCAAGTCTTCAAGCCACTTTTCTTGAAAATTTCATGTTAGACCAATATTGTATAAAATTTGGTCAGAATGAAATTGTCAACTGACTTTTTCTTATAAATATTGAGGATTTCATGCCCAATTTGGGCTTAAAAAATGGAATTTACCAGCTCCAGCCTAGCAGGGGAAAAAAGTAGAATAGAATTATCCTATATTGGATTTTCTGGCATTGGTGGAATTAATGAAATTGTATTTAAAGAATATTGCCCCGGCAATGATTTATATAGTACGTTTCAAATATATATTCTGTAGAAAAGTCAAAGCCTTCAATGTATTAGTCATTTATTTAGTGAGATGATTACGGACCACATGATTTGTTGAAACGTATTAATCTTGAACAAGAAATAGTCAAGAGGAAAGAGAAGACATGTTATTGAAGATCAGTTGTACTTTGATAAGTAAACTTAAAATCCTAACCTTGATATGTAAACATGAAATATTTACCTCTTTCGCCAGTAATATGTTGAATCACGGTAAACAGAGTAATTAATGACATAACTTGTAAATTAATGCAATACATAGACTAATTAATTAATTAATGTGTCTACTCGTAACAAAGGTCAACATGTTTTTGTAGCAACCTAAATCATTTCCGATCTTTGAAATCAAAAAAGTCCACCATCCCCGGCCTTCCACCCCACCCTGCAGCAGAGGAAAAATATTGAAGAATTGTACATTGTGAGTTTAACCAATCAGGAAATTTATAACATTTGAAGGATTCGTGTTCCCAACCTTTAAATACTCTTTAGGCAATGAAATTAACACTAGCCTTTTGCACATTTGATATCCGCAAGGTGTCTTCTCCATAAGTCATCATTCCAGTATGCAAGATGAAGACGTCCATAAATACATACTCTGATAATAAAATGTATTTTTTCAATTATTAGCTACATACTTCTGCTTCAGTTGCAGAGTTTGATGTTATATATTTTTGCATTTGTCACCTTCGCTGATATTTTATATTTGTTTACTTGCTCATCATCAGTTTCAAACTGCAATGCTTCGGGATACATGTCTGGTCGATGTGGAGGAAGAACAAGAGTAGGCATTTTGATGGGCGGTAAGAATTTTTTACCCTTTAAATGCCAAGACTAACACTTAATATATCTAAATTTTCAATCTAGAACTCTAGTTTATGATTTCCAACTCTGCAATCGGCGTCACCACTTTAGTTGTTATCCTGACTAGCTATCCTGGTCTTTGACTCGACTATTTTCTTCACATTCCGTGTTCATCATCAGCTCTAGCCATGCTTCGTTACTGGATATTGTGTATTTTAAAATCCTATTTTAGTTCATGCAGTTATTTCCTTGTGACGCTTGTTAGGTTTGTAATTCCATTGTTTGGCTTTGTAGTTCCTTCATTTGAACAATGTTTCCGTAACTAAAATTTTCCATGTTTGAGATGGGCAACTTTGTAAGCCTATATTTACTTGTAAGAACTGAATTCTTTGCCTTTAAACGTCGTTATCTCAATTTCCATCACCTCAAGATTTCTTTAAGGGGGTCCAACTATGTTTTTCTAATCTTTCCTCCGTAATTCTGAGGATTATCCACTTTATTTTGTTTTCAGTGGTTGTAGCTGGAGCCTTTTTAGTGGCTGTTATGGCTCTCATCTGTTTCCGTGTCCGAAGACGTTCCGCTTCTGTGAGAATCCAAATGAGTGCAAAGCGCCTTCTAAGTGAAGCCACAGGCAGCTCTACTGTTCCTCTCTTCCCCTACAGAGATATTGAGAGGGCCACAATTGGGTTCTCTGAGAAACAAAGGTTGGGAACTGGAGCCTATGGTACAGTTTATGCTGGAAAGCTCCATAATGATGAGTGGGTTGCCATTAAGAAACTAAGACATCGGGATACTGATGGCATTGAACAGTTCATGAATGAGATAAAGCTTCTGTCCTCTGTGAGTCATCCGAATCTAGTTCATCTTTTAGGATGCTGTATTGAGAACGGTGAACAGATTCTTGTCTATGAATTCATGCCCAATGGAACTCTAGCTCAGCATCTACAAAGAGAAAGGGGTTCAGGCCTTCCATGGACAGTACGCCTCACCATTGCGACTGAGACAGCCCATGCAATTGCTCATCTCCACTCAGCTATGCATCCCCCAATATACCACAGAGACGTTAAATCTAGTAATATACTTTTAGATGTCAACTTCAACTCAAAGGTAGCAGATTTTGGTCTTTCGAGACTTGGCATGACAGATGATTCTCACATTTCGACAGCCCCACAAGGGACTCCTGGCTATGTTGATCCTCAGTACCATCAAAACTTCCATCTTTCTGATAAAAGTGATGTTTACAGTTTTGGGGTGGTTCTTGTAGAGATTGTAACTGCGATGAAGGTGGTTGACTTCTCTCGACCTCCCACTGAGATTAATTTGGCTGCACTTGCAATCGACAAAATTGGAAAAGGTGGTGTAGATGAGATAATAGATCCATTCCTTGAGCCAAATAGGGATGCTTGGACACTTTCGTCTATTCACAAGGTTGCAGAGTTGGCTTTTAGATGTCTTGCTTTTCATAGAGACATGAGACCTTCTATGATGGAAGTTGCAGATGAGCTAGAGCAGATTAGACTTAGTGGTTGGGCACCAATGGAGGAGAATATATGCATGGGATCATCAGTGGCATCCTCTTGTTCTTCACCATTTAATGGAAGTGAGAAGTCGGTAGGTAGCACAACAGTAAAGCAAGTAGGGGTTGGA
Source organism: Hedera helix (assembly GCA_947179155.2). NCBI lineage: Eukaryota > Viridiplantae > Streptophyta > Magnoliopsida > Apiales > Araliaceae > Hedera > Hedera helix. The sequence goes on along the minus strand of OX359270.1, from coordinate 41,550,479 downwards.
AGTCGTAGGGTGATTGTCACACATAGGGCACTAGATTGTCTGACTACAATGGAAGAGGTGAAGGATAGCTCACCTGTTTCTCGGCAGGACATTTGGTTAAGTGAAAAGAGCTCGCCATCAGCAAATAGCTTGTTGGGCAATATTATTCGGTGACCTAGGTGAGTGGCTTCATCTCAACTTTTGAATATTATAGATATATTTTAAAATTATCGGTTACCTGCTGCCTATAAATTTCTCATAGATGTAACTTGTAAGATTGACCCTACAAACTGTTGTTTATAATTCTTTTTGAAGTGCAGATAGATTGTAGTAGTCATATCATTAAACAAATTAGTTTATATAAAGGAGTGATTTTTGTGAAGTTATTCTGTGTATGTCTTTGCCCTTGAGAATATCAAAACCGTGGCCATGTTCTATAAAATAGGGTAGTTGCAGATGAACATGAGAAAATGAAATTTCATGAAAAGCGCTAATTGATCAGCTTCAGTACATATCAGTTAAATTTTCAATGTTGTCAAGAATGACTGAATTCATTTCCTCAATTACTTTTTGTGGAGATGTGCATGTAATAATGGAGAAGAATCTTGCTTGTCTTCCGAGACAAATCTTTGCAATCCTTCGGAACCAGGCTCTGCTTCGTTTGAAGGACCATTTGTAGTAGTTTTCTCCTGTTACTTTCAATGGTTCTCCTCATTTCTGTCTTGACCTCTTCTTCACTAGTTTCCCCATTACTCTGATCCAGATATAACCACATGCTATTCCTTTTGCCTTCGAGGATTTCTCTCTGCGAAATAAAAAATTGAAACAGGATATGGAATTACAATTACATCAAGGTTCTTAACTCAGTGAGTACCGCTGATACTTCTGGTAGAAACTTGCTTTAACAGAGAGAGAGAAAAACAATTATAAGCAGTTACACGACTTAGGGAAAAATAATCTACCTTTGCAGATGCAAGATCATTGAAATGACTTCCAATTATGCTGATTAAGATGTATAAACTGTTTAACTCTTCACTTCTTACAACTTCCTGTGACAATTCTGTAACCAGAAAATAGTGTAATGTGAACAACACATCCTAGGGCCACTGTCACTTGTCCCGCTGACATGTACTCTTCCATTGTCGGTGTTTTTTTTTTCTCACCCGCTCAGCCTCTGTCATCATTGATTTGAGATAGTATAGCCACTGCACAACAAATGTGAAAATATACTCCTCGATAATGGAGTTTTGAAATAACTGAATACGATATTTAGGTGAAACTGAAATCTCCTGCTTAGGACACTCCTTACTATATCAATAAGGTGATGTTTGACACATCGTCCTTGTGCTATGAAAGCATTGTCTGCAAGCTCATTCAGAGTGTCACATAAAGTACAGAAAATATGATCTCAACTTGTTTGGGGCAGAAACCAACAGATTTGTGTAAATCCCACCTATAGTTCATTGCAGATTGGGTTACTTTCTTCTTCTTATCGGACAAATGTACTCAAGTTAGTTTAAAAGTAGAATTGTTGATAAAGTCTAGAGTCATATTTTTCAACCAATTCAATGAAGTTGAGCAGCTCCTCTTCTGATCCAATGACATCAAATAAATCATCAACGACAATTGTGAGGAAGAAGTTCTTGGACCATGACAAACGAGCATAACTTAATTCAGGGGAGTAGAGGATGGTGGCACTAGCAAAATAGCAGTGATATACCCTCACTCTATCAAACTCAAGATTATCCATTCTGCTATCTTTCACCCATCTGCATACATCTAGGATGCATAAATAATCCGGTAATGCTCTTCTTATCAATACACAATTATTTCTTCAAACGAGTAGTACCTCTCAAGATTCTCAAGTTCTTTACGGTGTATGGCTTGACAAAAGTTAAAGTCTTGTATCGAAAATGAACTGATGCCTTTGTTATCAATGTTGGGGCACCTGGAGTGAGAAGAATGCAATCTAGGAAAATCTAATTAGTTTTTTCAAAATAGGTAAAAGACCGAATGTCTCGAGAGTTAAGATAATGAACAGCAATATTACCTGTAAGCTGTTTTGAGAAGTTGAGTATTTTCAAGATGAAATTGGTCTAGTTGTATCCTGTGTTCGATCCTTTCCATACTGCCACGTGGGTATTTCAAAGCATACTCTACCTGAGGATAATAGAATGAGAGAAATACAAACAGTACAGAAGGGAAAAGGTGATACTTTGGATTTTGATGTATCACCTCGCTATATAACCTATTTTTATGAATTGCTTGATTTAGTAGTTCTTGCTTCAATATAGAACTTGTCCAGACACGTATTTTATCAAGAATGAGTTCTTTCTGGAATAGTGTGATCTGTGAAGCCCTGTACAATTCAAGAATGGTCTTTGTATCTGTGAATTGTGGGCTTACAGAATTGAAATAATAGTCCTTTTCGTCAAATTCTACCAATTCACCTGCACAAAGAGATTTTGCTAGTTTATTCATTGTCCACATCCAAAAAATATGTCTTCATGCCTCTGCACCCAGTACATGTTTGCAAAAGTATGTCAAGTTCCTCAGCTCAGGAAATTCATCAAGTTATTGGAGTATGTTACTTTTACCTGTATGCATCATTTAGGACACTTTCTATCTCGTATCTGAAAAATTAATCTCTACTTAACCTCTCAAGATGGTCAACCATGCATAACCTGGTATATATATCTAGTGGATATGTATGTTGTAGGAACTGAGGGAAATGGTCAAAACAAGTTACTTCAGGAATAAATGATGATATATTAAAATAGAGAACGATTTTTAAAAGAAAAATCTAGCTGCATTTTTATAGATTTTCTAGAGGGAAAACAGATAATCAAAGCACATATCATCTTGAAGGTGGTCCAAAGCAGCTGCTGTTGTAGATGGTGAATTAAAAAGAGAGCCATTACTTCTTTGATGTTTCAATGCCTCCTTCCAGCCATATGCTCTACCCAGTCCCTCTGCAAAATATGCTAGATGGCTTCTGTGGTCCTTAATACTATATATGTTATAATTTTTCAGAATAGAATGCTACGTTTGGATTGCAAAAATGAAGGTGGGAATGGAATGAAAAAAATTGTATTTGGTTGTTCCACTAGAATAGAATGAACCATTTTCATTCATGCCAAATTTGTGAAATTTTATTGTTTGAGAGAGAGTATGAAAGAACTCATTCCAGTTAGAAATAGAATAAATCATTATATTCTCCATGATATTCCCTTCTTTATTTCATTCATTCACCAATTCAATTCCTTCAATCCAAATGTAGCATAAGTACTTTGAATTAGATTTGACTATAGGTGGAAAATGACATTAAGGAAGTACTAGTATGATGCCACCTTCACTCAAAGCCCGGTAGGTAGTATATTTATAATTAATGGACCAGGGCCGGTCCTAAGGATTTGGAGGCCCTATGCGAGAAAAAAAATAGGGGCCCTTTCGCAAAAAAAATTCGTCCTCTGTAGGAGTCGAACTCGTGTCGCGTGCTTTGAACTTAAGAATTTTAGCCAGCGCCTCCAAGGTAAAATTTGTTTATATTAGCCACATTTTCAATATTTATACGAAGTATACATATACAAAAAAAATAAATCCGGAGCCCTCCGAATTTAGGGGCCCTGTACGATTGCCCCTCTCGCACCCCTTCAGGGCCGGCCCTGTAATGGACACCTTGCAACTTTCACATCTCGCTTGCGAAGCATAGCATCTACAGAAGCTGAATCCTGGGGAAGATTCAAATCCAGTTCTCTGGCGTGATTGATCATGCCTGGATATATTATTTCAAACCCCATTGGAGAGTGCTGATGCTTATCGTCGGCAGCCCAACTGTGTGAACTAATAAAGTCGAGGCCTGGCAGAATAATTTTTTCTCGACTTATTAAGATGAACATCTAAAGATTAACAGGCAATCAGATATACTCATATAGACAAAGAAACCATGCCTTTTTTGATAGCTAACTAGCCAACTTTCAATTTCTGGAGAGCCATAGACATGCAAGGGAGGAGGAGAGGGCATCCTTAACAAGCAATGGATGGCGGGGATGAAGGTCACATGAGCCATCTGGTTGCTAATTTTCCAAAATCCATTTTAAGCATTCTGGAAAACATGGCTGGTGTGCGAAGTCTTGAGATGGGACCATAGCAACCCATGCAGTATCATAAGAAGAAACCGATAGCTCAACTTTGCTGAACATATTTTTGATTCTTGCAACTGATCCTTTAGCTTTCTGTTATGTGATTCAAAGATTCAGATTAGTTATAGTACTAGCTAGATTAAATCATTTAATCATAAGACATATATGTGTGTGTCAGAAGTACTAGGTTTGGCTCACTGAAGAAACATTAATGTCACATCTTACGATAGTTGAGGGATCAGAAGCAGCATCTGCTTGGAGGAAACAAATGAAACTAGAAGCTTTTAGAAGATTAAAAGCAAAGACTTTTAACTGAAAAGAAACAAACATAAAACCAAGTATAGTGTCTTTATATATGAAGAACTGAAACCTGATATAGTCAAGTGTTTTCCATGCAATGACGAAGTGCTTCCCATAAGAAAAACCATATATGTCCTCTATCACCTTTTCGATATTTGTCTATCGTGGATTGATGTGAAAGGGGTGTTACATTGTTTCTGCAAACAACAAACATCATGAACCACTGAAAGAAAGGTGTATCTGTTGATTGTGTGATTGGTACGTTTTAGGATGGAGCAGATGTGTTAACTCGTACTAGTATTTAAATTGTGCATTATGCAGCTGCACCGTTAGTATTTTCATTTAGTAAGCATTGATAGTAGTCACACTAGACCATTGCAAATGCGAGAAACGTTGCAAAATTTTCTAGTGCTAGCATATAATTGACCCCAATACCATTTGGCAGGAACATAAAATCCACACCATATCATTGATAGTAGTCACACTAGATCATCATACATGTGATAAGCGTTGCAAAATTTTCTAGTACTAGCATATAATTGACCCCAATACCATTTGGCAGGAAGATAAAATCCACACCATCGTGACCAGGATTCTTGTAGATGATAGTTGCAGAGGATAACATTCTTTTAATTTGGTAGCTGCAGATGACAACATTATTTTCCATATTTTATGATACACGAGGCCTTGATGCATTGAAAAATGCAACATGATACTCCCTCTTGTATGTCTTCCAGACACGAGGAGTACATTAGTGTGTGTGTCTATATATATATATATTAAGTTTGAATTGTTTAAAGCTCTCTCTTAACTTGTGAGGTATATTAGTTAAGTGGTAATGAGCCCAATTATAAGTGCATGAAAAGGCAAAGATCATAAGTTTAATATTACACAAAGGCAGTGATTTCCTTTGGAACCACTTAAAAATCATTTATCTTGGGCTCACTCGGTGTACATAATTTGTGGGGTATTGCAGGTATTGTTGACAGATCCACTTTGTATTGCGAGCTCCTCAGCATGTTGTTAAGTCCACAAAAAATTATCACAACTTGTTGGTAGCAGTAACAAACTGAATCCTGATTACTGTAAAATCTACCGACGGTTTAAGATTTGATGTTGGATTGAGAAAGTACACTCTTAACAAATGCAAAAGAAGGCGAGTACAACTTACTTTCCAGGAAAAGTATTAGAAATGTATATGTTGTACTATTCAAACGGACGTGTAGGATATATTCTTTTCCTCGGGCAACCTCAAGAAGGTACTGGCTTGGAAGCCTGCCTATAAAATTACCCTCCTCATTCCCCTTTCCAACCAAGAAAGCAAAATGTGGGATACCCTCATCAAGCAAGATTCACACTGTCCTTGAATTAATATGAAAGAATAATCCTCTATTATGAAGGTTAAGGTGAACATTTAGGTCTGAATTTCAATGAAGAATTCTAACTTTTAGTGAGAGTGATAAGCTCAAATCCAATGAGCTTAACCAGATTTGATTCAAAAGGAACAAAAACAGCTAACAATGGCTTTGATAGTTGATGAGTGGGCTGTATTGCAAATAATCAGCAGCAAGAGAAGAATAGTAGCAGAAAAATGTAAGAAGAGCAAGTAGTATCAACATAGAATTAGTAGAAGGTAGAAGATACAGAAAGAAATAGATAAACATGCTTACAGGATTAAATTTTGTATGCATGTAAATGATTTTCCATTTAATCTTTATATGATCATCTTCAGTACAAATTACATATAAGTCAAATTTTCAATGTTGTCAAGAATGACTGAATTCATTTCCTCAATTACTTTGCACGGAGATGTGACCTCGTCGCTGCTCATGTAATAATGGTGAAGAACCTTGTTTGCCATCCAAAACAAATCCTTGCAAGATTTCGGAACTAAGCTCTGCTTCATTTGAAGGACCATTTGTAGTAGTTTTCTCCTGTTACTTTTAATGGTTCTCCTCATTTCTGTCTTGACCTCTTCTTCACTAATTTCCCCATTACTCTGATCCACATATAACCACATGCTATTCCTTTCGCCTTCGAGGATTTCTCTCTGTGAAGTAAAAATTGAAATAGATATGAAATTACAGTTTCATTAAGGTTCTAACTAGGGTGAAACTCCTGCCAGTAATTTTCTATTTTCTAACTGAAGATATAACATAAAAATTCTAAGCAGTTATCATGGAATTTTTTTTTACCTTGGCAGATACAAAATCATTAAAATGACGGCCAATTATGCTGGTTAAGATGTATAAACTATTACACTCTTCACTTGTTACAACTTCCTCCGATAATTCTGTACCTAGAAAATGTAGTGTTAAGAGAACAACAGGTCCTAGGGCTTCTGTCACATGCCCAGTTGACATGTACTCTTCCTTAGTGGGTGTTTTTTTGTCACTCCCACTCTGCCTCTCTCATCATTGATTTGAGATAGTATAGCCACTGCACATCAATTGTGAAAACTCATCGATATTGGAGTTTCGAAAGAATTGAATATAGTGTTTAGGTGAAACTGAAATCTGTGCTCAAGACCTCCTTGTAGCATGGTGATGCTGTGGACAAAATTTTTGTATGATAGACAAATAATCGGTGTTAGCTTCTTTAGGTACCAAAAACAAAAGAAAAAGTTTTAATCAGTTTTCAACACTATTGTCCATCTTTCTTGGCATTTCATTTCCACCAGAGTCGAAACAAATTGGAATGCCATAGATCTTGCCAACCTTGTAATTAGCATGTGTAACTTTTATTCAATCTTTTAATGCCCAGTTTCAGTACATATACATATCATATTTTTGATTTATAATGTACTCCTATTCAAATGTTAGGCAAATCACTTAAAAAATAACTTCCTTGAGCACAACTGTGGCTCGTCTAACTTAAGCAGGAGCCTTGGAGGATTATCTGAAAGAGACGCATACAAATCACATAAACTAAAAGAATTCACAGAACGATTGGTTACAAACAAGCAGCGGAAAGATTGGTTACAAACAAGCCCCTTGACAAATCACGAGCTTCCCATTAACATTAGAATTGAGAACAACTTCATGATGATACTAATATCATGCATAGAGTGGTGACCTTTTTTATCCTTGGAAAGTTCTCGGTGCAGGACAGAATGCCAAATGAAGTCAATATAAAAATATTAATAAACAGAATTCATTTACAACTGCATTCAAAAGAGTAAAAACCACAAGAAGGTTGATGAAACCTTGTGTATGTTTTTTCAGTATATATACAATTGATGCCTAACCATGACTTCTTGGATCAGTTACTTGGTGCACCTTTCTGGCTTCAGCACTTGAATACTGTCCCACCACACGGGCATGAGGGATAGATTCTTTTCTACGAGCAAGGGCATCCACATTCTCAAGAAGGTACTGCCTTGGAAGTCTGCCTACAACATTGTTGATGAAACCTTGTGTATGTTTTTTCAGTATATATACAATTGATGCCTAACCATGACTTCTTGGATCAGTTACTTAGTGCACCTTACTGGCTTCAGCACTTGAATACTGTCCCACCACACGGGCATGAGGGATAGATTCTTTTCCACGAGCAAGGGCATCCACATTCTCAAGAAGGTACTGCCTTGGAAGCCTGCCTACAACATTACCCTCCTCATTCCCTTTTCTATCCAAGAATGCAAAATGTGGGATACCCTCAACACCAAACTCATCAAGCTCTTGTTCCCACTTTGTGTTGTCAACATTCAGCATAACAAAATTCACACGGTCCCTGAATTAGTATGAAGAACAATCCTCTATTATGAAGGTTAAGGTGAACAAGAAAAATCAAAAAATTTAGTGAGAACAGCATATGATGGCCATTATCATATGAGGTACCAAAACAAACAACATAAAATTATGTGTTGAATCATTGAGAAGGTAATTTATAATGAATATCATGTATGATATAAGAACTCAAGAAAAATTACTTGTACTGCTGCTCAACTTTGTATACATCTGGAGCTAGTTCACGACAAACTTCACACCAATCTGCATAAAACTCCACAACGGTGGGCTTCCCGTTTGAGATAGCCTGTATAACAAGCCCAAAATACGTCACAAGATGACAATACCACACATATATCAAATACAAACTTCAAACCCAAAACGGAAAAAAGAAGACAAAACACCAGTCACCAAATAAAAGGAAAAATAAATTAAACGTAAGGCACAGAAAGAAAAGACTATGCTAGAAGGCAAAGGTCAGTGGTAAGAACAGTAAGGCTTTAAAATGTCCAAGGTGAATTGATGAAAATAATGTATTACCTCCGTTCCAAAACTAAGATAAATTTCCTTTTTTTGTCCATTAAAAAATTAGAGATACATTTTTTATTTTTAGGCTATAAAGTACCATGAAGTTCCTATCATATCATACTTAATTCTAGGTCGATAGAGTACTAGCAGGCTATCGCTATTACATTTCTAGTTAATGTTGGGTATATGATTGAGAAAATAAAGTTTTTCTTAAAAATCGTCATTTTAGAAATTTATTTGAGATTTTGGTTGGAGGAGGGAGTAATGAAGGAACCATGTTGTGGTGGCCTATCTACAGAACTGCATAGAGGAATGGAAATTTAGCATCCCTGATTGATGATTAGGAGTTAGCTCGGGGGGGGGGGGGGGGGGGGGGGGGCTCATCCAAAATACAATATATCAAAACACACGAACAAATTACACATCAAAGCTATAGGAGTTCATATCATAACAAGAAGACCTGTTCATACGGTAATGCTGCAGCAGAGAGGTCCTTTAAAGAAACACCCAAATCTAGTCGACCCGATAAGAAAAATCCTACAGCTGCAAGTACAGAAACCAATGCTATCTGTTTATTGAAAGTTTTGTTTGGGTATTCAGGAAATCCAGTATCCACAGTAGTTGTACGAGTATCATTGTTGGTATTATCATCATTCTGCACATCAGGCCCTACAGGCAGATTTTCCTGCATAACATGTATTAACGATTGAGCATGTCAAAAGATATCCACTTTCTTTCTATGCATATTCACCATTAACACCGTTTGATAAAAGACCACAACCAAACAAAAAAATTTCAAATAATTGAGCTGAACACCAAACTCATTATTCCAAGTGTAAATTATGAGTTCAGTAAAACTGAAAGCAAAAATGCAAGGATTTTGCCTATTAAAGGAACAAAAATATGAAATAGAAATTCTTAAAATTGCTTTTAGATACCAATCACTGAGAAGCGAATACACGTATTGAAATAAAAGAATTAAATTGCAGAGGAAAAGAGTAGGTAGCATACCTGTGTGGACGATCGGGTCGTATTAGGGTCCGTTTGGCAGTATATCCTTCGGTAACTGAACTTTTTAGTGTGCGAGTGAAGAGATGGTTTAACGAGGTGCAGAGATTTATGGGATTGAAAATAACAAGGCTTCAGTGTGTTGCGACCGACGAGATTTGAAGCCACAGCAGCCATTGAAGGAGCTTATTATCTCTTTTCCGGTAAATAAGGAGGAACTTTATACATTTCTCTTCCCATTCGTGTCAAAGTTAGTTTTAGAAAGGGGGCTCATCCAAAATACAATATATCAAAACACACGAACAAATTACACATCAAAGCTATAGGAGTTCATATCATAACAAGAAGACCTGTTCATACGGTAATGCTGCAGCAGAGAGGTCCTTTAAAGAAACACCCAAATCTAGTCGACCCGATAAGAAAAATCCTACAGCTGCAAGTACAGAAACCAATGCTATCTGTTTATTGAAAGTTTTGTTTGGGTATTCAGGAAATCCAGTATCCACAGTAGTTGTACGAGTATCATTGTTGGTATTATCATCATTCTGCACATCAGGCCCTACAGGCAGATTTTCCTGCATAACATGTATTAACGATTGAGCATGTCAAAAGATATCCACTTTCTTTCTATGCATATTCACCATTAACACCGTTTGATAAAAGACCACAACCAAACAAAAAAATTTCAAATAATTGAGCTGAACACCAAACTCATTATTCCAAGTGTAAATTATGAGTTCAGTAAAACTGAAAGCAAAAATGCAAGGATTTTGCCTATTAAAGGAACAAAAATATGAAATAGAAATTCTTAAAATTGCTTTTAGATACCAATCACTGAGAAGCGAATACACGTATTGAAATAAAAGAATTAAATTGCAGAGGAAAAGAGTAGGTAGCATACCTGTGTGGACGATCGGGTCGTATTAGGGTCCGTTTGGCAGTATATCCTTCGGTAACTGAACTTTTTAGTGTGCGAGTGAAGAGATGGTTTAACGAGGTGCAGAGATTTATGGGATTGAAAATAACAAGGCTTCAGTGTGTTGCGACCGACGAGATTTGAAGCCACAGCAGCCATTGAAGGAGCTTATTATCTCTTTTCCGGTAAATAAGGAGGAACTTTATACATTTCTCTTCCCATTCGTGTCAAAGTTAGTTTTAGAAAGAAAGTAATGCAATATTAGCATTCAAAGTTAGTATTAGAAAGAAAGTAGCATTTACCGGATAGGAATGATCAACAGATCGATTTGTCCTTAAAATTATATTAAAAATTTTACGAATCGTATTAATTAAAATTGTATTAACAGAAATTGTATTAACAGTTTCAGCGTATTTGACGATTTTTAAGTGAATTAAAAAATTAAATTTACGATTTAAATTTGATTTTTAGACAAAACCGCACCGTCCTAAACCGCACCATATCATGTTTTTTTTTTGTTTGACGATTTTAAGTTAGTTAAAAAACTAAATTTACAATTTGAGTTTGATTTTTGGATAAAATTGCACTGTCCCAAACCGCATCATATCATGTTTGTTTGTTTGTTTGACCATTTTTAACATGAAATATATCAAAAAGTATTATTATGGAAATCACGCTTCAATTAATCTATTTGAAATTATCCCTCATGTAATTATTTCTGTTTAAAATTTTTATATGTGAGCAAAAATTTTCAATTAATCCATTTGGAATTATCCTTTATTAGGGACGAAGCTACAGTAAGGGCAAGATAGGCAGCTGTCTATGCTAGAAAAAAAATATTAATAATTTTGTTTAAAACAAATTTATATAGTTGACCCAGCAAGCTCAGTGATTTATGGTGTTACCTAATAAGCAAAGGGTCTCCTGTTCGATTTTTAGTAGCAGCAGCATGTAAAGTCTTATATTATTGTCAAAAAGTCTTTAAAATCCAACATTTTTTAATTTCAAAATTTAGAATTAGAAGTGGATAGTGATGCTGGACAAATCACCTAACAAGTTGATTTAGTCATGAGTTGGATTGTATTAAATATATATTAATATTGTGCTTATATTTTGGGTCTTGGCTTATTTGTTGTCTTAAATATTGGGCTACTACTGTTTGTTTGTAGTGCTTAGTATAATATATATTTTTCATCTATTGTAATTCTAAGGGAACCCTTTAGTCATTATAAAATATTTCTTTTTATTTATACACAATAATTTAGCAAAAAAATATTTCTCTTTTTTTCTTTGCCTTCTCTTTTGGTCTACAATTAAGTTGAATTTCATTTTTTTTTATGCTTACTATGTTTATGTAATTAGAATGTGCATTTACACTCAAAAAAATAGTTACAATTAAAAAATAATTAAGTTTGTGATAGGCAAAACTATAATATGCTGAGGAAAATATTAAATTAAATTGTCTTTGTTGGACAAAAGGATTATGTCTTTATTTCTCTGTGTATGTTTGTTATTTTTGTATGTATATTGTGTGCATTTCATCTTTGTTGAGTTTTCATTTTCAATGAATTTGTTTTCATAGGCTGAATTTTTGTGCTTTATTTATTTAATTTTAACAACAACAAAAATTGTTAAAATCTATCCTTACTGAGACCAAATCCTGGATCCACCCTTGTCCTTCATGTAACTTCTATTTTGCATTTGTTTAGACAAAATATTATAAGTATTGTGTGTATTATCAAAGAGGTATTTAATATTGTGTGATGTTAAATTGTTAATTTAAATTTCATAAAATTGTTTCAATTGGTTTTGGAATGAAAACCGTACCGCACAGTTCAAAAATCACACCGCATCAATCACAAACGATTTCATGTATAATTTTAAATTTATCAAATCACACTTAAACGATTTCATGTGGTATCATGTTCACCCCCTAATAGTGGAGATATATATTTTCTGCATTTTGGATAGGATAGAGTGAGTTATTGACCACTTTTACACGACCTCAAATCATCTGTATCAATTCTTTATATCATAGTTCTGTTACCAGAGACATGATACAGAGAATTAATACAGACGATGTCATCCCCTCCTACACGTAATAAACCCGTAACTTGCCTAAATGCTTAAGCTTGGATACTACAACTCCGCTTCTTACAAATAAAAGATATATATATATATATATATATATATATATATATATATATATATATATATATATATATATATATATATATATATATATATACACACTCTTAAATTAATTTATAAAATTTTATAATAACTATAAATTTTACCATATGAACTTAATTAAGTTTTAAAATCAATAACTATGCTAACTAATAAAATAATTTTAGATAATTTAGAACACGTATAATGGTTTTTTACTAAATTAAATAAAAAAATTATTAATTTTAAGATACTTCATAATTATTTGAAATTTAGCTACATCAAATTTAATAAATTATATATGTAATATTTCACAAATTATGCACACCATCTGAATTTATAATAAATTGTGAAAAACAAGGACTCAAGTGGTAAGTGGCAACTATTTTTTCTTTCATATTTCTGTTTTCACATATTTTTGCTTTCATTTTATTTTAGTGAAGACAAAAATCAAGTATAACAATTTGATAGATACCAACTAAAAAAATAAAATCAAAGTATGGTAAAATGAAATGTCGCCAATATGATTTGATGGACGAACCTCGTTAGAGTTTAAAAGGTTCTATGTTCTTAAATTAAAGAAACAAATTTTAATGTTTTCACTTTTTTAATTTAAAAATAATTTTGCTTTCACTTTTATTCACCACAAAAAGAATTATCAAACAACTTTTTAACAACTAATTTATTAATACAAAATAGCAAATAGACTAAATATTTTGATTATTTATATGAATGATTAACTAATTACAAATTTAAATTACGATTGACGCGAAATTATAAAAAATAAGATAAAATAATAATATATAAAAAAAATTATTCATATATTACATAAGTAATTACTTAATATTGACATAAATTTATCATTATACACAATAATCTTATTTTGATTATGCATAACAATTTTTAAGAGTATGTTACTTGTTAAAAAAAAAACAGTAAAAATACGAGAAGGGAAGCAACTATTAAGACGGGGAACTAATTTTTCAAAATTTTACTACCGTGAACGAGTGCAAAGTCGGTTCCAAACTTGTTAACGTGTACCTCCGTATCACAATAGCAATTTCTCTCTCAGTTTATTTGTACTAATTTTATAATACACGCTTATCTTTAAATTATTTATTTTAATTATTTTATTTTAATTAATCTCTTCATCTTTTTTATAATAATAAAATAGAGAAGAGAGAGATGAGAAAAATATATATATCAAAGTTAATAATGCTACCCTTTTTTAATGTATATCATAGTTTTCAATGAAATTTTTTATAAAATTAAATGAAAGTAATTTTAAAAAAATAAGATAAAAAATATTATTAAAATAAAAAAGAGCAAATAAATTTAAACAAACCAAAAAAAATTAAGACATGCAATTTTTTACGGAAGGATATTTTTTTTGTTTCAAAAATAACTTAAAAGCCTACAACGAAATTGTGTTTGACCTTATACTTTCATTTTCTCATAAATTTACTCGATTCAAACATGTGCTCCAAAAGTTATGATAGACCCGACAATCCTGAAGTACAATTTTCTATATAGGGTACAACACATATACGACTCTACATCATATAGGAAATATAGGAAATCTAAGTAGCGACAGTAGAACGGGTTTACAAAATCTCAAATAGTTAGGGCTTACTGAATTGAAGCGATAGTAGAACTACTTTAACGAATCGAAGCACAGATATGTAGCCTCAATGGTTTCAAGTATAGGTATATAGATCTGTTTTCCTCTCTACAAAGTCTGAGGCGAGACGAGAGTAGTCTTTCTCTTCAGATCCGAGAGGAGAGAGAACTTCAAAAAAGGGACGAACACGTGGAGAGAGAAATTGGGAGGAACCGGAGGATAGAGTAATAGGACGACCGGGAGGAGAAGGGAAATTAACAAAAGCTACACAAATTGGGAGTAATGGGACGACCGGTGAATGGCTTTTCAGCTTGCTTGGGAGGAGAGAGAAATTACATGGCGTTCAAATTTTCAACTAGTTTTGAGAGGAGAGAGAAATAACAAAGGTAGCTTCTCACTTGCAAGTAAGTTGCGTTCAAATTTTCAGTTGACTTTGGAAGGAGAGAGAAATAACAAAGGGTGCTTAAATAAGTGAGCTTTTAAAGTGGGTATGCCCTTTAAAAGGGAATACCCTTGAACATTCCTGTATATATACATACATATATATATAAAAATGATTCATAACAAATATTTGTCATGTGTACTATTTTAATAAAAACATCTTACACCCTTCTAACCGCTACTTCTTCTAGTAGTAAGTATCAGCACATATCGATAGACATCAGTTATCATTAGCTAATACATGCGAGTATTAGAAAATATTTGTCGATGCATGTAGACATTGGCATGCATGACGATACTTATTCATACGTGCCGATGTCTGTTGTTAAAAGGAGTGTCAGTATATGTCAATGAATGTAGGTATTAGTGAATGTCTGCCGATACATATAGGCATTGATCGTCTCTAACTATCGATGCATGATTTCTACCATTAAAAGAAATAACGACCGGACTTAGTAGAACTATCACTAGAAAGAGTGCAGCTCAAGTTTGCTCTCACTCTTTTTAGTAGTAGGAAAAAAAGCTTCATATTTTAAACCGTTAAATTTACTTATAATATTGAATTTGTTGAAATAATATCCATAACAATTATTTGACAATCATTCATATAAATATATATATATATATACTAGTAACTGCCCGTGTCTGAAGGCTCGTGACATAACGAAAAATTAAATTAAAATTCAAAAAATAAAAATAAAAATTATTATTATTATTTTTTATTATAATTATTATTATTATCAGTATTATTATTATTATTATTATTATTATTATTATTATTATTATTATTATTATTATTATTATTATATTATTATTATTATTATTATTACTATTATCAGTATTATTATTATTATCGGTATTATTATTATTATTATCGATATTTTTTTATTATTATCTGTATTATTATTATTATTGATATTATTATTATTATTATTATCGATATTATTACTATTATTATAATTATTATTGTTATTATTATTACTATTGTTATAATTATTATTATTATTATTATTATTACTAACGAAAATTTATATTAAAATTAGATTAAAATTTGAAATATAAAAATATTATTATTATCTGAATTATTATTAAGGAAATTATAAAATATAAATATTATAAATATTATTATTATCAGTATTATTATTATTATCGGTATTATTATTATTATTGTTATTATTATTATTATTAATATTATTTTATAATTATTATTATTACTATTATTATTATTATTATTTTTAATTATTATTATTATTATTATTATTATTATTATTGTTATTATTGTTGTTATTATTATTATTATTATTACTAACAAAAAATTAGATTAAAATTCGAAACATAAAAATATTATTAAGGACATTATAAAATATAAAAATTATTATTATTATTACTACTACTACTACTAGTACTATTACTATTATTATTATTATTATTATTATTATTATTAGTATTATTTTAATTATAATAATAATAATTATTACTATTATTATTAATATTAATTATTATTATTAGTGTTATTATTATTATTATTTTGTATGAATTTTCGAGGGAAATTTAGTATGACTTATAGTGAAAATTTTTTATGAGTTTTGAGAGAAAATTTATTAAGAAGAAATCAATCTAGGTTATTAAATTTGGATAAATTAATTTGAGACGTTGTTGTATTTTGTTAAATTTTAAATTCAAAAATAATTATGCTTTTTTATATAAATATACATGTGTGTAATTTTTCCGCCATTAAGTGTCTTTCTGAAGCACAGGAAGAGAGCTACACTTGAGGTTTCATTTCCAACTCCGAACGAGGATATACTGATGGCCGACGAAGTAGCGAAATCAGAAACCGTAGCCTCCAATCTCGAACATGCCAAAGCTTCTGTAGAAGCAACCATTGAATCGAACGCTTTAGGAGGAACAGAGTCATCTTGCAACAACAACAACGGCGGTGATACTTCAGGTATCACGTCCGATGCTGAGCGCGAGAAATCGCTGGAGTACGCGGAAGAGTTGATGGTAAGAGGATCCAAAGCCGACAAAGAACGCGATTATTCTGAAGCCACCGACTGCTACAGTCGTGCCCTAGAAATCAGGTTGATTATGGTTTTGCTTGCTGCCAATTGTTTTTGGTTTCCTTTTTAGTTTCTGTTTGAATCAGTGGTGAAATGATAATATTTTTCAAGAACTTAAATTTCTTAGTTAATAGTTGATTAAGTTTATATTATTTGAGGTTAAGCCCTAATTTTAGTTTCTAACCTCTTTCTCCTTATTTTTTTATTATTATTTAATGTCATTGCCTGTCTTATGTTGTAATTTGTAGTCTAAGTTATAAAATATGAAGTTTGGGGTCTTAAAATAAAACTTTGTTGGTGCTGGGTCACTCTTGAGCTTAGGAAGAAAATAATGTTTGTGTTTAGTGTAGTAGTATAACAAGGATACCTGGTGATTAATGTGAGGAATTATTCTTTCTGTTTATTAACTGAGGTGCATCTTTTATGTTCTTTGTGTCTTGAAACAAATTCTCTCACCCTATCCCATAAAATTTACCTAAATCCAAACTCACCTTAAAAGGTATGGTAAATAACTTTTATCCACTATTCCATGATTGAGGGCTTCTGGCAATACTATTCAGTGTTCTAAAAATCAGTAGGCATACCTAGGTGGCAGAAGGAGCAGCTGGGCGTTTTCTTAGGCACTCTCATTTATTTATTTTTCTATTGTATATACTTGATATACTATACAAAGCATATTGTAGATGTAATTTTTTGACCAAGATTTTTTTGCTTGGTTTAGCACTTGGAAATTGAAATGGTAAACAATAGCCAATAGGAATTCTATATTGATGGACCCCGATTTTTTTTATTAACGCAGTTATGAAATTTGGGGATATCTATGATGAAAGAAAAATCTAAATGTTAAGATTGGATTGCTTTCTTTCCCTTTTCATTTGCTATATTGTTTGTCTATAACTATTTTCTTACCTTTCCTGTGAACATGGATGCCTGATGCAATTATTTGGTCCTGGTTTCCATTTGGTTAGGGCTTCACATTATGGGGAACTTGCTCTTGAATGTGTCGATGCATACTATAAATATGGATGCGCACTGCTGTATAAAGCTCAGGATGAGGCTGATATATTGGGTTCTGTACCAAAGAAAGAGGACAAATCTGAAGAAGACGATTTTGCTAGAGATGGATCTGTCAAAAGTGTGAAAAGTGCTGAATCTTCCGCTGCTTCAGTTGATGCTGAAGGAAATGGGAGTTCAAATCATCAGGAGGAAGCACCCAATGATGGTTAGTATTAGTGCTTGAGATATTCTGTTAAATATTTTTGATTTTGCAAGCTCACATTATAGCAACAAATGCGTCCATACTTAAATAGTGATTATTTGAGGTCACGACAATTGCTGATGGGCATACTGAATGCAAGTTATATCAATCACTTGTTGTTATTGTTAAAATGTGTAAGAGAATTCACTAAAGGCACATCTAGATCTAAAGCCTTAGAAGAAAATACTTCTCTTCACCATTAAACCATATGTAGTTAGAATCATTATAGACACACAAAAGCTTAAGAAATATAAACATTTTTATCTGTATCTAGTTTTTGGTGATTTGATTAGGTCAATTATCGCCTTGATCGTTTCTGTGTTTACCGATTTAGGAATTAGAATAGGTTTTGCCTTTATTTTATGATAGAGATCTTTCTAGTGAATCATGTATGAAATTATTTGATGTTGGGAAGGTTTTGAGATACATTAACTTTTATTAGAAGAGTTCCACTTTTACTATTATTGAAATGTATACAAGTTCCTAATTGGGGATTGATAGTCTAAGAATGATAGAAGAAAGAGGAATAAAGTTACTTCTGAAGTGGATAGTGTTTACTTACATGTTGCATCACGATGCATTTTGCCCGTCTGGTGCTATTTATATGGCTTTTAAATTATATATGTTTTGAGTGTTGGATTTCTGAAGACTATCATAACTCATCACTTTAATCCAAAGATATAAGGTGTAAAATATTTTCATTTTATTTCAATATTAATTGTGTGTTCTACACCTAGTTGGTGCAAGAATACGGAGCTCTTTTGTTGGAAGACTGTCCCATAATAGGGACAATGGGGAAAGGATTTAGAATAAGTAAGAAGGTGATTTAATTTTTGGGGTTAAGAGCTGACAAAATTGACTTGGTTTAGCTTATAGATAAAGTTGGTTTTATCCAAATCATCATATGTATGTGGATGCATCTGTCTGTTTGCGGGGAACGCCAAGTTCAGTATGAATCACATATTCTTCTGATTCTATTTTATAATTTCCTTTTGGGGAACAGATGATGGTGGGAATGATGGGGGAGATGAAGATGATGAAAGTGATACCGAGGACCTTTGTGAAGCAGATGAGGATGAATCTGACCTGGATTTGGCATGGAAAATGCTGGATGTCGCCAGAGCAATTGTTGAAAAACACCCAGACGACACAATGGAGAAAGTGGATATACTGTCTGCTTTGGCGGAGGTTGCGTTGGAAAGAGGTCTGTTAATTTGTTTGAACTGAGATTTTTAGTACTACAGTTACATCAGGGCTCAATGAAGACTACAATTCTCATTTTGGCAAGCTTCTTTATTTGGTTGAACATCCTATTGTTTTTCTGCTTGTGCAGAGGACATTGAATCTTCCACCAGTGATTACCTGAAAGCGTTATCCATTTTGGAACGTTTGGTTGAACCAGATAGTCGACATATTGCCTCACTGTATCCTTTTAAGTTCCAAGCCTAAAATCCATTTTCTGTCTGAGGTGTTATCTATTTCTTATGATTGCAATGATTGACTGACTACCTGGGTTATCAGTTATCCAGGAAATTATATTTAGAAATTTACCCATTTCTCTACTAAATTACCACCTTAACAGGAAAATTCAGAAATTTTAGGATATGCTTGTGCTTAGAAATTGGATCAAAAGCTCAGGAAGCAATTCCATATTGCCAAAAGGCTATTTCAGTTTGCAAGTCTAGGGTGCAACGACTGATGGACGAAGCAAAGAGTTCTACAGCATCAGTTGCTGTTGAATCAGACCAGAATGTCCAACTCTCTTCTAGTACATCAGTTGATTCTTCTGCAGTTAAAGATGAGATTGAAACGCTCACTGGCCTATTGGGCGATCTTGAAAGGAAGGCAAGTGTTAAAAAGCATACTCTAAGATGCTAACAGTATTACCATATCATATTCACTGCCTTTCTAACTGTGATTCTAATATTTTCAGCTTGAAGATCTCCAACAGCTCGTCTCAAACCCCCCAACACCTATACTTGCAGATATACTGGGAATGGTGACTGCCAAGGCCAGAGGCCATGAAAAGGGTGCTTCTTCGGCTTTAATGAGCTCCTCACAGATGGGTACTGCTAGCACTGGAGATCTCAATTCTCCTACTATATCCACAGCTCACTCAAATGGGACTGCAGGAGTAACACATCTTGGCGTGGTGGGAAGAGGAGTCAAGCGAGTGCTGATGAGCTCGGGCTCAACTGAGTCTAACCCAATGAAAAAACCTGCGTTAGATCCACCAGCAGATAAAGGTGATGGCAAAGCCCCTTGAATGTTTTGCATTGGGAAGTCTATCTGGAGGATCTGGTGTGAACCAATGTTTATTTTGTTGAGACGAGGTATGTAACCATCTATTAATTAGAATTTGAGACTCAATTAAGGATAGATCAAGTATTAGCTCCTGTTACCTGTTTTTGCAGCTAAGTTCTGATTATAATGTAGCTATCTGGTACTTGTTCAATATATGATTCTGGTATGAACTACTCGTCTTTATTTTTCTATATAAATGCTTAGAACATTACTATGGGGTGTTTTCATTAACGTTCTTCTCTTATTATGAAGTTTCATTAATGTTTTTCTCTTATTACGAAGTTTCTATAATGTTCAATTTTGTACAATTTTTTTTATAGTTTATTTGTTATTATTATTGTTTTTTTTTGAAGAATTATGTTGGATTGGTGGAGATGGTGAGGAAGAAATGTGGAAATTGGGGGCGGGCTTTGGGTCAGGCGGAGAGGGAATGTTAGTTTGAATGCCGAGGATGGTAAAAAAGTGTAATGTGGATGAGCCAAATGTCATGCTGGGGTAGTAAAAACACAACACCTGTATAATCAAAATCAGTTTTTTCTTTTCCTTATATGACAATCGTATGGCCCTTCTTGTTACCACAGTAATGACCAGAATTTATATGGGAGTTGGTTACCATTTACCAAACTCCCTCTTTGCTTGGAGGGACATATGTTTATAAGCTTGAACCAATTGCAGTCCTAGATAAACAGTTGATTAGAAGGAGCAACAAACCAGCCACCATAGTTCAAGATGCTACATGGGAGGAGTGGAGCCAACTAAGCAAGGCTTTTCCGGCAAGTTTTTTCTTGAATTGTTAGTTTCATCATAACATAGGAGTTTTTTCTTGAATTGTTAGTTTCATCATAACATAGGAAAACTCGATTGTTTCAAAGTGAATTTGAGTATGCTATAAAAACCCGATTTGGATGAGATGAAAATGGGTAAGGCCATCAAAACTCACATAAATCTTTAAAGGAAAGAGTTTCGAAAAGAGAAGAAGAATGTGTTTTGACGTGGAATGTAAGGGGGTGTCTGTGGCAAGCACCTAACCACCATCTATCCAAGCATTGAGAAAGGCAAGCATCACATGTGCCGCTCTTGGCCTGGAGTTGTTATCCCTTCTGAAACCCCAACTGCAGTCTCAACTTTCACCACCACTACAGCACGTACGTGCATGACTGAAGTAAAAAAAATTATCTAAAGAAGGGCCAAGCTACAAGGATTATAAGGATTTTTTTATCTAAAAAAATTATGTTGCGCAAAAGTGAAGATTATATAAATCTTGGATGAAGCATTGTTTTGAAAAATATACATATAAAGAAAATGTTCCCAAAAGAAGAAAGCTACATTAAGCCATCAAACACGTTAACTAGAAATCCATGAATATAGATTCAAATATGAAATGATTATTGCTGGTAGATAGCGTTTAGTGTATGTTTCTTTATGCAGGTGAGGTGAAGTGATGCTTTGGATGCTGGTTAACAGGAGTTGAGTGTTAAATTATGGTGGGACTATGCATAAATAGTGAAGGGGGAGAACCTTAGTTGGATAGTATCCAATATAGTGAGTAGTATATGCTAAATGAGAATAATGTGATCAAAAGTCAATATTGAACATTGACTTGGATTGCCGCCTTTTCCAGGGGAGTTGGTATTTGGTATAAATTAGTTGAAAGAATGTATCTTTTGAGGCTTTGGGAAAAGAGCCTAATTTCTTTAAGCTACCCATCATTCCATACTAGTGGGGTTTGGGCTCTTTTGGCTCATTTTGTTTTGATTTTTGTGGTCTCTTCTTTTCATCCCACTTTTACATTATTGAGTCATTTCTTTACTATCCAAGCATATGAAGCACAAGAGTATTCTATGTGTATATATATATGATTAGGCGCTTTCATAATTTGTTCAAGTGGGAATCAACTTTACACAGTGCAATACTAAAAGACAATGCGAGTCGCACTAAAAATAAAAGAACAAAAAGCTGTGAACTTCCTCCTACCCCAATGGGCTATGATTTTGGCATCTCTTTGTCCTTTGATGCGGAATAATTGATTCATTTTCTTTGTTGAATGATTAGTCACTCTGTAAGAATGCTTACTCTTTCTCTCATGGACATGCACAAAAAGCCCGTGAGTTGGCTTGGTTAGGCTTGGCCCGTTCAGGAAAAAGGTCGTTGTTTGAACACTAACATCTGTCTCAGCCTGGTCTGAAAAAAAGTCCAACTCGACCTGTAAACCGCTGTTATAAAATAATTTTTAATTAATATATTATTATTGTAAGTATTATTTTTGTCTTAAAAATATTTGTTTATATTTAACCAATAATAAAATAGTTATTCACTCACTTTATTATATTTAAGATATTAAAAAGGTAGTTCACATACTTTTGTTTTTCACTGCAACTAAAAAGAGTAAGGGAGAGAAAAACAAAATAAAAAGTTAAGATACAAGAATATACTTTTTAAAAAATTAAAAAATTATATGTATTATTGAGGAGATTTTATCTTGTAATTTGTTTATCAAGTTTATACATAATTATAGATCACTTTAAAAGTTTTATTATACAAAATTACAAAAAATGACTTGAACCAAGGTTCGACTTACAGGTCTCAAAATGCGAGATTTTTGTTGAGAAGTTTTGTCCGACTTGATTTGCAGATTTAAAAGTCAAAGTCTGATCTAATTTGATTAACGATCAAAACCTGACATATCAGGTCAGGGCAGACTAACTTGTTGTACAAACTTATTTTCACCCCATTCAAATAAGTATACTAAGATTGGGTTTTGCATCAATCGCCTTTTTTTGTATTTTGGTTGTCATGATCATCTTCCATTGTCACTCATATAAACCATAACCAAATTTTTTTCAATTTAAAATGGTCTGAACAAAATAAATTGATTTTGTATTGTTAGAGCAATTGTTGCATAGGGTAAATGTTATTTTAACTAAAATAATTTATTTTTATTTTAAATAAAATAACAAAATTTATTTAATTTATAAACGTATTGCTTTATAATATTATAGATTTGCTATGCGGAGGAAAACTAAAAACCTACGATTACTACTCTTTGAATGCCCAGTTAACAAATTATCAAGACACACTGTATCCTACAGTAATTGTTAAAACGTAAGAACTATAATTGTTTTTAGTACCACAAATGCCCTTGTAACAAGTGGATTATTATGAGACCAACCTTTCCTGACAATCATTTAATATGGCAATTTAATATATGGAAGACAGGGCCTAGGGCGGTAGATGTTTTTTCATTCATGATCACATAGGGACATGCTTTTTGGTTCAGAAGTACATCAAATGGGCAGAGGATCAAGATTCATAAACTAGGCTATTTAATTCATTTTTGAATTCCAATAATGTTGTTGAACCCCCTTTATGAGCATCATACTATACCTGTGAGCAACACCTCAAAGATATGTGAAATGTGAATCCGACTGCATGTGTATTGCTGGACTCTTAATCGTGTGGGACCAGGTCGAATGGGCCCAATCATTGAACAACCTTGCTTACGGCCATTATAATCCAAAAGCTCAAATCATTTTACATAAAAAAAAATAAAAAATTAAACAAGAGCTCTGAGTAAAGTACTCCTTGTGATTATGCGATCCAAAATAATGTCAGCACGAATACAATATCTCACAGTCCGATGAAGTTTTTCAATTCAATAATGTAAGTATATAACCCATACAATGTAGTAGTAGTATAATTTATGGTGAAATTGAGAAAAAATGGCAAATAAGTTATTAAATAGCGAAAAATAAAAAAAAACAAGAGAGCAAATAATATAATATGCGATGTAGACCATCATAATTAAGATGATGCTGTGATTTGTCACAAAACTGAGAATTTTAAAAAGAAATCATCCAAAATCATAATATTAATTAAATTACAAATAGAAAGTGATGGTCCAAAAAACGGTTGCATATTTTCATATTATTTTTCGTGTTTGTTCAGTTGAGTACTTCTACAGCGACGGGTCTAAATTACAATATTATTATTTATATGAATTTAAATTATACATAAATTACAAAATTTTATAAAAAAATTATCACAATAAATATTATAAATACTTTAAGAATTTTTTTTTGAACCGGTCGCTAGTAGAGCTGAGCAATAAATCGATTTGCCTCCGAAATTCAACCAAAATAGTACAAACCGCACCAATTAAAATCGCATCAACGGTTACGGTATATGTGGTAGTTTTAGGTGGGTTGAAAAACCTAATTTGCAGTTTGAGTTTAGTTTCTTGACAAAACTGTATTTAAAAAACTGCACTGCACTATCACCAATGATTTTCGACTATTCAATGCGCATGTTCTATCCCTTTCGTCTCTTTGTTTTGGTTTTTTACTTGATAGACATATATACAATTGTGTTTGCTGAATTTGGTTTACAAATTTGCTTTTAATAAATAAGACCTTTATTTATTTGCTAAATGTAAAACTTAAAACTTGATAACACTGTTATTTGACAATTAACAAGCCTTCATTTTAGTTGTAAATTTGTAGAAAAATTGTGAAATTTTATTGATGGCATTCTACTTTTAGTATATATTTTTTTTATTAGAGGAGAAAGGACAATGGTCCCTTATATAACATTGAATAATAAAATTCAAATTATGGGTTGTAATTACTTAGTGAAGCTTGATGTAGACATTGTCCATATTATTGAGTATAAATATTTTTTCAGTTGTTAATCTTTAGACAAGCCACATTTTATCAATTTATATTATAAGGTTTATTGAGCCTGAACAGTCATTATTACTCAATATGACATTTTTTAGTTTCTTATAGATAACATTCACTGTAAACTATAATGAATATTTTGATTGCCATTAATTTTTATAATAGAAAAATATTTTTTAATATATATATATATATATATATATATATATATATATATATATTTAATTGATTTTAAAATTAAAATCGCATCAAATGATTTTTTATGTGATTTTAAATTTATTAAATTATAATTAAACAATTTTAAATATAATTTAAGTTTTAAATCGCATCAAACTGTATTATATTTTATCTTAATTGCTAATATCGGTCGTTAAGACCGGTCGTCCAAGAGTTAGTCTTGATGAGGTAGGTGAGGTATCATTATTGAGAATGCGACGGAGAGGCAAAGGTCTCATGAGAATTGATTTTTTAAATTAATTAATTAATTTAATGGGAGAAAAAGCAATAAAACCAGTTGGTAAGCAATGGTTGTTTTTTAATCTTTTGATGATGGCGGTGATCATGATCTTAATAATATCGAAAAGAAATTCAAAGTCGTCCCTTTCTAAATCGCTACCACTTTATTTTCTTTCTTTTTTCTATCTAATAATTCCTCCTCCTCTAGAAATGGTGAGAAAGGGAGAAGATTAAAAATGAAGGAAAGAAATTGCCGAAACTTCTTCCCAAATTTGATCCCCTTTTCCAACTTTTGTTCAAAACCCCATTTGTCCGATTCTCAAATCCTATCTCTTCCCCATTCTTCCCTTTTATACACACACGACTGCTTCATTTTCCACCTACACAATCATAACCCTCTTCATTCTTCTCTTTCCTCTCCCTTTGTCACTACTGTTCTTTGATATTGATGGGTCTGTTCTAATTAATTCAATATTTTCAATTGAATTTTGCTCTATAATTTTACTAAAAAATTGATGGCTACTGAGAAGCCGAGTTCCAAAGGACAAGCATGGTATGCAAATTAGCATTATTCAGCTACTCTTTAGCTCCCTACCCTGCATATTATTAATTCTTTTTTTTTTGTTTGGTTGTTTTCAGGTTTTGTACCACCGGATTGCCAAGCGATGTCGTAATCGAGGTCGGAGACATGACCTTCCATCTTCATAAGGTCAGTCAGACAGTTAGATATGGTTTAACAGTGAACTGTATTTAGTCAGTTCGTTCTCTTCTTGTAGTTTGCCAACTAACTGAATGTATTTGTTTTGTGATTTTTCAGTTTCCTCTTATGTCTAAAAGTAGAAAACTTCACGAGCTGGTAACAGAGCAAGAGACAAATCCTACTACTACTAGACTCCAAAAAAACTCTGAAGAAGAACTGGACAATGACGGAGCTGATTCAGAGATTGAAGAAGATGAAGGAGAGTACTGTCATATCACTCTCCAGGACTTTCCTGGAGATTCAGATACATTCGAGACTGCCGCCAAGTTCTGTTACGGAGTCAAAATCGAGCTGTCTTCTTCAAACGTCGCCCCTCTCCTTTGCGCCGCTGAGTTCTTGGAAATGACCGACGAATACTCAGAAGATAACCTCATTTCTAAATCCGAGAGATTTCTTTCGCAATCCGTTCTCAGAAGCCTAAAAGACTCTATTAAAACCCTCAAGTCTTGCGAGCGGTTAATGCCTCGAGCAGAAACGCTTGGCATTGTTGATAGATGCATTGATTCAGTGGTTGCTAGGGCTTCCACAACAGATCCGTCTCTGTTTGGCTGGCCGGTGAATGAAGCCGCCTCCGGTTCTCTAATTGAAACTGGTGGTGGAAGAAGAAGGAATATCAACACCTGGTTGGATGAGCTCAGCTATCTTAGATTGCCGCTGTTTAAGCGTTTGATTTCTGCCATGAGAGCTCGAGATCTCATGAGTCCGGATGTTATCGAGAGTTGCTTGATTGCCTACGGGAAGAGATACATTCCAGGTATCTCTCGTTCGAGTTGGAAACAATTATCATCTAGTTCTGTACCTCCTTCAGAGGATGAGCACAGAGAGCTTTTGGAGACGATAATCGCAAATCTTCCGCATGAAAAGAGCTCTTCTGTAGCATCTTCAACCGCATCGATTAGGTTTTTATTCGGATTGTTGAGGACAGCCAACATTTTGAACGCTACTGAATCTTGTCGAGATGCACTGGAAAAGAAGATCGGATCGCAACTAGAACAAGCAACGCTCGACGATCTCCTCATACCGAGTTACTCTTATCTCAGTGAGACGCTATACGACGTGGATTGTGTTGAAAGGATATTAGGCTACTTCCTGGATGAACTAGAAGAGAATTTTTCGAGTAGAATCAATACAGAAGATGAGAACAGTAGCGTTAGATCGGCGGATTTGATGCTAGTTGGAAAATTAATCGACGGTTACTTATCGGAAATTGCATCAGATGCGAATCTCAAACAGGAAAAGTTCTATAAACTAGCTGTTGCTTTGCCTCAGCAGGCCAGGATCTTCGACGACGGTCTTTACAGAGCTGTCGACGTTTATCTCAAAGTATGCCTAGCTTTTCGTCTCTACACTATACTTTAATCCAATACGACAATGTGTTTGTTGTGCAGTGTCGCGTTTTGTAAATACAGTACAGTTATTAATTCAATTCAACGCGTTTGCAGGCTCATCCATGGCTAGCCGAGGTGGAGAGAGAGAAGATATGCGGAGTAATGGACTGCGAGAAGCTGACGTTAGAGGCGTGCACTCACGCGGCTCAAAACGAGCGGCTTCCGCTGCGAGCGGTGGTTCAGGTTCTGTTCTTCGAGCAGCTTCAGCTTCGTCAGGCGGTCGCCGGAACTCTTATGGCCGCCGATATGGGTCCGGCGGATGCGGGAAGGCTGACGAACGTTCCGCATGAGGGAGAAGGGGAGGTTGTTGGCGGAGCAGGTGAGGAGGATAGGGACGGCACGTGGAGGGCGACGGTGAGGGAAAATCAGGTGCTGCGGCTGGACATGGATAGCATGAGGTCGCGAGTGCAGGAGCTGGAGCGTGAGTGTTCCACCATCAAGAAGGCGATTGAGAAGATTGATAAAGTAGCGCCAGGTGAAGGAGAGAATTGGAGGAGCTCGCTCACAAGGAAGTTTGGGTGCAAGTTTAAGACACAAGTGTGTGATTCACATGAATCAACGGCTGTGAATACCAGAAGAGGACGAAATCATCGTCATCAATAATACTAGTGGAGTAGTACTACTACTGTATTAATTAATCATCCTCTTTACCCAGATATATTAATTAATATACTCCCCTATTTATTTTGCTTAATTAATATACTCCCCTATTTATTTTGCTACGTTATTGTCCAGGTTATGATGGGATTATTGATTCACTAATGCCAAGCCAGGTAGGCAGGCACACTTTATTAAAGGGCTTAAATGAAAGTTGTCTTATATATAAGCTTCACCAATTATTTGATTTGATTTTATATTTAATTTTGGGTGCTACTTGGTCATAGATGGACACTTCTTCTAAGGAAAAGGATTTTGTTACAAAAAAAGGAATTACTTTTTGTTGGGATTATTATCTCTATATCTAGAGTAGAGCCATGAAGAAATATGGTGCCCAGATGTATCACATCTAGCTACTGCCTAACAATGTAGCGCAGTATTACATTAGTTCATCAATGAGGGGACCCCCAGATCCTGAAATATCAAGGCATATCAGCAGCCATATAAAAAGAAGTAGTACATTGTTCATTCACACACAATTCAACCAAAAAAATATTTTGTGTTTCTTTTTTAGTATTGATAGTCAGTTGGGGAATTTTCTCTAGTTAGTTTAGTTTGCGTTAGTGTGATCATCAGGCTTCAAAATTCAGTATAGCTTAGTAAAAATTGGGAGGTCTTACAAGTTCCCTTCCATGAATTTGACCATTTTACCACTTAAACGAACATAAAATTAAAGAAAATTGTTATTTTCACAAACCCTTGAATGTGAATTCTGTGTAAAATTATTAATTTCCTTTATGAAAAAAACTAAATTATTATCAATGTGAGAAAAAAATTATAAAAAATAATTTTGAGATGGACTAACAAAATAAATATATCTTTAATTTAAAAACGGATGGAGTACCAATTATGCGAATCCATCCTACAATTTTTGGTGCTAGGATTGTAATCAAAGTTATTTGTTTTTATTTTTTATCTCTATATATAAAGGGTGAATTTTTTTTAACTACTTACTTTAGGCTGTGTCATATTTATATATTATTATATATCTTCCTGTTTGGGCTTTCTCCAAACATCAATTACTTCTTATACAAAAGA
The DNA here is from genome assembly GCA_947179155.2 of Hedera helix. Classification (NCBI taxonomy): domain Eukaryota; kingdom Viridiplantae; phylum Streptophyta; class Magnoliopsida; order Apiales; family Araliaceae; genus Hedera; species Hedera helix. Next base: position 41,521,047 of record OX359270.1, on the reverse strand, counting down.
AGTGGCCCTGAATAGGGTGTGGGCTCTTCGGCTCTTCGCAAATCCTGTCGAGGATGGTATATTAGTAACTTCATTTTGAGGCGGTAGCAGCAAACCCCCCTAAACCCTAGAAATGATGTCAAGCTTTCAGGCCTATAACTACATAACGTTCTGATAAGATCTGGTGCGTTTTTCTTTCTCTAGTCGTTAATCCCAGGTTTCATGATCATTCTAGGCTAGGGCAATTGTTTTCCCTCCAATTTAGTTGGTTCTTTTGATTGATTTCAATTATGTTTTCATTTTTCAATTGAAAAAAATAAATTATAAGGGGATTTTTGTTTCTCGGTGATGATCAATCTATGATGACGAGTCTGATATATCCATTCTTCTAAATCATGACGACAAATCGAGGCATTTGTCTGAGAGAAGCCTCTACTCTCCCCTCCTTTTAATTTTTTTCTTCCAGCTTTCGTATAAAAATGATAAATTTTACTGATATTTATGAAATTGCGACTATGAAATTATGTGTGTGTGTGTGTACATATATACATACATACATACATACATACATACATACATAATGATGAATTTGTTGAAGGAGTGGGCATAATGATTATGAAAAAGACACTATCTTCTGAAGTTTTTAATATGACGAATCAATAGGAGTATAACGGCTCTCTTTTGATTTTGCAATTCTTCAGATGAAAATGTGAAATCTTTTGTTAACTTAAGTTCTTAGTAATCTCGAGTGGGGTTAGTTGCAGTTTATTAGATCAACCTATGATTATTTGGGATTTGAAGTCATATTTGTTTTGGTATGCAATGATTTGAAGAAGAATAAAGGGAAATGTGGCAATGATGAAGAGTAGAGGTAAATGTGGCAATGATGAGAAAATCAATCTCACTCTTTATTATGCATAATATATACTCATTGAGGGTTACTAGTAACCTATGATTGTTTTCAAGCACTTTTGAGCCACTTTTCTTTTCCCCACTTCTTTTATTCTCCCTCATTTCAAAACAAAAAAGAGTAGGAGTCTCATTTATGAAAGAAAAAGCAGTCTAAAAAATGGCATTTCACAGTTATTTTTAATTATGGTATAAAATGACATAATATTGTCAAATATGATAACATAATTTAACTATTATAGCACAACTATTAAATTGACACTTATTATATTAAGAAATTAAACATATAAGACTAATGTATTCTTAATTTTTTTAACTTAAACTATTAATTTTGGAACGGATGGCTACTTTTTTTGCTACTACTATCTTTGCGAAAAGAACTCTTAAAATTTAAAAATTCCTAAGGTCTATTTTGATTGATCGTGAAGAATGCTCTTTTGTTGGAAAAATTATTTCATACTCTTGGAGCAAGTGAACAGTGTGTCACCACAGGCGGACTCCGCATGTGAGATGGACTTGTCTTAGAAATATAGAATAATCTCTCATTTTGTTGGGTCAATAATAATCTTATATATTTTAGTTATTTAACACTTGTATGTATAGACCTCAAACTTGAATATTTTCGAAGTTGATATTTCTGTATATAGAAAAAAAGATATTTTTACATAATTTTTCTTACTTGAGTAAGAAATGAATTTTATATTTATGTGAAAAATGTTCATGTGATTTTTTATTTTTTTATTTTCATGTAGAGCTATCAGTTTTCAAATATTTTTTTTTCACAGTTTTTTTATCCAAACACAAAACATGAGTTTTAAAAGTCATAAATTAATTTTATGTAATTTTTTGAAGGATTCCAAAAAATTCATGTATTTAATATAAAAAGAATATAGACATTCAAGCCTTTGTTTAAATAAGATTGGTCTTAATACCCATAAAAAATAAAAAATAAAATTGGTCTAGAGCACGTGTCAATTTGCTCTTGTAGGAAGAGAACAAAATTTAGTCACAGTGGAGAAGGTTTCCCATTTTATTTATTTATATTTGTAATTTTGGACATGATTACTAGAATACTATCCCATTACATATTTCGGAGTAGAATTAAAAGACTTAGGAAAGAGAAGGGAAGGGAAGGGAATAGACAAGGAAAGAAGGGTAGGAAAGTGAATAGAAGAGCTTTTTTTTTTTTTTTTACAGTCTCACTTTCTTTTCAGAAAAGGTTATAAAACATTTTGTCCAAAATAATGTACTTTTTTTCTTTTTCTTTTCTCACCTATCTGAAATTCCAGATACACCCTTATGTTTTCTCTCTTAAAAAATTTCCAACACAATTTTTTTTTTTATAGTTTTTCCTTCTTATATTCTCTTCGCTCTCCAAATTAAAACTCGGACACAATAAGCAATAATTCTCAGCTTAAATAGAACGGCAATTGCAATGGGATGCAAATAAATGTAACTAGTCAGTCCTGACTACCGGTCAAATGTCCATTTTTCCCTCGGTGCATAGAAATATAGTATCCAAACCTTACTTTATTTTTTATATCTCCTCTCCAGTCTAAACATTATATGTCCGTCACCGTCCAGGGGTGAGTAAGAAATATTAGTATCTTTATCCTAAAAACCATGATACCCACATGGCAGAATAAGAAACCGGTGACATGAGGTGAGAACCGCCAATGCAATGATCCTAATTCCCTTATCTTACCCCAGCCAAAGCCACCAAATAATAATGTCGCGTCTCAACGCCACTCAAACTCACTTCCTACTTCTACTTCCATAGTGCATGGTATGAGAGAGATCGAGGGTTTGATTTGGAAAGAGAGGAGAAACAACAATGGCAGCCTAACTATACTACAAGCAGCTGCAACGTTTATGCAACCCACCAAGTTGGGTCGACCCTCCCTACAACTGAGGTCTTCTCAGAGCCTTTGCAAAGTCTGTGGCGTCGAATTATCTGGCTCCGGCAGGCTCACTTGCTCTTTGCAATCCGATCTCAAAGATTTTGCTCACAAGCGTGCGGATATGCCGCTAAGATTGCCGGTTCTGCTCTTGTCGCTTCTGCTCTTGTCGTCACGGCAAGTATGTTGGTTAAAAATGTTTTTTTGATCAGCTATCAAATTGTGCATGATTTATGTATAGAATGTTTCATCATGCATCCCAATTTTCATCTGCTCATTTCCTTAAATTCAAGATCAATGGAGTTTTAAGAGTTCTTTGTAGTTGCCTTGTTATATTGTCTGATGAGGAAATTCGGATAAAACCTAGGCTCGGTACTCCTCTACTCCACAAAAAAGAACTCTAATTGCTAAAAAAAGGTAATTCCAAAAAAAGTGTAAATTATTTTGATGGTTGAATAAAATGAAAGAACGTTGCAATTTAACCATCGCAGTTGCTAAACTGAACACTCCACTATTTAGGGGTAAGCATGGGGAAAAATATATTCTTAAAGTTTGTAAATTAGAATCTTTTTGTGGGACGAAGGGAGTAATTTTTCCAAGTCACTGCTGCTCAAAATTCACCATTAGTGATCCTACATTCCAATCTAATATTTGATTCTACAGGGTGCAAGTGCTGAAGGTGTTCCCTAGAGGCTAACTTTTGATGAAATCCCGAGCAAGACATACCTAGAAGTGAAGGAAACTGGCACCGCTAATCAGTGCCCTACAATTGAAGGTGGTTCTCCGAGCTGCCTTCAAGCCCGGGAAATACAACGCCAAGAAGTTGTGCTTGGAACCCACATTATTCACCGTTAAGGCCGAGAGTGTGGGCAAGAACACCCTGCCAGAGTTCCAACAGACTAAGCTCATGACCCGCTTAACCTACACCCTTGACGAGATTGATTTCTATTTACTATTAAGCAGCTAGTAGCATTTGGCAAACCAGATAGCTTTTCGGGAGAGTTTCTCGTGCCATCTTACAGGGGTTCCTCCTTCCTTGATCCATAGGGCAGGGGTGGTTCCACCGGTTATGATAACGCTGCTGCATTGCCAGCTGGAGGGAGAGGAGACAAGGAGGAGCTTGCTAAGGAGAATACAAAGAACACAGCATCTTCAACTGGGAAAATAACCTTTAGTGTCATTGGTAGCAAGCCTGAGACTGCCAGACTGGGGAGGTGATTGGAGTATTTGAGAGCCTTTAGCCATCTGATACTGATTTGGGAGCAAAGGTTCCGAAGGATGTGAAAATCCAAGGGATCTGGTACGCTCAATGTGATTCATAGGGAAAATGTAGAATCAATGTAATTTGTTTCTTCGTTCAGATTTTGTTCAAAGTTAAAGGTGTCAATAACTTTCCTCTGACCCTATAAGCTTGGAGACTATTATCTTGTGGGTATATTATTATGTTTTCTATAATAGTGATTTAAAATTTCCTGAGTAACATCATTGATGATATGCATGAATTTTACAAGCTTGAATGTAATATATCCACAAAGTGGGCATAGTAGGCTATCTACATAAGCATTTAAATGCAATAAGATACCAAATAGATGCATCTTGTTGAGGCTCTACAAGTCAAGTTCCATATGACAGATGTCTGTAGACCGGTCTTACTGTGATTCTTGTGTTGTGGCATAGCTAAAAAATGAACTAAAAAGTTTGAGAGTGAGTGTGCAGGTTACTTTCAATTAACAAAACTGAAATATGCTCACACTTTACTGCAAAATGGTATATAACCACATAGTAGACTTGCAGTTATTTGTTGGACTCATTTGCTCTGTGCAAAGATGGCGATCCTTAAAGCTCCTAGTCTGCAAGAACTTCAATACTGCATGATCAGCATTTGATTGCACACAAATGTACACTTTATATGTAACTATATATTTTATAGTTTCTGCTACATCTACTTGCACATTGTTCCATGTATTTCTTCTTTTTTGGAGATTCTCAGAAAATTCTCTCTTTTGACACCACTCCGCAAAACTTGCTATTTTTCAAGCTCCATTATATTACACTCTCCATCACTAATAATCAAATATACACTTAAAATATCTTGAAATCATTACATTCATTACTCCATTCTATTCCTTCATTCCATTTCATTCATTCAATCCAAACACAAGGGTAGAAAGTGTAATACTTGAAAGCCTGCGTATTTAGGACATGTTTGGTGAACAAGTTTTAGGTTTTTCGGAGTTTAAACACACTTGATCGTCTAACCACATATTATTCCTAAATTTCAACTTCTTTTAATTTACCTAATCAATTATATAATTAAAAGTACAAATTTGATTTAATTTTACAAATTTTTGATTCAGCTTTCATATTCATGTTAACATAAATACTATTCAAATTTGTATCAATTAAATATTATCCAAATTTAAAAATATTTTCATCTCTAATAAGAATATAATAAAAGAACATCTTTTTCTTTCCTATTCAAATTAGTACAAGTACTATAAAAATTTATAATAATTAAATATATACTATTTAAATTTGCAAAGCATTCAAAAGAAACTTAATCAATCTCTAATAGAAAAATAAATTTCTAAAAGATTTTTTACTTTTGGTTTTACCAATTTAATTATAATTTTTTTTATCATTATTTTATGTAATTAATTAAGACAATATAACACATTATACCATATATTACCTAAGTTTAATAAAATTTAAAATTATACCAAATTATATGATTAATGGTATTAATAATATATGTGAATTTTTTTAAAAACATAATAACTATAAAATTAGATGAAAATTTATAGTGAATTCATTACTAACTAATTGTCATAACTAAATTAAAACTTATTAGCACTTGAGTTTCATACTTAAATTAAAACTTATTAGAATTTTAAATAAATTATGTCAGTATAAACACTTATATAGAATTCTATTAAAAATTTAAATAATTATTTTCTCATAATAATAACTAAATAAAAATACACTCCATTCAAATATTTAGCTTAATAATAGATCATAGAAACCCATAATGTATAATTGAATATTTATTATTTAAATAAATATTTAATAATCTAATAGCTACAATTATCTTGTCAAAAATCCTAATTAATATTTATCTATTTAATAATATAATAAACCATTATTCATATCATCTATACTTCGCATGGAGTTGATAAACTTGTATGATTTATAAGATGAATTTATTTGTCTAAGCACAAATTATTTTTAAATCATAGATTATTTAACTCACAAATACGATTTGTAAAGCTCTTTAGGGCTGCTAAACACAAAAGCCCGGCCTTCCAAATGCAATATTTCCAAAACTTTCCTTTATTATTTTTTAGTTTCAACAATAAAGGTATTCTCGAATTAACTTACGTTATCAGGATAAAAAAATTTCTCATACGATGATTCTAAGGGTGCAACCCACATCAATCTAGTGCATTTAAGAGAGTTCTCCGGACTGAGCTATTTGGCCGGATGGTATCACCACTCTTTTGCAAAAGCAAAAGGTGTGGGTTCAATCCCCTCTCCCCACAAATTCGCAACAAAAAAAGAAAAAAGTTCTCTTGTATGTTGGCCTCAAAGTTTAGACTCAGGAATATTTTCAAAATGCAATATTTCCAAAACTTTCCATTTTTATTGAGATGAAGACAATTAAATTTGGAATTGGGAAGTATCAATTTTAATTTACGATCCTTAGATATTATGAGCTGCCATGAATAGATGATATCCTGCACCCACCCACGATTAAGAATGAGGAGCTATAGAATAAGCGAGTCTCCCTCCACCTCTAATTAAGAAAATAAGGCAAATTCAGGCCCCTGAATATGCACGTCCCTTTCTAGAAATATTACCGCATGTTTATGAGATATCTGTTAAGTGATACTTACATAATACCACGTGACATGTGTCTTAGAACCTCTGAATAATTACTCATCTTTCTTCTTCTATCAAGAAGGCACAAAGTTAAATAGACAGTATAAGATTCCCTCCCTACCCATGGGCGGATCTACCAAAGGGCAAGGGGACAAGTGTTCACCTTTATTTTTTGATTTTTTTTGTAGGTATAGAGTTAATATGGTAAATTAAGTGGTGTTTCCCCTTAAAAAAAAAGTATTGAGTCACTTATTAACAATTAGATATGTCTAATATTCTCTTTCAAATTTAAATTTAAATTTTTGTCCCCCACCCCCTAATTTTTAGGGTTGATGTTAAACATCATTAATTTTTTTATTAATTATCTATGAGTAGTTAATTATTTAGTTTGGTTTTTATTTATTTTTATTCATTCATGTTAATTAATACATCTGTACATGCTATTTAATTTTCCAATATATATTAATTTTTTTAGGATGTTTGTCATTTAATGTTGTATTTAAATTAATAAAAACATAAATTGTGAATATATGATTTTGTTTTATGATTATACTGGTGGTATTTGATTTGTTCATATTATTAAATTTATTATTATTTTTTTTATTATGTTGTGAATTTATAGTTAATATTTTGAATCAAGATGAATAGATATATAGATAAATATTCTTCAAGATTTAGCTACTAAATGTTGTCAATCCAATTTTATTTTTTTTTGATAAACTTACTCAAGAACCAATTAGTTATGTATCAATCGAAGAAATAAAATCTTAAAAAATGATTATATATCGACTTTTATATATTTTTAATTAAAATTTATATTTGATGATTTTTTTTATTTAATTATAAGACTGTCAACTCTTATCGAAAATCATGCGTATGCCCCAGTCTCTACCATTCCCTTTATCTTTTACTGGTTCACTAATTTGTGAAATGTTAAAATTTAAAATTAATGTGCATTTATTTGATTTTATTTAGTTAAATACTCTTCTTCAAAAGGAGTGCGAAGTACATATTTTATACAAATTAAAAAAATTAAATTAGAAGAAAAATAATAAAACAAGTATCAATTTTTTTAGCCAAATTAGACCCCATGTATATACTAATAATTTTTTGTCTTTTCTAAAGCTAATAGATCTCATTTAAATATATATTTTTTGGAGTAAACTAGTCTTTATACATATTATATACAGTATTTGATTTGTGTCCCTTTAGGCTTATGTACTTCAAGCCATATTTTTTAAGACGGATGAAGTAGTTAATATTGTAAATTATTTAAGTAACACTATATACAAAATTATTATTTTAAAATTAAAAATCGACATAATAATTTAAAATTCATGAACTAACTAAAATTAAAGTCAAATGAGATTTTTTTGTAGGACGAAATGATTATTATATATATATATATATGGTGTTACTTACATAAAAGAAAGAAAACATTTGCCAAAACTGAATAGTGAAAAAGCAAACAAGAAAAGATTGCAAATATGCATTGCATGGCCTCTGTTGAGAGTATATATGGTCAATATGGAGTATTAAATTAAACAAAGAAAGGTAAAAGGTATGAAAGATTTGGGGTATAAAATCAGTGATGGTCGTGCATGCGCCACAAACCCACTGCTAGATGGCTGGCTTCTTTTTAGTGCCCTTCTTAATTTTATGGGGCTGGGGTTCACTCTCCCCCGGTCCTCTCATTTCTACCATTGACTGACTTACCATCTTAACTTTTTAAAATTAATTTAAAAATATTCTTAAATTTAAAATTAATTTTTAATATTATAATTTCAAAATTTAAGATATATTCTATATTTTGAATAGGAGAGAATATATAAAATTAGAAGCAAAATAATTCCATCAGAGTCAACAAAGTTTGGTGGGGAATTCCATTCAGCCATTGCGGTTTGCAATTTCGTTAAAAGAATAATAGTTGCGAGTTGTTCGGCCAAAAATAATACTAATAAATAAATATAAGATGACCTACTGCCAACACTTTTTGACGTGTCATGTTTAACAGAAAAAAAAATTATTTAATATTTTATGTCAATTATATATTATTATTTTATTATATATAATATATTTAAATATAAAAAAATTATTGTACATGCGGAAATAAATTAACCGACAATACCCTAAACACCGAATAACTTCTCGTTCAACGGACTCTGATTGAGCGGCCCCCCCATATTATGACATGCATGTCTCCTAAGATGAGAATATGAGATGAAGAAAGGGAAAATAATTTGAGTTCATGCGATTTATAATTCCAAAAGAATAAGTTTAAGTATATTATTTTTGAACATTATTTAGAATATAATATTTATTTAAATTATTAAAAAATAAAATTTGACACAAAAATTTGTATTAAATTCTATCTTTTAATTATTGAGATGAATGTTATGTTTTAAATAGTATATATAATAGTATCTACTGCAAAATATAGTAATATATAAATTAGATAAGATTATAACAAAATTTTATTTATTATATATTTTATTAAAAAAAATATCATTAATACTTATCTTGTCAACATTTGTAATATTATCATTTTTTAAATAATTTCTACAGGAAAATCTTGCCATTATTTTCTAAGTAATTCCCACTCAGCAGAAAAATTGAAAGTAAAGAATACTTTTTCCTCTCCTCTCATTAAAGAGAGAGAAAATACAGACGAAAAGTCTTCAAAATTGTAGCCACCTCAAATTTGCCGTAAATTAATTCTCATTCACAATTCAGAAAACTACAAACTGTCGCTGAAACTAAATTTTCCTCTCTCTCTCTCTCTCTCTCTCTCTCTCGGAGTTCCTTCGATTCCTCTCAACTTTTCTTTTTCCCTCATGGGAAACGTGGAATGGCAACAAATACAGAGTATTGAATGGCTATGACGACTAGCCTTTATCTTAAGGAGGAGGTGTTCTGTACCAGAATTATAAACCGGCGACAAAAGGAAATCGACCACAATAATCATTGGAGATGGACGAAGAATTCCCAGGGGCTTTGGGGACGAGTGCCAGCTTGGCTTTGAGGCTGGGTCAGGCCCTCTTCTCAGTTGCTTCTCTCCTCTTCATGTGTATGCATATCGAATTCTACAGTTACACTTCCTTCTGGTAACTTTTTCTTCTGCTACTTTCCTTAAGGATTTCTCATTAATCAATTGGCTTAGTGGGTTTTCATTTTTTCCCCAAAAGCTTAATACCCATTTCCTTCTTTCTTTTTTTCTTTTGTTATTTTACTGTCTGTTGATCATAAAGCAAATTGCACTGTAATCAGTTCTAGTCATCCTTATTATGATTACATCTAATCAATCTAGTTATACCATACATGTACGGTATATGTTTATATCCCTCTCTCCCAAATTGAAAATCCAACTTTCCTTCATCGGATAACCAAAAACAGGACCGCAAACTTTCAAAATAAAGGTACAACAATTGTGATGAAGCTTTGTGAACTTTTAAACATGACTCTCATTTTCGTACGGTGGAGGGTTTTAGTGATCATGAAGCCATTTGTTTGTGGAATTATCATAATTCAAATTGTGTGATTGTAAAATCATGAACTACTGTTATTGTTTTTCTATTGGGTGGAGAAGAAAACTATGATATTGACAGCCCAACTATAATAGTATTGTGTGCACTCTGAAGGAGTCATAATTGCGTGGAGAATAGAAAGGACATACGAATTTCTGTTTTGAAAATAAAAGAGGGGTCTGCAGTTCTTGGTTTTTCCAATTGGTGGAACCCTAGCTCGGGGGAAGCTGAATAATTGGAGTCTGAATTGAAATAATAAGCTGCAGAATTAGACATACATTGGCCCTTTTGATAGTTGCACATTATTTGCTGAGCTGGAATCTGGATGCGTGTCAAGTCCAAGATTCTAACTTAACAAAGATTTGTCCCAACTACATGAAGTTGGCTTCAAGAAATGACATTTGTCTAAGAAAGTCAAAACCTTGGTTGTTAGAGTAATTAATCTTCCGGTGATCATATATGTGTTATCAAACTTGGTTGCGATTAATAGTATATGCATTTACAGTACAACTCTAATGTCGAAGTTGCTTCTTGGGAATTATGAATTAGCATTAAAAGATCCTCTAACCATTATCTTGTGTTAGATATAGTATATGCATTTACATCGGACGAGATGGTTAACACCTAACAACACTGTTAGATGGGTCGAGCTCTGAATATTTTGTTTTGTACATTGGCGTCCATGATTCCAGTTGAGAGCTTTTAGTCAAATTAGATAGTGAATATCACTACTTTGAGATAAGCAAGCAGTTTTCTTGATACATCCCGAGTGAGCAGTTTTCTCAAACTATCGTAAAAAGACTTATTTTGCAGATTGTTATCCTATTTGGTGAAGAGAAAGTGTAGAATTTACAGAATGTCTGTGCAAATTTTGATCAGATCTTGGAAGGAAAACTGTGGGAGGTTGAATTAGTTTAGTTAAGGAAAGGCATCCCACTCTATGTTGAAGTAAGGTTTATTTTTATTCAGCTGAGGTGTTAGATTGGCTGTGAGGATGATCTCCCTGTAGATTCCCCTTAGTTGAATGACATTTTTAATTATTTCAGAAAAAGAAAATTAGAAAAGAATGTCAGCAGAGGAAACTTCTATGGCTATAATCAGATAATCCTGAAGTAGTTTAAATCCGGATATTTCAAGGAGATGCAAATTTAATAGCTTGAGGAAGGAGGGTTTTAAAGCTAATATACTTAGGTATTATCTCTGAGCATGTTGCAGCTAATAGCTTGTGAGGATTAGAATGAGTAGTTACCTTGACATTCATTTGCTAGAAGTCCTACTCAGAATGTTTTGAAATGGTTGTATTTGAGTTATTATAGAAAGATATTTTTTTTAGCAGGATGTGATTGTAATAAATAACAAGAATATCTCTGGGAATTTGTTACGCAATTGCTGTACAGATGGTTCCAGGTGGAGCAAGAAAGAAATACTTTGACTTTTAAACATCCAGATTAAGATTGTTTAGAATCCACGTCATGCTAGGAAACACGCTTATTTTGGTAACTCAAACTGAAGGTTGATTAAAAATTCAACATCTACGGTTCTTCTTAACTTTGTAAAGAAGTTTCATTTACACTATTATCTGCCATCTAATAACTGCCTTTGCTTTTTATGTACCCATTAATTGTGTCGTGTCACTAAGATATGAATCTAAACTCCCATTTTCTGTGATTATCTGGTGATTTACTCATCACTTGTGGTTATTCTGCAGCTTTCTAGTAACAACCATGGGTTTAGTGATTCCTTGGAGCTTGACACTAGCAATGGTTGATGCATTCTCTATCTTTGTGAAGCGTCCACCTCGTCAAGTAGGAATATTGTCAATCATTACTATAGGAGATTGGGTATGTGACTCTATAGATTCATCAAGATCCTTGTAAATCATTGCAGACATTTCTCTTATACTAATGAATAATCGATCACAGGTTCTGTCATTTCTGTCATTGGCTGCAGCCTGCTCAACAGCTAGTGTGGCGGATCTCTTGATCGCTGCTGGAAATTCTGCTGCAGCCCTTTGCATTGGAAAGTTATGCCTCAGATACCAATTATCTGCTGCTATGGCCTTCTTGTCTTGGAGTCTTTCGCTAGCTTCGTCCCTCTGTAATCTTTGGCTTCTCCCCTCTTTATAAATTTGTTCAGAAATATTATTATAAGGTATATAGAAGTAAATTAGTTATAGTGTTAAAATTTTGAGAGGTGCCATAGAATTTTGTTAATAAAGGGGGGCAAAGTGTTGATCAATTGTAAAGTCCTCTCCATGAATTTGTGTGCACCAGAGAAATCAAGAATCTATATATGCTACTATGGTTTCTGATGGATCCCACTTAAACCAGAATTGTAAATACTAGTTCATTGCTCGGACTGTGACTGAGGTATTGCTTTTTGCACGGTTATTCCACAGAAAGAAGAGGCTTAACGCAAAAGAAGGTGTTGATGAATTGGTGTCTTTGTCATGGAAAGATGAAAGGCTGAACTTTTTAAAATAATTCTCAGAAATAAAAAATTGTAAACTAAACGCTGTACGTTGTCCCCGGTAATGGTTGAATCCCAATCAAACCAGAATTAGACGGTAAGCTATTGATTAGTATATAATGAGGTTGAAATACTTATCACGTTTTGGCCTGTTGTTTATCACTTAATAGCTTTAAATAGTTGAATCAATCAGTTATTCAGTGCATTTATTTTGGACTTAATGGCTGAATCGGTCAGATTTTTGGGTTGAATGACTAAATTTTTATTTTTTAGCTGAATGAAGTAATTTTTTTTTAAAAGAATTAAAATTAAAATATTAACTATTATATTAAGTAATATTAAATAAATTTACAATAATTTTAAATTTTTCAGAGGGGTAAAATAGTAAAAATATGTTTCAGACATGTCAATTATCAAACAATTTTTTTCATTCAGCTTATTCAGATTACTTAAACATTCAGAATTAATTCATTCAATTTTTATCAAACACCCCCTTTATTTTTTATAGTGTAAAATATTAAAATTTAGTAATAAAATAAAATGAAAAATAAATAAAAAAATTCATTTCTATTAGAAGTTGAAGCGGTAAAAGCAATTACGATTGTGGGCATAATAAATGCAGTTTAATAGGAGTAAAGAAGTTTTTAACATTCATTTAATTATAACAACCATAAAAAATAAAAAAGATAATTAACAGACCAAAAGAGATTATAAAAAAAAACTCCTCCGCATTATATAAAGATATTTATAAAATGACGACTTCTCTCCCTAACGTTGTTTTAAGATGATGCCATATAATAATACTTAATTAGTCTAAAAATAATAGAATGCTAAAAACTTCACGTCATGTTATAGTTTAAAAATGGATGACAAAGTAGCAAGAATAATAGATGTATTTTGGATGTGGGGAGTAAATAGCAATTTGAAAGAAAAGATGTTAAATTCTATAGGTAAAAAGAAAGTAATTGAGGTAAATGAATTGACATTTGAGGCACCTTAATTGGCAAAAAAATAAATGAACATCTTAAGATTTGAGCTACCTAATTGGTATTTCACACTTAAACAAATAAAATAAGAATCCATATTGAATTGAATTTGGTCGAAAACTGAAATTTGAATATCTCCTGGGTATGTTTGTTTGCAAAAAGTATATTTAGGATTAAACTATTTGTATTAATTTAATACTATATCAGACTATTTTATCCCATGACGAGGGATTATTAATCTCGTAATATTAGACTATTAGTCTCATAAAGTTATTTAATAGCTTAAAATGAGAGGGACTATTAATCTCATATTCATCATAAGATTATATAATCCCTCATAAATAGCCTTATGAATGATAAAAAATAATCTATATGACTATTTAAAGAATTATTAATTCCTTATTATGGGATAAAATAATTTAAAATAGTATTAAATTAATATAAATAATTTAATCTTAAGTATAATTTTTATAAATAAGCATAGCTCTAATTTATTATTCACCGATACCACTTCTTCACCTAAACCACAGCGTTCCGTCTTTCTTACGGCTGAGCTTGCATAAATTTAAAAAGTAGTTGAGTTAGTTTCCATCGACCCAAAAGTACCAAATGTTGAATACTCTAAAATTCTTCACAGTTACTTCCCGCCATAATAAATTCCTCATCTTTAGCCGAAGCCCCCCCCCCCCCCCCCCCCCCCCCCCCCCCCCCCCCCCATATTTAGCAGCAACAGCTTCAATTCTCCTTCTCATCAAACTCTCCATTGCCTCCTCGAGAAATGCTCATCTATGAGACATCTCATACTTCTTCACGCCCAAATCATTCTCCGTGGCCTGACTGAACAAACCCTCGCATTCAGCAAACTAATCTCTTTCTGTATTATATTTCAGACGGGCGATATTCGATATGCAGAGCTTATGTTCGACCATATTCCTGAACCAAACCAATACATGTATAATAGTTTAATTAGGGGCTACTCAAATAGAGATGACCCAGTAAAGGCTATTTTCCTATACCGACGAATGAATTCTTTGAGGATTTATCCAAATGAATTCACTTTCCCTTTTGTTCTCAAGGTTTGTGCGTCCCAATTGATGTATTTGGAAGTAGTTCATGGTCAGGTTATGAAACTGGGTTTTGGGTCTCAGGTCTGTGTGCAAAATGTACTTATTAATGTTTATTTTGGCCGTGGAATGAGTATTTGTGCCCATAAAGTTTTTGATGTATTAGTGATAGGACTTTGGTTTCTTGGAACTCTATGATAGGTGGGTATTCTAAGATGGGTTGTTGCAAAGAAGCATTTTTGTTGTTCAAAGAGATGAGAAAACTAGGGATGAGACCTGATGATTTTACATTTGTAAGCCTACTTTCCGTTTGTTCAGAAAAATGTGATGTGGATTTAGGAAGATTTGTGCATTTGTATATTGAGGTTAATATGGGGTTAAGACTGATATTTACGTACAGAATTCGCTTGTGGATATGTATTCAAAGTGTGAGCATCTGCATACAGCTCAAGTTTTTTTTGACCGAATGATTGATAGAAATGTGGTTTCTTGGACTTCCATGGTTACTGCATATGCTAAACATGGGCTCACTCAATCTGCCAAGATATTTTTTAATCAAATGCCCTAAAAAAATGTGGTTTCTTGAAATTCCACAATTTCATGCTATATTCAAGAAGGTTGCTTCACTGAAGCTTTGGATCTGTTTCGCAAAATGTGTGATTCAAGAATTGTTCCTGGTGAGACTACCCTAGTTAGTGTTCTTTCAGCCTGTTGTCAACTTGGTGATTTGGCTATGGGAAAGAAAATCCATGACTACATCTGTAATAAGCATGTCACATTCAGTGTTACTTTGTATAATGCCCTTGTAGACATGTATGCAAAATGTGGTTCTGTGGAAACTGCCTTAGCCATCTTTCTTGATATGCCAGACAAGAATGTGGTGTCATGGAATGCTATGATAGGGGCCCTCACATTACACGGGCATGGATCTAAAGCAATTGAACTCTTTGAAACAATGGAAGCCGGTGGGACATACCCTGATATATGAGATCAGCTTCACAGGGTTGCTTTCTGCTTGTTGTCACTGCGGTCTTGTCAGCAGGGGAAGGTATTACTTTGACAGAATGACTTCTATATATAGAGTACCATGTGATATCAAGCATTACGCTTGTATGATTGATCGACTTAGTCGAGGAGGGCTTTTCGGAGAAGCAATGAAATTGATAGGAAGGATGCCAATGAAGCCTGATGTTGTAGTTTGGGGTGCTCTGCTTGGTGGGTGCAGGATTCATGGCAATATCAAGATAGCAAAGCAAATTCTAAAACAAGTATTGGAGTTGGAGACATATAATGCAGGGCTTTATGTTCTCATCTCCAACATATATTGTGAAGCTCAAAGGTGGGAAGACATGAAAAGGATTAGAAAATTAATGAATGAGCATGGTATCAAAAAGGACAATGGAATCAGCTTTGTTGAGTTTGATGGCTGTGTTCATGAATTTATGGTTGATGATGACCAGAGACATAACTTGATTAATTAACTGATCTACATAAAGGGTATTTATGCAACCTTTCATGTTCATTTTTTGATGTAGAAGAAAGTCAGTACTGCATTGTTTATGACATGGGAGGATTTCTCCTGGTATTTGAACAAGCCTTCTGTAATATTTTAAGTCCATTTGTCCCAAAATCAACTGTACCATCTCTTTGTTCTTATTGCTCAACTTCCTTGGGCCAATTTATCAATAATCAAAAGAATTAATCTAGTGCATTTCCAATGTCGACAGTCTCTTCACCTATTTTAACATGAGGGATATATATTATATATCTCTCATGTTAAAATAACAAGTTAAGATAGTGAGCAATTGAGCAGAAATTTTAGTTGATTAGATAGATGAAGTAATTTAGTTGTTTCAGTCATTTTCTCCCTCTTAATTATTACTTGTTTTCTAGAGTCCAAACCTTATGTGCCAACTTTTGTTTTATGTATTGTCCCACTCTATACCTTGTTGTTCTCAAAATTTATATTTTTTTTATATAATAATTTTGAGAATATATAGCGGTACATATAATTAACAATTGGTGGGCCATGGATAGTAGATGAGACATGGTTGGACGGTAATAATATTTACTTTATCCTCTCATCAACTTGACATAGCTAGGTCAAACATTATCATGAAGATGGAAGAATCTTGTGATCGATCGAGGACACAATTAAAATTGGTTGGTGATGACAGCTAAATTTGCATGTTGCAACTTGCATTTGTTATCCATCCATGGAAGAAGGCTGGAAGGAACGTACGTACCTTTACTTGATTAATTATTACTATTAGAAAATAGCATCAAGATGTTCATGACACTGACCTTTTAAGGTTCATCCTTCGCATCCGTCCTATTTATTATTTAAGGACGGTCTAATAAAAGATTGGCAGGAAATTTAGCCAAAAATATATATATATATATATATATATATATATATATATATATATATTATTATTATTAATTTGGATAAGATTTTGTAAGGGGATCAAGTATAAATTCGGAACCCTGTAGTGCAGAACTCGAAGTCATGGAAAGTAGAATTTGTGTTATTTTGCCGGTTGGTGGCCCTACTGTTTAGCATGCCATGCACCATGAAACTCTTTAATCAATTCAAGATTGAGCTAATATATACAAATATCTGTCTACAGATTTTTCAAGATTGTGATCCCGCGAGAGCTTTGTCTACAATTCAAATTAATCCAGCTGGTTTCAAACACACACACATATATATATATATAGGAATTGAAGTGATCACAATATATTCCTATATTATAGAGGTGGTGGAATTAATTAAGACATGCGGATCTCGTATTAAGATGCAACTCAAATAATTAAACACACGTGCATGCAACCCTGCTATATATTTGTTGTGTCATAATGAAACTAAAACGAATTAATATGCGTATCTGTCTGTTTGTTTCAGGGAAAAAAAGAATGGATTGAGGATTAGCGTATAGAAAAATTGACTCCACTCCCAACTGTTTTGTACAAATTCTCATATTAAAACTAATTATGTAAAGAAATATAAATTGATGTTTGAAGAGAATAATTAACAACCAATTAGCGCTCAATGTTAGGAATTCAATCATATTAATGCATGGCATGACAATATATATTCTCCAATTTTCATATATATTATGTTATTTTATAGTTTATTGTGCTTTTTTAATAATATTTTTTTAAGTTATTTTAGTACACCACAAATTTATCTAAAATGTCATACTCAAAAGTATTAATTATAATAATTTAGATTATTATATATATTTAAATATTACACATGTTACGATTGGGACTAAAGTGTTACATATATGTTTATATATTTACAGCCCCACATGCATGTATATTAAGTACTAAATTATACTGCATGGTTTCAGATAGTAAATAGTATCATTGATTGTGACGATCCGGGGTTAAATTTAAAGTTTGAATTAAATTATAACTCAATAAAATTTAATGTGTTTTCTTAATAGTATATTTTTGGATCATTTTAATTCATCACAGACTTACCTAAAAGGTCATGACTGAAGGTATTAATGATAACAATTTAATTGGATTCTTATATACACATTTAAATATGGAACTGGAGTGTTACAAATTCCTCCACTTAAATACTTGATATTCCCGTCAGGCCGAACACATAGCTACATAAGGCCAAGAAACTTTGTCTATCTATCCCAATTGGATGACCCAACTCAAGCTTTCCAGAGTTGACTCTGATACCATATATAATTATCAGGATCAAATTTCTAGTTTTAATCAAATCATAATACAATAAGGCATAATGCGCTTTTCTTCTTTGGTTATCTTAGTTTATCACACACTCACTCAAAAAATTATAATTAAAAATATTAATAATATCAACTTAACTTTTTATATAGACATCGTTGCATCAATATTCAGAGACCAAAGTCATGCCCCGCATGTGATTCTACATTTTATATTATACACAAGAAACACAAGAAAAAGAAGTGAAGTTTATGAGGGACCTTTTAAAAAAGAAAAACAGGTTTATGAGGTTCATTTTCAAGTATATCGAGTATCCTGTTCACTTTTTTCTTATAAAATGAAGAACCACTTTTTCTTTATAGAAAAATAAATTTCAAAAAAAGGTATTCAATTATATCGGATATAGATCTCTTATAGTCTTAATGAATTAGCGACCATAATTGAACTGAGAAACCGACATATCGTGTGGCTTTCGAGTTGCCATGCCCATGTGGACGAAGCTTCATAGTTCATACACAAGCTGGCCCATCTTCAATCATCATCATTAATTAAAGCACATACATATGTACTACATTTTCATAACCACTAGTACGACTTAAAAAAGAATAAATTAAAAGCATGCAATTATTAGGATCATAGGCAAGCTCAAAGAGCAATGAATTGAAGGTCTAATCAATAAGCCAAAACGAAACAGGGGCCAAAAAGTTAAAAAGCGGCCGCCGATAAACTTTAGCGGGAAGGAGCTTAGAAAGGCCATCCCATGGATTTAGCGAAGACTAAACTTGCATACAGCTAGGCAGCTAGCTACCAACATATATGCGAGTTCTTTCATAATTATACAAGTGACATTGGAAGATGCCAAAAGACTCCATGTCCCGCAATAAATTGTCACATTTTGTCAATGGATGTAAATTGAAAAACTATCAAGTTTTTTGTATGAGAAAATTAGTGCTTTAATATCTTGTCATACATTTAAATAGTGCTTTAGTACCAATATTCTCAGCGTGCCAAAAAAATAAATACTAATATTATTTATGTTATAATGTATAATTATTATGAACAAAATTTTCATTTAATTATTATATTTCTTTTGTCCTATAAAAACTGTCTTAGTTTTATTTTTTTAGTTAAATTGACTAATTTTAAAATTAATAATTAAGTAAATTTATATATATTTTTGATCTTTCAAAAATTAGATATTATAATAAATTAAATATAATTTCTTATGGTTATAATTTATTACTTATATTTTAAAAAAATGGGATAAATTTTAACTTTAAAATTGATATCTAAATTACTTAATTTAATTTTAAAATTTAAATTAGAACATTGCTCAAATTACATTTCTATCTCTTTCTGTCACACCTTTAAAAGGTGCAAATAAACTTCCTAAATTTGGCCTTCAAATTTTGGAAGCAAGGAGAATTTTTCTAAGTCAATTTTAAATATCATCAAATTAATAAATATATCACTCTACTTATTTTTTTAGTTCATTATACTAATATTAAATTTTGAAGTTTAGTTTTACTCTACTTTATGTACTATAAAAACATTATATATACTTCAATATAAAAAATATCTTATTTCAATCTGAATGTATAAATTTGTGTACAAAATTTAGGTTGCCCTGACTTTACTAAATTAGTCATTACCTAACAATATTATTTTTTGGCCATGAAAAGAAAATTGTGGCCTTGTCCTTGTCCGCGGAGAAGGTATGATTTTAATCAATAAAGACATCATATTTATTTAGATTTAGATGTGAGATTATTACAACAATTTTCTTATTTTTTGGTTATGTCGAATAATTGCTCAAATTTGATTGTTTTCGTATATTTTAAGAAATTTATATGTTTTTGAGTTTCGAGTTTCAATTTGGAATTGGATGGGGTACGTATTACTCCGACTCTTATATATTGTAATTTAATTCATTTATGTATGAGAATTATTGCATGTTCTTATTTCAAGATTTTGTCAAAAAAATATATTTATAAAAATAAATTATCGGGAAATAAGTCGGTTATTTTAATTTTTTTATAACTTAATTTGAATAATCTGAAACAAATACTTTCTCTATTCTCCACTATTCATTTATGATGCGATTGATTTATTACTTGGTTAAATTATAATATTGACTATGAATAAATTAGTCAATATAAAATTTTATTTAGTTGATTTATGCAGTTTAAACATATTTTATAAGATAATATTTTTTTATCAATTAAGGCTTTCCTTCTTTTGGAGACGGAGAGTTTTATCCACTTTAAATAAATTATATGCTACTCACACAAACAAGAGCATATACAGTAATGGAATCCATCCTCCGTTGACAAGGCTATCTTTTGTCGCTTTATCTAGCAATTAGCACAACATGCATTCTTGTCTCTATCTCTTGATGAAAGTAGATTGCAGTACTGTTGAAGAAGGTGGTGGTAGTTGTTACGTATCGTATTCACCTACCTAATTATCTTCTTCTACTCTCCCTTCTCGTGAAAAAGAAGTCATCCCATTCACCCTTTAGTTTTGAATTTCATCTTTTAAATTTACAGCGACACCACTCGGTACTTTCAACTTTTTCATTACACGGCTTACTCAGTTACTCACGTACGTATATACATACATACATACATGCACACATAGCAAATGTGTCACCCCCTAACCCAAAAGCTTTAACTCAGTTGCCCGTCCGTTGTTAATGCTAGCTCCAAATTCCAGTACGGGTGAACAACCACACAAGCAGCCGGGTAAAATCAATCCCTCATTTCGTAATTTCAACGTAAAACATGGGTCACAGTTCCCACGATACAACCTGTCATCCACAAGTTTACAGGTTGGCAAAAGTCCATCATCAGTCCCCGCTCATCGCCAAAAATAAAATGGAGGGAGAGAAAACTTAATGTACATGGTATCAAATAAAATAATATAATATTTTACAACATAACTTATCTAAAAAAATATACTAGTTAATTACTATAATTGTTAAATATCATTAAAAATATTATTTGACAAAATATTTGAAAATAATAACAAATTATTTATATTCTTAGGCGGGTTGCTCGTGGAATTTAGTACTCCTCCACGGTTGCATTAAAAAGAGTGTTATTGTTTCAAATTATTTTATTTTTTTTATAAGAGTAATATAAAATAACTATTATTTTTAAATTCACTATCATAATTTTAATATCTTTATACAAAATGTCTTCAAATTCGTTATCATAAATTTATAATTGTAATATATAACAACATTTTTAAATTAATGATATATTATTTTTAAAAAGTATTATATAAGAATAAGCAAAAGGGAGATTAGGGATACCGCATATACTTGTATGAAATATGATAAATAAAAAATGACTATCTTATATAACTGGATACACATCTGTCTATGTTATGTACAAAAAAATGTTATATTTTTGTATGACATTGTTGTTATAAAAGACACCTCAATGTATCTCTCACTTTTTGCACTCTCATAAAAGTATATTCTTAAGTTTTATAAATAATTCTTGTAAGATTTGTTATTTTATAATTTTAATATCTATTCTTGTCAAAAAATATAATTTATTATAAGATTTGCTATTTTTTAATTTTTAATAAATTATTTTAATTTTAAATTTTAAAAAAAATTAAATTAACTTTTAAAAATTAATAATAAAGGACCAATATTTTTGCCGAGGGAGGGGGAGTATACCAATGCCCCTCTCCTATATATATATATGCTCTGAGCTCTCAATTCGACATGTAGCATCTCTTCCCCAAAGATTTCTCTAATACAATCACAAATAATCTCTTCAAGCATTTCACCTATTCAAGCACAAATTATTTGAGCTGTAACCAACTAAAGAACACAATGGGGATTTGCAGTTCTTGCGAGTCCACGTCGGTGGCCACGGCCAAGCTTATATTACAAGACGGAAGTTTACAAGAGTACTCCTACCCGGTCAAGGTTTCATACGTTTTACAAAAGAGCCCCTTTTCTTTCATTTGTAACTCCGACGAGATGGAATTCGACGACGTCGTCGAAGCCATCAGAGACGACGAAGAGCTCCAACCGGGTCAGCTTTACTTTGAGCTCCCGTTGACCCGATTGAGACACCCGCTCCAGGCGAAGGAGATGGCGGCATTGGCGGTTAAAGCCAGCTCCGCATTGACCAAGAGAGGCGGCGAAATATGTGGTTGCTGCCGCAAATCTTATTCACCGATGCTACTTTCCGGAGGCGGAAAGTCGTCCCGCCGTGCGGCGGATGGCGGCGGTGGAGGTTTGAGAAGAGGCCGAAATGGTCGTGGTGGCGGTGGGAGGAGAAGAAGTTTCACGGGATCGTTAAGTGACATACCAGAATAGGAACTGAATATGAAGGTTATTTTTGTAAATATAGTAGAATTGAGGGTAATCTCTTTAGTTAGATTTTAGGTGTATCCGGTGATGAGGTGGTGGCTCAGCTTCACTTTCCGGCGTTTACCTTTTTCCTGCCAACCATATTACATGAGGGTCTTGTTACCGTTTTACCCCTAAATGGAATCACGTACAAACTAGATTATTAATTATTGATCTGGAGACAAATGTACTCGATATTTCATTTCCTTGGTCAGATAAGGGCTTCAAAAATTGTAGTAATTAATTATTTATTTATTGATTTAGTAGAATAAAAGAAAATTAATTAGTTAGAGGGAGTCCGTTCGATTATTGTTTCAACATGTTGCTTGGGGGAAAAGGATGCGGGCGGGCGGCTTCATTCTCCCACATATCCATCCATCTCCAAACTTTATTTGTTGCTTACGGTACGTTGGGAGAGATATATAATAATAACTCCCTCCTAAGAATAAGTATCTGAAAATGTAAATTAAGGAGATAGTGTATAAAAAATAAGGAATATTTTTTTAAAAGTCATCATTTTGCTGAACGGAGGTAGGATATATATATATATATATATATATGGACTGACTGAGACACTGAGACGTACTGAATAAAAGACAAAGGATACGATAAGAATTAATCATCCAATTGTTTTAAATTTGGACTGTGGTTTATGATAAATATACAAATAGCGAGAGAGAGAGGGTGGGAGAGTTTGTTGTTTGGTGGAATATTATGCAGTTAAAATAAGGAGGAAATGAGACGTAAGACGAGAGAAAAAATAGTAATAGTGAATCCTAGGGAGGGCGGTAGGGTTATATATCTTCAAGCGGCAACGAGATTGGTGGACGTAGGTTAGATTTATTCATAAATAATTAACATACGGGTCCTCTCCCTCCAACACATGCAAATATACCTCTTCACAGCTGTAATTAATGGATGTAATACTTATTTATAAGGAAATGATTTTTTCACTTATAACTTGATATTTCTTCTCACATAAGAAGAGATTTTGTAAAAATATATGTCAAAATTGTAGTCTCCCTATTTATATGATATCTTTTAACTAGGTACGTAGTAGTTTAAGCATGTGCAGTTCCATTGGGTTTCTTGCATGATTTTTTGAATTAAAAGAAACACGTAGTTCAATTATAAATACAAAACATAATATTGTAGTGATATGTGTGTGTGTGTGTGTGTGTTTAAATCTAACAAGGGTCCAAATAAAAGCAAAAATACAAATTTACTTTTTTTAATTTTAAGGATATATCTCCATCAATTTTCAGGTTCAACTACGGTGTTTTAATTCATATATAATATCAATCTTAAAGGGCAAAACTTAAGGACAAGTAGATCTAAATGAATCTGATTACATTCTGTTAAACATACAAGTTGTAAGGAATTGCTTGTAGATCACATGCAATTCTTTAAAGAGGAAGCATGATCGATAGTGTGAACGAACGAACACTAATACACTAGATTATCATCTTATTAACCAAATTTGTGTTGTTAATCAATGTAACTTTTTAATTATATCAACTTAATTTTAATAATAAAATTATACCTCTATGTGTCAAGTTAGAAGGTTATTATTGACTTTTAAAATTTATTTTAGACATCTTTAAACTTAAAATTAATAATAAGAATATTTTTTAAGAATAATAAATTTATAATTAATAGTATTTTTTTAGATATTTATAATATTAATCATTGTTGTCTAAAATAAAATAAATCTACATTAATTTTAAATTAAAAAATATTTTAAATTAATTTTAAAAGTTAATAATAAATATATTACATATATTTTGAAAAGGAGGTAATAGTATACTTTTAACATGCCTCCAAAAATTAAAGAAATTTCTAATTTTGTCGCTCTTTCTCTTTTTTATGTGGAGGTCCCCTCTCCCTTTGGGAAAATTATTAAATGTTTTTCGACGGTTGTTATGTGATGTCCTATATTATTTAAATATTATTATTTTAATATTTAAAATAAAATAATTTACTTTAAATGTTTAAATGACAATACATAAATAGTATATAATATCACGTGATACGTATTCCAAAACCAGTAAATAATTACTCTTCCCCTTGACCTTGAGTTGCACTGAATAAAAATAAGTCTAAGTACATGAACTTTATTTAAACTAATTAAAATTAAGGTCTAATATAAAAATTTATGTAAAATTTTATTTTTTAATTATGTAAATTAAACATTTTTCAATAGTGTTTGAATTTACGTAAAAAATTTGTCGACTTAATCGCTTAATAATATCCTGAACATTTAATCTTAATTCAGTGTACTTACCCTATATAAGATCACATGATACTATTATTATCTATACGAAAGATAAAGCAAAGCCAGCTGATCTGAGCTGGAGGTAGGGGAGAATCCAATGCTTTA
The DNA here is from genome assembly GCA_947179155.2 of Hedera helix. NCBI lineage: Eukaryota > Viridiplantae > Streptophyta > Magnoliopsida > Apiales > Araliaceae > Hedera > Hedera helix. Next base: position 41,495,876 of record OX359270.1, on the reverse strand, counting down.
TTTATGAGAGGTCAAATTATAATTATTATACAATAAGTGAGTTTCTTCCACTTGAATATATATATATATATATATGTGTGTGTGTGTGTGTGTGAGAGAGAGAGACCGCATTTATAATAATCGGTTATTAAATTATTGTTTTGATAATTAAAATATGAAAATATTTTTGTTGTAAGAGTCTCTATTACTAATAAAAAAAAAATTTAAGCTGTAGTTTTGAATTTTTTATTTATCCTATAATTAGAATATCTAACGACAGAATTTTTTTTAAATTAATTTTTTATTATTAGAACAGTAATTATAGCGATCAGTATATATATTCACGAGGATCTTACCTTACGCTTGACTGACTAAGGGGCATGGTTTTGAAGACTCCAGCTAAAATGTTAGGCACTCCCAACAGTCAGACCCAACAATATGTTCGTGCAAGTTGGTCCTGTCTAGTCTAGTCTGGTCAGCTATTGATAGGGCCATTATGTAATTATTGGTTCTAGACAAATTTGTTTTTTTTCTTAAAAAGAATATGGTAGACATTATATACTGCAATATATAACATACGGTAATTAAGAATGGATAAAATGAGCTAACTAGCTAGCTGGCTAAGAAAATAAAACTCGCACTAATATTTTATACTCTATGCTTCTGCATGCATTTTATTACGGGTCCTCTTATTATTTGTCTTTTAAGGCATATATTAAGTGTAAAAAATAAAGATAAATTTTATTTATTTATATATTTATACGGAATTCAATACATAGGATTCACTAGTATATTATTTTTTTATGCATTAAATTCAGTACAAATATATAAATAAATATTATTATGCATTATTTTCAGCGCTTAGAATATGCTTTTAGGGCACATTCTAAGAAAATTCTTTTACTATTATAGATTTTAATTCCATACAATTATATATACTGTTTTAGATAAGGTCAGCAATCTTAAGCAGCCCTCTGCCCAGTATAGCTCAAAATTTTCAATCGGAGTATTTCTCATATTTTATCGATTACTATATTGTAGTACCTCTGTACGTACCATCGTTATGATCTATGAAGCACTAAGCCACCGGCATGCAGTAATGCTTAGATTTCATTTCCTTGCGTAGTCACTCCAATAATTTGTGTACTTATGAGGGTTAATTCAAAGTTTATGATGCAATCACATATTTAATAAATTTTTATTTTTTAAAAAAATTGTCAAAAGTCTTATATTTAACTAAGTATAAAAATGTAGGGAAAAAAATAATTAGAGAGGCGATATAAACATGGTAAAAAGTATGGTGACAATAAAATATATTTATTTAAAAAAAATGTGTCTCTGTCATTAAATGAAAAACTATAATATAAAATTATTAAAAATATATTTATTCAAAATAAAATAATTATCATGTCTCGTAATATTGTCCACTGAATATCACTTGTGGATGTCATTGGTATAAGAGTCCTAGAGAATGATCCAAGCACATTAGTGTTGCAGTGGGGTCTGTCCATATGTGGTAGAATGAAGTGAAAGAATAAATTTATAAACGTAATTTTAAAATATAAATTTAAATATAAAATTTTATTTTATTATTTAAAAATAAAGTTTGATACGAAAATTTATATCAGAATTTATTTTTTTTAAATAAAATAAATTTTTTTATTTAAGTTTATATTTAATATTTATGTGTATAAACTTATGCAAAGTGAAAGGATATATGGTCCATCATTTTCAACTTTCAGAGCTAGTGTGTATGTTTGGTTTGAGTGAACTTAATTCCATAAATAATTTAAAGCACGAGCACCATTCTATTCTTTACCAAAACGTGCTAGCTTCAACGTTCAATATTCTTGGTCATGGAGGCGCTGTACCTGGACAATGAGGACATATATGGCTAGCTAGATAGATTCCCTTAAATCCAGTTGTGGCCTGTGATGGAGAAATTATTGGGTGTATTTGGAATAAATGAACAATTTATTTTAATTTTTTATAATATTATAGGGTTCACACGGGACTCATCACTTGTAGACTATAGTATTGTGAGAGATTCAAACAAATTTTTTATTTGTTCTAAATGTACTCAATAATTTTTCCCTGTGATGTGGGTCACGTTGTTCACTCTTTTTCGGATAAGTCTATAAATATAAATTTTTTATACGAATTCAAATACAAACTTTATCTAAAACATAAAAAAATAAAGCTCGACACAAATTTTTGTGTCAAACCCTATTTTTAAATAATTTGAATAGAATTTATGTACTTAGACTAATTCCTCTTTTTCTCGTCCATGCCGTGCGTAGATTAATTTCATTTGTTGAAATTACCATTTTATTTTGCAATTTCTTAATTTTTCCTTTTCTTACAGAAATTAATAACTTTTCTTGCTAGCCATATATAATTGTATTATTGTGTTGATTAAAATCTTAATTTTCAAGTTGAACGTTGAATACTTTTAGTTTGAGTCTACTTAGTTAAAGCTCGTATTTCGATATTAAGTTTTAAAACTACAATTTTTTATTAATTGACAACAAGAAATATTGAATGAAAAAATAAAAAATATCATAGACTTTCATTTATGGCAAAAAAAAAGATATATATATATATACATAAAATAAGTATAAGCACATATTAACTAAATACTATATTAAATATTATATTTATTTATATTATTAAAAGATAGAGTATGATATTAAAATTTATATCATATTTTATTTTTTAATAATATAAATAAATATAATATTTAATTATTGTGTATGTAGTATTTATATATATATATATGTGTGTGTGTGTGTACTTGTTGTCACTTGTCAGTATATGTGGCATTGGACTTATTATGCAAGTATGCATTGTCATCCTAATTCATCTATTACGTAATGTTAATGGGGTCAAGAATTTTAATTTAATATTTAATTTTTTTAAATATTATCGTTTTACAGATATTCTTAATTTTGAAATTAAGGAAATTTATATAACTGTGTCCTAATTTCCCTAAGTTAGAAAAATAGATTCATATTTAGTTTAAAGTAGGTGGTTGCTCTTCAACTTGTTTGATCGATCAGTCCTACTGTTGGTTTAATTAATGTCCCATAAAAAAAAAAAGACTTTCGTTTTACCACGTGATAACAAATACAATCAATAGGACATGCATATAATTTGCTAGTGCCTCACACATTTGTATCGTTTTTAGACGTGGCATTAAATTATATGATGCAGGAGGGTCGTCCCATAATTTGTCGTTTTATTTGAGAAGGAATAATTATCCACATCAATTATTAAAGCGGTTTCCACTAGCGGAGACAAAGTGCTACTTCTGTTCCACTTTTTTTCTTCAATTCTTCAAATGGACGTCAGGTGCGGGTACGTGACCCTAGCCTGCTTGGACAGTACCCAACACTGAGCTAGTCTTATTCATTAATGTAATAATGTAATAATTGCGTATAATAATTTAATATAAAAATAATAAAATTTATTATTTTTATAATATAAAATTTATTATTTTTATATAAAATTATTATATCCATTATTACATAAATTATTACTTATAATAAAATTGCCCAACACTAGTCCAACAGGCTGGCTTCCTACACAACACGAAAACGGATTGAAAAAGCTTTAATCAAAGATTTTGAAAGGCAGGTATTCTAATAGTAACAGTAATAATAATAATGTTTCACTCCCAATGGTGAATTTTGCGTCTTATACATATGGTTGTGTACAGTGTTCAAATTAGTTGCAGTCGTAGTAATTAGTTAGCTAAAAAAAAAAATTGACCGTAAGAAGTGACTATTAAAATCTCTAGAACAAAATTGATGTTATTAAAGTAAATATATATTTAACGAAATTTTTATAATTATTCTAACAATACATAATATTTTATGCAATACTTGTTGATCAACAGGCAAAAAGAGTGAGCATCGGCAATCTAATCATCCAACTGGACTTGGTACTAATTCTCGACTAAAATACTATATTAAGTGACCACTGTTATGACCTTTTTATATTTTGTGTTTTTCTACTTAAAAAAAAAATAAAAAATGCCAACCTAAATTGATACTATAGTATTTTTGAAGGAAGGGCCGGTGGGGTATGAAGTCCTATTCCCGCACGTATAAAATTTTCCTATACCCTGCCTATATAAGTAAGTTATATAAAAAGTTGCGAGTGTATAACAAATGTGATCCAATCCAACATCAAATCAATACGATATAAATGCGAGCATCTCATTCATTCATATAGCTAGGATGGTATACTCCAATCCATACATGTATGTGACTAGCTAGGGTTGTAAAAGTCAAAAAATGTTAGCCAAAAATTAGATTTTAACAAAACAAGCACTATAAATAAAATGGAATTAAACTTTTGGGATCCTTAACAAACTGGATGTACTTAAAGAGCATAGAGACCCATTGAAACTCCACATGTAAATTCAGAAAAGCACATCACATGGTCGCCGCATTAGCTAGCAGATCGTGTTTGTGCTTACAAGAAAGCCTATCCTTATTTGATTCCCAATTTGTAGTCTTCTACACTTGACTGTGGTTGGGCTAGGACGACTAACTTTAAGTGGATGAGTGGCTGCTACTTATGATAGAGCCCATAAAAAAAAAATAGGAAATATCAGCACCCCAAAGTATCCATGTCATAATCCAATTAAAATTTTAAGAACGTTGGTTGGTTGCACGAGCACATCACTAGTCGACACTAAAATATGACTTCTAAATTAACAGAGAAATACGTCACCGCCGGCATACCTTAACGCACACAACAACGCGAGGGCTGAAGGGGGTGTCGAACCTCTCAAGTGGAGTGGGACGCTATCCAATGCCGCGAGCCGCGAGCCACGAGTTCAATACCAAAGAGAAACAGGTTGCAAATTCAAGCGGTGGCAAGTACAATGGGAATCAATTAAGAGCCAGCGGATTGGCCGAGACTCCGCAAGCGGCCGTTGTTGAATTCTGGGTGGCAGAGAAGAAGTACTACAACTATGCAAACAACTCTTATCTACGGGGCCATCAGTGCGGTTCCCACACCCAGGTGGTCTGGAAGAAGTCACTGGACAAGCTCCATGTGCCAAGGGCAGTTCTTCTTTAACCATATGTTTCTATAATCCTCCTGGAAATATTATTGGAGAGAAACCTTACTAGAGTAAAGATTTGTGTACTTTGAATGACATCCTATTGTGAACTACACAATAAAAATAAGCATGAGATCAGTCATGCTTAATAGTTTACATCATGTTAGAAATGTCCGCCAGATCTATATAGAATTATCAAGTCCACTACTGCTGATTTTTCACAGCAATCATACATAATTAACAAACTTGTCATTGCAATGATAGCCTAATAAATATTATATACTCACTGGAGAATACATATACTCAAAAAATACAAGTGAGCCCATGCCCAAGTATTCTCCATTTCTCTGTCGACTTGATAATCCATTGCGATTGTACAAAACCCCCATCATAAAACGAGAAACTTCTATTGAGCTGAACTACGAGAAATTAACCTGTGAAAGCAATCACTTTGCCAGCTCTTTTGAAATAAGATATCGGAAAGCAAAATTATAGGGAACCCATTCAATGATCTTCCGGGACTTTGACATTTGACATTTTTTAATGCTCTTCCTAAGAGATTCCGGCAAAGACTTCTGGATCATCTCCAATACACCAGCTGGACATAAACCTGAATCCTTGGCAAATGATTCCACAATTTTTGGTAATAGGATTTTATGGTCCTTCCTTGCACCAAAGGTAGCTTGAATGTACTCTTCTTTTGCAGTTTCCAGCTCTTGCTGTATTCTCTTGGATTTGTATACACGAATCTGAAACAAAGAAGACCCGCCCCATTGAGAAACGCATAACCTAATCAGAATGTAAAGATGAAAGTAATACTTTCACCCAGTTTGAAAGAAGTAGCATTGTATATTTTCCACTACAAGCAGAGAACTAGGCACTGCAAACTTTTCGTGACACTCTTATGCCCAACTAAGCAGTACCAAATAGATGGAACGTGTAAAACATCACAAATGGAATTGTCAGTCCTGGATTAAGTTTTGTATTTTGGATATCGGTCTTTCACGCTTTGTCCAGCAGCAAAAGGAAATAATTGTTGCAGGAGAACAAGGAGTGCATTATGGCTTGACAGACTACAAGTATGTGAGCATACGAAGATGAATAAAAATCTTCAGTTATTTTAGCCAGTTACTAAGAATTTCCTAGTATGGGATTCTAAAATCTATTTTAATTAGTAATTCACAAAATAGTTGATAGTAAAAAACTAAAGGAACAATGGATTATGGACAAGTACCGCTGGATCAGAATGGCTTCCAGAACAAAGAGCAAAGTGCAGAAGGGGTTCTGGATGCTCTATTGAGTACGCCTGCCGTTCATCTCCTGCTTTAAATTTTGATCTTGAAGATAGTAACAAGCGAAGCCACTAGAATCAGAAGCAAGCTCTATCAGTACCACTACAAACATGAATATAGTTAAATCTGAAGAGGTATAAATTAAAAATAGAACCCACCAAAATACCAAAATAAAGAAGTAAGAGCTAAGTTCGTCAAAAAATTATTCCAAATTGTTAAAAAAAAAAAAACAAGAGATTGTTTATAACAATTTTTGCTGTTCTGAGCAGAGAAACCATGAAATGAACAGCAGAAAATATCACTGATACAACATGAACGCCCACATACGTAACCAAGAAAAGGCCATCATGGGCCGAAAATCACATCATAGAACCCAATCATGGGCAGAAAATCATACTGCTTTGGGCACAGCCACTTCCTACAAAGATGTCAAAACTTCCAACAGCTGATTATAATGAATATAAAATTTTAAAACTGAAAACCACAGCATGCAATCTACCTGTCCAGGACGAGACATTCGGCATCCCAGGATAGAACTCTGTATTGCATCTGCGCTTACTATGTGACCTCCAACATTGTAAGCAGCCTGAACCAACCAACTAGTAAAACACTGATTCAAATTAAAATTTCCTTCAAGAGAAATTAATGAAGCACGACTTACCTTCAAGAGAAGAAAGAGTCTCTTCACATTGTTTTGTGGAATCCCATATGCCAAAAATGCCTGTTGGAAAGAAGAAATTTGTTGTAGTCTTGTACAAAAGATGGAACCAAAGGGAACAACTTGTACCATTTATGTGCTTATTAGGGTCATACATGCATCACCAAAGCATTGTGTACATTAATCCAAAATGCTAGCTTTTCCTCATGGTTCATCTTCCTCGGATCTATCTCTTCTAATCTAGAAATAAGTGATCTACAATAACACAACCCATTAAGCATAAGGAACTGCAGGGAATCAGATATTCCAGATAATTTTTACTATGCTGGAGCTACTTAGACAGGATATTTTTGCAGCATTGGCGTTTCAGAAACAATCACCTGAAGTTTTGTAGCATGTGTTTGACATCACCCAATTTTTTATCATCTCTATATATACACTGCACCTCAACCATCGTGCTGTAAGGTCCACTGAATTCCTTAAGCCCTTGCACATGAAAAGGATTATCTAACCGCTCATCAAAAGATGAATATTTCCTAAGCCCTGGACTCCACATTTCAGAATGATCCTTTGGGGAAAATGCACTCATCGATGATAATGATGACGTAGGTGATGAGAGTCCATGATTCGCAAGAGGAGGGTCAGAAAGCTTGCAATATATATTTGATATGCATTTGATCATATCCTCGGAAAGTTTGTTTGGCGTCTCAGGCACATGATCAGAAATACGGGTACCAAGATGCTCTGCCAGACTGATTATATTCAAAGAAGTATTCTGTGCATACTGTAGAGAAGCCATTAAAAAAGTCAACTCACAAATACAGCCATTTTCATTTTAATTCTTGCAATTCCAAATGAACACAAATAACAGAGTTCAACATCACAGTTTACGAAAAATAAAAAGGTTGAATCACGGATAGATACGTGAACTGGTAATTGACAAACAAAAGGTTTGTCTTATGAAAGTCTCAAAATTATGTGTTATAAAATAAGTTACCTCCATCATGGACAAAGGTTGGGAATAACAGGAACGTACAGCTCTGCCCAAAGGCTCTTCTGGAGGAGAAGTTCTAGTTGATATAGTTGAACGTTGAGATAGTGACGAGTGACAGCGATGAACACCAGAATCTACTGGTCTCTCCACACCACTGAGATCCTTTTGTGAATTGATAATTGACTGACAATCAGCTTGAAGTGCAGGATTTTCTCTATTCGATGTAATATCAATTCTAGGCATTTTTACATACCTCCCTCTTGGAGAAGTAATGGATGATATTAATTTTTCATCCTTGGTAGATGGAGACATGGAGGATACTTGTTGATCAAAAGCTTGCCGGTACAGTGAGAGAAGATATTGTTCCAAATGCACAACTTCGAACTCTAATACTGAGATTTCTCTAATCAGTTCAGTTGCCGGCTAGATCACATAAAAACAATTTTAACTTTTCAGTGCAACCACAATAAATTAAAGCCGTAATAACATTGTGATAACAATAACTAAGTGAATGTCAGAATCTAAATTGATATAGCAAGCTTTATATTTGTGTCACATAATAACAAGATGTTGAACGTACATGCACACTTGTTATAGGGAAAAAACACAAGGCAAATGGACTTCTCTTTAGAGTTAAAAGAAAATTACTTTATTACTACTTTAAGGAATGTAATACAAAGGATAACCTGCAGTGATAATAATGTGGCTAATAGGTTAACATGTACATGCACAAGGTGGGGTGGGCCCCCGGGTATTCCTACAGAATCAACAAAAGGGATCCTATCCGTTCATATGAAGACAAGAATTTCGAGTATAGTGATTGTGTATCCTTTTGACTCTGAAATGAAATCAATTTACTTATACGAGAGAGAGAGAGAGAGAGAGGGAGAGAGAGAATATGTGCTACCTTAGGCATTGAGATCTCATTTGTAAAGTCATGGGATATAGACCTATAACCTAGTGCTTTTTCTAGAGCTCTGCGAACTACAACTTGGTCTTGTAATCTTTTCTCAAGCTGGAGTATCTGAAGAGAAGATGAAATAAAATCACTTAAAAATAGTCACTAAGCTGAATTCCAAAATTGCACTTTATACAGTTGGCAAAAAAGAATTTGTTTGAGGGTTAAGAATCTCTACAATCATTGAGCTTAAGATCTAAACGTTTAGTTATCATGCACCTTTGGTACAAAGATGTTGGGTTTTGCCATTTTGGCGAGTCACTGTAAGTGAAGTTTCTAACTTACTATAAATATTTGTAAAATCTTCATCTATGATCGGGGAGAACGAAAAAAAAAAATATGTTCGTTTCTGTACCTCTTCCCTCAACGAGTTTCGAACTTCGGGATTAAGCGATGCTTTCCCTTTGATACTTGTGCAGCCTTTCAAATGCCCCATATCCTGGTACCAAACAACATCGATTTGTCAAAAACAGTGCTGCATGCAATTACTGCAATTATCTAATTTCCCATTAAATCGAGATAATCAGGGAAGAGGTTAAGAAAGAAAGAACATCATAGCAAAGTTTGCTAGCTTTCTAATCAACTGTTTCACTTACGTATACACATAATCAAGTAATCAAAGCAAGTTGTAGGATAATCAGGCTGTGATGTTGTGAGCTTTCTGCTCAAGGGTACAAACAATACTTTTTCTTCAATTTTCCCCAAGGTTATTTGTTTCACTCTACTATGAAGTAACAGTTGGTAAAATGGGAGAAACAGAAAGGTAAAAATGGCCTTACCACCTTTAAACGGTAGGATGTTTTGTGGGAATGATCTAGGTTATCTTCCTCAAGTCCTCTCTTGTCAGGAAAGCTGCCATTGCATTACAACAACAAAAAAGAGTAAACAAAAGTCAGCTACAGAAAACAGCAAACGAAGCAAAACATCATCTTTGCCCTCTTCCAATTTAGTTTTTACACATGTGCAATATCAAGCAACAGCACAATCTTCAAATTTCTGTAAAAGAAGAAGACCCACCTCAAATGTAGTAGTCATTTTCCCATTACCCGTAAAATAACTTCTGAAATTAACCATAATTACCCAACTAATTGCCAGTGTTATTAATGTGAAAGAACTTGGAACATATACATACATACATACATATATAAATAAATATATATGAGGAGAACACATAATACTGTATGCCTGAACCTCACATTCAAATGTTCACACACTTTATAAGCACTCCTACGCTTTTCCTCTTAATCCCTTTCAATTTCACCAAAATCTTTTGGAATTTTGCATCAATGGCAAGTAATGAATCAATAGATCAGGAAGAATAGGACAAATACTTACTTCCTCATTTCCAAATTATAAGACCAATATTGACTTTCTAAAAGTCAATTTGAGATGTTTTTAAATTTAAAATTGACATGATTTGTTTAAGTCTTAAAAACAATAAATCTTGTAACTAACTAGTAGTATTTTTTTGGTAATTTATAAACTAAATGAATTCATATTAATTTTGAGTTTAAAAATGTTTGAAATTGACTTTTTAAATGTCAATATTGATCTTATAAAACGGAGAGAGAGGGAATACAATATATGAGGGTAGATCCGTCAAGTTGGTTGGTACTTATTAATGAGAGTATGACTAGCTTCAAAGGTTCTATCTTCCACTAAGAAACCAAATGCCAACAGGAAAAAGCTACTAAATTAAGATGGTGTACACAAGTATGGAAGAAATCTGCTGGTTAATGATTACCTCTGCGAACGCTTGTGTACAGAAATCACTCCCATTCCAAGCATATTATTAGTGCCGCGCCCTTCAAAACCCATTGCTGCATATCAAACCCTAAACTCTTCTATTTCAGTAGAGATTAGCAGCTAATAATGCAGGGGAAATATATAATTCAAGTGAAGAACTGAAAAAAATAGAAGAAAAAAGGACACATGCCAGTTGCCACCACAATCTTTGCAGCAAACAAGTGAGTACCCAGATGGGATGTTTAGAAGATGAAACGAACCCACCAGTCCAAATGACCAAATGGGTCCTCAAAAGACCTCTGTTTAGAATCAAAAACCCCAATTGCAACACCCACCAGTAATAATGATCAATTGATTGTTTGCTGTGAACTGTGAAGAACAGGGTCTGAACACAACAGAGCTCAAATGCAAACAAAAAACGGCTAAGAAAATATTAGCCTTTTGACTAATGTGTCTTCTCTGTGAAGAGACCACCTAAATCTGTTAGCTTTTGAGCAATGGAGTATTGGGAACTACTTTTTGGAGTTAAAAGCTGTATACCCCCCCCCCCCCCCCCCCCCCCCCCCCCCCCCGGCGCAATGTAGTAATCATTTGCCCATTACCCGTAAAATAACTTCTGAAACTAACCATAATTACCCAACTAATTGCCAGTGTTATTAATGTGCAAGAACTTGGAACACATACATACATACATAAATAAATGTATATGAGCAGAGCACATAATACGGTATGCCTGAAGCTCAGATTCAAGTGTTCGCACACTTCATAAGCACTCATATGCTTTTCTCCTTAATCCCTTTCAATTTCACCAAAATCTTTTGGAATTTTGCAATAATGGCAAGCAATGAATCAATGGATCAACAAGAATAGGACAAAGACATAGTCCCTCATTTTTAAATTATAAAACTAATATTAATTTTTTAAAAGTTAATTTAAAATATTTTATAATTTAAAATTGACATAATTTGTTTAAGTCTTGAAAACAATAAATATTATAACTAACTAGTAATAATATTTTTAAGTAATTTATAAACTAAATGAATTTATATTAATTTTAAGTTTAAAAATATTTATAATTTATTTTTTAAATATTAATATTGATCTAATAATTTGAGACGGAGTGAGTACAATATATGGTGGCAGATCCGTCAAGTTGGTTGGCACTTATTAATGAGAACGGAGGGAGGGAGTACAATACATGATGGCAGATCCGACAAGTTGGTTGGTACTTATTAATGAGAGAATGACTAGCTTCAAAGGTTCTATCTTCCACTAAGAAGCCATATGCCAAAAGGAAAAAGCTACTAAATTAAGATGGTGTACAAGTACGGAAGAAATCTGCTGGTTAATGATTACCTCCGAGAACGCTTGTGTACAGAAATCACTCCCATTCCAAGCATATTATTAGTGCCGCGCCCTTCAAAACCCATTGCTGCATATCAAACCCTAAACTCTTCTATTTCAGTAAAGATTTGCAGCTAATAATGCAGGGGAAATATAGAATTCAAGTGAAGAACTGAGAAAAATTGAAGCAAAAAGGAACTTGCCAGTTGCCACCACAATCTTTGCAGCAAACAAGCGAGTACCCAGATGGGATGTTTGGAAGATGAAACGAACCCACCAGTCCAAATGACCAAATGGGTCCTTAAAAAACCTCTGTTTAGAGTCAAAATGATTGTTTGCTGTGAAGAACAGGGTCTGAAACACAACAGAGCCCAAATGCAAATAAAAACCCCACAAAAACGGCTAAGAAAATATTAGCCTTTTGACTAACGTGTCTTCTCTATGAAGAGACCACCTAAATCTGTTAGCTTTTGAGCACAATGGAGATGGGGAACTACTTTTTGGCGTTAAAGAAGTGAACCCCCCAAAAGTATATAAATTTAATGTAACCAATTAAACAGACGTCTAAAATGGATAAAGGAGAAATAAGGAGCACTTGATAGTTGGTAATTGGTATTGAGGACGAGCTTAAATGGTTGAGAGTTGGTTGCTAAGATGAAGCCTCACAAAATTACAGCACCATAACCCCCAAATTTCCTTCATTTGTTGGAAAGCTGTTGGGAGTTGGCCATCTTCCCTTCAACTTTGTAAGTTACTGGGTATATATATATATATATATAAAGCATAAATCATCAATAACGTCCATTCTAATCGTTAACGGCCAAAATTAAAATAAAAAATACATCATCTACTATTAATAATAGCAAATTTAATTTAAAATTTTAAATATTTGTTACTAATAGTATTGAACATAATTTAGAATTTACCAAAATCAAAACTTAAAATTGGTAGCAAAAAGTCAAAACCCTAAATTCTAAATAATAAATCATAAACCCTAAATATTAAATATTAAATAATAAACCTTAAACCCTAATTCGAGTGAAAGTGATAAAGGAGGCTAAGGGTAGGATTTGCCTTGATTAATTTAGCAGCGTGAGTTTTATTCCTGAAGTATACTAATATTCGCTCGCTATTATAATAGTGGTCGTGCTTTCTGTTTAGCAACGTGAGTTAACAAGATTATAATATTGCTTGACCAGCTTTGATTTGATGGGGCAATTTTGTAATTATATTGTTCGTTACCATTAATAACATATGTTAATTTTTTATCTCTAATCTTGGTCTTTAATTCTTGTGTTATACGATAATGATAGTATTTATTTATTTTTAGTCTATAACAAATATTTTATATGAATTATTTTCCTATATATATATACAAACTTCCTTAGTGTAGTGGATACCACTATGATGCCGCGACTAGTATATTAGTACCCTTCTATAAAACTCGTCTCATTCTTATTTTATTTGTGAAATTTTAAATTTTATTGTGAATTTATTTTAAATTTTAAAATAGCAATTTTATAATTAATAATATTTATAAAAAAAAAATGCTAACCATTATATTAATAAAAATTAAATAAATTTTCACTAATTTTAAATTTTAAAATTTTATAAATTAATTAAGAAAAATGTCAAATGTAACTCTTTGTTTTTTTAGCAAAGGGAGTATCCGAGTATATATGAATTGTAATAAAATAGGTTATAATTTTATTTTATTTTTAAAAAGTATGTATCAATTGTAGGGAAAGAATAATGTCATATTCTAAATTAAAGGTGATAGTGAATGTGTTGAAGGCAGAATTTTCCAGTTAGATTTTTAAGCACGTTAGTGTGCTAGTAAAGTCTAAAGCAGGACAGAAGATAACGACATTACGTGAACAATTAAAAAAGTATCACGACTCCTTAGGACTAGTATAAAAAGAGTAACGTTTGTCACAGAATCCAGGAATAAAATATTATTTGATGAGCCTTGACCTTTTTCATTTCCAATACCCTACCCAAAAAAAATAAAATGAATCGAAGTGTAACCAGTGTAACCGTTTCCATTTATTAAATTTTGATAATTGTTATTTTCACATAAAATATAAGCAACACAATAATGTGACAGAGGATCTTATAAAATTATTAGTATAATAGTAATTTGTAAGAAGTGTGATACCCTTTATAGCCATAACATGCATTAAGATCTTTCTCACACAGACCATTTGTTGTTTACTATTTAATATCTTTATGGAGTGTAATCACTATTTTCAAATAATTAATTCTTAATATTGTTTATTGAGTTTTGAATGCAAAAGAAAGTGGGAGAAATGTGCCATTTTTTTCAAGCTAGTAACTTGAAAATGAGGAGAGCACCAAAAGAATGTACTAGACTGAAATGTTAATAATGATTTTTTGTGTATGGTATATTAGACTCATATTTAAACGCGCACACACACCGACTTTATTATTGATCCTTCAACTTCATAGATACCATGGGTCAAAGGGTTTCGGTTATGATCTTTCCTTTTCCTCTTCTGCCATTTCTTCTCAGATATGGTACCCATATGTTATAATAATAATGGTGATTCAACTTTTATGAAGAAGACCCGTACTGGCAGAGTACTATACCGTAGGCTAGCAAACTACTCGTCAAACTATTTTCTTTGCTGTGTGTTTCTTCATCTGGGGTTCCAAGAGAGGGAGAGGGACAGAGGCAGAGGATAGAATGGTGATTCTGGACTCAAGTGATGCATGTATTAGGCAGCGCAGCCTGCTGGATCATCATATGATATGATAGAAACTTGTGGTCCGAACAATTTGAAACTTCTATTTTATCTTACTATCAATTTTTATTAGATTAATTCAGATGGGCAGTTTCCGATTTCAAACTTGAGCTTAACAAAAAAAAATGATGCTCCTAATCATTTTGGAGCAAGTGAAGCATCATCAAATTTTAAATTACATACTTTATAATTTCATGGATAAGTGAGTTGTATTGATGATATTCTTTAATCGTGGATCACAACAAACAGCATCCCATCATTCTTTTTACTAGAAACGCAAAGATCCATGTATGCTACTTAGATTTTCCTTACAAAACTATGTTAATTACTGAACACGAGAATAGGTTAGATACCCGTGTAAATTTTTATGAATCGAGAGACAGACAGACAGACATGCAGATGCTATCGACAGTTTTCAAGAAACAAGAAGAGATTCAATTGAAGTCTCATGGAGAAGAAGACAAATAATAACTTAATTATATGAAGGCCAAAATAAGTTTGAAAGAAAGATTCTCCCATGTGCATGCTCTTGTTGTAAATTGTAACTATAACCACTCCTCATGATTACAACTTTTATAGTTCTAGAAAATACAGGACCAACAAACACAATTCTAAAATACGAACTAAAAAATAGAGTCTGAGCCCTACTTTTTAATAATGAGACGATAGTTGGTATTTAAATTTATATTCGGTGTTGGTGTTTGTACACTTATTCGGGCCGTGGGTGATGAATAAGTTGAAATACTCCAATATACTACTACTATATGGTATGGGAATCAAAAAGTGTCAAGTTTTATGAAAAAAGGACTCTTAGAAGTGTTGTTTTACGGGGGTTGAGGTGCCCAAGTCCATCGTATTAATTCATTGAATAAAAAACATTATTAATTCATTGAATAAAAAACATGAATAGTCAGATGTTAGAATTTAAGATAGAATAATAACACAGTCGCACGAAATATTAGATGAATAACAGAAAAGTAAGAACACATAATATACTAAAGTTCACTAATTTGGCTAATCCTGCTTGTCTGATATATTAAATAGATAGTTCACATACTCTACAATAATTCACACACCAAAAATTGCTTTTATAGTAACTAAAAAATCCTAACTGTTATAATATGGGTTCAAGCCCAATACATTAGTAAATCAAAGATTGGACTACTAATAAAACTCCAAGTCCAATTATACCTTTACGCTTGATTTGTCGAGCGAGACCTCAACCACCATGTCGTAGTGACTATTAGTCAAACATGCAAAAATATAAACCAATTCCAACATCGGGATCTGTTTTTTCCCCTCATGGGTCGTCTGTTGCTGCTTCTGATGCATAATATTTCACAAGTGATTTCTGTGGACTGTTCCTAGAGGAGTTTGCAGGACAAAATTAAAAAAAAAAACAGCTACTTTTAAAGAAGGTCCCCTTCGCTCAGACACAAACTGATATGTCTACGTATATATACGTTTTACATGAAAGTATATACATATATCAGTCCAAAGCGTAGAATCCCAACAAATAGACGGAAAAAAGGAAAACTTTCCAAAGGCAATTGGACAAGCAAGTCAATACCAATTAATATATATGTTGGATGCTACAGACTACATTAAAAGGAAAAAGGCATCCCCTATGGCCCACTGCACGCACCACGCGACCCCCACCCCCATCCATCAGTGGCCGTTACTGTATTAGGCTAATGTATTTTACTGCCCTTTTCCGAAATATAAAACTACATTTAATGTCTAACCCAAATCTTGATGAATAAATGACGCTAAAAATTAACTAATATACATTTATTTTATGTTTTAAATAACTAATTTTAACATTTTTCAGTTAAATATCAAAATTAAGAGAGAATTTATTATGACCTTATTTTTTAACAAACGTCAATTAATTTTATTTGACTGTCTGTTTTATTTTAACTGACTTTTAAAATTATTCTTTAAAATATAAATAATGACATCGATATTTGTGACATGGAATTGCACTAACATAAGAGGGAAAAACTCCCGTCACTTTCTGTATAAGAACGAAATTGGGGATTCTTAGGTACTTATAAAATTGAAATTGAATCGAGAATTGAAGTTTGCTCATGTTGTATCAATGTGAAATTAGTGGCGACTCAGCAAGGAGTTCACCATCTTCTCGGTATCAAGCTTGCAATTGTGGAATCTGATCCTCTGTTATTTCTAGAGGGCATAAAGAGATCTAGAAGAATGAGATTGAATTCAAGTTATTATTGAAAGTTGTATGTCCTCAAGTCAATTATATTTAATATGATAGAGTATTTACTTTGTAATCTTATTTATTTAAAGATATTTCAATATTCATGTTAATTGTTATAATAAAATATTATGATAAATCCATAGATTAGTACAATATTTTTAGAGTCATGATGAGATTATGCTAATGAAATTTAAAATTTATATAGCTCAAAAATAGAATATTTCTAATCATGGGATCACTAATACGGGGTTAGCAAATTTGGACAAATTAGTACATACTATACTTGTTCTTTTAAAGAGAATGATTAATTCCATAATCATTTATGTAGAGAAATTAAAATAAGTATGTAGTTGTTTCTTAAAGAATAAGTTTATTGAATTTGACTCGTTTAAAAAAAATACCTAATTGAGTTTTACGTATTTGTCAATAGAAGTTCCTGTAGCGATAACAGTATAAATGATCATTGGACTTGAAGATCATCATAGTACCTCGTGTATTTTGAGTTATACTTTGTTATACTCCTCAAGGCTATTTGAGTATATAAAACGGTATGTTCGGATATAACAAAGTGTACATGGAGGTAAGCGAATGATTTACCACTTTTAATAAAATGAGAGAATGTCCTATGTGATTTTATCATTGACAACTTAGAATTTTCTAACCAACGTTGAATGAAAATTAAAAAGGAATTTTCAGTTAATATTAATTAAAGTTGTGCTTTTGTGAATTGAGATACATATAATCAAATAAATAAAACTTGACAGATAATTATATATTTTATATTTAATTGAGATATTGTATGGTAAAATAATTTAATTATATGGTAATTATTTACTGAATATGTTATTTGTAGTTAAAAGTTGATTTCATATTATTCGAATAGTCATAATATGCTGAGAGATGTCACTGATGATGTATAAATAAAATTAAAATAGTTCTAATTTTATTTATTCTGTTATCGGTATAATATTGAATCTAAAGGATCACACCATAAAAAAAATATTGATTTAGACGTAATTGACTTAAATAATAATAAATTAAGGAGAGAAGTTGTCTATATAAGGAGAGACCTTATTATAGATTGGGGTTTACAACTATTACTATCATTATTCATTCTCAAAGCCTAAATAGTTTATAGGAGAGAGAGAGAGAGAGAGAGAGAGAAAATGACTACTCATCGTAGGATTTTTTCATAATTCTAAATTATTTCTTCTTCATTTATATTATCTTGGTGGATCACCTTTAAAGTGCACACACTGAGTAATTTGCATTTGATCTGTAAAATTGAAGGAGCGCGAAGGAACGAAGAATTGAACTTGAAAATCAAATCAAAGTTTAATTTGTTCTCATATGGTATGATTTTAAACCTTCCTAACTAATAATATCACATAAAGGTGATTTATGATATGGCAAAAAAAATTGAAGTACTATTTATCTCATGCTTCCTTGTTTTACATCAATATAATTGTGTGTAATTATATTTTTTACACTAACAATTATCCACCTCAGTATTTTTAAAAGCCAATTAGGATAAAAAAAACCGGTCAAATAAGGTCAGCTGATGTTTGTTAAAAAATAAGTTCAAAATAAATTTTCTTTCTTGACTTTGATATTTAACTGAAAAAATTTAAAATTGGTTATTTAAAACAAGAAATAAGTATAAATTCATTAATTTTTAGCGTGATTTACCTGGTCTTGATCTAGTAAGACCGAATGGATTTTTGATTTATTTTTATACATGTTAATGTTCGCCTATAAAATGTTATATTTGTTCATTATTTAATACTAGTAACATTTATGGGTCCTCCATTGCAAATTCCTTCCCTATTATGGTTCTTTCAGTTGAACATGACCGGATCAAGAACTTTAATCTGGTGAGGTCTGTTGTATAATAGTTCATAAAATAAAGAACCCCCGATAAGAATAGCTAGTCAACTTAATTTAATTTAATTAAGTTATCATATTTGATTTGTACTAATGAGGATCGAACACGTTTGACTTTTAATTTAATTAACAAATGGAACAATATTTATGACTAACTGTCAACTCTTTTAAGTAGATCAGTTAATCTTCTTTGGTACCTAATATTTTCCATTTCTTCATCAACATTGGAAAAAGTAGAAATGATAGAGAAAGGCTCGGGCTTTTCTCAAAGTCATAAAATATATGTTACTAATGCTAAACAACTCTAAATTTAGATATATCATGCAATTGACTGGACGGGCCCATTCCAAACCAGAGCTCATGGGGCAATCCGTTAATCGGGATGTATGTGTACCAATAGCTTTTAGTAATTTCTCAACATTAGGTCCAACAATATTTCATTTTTGACAAATAATATATTAATAATTACAGCTCATGGAATTAGTTTTTGGATCTCACATTGTATAATTGTTATGATTTGGAGTGCATTTATCAAAATTAAAGAATAGTTATTTACATATTACACGCGTTTTTTCAAAGTAGTATATATTACGATAACTTATGATATTTATCAACATAACATATTTTTAATTAGTTCCAATTGATTGTTTTTGTCAATTTTATTTTTTGTGTGACGGTGGTTGTCACTACTAATGGACTGAGTCCAATGCGACAATATAATATTATTTAAATTAATAAAATAATACATTTGGCAAAACTTAAAATTGGTAAAATGACAATATTCTCTTTAATAACATTTTAAAGTCGTTACAGCAATGAACTAAATGTGTGTGTTATTTCATATATATATATTATTTTTTGTATAATTTTTTTGTTGTTAAAGATTTGATATATCATATATAGATATTTTTGTTTTTTTGAGTGCATAATATATACATACGATGCTAAAAGATTGGTTGAGATTTGATACGAAATGGTGTCAAAAGACCCTATACTAGTCCAATCCCTTCTTTAAAGGTCCAATTAGTAATGGAACGACAAGCCACAAGATTGGGAACCCTTGGGTTAGTATCTAGTGGTAAGTTGATGAACTTTCCGCAGACTTTGCTCATGCCGTAGCGCATCTGCATGTAACAAAATACAAATAACAAAATTTTGCCAACACCAACACAAAACTACGGCTAAAAGAAAAGAAATACATCTAATTAATTATTAGGACTAGTACAAAAAATAAATTAATTTACTCTTATTAGACCCAGCCCAATACTTATTACTAAAAAAAACATATATAAGGCCTTTTCAAAAATATTCAATGTAATAGGGGTATCACAAGGACATTATTGACATTTGATACCCAATTCAGTCAATTAGACATAGTGTTAATCACATTTTATTAATTTATATATTTATTACTAAAATGTTAATTAAAAATAAACAAAAAAAGTAACAAAGATTTATATAAAAAAGAGAAAAAAGTGTGGTATGTATTTTCTTGTCTCTCCCTTTATTAGAAATTAGCACACCATTTATACTTCAAACTTCATTTGTATACCGACCAATTTTTATACTCTCTTTATTTTCACAAAAAAGAATGTTGTTTATAAAAAGAATTATTTTATAAAATTTTTATTTTTTTATATTGACTATAATATAAAATAATATAATATCTTCAAGTGTAACACATAATTTTATTATCATACCATAATAATTAAACTAAACACTCATAATATTTGAAATAAATATAAAAAATTATATATTTTTTAAATTTATAAATTTTACAAATTAAATTATCAAGAGGAGTATCATACGTCATAATTCATATGTCCTCCTGTGTTCCTCTGTCTACACGTAGGTTTTGGGAGGTATAAAATCTTTTATTACATGTCTCTGTAACAGCTCTCTGTTACATGTAACGCACATATATACATATGTATCTGTACTAGACATGTAACACACATATATGTTACATGTCTAGTACAGATACATATGTATATATGTGCGTTACATGTAACAGAGAGTTGTTACAGAGACATGTAATAAGAGATTTGAGCTCATTTTGGATCGACAGTACTAAACCTATTTCTTGAAAAAACAAAATCTGGTCATTCGCGACATCATCCGTCTATTACAACTAGTAAGTACCAATACCAATGCATAACACCGAGGTGCCAAGAAAAAAGAAAAAGAAAAACCTAAATATAATTGAGTGTTTTTATATTTATTTAAAAAAATTATCCACAAGTCTTATCTCCATAAAAGATAAAAGAGTATAGTCTAACTCTATTTGTAAAATACAAATAAAATAGAATTATAATCTTTCGTATTTTTTTATGAATAATGCTAACAGATAATTTTTTCGAATAAATTTAAAAATTTTCATTATAAATATATAAAAGACCCAACACGGCAGAAAATCATTCCCCTTTTATATTCTATTACACCAACACAAGTTACACAACAATGGGAAGGGTGCTCTTCAGTGCAAAAGGTACATTACCCACAATTTCTCTATGCCAACTTCTCTAGTCTATCTTTAATTTCTTCCCCTAATTAGGCATGCCATGGTTTCTTATTTATGACTATGTATATGCAACATACTTAAATATTCATTATATATGTGTATAGTCATGTTCTTGTGACCCCAGCTTCCCCGTCTTCAATCCCAAAAATTATCAATGCCCAAATAAAGACAAATACTAGCAAGTGCTACAAAATTACCGCGGAAAATTGAAATTAATTGTGTTTGTCTATGTGTTTAATTATTCTATCTGGGTTTAACGGTTCTTTGATTCTGATTTTGGTAAATGGGTCAATGTTGGGGTATTTTTGATTTGGACCCACCTTTTTGTTTCTAGGTCACACCAGTCTGAACTTTACGTTGAGCCATGTTTTAGCCCTTGATGATCTACGGTGGAGTCTTGGATTTTTTATTAAATTTTTTCTTTTTGGGATCTTTATTATAGAATTCCATGGACTGGGATAATGTGGGATATTAATTTGTTGGTTTTGTTCAGTTGGACCTTTTAATTGATAGTTACTATGCAATGACAGCTACAGTTTTGATTATAATGGTTCTGAAAATTGACGGTGTTATGTTATGAAGCACATTTTTTTGCAGAATGCTAGTCTTTGCATGTAGGTTTTCTATTCTTTTAAACAACTATTTTCCAGATACATACCATATATGTATATATACCAATTTTGATGAAATTTCCTTTTTCTGCTGTGCACATCAAAGCTTATTTAATTTTTGTAGTTTTAAACCAGTATTAGCAAGCGTGCAAAAAAAAAAAAATACAGCACAACCCTATATACACAGGGCCAGGGTTTTATCTGTTCCATGTGGCTGTTGATTTTATTGTCAAATTGCAAAGATGCTGTGGAGATATTGTTGGCCTCTTTTAGTTTCACTTGGCTAGCTTCAAAATTTGATATCATGAACTGGTGAAGGTTAATTAATTATTTTCAATGACTATGTTTACTGAGTTCTGTAAAAAAATTCATCTCAAGTTATAGCCATGTAATTCCCTGAACTAGTTTGTCCATTTAAGTTATTAAATTTTGTTTTTCTCTCTGGGGCAATATCATAAATTATATAACTTTATTAGGTTGAGTTTTTTAACATTTTGAGTACATTTTTCTGTCTGCTGGGTTAGGTTAATTAATGACTTGCTAACAACTTCATTTTTTCTTTGGACACTAAAAAGTACTTGTTTTTCTTCTTCAAAAGTACATTAGTTTTTCCACCATCAATTTTTTGAGTTGAAGTTATCTTCAAGATTTAAGTATCCCTGGCTTGTGCACCTTATTCGAATAAAAAATCAGGAAAAAAGAATAATTGTAACTGCACATGTTTATGGGATATTATGGAGTGACTTGCGTAGCAGGATTGTAGGTTTCTTATCCTTAATATGTCGCATGTTTGAGACATTTAACAGTTGGAACGATAAAATTAGTGTTTCAGTTTCCTTTTCAAGTGATTAGCTTTATATCTCATCTCCTTAAGTTATTTGCAACCCAAGCTTTCCCCTGTTGCATGGGTTACTCAAGATTTTGAAATCTTGATTGTCTACGTCCACGTTTCCTCCACCCCAACTATTGTAACCATGGGTGACTGCAATGCTCCTGTTCAAATTCAGTTGCCGAGGTCTACATCCATCTCCCTTATCCACCTATATCTGTGCCTCTCTGTTCATATTTTGTTTTTCTGTTTCTGCTAGACATTTTGTCTACTTCTTTGTAAATGTTCTCAAAGTTTACCAATGTTGCCCTCACTATATAACTTATCATTAAAAAAATAAAAATAAAATAATTGTCATTTCTATATAATTAAATCCTTGATAATTAGGATCCACTTGACTTTGTCTAAACTATTTGATTTGTTAACAGGAATTTCGTTTCAAGGTTCTACTTTTCAAATGAGCATGCTACACGGACAGTCATGACAGTTACATATGTGCGCTCACAGAATTTTGTTTTTCACTGCTTGTGTTTAAAGTTGTGGTTTGAAACCAAGTCTGTATTAATTATCACCAGTCTTGTGTTTCCCACACATTCTCCCTCATTGTGTATTTATTCCGTGCAGTTGTGACTCCAATCTATTTTTAATTGTAGTGCCGAATCATTTTACAGCTGTGCAATAAATTGGTATTAGTTTTTTGACTAGTACTCTGGTTTTAGATTTTGATGCATGCACTTCTTGGTTCTCTTAATTATAGATTGGAGGATTTTTAGTTGTGTGAAAAGGTCTTTTTTTTAAAAATTTATAATTTATCACGTCTGAAATAGACTTGGTGTCTAATGAATTGGAGCTACTTGTATAAAAAGGGTAGTGTAGTTTTATCCTGAAAAGGAGGAATGTAGTGAAAAGGACACATATGTTCTTTAGTTGATCCTATTCTATTCTAATTTTCCCTCGGCATAATGAGAGCTTGGACTCTTTTTTACATAATGATACTTGTAGCTGCTAGCCGAACCTCATTAATCACCAAGTTCTTGTGGAAAGCATGGCTTGTCAGCTTGCACACATTGGTCTCTATACCAGTCAAGATGTAAGAAAACTCGTTCCCTGTTTCCCTAATCATTTATTAGTCCATGTGCTAAAAGACGCAGAATGGTGGATGTGAATATATAAAGTCTAAGATGCAGTGCTTTTATGATTGAGCTTGGAAAGGTTTTTATGTGTTGGAATTGTGAAGATCAATTTGGTATATGACCATTTATGAAGTGGATCCTGATATCTTATTCATGTGCTTTTATCCTTTGTATTTCTGATAATAATTTTCTGCCATTTCTCTTTCTGATTACAAAAATAATACAAGCATTGATTTCTTTCCCCTTCTATTAGAGAAGGTCTAACTTAGACCCTTTTCCCGTCTATTCTTGTGTCTCCCCCCTCTTATATATTATGAGCAGATAGCTATTGGTGAAGAGCTGACATATGATTATCATTACGAGCTTCTCCCTGGAGAAGGATGCCCATGCCATTGTGGAGCTCCCAACTGCAAAGGTCAACTTTACTGAACCTCTGATCAAGTTTATGCCCTTGCGTATCCAGAAGCAAAGGAAATTTAGTGCACAAACTTTCATTGGGGGAGCAGGTGTTCGAATCTGGGAACACTTGTTCGATAAGATTATGAAAGTAAGCCTCGTGGTCCTCTAACTACTCCGGACAGCACGTTACATTTCAAAATACCTGCAGAGTTTCATCACTCAGCTCGAGATTGTTTAGCTGCAATAATTTGTGTGATATCTTTTCTTCAGTAGATTGCACCTCTGTCTTGTTAGTTTTTAAATGTGCTTAGACGGTGACAAAGCCCATTTTTGTTTTAATTTTTTGGCTGATTTTATTTATTTATTTCAAAATAGTTCATGCTTAGGGAAATCACCATGGATAATGTCATATGTACTAGTCGAGTAGAAAGCACCATGATGAAAAGTTCGCATGACCATTTTTTTAAAATTTTGTATAAATTATTTCTTATTAAAGGCAATAAAATTGCAGTTAGCGCTTGCTTTCTCCTATTACCTGATGAAATTTTTATCCTATTATTCTTGCAAACATATAGGTTATCAGTAACTTATTTCTGTGTTCTGGTATCAAAAAAAAAAAAAAAACCACTCAAGTCAAAGGAGAATTCATAACTGATCCCCACTGATGCTGCCATTCCTTTCCAGAATTAACAACTCGTTTAATACGAATAACTATTAATTAACAAAAGATTTCGTCGCTCCTATATGGCTATATATATATATATATATATATATTCTATTTTATTTCAAACAATGACTAGAAAATTCAAAAGAAGTATACAGACAGAAAGAAAGAGTGAAGAAGCAGTTTCTATGGACGTCTACTTGGCATAATGTTCTTATATTAGTCTTGCCATGTTCTTCCAACAAGGATACTTTAAAATTTGAGGATTTATAATGTTTATATCTGGGATTTTCAGTCAATTGAGAATGTTCCTCCTACTTGTATTGGTCACTATATGTGTGCATTGGCTGATGTTGTTGGGAGTCGGTTCCCCAGAGTTGTTGTGATTTAAGTTGCGCAATGTCTATTTTAACCACACATAAGAAGAAAAAGAAAAATGCAAGTGAGGGGGGACCTCCCTTTAGTCTTATGCTCCTAGTATGTTCATAATTTCAAGCTCAGCTTATGCAATCAATTCTTCCTTTACTCCTAATATTCTCAAGCTTAAAAAAATGGTCAGAATTAAAGTTTTTAATTACGCCATATGATGGTGCTTGCACGTACCAAAGGGGGAGGGCTGTTTGTCCATAGATTATGGGCATCCGATGCAAAAGATTTTAATGCCGGACAAGTTTAGGGACACGAAATTTAAATATAAAATTAAACACTACATTTATCTCGACCATTAAAAAGTGGGGTATGACACGAATTTTTATGTCATACTTTATTTTTTAATGATTAAAATATATGTAACGCTTGAATGTTGTGTTTAGACATTGTACACTTGTATTTGTTCTTTAATGACCTAATCCTACCCACATAAGGAGGATAAATCAGTAGATCGTATGATTTGACATATGCTACTAGGGGCTAGGTGGTGGACCAATATTACAGCAAGTCCCCAGCTTTGGCTTTATTTTCTCTAATTTAGTTAGCCCCCCTACCCATTAATGATCAAAACGTGCTCTCTTTTTCCCACTCTATCATCATTTGCATGCTCTCTCTATGATTGCACTTGTACAGCAAGGAACCCATTGTGCATATTTGCTTTGAATGATTCACTTAATTCACAAAAAGAAAAAGCTAAGTAGCAGCAGCTGGTCAAAATTGCTTGATTTTATACTTTGGTGATCTACCTATATACTTTTGTTATTCCATCTGTTACGTAAATTTGTGCCACTTAAATCAATTCAATTATGCAAATGCCTGCCCAAACATGTCTCACCAGCACCGCCAGTTAGTTCTTTAGCACTTCAAAAACTATATAACGAAGACTCACCATTTCTACTAGATCCTTTGGTTATACATTCAGTAACGACCACAAAACCGTGTAAATCATCATATATATTTCCTTGGGGAGAAATAGAATGCATAGTTTTCTTTTGTTGGTTGTTAGACAAGAGTAAACTGAACAGATAGACCACAATGAGTACACCAGGTAAAACTCACATGGCATTCATTAGATAGATGTCCGAGGGGAAAATGACATATCACCTTACTTTTTTCTTCTATTTTTTCCGTAGATATTTACAGCCAATTAAACACAATGATGGAGCATGTCACCGAGTCAAATTACAATATGCTAACTTTTCTATTTTTCCCGTAGATATTTACAGCTAATTAAACACAGTGATGGAGCATGTCACCGAGTCAAATTTCAATATGCCAACTTGGTATATGTAGCTATAGGGATGAGAAAAAAAAAACTGAAAATTAAAAAAACGGGGAAAATGCTGCAAAATCAAACCGTAAAAAATCGTAAACCAATGAAAAATTATTAAATCGAAAAAATTGAACTGCACATTTAGTTACGACAACGGTCATTAATGAAAAACTGCACTAAATTAACCGAACTGAATATATATATATATATATATATATAGGGACAGTTTAAAAACATACCTTTTAAATAACATATCTCCTTAAGTAGCATATATTTATCAAAACGATGTCGTTTTGAAGATTCTTTAATAACATTTTCGTAAATAAAAGACAAATAAGTGAAGTCTCGGAATGTCACATTATGTCATATTTTTTTAATATTATTTTAAAAAAAAAAAAATCTTTAAAACAACGTCATTTTGATAAAAGTATGCTATTTAAAAGATGTATGTTATTTAAGAGATATGTTTTAGAACCGTCTTACACACACACACGTGTGTGTATGATAAAACTCTAGTATGTGATTAATAACTTAATAATAAAAGTGCATTTATAAATGAATTAATTGCTTGTGTTGCTAGCTTTTAGTTGTTTATATAATTTTTCTTTTATTTGTTCTCGTATCGTATCATATGTAAAATAAATTTGTGGAGAGTGCTCATAATTTTTTTTATAGCATAATGTTGCTTCTAAGTTTTAATAATTTCATAGATGTATTAGTAGTAATATTAATAGTGGGTAATGTTGTGGTTTGAACTTTTAAATTTATTTTATTATTAACTTGTTTATTTACTTATTTCATTCCTTGAATAACATATTAACTAGGAAAAATTAAAAACTGTAAACGTAAAATATTAACTGAAATCATTAGTAATCGAATATTTTTGTTAACTGCAATTACGATTATTTTTATAATATTAATCACATTATACAATTTAGTTAATATTACACTTTATAATTGCACCAAATCACACTATATATACTCTTATGTAGCAACTCTATAAACTGTATGAAATATTGTAATTCTTAATGTTCACCTCTTATTGAACACGAGGTACATGAGACTAACTAATAATCATATACTTATGCCATTGTATACTTTGTGTTTTTGTATTTCTAAACACACACACACACACACACACACACACACATATAGAGAAAATATATATACATAATTGTGTAGTGTACAGTTGTCTATAACGACGTTTTTTTTGAATTACGGGGACGGTTAAACCGTCGCCATAGATATTTTTGATCTATAAGTTGAACTATCGTTATAGTCCAAAAAAAAAATGTCGACATAGGCGATTTTGCACTACACGACTGTATATATACATATAGTCCTATATATATAGAGAGTACGGTTCAAAAACATACATCTTAAATAACATACCTCTTTAAGTAACATATCTTTATCAAAACGACGTCGTTTTAAAAATTCTTTGATGACATTTTTATAAATAAAAATAAAACAAGTAGGGCGACGGAATGTCACATCTTCCTTTAATATTATTTTAAAAAAAAAAAATCAAAACGATGTCGTTTTAATAAAAATATATTATTTAAAAAAATATGCTTTATATCCGTCATATATATATATATATATATATATATAACTCTCATCGTAAAATGTTAGATCCTACTCCGAAATTGACCAAACAGCATAGCGCCATTAGCTTCCTAAAATTCCTACTCCAATAATAATATCAAATCTAATTTATTTATTTCTCGGTGAGTTGTTAACAGCTTTGACAAATTTTAGTCTTTTGCTCAAAAAATTGGGGTTATCTTATGAATCAGGTAATCTCCGAGTTTAGTTGTATTTGGTTGCTACCAAATCAATGATTCACAAACCTACTCAAGACTAGATCTTTTTTCTTTTGAACCACCGAACCAGACGCATTGGAATGTAGGACTATGTTCGGAGTACCAGCTATTTGAAGGTTAGTCGTACCATATTTCCAGATCCTCGTCCTCCCATCCCCATCCATCAGTCAAGCTCAACTTTATCTCAATGCCCTTGTTTTAAAATCAATATCATTTTCCAAACACGGTCTAAACTGCAATCTATGATTCATCTAACTTTATCCAACCCCGTTGTTATTTAATTTTTCTTGTTGGAGAGTAATTATTCAATAATTTTAAGACATTTATCACGAAATATTTTACATAATTAATATATTATCATTTTAATATTTAAAATAAAATAATTTATTTTAAATGTTAAAGTGATACCACATGAATTGGTGCCATGTTGGTGCCATGTAACATGCAACAGATGTTCAGGAGCATTTAATAATTTTTACTGCTGAGGACCTTTCAATCATTTAAAAGAACCTTAATGGAAACTATAGCTCAAGAAAGAATCAAAAGCCTTGTAAAAAGCAACAGAAACATTTAAAAAACAGCTAATAAAGCAAAAACAAGGTCGAAAGAGAAGCCAGTACAGTGCATGCCTGTCTCTCTCTCTATCTCTCCTTTGATCACCACTCAACTATGTGTGCCTGTGTATGAGAGAGAAAGATAGAGAATAGAGAATATTTTTTGCAGAGGCAAAGACATGGAACTCTCAGACCCACACTCATAAAAATCAAAAGCAATCTTAGACACACCCAGTGAGCCAAAACCCATTATACCTCTCTCTCTCTCTTTCCCTTTAACTTTTTGTCACGTATATTTATATATATATGCTATATATATACTCTCATCATTCCACTCTGTAAAATCTCTCTTGATGGTTCCCTTGATGCTTGACATTGGAGCACCATTCAATCATCTTCACAGCTCTTTGGTTCTTGTATAAATAGATAAAGTGAAGGGGTTTCAAAGAACTCCCTGATTTTTAGCCAGTTTCTTGCTGGTGACTGTTGTTTTTGGGGGTTTCAAGAAATTCTTGCAGGTGGGTTTTTAAATTCACCTATTTGATTCTGGAATTTTGTATGTTGATCGGTTTTGTTTAGGGGTATGAGAAAGGAATCTTTATAGTTTGAATGTTGTGTTTATGGAGGTGTTAGTTTCTTTTATTATTATCCGAAACTATACTTTCTTGCATTCTTGTTGACTAAAGATTGCTTTTCTAATTTTCGTTCCTAGTTGTAATACGGTTTCTAACTTCTAGGTTGCGTGTTGATTTCAGTTGTTCCAAGTTACAAAATATTCAACTATGTGAAAAATCGGCCACCTTCTGTTGAATTTATTTCCATTTAGGGTTTGGATTTAGAGGTAATGTTGTTCTGTTTTTGTATACTTCACTATTTTCAGTTTAGGTACTTGTTGTAATCCTTTGGGGATCACATCTTCGTTTTCAGTGTGATGCCACATAAACTTTAGTTTAAATCCAACAAGTTTACTATGGCTGAAATTAGAGTTACAAAGGTAGAACAGGGTCAAACTAAGATTAGAAATGTTCCTATTGCTGTTACCCCAGAAGGCTTCTGGTGCTGTCCTTCTCCTGTTATGTTTCAGAAGAACCTCAAAACACAAAATCCTTTAAACAAACCCAAATTATCCCCTCCAGCACCCAAGAGCTCTGTTCAGAAGAAGCAAATACCAGAAACTGAGAAAAAGACAGCACCCGCCGCATCAAGGTCAGTACTTGGTCCTGATGATCAAAGGAAACTAGGTTCTGATAAACCTGTTCTTAATGCAACATTGATCCCTGAGAGCATGCCTCGGCCCAAGATCGAAAATTTGCCAAGGAAGGTGTCAATTGAGTTTGGAGAACCTGGTACCAGTGATCTGAAGGTAGTATTGCTCGGGAAGCAGGGTTTTACTGTGAAGTTGAGTGTTCACAAGAGTGTTCTTGTGGAAAATAGCAGTTTCTTTGGTGATAAATTCACAGGACAGCAACCTGGTTTACCTTGTCTTGAAATTGATGATTGTGAGGATGCTGAAATATATGTGGAAACAGTGGGACTGATGTATTGCAAAGAAATAAAGCAACGATTGATCAAGCAAAGCGTTTCTCGTGTACTACGTATCCTCAAGGTAATTTGGCGAACCGTGCATATAATTTTCTCTCTAAACATAAATTGACTGCAATTATTTTGTTGGTGTTTTTCTAGGTAGTTTTATTTAACTGTAAGAAACTATAATAATGCTTATGGCTCACTGATGTTTTTGTGATTAATATTGCATTGCATTTATACATGCTTTTTTGCTTGATAATTGTTTATTCCAGCAGAAAGGAAATAAACTTCCCATGTTAATATTGAGAGCAGAAAATTTCCTTAGTAGATGAGTTCATTTGACATGTTCTTTTTCTTTTTTGGGGGTGAGGAGGGGTGGGGATGACCAAAAGTAAGAGTCTTTAAAAAAAATTATCAAGCAAACCAACTCTTATAATATTCTAAATTTCCATCTAGATAATACATTCTTTGCATTATATACTTGTGGTCTAATAATACTGTAATTTAGTGATGGCAGATTTGGAAACTTAATCATTCCTTAAAATGTTTTCCTTTTAAACTGATGGATCACTCATATTGTACTCATTTACATGTACAATGCTGGTATATGAAAATTTAAGTTAAACGTTAGGAATTCATACAGGATAGACCACTCAAAAACAAAAAATTAAATGACTCAACACCAACAATGGCCTACAGATTCCTAGTGTTTTTCAAAGTTACATGGGGTTCCTAAATCCTAATTGTATTTCTTAATTTTTCGTTCTGTTGATTTGTGAGCATGCATAGGTATTAGTTTTGGGATATGTATTGCTTGTTTACGGCAAGACTGTCTCCTTGTTTTAAGCTGTTTTTGTTAATCACCATTTATATAAGAGTCCCATCCCCGTAGGCATGTTATAATATTCTTAACTGGCAAAAAAAATTGTCATATCTTTTAGATTAGCTGCCAGCTCTTGTGAAGCAAGCGAGAAAAAATGGTTTTAATATAAAATTTATGTTATATATAATGAAACTTAATCCATTGTAGAAGTATTCTTCCTTTTCTGGGAAGTTATTTTTCCTCTTATGTTGTGCGTGATTGACTGATGAAAACCTACTTCTGAAGTCTGAACCTATGGATTGGTTAAAAATTAGCTTCTAACTTGCTTGTAAGGTATAATGTAGTTGTTGTGCAAATTAAGACAACCATGCCAATAAAATCCTACACTAGCTCACAATCCTTAGAAAACAGACTGTGAGAGGTTAAACAATGTTTCCCTCTCTCTCTCCCTCTCTCTCTCTCTCTCTATATATATATATATATTCAAAAATAAAATAAAATAACATAGTTGCTTTTAATGTTCATTAAGCACCGTTGTTAGAATGAAAAAGTATTTGAGCAGGGATGACTTTGTCAGGAAGAAACTTTAGAATTTGGCTCAAGATTGTTGCACTATTTGTCAATGATCTATCTACTTTGGTATAATGTGTTTCTCTTTCCATCCTCTTTTGCCTTCCCCTTTACTCCTCATATGTAGAGGTCTTACACTATTACATGTTAAAAGACCTAGCATCAAGGTGCAAACTAGTCTACTAAAAGCAAATTATGTTCACTTTAACCCTTTTTTTGTAGGAAAAGAAGTTTAGTTGGACTTTACTATCGGAACTACTCTCCCACCTTTTTATACCTTATTTGGTGCCCTACCATTTTTGTTTCCAAAGTATAGATGAAATGCTTTCAAATAATCGGTCTATTACTTGTGTCTGACTTTGTCACTTTTGAATCCCATATGTGAACTGCAATACTGGCATTCAAATCTCAAAGCATAAACCATTTGTATGAAAATAGATGGTTATGCATTTTGTCATATATACAGTCTCAATTCATAGTAAGCTGATAAAAAGCCTAACTGTAGCATGTTCTGACAAGAAGTGTTCGTGGGAGTAGTTATTACACCCACCCGGACTCAGGGCCCAACTCTCCTAATTTTACATGTGAATGGTGGAAGACCTTGTTAATTGGGTGATTTACTGAGAAATATGTATTCTTTATTTTACCTCACATAAAATTATAAAATATTTTAACATCTACTTCTTTTGCATGTGTCATATTATTGCCCTCAAGGAATTTTTCTTTGATATTTTTTTTGGGTAGGTTGCAGAGCAACTCCGCTTTAATATCTGCATACAATCATGTTTAGAATACTTGGAAGCAGTCCCTTGGGTTGGGGAGGAAGAAGAAGAGAAAGTTCTTTCTTCAGTCCTACGTCTCCAAGGAGAGGGAATTGGTATCACCCCCATATTGAAACGAGTGTCTTCTGGTATTTCAAAACCCCCTAAAGACACAATTCCACACATACTTGAACTAGTGCTCAAAAGTCATGAAGAGAGAGGTCGTCGTGAAATGAAAAACGTTGTCTTGAAGCTCCTTAGGGAGAATAACAATCTTCCTAATTGTTCGAGCTCAGCTGACATCTGCAATGAAGCAATCTATAACTCGTGCAGAAGCTGCTTGGACTCATTGTTATCTATGTTCAGACTAGCTGTGGAACCTGATTTTACCAATAAACCTATGGATATCAAAGAACCAGTGGTAAAGCAGCTGGCTTTAGAGGCTGATAACCTCTCATGGTTGCTTGAGATTTTAGTTGACCGGCAAGTAGCAGATGAATTTGCAGTAATGTGGGCTAACCAGCAAGAGTTGGCATCACTTCACACAAGGATTCCTATTGTGTCTCGCCACCATGTTAGCTGCATCTCTGGAAGGCTATTTGTTGGTATCGGAAGAGGGGAGCTTCTACCATCTAAGGACACACGTCATTTGTTGTTACAAACCTGGTTACAGCCTTTAATCAATGACTACAGCTGGTTGCAACATGGGTGCAGGTCATTTGATCGAAAAGTTGTTGAGGAAGGAATCGGCAGGACAATCCTCACTCTGCCTCTAGAGGACCAGCAGAGCATTTTGCTATCTTGGTTGGGCAGTTTTCTGAAGACTGGTGATAATTGCCCCAATCTTCAGAGAGCCTTTGAGGTCTGGTGGCGAAGGTCTTTCATTAGACCCCACGTTGAACATGGAAATGTCGTCAACTCAGAGAGCTCAATGAAATGAAGTATTTGACCAACACTAGTACTAATATCCATAATGGAAGTCGAGATGAATTTAACTTGGATAGTCTTTGCAGCATCTAAAAAGCAGAGCTTGAAAAGGCATGGAAAGGAATTAAAGACAGAATTCCGAGGATTAAGCTGCAAATATGTTTTGAATTTAACTTTGACACAATTCTGTGTGTTCTTCACATGAATTTCTTGATGGTGTGGGTGTGAATGAGATTGATTTTCTTTTTGTACCTGAGATTTGTGAAAGGAATGTAATACTATGAATTGTTGCTTTTTGTGTATTCAGAATTGTTTACAACCGATGTATCTGAAAGTTAACTTGGCCGTCGGTGTAATTATACGAGGTTATTGAAGTATATATGCAGTGTTGCGTGCTACACATTTCAGGTATGCTCGACTTGGCTTTGCTTGGTTCTAAAAGCGCTTGTTTTATCATGCATATCATCCTTTAACTATAATTTTCTCAAATATTTTTAGGAGTCGAAATGGAACAAAATATATTTCTATACAAAACCCTTTTTGTGGAAGGGATGCACATATATATATATATATATATATATTAGGAGTCTGTATTTCTTTTTCTGATAGTAACATTATATTTTCTTCCAAGTGAATCATGATAGAGAAAGTTACATTTGGTTTTTGATATTGACACCACATGTACGAACACATTCATCGAATCTATTCTGATGAAAAGGAGCTAATAAAGACTTTTTTTTTTAATAATAATAATAATAATAATTTTATTGTTCCTCAATCAGAATCTGATGAAAAGGTCTCCATTTTCACTGGAGTCACCATCTCGTTATTCTGTTTTGGTTTGGACCATGAAAAGGGAGTCGATTCTTAAAGTAGATGAAGAATATCACATAATAACTTGACGACACATTATTTGAATTTAAAAATGTATAGTTTAATTTTTAAAAAATTAATATTATTCTTATAATTTAAAAAGGAGGGAGTGCTACTATAATTTGGTCTCTTCTTAAATTGTACCTTGGTCTTCTTTAACAGTCTGTTGCATTTAGTTAGCTAGTCCATGTAGCAGGTCTTCGGCCTGACCCACTATTTAATTTAAGATCCACCAGTCTTACGATCAATGGGGCTACTTAATTTCTTTTATATTCGTCTAGTTCTCAAATTAAATATATATTTTAATTTTTTAGGTTAATTTATTAAAAAAAACTAACTAAAATGGATTTTTTTTTTAAGGCAATGAACCTAATTGAGACCGAATGGAATTTATGTATCTATATTTATTATTTAATCTATTTATATCTATTTATCTATATTATGAAGCGAGAAATAAATATGACAATTATTTTGATATATAATATTATCACAGTTTATGATAAAAAAAAAAAATTATACTCTTAACTTCTCTCTTTCACTTCTTATTATCTAGTATTTTTCTCTTATCTTTTTTCACTCACTTTTTTAAATAATTATAATTTAAAAATATTTTTAAATCCCACACCACTCACTTTTGAAAGTCAAAAATAAGAAAAAAGAAATAATACTAGTACAAATTAAGTTGCTCCAAATGAATCTAATATAGCGGAGTTCAGAATTTCATTCAAAGTAATAATCAATATTCCATTAGTTTAAATTTTTAATCTTGATTAAGAAATTTTAATTTATCTTTTAAATTATTTGAAGTACTTGTTGAATTTTGACTTTTTACTTAGTATTAGACGACTCGAACCTTTGATCTTGCATAATAAATAGAGAAATTTTTACTTGTAAACTATCACATTTTGATATGATGAAAAATAACAATAAAAAATTGAATTTTCATATATTTTAGTATATATGAAGAGTTAATATATTTTTTGTGTATTTTTATTTATTAATTAGGTAAATTTAGTAGTTTAATTTATATTCAACATGTTTACGCTTTGGACTTTAGTTTTGATAATTTTATTTAGTTTATAATTTAATTATTTTCTTTTTTTAATTAGTCGTAGGAAAGTAGTTTAACAGTATAAATATGTAATCTTAGGGTTTTAAGAAATAAAATCTTTGACAATTATATGAATTTCTTTTTTAGAGTTTTTATCTTCCTTGTGGATTCAATAACTAATTAACCATTCATGTTCGTATTAGAGTGTTATAATTTAACCATATTCTGTTATGTCAACTTTTGTAAAAACTAACAAACCACCTAATCTATTAAGCATGTCATCAATCCGAGCGTTAGAAAATTGATATTGGACTGTAATTTTGTTAATGGCCCGACTATCCACACATATACGCCACGAAACATCTTTTTTCAGAGTCAACAAAGTATGTACAACACAGAGACTCATACTCTCCCGAATATGCCCTTTCTAAAGTAATTCTGAAACTTGTTCTTTTAAGATGTAATTTTCCTTCGAGTTCATCTTGTAATGTGGAAGATTCGAAAGACTAGCCCCAAGAATTATATCAATATTATGCTAAATGCTTCTCATAAGTGGCAACTTATCTGGTTCTCCTAATAATTCACCAAATTCAACAAGCAATGGTATCAGAGCCTGGATAATTGTATTCGAATAAGGTGATGGCTGAAGGAACAGTTTAAAATTTCAACTACATCATAGGCCACTTTATCTCGATAATGCTTCCCAATAGAAATAGGTACTTCACAAATTTCAGTTGTCTTGATTGACGAACTTTTCATTGTCCAACCAATCTGATAACGATAGTGATGAAGGGAAGTAAACAAATTCAAATGTTTCACCGCTGACTTGAAAATTATATTTTCACAGCTACCATTGTCAATGATCAAACTACAAACCTTTTGATTTATTGAACACCGTGACTGTAATATTTGATTTCGCTAGGTAGGTTCCATTTGCTTAGGAAACAACAACTTACGAACGACAAGATTAAATGGCTCTCATTCTTTATAAGCTATCTCAACATCCTCAAAATCTGGATTATCATACTGTTGTTCCATCGAATGATCATCTGGTTCTTGTTCCTAATTCGTATATTTCACCTTGTCACAATGATGCTTCCTATCAGGACGAGATTTGGAATACTAGTTTGACCGATGACATGTTTCTCCACACTTATAATACTTCTCTCCACTGGGCTTAACATACAAATTATTTTTAGCACGATTGGCCCCTTATGAAATCTGTTTAGGAGCAATATTTTTTTGAACGACGACTGGAATTTTTGATCTCTCGATTATCACTAGAACCAAACAAACTAGCAGTTTTTCCTTCACCCGAATTCCTTGTGGAATACAAACGATTCCTGCTGCTATTCATCATCTCTATTTTTAAAGCCAGGTGACGCGTCTCATCTATAGTATAAGCATGCTGCATCCCTATTCTAGACTGAATATTGATATCAAGCTCGTTCATATATCTCACCACTTGCTGATCCTTCAATTCATATAAATTACATCGAGCCTGTAATCGCAGAAATTTTTATGCATATGCATTAATTGCTGGCAAATTCTGCACATGACCCTGAAATTGTTAGAGCAAATACTACTGATAATCAAAGGGTAAAAATCTGTTGCGCAACACAACCATCATCCTAGGTCAAACACGAATCAATTTTTTCCCCTTACAATGCCTAATTTTTTACAAATTGTCACCAGGCAGATGCTCCCCTTTTCAATTTATACGCCACCAAACTAACTTTTTAATGTTCAGGAATATCCATTAGATCAAAGAAAGTCTCGACTGTATACACCTAATCTAAAAATCCCTCTATATCAAAAGAACCATGAAAATTAGGAATTTTAACATTTACCTTATAATCAGTCATGTTACGCTGACCAAAATTACCATAGTGATCTAAATCTCTGTCACGACCTTCACCACGACCAATCACGTGTTCACCTCTTCCACATCCATACTTTGGTTGACATAGTCCTTCCTTATATTCTTCAACACTTGACTCATTGTCATTGTTAAAATTCGCACAATCATGATAGGGTTTTGCACCTTCACGACTAGGATAACACTTATCGTGATTCTGTGCATTCACCAATCTATTGATGGCAATCTTCAACCGATTCAGTTGTTACTGTATACCGCTAACTTGCTATTGTAGGTTGTCTACGACTAATTGAAAAAGAAAATAAATAAAATTATCAAAACTAAAGCTTAAAATATAAATGGGTCGAATATAAATCGTAAACTATTGAATTTATCTCACTAATAAATAAAAATATATTAAATCTCCACACATATTAAAATATATGAAAATATGAATTTTGATTATTATTTTCTACCGTATCGCCTTTTGTCTAACTATTATAGATACTTGAGTGAGTTTTATGTATAATCATTATTACGTGAAATTGAGCCATTTCCTCTAACTAAAAATATGTTTGTTATCAAACTTAAGTTTAAGACAATTTTACATTCACAAATCCCAAAATTATGAAACGGCTAATGAAATATATATTTATAAAAAAAATTCATTGTTTTAATAAGGTGTTGCAGTTTTATTACTCACTCCATTCCACACAAAAAAAATCTCATTTGTATAAATATTAAAAAAAAAAATTATTTCATATTTATTCTTAAAATTACTAAATTGTTAGTTCATTATAAATTATTTTTGTAAAAAGAAGTATTATATTTATATAAAAATTTATTCTTAAAATTTTCCTAAATAAATATAAGGATTGCATGAATTAGAAGTATAGGGCAACCCAGATTTTATGGACCATCGTCAGAAAAGGCCATCAAGTAGAAATCCACATTACCGTTATGTTTAGATCGGAGAAATAAAATAATTAAATTTTATAAAATAAAAAAATTATATTTGATTGTTTCATTTGATGAAATGGATTATTTTTATTCTTCTTAAATTTATGAATTTTATTTCTTAGAGAAAGGTATAGAATGATTCATTCTAACTGGAATAGAATGAATCATTTTACTTTCTATTTTATTCATTTCTCTATTCTATTTATTCACTTATTTAATTCTTTCAATCTAAATGTAGTATAAAAGATATTAAGATGAGTTTTTTTTTTCTTTTCCTTTTCGTTATAACTTCTCTCTCCATCTCCTCAAAATTTATATGTTATTTTTTTAGGACCTGTGTTATTACAATTTCATAATTTTAAGAATAAAATTCCTAAAATTTAATCCTAAAGATCTAGGAATATAGAAAAAACTTATTTTATTTATGTAGCATTTGTACGTGCTGATTTAGAATATTTTATTAAGAGATAATAAATTTGAGAGATATTTGACTTTCACATACGAGAGATTATTTCATATTTCTGGGACAAACGAACACATATTCCTCCTCTTACATACCTATGAAGTCCACATATATGTGAGAAGCAAAAGCATACTATTTATTTGTTTTAGGAATATAAAATAATTTTTCTTTCACATATTTTGACTTTTATGTAAAATTCAGATACAGCAAGCTGGTAAGGAGGGTATATATGCCCTACTAGTAAGATGAATCGAAAAGAAAAAAAAAAAAAGAATACCGAATTGAATAGACACTTTAATCGTGAAACTAAACTTTCATAACCATCAAAATGTGGTTATAGAATAACGCAGGTGAAAGTGACAACGCTTGATATATAGTTTGATAGTATATACCTACCTACCAGTTCAAAAGAGTAAAAGCCTAGTTACATAATATAGAGGACCGGGGTTTGTTTTCTTTAGCTCTAAAAGGATTTGAGTACTGCTGGTGCTGCTGAGTACGTTGATGAGCTGCATATGTATGTATAGTACTACATGATTGTCAAATATCGAGTATATGAACATGATTATAACAGCGGAACAACTTTGTTATAATTGTACACAAACATGGTGGCGACTACTTTTTTCTGTTACCACGTGGTTCTGCTATATATGTTAATTCATTACCAAGCAATATTTATATAGAATTTTGGTGAAAGGTAATTGTTCCTTCGCTTATAATTCTTTTTGTTTCTAAGGAATATGTACATATAATGCCACTAGATGGCTAAAATTAATTGATGGGAGGACCGAGCCAATATGCAAATTTAAAATGGGATGGTGCATCGATACATAGATGGCAAGGCAAGCACATGAAAGCTGTTTTCCTTCGTCTTAATTTTTATTGCAAAAATAAAACTTAAGCCATATATATTTGAAGCTTATTTAAGTGGGATTATACATTTACCATTGTATTGTCAACTTGATTATGAAGATGATCCGAACTCCAAACTCAAGTATAAGGGACAGTCCCATATCGAGTTGTTAAAAGCAATTTGCTGTGACTTGATATTGATCTTGATCACCTCCTTTCTTGAACAACTTATTTTTCAATGTGAACAAAAGGGATTAAGGCCGGCAATATAATGTGAATTTATCGTCTTATATACACATATGGGGAAAAAAAATGAATTTTCAGTATAAATGCTGCATTACGCAATTGTACCGTATGTATTAATAATTTTATGTACAAGAAAATTCTTAGCTAGTATTCAAAAACATGGCTTGGTTTGAATTAACTAGGACGCATGCAATACAATTTGATAGTATATATATATATGAGGACTTTAATACTTCATTATCAGTGATCATTCAATAATCAAATCATGAACATTATATGCATTCATTTCCCATATTTAGGTTTTCGTTGCTACCTAAAATTCCAAGAACAACAAATTTACTATATCATCCTGCACTCTCTTTCTAATTTAATTTCATCTTTTTTTATGAACAATATACTACACGAAACCCCAAGTACATATAATAGAAAAATAATGTGCTATATAACTACAATAGACCTCGGTCATACTGGTCACTAACATAATCATAGCTACGTTTTCTTCTTGTATTTTTTTAATTGGTAGAACTATGGAGACAAAAGACAAAGGGGAAAAAAGGATGAATAAATATGGTTCTTGTATACTTTAATTAATAACTAACATTCCCCAAAGTCTCTGACCGAAAACGGACTCTTCTCGGGTAAGTTCCCGGAGTGTCGTAACCCTAGAGTTAGGGACACATCACCTGTGGCCGTCCCAAAACTTATAAGCGTTGATCCAATGTCAGCATTCGTGGGGGTTGCGGTGGTCTCGTAATCAGCCCCTACTATGCTGCCGCGGCAACACGTGTCCGGTTCATGCATGGCCGGAAAAGATTGAGCCACCACCGTGGAGGAGGCGGTAGGCATGATAGTGGTTGAGGAGGAGTGTAGTTTTGGTTGGTTTTCCAATAAGTATTGTCTATTGATTGCGAGGATTGACCGGTCGTTATCGGGGGCATTGATTTCAGATCTTTTGCCTGTTGCTGTGGCTATTGTTGTTGTATTGGCAGTATGCGTTGGTGTTCGTGCAATATGAGGGACAGGGCCATCAATGTCTCTCTCTTCTGCCTCTTCTTTGCTCTCTTGTTGGTACATCTCTTCCACCATGGGTTTCCACAACCGAACCCTGGCATTTATGAACCAGTTCGAGACCTGATAACATATTCAAATTACTAACCATTAATAAATCATTTATGGGATTATTTATTTGGACATAGTACTGCAGTGAGACAAATTATTTTTGATGCATGTATTCATTAAATGATTTAATAATCAACTCCATGCAACAACTAGGCTTGTTTTTGTTGTTAGTATCTGCATAAATTTATTATTTGTTGGCAATCCCATGATCCGTTGATCATTAATATTTCATTTTTTTAGGGGTCGAAACACTTTTCAAATAATCCATTTTCTATTCTTTTACAATATCTAGTATTTTTTTAAAATTATAAGATCATTATGATTTTTGAAAGTTAATTTGAGATAGTTTAAATCTCAAATTTGATATAATTCATTAATAATACCAAACAATGAATCTTATAATTAGCAATAGTTTATGGATAATTTACAATATTTATTAAGTTTAAAAATATCTCAAATTAACTTTCAAAAGTCAATAATTATCTTATACTTCATCCGTTCTGAATTACAAGATCATTATTAATTTTTTAAAAGTCAATTTGAGATATTTTTAAATTTAAAATTGACATGATTTATTTAAAATTTTAAAATAATAAATCTAATAACTAATAATATTTTATACGTAGTTTATATATTATTATAATTATATTAATATAAATTAAATAAATTCATAATTTAAAAATATTTAATATTAATTTTTTAAAAATTAAAATTAATTTTATAATTTGGAACAGAGTTAATATTTTCATAAGGAATGATATATAAGAATAAATACACAAGGTGAGACTCAAAACATCAGCAAAATATGAATCACGGGAGGGATGTTATCTATATGGCACTAGCCTAGGTTTTATCATCTGACTTTTAACCGTAGTTAAACGGTGGTATAGAGCATAAAACTGATGTTTGTATTTCAAACATTGACCTATACGCAGCTGCTACTTTCCATTCATGATTAACGGTCAACAAGAAGAACTACAGATTGTTTCAACAGTCGAACACTTTATTAGTTGTAAAGTTTGCAACTTTATATTGGTAAAACTGCAGACTTAAAATATGTAAAAAAAGAAGCACATATAAACTAAACAGTTATAATATCTGATGAAAGCAGTAAGTTTGGTAGAAACGTCGCAATACTAATGCATGTTCACACAAGATCAGACAACATTAATGAAATGGAAATGCACGAGGATTCTCTCTCCTTCTCTCTTTTACTTATAGGCTCGGTGGTACGTACTTTAATGATTCTGATCGTGTGGTTGGATACATAGAGAGGAGAGAGAATGAAAGTAAAAC
The DNA here is from genome assembly GCA_947179155.2 of Hedera helix. Lineage (NCBI taxonomy): Eukaryota > Viridiplantae > Streptophyta > Magnoliopsida > Apiales > Araliaceae > Hedera > Hedera helix. The sequence continues at coordinate 41,453,393 of OX359270.1, read as the reverse complement.
AGCAGACTTTCATGTCTTATCTCTTCTTGCTCATTTTCTGTAACTATTCCCACAGTTTTTTTCACTGTTTCAGAATTTATGTCTTGAATGAAAAGAATCCAAAGCAACAAAACAAAGGTAAAACAGAGATCGACTTGGCCTTTCTCTAACGGAATACATATAGGAATAAAACCCAAATCCATGCAACTCCAGGTGAACCTATTGAAAGTTACTCCTAAGGCTTTTTTTTTTTTTTATTAATAAATAATTTTTTTTCCTTAATTTCTCTTTTTTTTTTTTCTCTCTCCCCCTCTAAATTATTGCAAAAGGTGGATCAGAACAAAGAAAAGATGATATTTCTCCCTCAGATGACTCATTTGCAGATAATTAAATAGCGTCCGTGTCATTTTCATTTGTGCATATATGTATGAACATAAAAGGAGGCGGTAGGAAGTAGTACGTACCTGGTTTCTTGAAAGACCAGTCTGCCGTGACAACAGGTGTTTATCTGCATCGCTTGGGTACCTGAGAAAGTGACAACAAATCATAACGTTATTCACATATATAATCAGATATATAAAGAAGCTTTCTCTCTCTCTCTCTCTCTTTCTTTGCATAGGCCGTGGCCGTGATATATATCTAAGAGAGAAGATCAGCTGTTTCTACTTAGCTGTTGCAGTTACAAAGAAGTAGTACTTACACAAGACAATTGCATGCATTCTCTCATGATCTTTCTTAATTATGCTCCACTAAATTCTGTTGTAATAGGATTATGGTTTGATGTGTTTTATTTTATTTTACGTAACACAAATGATCAGCTGGGTACTAATTGGACTATGTTTTATTACTACTCCATTAAAAAAGTGGTAAAATGAAGAAAACGCTTTAACAGCTTTTCTACTGATGAGACAACGTCAAAATTCAAAGGACACTCTGCATTGCCTTCCTTTAAACAGTACTAACAACAAAGACAGGCAATTTCGAATCTGTATACTATGCGATTTGATTGTGTATTTTATTTAATTAAAAAAGGACACAATAATCATATTTTATTAATTTTTATGTAGTATTTCCTCAATTACAAAACTAGATATATATTTTGGTTTCAAAGATAAATTTTTACTTTTAGTCTATAAAGTAACATGTATCTCCTAACATCTCATTACTTATATTTATAGCTGATTGACTAATATTATGTTAGGCTGCTAGCACTAGTTTAGGAAAATAATATTGTCTTTAAAAACCACTATTTTATAAATATATTTCTAATTTTGGAATGAATGGAATAATAAATTATATTGTTGTGTGTAGTATTTTCTTTTTTGTTTTTTTTGAAGAAGATTCATATTCTAGTGTAATATGAACACTAGCACTCGGCTAGGTAGGTGGATTGGAAAGGTAATTAGGATAAGAAATTAATTACGTACGGGTGCAGAAAATGCTCAAAAAGCCAAGCTCTCAAGGTATTGACCGAACGTTCTGGCAAGCCTCTTTGAGGTCTCCAAGCTTCTTGTTCCGTCATCCCCATCTGATGAAAAGCTCTTTGCTGTCTCAGGCTTTGCTCCAGCAGCTTCAGCCTTGGGGTCTCCCCTTTTGTCACTCCAGATGTACCTGCGTCTTTCTCTCCCAAAAGCTCACAACTATGCTTTAGTTGTGCTGCTATGGCATCCTTTAAGCACCTAAAATGTCGAGAAATGGCTTTTTGCGCAAGCGCAGTGTACGGGACCGCCGCTCCAAAACCCATAACCAAATCGAACGAGTTTACCACCATTTGCATCTGTTCACAGTAGTGGTTATATCTCCGATCCACCTGAAATCCGGTTATTGATTTTATTAACATTCGCAGATACACACATTATAGCAAGGTTGCATTACACTAATTAAGTTATAAAAATTATATCAATTCATCATTATATATAGTCTGCTAATGGAGATCCTATAAAATGTTTTGACGCATAGTTGATATTATCATTGCAAAATTGATGTTGACAGAGACAATTGATATTATCATAGAAAAAATAATGTTAACACATTAATAAGTATCGCTTAAAACAGTAAATATCGTTATAACAATTATAAAGTGTTGTGAAATATAAAATTATTTTTCTAACAATATTAACAACCATCGTTTTCACAAACCAAATAAACAAGTTAAAGAACAGTAATTAATACTTAGACAGTAAAGGCTCTGATTATGCAATTCAAATAAAAAGACTGAACTTGTATAGTTAATTAAGAAAATACCCTCACCCGCGGAAGGATATGATATGTACACGACAAAGGTGAAAGAACTATTCCATTTTCTAATGAACTTCAAGACCCCTAAAGATGGTGGGGAAGACTTTATAATATGGGTCTTGAAGGAAAAAAATAAATATAAGGAAAAACGCGTTCTGATTCATATAAGTTATGTAACTAACGGCAATAAAGAATATCCTCGTGCTTCTTGCCTTGAATTTTTTCCCAACGCCGCCAATAATACTATGTATACAAAATTAGAAATGAAGAAGAAAAGAATCAGGTTAATTTGAAGTCAACTAACTGCATATAGTGTGTGTATATATATATCAGTGGATTTGATGCATTTCTAATTAGTTTTAGTTATTTATGGAACTTGCCGGAATTTTCTCTTGTTCCGGGTGGAATTCAAAATGAACTAATTAAACAAGGTCCTTGACACTAGAGAGATAAATTAAGAGAGAGAGAGATTACATGCCTCATCAAGCATGGATAAAAGTTTGACCTTCCGTCTCTGGTGCTCAATTCTATCGGCATTTGACAAAGGTGGGACATCCTTTAAGGAAGATGAAGAAGCACCACCACCGGCAGAAGTACTTCCGGTGGGATTGGAATTAGGGTTTGTTGAGGAATTGGGAGGCCTCCCAACAAACTTGTTCTTCTTGAATTGAGCCCTCCCAACACTACAAAACTCTTCCAACAATTCTTGTGCAGCTTTCACATACTTGGAACTCCTCAAAACATTGACCACTCCTAATGAATTATTCTGACTGCCCATTACTACTCCACCTTGCAAATGCAATCCTTGATCATGATTCCCCCCAAAAGTATTCTTATACGATGAATATTGTGCGGCAGCTCCACCTCCTTGATTGAAAAATAACATCTCACCACTAGTGCCATTACCCAACCTGAATTCCTCAGCTTTCGTGGCTTCCAAATGCTGTAAGGAAGATGAGAGCGATAACGAAAGGCCTTGACCAGCAGTCGTGGTACTCCCAGCTTCATGATTACTACTTCCGGGAAGCCACGTGAATTGGTTATGAGATGAGGATGGCCCAATTGTAATAGCCCCTCCATCAGCTGATGGGCTGTGAAAGCCTTGATGATGATGATGAAGAGCAGAAGTAGAACTAGGAAGCAACACGTGGAGTGTAGAATTAGCGGCAGGAGGAGATGGTGAAGGTGGGCTTGGGTTCATAACAAAAAGCTGCATGGCAGCTGCTGCTGCCGAGTTTGATGCTGTATTAATGGTAGTTGAACATTGTTGATTCTGATGATGATGAGAGGCAGCTTGTCTACTGTTTCCATACCAATCTCCGGCAGCAACCGGAGGAGGCGGCCGTGGGTTTCGAAGATGGTGATGATGATTGTAATTAGCGGATGAAATCTGGTGGTCCAACAATTGGGTGGCGGAGGCCGCATCGGATGGAAAATTGAACATTTCTGACAACATCCCCGCATGATACCCATCAAGACCTCCTCTGGATTCTTGTTGTTGGTGTTGTTCTATTGCCACAAGTGGGTCGAAACCTTGCAATATGAGTTTATCCCTCTCGATCTGCTGTGCAATAATGTGTTGCGATCTGTCGAACCCATTGGAGAAACTAGTGAAAATAGTACCACCACTAGCAGCAGCAGCAGCAGCATCAGAAGCTTGGAGATGATAATCTTGGGACATAGAATTAATCACTTTGCTCCTCCTCCTCCTCTAAAGTTTAGTTGAACAATTGGTTGCTAATTCCATAATTATATCTTCTTTTCCATGGTCGTCGTCGTCATCGGACTTCCACTCTTTAGCACACCTACCTAATTAAGTCCATCCTGTCAAACTTGTCGATTTCAACTATATATATCTAGTTGGAGCAAAATGAAAATGGAAATTAATTAACTATCGTCGGTGGATCAATTATATATATGGAGTAATATACTAGCTAGCATATATAAAAACTCGTTAAGAAAAATAAAAGATGATGATAAAAATGAAATTAATTAATTAAGAAAGAGGATATATAGGAAAGAGAAGGCGTTGATCAGACTGAATTGGGGAGGGGAGGGTTTTGTTGTACTTTTTGTGAATGGTAATCATGTACTTTTATCTTTTATTCAGTTTTATACATGTAAGTATATATGTATGCTCATATAAATACATATTTATATATACAGTAGCTCCTGTTACATATATCGATACTGCAAAACTCTTACACATCGTTCTCTCTTCTTTCTCTTGTGCTGGAAGTATTGAAATAAAGTGAGTCAGTTTCTCACCTTCAGCTACCTCTTCTTTCTCTATCTCTCTCCTAGCTCTGTCTGTCTGTCTGTATGTTGTGTTTTTATCTAAGCTGCTGGGAATTAAGCTGTCGTCGTTTCTCTCTCCGTCTCCTATTCTTCCTCTTTGCTGATGCTGCTGCTCTTAATTAAATTTCAGTGAGTAGCGTTTCACAATCGCCTTCCACAAACATAATCAACCATGAAATAACAATCTTAATTTTAAATATATAAACTCTTATGTATATATATAAGAGAGTATGTATCTATCCCTTTCTCTCTCTTTTGTTTTAGAACACACAACCAAAACAAGAGAGTAAGAGAAAGGGAGACATGACAAGAAGTTGCTATTCTTCTACTTCTACAGCTCCCCTTCTTCTACTCAACAATTTCTAAACCTTTCTCCTTTCTTAAAAATAAAATAAAGTTTCTTCTTCAATTAGCAATGGAACTTGACCAAATATTTAGTACAGGGAAGAAACCATGAGGTTGAATTATTAATCTCTTTCCTGCATGACAAAAATACCCTCACTTGATGAGACGAATGTAACTTCTACAATCTCACCACCATTTTTATTTTAATTTTTAATTTTTTACAAAAGTACTGCACACTTTTTATCATATAATATAAGTGTAATTAATGATATTTTCGGCACAATTTTTTTAATATACATCACTAAATCATACTAAAATTTACATTCTCTTATTATTTTTATTTTTACTTTATCTTTTTTGTATCCGTATGCAATTGATGATACACTGGGTAATGTTATCTGTACAAATTATACAAAAATAGAGGAAAAAATACGTACCTTGTGAACCCTATTATTTAAATTATTAATAAAATAATTAATTTTTAACATTATTTTTTTTATTATTCAATACATAAGTAATAATGTTTATGTACACCTGTTTATATATATACAGTTAGTACACATAGAATTACTTATGAAATATTAATTTAATTTTGATTGTTTACTTACGCAAATTAGTTAAGTGACCTGAGTACCTCTCAAATGAATTATAAGACTCGATATAAAGAAATATTTTAGTACAAGATTTTTTAATATTTTTTATCGGCATTTAGAACAAGATATGCCCAATTAAGCTGGAGTTGTTCAAATTAATAGTAGTTTGCAGCGTGAAGTTAGTAGAAGTTGTGGCCAAGAAATATGTACACAGGAAGTGATCAGTCCGAATGCGTCAGTTTGTTCATCTGCATTACCTTAGTTTATCGGAACATATTAAACTAAATAAGCGCATTAATTTTAATTTATTGGATTAGCGATGCAGGCATTATTTATTTATTTATTTTCATAGCTACATACGACCACATGTTGATATATAATAAATACTAAGGTTGAGAATATATACGAGATATACAGGAGGGAATTGAATTAAGAACGGTCTACTTTACACTAATTTATTCTTTTTTATGACTTAACATTTTAAATTAATCGTAATTTAATTTCATCATAAAATTAATTTATTCCTACATATTAAATCATTTTTCCTTAAACTTCACATTTCATAAGATATAGATATAAAATTCGAATCCCACAACACTATGAGTGTGGTAGGAACTTACCCTGAACTGAACTACGACCATGATAACATATCCACAAATGATGACAAAGTTAAAATGATTTCATAATAGAGTCCCATTTAACAATATTTTTTATTTTACAAAAAAAGTCTTGATTTTAGTATAAGATAATATGATATTTTTAAGTTGTCATCATAATTTAATAATCATGTCATAAATACCATCTAACAAAATATATTTTAAGGACAAATATTGAATAAAAAATATATTCCGATCCTAATGTTTGTAAAATTTATTACTAAAAATATATTTGTGATGAAACGGAGGGGAAGTAGAATATACGATTAGAAAAGATAGATGGCAAATGCAAGGTGGTGGGGGACTGTAAACTAGTTAGGTTTCTGTGGGAGCCTGGGAGGTGGTACCTGAAGTCTGAAAACCACACATAACTGATTACGGTTTGGCATTATCAAGATAGGTACCTTAAAATATCCTATATAAATTAAAAAGTAACAAATAAAAAGGATTTGTTTACATGCACGAGAAGTGGAAATTTTTGGGTGACATCTCTTCGAACATGTGCTTATTAATTTGTTATTCCTAAGATTTTAAATATCTCATTTTCTTACTTAGAAAACCCACTCTACATTAAATAAAATCCGACTAATCGAATCAACTATCAACTATCAACTATACAATTAAAATTATAAATTTGGTTTTATCAATTTTTTATTTCACTATTTTATGGTTTCACTAATTTTTGGTTTAGCTTTTCTATTCATAGTAGTAAAGGTACTATCTAAATTTATATAAATTAAATACTATCCAAATTTAAAATTATTTTTATCTCTAATAGGAAAAGAAAAATGATCTTTTTCTTTCCTCTTCAAATTTGTATAAGTACAATACCAATTTATAATAATTAAATATATACTATAAAAAATTGTAAAGTATTCAAAAGAAACCTAACTAATCTCTACTAGAAAAAGTAACTTCTAAAAGAATTTTTATTTTTGGTTTAATCAATTTAATTACAAAAAATTTATCACAATTTTATAAAATTAATTAAGATATTATACTATATATTACCTAAATTTATTAAAACTCAAAATTATGCTAAATCACACAATTAATTGTATTAATTATATATGTGAATTTATTTTTTAAACATAATAACTCTAAAATTAGTTGAAAAAATTACTAGCTAATTGTCATAACTAAATAAAAATTATTAGAGTTAAGGTTTATACTTCTATTCAATTCAGATTAGAATTTTAAATAAATTTGTCGATACAAACACTAACATATAATTCTATAACAAACTTAAATAAAATTAAAATAATTATTTTCTCATAATTATAATTAATAAATATGCACTCCATTCAAATGTTTAGCATAATAATTGATCAAAATAACCTATAATATCTAATTCAATATTTATTATTTAAATAAATATTTAATAATTTAAAAACTACAATTATTTCTCAAAATCTTAATTAATATTTATCTCTTTAATAATATAATAAACTATTATTCATATTGTTAATGTTTCGCACGGGGTTAGGTTTGATTTAATTAAAAAAAAAATTCACAAAATTTTAGTTTAGCTTTCCCATTCATAATAGTATGCATAAATACTATTCAAATTTGTATCAATTAAATATTATTTAAATTTAAAAATATTTTCATCGCTAATAGGAATAGAATAATTGAATATCGTTTTCTTTTCTATTCAAATTAGTATAAGTACTATAAAATTTTATAATAATTAAATATATACTATCCAAATTTGTAAAGTATTTAAAAGAAACTAAACCAATCTCTAGCAGAAAAAGTAACTTCTAAATTTTTTTTAATCAATTTAATTATAGTTTTTTTTATCATTATTTTATGTAATTAATTAAAACGATATAACATATTATAGTATATATTATCTTATTTTATTAAAAATTAAAATTATACCAAATTACACGATTAATTGTATTAATAATATATATAAAAAAATAAATATAATAACTGCAAAATTAGTTAAAAATTTATACTAAATTCATTACTAATTATCATAACTAAATTTAAACTTATTAGGGCTTGAGTTTCATAATTTTTTTGGAATTAGAATTTCAAGTAAAATTTTTCAATATAAACACTTATATAGAATTTCATTACAAACTTAAATAAAATTAAAATAATTATTTTCTCATAATCATAATTAAATAAATACACACTCCATTCAAATATTTTGCTTAATAATTAATTATCAAAGTAACCTATAATATATATTTCAATATTTATTATTTAAATAAATATTTAATAATTTAATAGCTACAATTATCTTCCCAAAATTTTAATTAATATTTATTTATCTAATAATATAATAAACCATTATCATATTTCCCATGTTTTGCACGGGGTTGATGAGTTTGTATAATTAAAATCAAAAATTTGGTTTAATTTCACTATTTTTTGGTTTAGCTTTTCTATTTATATTAGTATAAGTATTATCCAAATTTGTAACAATTAAATACTATCCAAATTTTAAAATATTTATATCTCTAATACGTATAGAAAAGAAGGAATATCTTTTTCTTTCCTATTCAAATTAATATAGGTAATTTACAAATGTATAATAATTAAATATATATATATATATATATATATATATATATATATATATATATATAATATCCAAATTTGTAAAGTATTCAAAAAAAATCTAACAAATCTCTAATAGAAAAAGTAACCTCTAAAAGAATTTTTTCTTTTGATTTTACTAATTTATTTACAATTTTTTTAGCACAATATTATATAATTAATTAAGACAATATAACACATTATATTATATATTTTCTAAATTTATTAAAACTTGAAATTATACAAATCACACGATAAATTGTATTAATAATATATATGTAAACTTTTTAAAAATATAATAACTGTAAAATTAGTTTTAATAAATTCATTACTATCTAATTGTCATAACTAAGTTAAAACTTATTAAACCATGAGTTTCATACTTTTATTCAGATTCGAATTTCAAGTAAATTTTCTCACTATAAACGCTAATATATATAGAATTTCATTACAAACTTAAATCAATTAAAATAATTATTCTCTCATAATTATAACAAAATAAATATGCACTCCATTCAAATATTTAGCTTAATGATTGACCAAGTAACCTATAATATATAATTCAATATTTATTATTTAAATAAATATTTAATAATCTAATAACTACAATTACGTTTTCAAAATCCTAACTAATATTTTTCTATTTAATAATATAATAAATCATTATTCATACCATTTGTGTTTCGCAGATATACACATTTCTTTTTTATTTTATTATTCCCATATTAGAGATCATTAACGATTGCTCATAAACTGATTGCTAACGATAGACATCAGTGATCGAAGTATCAAGCATGCATGCACTGTGATATTGCAGAATGCATTGTGATATTGTACTATATAAGTTACAAATTAATTAGGGTATGCAGCTATTAATATATTGTACAGCTAGTTAAAAAGACTAAATAATCTTATACAATTTTTTTTTTAAAAGAAAACGAAGTATTGGTAGGTATATTTATAAGCATCAAATTAAGGAGGATATTGTGAGGTTTTACCGCGCCTACAATAAAGATATTGTATATATACCGCTTGTATTATCATTCATAGAGTTTGAGATTCATTGATATTGTTACCTAGGGTTTTTTGAACATTAATTACGTACATTATTACGTTCTTATTTACGCAGTTGATTTCTTGATGTTGGAGTAATTTACGTCATATTAAGCTAAGGTTTTAAGGTGTGCATGGATGACAGCTGCATCATTTTCTTATTCTTTTAGATTTATGAATTATATTCATCAAAAAGAAAAAGAAAAGTGAGTTAATTATGAATTATGATGTACGTACGAAGGTATAATATATACCTCAAAAATAATAGAAAGAATACCAAGAAGAGTTGAACTAAAAATCTGAAGACATCGATCATCTTCATTCATTTATTTATTTGTTCGTTTTTGGACATAAGACATTTTTATTCATATAAGTGCTTGCTTTAATTAATTGTGAAGGGACTGAAAGTGATGAATCAATATTTGTCTCGTAATATATAGAGAATAAGATTCCCCATTAATCATGCAAGATGCTGCTCGATCATGTATGTATAAGTTGTAACATACCATTTGGAACCACCTAGCGTACAAATTAGTCTCAGACTCGATCTTCACAGAAAATTCAACGTCCCTAAATTCAGATATTTCATTTTAATTAATTTCTCTCTTCATTCTTTTTACAAAAAGAATCATACTCATTTATAAAATTTAAAAATATATTGTACTTTATGTTTACACCCCAATGTTTGTTGAATATTATATTTAATTTAACAATGATGACGTGACATGATATAAATTATAGTGATAAATTTAAAAATATAATATTATTTAAATATTAAATATTTAGATTTTTTCAATATAAATAAAATTGGCAAATGGAAAATAATAAACACTTAATCGAAGGAATTTAAATTTTTCACTAGTAACTCTAATAAAAAGGAAAATAATTTTTTAAAAAAAACGGATGAAAAAATTATATATAACGATAAATTTATATTAATTTTAAATATCAATATATGTAGTACATAAGATATAAATCAATTAAAAAGAATTTTATTTTATTTTATTTTTTAAATTTAATATTAATCAAAATTCAATTTCATTATAAATTTATTCACATATACTCCGTTACGTAGGCTACTGAGAAGAGCGATAAAAAGGGGTTTCCAACTGCAAACCAGACTGATCGTCGACAGGCCAACCTTCTCTCCTGCCTTTTGGGTGATGTCACGTGAATCTTACCCTCCCCTCACACGCTTGGATGGACCACTTCATCATCACTGAACTACAACGTCTCATCTGTCCCTCTCGTGTCAAAGTTGGCTACACACGTGCCCTTCTTTTTTACTTTTTTCTTTCTAAAAATCCGTTATCAATTTCTTCTTAGTATTACAAGCTCAGAGTCTGTGCAAAACACGAAATCTTAATGTATAACTATAATATGTAATTTGGTTCTTCTTTTAATAAAATTAGTATTATGGCCCAAACAATAACAATAAATAAATAAATTTTAAATAAAAATTATAAAATATGAGTTGAATAAATAAAAATTTAAATATATTCAAGACTTCTACTATAATACTCCTTTCGTCCAATAAAAACTAACTAAGTTTGACATTTTTAGTTAAATTGATTATTTTTGCAAACAAAATTTATACTATTTTCTAATAAATATAATTGGAAAAATTATAACCATAATAAATTACGTCAAATAACTATCACCTTCAATTTTTATAATTTTGAAAATATAAATATATATGCTTAATTTTTAATTTTAAAATTAGTTAATTTAATATTTAAAAAAAATCAAACTAAGCCAATTTTTTAGAAGAGGAGGAAGTAACTCATTATATTAAAGAATAATTATAAATTCAGGCTACTTAATATTAATAGATATGCATCGTAAAGTATAGTAAATTCTAATGAAAATACTCAATTCGTTCCACAAGAGCATATCTAAAAAATAAATTTTTTGTTTCACACAAAAAATTCACTTTTTGGTGATAAATACAAAATGACATGCACGCCACCATAATTTTAATATCATGGTTAAATATTATGCAACTTATTATTTATTTTTCTCTTGTTATCAGGGAGACGTTTTAAAATTTTGGCAGCAAGTGTATGTGTCACGTCTATTGGGTCCAAGCACAGTCAGTATAGAATTTGGGGATATATACATAAAAAGTAAAAAAAATAAAATAGAAAACATGGTACAATTTACAATACGACACTCCGTCAAAGAGCTTCGACCTGTTATAATTAGACCCGTTCCATTAGACTTTTCAAAGAATAGTAATTAAGATTACTAATTCGTTTTGCAAGTTTGTTTATACCGGTATGGTACTTTTTTTATTTCACAAATAGCCCTATTTGTGTGTGTGTGTGTGTGTATATATATATATATATATATATATATATATATATATATATATATATAATACGACACTCCGTCAAAGAGCTTCGACCTGTTATAATAAGACCCGTTCCATTAGACTTTTCAAAGAATAGTAATTAAGATTACTAATTCGTTTTGCAAGTTTGTTTATACCAGTATGGTACTTTTACTATTTCACAAATAGCCCTATATATATATATAATTCTTTATTTAATAATAATAAAATAATATTTTTAAATTTATCAATTATCATAATTTTATTATCATATTTCACTTAACACAAAAGACTGATGAGTATAATTTTAACCTTTGTTTCATCAGATGGGGGATGTTGATCATTAATGTTGATTAAGCTTTAAAACTTTACATCTGTAACTTTAAATTTCCACATCATCAAGGCCAGCAGGCAATAATGAAGTCATCATTACCACACTTTTTCGTATATATTCCATTGTTAAAATATAATCCCTCATTTTTATTATATAAATCACATATATTAAAAAAATTTATTAATAATAATATTAAATAATTAATCTTAATTTGGAATTTCACTATTATCCATGTACTAATTAATTATTTCTCATATTCTCTCTCTCAATTATTCTATTTTTAAGAGTAAAATAAAAAATGATTAAAAAAATTCCTAAATATATATAAAATGTCTTATATTTAAATAAAAAAAACTTCTAAAATAATTTATATAATAGAAAGGAAAGAGTATATATAAAGAATTTGATATTTTTACAAAAGAATTTGATATTTTTATAAAAAAATCGTCGTTATAGACATATAACGACAATTAAAAATATTGATATAAATTTATAACAACGATTTTTTTATAAAAATATTAAATTTTTTTATAAAAATATCAATTTTCTATGTATATTCCGAGTTCAAAATGATTTAATTTGACAATGGCAGTGCGCGCTGTCATCTGAATGCTCTCTTGTTTCCGTGACTTTCCAAAACAAATTTGTTGCTTTTCAACTCCAGACCTGGTACGATGATTCGGTCATGATTTTTATTTTTTAAATAAATAATTATAGCGTACCGTAATTTTCAAGCACCTTTAATGGCTGATGTTCACGGCTAAACTAATAGTACGACTCCGATCAAAGATAGCAACATTAGTGGCTGTCAAATTAAGGGTCCTAGCCAGGTAAGTTTCTTTATTACTAGCCCATTAATTACTAATTGTAGTCTATCAAATTTGACGGCTGTGTACGTTGGAGGTGGAGCTAGTTCATGAGTGGTCTAAAAGTAATTTTAAATTTTTAATTAAAGAATTTTATTTAGTGTATACTTTTTTTTTAAATAATTAATGATATTATCATAATAAAATAAGTTTGTCCTTTTGCAATTATTTTAACAATTTAAACGACATTTATCACTTTAACGGTATTATTTTTTTTTTATTAATATTAGTTGTTCTTTTTTCTTAATCTAGTTCAGGGGCACGTGTATACTAGTATGATTTTCGAATGTAACAAAGAATATGATTTAAGCTTCTTATTTAGTAATCCGCCAGAGTACGACTGAATTTTGAGGTTAGGGTTTTATAATTTTGAGCTTTTATTAATTATCCACTTTTGATGATAATTAATAATTACTAATAACAAGGAACGTACGTACCAAAACAGTACTACTTTTTAAAGCTATTAACTATATATGAAGTTTTCCCAAACATAAATTATTCTATTCCCTTTATATAAATGATTTTTTGTACAAACTGCATGTGAATCTTACGTACATACAACTAATTTTATCAATATATATGTATGACATATAACATATATAAAGTTATATTAATGGAAAAGTAAATGATGCAAAGCAAAAGCAATCGCAATAGCACGACAAATTGGAGATTGGACTTTACTTTTCTCTCACACCCTCGCAAGTCGATCGCATAATATCTCTAGCTATTATATTCCCCACAAACACCAGCTGAAATTAAAATTAAAGATGTAATTTAGAAAAATAATAAAAATAAAAATTAAATTAAAGATGTATTTTTAAAATTATAATATATATAATATGAAGTTTTTAACATGAATACAAATTTTATTAAAAAAATTATAGTTTTACTAATATATCTTTAACTTTGAATGTACGGAGTATAATATATATATATATAATCCTCTGTTAGAAATTTTCTTCAAATTAGATGGTTATTTTTTTCCAGCTTTTCTTTGATCCTGATTCTTTGATATATATCAATCAAGTTGTTCTTTTCTTTTCTTTTCTAGATCCTTCCTCTTATCCTTTTCACTTTAAAACACACACACAATGCATTATGCACAAAGCTTCATTTTGTTGTGACCACAACTCCAATTTGGCCTTTCAACATTAATATTAGAGATTAGTCCATTTTTAATCTGAATAAATACTACACACACATATAAATTACAGAGAAGATTCTTTAAGTGCAGATAAGGAATTTTCAAATTAATATGCTGTTGCATCAACTCACTGGAGTGGCAGTTTCCATGCTTATCTATCTCAGGCCAATCCAAGTTGTCAAGATCATTGTTGATTTTTAAAAATTAATTTAAAATATTTTTAAACTTAAAATTATAATAGTTTCTTAAAAAGTACTTAATAATAAATTTTATAATAAAAAATATTTTTTAAATAATTTACTATATTCATTATCGTATTAAATAAAATTAAAAAATTCATTTCAAATTTAAATTTAAAATATTTTAAGTTAACTTTAAAAAAACATTAATGACCCTATGTTTGGTTCAGACGGAGTATTATTATATTCTACCTATAAAATGAATTGCGTGCGAGAGAGGGAGAGAGGGAGAGAGGGAGGAACAAAGCTTAATGAGATAAGGATGACTTAATGATGACTTAATAATATATTGAATTATATAACTGATGATTATATATATACTTATATGTTAATAATAGTATGACATTAATATGGGAAATCAATTTCTTTTAGAACTGTATTGTCCAACTAACAATAAATTTGATATATAATCAGTTATTAATATAAAAAAATTGAACAAATTCAAAAATTATGCAATAATATAAATTAAAAAGACTTTATAAATCGGTATTACTTTATATCATTAATAGAAATTTATTATATTAAAGTCTATATTATTAAATAGCAAGGTTAGTGACCTCTATATATCATTCATGGCATTAGCCATGAAGTTTTTGTCTCATTATGGATATTCTATGTAAATGGTACAGAAAGAGGAACGATAATTGGTTCAAGTAATCTCAGACTCTGTCAACTAATTAATTAAATTCTTTAATTGGTCATTACATTCAATAACATTATATGGTTTGGTTTGCTCAGGTGGGCCTTATAAAATTTAATATTTGTGTCATCTTTAGCCGATTAATGCAAGAGACTTTCGTTAAACCAATACTACCATTTACTGTATGTACCGTGGTCCCTAAATTATGACCTTACCTCTAAGTGTCATTGTAAGTTCTTTGATAGCTTAGGAACTACATCTGTGCCTCCATTGGGTGTCATATCAATCGTTAAAAACAGAATAAAATACATAGTCGAAATTGCTGGCATTTTACTATAGGGATGATGTTAGGATGAGATATCACGGGTCGGGTATTGATTATTCGTATATGGAGACAATAATTTGATCAGCAAGGTCACTTGACAAATAACCTAAGAGATCCGACCATCGGTACATCAACATAACCCAACTAAACGGTTCGACCATGAGTACATTGACATTCATCTCGAAAACCATAATATAAGTTCATCCCAAAAAATATCAACCTATGATCATAGCCCCTTATGCGTCATACCGGGCAAAGGGTTTGACCCAAGGCGTGATTTAGATGCGTTTAAAGGCGTAACGTCCTAACGTCAAATTCATGATACGTTGCACATTTAGATAGGTATATAAAGATGTTTCAACAACTAGTGATTTATTTATATTTTTATTCATTTATTTCTATATTAATATAGTATTTAGAATATTAACACAAGTATCAAAGGACAACACTCTGTTCATTCATTCTCTTGTCTTATTTCAATGTTAACAAAAGTTTCAACTTTCAAATCTTAACCAACGATGTATTAACTTGGACAAAATCAGGTTTCATCAGGTGATTTTAACATATCCTCAAAATCTACAATACTATGGGCAGAGCAATATCTTAATTGCTTGGTTCAGACATGAAAATTTAAGTTCAATGCCAAATTTTAAAGGCCCCTTTTACCAAATGATGTGACAGACCAACCAACATAATACAACTAATGAAGTGAGATCTCCATTGCGGTATATATATATATATATACAAGTAAAATCACACATACCATGATTCTTCACCAAAATTGCATAAAATTCTTTACAAAATCATTCTTTGGTGTTTTTATTTCTTGAAATTGTTTTATAATTGCTTCATTTTTAATCAAAAACATCTTTCTCAATGCAAGTAATAAGTCACACTCCTTCCGTTCCAAAATATAAGATCAATATTAATTGTTTTAAAATAAATTTTAGATACTTTTAAATTCAAAGTTAATAAATTAATTTATTTTAAACAGTACATTTATGAAAACTGTAAACTATCTAAATAGTGTTATTAGCTACAAGATTTATTATTTAAAAATATTAAAAAAATTATATCAATTTTAAACTTAACAGTTTCTTAAATTGACTTTAAATATCAAATTTATTTTTTATTTTGGAACGAAGAGAATAGTATTTAGGACAAGTAACTCCCCCCCCCCCCCCCCTACTAGATTCCCTAAATCCCATATACTAGGAGTAAATTTAACAAAAACAAAAAAACAAAACCCTCATGGTCGGTCAATATTTGTCTTCTATATCGGATTAAGTAAAACAATTGGTTGCTGATGATGTCTTAGTCAAGTGGTTAAGATTGAAGTACTTAATTTCTATGTATTAGATTTGATTCTCATTTACATGAGTTTATTTTTTCTATTATGGGAAGCTTATTTTCTCTTTATGTGAGATTCGTTTAAGTTAATTTTTTCTTCCTTTAGTGAGATATGATTGATTTTTAATATTATACTAAAAATGATAAGCTTGTTTTCTCTTTATGTGAAATTTGTTTGACAGCTTATTTCTTCTTTCTTTAATAAGGTTTGATTGGTTCTTGATATTGTAATAGTGATGATGTACTTGAATTATTAAATTATATTATATTTTTTGAAAAGTGGAGTTTTCAAAAAACAATTGGTTCAAAAATTGCATTTAATATGACAATTTAAAAGGACACCTTTTGAAATTAACTATTAATTAGTCCCTCAATTTTAAAACTAAGAAAATTTTATTTTTTAAACTTATTTTTAATATTAATTCAAAATATAGTAATGATGACATTACTCCATAATACTAAATTTACTAAACTTCAAAATCAAGTTTACTAGTATATAATCCTAGCTAAACATAACGACCTACTAGCATTTTTACAAGATCTTAGTAATAATGGTGGCTGTAATATATTTATTGATCCTTAAACTGTGTGTAACTATAAAATTTGATACTACCAAATTACCACATTGTTTATATAATTTGGGAAGCAGATCGACACCATGCCCAAATTAATACTCCGTATATTTGTACTTTAATTCTCATTAGACATTACGGTCACTTTCCTCTCGGATGATTTATATATAAAAAATAATAATTTTAAAATTGTCATTATAAATAATAAATAAAAAATGGGCCGAAAATATTAGTGTCCTTATATTAATTAGTAAAAGAACCGGCATTCTTATTTTATGGATAGGTGAATGCTCCACACTTTCCAAGGTTATCCTTATTTAACTTTTCTCTTTCATTTTTTCACCATGTTTTGAAAAAACTAGCAGCTAGCGTAGGAGAGTATTGTAGGTTAGATATAGAAATTGATATTTTTACATTGTTTTTCTGATATTTTTACATAATAAATTTTATAAAAATATTATTATAGATGTATAATGACGATTAATCGTCGCTATAAATTATATATATGGGATCCATTATATGAAAATATCAAAAAATAATATAAAAATATCAAATTTCTAAATATATATTCGGATGTGGCACAAGGTCAACAATAAATGTTTGCATGGAATTAATTAATGGGTCAAAGTCTGGATGGAGTAGTAATGCATTTATTTGTTTTTTGAGGTCTTACCGGGATGAGGGGAGCCCTCAATTTGCTGGGTAACTCTTTCACAAGGCTAGCTATGACAGAGCAGCTATTCTCTTGATAATTCACTATATATTTAGATCGAGACGTTTAATTAAGTGCAAGAAATTGATCAAGATACTTTCTCTATTCCAAAATATAAGATTATTATTTATCATAATTAAAAATTAACATAAGATATTTTTAAACTTAAAATTAACATATTTTTTTATAAAAAAAATAAAATAATTAATACAATAATGAATATTGTAAATTATATATGATTTATTATTTTATAATTTTTAATGTGTCATTTTAAATTTAAATATAAAAATATTTTATTTGAACTTTTAAAAATTAATAATAATTTTATACTTTAAATCAAAATAAATATATTGAATTGGAGTAATGAGGACCGAAAACCTCTATTAATACTATAGCTAGTTTTCAGCTGCTACAAGGCAAGAGTTTGGTGAGAGAATTAAATGTTCGTGTGTTGAGTGAGGAACCCATAATATTAACTAAGCTATATATCCCTACACACAGAGAAAAAATTCTTCAATTCTCCTTAGATATTCTCACAATTAATTAATTATGGAGATTTTTGACCTAGCTAGCTAACCTTACCATAATTAATTAAGGAGCCCTTAATTTGTTGGCTAGCTAGCTAGGGGTGGTGAAGCTACTTAGCAACTCCAAGGACGATGACAATTAAAACCCAATAATACTAGTAATTAATTGGTGTATATGTATACATATATATATATATAGAGAGAGAATAAAGTTCAAAAACATACCTTCTTAAAGAATATATTTAGCATATTCTCTTTAACGACGGATTTGGCGATGGTTTGGTCTATCGCCATAAGTTTGTCCGTCGCTATATGTTTGTCCGTTGCGATATGTTATCCGTCGCTAAAAACTTTAACAACGGACAAACTTATAGTGACGGACCAAACCGTCATCGGGTCCGTCGTTAAAGGGTTATGCTTGGTATACTTTTTAAAAGGGTATATCCTTGAACCAAGTTATATATATATATATATATAAGACAATTGTTTTAATAAATTAATCTTAGACCGTGCAAATATTAACCTGGTCAACAATAATATCTACTTTTAACAAAACGACGTCATTTCGTTTAAATGTCAGGCCGTCATTCACTAAGAGTAGCGGCTCATTCTTCCTCAAAACGATGCCAAGTCTTCTTAACAAAAGAAAAACGACACCGTTTTTGGCTCCGGCTACCGACGAAAATTTTCAGACCACCACTCTTGTTTGTTGAGAAAAAAATTCAAATTTTTCTAGGCCGTCACTAAAAATGGCGGCCTATAAAAAGTAAATTTGCTAAGACAACTGTTTCAATAGACTGATATATATATATATATGAAAATGATCCAAATTTACAGTTACATCAGAATATTTATCGTATGCTCTCTCTCTCTATGTATACCCACGATAACTAGCTGAGGGTGTTTATATAAATAAAATTAATACATAAAAGTATGTATGATATATCACATATTTCCTTAATTAGAGACATAATTTTTTTTTTAAATTATAAAATAATAGTTTAAAAATTTTAGTGTATTCTTACGATCGAATATTACTACGTCACTGTTGTCATACCTTAACAAGTTATACGTACAATTTAATTATATTTTTTTAAAAAAATATAACTTTAATTTCGTTAAGGTATATAATGACCCGCATCTATATCCTTACTCGTATCGAAGGGTGGTCCTCGAATACTGAGGGATCCAGGTGGCACGGCCGGCAGGGGTGGCCGGGGACACCTGGGAAATGTGGTCCAAATGGGTCTTGATGTGTTGGAAAGGCGACACGTGTATGGGGAGCTACAAAAACAAAGTTGACAGGCTGTTGAGGGAAGGGGGCATGCAATTGCATAGGAGATAGCTATCTTTATAGTCGAGATAGGGATGACGATTCTCCCTCCCTTCCACAAATAAAATAAATAAATCTATTTTGACTTTAATTTCATTAATTTACATAATTTTAAAATTTACAATGTGAATTTATTTTTATTTTTGAAATTATAATCTTGTACCTAATAAGTAATATTTAATGTATCTAAAATATACGTAATGACATTATTATGAACTTCATATATATACGTACCTTATATGATACTATAAAATCAAAACGAATACAAAAAATAATATATGTATTTCGAATTTGAAACAAAGTGATTTCAACTGAATCTTTATCGAGTCAATGACTTTGAGAAAAGGCTATGATATGAGAACTCCTTTGCTGTATTTTAATTTTTCTTAGACAGCATATCCATTATATTGTGTTGGTTTGGGACAACTTGCATTGCATGGCTTCATCATCTGTTCTTTTCACTACTCCTAAAAATATATTCATGGACTTCGATTCACTGCCTGCCCAACATCAGCTTCTATCCCTTTCTGTCTCTAAAGTAAAACTGCATGTTCTTCTAATAGGCTTGACAATTTCACTTCAACTCGACGATCCGTTTGATCCTAATCTTAATGAGATCCGATTGTCTAAACTTTAAAGGGTTAAAGTCGGGTTAAAGCCAAGTATAAGATATATCTCCTCACTCCCGCCCCTGACCCAATAATATGTATATGTATAAAAAAAAAATTAAATTAACATTTTGTATATATAAAATTATGTACTTATTTAGATTATTTTATTATAAATTCATAATATTTGTAATATAATATATTACTAGTAATAAAAATATTACATGTTTGATTTCAAATTAAAATTAGTTGCACAAAGTAATATAAAAAAAGTAGATAAATTTAATTTAAAAAGAATAGAATAATCGAATAAACGTATTGTTTTTGAGATCGTAATTAAATTATTATTATTATTATTTATTTATTTCTTAAAGAGAAGGTTTGTGATAGAATTCTTTTGGGATTATATAAATTATTTTGGTGAAATGCGTGTGGAGGAGGATCTACCTTGATTGAAATCCAGAATAGAGTGATATTTTTTAGACATCAGTTAATTGACTATAATACTAGCTAACTAGCCATTCATCTATCAAAACCAGGACTTTAAATGGAGTATTTATTTTCCATATAGAATTTCTCAAGGACTAGCTAGATAAGATTAACATCAGCACAAATATCTCCAAAGTTTGATGATCATCATGAAGAATTATTAAATTGTAGATTCTCAAGGTAAAGAAATAAATTTTGAGTCTAGTCGAAGCCCAAGCCCAAGCCCAAGCCCAGTTTTAAAAGGCTAACAGTGATAATACTTTATTCTATTGGGTTATGAAATCCAATTTTTAGAGTTTCCAAAATATAGCTTCACCATTTAGAATTTTCATCAGTTTAATAAAAGAATAAAATAAACTCTAAACCCCGTGATTAAAAATTAAAATCGGCAGAGTATGCAATACTATAGAGCGGAGTGAGATCACCTATTATTAAATCTCTTTATTTTTTTATATCAAAATATATAATGATGATTTTAGAGTCTATAACAACGATATATCTCGTTATTATAATTTTATTTTATTTTTGTAAATATACGGCGACGAGACATAAAGCAAGGAGGAAAGGAAAACGGTAGGTAAACCAAGTTTGTCACTGTTAGTGTGAACAGTATATAGGTCAATGTCATTTGAAATTGAACTGCTGAACAACTTATCTTGTGAGTCATAGGTGTGAAATTGAAAGGAAGGAGGTGCTCAATCGTATTTATCTCTAAATTCATTACCTGTTTAATTTAGTAATAAAAACATGATGATAATCAAATCGTAAATGATAAATGATAAAGTTTATATTTCGGGATTATAATTTATGGGATTATAATTTTAATACTATTAATTCTAGAATTTAATATTCTTAGTTACATATTTATTTTTTTATATAATTATTAATGGGATAAATTAAAATAATTTCATATTATATTTATTTTTTTTCAAAATTAATTAAAGAATTGAATAAAAAAATATTGTTTGGACCATTATACTCTTACCAATAATATCACGTTTTAAACTTATTTATACATAAAAAAATAATTAATAATTAATTATAAACTTTTAAATACTGTTAAAATAAATTAGAGAGTTCGCAATATTTCATCATATTCTTCTTACGTAAAATATTTGATAATCAAATTATCAAAAATTAACACATCCATAAATTAACAAATAAATAGTCCAGGAGATATATCATGTTAATTAGACGAGGACTTAACAGCGTCACTCTCACTTCCCACCTATATAGACTTTTTTCTTCTGTTTTTTTTCTCTTTATTACTCCATTCATTTGACAAAGGAGTTGTTTTTGTAAACATTAAAAATATATTTTTAAATCATATTTACTCTTAAAATAATAAAAATAACATGATACGCAATTATGATAATAAATTAAAAAATATTGGGTCATTGTGACATATTTTATTTTTTTCAAATAAAACTATTTTTATAAAATATTATTATTTTCAAGGGATCAATTATTAAAAGTCCTCTCTTGAATAAATAAACAAGATACACCACGCAAATATTTTACTGGAATCAAGGCCTCGAGATTATCCATGGGTTTCAGTCGATCAACACGTTAACATGCCTAAAACGTGCTACCAATTCAGTCCAATACAGTCTTCAGTACGCCAGGTGTATTAGGCTGATAAATGGATATAATAGAATATTTTTTAAAAAAAATTAAGATTAATTTTGTTCAAAAAAATTTAATTTCAAATGATAGGAAACTAAGAATTATAATCGGTTTGAATATGCTATTAAATAATATGTAAGTCATTTTATAATCTCTAAATTAATAATTTTAAATTTAAATTTAAAAATAAATAAAATATTTAAAATTAATAGTCGTGTTTTAAATATAATCTTAAAAAAAAACATATAATTTTAGAGTTAGTCATAAATATTAGTGTCAGTACTCTTGCAATTTAAATATTTATATATTAAACCTGTCCTATTACCGCCCCTAGGCCATATGTAGGAGCTCAATTTGGAATTCTTATTCGGAACCCTATACTAACATAACTCTACGGTATAATAATAATAATACATCATAGTAGTAGAAAATAATGGGAGAGATATATAGGCTTCCGTTCATTTGCCCACTTTGGCAAAACAAATTTGAGTCTGTAATATGTACAACAATTCTAAAACCTGCCACAAATCATAAAGTGGCTCCAGTTGATTATTAGGCTTTTTTCCGTCCAACAAAGCTAAGAAACGTAAATAAATAAATAAATTATGATTTCTTACCTAATAAAGCGAAAAGATGACCGTGTGGAAGCTCACAGTATTAATGCATTATCTTCTCTTCAGTCATGGCGCTATTGCTTTGTCTATACGAAGGTAAAACTGTTTGGGGTTTTTGACCTGTAGGGAACTAATGGTGGAAAAAATGGGTAAGGTCCCACTATAAATTCTTCAAAATGGTTACCCATCTCAGCTTTGATACTCCTTTTCAACCTTTAAGGAAGGTATAGATGAGCATATGATCTCAACTGTTTCAACTTTTTCCCTATTTTATAAATTCTGCTTTCTCACCTCTATTTTTGCGTAAGTTTTAAGTACTTTCTCGTTTTCTTTCTTTCACCTGGAAATTGGAATGTTCATCTGACTTTTTCTTTTTCTGGGTATATATACTTACAGTAATTTGATTTTGTCAGGACTGTACAAGTAAAGGGTATGAGGGAAAATCAAAAAATTCTTATGTGACTGTGCTTCCAAGTGATTTGGGCACTCAATTTGATCTGGGATTCATCAGATTCAATTGGGTCAACAGATTCTTGAATTTTTTGAGGTAAAGTTTATGGCACATGATTCTTCAGTTTATGGCAACTTTTGCACTATGACAAAGACCCATCTATTTTGCTGAAAGAATCCATTTTCCCTCTCCCCCTTCTCTTTTTTACACGGGTTTACTTGAGTTAACCTCCTATCTGATGAGTGAAGATGTAGGTTGACTTGGTATTTTTTTAATTGTCCATAATCCTTCCAGTGATTTGATTCTCTTATAGATAGTGATGAAAAATCATTTGTTTGGACTGAATTGAGAACTCTGTAACTCTTCAGATATTCACATATTTATTGTGAACTCGTCAGAATCACTTTCATAGTTGAATTACAGTTTTTCTTTTAGCCTATGGTGAACTTGGCTTCAGTTCCTCATTCCTTACTTTTTTATTTGTTTTCGTTTGCCTTTCCTTTCTGTTGAAGAGGATGATCAATTGTGTGCTGTATGAATTTCTTTTTCCTTTTCAGAACTGTTCAGATGATGATGTAAATGTTATAATATCTATGCGAGTTATTTTGCTTGTTTTGAGTGTTGTGACAACCGAAATATTATTTGAATATATCTCCTTCCACTTTTATCTTCATCTTTGTCCAAAACAAATTTGGGAATGTTTTTTGAAGAAATAATGCACAATTGATATTTATGAAGCATCTATTGCCACATTATTATGCCCATGTTACTAAATTGATCTGTAGTAGTATGAGATCTCTTATTTAAAAAGAAAAAATAGTATGAGATCTCTTAATTGGCCAAGGTTGCTTTTTGCTTACCTATAAAATTATTTTCGCATGCAGGCGAAAATTTGTCAATCCACAAGTGGAAGTTGTGATATGGGCTGGCTAACTAAGATTCTGAAAGGATCCAGCCATAAAATCTCAGAAGGGCAATATCACGGGAAATATGAAGATGAGAAAAATTGGGATGGTCCATCTACTTCAGTGGTAATCAGTGCTTCTGCTGTTTAGATGTATCATTTGATGGCTTGCTCATGTTTCATATAGTTAGGCTGGTCCTTTCCTGGTAGTAGATCAAACATGTAATTGAAATACTGCTCTATAGTTTTTGCATTGTTCATATACTGTGATGTAGTTCTCATTATATTCCTCTTGTGTTGCATCCTTTTTCTTCTGGGACTTGATGTAGGATGCATGGTCCGATTTTGAGCAAGAAGATATTGATCTTGCTATTGCATTCTCCCTTGCAGAAGAAGATGAGAAAGGAAAAAAAGTAATTGGTAAGTTGCGTTGTTGTTAGTTATGAATAAGAAAGTGGTTTGTCCTTATGACTCTTTAAAAAGAATTCCATTTCCAGGTACTTACAAATTTATCAGAAAATGCAATGCTACTAGAAGCTTAGTAAGGCTCTGGTAGTCCTACCTACATAACGTGTTTTCTTTATTGCCAATATCCAGGACCCCTTTTCTACATATTGGAAGTTCTTCCATTGAAGTCAAGGATAATGCAAATATTGATTTTTATCTGTACGATTATCTCAAGTAGATGTGCTGCAGTAGTCGTAAAACAAACTGAAACCCGTTGAAAACCTTTTTGATGGTATATTTTGTTCTTTTTTACTCTGTTATGGTAACATGTATAATTTGCACTAAACTAAATCCTCTGAACAAGAATTAGGTGAGATTTTGGACCAAGAAGTATCCATTTATAAAACTCTTTTTAAGATAAAATTTATTCAAACAACAGATGCCCTTCTTAGGTATTGGTGCTTCTCTTATGATATTTTAAGTAACCTAAAGTCGTGATTTTTTTTAGTATCACTCTCAGATTGAAGTTACTTTGTCAAATGAAAGTCTTGAGATTGTTTGCCAGGATCTACATTTTTCACTCATGGGAGAATGCTGTATGACTGTTGACTTCATTTTCATTTAGATGCTCATAAGGCAAATTTGAAATAATGTTATATTTGGTTCTAATCATCTCTTATTTATTAGATGTTGAACCGGAACCTTATGTGGAGGAAGATGAACAGCTTGCCAAATCTGTGGAGGAAGATGAACAGCTTGCCAAAGCTTTGGAGGAAGATGAACAGATTGCCAAAGCTTTGGAGGAAGATGAACAGCTTGCCAAACATGTGGAGGAAGATGTACAGCCTGCCAAACATGTGGACGAAGATGAACAGCTTGCCAAAGCTCTTCAAGAAAGTTTGAACATAGAGTCTCCACCTCAATATGATTATGGAAACTTGTTTCCTTATCCTTACTTCTCTCCATCTGGGTACAGGTAAAATAAATCTTCCTGCCGACTTTATTACATAAACTTAGTCTATCTCTCTCCCGCTTTATACAATATACATATAATTATATACATGTTTCCATCTGATTTCATTTGTGAATACATGGTTTAAATATTTACCTATTTAGATTTGCATTAAGAAATATAAAGATGTGAAACAACCTATCGATTTTCTGAAACCCCGAGTTTGCAATCATATGGAGCTACAACTTCTTAAAAGTTAGGCGATACTTTGCATTCCAAGATGTCTATTCTCTCCGTAATTTACTTTATTTGGCCACAAGCACTACAAGAGTCAGTAATGTCTGGAAGTGGTGCATGTTGGCGTATCTTTGTTCAGAGTTATATGTTTGAATTAGAAAACAGGTTTCTCAGTAATTGTATGATAAAATAAACTTTGGGATATTAACTTCAAGTTGCTTTCATGCTTATGTCTCCATGATGTTCACATGTTGAAAAATGTTATTACTAGTCGCTTCTTTGATTTCTGTCACATATCATATAGTTCCAGAAATATAATCAAGATGAGGCATCACCATGCACTTGCAATGTCTTAAACTGACGGTGATTGGTAGAACAATTTTAGAAGAACTGGTTACTTGTGGTGACATGCTATAATTTGGTTGTGTTTGCAGTAGATGTAATTTGAAAGGACAAAAACATTGTAAACTTATTCACTAAATCCCCAATAAAGCTGGAGTGCCAAGCCAACCTTATATAAAGTTATAGATACGGAATTTAATGTTGTGTAAATCACTTGTTTGTGGAAAAATACTCTATAAAAGAAAATAATAATGATAAATTATTCCTGAATTTCGTAGACCGTATGAACTCAGACGTTGTTATCTAAACAATATGTGAATGTAGGATTTGTGCAGGTTGCAATACTGAAATTGGTCATGGCCGATTTTTGAGTTGCATGGGAGCTGTTTGGCATCCAGAATGTTTTTGCTGTCACGCTTGCAATAGACCAATATCTGATTATGAGGTGCGAAAGTGATCCAGATTTGGCTAACAAAGTATCATCTGAATTTCCTGTTGCTTTCTTCTAGTGTTTGCCGCTCTAGGATCTGTTATGCATAAGACTAAAAATATAGAACTTAATATTAACATAAGTTTGCTTGAATTGTCAATGGTGTAGTTAATATGATATTCACTGTCAATCTCTGCAGTTTTCTATGTCTGAGAATCGCCCGTTCCACAAGTCCTGCTACAAGGAGCGTCATCATCCAAGATGTGATGTTTGCAAGAACTATGTAAGTGTCTATCTTATGCAATGAATATTAACTATATTTCGCAAAATTTAAGCAAGTCTTTTTCTAAGAAAATTGGAGAAGTGTGTATATTCAGACTTCTAGAATAATTTCTGGTGATCTATTTAAAGCACTGCATGCTGATGAATTCTAAAGTCTTCCTTTACTTAGAATGGAAGTCCCATCACAGTGTCTAACCATTGATAAATGAATAATAATACTCTCTGTAAAAATAGTATTCTCATCCAACAATGACGTAAAGAAAAAAAATTACAGTAAAGGAGGAAATATAACAAGTTATATATACAAATCAGACAGTTGATCCTTCCTAGACCTTGCTATTTGCGGGAGCCTTGTGCACCCAATATGACCATTTCTTTATTTTTTTTAATAAGAATCAGACAGTTGATTTGACTGCTGCTGTTATCATAGTTTAATATATATATATATAGCTACAGTATCAACTTCTCTGTAATACATTTCATGCTACATTTTAGAGAGACTCATTTTTCATTTGTATAATGGAATTTCTGGCTGACTTCTCTGATGAATCAACTACACGGTAGTATCAAAGCATTTTATGCAAATGTTTGGTTACAAACTAAACTGCATATTGATGTTTAATGACATTTTGAGATCCTCAGGCATGACTGTTGTGGCTACTTTAGGTAGGAGTTTTCATGTTCTGCCCATTGTTATATTCAAGCATTGAATTAGATAATAGGTTTATCTTCGTTAATACTTTGGTTACCAGGAAAGGCTCTTAATCTCCAACATTTTTCTGTTCTTGTCTGAAATGCTTACTTATTCTGAGGTCTACACATCACAATTCCTTTTACTTCCAAAGAAAAAAGAAAAGAAAAGAAACAAATCACAATTTGTTTTATTAGTAAAATAATTGACATTATGGTATTTTTTCCTTTGTGCATGTAATATATAATTAAATTACTAAGATATTTAGAACATAAGTCTACCTGTTTTATTTTCTTATTTATCGCACTGATCATGTGGTGCCTTGGGTTTCTTGCTTTTATTCTATTTCATACAGATCCCAACAAATATGGCTGGTCTTATTGAGTACAGGGAACATCCTTTCTGGAAACAAAAGTACTGCCCCTCACATGAACATGACAGGACACCGAGATGTTGCAGCTGTGAGAGAATGGAGGTCTGCTGACAATACTTGCCCACCCAATATCCTCGTCCCTCTCCCCATCTCCCCTACAGTCTCTTCTGAAACCAAAAAGACAAAACAGAAGTTGAAAGCAAAAATAAAATCAAACAAGATAAAAGAAAACCCATACCATTACTCATAAGGTTTCTTGGAACTCGAAAATGGAAAAAGAAAAAAAGCAGTAAAAGAAAAAACTTTCTGATCTCCTGCATTGGTGTTAACTCAAAGCCTTTTTCATCCCTTGCAGCCGAGGGACACAAGGTATCTTTTACTAGATGATGGTCGGAAACTTTGTCTGGAGTGCCTGGACTCTGCTGTAATGGATACTCATGAATGTCAACCTCTTTACCTTGAAATACAAGAATTTTATGAAGGATTAAATATGAAAGTGGAGCAACAAATTCCGCTACTCTTAGTTGAGAGACAAGCACTAAATGAGGCCATGGAGGGAGAAAAGAATGTGAGGCAGATGCATTAAATTTATCATATTTCCAGAGAAGGTTAGGTTTTTGTGTTTTTGCTTCTACTTGGTGATTTTCATAATTTCCTTTTGTGGCAGGGTCATCATCACATGCCTGAGACTAGAGGTCTTTGCCTGTCAGAAGAACAAACCGTTAGCAGTGTATGAATATATTCCTTGACATCTTGCATATGGATTGGTTTAGTTTTTTGAAGATATAGTTATTTATCAAATTCAGACTTTACTTATGTTTTACTGAAAAAAATAGATTTCAAGGAGGCCTAAGATGGCAGGCAACCGGATTGTAGACATGTTTACAGAACCTTATAGGCTCATCCGTCGATGCGAAGTGACAGCTATTCTCATTTTGTATAGTCTCCCTAGGTAATACTTCTATATTCCTCTCTGTTGACTATAGTCATAATTCATGCTTGCACTTCTTGGAGTACAGCCTAAAACTCACAAATTCAGGTTGTTGACTGGATCTATTCTGGCACATGAGATGATGCATGCATGGCTGCGGCTTAAAGGTGCATGTCTTGGACATAATATTTTTTTTTTGATTGTTCTGCCTATCGTATATGGTCTGAAATTACCACGCGGGAGTAATTTGTAGGTTATTCCAATCTAAGTCCAGATGTTGAAGAAGGTATTTGCCAAGTGCTAGCTCATATGTGGTTGGATTCTGAGATCATGGCTGGTTCAGGTTCTGGTAGTAATGTTGCCTCAACTTCGTCGTCATCAGCATCATCATCCTCCTCTGGTCCCACATCGTCGAAGAAGGGTAAACGGTCCGAGTTTGAAAAGAAACTTGGCGACTTTTTTAAACACCAGATTGAATCAGATACCTCAAAAGCTTATGGAGATGGATTCAGAGAGGGGAACAAAGCAGTGCTCAAGTATGGCCTCAAGAGGACCCTCGACCACATCCAACTTACAGGCTGTTTCCCTTAGTAAATTAATTGGTGATCTGCTTTGCCTTCCTCCTCGGATATATAATATACCTTTAACAGGACCAAAAATATTTTACAAATGAAACATCAGGAGACTTGATAAACAATAAATGCTGCTATACTCTGCAAAATTGATGCAATTTGTACGTAACCTTGACCACCACCACATGTTATACTTACGTTATATAGAGAAAAAAGAAAGATAAGGAAAATAATACAATGAATGTATGCATTTACTTTTTGAACATGACATTACCTGTTGTTTCTGTTTCTTTGTTTTTGTTTTTGTTTTTAATTTATAATAAACACATAGAACAAGTCTTCTCCGAGGACTGCAGACAGTGGTTCTATTTAGTGTTGTTAAGATGACAAATGAATTTGTGTGCGTAAATGCGGGTTGCATATAACTTACCAAATTTGTATGTCACTGGGAGTGTAATGTACAAACTAGGAGAGAATGTTTGCAACAGAGATTCTTTATTTCCCTTTTGGAAGCTGTTAGCGGCCGTGATTTTTCAACTAGAGAAAGAAGCTCAGTGGCTCAATTAATGTAAGGGATCTCGTCTAAAATGACGTGATATTGAGCAAGATAAATAATACTTTATATGACATAACTAATTACAAAATATAAACTTCAAACCAATGTAACGATGCCGGATGAGAAACAAAGAAATTGAGAATGAGAAATCTACTACAAAGGCAGCAGCAAGTCAAAACGTAAAAGCTAATATTTTTTTCTACTTAACGTTCGTAATTAACATTATTATGAAGGAATTGTGGAATAATTTTAAATTTTAAATGCAAACTCTACCATCTAAATAATTAATACTAAAAAACAAAATATGAGCATACATATTAGACTAAAATTCTGATTTCACAATTGAGCCCAATATCCATCAAGGGATGGAACTACTGTTTTTGTGTTTTTAATTAAATGTTGCGATAATTGTTTTAGCAAGCTTTGCTTCAACTCAACCCCAGTAAATTTAACCGTCTCACGTAACACCTGACCTGATCGTATAAAAGACCCGGAGCCGAAACCCTCTTGAACCCGATACAATAGATTGAATCCGGTATTGGTTACTCTTTTGGCGGCAATTAAGCCACCCAACAAGATGACTTACGCTTAGATTGAAAACCAATGATAGCAGCACCATATACTTTGAGGTAATCTTGTATCGGAGGAATAGTTTTTCTATTTCTGGGACTATATTCCTATGCACTCTAGGTGTTTGATATTTGTTTTAACAGAAGATAGCCATATTTCCATTACTTCTCTACATCGCTGCTTCAGAACACCCTAACCATTAACGTAATTAATACACTAGTCACCGTAGAGCTCTAGTTTAGAGATTTCATTAGTGTGCTCATGAGTTCAGACTTTTGACTTCTCAACTCTAATGCATTATTGAGAAATTTCCTGTGTCATGCCAATAGGGACATTCTAGGCTTAATGCTATTTCAACACGCATAATTCTAGTAATGGGTTTACTCAGAGGTCTCATAAGAGTTAGAGCTACTTCTCTTTTGGCTAGCTTAGAATACTCCAACTGCGGTCTGCAGGGGCTGCCTATGTATCTGAATCAATTCTTTTACAGAAAAATCCTATTTAACACCTTGACCATACAAAACAGTTACTTTTCCAGTAACCCATGCGTAAATAAGGTCTCTCTTTACCTCCAGCGAGCGAGGCTCATTGATTCAATTCGGCTTAGTCTCCGGTCCAAATCTCCAGAGTCGCTTGTATCCATTTTAAATGATCCAGCTCTCGACTCCTTTGTGGTCACCAATGCTCTTCGTTCAGCTCCCTCTCTGGATTCTGCATTATTCCTGGTTGAAACCCTTAAGAGCATACCACACTTTTCGCATACCCAAAATAGCCTCCATGCATTGGCTAAAGTTCTTGCAAAATCCCATCAAACTGCCAAACTTAAGGCCCTAATTAATGGCATTAATTCTGGCAAGTTCATAAATGTTGCACATGTCAGCTTTATGGACAGGATGCGGTGGTATGCTGCTGCTGGGGACCTTGATGAGGTCCTTTGTGTCTGGAGCGAGTGGCGAGCTTTGCAGAAGCGTCTGTGTACCGAGTCTTATAACATCATCATGGGACTTTGTGCTCAGATGCACAAGGACTTTGAGGCTGTGAAGACTTTCTGTAGGATGATTGATGAAGGGGGGCTTCCTAATGCTAGGACATACACAGTTATGATTGAGCACCTCTTGAATTTAGGGAAATTGAATTCAGCTATGCAAATTTTTCATATACTGCCTTCAATGAGGATAAAACGTACATTGAGGCAGTACACGGTTTTGGTTGGGGCATTCTCTGGCACTGGTCAGTTTGATATGGTTAAAGTTTTGCTGGACGATATGCAGATTGATGGAATATTGCCAGGTCGAGCTATGCACTCATCGTTGCAGCGCATGCAGGAGGCAGGATTCATTGAGGAGACAGCTGAATTGGTTAAAGAAATGTTACCAGATGAAAGGATTAAGAACATAAAATCATATACAAATGATACTAATTCTGAAGATGATGACGATTATTGCGATGAAGATCTTGACTCTGCCCTCTGTGATGCCGAGGAAAATGGCGTTCAGTTGAGACCTTGGTTTGACCCAGCTGCTTTGGCAAGTGCCTTGAATTATTGGAGACCAGAAGAGGTATCAGCACTGGAAGATGCGAAATTTGTGTGGACAACTCGATTGGTTTCCAAGATGATCAGGAATTTCAGTTCAGCTGAAACAGCATGGCAGTTTTTCTCTTGGGTTTCTTATCAACCAGGATTCTGTCATGATATTTACACCATATCAAGGATGCTTGCCAAGTCAGCTCGCAATGGCCGAGTCGATTTGGTTGATCAACTCATGTCCAAGACAAAAAAGGAGGGGATAAGACTATCCTTCAGCACAATAAAATTGATTATTGATTTTTATGGCATTTCAAGGAATGGTGAAGCTGCGCTAAAGGTTTTCCATGCTGCTAAAGCACTATGCGGTCCCATATCAAAAAGTAGTCTAATGCTGCTGTATGCATCTCTCTTGAGAACATTAGCCAAGTGTAAGATGCATGCTAAGGCCTTAGATATACTAGATGAAATGATTCTGTGTGGAATTCTTCCAGATATCCAAACGTTTTCTGGATTGATGCACCATTTTGCTCTCCATGGAGATATTAAAACTGTGCAGAGACTCTTTGGAATGGTAAAGCAGAGTGGCATAGAGCCTGATGCTTATATGTTCAAGGTTCTTATCCGTGCTTACTGCAAGTGTGAGAGAGCTGCACTTGCTTTGAGGGTTTTTGAGGATATGAGGAATTCCAATTTGATGCCTGATGCTTCGACAAAGCAATTTCTTGTGAAGAGTCTCTGGAAGGAAGGCAAGCTCAGAGAGGCAGCTGCAGTAGAAGAGAGAAGTGAGGAGATCAAGGATGTTCTTCCACTGGCATTGCCTGGTCATTTGTATACTGTGAGTTCTGCAGATCTCACCAGAGTTTATAAGATTTATTCTGAGAGCTTAGCATCTAATTGCTAAGATGATGACTCGATTAGAAGTTAAGCAATTATGTACTCTTGTGCAGCATGTTGTGCTCAGGTGAACATGATACAATATCATCTATTGCTTAATATCCTGACTTCATAAATCATTGACTTTTCTCAATGGGATTCTTTGATGTCTTCTCGTAGAGATGACTTAAGAGTTACATCCTTTGATGATCAAGTTTCTCCTTTTATTATTTATTTTATGTATGTGCTGGTCATAAAGCAAATCTCAGGCCAATCTGCAAAACATTGACAGCTTATACTCTTGATAGTATGGCAGCATGGAATCATGAGCAGGTTCTTTTGATTTTTTGTTTCCTTTTGAGTTCTCATCTACTCCATCAGTAGTTCACGTGCAATTATGCTATTTTTCGTGTTAGTTATAATGGGATAATATAAGATGATATTCCAACCCCAGAAGCTCTGGTACACTACAGGAGTTCCTAATCTTACAGCCTCTAACACCCCCCTGATACCCCGAAAAGGGAAAAAAAGCCTCAATAGTCAAAACCAAAAGCCAAAGATCCACGAACCACCACATTGTTATAATTCTACTTTGTATTCTATTCTATTTTATTCTTATAGGTCATTAGGTGAAATTGATCCCCAAGTATCTGCGTTTAAATGATTAGAAGTAATGAAGGGCATATTCGTGCACCTACATTTACTAGAATAAAATATTGATGGTGAAGATTGTCTGAATATTTCAATACCTTGGGACAACTAACGAAACGAAAGGGTATCTAACGCCATAATTTGTCCAAAGCTACTTAATTCTCCAAGTTGACATAGTTTTTATTAGGCCTCTATATTGCCAAGATTTTTTAAGGAATCTGTGTGGCTGTAAATTCCATCTTCTTGCAATTTGTACCTTAACTAAATGTTTTTTTTTTAATTTTCTTTTGCTGTTCATTGACAATGATCATTACATCTTGCTCATATTTGTTCATTTAATTTTGCATTATCAATTTCTGCAGTTAGTTTTTAACTGATGTTTCCAGGTCTCCTTTTCACTACCTTTACCATAGTATGATGGTGAAAAAGTCTTCTAAATTAGTTTCACTCACGAGTAGTTGAGATTGCGGCTGCTACCCTCTAAGATACTTGCAAGTTGCAAATTATTTGAATTTTTTAAGTGGCATCCCTACGTTTTGTACTGCTCATTGGAAACACGGAAAAGCAACGGAATCTTTAAATGTATGCTCCTGTTTATCTTGACAAAGAGGTTTACTGCAGATAAGATTTAATAAATGAAGCCATATTTGACATTCTTCTTTAGGGACAAGGGATAGGCGGAGCTATTAATTCATGCCGTCCTAACTCAGGTTCTTGTATTAAATTAATCTATGTAGTAGTTTATCAAAGACACTGATAGAAAGGGAATATCAGTTGAGATGAGAAAAATTAATGATTTAGTGCTCAACATATTCGACGACATTGGATTTAACAATGAAATGTATTCAAATAATAAGCTACAAGGAGATGAAAACTAAAAGAATCATGCAAATCAAGGCTAAAGACAAAACCCCTCAGATTCTTTTTTAGACTTTTGAGTTATTTTATTGGGATTGAAAACATGACGCTAATAATGATGAATGCTAGACTACGACCCTGAAAGCAACCTTCTTCTCTCTAGTTACATAAGCATAGACAATGCCCGAGAGCCCTAGCTAAGCACAAAAAATGGCTTCTTCTCTTCTCTCTTCGCTCCCTGTTCTTCTCCTGTTAATCTTTTTTTGTGCCTCCAATGTCTCTGCTCAATCAACAGCTGATGCTGACACAGACTTCTCATGCTCCTCAGAGTCGCCTGTTTCCTGTGAGACATTTCTCAGTTACCGAGTCAGGTCACCTGATTATATGAACCTGGGGAATATTTCTGACCTGTTTGGTGTCAGCCGGTTGAGTATTGCCAGGGCGAATAACCTATTCTCCGAGGATTCCCTGCTGATGCCAAATCAACTCTTACTGATACCCATCACCTGTAACTGCAATGGAACGCGATTTTTCTCCAATGCCACCTATCGGATCAAGAAAGACGATAGCTTTTATTTCGTTTCAATCACTGCTTTCCAGAATCTCACCAATTATCATGTAGTGCAGGATATGAACCCAACACTGACTCCAACCCGCTTGAAGATTGGCGTGGAAGTGGTATTCCCTTTGTTCTGCAAGTGTCCTGGTAAGGCCCTTCTTGGTAAAGGAATCAGATATCTTATTACTTATGTATGGCAACCAGGTGATGATATAGTTCCCGTAAGTTCTATGTTTAAGGCATCTTCCGTTGATATTCTTGCCGAGAATAACTACAGAAATTTCACGGCGGCAGTTTGTCTTCCAGTTTTAATTCCTGTGTCACGGGTGCCAGTCCTTCTTCAAACTTACCCCTCTCCTGCTGGAACACACAAACCCAAACAGAAGTATGTCTTAATCGCTATTTTAGGCACAACAGGAGCTTTTTTTATTTTCATTTTGTCATGCTTGTTAGTCCACATTCATCGACTATGCAGAAAAAGGAGGATTTTGAAACGAAATGTTTCTGATTCAGAATTTGCTGATCTTATTCAAATGAAAAAAACATCAAAGGATGAAAGTTTTGAGCCTAACATCAATCAGGGTAAGTTACTGTCTGGGGTTTCAGGATATCTAGACAAGACAATAATCTACGATGAAAAGGTGATCATGGAGGCAACGATGAACCTAAGTGATCGGTATAGGATTGGGAGATCTGTGTACAGAGCTATGATCACTGGACAGCTATTTGCTGTGAAGAAATTCAAAGATGTTGCCGAGGAATTAAAGATACTGCAGAGGGTAAATCACGCAAATTTAGTGAAGCTTATGGGTATATCGTCTAACAATGATGGGAATTGCTTCTTGGTTTATGAGTATGCTGAAAATGGATCACTGGAAGACTGGTTATTCCCCAAATCACCTTCTTCTTCAGGCTCTGTTGCATTCTTCACTTGGACTCAGAGGTTAAATGTAGCATTGGACGTCGCCAATGGCCTGCAGTACATGCATGAACATTCTCAACCTAGCATAGTTCATGGAGATCTACGGACAAGTAACATACTTCTCAATTCCAGGTTTAAGGCAAAGATTTCCAATTTATCCAAAGCTAGACCTGCAACAAGCTCTATACAGCTAAAAGCAGATGTTTTTGCTTTTGGAGTTATTCTCTTTGAGTTACTTTCGGGAAGGAAAGCCATGGAAGCAAGTGAAACCGGTGAGATTGTGATTGTATGGAAGGAAATGAGAGGGGTTTTGGAAGTTGAAAAGAAGAGAGAGGAGAGGTTAGCAAAGTGGATGGACCAAAACCTAGAGAGCTTTTACCCCATTGATGGGGCTTTAAGCTTGGCAGCTTTAGCAGCGGCTTGCACATCGGAGAAATCATCAGCTAGACCAAGTATGACAGAGATAGTCTTCAACCTCTCATTTCTCACTCAATCATCTCCTGAGATGTATGAAAGGTCTTGGACTTCTGGATTAGAACTAGAAGAAACTGTGCGAAATATCAGTCCAGTCGTAGCTCGTTAAGTCGTGTCATTCGCTAACGCTTTCTTTAAGAACTCTTTTTTCCCCCCCTGTATTTCAGAGCAAGAGTGAGTACTTGCAGAAAGCATTGCAAAGTTCCTTAGATTGGAGTGACAAAATGTATCCAGTTAGGTAAAAAGAATAAAAAGATTTCAAGTCATGTACAAAAACTTTATGTATAGTGCAATTACATCTTCTGTAATTTGATGATAAGTCTACTTTAATTTCATCGCTGGAAACAACCATCAACAGGAAAACAAGTTCACGTCTTAACTTTCATATCAGATATTTACATATAATTGAAATGCATAAACTTGAACAAAATTTTTAAAGAGGCTACGTGGTGCAGACACTTCAATCATACCATCCATGAATGCCTGTATAGGAAAATTATCCGAGTTAACATACAAAAAAAAAAAAAAAAAAAATGAATCGTGACAATATAAAAGTAAAAAAGAGATAAATTACAACAGCTTGCAACAAAAGATGTTGCTCAAACTTTGATAGTCTGAAATGCTAATTGAAGGTTCCCAAGAAAGTGAAGTATTCATAGTTCTTGAGAGGTTATGCACAATCTCATCCATGTTTGGTCGACCTAATGAATTTTTCTTAATGCAACTATCAATCAGTCTGACCATGAATATGGCAAGATCCGCAGGATAATTCCCTTGCAGAGAAGAATCCATGAAGTTGCTCAAATTCTCGTTGCTATCTTCCTCTTGAAGAGTGAGGATTAAGACATCGCTCAAATCTGTGTTTACTCCTCCATACAGCAAAGCAACTTCTTTCCCAGTTACCAACTCCAGCATGAGAACTCCGAATGAATAGACATCAAACTTTGTGGAGATCAAACCATTCTCCAAATACTCGAGAGCCATGCAACCTTTTGTTCCGACTATGTGCCTGTCAAGACAAATTGACCTTCCTCCCCAACAGCTGACCTTAAGTTAGAAATCTTGGCCCTATAATCACTATCAAGAAGAACATTACTGCTCTTTATATCCTTGTGTAGTTGAGCCCTGTGGCCACATCTGAAGCAATCTGTATTCTCCGAGTCCATGTCAAAAAACTTTTGATTACCATTGTTGTTATATATCCAATCGCTCAAGGGTCCATTGACGGCATAGCCATAAACAAGGTACCAGTTTCCATCATTGAAACAAACGCTTGAAAGGCGAATAAGACTGAAATGGTTGATCTTGTTAAGTAACCTAATTTCCTTGGACACATCTCCATTGATTTTCTTAATACCTGCAAAATCCCCATTGATTGTACCACGGTAAACTGACCCCTTAATCCAACAACTGTGACTGAAATTCTCTGTTGCAAACTGAAGTTCATCGATAGTATATATTTTGAGGGATTGAGCTATACTAGATATACTGTCAAAGAGGTCAGATTCTTCTTCGAACTTCTTCTCAGTCGGTTTCTCACATGCCTTGCCTCAAAACTTTCCGAGGCAAGTATTGGATCCAATTTCTTCTTATTTCTAAGAAAGAATATGCAGAAAATAATGGCTCCATTGACAGATAAAAGCGAGAGAACTCCAAGAACTCCAGCTACAAACAACATATATCCATGTTTTATTTGAGCTGTTTCTCGATGAAGGGACAGATGACAGTGGCCGAGGTGGTGGTGATGCCGGGATTTGAGAATTTGACGGGATTTGAGAATTTGACGGTGGGTTTTTAAGAGGAACTAGAAGGGTAGTAAAAGGATATATGACAGAGTCTTGTTCCGATAACTGAATGGCTTCAAGAGTCCTCCCAGTATCCACCCGAAATAGATTACTTATAAGAGAAACATATTGGACCCAAGAAACTAGTAACTTGGCAAATAATTCACACCACCATCACTTTGGTTTTTAGTTGGACAAGCACACCTCAAAGGAACAGTAAGTATCATAGCAGTATATAATGTCCTAGTAGTAAGATTATTGTTTTGAGCCTGAAGAGCTTGACATGTTGAGAGGCCTTGAAAAGTGTCGTTTGCTATGGTAAGAGATGTATCCTGATGCTGAACTACATAAGACGCATTTACTTGGTAGTACTTACCTGAGCAAGAGCAGTTGACAGGTACAAGAACCATCTTGTTTGGTTCAAATGTAGCATCCTCGGGAACTGAATTGAGCTGAGATGGATCAGCAGCCAACAAGCTCAAAATGGAAGAAACCAAGGCGAATGGAGGTTGAGACCTGAAGGGGAGATGAGCTTGGAAGCTCCGGGTAATGCCATTGCAGGTATATCCAAGGACAGAAGTTGAATCATCAGTGCTGTAGCAATATGAGATACAAAGAGAAGACAGAGATGAGATGCATATAATCCATGGCAAAAGAAAAGAGCGCTTTGAGAAATAGTAGAAGTAGTACTATATTTTTTTAGTCAAAAAGGTAGTGGAAAGATGAATATGGCCTATAGGGAGTCGGACAGAACTAAGATGAGAAATTCTATGTAACATGTGATTCGGGCAGTTTGTCGAAATAAAAATTCATGTAACACGATAAAATGGGGGAATTGTCTACTGACGTGACCGTTTCAGTTATTAAAAAAGTTATCAGCTCAGTTGACAGCAGGATCAAAGATGAATACGAAGAATCTAGCTGTGTACAAGATGGATGAGAGAACTATTTTTAAAAAATAAAAATAAAAATCAATAAACAAATATACATCATTAGTCGCAACCAAATTCTTACAACTAAGTCAGGTAGTTAAAAGGGCAGCCCCGGGGAGGTGGGGACTGGGGAGCATGGTTTCGTTGGTTACTGGTTTATTGGGACAACAACTGTTTTTATATTTCTCAAAATTAGCCTTAAGATGCTTAACAACGTTACCTAGTAACTACGAAGAGCTGATTAAACAGGATTGACTATTAATTTGTTAATGTTCATAAAGAAATTTCAGACATCCTAATTAAGAAAAATGGGTTTCCAGGTCTAAAATGGATGCAATTTTTAGGAGAGATTTGTGTTTGGTTTCCTAATTGTCTTCATCCACAAAACTAACAAGAATGATAGTTATATCATTATTACAGTGTAAAAATATCGATATCTGGAGGCCCGGTCTATCAAAACCACCACTAAAGGTCTTTTCTATTTTTTCTCCCGGACGGTGAGCACCAAGTTTTTGCTCTACGGGGCACAGAATATCATCCAAGGTCCCCTATTGACTTACTGCAGTTATCAAGGGATAATAAAATAAAATCTGGTACGACACGAGACATGTCATGAACTGCATACTACACAAACTCGAGCGCATTTAATTATTAGCCACCACCTTCAACAAAAACATGTAGATCGGTAGCTGGATCACCAATAGGAGAGGTTGCACATTCGAGAAAGCATATTGCCTTCATATGCCCTCTTTTTCCCTGCCTATTCTAAATGATATCAGTTATTCTTTAGAAAGTACCAACTCACGAGAGGATAAAATGTGACACGTTTCATATTCCTATCTTCAAATCATCATCACATGGATAACAACAGAACTCAAGTTATGCAGCTTTAGTTTGTGGAGGAATTGGTCAAATCAGATTTCGAACAACCGAGCATCTATTTATGCTGAACATATAGAGATAGAAAAGGTGATATATCCCTTTGAAGGAACTCTTTTCCTACCATGGTCCAAACCCTAGATACGATATAGTGTATAAGAACAGGAAAAAAATTGCAAACCAAAAACTACCACACTGTAAATTACAGTCCCAATTGTTACATATTCCAACTCCTCCAATCTCCATTATAACAAGCAATAATCCTATTACTAGACAAAAGACACCACCAGCAATGCTAT
This sequence comes from Hedera helix, assembly GCA_947179155.2. Classification (NCBI taxonomy): domain Eukaryota; kingdom Viridiplantae; phylum Streptophyta; class Magnoliopsida; order Apiales; family Araliaceae; genus Hedera; species Hedera helix. The sequence goes on along the minus strand of OX359270.1, from coordinate 41,412,470 downwards.
CACGTAGTCCATCAGCCAGCCAATCAGGTGTGATGACAAATAGGACAAAACGAGAAACTGCAGGTATGAATACATGTATAGTTACAGCACATCAGTAAAATAATAATAATAACAGTAAGAATTACGCAATAGCATGAACAATAAACTGGATTATAGTGAAGTACAAGATTCAAACCTGGAAAGTCTTGAGGAAAGAAGAGGTTTGCTGCAACTGCAAGAAAGGCAACCCAACATCCCAGTTGCCCTCTGTAACATGAAACAACTAATGTTAGAAATTTATAGGTAGCAGATAAATTTGACACACGAAAATTTATTGAGGATTTTAGGATGCACCTGAGAATCTTGAACAGTGCCGTTGGAAAACTTGTGAAAAGAAAGAGGACTAGAAGTGAAGTATGCTTGGATGATCTCCGCCCTGTTCGGTTCAAGATTAAAAGAAGTCTGCAGTAAAAAAAAAACAAGACAACATGAATATTTGGACCAGAGACATGATAAGACAACTACGGAGAAACAAAACTTGTTACTGTTTTGTCAATGTAATTTAAGTAGAAGACTCTAAGCTTTCCCCCAAGATGCAAGTGTAACTAAAATCAACATATCACATATGGGAAAGCCAAGAAAGGTACTACAGAACTCTGATATCAAAGAAGAAAGCTAGTAGAAATATGACGATGCTAATGAGCCTGTGATACTGGGATGTCTATTCTAAGGACATATACATGTAGTTATATAATGCAGGCGACCGTTGTTGTCAAAATTGTGAATCGTATCGTGTATTGAAAACTTCTGTATCGTATTTCATGTATCGTATCGTAAATCGTATCATAAGATACGAAAACAAAATTAAAAATGTAGTAATATATATTTAAACATATAAAACACAAGCTTGACTATATATAAAAGTAGTTAAGTAAACATTATTATAAACTAAAAATAAATTTTAAAGTTAAACAGTAGCCAAAATACTCTAAATTGATTTATTAGATATTATTTCAGTAATCTTTATAGAGTAACAAGAGAGAAAAAAAAATTTAGATTCACCTTTAATCTATAAACAAAAAGAGAATAATTCAAATTAACAAGTGAAGATTTATATATCTGTTTATAGAAAGTGACGTGGAAAAAATAGAGTGATATTTTCAATTAGATATAATACTCTAAAAAGTAATTAAAGGCTCATGAAGTGATATAGAATATATTTGTACAAGAAAATCTCTTCAATTGAAATGTTAAGAGGCTTAATAGTTTTGCTTTTAGTCTTTTGGATCTACATGGAAAAAAATCAAGTAGATTGTTTTTAAAAAGTATCGTGCATTATGTCGAATTGTAAGAATCGTATCGAATCGTAATAGAATCGTAAAATACAATATCATTTTAGATTCACCCTGCAATACGTATCGAATTGTCTCCATATTATATCGTAAGATTCTGACAACTATGCAGATGACACTCAATGACAAGTATATCAACTACGCAGTTGTACTAAATTAAGCTCGAAGCAAAATTTGATATAGCCACTAATAATTAGTGGTGGAACTATTGCATGGCCGGGGGCATGACCCCACCCCATTTTTTTTTATTATTATATAGTACCCTCATTATTGGGCCCACTGTTCTAAAAATCCCCGCCTAGGTCCGATTAATCCCCGCCTAGGCGCTAGGCCCCCCCCTGCCGCCACGCCTAGGCCGCCTAGCGCCTAGCCTATGCCCAAGGAGAAAAAAAATTCCCTCCAGAGAATTATACGGGACTGAGCGAGCAAGACAGAGAAATTAGGCAATGCATAAGCGAAAAATTTAGGGTTGCAATTATTTTTTTTTAATTTTAATAACTAAGCTACAAAACGACGTCATAAGAATAGATGAAGAAGTTGAGGGCTGTTCGGGCCTTACTTGGGAAGCGATTGGTGAAGCATCCGAAGCGGATAGCGTGCTAGAACCGAAGAGAAATAATAGAAATGTTAGAGTAAGAAAACTCCATGATTTTATTTTTTTGTCTGAAAATGATACGGAAGAGGGAAATGAGGAGTATGAGTGTGAGCCCGATGGGGACATTATCTTGGAAGAATATAGAAAAAAAGAGTTAGAGAGAGATATAGAGGTATATGGAGATGAGGACTATTAGTTTGTATTTTTTATTATTTGTTTGTGTTTGAACTTTAAACAATTGCGTTTTTTTGTTTGAACTTTGACATTAGTAACATAGATATGTGTTTGAACTTTAAGCAAATGCCTTTATTATCTTTATTATAGATTGTTTTCCTTTATATTATTATTTTGTTAGGATAAATGTAAGATAAAATATTAAAATTAACATAAAATAAAAAATCCTGCCTAGGCCCCGCCCAGGCCCCGCCTAGGCCCCCTAGGCGCTAGGCCCCCCCCGGCCGCCCGCCTCCCGCCTAGCGCCTTTTAAAACCTTGATTGGGCCCTCAATCTACAAGCTCAAACTTTTAAATGAGTTAGTCACTGAACATGATATCAGAGCTCTAAGTGTGCAAGTTCTTGGATTCAAATCTTCCCAATCGCATGTTGTCTTTATATTAATTTAAAATAGTGCAAATGCACTTTAATTATCTCTTCTCCATAAAGTTACATTTGAGGGGAAGTGTTGGCATAATATACATTGTTGGGCCTTCCGTCTATAAGCTTAAGTTTTTAGATAAATTGATTACTTAACACCTCTCATGTTTACAAGATTGCCATTTCGTATTAAGTTGCTACCTCGTCCAAACCTAGCTGCTCAATGTACTCTGCCCAAATTCCACACAAGGATCACAAGTGTTAAGTTCAAACCTAAATAAATTCACCTAATTTTGAATTTTAGAATTTTAAAAATTAATTAAAAAAATCAAATAAACTTTTTTTGTGGAATGAAGAGACTAAAAAATAAGCAATAGCTATTATTTTTATTGTTACATTACATAATCGTATTCATGATGTTGATTGATGAATTTTTATTTGATGATCCTATATTTTTTTTTGAGTAAAATTCAAAAAGCCATTTGTGGTTTATCCAAATTCTTAAATCACCACTTGTGGTTCAAAAACTATCGAATCACAACCTGTGGTTTACCCTCAAGTATCAAGTTACCTCATTTTCATCCAATTTGATAGTAAGTGAACACCACTCACCAAAAAGCGGGTGAAGTGACTTTCAATGATCATATTCACAAGGCAAATGTCCAAAATAACCCTAAATCATTATATATAACATCCAACCACTTAAGCGCTTATGTATATCACCCTTTCCTCTTGTCAACTCCAAAAAAATATAAAGTAATATTTTAATTATTTTTAATTTAAATTTAATTAGAGTTATATGTAGAAATTCATAGTTTTATTCATTTAAATGATTAGAATATTTTGAAACTTTTAGTAATATGTAATATGCAATTATTTTTATTATTTATTATATAATATGTAAGTATAACTATTCGAGTTAAATTAAGTAAGATTTAATTATTAAATATATGAATTATATTAATAGGTTTATCATTAATTTAATATATGATTTTTCTATCATCATATGAATGGAATCAATTATGTTACATACTAGTAAAAAAAACACAAAACGTATGGATTTTGAAAAATAAGCAACCTGTAGTTGGTACTTGGTCGTCTCCCATTCATGAATTGCAATATTGATACTTGCTTTGCTTGGGTCTATAAAAAAAGCCTGACCTTCTCAATTAGGGCAACAAAAGAAGAAGGTTTCTTTTTTTGAAACGAACAAGCAGGAAGCTTTTTTTTAAAATGAAGAAGATCATTCAATTGATATGTGTTCTTGGGCTTTCTTTTTGAAGTGATTACTTGGTTTAAAATTAAGTATAATTAACTTTTCCTTTTTGATATGCTTCATGTTTAAGTTTTAATATATAATTAATTTTAGTTTAATATAATTTAATTTTAATATTATTCAATTTTACTGTTAATGTTAATTAAATTATTAATGTTAATTTCATTATTTTAACTAAAATAAAAGTATGCCATAATTAAAATTATTTTTTCACCTTATAAATTTGGATGCGTAATGTATTATTACGTATAAAAAATAAGTCAATATGTAGTCAAATTTAGTTATTGTTCATAAACTTAATAAATATTATTTTATAATTTATAAATATATTTTATTTTTTATGAACAAATAATTAGAATTAGAATTTATTAGTTAAATAAAACAATACGTTTTTATAGGATAACAATTTTTCTTATGAATATCATCTAACATAAATATATTTCATTATTATTAAATATTAAGAGTTAATTTAAAAATAAAAAACATCTTTGGATAAAGTATTGAGTTAAATTAAAGAAAAAAACACCTTTGGAAGAATATATTTTGTGTTTGATGAACAACGCTAGATCCTAATCACCTATAGTTAGGGTTAAGACTCTTCTCTTGAAAGGTAAATATATGTATGAAGGGTAAAATAGACTTTAATCACAAAAACTAGTGGTGTTAGCCACAAACGTTAGCAAGTATCAATGTGATACTTGAGAGCAAACCACAGGTGGTGACTAGATAGTTTCCGAACCATAGGTGATGACTCAAGAATTTGGGTAAATCACACGTAATTTTTTGAATTTTGGTGCTCTATTTATTTTTCATTTATTGATGTGTGCTTTCTTGATTTTCAATAATCATATAAGTAAATGTATTCTTCTTATTTGAATTTTTAAAATTGTAGATGGGAAAAAATTCAATCACTCTCCATTCTCTTTTCAATAAAAGACCGATCAAAAGAGAAGAAAATTTTAAAACTGACATAACACGAAAGAAGGTCCAGTGCCTCTTTAATAGAGAGTTTCTTCTTTAATAAAAATTTTAACGTGTACTTTTTTTTGCCTACACTTTCATGAACATAATCATTTATTATATTATTTTATAACGTTTTTAAGAAAAAATTGGTCTCCCCCACCCCCAATATAAATTTCTTATTCCGCCACAACTACTAATAAAAGTTAACTATGAGGAAGTAGCACTTAAATAATACTCCTTCTGTTCCAAAACATAAGATCAAATTTAAATTTTCAAATTTAATACGAGATACTTTCAAACTCAAAATTAATGTGATTTATTTTGCTACAGCTGAATATGTAAAACGTATATGACATATTAGAGGTCATTCTGTTGTTTACATGTATAGAGACCTTTATTGACGATAGGTATGTTTGGGTTATCAAATTACTAGATAGCTTGAAACTAATTTATAATCCGGAAAGGATACATTAGGAAAATAACTTTTGAAACACCTAGACTACGTTTGTTTGCAAAAAATATACTTAGAATTGAATTATTTGTCTTAATTTAATACTATTTCGGACTATTTTATCCAATAACGGGAGATTAATAGTCTTTTAAATAGTTATATAGATTAATTTTTGTTATTTTTAAGATTATTTATGAGGGATTATATAATCTCATTATAAATGTGGGATTAATAATTCCTCTATTTTAAGCTATCAAATGACTTTATGAAACTATTAATCCCATATCAAGGGATTAATAGTCCTTCCTCAAAAGATTAAATAGTCTAAAGTAGTGCTAAATTAAGACAAATAATCTAATCCCAAATATATTTTTTGCAAACAAACATGTCCTAACGTATGTATATCTAGAGTTTCAATACAGATCTCTGACAAAACGAAGGAAAGATACTAGAGCAGGCCTTCCATTTCACCTAACACGTTGAATAGAATAGGGGTATATTAGTAGGAGATTCTAATGGTTTATAGCAAACTCCATCTCTAACTAGAGAAAAAAAACACAAGTTTCTTTCTGTTGAGAGTTTTAGAAAACTTCTAAAATTATATCTACTCCATAATTACATATTAAAAAAACAATGAAGAATATCGGGACTAAAAGAACAAAGAAGAAAAGAATTCTAATGGCAATGCTAGAATGAGCAGAACCTGACAAAGTTCATTGCTTTAGTAGAGAAAAAAAGAAAGATATACCTCATTATAACAATCTAATACAAATAAACATGAAATTGCAGAAACTCTATCAATCAAAAATCTTAGGTACTCCAAAAGAGTCAAACATGAAATTGCAGAGGTTAGTTGTTACCTTAAGTTCATCCCATTGTTATTTTAGGAAAGTTGTCGACTTTAACAAACAAAAAAATCAAGAAATTAACTAGTCAAATCGAGAGTCGCATAATAAACAAAAATAGAAATTGAAGTAGGATTTCATGATCAAACTAATAATTTTTTTTGAATATCATAACACTAATCCAGAACAAGAATGAACTCATGAGTAATAAGAGAGAGAGGGCATCAAACTAACATGGCAGAGATGGTTCCACCCCACTGAAATGCGGTGCGGCCCTTACTACCGCCGGAAAGTTCCGGTGGTTCTGATGCTGCTGCGACAATCATAGCGGCCACCTGGGACAATCCCTTTTCCATTCAATCAAATTGAAACAAGCATTCAGAGGATTCACAGATGACACGGGGTCAACTTTCTCCGTCTCCTCAGTCCACCTTTACCTAGTAGGCTAGTACTACTAGTAATAGTAGATGACACGGGTCCCACACGCACCCACTAGAATGTTTGGTTAGACGCAATTTTTTTGAACCGAATAAAATGATGGTCGGAATGGAAATTAAAATTAAATTATAATATAATACAATCGAAATCAAATATTTTATGCTTGGTAGTTGGTACGTTATGTAAAATACTCTTAACTAATTAATTATATATAAAAAATTATTTATAATAAATAAATATTATAAATACTATTTTAATAAATATATCTTACATCCTTTATAGGTAAATTTAAAGACTCAAAATGAACACTCACCAAAAAATAAATATAATACCTATTAATATGTATAATATATTTTATTATTATTATTATTATAATTACTATTATATATATGGGTGATGATATTTTTATCTTAATATTTTTTTTCTCCTTCTTTAATTCATTGAAATCTCGATTCTTTAAAGAGATGGCAAGGAACCACGATTTTAATATATAAAAGAAATGCAATTTTGTAAAGATAATCATTCCTACTAAATTTAACATACCGAACATTAAAAAGTTATTATTAATCGAAATAACAATTTCTTTTCGCCCTCAATTTCTCATTACTCATGTAAGACCTCGAATTTTATGAAATACAAAATTTAATTTTTCTTCATATATATTTTTTCCTGAAACAGTAAGTGGTTAAATTGATAAAGTTAGAAGTTAAGGATGTTACGTGTAAATTATATTATGTCGAAAAATATTCGTTCTGTCAGGAAATATTCGTACGACGGCGCCGTACGAACCAATCTTTGGTGGACCCCACAACGAATAATTGTCGGATATAAAAAATGACATAAACAATTTTTAAATAGTCAATGGTACTATCACTTTTAATTGTTAAAATATATGGTGGTAAAAGAATAGTAATATACGGTATTACAAGTAACACACGGTATTGCACAGTAGCACACGGCATTGCACAGTGTTTCGTATTATTAAACTGATAAAGTGGTTATCGTACAATATTTGACTTTATTGTCACATGCACAATAATTTATATTATTAAACTAATAATTGTCACAATAGCATATGCACAGTAATTCACATTATTGAACTAATAATTGTCATTACACAGTAACGTATTCCTTCTTTTACATACTTTCTGCATTATTGTTATCTCTATTATGATATTAATTAAACAGTTGTATTTCATTATTAATTGACTTGATATCTAACTCAGATAGCCAACTACACTGTATTTATAACAATTAGTTATAATAATGAATAAGTGTGAATTATTGTTGAATAATTAAATTGATAAAGTTATTTGTTTTTATTATAATAAATGATATAAAGTTAGGTGATATAAAAATGAAATGAATGGTATACATTAAATGTAATGTAATAATTATAGAATTTCAAATGAACGGTATAGATTAAAGATAATATTTAAATGAATGGTTTAGATTAAGGAAATCTTAAAAGATGAAATGAATTGTATAAATTAAAAATAATATAGAATTTGAAATTGATGGTGTAGATTAAAGATAATCTTTAAATGAATGGTTTAGATTAAAGAAATCTTAAAAGATGAAATGAATGGTATAGATTAAATATTATCTTGAAATGAACGGTTTAGATTAAATTAGAAAATCTTGGTTATGATAATATTTTTGGCTATAAATAGAGGCCTTAACTTAAGAATTTTTCATAAACTTTCTTACTCATTTTTTCTTTCACTCTCTAAATACTTATTTGTGTAAGTTCTCTCTAAGTGTACTTAAGTCATCTCGAGTATTTGTGAAGATCTATAAATGTACGAGTACTATTCAAGTTAATCAACCTTATTTAAATCAATATTCAGTCACGTGTTAAGGTAAGGGATTCCATTTTTTTCATCTTTCACTATTCAAACTTACTACGGTAAGGGATTATCATTATTTGATTCTCGAAAATAATATCGTTTCTCTCTTACTCATAAGATGTGTCATTTATTTTCATGTATTAAATTGTGGGAATAACCTTACGACGCGGATTATTGCCTGTTGGTGAATAACCTTTCATATTCATTCCTTATTAATCTTTGAGAATAACTTTATTGCACGGATTACCGCTTGTTTGGTGAATAACTCTTCGTATTCAATTTTTATTAAACTGTGGGAATAACCTTACTCCGCGAATTACCGCCTGTTGGTAAATAACTTTTCGTATTCATTTCTTATTAATCTCTGAGAATAACCTGACTACGCGGATTACCACATGTTTAGTGAATTACTCTTTGTATTCATTTCTTATTTGTCTCTTGTGAAAATAATTTGTCTACATTAATTATCGCATAACACTTTTATTTCATATTCGTTTGTAAATATCATTTTCTTTCATATTCATAAGTGATATTATTTTTTTTTATACTCGTAAGGGATACCATCTTTTTCATCTTCCATTATTCAAACTTAGTACGGTAAGGGGTATCATTCTTTTCATACTCTTAACTTACTATGGTAAGTACTATTTGGTAAAGTTCTTGAAATGATTATATGTTCCTTAATAGTTTGTGTTTTATCTAATATCATTTCAATTGAACTTTCCTATTTTCTAAACATTTCTATTGAACTGTAACCGTTATTCTGAACCGTGGATCTTGAATATCATTTTTGAATTTTACTCCACATCATGTTGACAATTTGGACATTATTTGAATCTGCACGAAGTAAACTTTCGATACTTATTGTTTATCCTGTTTCTTCTGTTCATCATTTATATCACTGTTATTTGTACTAATCATCAAAAATTAAGCTGTTGTGAATATCTGTGGCCGGGGGCACAGATGCAATATAATTGTTGAACAGATGTTAGGTTAAAGGCAATATAATAGGTTAAAGACGATACATCTGTTCGGTGTCTTTTATGACACGTGGTGAAAGCTTTCTTTGGCCCGTAGTGCAAAGATGAACTTTTGTTTGGTATGATTATGACTAAAGGCTGAATACTGGTATAATCATGACCGTTGACGTTATATTGAATATCTTTGGCCCGTAGTGTAAAGATGAACTGTTGATTTGCATGATTATGACTAGGAACTGTGAATTTGTATTATCATGACTAATGGTATTTCAGATGATAAAAGTTGATAATATTTTTTTGAAAAAAGAGAAGCGAGTAGACATTATAGTCTACATTATTCTTCTAATAGATTGCTCATTCCGCTGCTATTATTGATCTGAACGTTGTTTAATAATTTAACTGCAGTTTTTGATATAAACCTTGTAGTCTATTGTATTCTATCAAGAACTCAATTGTTGAAAGCTAACGATAATTTATTCGTCATGATCTTAGTCATGATATTCTTTACTGGGCTATTTGAGTTCACCCTTTCTTTTTGTTCCATTATTTTTTAACAGAAGATGAGAACGTAGTTAGGTTTAGCGGGGGGATGGAGTGAGAGTCTGGGGGATAGTTATCGTAGTCTTCACGTGTTGTAAAATAGTGTGACAGTAATAGTGAAGACTTAGTTGTGTATTATTATACACTGTATTTTTAACCGTTGTAATAATTTTGTTGTAGTCTTTTGACAACTTAAGTTTGAGCTGTGTGAGCCCAAATTTGGGGGTGTCACAATTTATTTTAAGAATTATTAAGGAGAAGAACTGGAGCATCAGCCATTTCGAGTATATCACGGTCCTCCAATATCTATTAGTAGTATGTACCTGAGACTGTTCGTTCATCTACTGCTCTCTACTCGCTTCACATACATATTATTAACGTCTTTTTGCAGCCCCACATTTTCTGTCTTGGTTTTTATTTTTATTTTTTCTATTTTCAATAAATATATTTCTGTGTAAAATGATTCTTCCGAGAGTAAGAGCAAAGTTATTGCACAAAAGTTAAAAAGATGGTTATGTTATAGAATCGAAGTAATTTAAAAAAAAAATGCAAGAAAAAATAATAGAATTCTACTAAAATTTTATGGGGTGTATCTATTTCATCCACCAATAGGAGAGCAATGGAGACATATGTCACATAACGAAGCCTTCGATTAAGGGCTGGCTTTATAGTCATTAGGCCAAGGATCACATAGTTAGACTAATTATAACAGGTCATACTATTTCTTTTCTTTTTTACTAATTCCATTACGAATACATTGCATGAGCCCTTTTGAGATTGGGCTTTAGGCTGTTTGTGAGCCCGGTGTGAATCCTCCACGTAAGAAGCCCAAAAAATAACAAAATAAAATAAGGCCGTTGGATAAAATTTACCAGACGGATAATTCGAATTCTAGATTTGTGATCGGAAATGGAAATATGTCCCGTATCGGGCCGTTTTCCGGCGAGTTCCCTCCGATTCGGTCAAGTTCAGAGAAGGTGCTCTATTCAGATACCATCTCACTCCAACTATGAAGCATCATCGACTAGTACCAATTTGCGTTACGACGTCGACTCTGTAAAATCGGAATCATCTCGGAATCGGATGTTTATACTTGGCATGGGATTTGTCGGACAGTACTTTGCTCAAGAATTGACAAACCAAGGATGGTATAGCTGTTTCTCTTTCTCCTGCTTTCCTCTTCAATGTAATCATATACTCACTGTCACCCACGTATAGTACTTTTGGGGTTTAATTAATTCATTAGATCTGAATATATTGTAGCTGTTGACAGATTGGACATTGATCAGTCGTATTTTAATGTGGGATTGTATCTGGGACTTGCACTAGCGCTTCCAAGAAGAAGCAGCTTGAGGAATCGGGATTCACTGCCCATATTTTTAATTCCAATGAGCAAGTGAGTTTATGTTGCTGTAATAGTGATCTTATCTATGTGGATGCTTATGACGTATGCCTAGGTTGTGGGTGTCTCAATATTACAATTTTTATGGTGGTCTCCCTAAGTAAGAGTCCCTTTCAACAAATTCAAGTTATGATATCCCAAATTTTCCGTCTTGACTAGACATTGTTACATGATATTCATATGTAACACTTCATTTTAAAAGTTAACTTTTGATTGGGACTCACTTCTTGGGGCCGGGCTGGCTGGCGGAGGGAGTTTTTGATTGATTAGTTTTTGTTTAATTATGATCTCTGATGGATGTAGTCGACCTCTGGCCATTTTCATGATGCATTGTGTAATTGTGATTCATGAATCATAATACCTTTAACTTTTGGATTAGACTTGTTTGGACACTTGGACTTAGTTTAAACTATATCATGCCGAAAGGCCAGAACAGGACCCAAACATGAGTAACAAATAATGTCTTTTTACCTTCTACACCAATGCCCCGTACTCATAATAATATGTGATAGTGAACTCTATACTTTATGCGAACAGTTATTTTCCATTTTCTATTGCCAATAGCGTGCTTTGTTTTTCAGGCCTGAAGTTCTAAATATCTTGAAGTATTACACTCACCTCCTTATTTCCATCCCTCCTGTTGTGGGTATTGGTGATCCGGTAAGTAAATCCGAGATTTTATATTTCAAATACTGTTTCCAGAGAATAATTTTGTTATGACAACTTTTTGCCTGCTAATTGGCCCCCCTTTCTGTTCTGCAGATGCTTCAACATAGCAAACTTCTAAAAAGTAGACTTAAGGATGGAGACCTTCGGTGGCTATGTCATTTGTTGTCCACTAGTATGTGTCTCTTACTTCCTTATATATGCATACAAGAAAAGAAAATGTTTCTTTACATGAACAAGAGGCATGAAAATAATACATTAATATGGAAAATGCACTATGCTATAAAATTCATGGTTTTGCCCCATAATCTGCCTATTCTTGCTTCTGTATTATATAAGCCAATATGCCTGGCACTACATCTTTTTTTTTTTTTGGATTAGTGGAATGAAAAATAGTAACTAAGCTAAGTGGCATCCCGCTGTTCGTAAATCTATTATTGTTCTTCTAAACTAGGTGGCATTTGATGGTGTACAACATATGACCTTCACGCAAAGCTTGGATAAATAATAGACATATACAAGTACAAAATGAATTGCATGAATAAAGTGATACTGACATGCTGTGACGGCTAGTCTATGTATTATCCAGGTTAATGATGGCATATACTAATGCAACTTTGGTCACCTAAATATCTTAGCATATGTACTCACTTCACCAGAGAGAGAGAGGTTTCTAGTCTGAAACATGCAGAAACCATTATTCTTGGACTCTGCAAGTGTGACTTTGCCTGGCTATATTAAATGGAACTGAGTCTTAAAATAATCACTGGATGTGTATCGGCCAGGGGGTAAGAAATATTTCAAGGACAAAATAGAGCTAGCACAAAAGATAGATTTTTATTTTGTGTCATTGTGGTATGAATAAACACACCACACATGAAAGCTTAGACCAATAGAGAATAACATACACATTTACATGCTTTGGATTTTGCTTACGTCCACTGGTGAGGAGGAGAACAATTTACTATACAGGACAGAGGAGAAATACAAATATGTGAATAGACTCTCAGAAACCCCATTCCCCAAGGAAGAGTTCAAATTAAATTGGAATAACTCACATAAGTCTCAAGCCTTCTGCTACAATCAGAAATCTCAAGTTTTCATTCCCTTCAGGTTGTGGAAATATTACGTCAGGCCTGGTCATGGATCGAATCGAATCATGCATTCAAGGCATACAACTCTATAGATTGGATAACTAGAAATCTAAATTCAAAAGCCACGTCTTCTACTATTTCATTATCATAACCATGCTTTCATATGTTGGGCATATATGTCAAGCTCCTGAGTGGGGTTTATAATTTGGAATCTCTCTTTTGACCTGTAGGTGTATATGGAAATTTTGGTGGTGCATGGGTAGATGAGGAGTGAGTGTTCCTAATTATATTCTGTTTTGAGAATTGATTTCTGCTGGCATTTTCACTAAAATATGCATAAACTTTGCAGTTATCCAATAAGCGGCACAAGCGATTCAGGCAAAGCAAGATTAGCTGCTGAGGAGTGGTGGTTAAATTTTGGCCGTGAACTTGGTCTTGCAGCACAAGTATTTCGACTAGGAGGTATCTATGGCCCTGGCAGAAGGTTGTTATAAGTATTTTAAATAAAATATTACAGAGAAATTTACACAGATTTCTTGCTGAAACCTTATCAGAATCATACAATCTTGGTTGAGGCTTGGATACAAATACAAATGTCATCTCGCACTTGTATCATTTGGTAATCAGCTGCATTCATAGTCTAGTGTGAATGGAATTTTACGAGTATAAGTATCGCATCTTCTTTACTGTGATGGTCAGTAAAAGGAGACTTTTCCTTGAGCCTATGGTCTGATGGAAACTGGTGTTTGGTTTACAATTACCAATTTTTACAGCTAAGGTTGATCTTCCATTACAGTGCAATTGATACTATAATTAAGCGGGAGCCTTTGTCGGAATTTCAGAGAATGAGGTCATCCAGGCGATATACTTCCTGAGTTCATTTTTATGATATTTGTCAAGCACTTTCTGCCAGTATTCCCAAGCCTTCCAGAGGGTAAACATTTGTTTCTTTTCTAAAATTGGGCAAACAAAACAGAGACGTGGTCTTGAAAAACACTACATGAATGAAACATATGCATTACCATTTTGCTAAATCAATTCTATGTACATTCAATCAGATGGGCAGATGCATAAGGCTTCTTGTATGGAGACAAGAAAAGGATCACGCATGTCCGTATTTCTTATGTTGGTGTAATATCATGCTCCTATGTGATAGTCCATCTGAATTGACATTCTCAGTCTGTCATTTGTTCCCTCAGACCCCCTCCTTTCTTCCACATGTATATGAAACTGCCATTATTTTCTCCTTCAATTCTTAAATCCTAGTGCTTCATATAAGCGTTACCATGCCTGAAGCATCTGCATTTATATTATTATATACCTAGTTCTTCATATGTTTAAAAGCCTGAAGCATCTGCAGTTACGCAGCATTCTTTTTTTCTGTTTCAGGAATATATACAACATAGTTGATGATGACCCTGCCCCAAGGGAAGAAGTATTTTCATTTGCTCGAAATTTGGTTGAGAAGAAATGTCCTAGTCAAACAAGACAACTCGCCTATCATGATAGTGTACAATCATCGATTCGTAGGGCAAGTTCAAGAGGTGAAAAGCAAGTCCAGAATACTCTTATGAAGAAAGAACTCGGAGTACAGCTGCTACATCCCAGTTACAGGTCTGGATTGCAAAGCATTCTCGAGCATATGGACCCATCCCTATATACTCAGTAAGGTTAATGTGAGGGAACTGTCTTTGGTTGGTTCATTGGTATGTTATTTACAAGGTAATGCATTACCCAAGGGCTAGTTTGTTTTGTAGAATGATATTAGACCAAGGAGAAAAATATATGCTGTAATATGATCTAGTCTGCAGCATTAAACAGAATCTTGTTTATTCTCAATGTATTAATACAATGTCTATCGTTTCTTCCTATCTTGTACATAATCTGATAAGATGAGATTAATGATTGAAAGGACATGTTGCCCGAGCTATTTTTCTAACCTCTTGCTGATGTTAATATGTTTTGGAATCTTGTTGACGATCATTTGCTCACATTTCACAACTAATATGAAATTGAATAACAAACCATTAATTGCTTACAGATTATTTTCAGCATTTGTGTAACCTACCAAAAGAAGTTGGATTTGAGCACAAAATTGCAGTGAGGACTCTCTCTAAAGTGCTCAAGTTTTTTTTTTTTGGTCCATTCTACTTGGTCATAAATTTTTTATTGTCCACATGCAGGAATTGAGGAACCAGGAGGTGGAATGATTTCAACCAAGTTCTGCGCCTGCACCATACTTCACTCGATGTGTGTTCAACCTCCAACCTTCAACTTGTATCTATCAGAATTCTTTTAATATCTTATACTAGTAGTGTCTTTGTTTGCATTGCTGTATTGACAGTGGCTTTAAAGAGTGTCCAATTGATCTAAATAAATGACAAGGGTCAAAGTTCCAACTTGTGTATACTGGTGCTTTGTTCTTTCTGTTGTAGTAACATTAAACCAATACGATGACATATAACACCTGTCTGGGGTAAAAACACCTCCAGAACAAGTGTAATTTCCTGCATGGGACCACAATAATGGTAAGTGGACAAACACAGGATGGAATGATTTCGATATATAAGAAGATGATAATCATCATTCATCATCACCTTTTAGCCTCTACTCTTTAGGGATAAGCATGAACCTGTAAAGGTGTTAACTTGCTATTGTAATCAGTGGCGGAGTCAAAATTTGTCAAAATTTTTTAATTAGAGTGAATTAAGAATATTATAATATCAAAATTTAAAATTATAAATCTCGAAAAGAAAAAATAATTTTATTTTTGTGGTTGGATTACAATCTGCGGAGCTGACTTTTGCTTCGCCGCTGGTTGGAATACTCCAATATTGTCTCTTCTTAAAAGCATATTTTTTGGACTCCATCTTTCAATTATTCTGTTGCTCATTTCGCGGCGCAACGTTGCTGCTGTCCTGAATTTGTCCTCGTGTATTTTCCTTTTACCATCTTTCTCTTATTTCCTGTTTCCAAGGTTCGCCGCACTCCAATCATACGCATTTATTGTCAGCCTCATTCTACACTTTAATTTTGTTATTTTTGTAGTAAAAGAAAATTTGGGTGGTGCAATATTTTTGTTGATAATAATATAATATACTCAAATTATTTTATTAATAATTTTATTATTATGTCATTATTTTTAAGTCGAATATTATAAAAAATAAAGGGTAAATATAGTATAAAAAATAGACTTAAATTTTATTAACGGAACACTTTCTGTGGAGCAGAGAATATCATAACAGGAGGTGATGACTAGTGAGCAAGCAACCACAGCAGATTTATGAGAATTCGCATCCGCCCGTATTGACTATTCACCTGTTCTATAAAAATTGATTTAAAATAAAATTAATTATTTTTAAAATTAAAATTTATATTGTTTCTTAAAAAGTGAGGAACTATGATGATAAAAAGTAATGTTATTAACTTCAATTATTAATGAGCTTAAAATTTTAAATAAATATATTTAATTATTAATTTAAAAAAAGATTAATTAAGCTCATTTTTACAGACGGTGAAAGTATTAAACACCAGAGATAGCGGTGGTGGTAATAAATATCGACTTCCATCGGCTAGTTAAACAAGATAAAATATTATTAAAAAATATATATTTTATATTAAAATTTATGTTATATATATTTTTAATAGTATAAATAATAATAATATTTAAAATAATATTTAAAAATTATAAATGTGGACTTATTCTCGAGGGAAAAAATAGGAAGCTAGTGAGTATTAGAAGTGTAAGATGACGATAGTGAACATGCATGCAGTCGCATGGTGCTCCACCTTGCAGCGTCGTTCTGCCGCTTCCACTTCTCTCACTATGCACGTGTTTGTCACTATTTTGTAATGCTTTAAATTCCATTTCCATCAATCAATCAAAACTTTAAGGGCTGGCCCACAACTCACTTTTAGCATTCGAATTTTTTGTCCGTAAGTTTTATAAAAAGATTCAAAATGCTACAAATCCAGGTTCAAAAGGCAGTCCAGGTTCAGGAGACAGTAAAATTATTATAATAAATTAAAATATTAAAAAAAAATCAAAACTTGATATATCTATAACATTTCTTTAAATTCTTCTTTTCATTTTTTTTATTAAATGATTGACTTTTAAAAATAATTTATTATTTAAAACTATTCTTAATAATTAAGAATTTGATCATGTTGTGATCTTATAAAAAATATTAGTAAAATAATAATAAATTAAAAATATTATGTTATTTATAATTTAAAATGTACTTAATTTCTTTGAACGATTTTTTTTAAAAAAATATTCTAATGTTGGGAAGTGAGGCAGTGGTCATAATCAAAGATTAATGAGCACAGATTTGAAGTCAAAACTCAAACTCATAACCTCCTTGTCACTTCAACTATTATATCATCACCTGTGATAGTAAGTGTCAGTTTTTATCGTAAGTTAAACAAAGAATAATTATAGGGAGACAGGGAAAGGAGGATCATTCTAGCGAACGGTTTAATTTTTAATTTTTATTTAAATAATTTTAAAAAAATAAATTTAATTTTTTAAAATTAAATTTTTTATAAAATATAGTGATTTAGATGTAATAACTGTAATTATTAATTGTTTATTTACATCTAAATTACTGTATTTTGTAAAAAAATTAATTTTAAAAAATAAAATTAATTTTTTAAAAGTCATTTAAAATAAAAATAAATAAATATATATATAAAATTGGACCGGTCGCTAAACCGGTCTCTAACCCCGATCCCCCAAGAAGCACTCTTAAACAAATGTAAATGTAAATAAATGAATAAATATAAATATGCAGACGCCAATTATAAAAATTAATCAAAAAATTAATTTTAATTATTAAAAGTAAAATTTTATATTAAAATTTGTATTATATTTTATTTTTAATAATTAAAATAAATATAGTAATTAATTTTATAATTAAATATTATATATGTAGACTTATCCTAAAATAAGCCGTAATTACTTACGAGACAAAAATATTCGGTTTATTTTTGTTAATTAGAGAGTAAAAGGGAGCACAAGTAGCAGTATTAATGGTTGGTAATGAGTAGCACACTAATGTTTGTCTCAAAAAGAAACTATGACTGGATTTAGTACTAATCTTTTTGTATTAATGGTTGGCCACAACAGTTTTAGATTTTTCAATTTAAAAATATTAAATACAGTACTCAACTGTTATATTAATTGCACCGTGCCTTCAGGCACGGGTTATCCCTGGTGTATATATATAGTAAATCAGCCGAAAATGTAGATTTTTGTATGGAGGTAGCTAGCACGAACATGGATTATTCTTTTGGCCAAGTTCATATAGCACATAGTTAGGCATAACAAAACAACCTGATCGATGATCACTCGAATTACATGCACTGGAAAATTAAGCACCGGCACTTGTTATTAATACATGAACTTGTTCCTTATATCATACAGTGTTTGTTCTTTCAGCTGCTAGGAGATAGATATCATTCATCATGTTCATATACTGACCAAGCTGCTCCTTAATGTTATTTTCAACTATCCTTAAGCACGTCACTGATTGGTGTTTAAAAGATTTTCAGCTTGCGTAACAGATCTAAAAATTCCGACTATTATCTTCTAATTTAATATATAAAATCAGAGGGCGTAAACAAATTTTGTGAATTTCTTTTGCTTCCAAACTTATCTTTGAACTTTTAAATAATTTTTATTTTATTTTTCTTATTTAAATTTTATAAAAAAAAATTATTTTATTTATACAGTTTATATAGACACGTGTGTGACCGAACGCCAGTATATTGTAAACCTTGGACAGAAACAATTAAAACACGCACAATGTTTGAGTATTGATAGTTTATTGCAAGTGCCTGACATACTACACGCGTTCAACCTTGCATTATCCTCCCTCTGTATCTTATTATTTGTTTTTTTAAAAATAAATATATATATATTAAAAAATAATTAATACTATATATTTTTAATTAAAAATAATTTTAAATATTAATATCATTTTTATATTAAAATAAGAGAGTGTTATTGATTGAATAAAAATTAGTGAGAAAACCAAAGCTATAATATTTGGAATATTTTTTTCTCTTAATATTTGTCGTTTGAGAATTTCTAACAAGTATTAATTACTTAATTTTTAATATTATCCAAATATTATATATAACTTTGGTTTTCTCACTAATTTTTATTCAATCAATAACACTCTCTTATTTTAATATAAAAATGATATTAATATTTAAAATTATTTTTAATTAAAAATATATAGTATTAATTATTTTTTAATATATATATATTTATTTTTAAAAAAACAAATAATAAGGGACGGAGCAAATACTTATTCGAAAAGAAAAATGCATTAGACAAGAAAGAGGAGGATAAAAATGGAAATTGGGTAATAGTATTAATTAAGGACATGCTTTTCCTAGTTCATTTAAATAATATATTGATCGAGTACTGGAATTTGAAGTCCTCCACCTTGGAATCCACTTTTCAAGTCTCCCAAGTGGGACAGAGAGAGAGAGAAGAGTAGCTAGATGAAGAAGCCCTTACAACTAGTACTGCAACACTCAGTGGTATCGTCGTATTGCATAAAGGAGAGGAAGCCATGTGTGGGCTGGGCTGACAAATACTTCAACGACTGCTTATGCAACGGCAGAGACAAAGTCTCTTTTGCATCTGGACTGGTAAGCCTGGTCAGTTGGGGAGTTGCTGAAATCCCACAAATCATCACCAACTACAGCACCAAATCCAGTCATGGTGTCTCCCTTTTGTTCCTCCTAACTTGGGTCGTTGGGTATTCTCTTTCTTTCTTTTTTCCCATCTATACAATATTATACACTAACTTTACATTATTTATAGCTTAATTACCTAGCTCCTCAAATTTAATTTTAATAATTTCAAGATTCTTGTTTCTCCATGTCACAGTGATATCTTCAATCTAGTTGGTTGCCTTCTTGAACCTGCTACGGTGATTACTCTTCTTCTTTCTGTCTCTCTCTGTTTTTTTTTTTTTTTTAATTTTATTTATATGTCAGTCTCATATCAATCTGTATTTTGGATGCAGTTGCCAACCCAATACTACACAGCCCTGGTAATCTACATTCAGTTCCTTCCCCCTATCTTTACTTAAAAAAAAATAATTACTTAATTACTGTTTCATTTATGCATACATTGGAATCTATGCATACATGAATTACTGTTTTATCTAATTTTTCACTTTGACAAATTCTAAAGTCAGAATTTATGTTATGTTGTGTATTTGCTGAGCAGCTATACACAACAAGTACTGTAATACTAGTATTACAGAGCCTCTACTATGATCATGTATATGCTTGGTGGAAACCCAAAAACGATGATGCTAATCAACCGGTATAATTGCTTTTCTCTCCCCCTTTTCTCTTTCTTTCTTTTAACAAATACTCCCTCTGTTCCGCAATAAAGAATCCCATTTACAAAATTTCTAAACATTAAGGATGCATGTTTATCCCATGTTTACCCCTAGAAATGATAACTTGTTGGTTTACTTAGTTGTGGCATGACAATGAAATTATAATTGAGGATATTGTGTCATTTTACGTTATTATTAATAAATTAAAAGAGGCCCTTTTGTGGATTTTTTTTTTAGTTTAATTTTGCAAGAGGGACTTTTTGTGGAATGAAAGGAGTAATATTTTCTTTACATTGTTTTGTTAATAATTGGGAACGTGAATTATGATGTATTAGATTGCAGAAGCAAAGAAACCTCTGAGACCACCTAAGGCAGATAATGATTCAGCCATTCCAATACCTCGCAGCACAGTCACAGCCTCTGTCCCTGCCCATAGGGACTTCTATTTCACGTCCGTTTATGTTATCCCTTCATTTGCCTTTTCCTAATATTCTCCATGAATTTACATTACTAAAATTACTTTGTTTTACGTGCAATTAATTGTTTAATCTATGTCCTGAATACTAGAAATATAATAAAATTTTGCAGGTCAGCAAGATCATTGGCCGGCAGTGCAACCATGGACCGCAAGAAGTGGCCCTTCCGCAGTTGGACTTGACAATGACTTGTCTTCAGATGATGAGGCTGATAATGCTGCAACGTCCAACAAGAAATCTATCAACCAGCCTAAGCCAATCGCATGTTCTGTGAGTTATACGAACAATAATAATTATAGGGAGACAGGGAAAGGAGGATCTTTTTATTTGAATCACTTGCATACTAGCTAGACTGCCATTACTTGTTTAATTACTGAATTTTTAATACTATTTTTTCTCATTTTAAGATTCATAATACTGATATGGATTCGAGAAACTTGTGTATTTAGTTGTTCATACTCGATTCAAATGCTTGATTGATCAATTATATACCTTACATGTATGATGAATTTATACTGAATCTGCTTACGTTGAATTCTAATAAAACAAAAAAGCTGAAGAGAGCATTACTTTCTTTTTAGCCGTAATAAATTTCAATTGCTAATTAAGTAATTTTCAAATAAATAACATAATTATTAGAGCAGGTGATGATTTTCATCTAATATATCAGTAGTGTTAAGTAGCTTATTCATACATTTCCAGGCTGGTTATGCAGCATTTCTAACTACTTCAATCAACATGCCTCAAAGAACCAAAGCTTTAGTGCAAGTATCCATTGCATTTAGTGCGAGGAAACTATTACAAGTAAGATAGTGATTGGTATATTCAATATTGACATTTGGCCGAGCTATCTTGCTTCCATGATGGTTACGTACCTGGGGTAAAAATGCTTAAGCAGGAACATGGCACAACCAACAATGTGGTTGGCCAGTGGTTAGGCTGGATGATGGCAGCTATCTACATGGGTGGTCGAATCCCTCAAATTTACTTAAATGTAATTAGAGAACTAAACATAAGTTCGAATCAAATTTTTACATGTTTATGCTTTTTTGCCCTTTTTATTCTTTTACAATATTGACCATAGCTAATACAACTTCTGAATTCATTGCGCAGATTAAAAGAGGGAGTGTTGAGGTGAATTCCTTATCCTAGTCCAAAAAAGGAAATTTTAATTATACTTTATAACGTTCATACTCAAAGCTAAGAACTTGTTGAAAACTTGTAGGGGATTAAATCCTCTCATGTTCATATTTGCACTCATTGCCAATGTCACTTATGTGGGAAGGTGCAGTCTCTGTCTAGTTTATTTCTCTGTTTTTGACTCTGGTCTTTTCTCTCTCTCATGTTCTTGTGTAAATAATTGCAGCATTCTTATAAGAAGCACGGAATGGGACAGAATAAAAGCGAATATGCCGTGGTTACTAGACGCAGCAGTATGCGTGGGACTTGATTTATTTGTATCCTCTTGACGATCTTCTTCTAATTTCATATCCTAATATTACCATCTTTCATGCATTCATTTGCTAGTGTTGAATGGAATTTGTTGTACCTTAACAAAGATGATAATAGATAATATTGCAGTATATCTACTACAGATACCTTGGGAAGCGGATTGCGAGCAGGAGAGAATTAAGATGACGACGATGATGATGATTGACGATTCGAAGAACCACTAAAAGCTTAGCTGCAAGTTGTTTCTGACTACTGCTTAATGAACTTGTAGTCTATAGAGGCCTTATCTTGGACAAATTAAGAGAGTTCATTTTGTTTTTCTACTTGGATAACATTTTGTAATTTTGAACTAGGAGGATATATGTGACATTGGTGAATTGTTTCTACTGTGTAAACAAGGTGTTGTTACTCTTCAAACTGCTTGCCTATGAATCTGTACATTGCAAGAAGAATATGATAGTTATTTACTTTTTAAAAAGAATTTGTGTAGTTTTTTGTCAAAATTTAAAGTCTAGTGATGAGAGAAATGGGTTAATATCAGTATTAACTATCTAAAATTTCTCTCCCACTTTAAAATAAAGGGATGATGAATCTTCCATTAATGTACCCCTCAGTTCCATGATGTAAAATAAATGTGCACTTTTTGATTCAAATTGAAAGACTTTTAAATTTAAAATTAACGTAATTAATTTATGTTGTGAAGAAAGTAAATTATAAAATTA
The DNA here is from genome assembly GCA_947179155.2 of Hedera helix. NCBI lineage: Eukaryota > Viridiplantae > Streptophyta > Magnoliopsida > Apiales > Araliaceae > Hedera > Hedera helix. Next base: position 41,389,428 of record OX359270.1, on the reverse strand, counting down.
TTACGATATTCATAATTATATTAACCATGTATGCATATCAGTATTTTTTATTTTAAAAATTTATTAAAGTGACTTTAAAAAAATCAATATTAATTTGCTATTTTTGGAAAACAGGGAATATATCTTCCTCTTGCTTTATTTGTTAGCAAAATGCAGGCCAATAACGGTTCGATTGTCGGTTTAACGGAGGACTCGGGAGATTTGTGAAAGCCCATAATTCTTGGGCTTTAGAGATAATGACATTGCCTAATTGGGTTTCAAATGATTGATCCATTCTCTGAGTATGATCCACCCAAGTATTAATCATCTGATGGATCTCGGCGCCCCGTAAATTCTCTCTCTCAAGTTCCTTGAAATGAACAATATTTGTACATCTCTTCTCCATTACTAAAGTGTTTAGGGTTTTAGTAATCGCTATTTGATAATTTTGTGTCATAATATATAATATTTAAATTCTTCATTACATTGTCCGATTTATATATTAGTTTATTAAGTCTGTAATACAATAAATCATAAAAATAAAAGAATAATAATTACAACTAATTTGACATTTTGACTCATAATTTACTTTATTCATTACATACAATCATATAATTAAATGAACCAAATATAATTTTAAACATAATGTAATGGTATTACAATTATTACACAAATATGAAGAATCAATCAAACAAATATGTCGTAATAACTTATTACTCCCTCCGTTCCATTTTATTAGTCGTTTTAGAAAGAAGAAAAATTGATTTCTAATTTAGTATTGTTTTCAAATTTCTAAGAAATTTTTTCTCTTATTTTACTAGATTACCGCTAAAATGTCTCATCTTTTCAAGTGCAATACTCCTTCTCAATTTATTTTTTCTTTTACTCCCAATACTTGTGTTCCTAATACAAAACTAACAAATAGTTGTATATGTATAGAGAGATAATTAAGATTTTATGTATCGAAAGATAATTAAGGAACAAGGGAAAAAAATGGATGGGGAGGAGAGTATTTAACGGATAAAAGGAAGTAGGGGAATTGAGTTTGGCTTCCCATCCATGAAATAGTAATATCAGGGAAATTTAATATTATTATTATTTTTAATAGTTGTGTATCGGTCTCTAATGACAAATAAAACGGAATCAAGAAAGTACCATTAAATTACAACTTTATTATAGACTATTTCGCGAACCAAACTCCTTAAATTACAACTCTATTATAGACTATTTCGCGAACCAAACTCCACCGCAATGACTTATTTAGATGCAACTCTAAAATCAACGACGTTGAATTGCACGTGCAAGTCACAAGCCCTGTAGTGACTTCATAAGTTGATAACAAGAAAGGCGGAGCAATTGTAGATAAGATGGATCTCAATCGCAATTATAACTTATAAGAAGCAGCACCTCATCATATGTACACTTCCATCTTCCGCTAGCGTCTGCACCAACCCCAAAACGTGCAACACCTTCTACTTCCACATTCTCATTCCAAGTTCCAACCCACACAATCAAATACTACTACCTTAATTTAGTACGTAGTTTCTTAGGTTCATATTAGTTTTAAACGAATTCATGTTACGTTTCTCTTGTCCTCAAATTAATTCAACACGTAGGTGTAGAGGGATCAGAATGAGAATCGCTAGTTTAATTTATTTAGTTTGAACATGATGTTTTTGATGTTTAAATTTGGATTAGTTAGTTTATTTTATCAAAGAACATTTGTTTTTTAGTCTTGACCTCAACTAAATAGTGTATTGATATGGTTAACAATTGTTAATATTTATTAAAGACCATTTTGGTCATATGTGATATAGTTCAAAGATTAAGACGGGCTATTTTCTCAAAAAAGAACATTACATTTGGACTGTTAAGTCGACATAAATAATATCCTGATAAAACAATTAGGATACCAATTTTTAGTCACACTAAATTAATCAAACTTATTTTAGTACATAGATATAAATTAAGAAGAACAGCTAAAAATAACGATGCTCAAAGCTAAGAAACATTATTTTTTTATAATAAAAATTTTCTCCAAAAGTGAAACCAAACATGTACAAGCATAGGCATGCACAAACTCCTTTGCAGAAGAAATATACACTGATGGGAAGAACGGGAATAATCAAAATTGCACAACCAACTTGTGGAAACATATGTTTATTTCAATACTCAACTAACTAAGGACGGGGAGAGCATGGACAAAGTGTGATACAAACTTCTTCTTCTAAGCACAAAACATGATCACACAAACCCTTAGATGCTTACCTATATGAGGACAGTTTATATTTACCCCCAAATCAATGAGAATATCAAGAAAACACCAATAACAAAGAGAAGATTCTTCAGGATATTATTCTCCTGGTCTCCCTGACTTGCCCGCTGAGTCCTAGGAACATGAGCCCCATGATATGCACCAGAAAAAAACCCACGGGGATAGCCTGAAGTTGTACCATACACAGTAGCATCTGGGTATCCATGAACCTGGATATTGAATATCGATGGGAATAATCCACCAAAACCAGCAGATAACGCGAAGTTACCAAACCTTGCAGTTGCCATGGGTACAAAACCCCCCATGACACCCAAACCAAAATTAGACAAGTTATTTGCTTCTGGCGTAGGCGCAGTTTGGGGCCTTTGACCCATCGGTCGTCTCGGTATTTGAATTCCAGGAATTGGTTTGGATCTTGGGTCAGTTTGTGTCTTCCCCCTACCATAAAGAGGAACCAACTTGTCCTCCTCTACAAGGGCCTTACACACTGGGCACTCTTGGCAATGCGAATGAAGGTGAAGCCACCTATAAAGACATGACCAACAAAATAGGTGGCCACAAAGAGTGACAACTGGGTCTTGAGCTAAATCAAAGCATATATTGCATTCAAAATCACCAGCCTCATTGTTGCCATTATCCACAAAAGACGGGCTTTGGGGCGGCCTGCTAGTCGATTCCGCAATGTCATTTTCCATTTAGTGTATTACTAAAAATTGATATTCCTGGTAGTGTATTTACAGAGACCTGAGTTAGCACTTTCACTGGGCATTAATAATTAATTACATAACAAATTAACATTTTGCAAATACAAATGTTTATAAACCCGAAGATTACTAAAAAGACCAATTATACAAATAGACTAAAGATTTAGGATTTCCACAGTGTTAACAAAGATGCTCCTATAAAGCAGTATGCACTTAACTAATCAATGTCTCCTGAGTTTCTACAATACCAACATTAATAATTTGTCCTAGATTTCAAGCCAAAAACAGGATTCCTTATAGCAGGGCCGGCCCAACCATATATAAAAAAAAGCCTGCGTTTTAGGCCCCATTTTAAAGAAGACCCCAAATTTTTGAACATCATAAATAATCCTTATAAAAAGGTCATATAAAAATATAAGTCAAATAATTTTTTAGGGTCCATAATCCAATTCAAATATTAAAGAAGTAAAAAAAATTAATAGTATAAAAAAAAGCCTCATTTAAATAAAAATTATTAATACTCCTTCCGTACCAAAATAAAAGTTCTCCATTGATTTTTGTAGTCAAATTGACCATTTTTAAAATTAACAATTAAACATATATAGTTAGATTTTAAAAAAAGTAAACATTGAGATTATTACTAAATTTTATATAATTTATAATGTTTATAGGCTTTTTACATATATATTAAATAATAATAAGATATATTTATTTGAAAAATGATCAATTTGACCATAAAAGTCAATGAAAGATTTACCAATCATAGAATGCCTCATTAAAAATATCGCTTTAGCATTATAAAAAAAATAAAATATCGCTTTAGGCCTCATATTGTCTTGAGCCACCCCTGCCTTATAGATCAACCTTTGACGTTACAATCACCAATCTCCAAAGAATTTATAAAGAAAAAGATACCAATATAAATTCTAAGAAAATAGAAACCATAGTTATATCTGAAAACTTGAAGATCTTGAAACTACAATAATACAGAGATTTGACTCGTTCTTTTTTGGAAATTCTGTTAGGGAAACTACTTGAGAACAACAGAACAGAATCGAAGACAGATAAAATACCAAAACCCTAGATTATTTAACACATGTTTATCGTAAAATCAATTTCAATCCGTCAACTTAGTTGTAAGAATGTAATTCTCAATCAAAACCTCTCTAGGTGATCGATCAAATCACGCAACCTATGTACGAAAGAACATACTGCAAAGCTACGAACTTCGATGATATATTTATCAAATTGAATCCAAAACATGATGTAAAAATCAAAGGCAGATAAATAAAATATATAATTGAAATCATCCAAATATGTGCAGAAAAACGACATAAAATCTTTAATCTTACCGGATGAAAAAGGAAACGATGAAGAAGCAAATTGCCGAATAACCATTCGATTGACCAGTATTTGGAGACCTGGAGTGAGGAGAAGTCCCTGTCGAAGATTCTAGGTAGTTTCCCCAATTTTCTAAATTATACTTCGGGTAAGAAATATGTTTGGGCCTAATGGCCGCTCAAGACGAGACATTATTTTATACTCATGAATGAATAAGTGAATAATATAATTTCTCTTTTATATATTTATAGAGTCTGTTTGTAATAAAATTCACAAATATATGAGAAAAAAATTGACTTGCTTCAAAAATATAAAATAATTTTTAGCTTTAAATGCCCAATCACAATATATTTCTACATTCTATATATATAAAAAAGAGAGTTTATATATATAATAATTAAATGTCGGAGGATGTGAATATATATAATAAAAAAATTAAAATTAAATTATATATTATTATTTTATTTTATTGGAATTATAATTAATATAATTAAATATTTAAAAAATATGACTAAATTTAACATTATGATTATAAATTTAATTATCACAATTTAATGAATTTATATTTCGCATCACTTCACGCGTGTATCACGAGACGTGAACCTTACAACGAGTCAATGGATTTAAGTATGGCCCAGAGAAATAACACAGGCTCACTAAGGTTTCTAACGCGTGATGTAGTGGGCCTTTAAGAGGCTTGTTTGAATATGGAAAACCTTATTAACAAATTATTAATCAAGAAGAGTGTGCTAAACAACCATTTTAGTTGTTCTATTATTGTACAGTTGGTTTCAATTTAGTTTCATGTACTATATTCATTTTGTAATTATTTTTATGCCCTACAAAAATTAAAAAATTAAATCTTCTTCTTGTTTTGCCATGTTTTACTCGATGAAGTGGCTGTAAATGTGGATATGCATTAAATTAATATAAATTTATTTAAACTTAGTCAATACAATTATTGATATTACAAATTATTTTTAAAATGGTATTATTTATAAGATTTATTGTTTTATATTGTAACTTAATCATATCAAGTTTAATTTTTTTTTTTAAAAAACTTTTTAAAAGTTAATATTACATGCTCGTTTGATAAAAAAGAATCTCATTTGTAAAATTTGTAAGTATTAAAGAATTTTTGTTTCTTATTCATTTCAAAAGTAATAAGTTATTAGTTAATAATAATAGTATGCTAAAAAATTATAATGATAAATTTATGAACATTGCATCATCTAGTCTATTCATCGTCGTGCTCAAGAAAACTAGTGACACATCGGCTTTTTATTTAATAATGATGGAGAATTGATATTTACGCAAGAAAAATTGATATTTTTGTAAAGTTATACTTACATGAAGGTAGACTATATTAACTATTTGTGTAATTAGAGTCTTATAAAAATAATAATTTTTCTTATAAAAATATCAATTCTCTAATAATAATGAAATGTCACGAAGGAGACGCATGTATTAATGTTGGTAATGGACTTGTATAACCCACCAACAAGCCTTCAAAACAATAACTTTTTCTTTTTCTTTTTAAATAATTGATTGATTTCATGCCTTAGCCAGGTCCAGAAGCAATTAACATAAGTTAATAAAATCAATTACCAAATTGGAAAGGAAAAGGATAAAAAGAAAAGAAAATATAATGAAGAATGTTCTCTACTACATATTAATTAAGGGCCATAAGTGGCTTATAAAAAGTTGCTTGTGTCACATGAATGAATTGAAAGAGAAGTCCACGACTTATACCTCAACCTTAGCTTAACATTCTTGATAGTTTTGTGACTTTTGTCCGTCTGTTAAAACAATTAAATTTGAGGATACCGAAGATGAGATACTCTTTTTTTGCTTTTGCGTGAATTGTCCTACAAAAAATAATATTTTGAAAAGTTAAAACATTAAAATATTTTATAAATACAAGTATACAAAATGATATAATTTTTGTACAATATTTAATTCAATTATATGCGAAATCTCTTACCTTCTTTTTTGCCACTAAATTTTGCAAGTCAATAAATTTTTTACAAAATATACAGTACATTAAACTAGTCTTATGCACAAAAGTAAAAGGATACAAAAGCATAGATAGACACGTAAATCGTTGGTGTTAATGCGTTATCTAGTCTAAAATGATATTTTGTAGAATATTAAAGAGGGCCTTGGATCTTATCCTTTTTTCAACTGAATTCGTAATTACTGCTTAATGCATACCTGGTGGATTAACGATTATAGGGTCTTAATAAATCACTTGTAGGGAATAAACTTATACAACATATATTATTATAATTCAATATTATAAAAATTATTATTATAAGGAGAGGCTAAGGAGTGGATCAGGAAAGATGCCAATAATCAATAAGGTACTGATTGAGAGTTTTTTTGAAAAACAAAATAATTATAATTATAATTATATATATATATATATATATATATATATATATATATAGAGAGAGAGAGAGAGAGAGAGAGAGAGAGAGAGAGAGAGGCTGTATTCATACCAATAGGTTGTTGGGTTATTATTTCGACAATTAATACAAGAAAATATTTTTGTCGTGGGAGTCCCTGCTGTTAAAAACTCTAGCGACAAGGCCAAAAAAAAATTCACTCTAGCGGCAGCTTCGAATTTTTTTTTTAGCCCTGCTGCTAGAACCTCTAACTGCAAGAGATTTTTTAAGTTAATTTTAAATTGCAAAAATAATAATTATAACAATCAGTTACTATGAATTAACTCCCATATAAACATATATATATATATATATATATATATATATATATATATATATATATATAGACAAGCACACACATTAAAATTTTATTTTTACCCGCCGGAGTATTATTGAAGCGTGTAAAAGAAAATGTGGTCATATCAATTTAATATTATCCACTGCTGAGTTATCGTATACAACACGTAATACAACCATGAAATGGAATGGAATGAAATGCAAAATGAGGCCATTTCAGTTCCATATATTCCACGTTTTTTGTCTTAATTACTGGTGTTTCAAATAAATTAATCCATTGTTCGGCTAAAATGGAAAGAAAATTCATCTGATTATGACACTTGCGTTTATTTTAATCTTCTTAATTAGTTTGTTCTGGAATATTAATCTACAACAATTCCAAAGGACTGACTTCTTCTCCCAGAACCAAGAGATGACCTAATTGATGATGACTCTCTTAAACAATTCATCTATATATAAATGTGTTTCAATGCGGATAGAAAATGATACTGTATAATGAACATAATGTTTAGAACATGTTAGAAATATTATTAAGATATTTTTTATTTATTTTCTATATGTACTCTTTTGAATTGATTTTTAATGAGTGGGTGGGAATTTAATGGTCACCTCATGCACCTTAAAGAATATATATGAAACCGTCTATTTGAAAAATGAATGAGACATATAATATTTCTTTATTAAAAAAATCATACATATATTTATTAAAAAAAAAAGGCTTTTTGTAAACTGAATTTTGTTGGGATATGATCACAATTGGCCAAGTCTTTATAACTGGTCACGTGGCTTGGGTCCAGGTACCGACTGTATGAACAATGACGGTTAAACTTTTCTTTGCTTTGACTTCCCGTCCAATTTTGTTTCTTATTATTATTAAAAAAGAATTTTACCTGCTTATAGTAACCACGGTTCTAACATGAACACATGACTCGAAATTGTTGCAAAATTACCTCAAGTCTTTGGTATTTTTTTCTAGAGTTATCAAAAATAAAAATTAAAAAAATTGAAAAATAAAATTGCAGAAAATTATAATTAATGAAAAATTCGATAAATTGAAATTAAAAAAAAGTCAAATCACATATTTAGTTATAACAGCAATTATTAGTAAAAATTTATATCAAATAAATAAATAAATATATATATATATATATATATACACAGACACGCATACACACATATAGACACACATACATAGATACACACACACATGTATGACTAAGTTCTAAGTCATCATTATTAACTTAATAATAGAAAATACATTCACAAATAAATTAATTGTTTAATTGTTATTAATTTTTTAATTAGTTATATAATTTTTCATCTATTAGTTCATGTTAACATGTGCAAAAAAACTATATGGGAGTATTCATAGTTTTTTTTAGAATATAATGTTACGTCTAACTTTTAATAATTTTATAAATATATTGATAACAATATTAATAGTGCACAATAGTCGTGATTAAAAATTTTAAACTATTTTTATTATTAACTTGATTATTTATTTATTTTATTTTTTGAATAGCATTTCATTTAAAAAAATTGTAATTATAAAATATCAATCAAAATCATTAATAACCTAACGAATTGATTAACTATAGTTATAATTACTTTTATCATATTAACTGCACAATATAATTTGACTATAATTACATTTTAGAATTACACCAAACTGCACTCATAATTTTGTCTTGATATGAACTTTAAGATGGACAGATTGATTATACATTTATGCATACTACAAATATTATTTTATACAACATTTATAAAATTAAAAACTTAAGAATAGAACATTTCCCAATTCCCGTAAGGTCAACGGCACCCGTAAACGGGTAATATATAGAATATAGACTAATTAGGCGCATAACAAACACAAGAAAAGAGAAGGAAATAGGTATACAAAATTGGATTCAGCATTTTGTTTGTCTATAAAAATTATTAGCCAATAAAATATGTCCACGTTTGAATGGATATAACTTGTCAAAATATCTTCATGTCCACCATTCCTTGAAGTGTCCCTAATTTAATGTCTCGTCCCCTTCCCCTAAAAATCCAAATTAAACCCCGTCCTTCTCCTCCTTTACCCTCTCTCTCTCTCTCGACCCCCCCAAAGAGAAGTGCCTAAAATTCTGGGACAGATTGAATACATAAGCATAGAACCTTGCTAGTATTTATTTTTATTTTATGTATACAAAATAAGTCCCTGCTTTTATTAGTTGTTTGTTCGTCGGAAAACAGCGTCAATGACGAGAACGATAACCCTAAACAGCTTAACTTATTACCTGTCGGAGCACCCGATAATCGTCAATTTCCGGTGGAGTCCGACCCAATCGTGGGGCTCCACCTGGTCATTCCTCTTCACCTCCATCGCTTCATACATCATTCTCTCTCTCTTCCTCCACCTCTCCCTACTCCTCCTCCTCCGCCGGACCCGAACCGTCTCGCTGGGCCCCATACCAGCACTCCACAGCCTCTCCATGGCCCTGATCTCCGCCACCATCTTCACCGGAACCATCTTGTCCGCGGCCGCCGAGATTCGCGATACCCGATGGTCCTGGCGGCGCTCAAAAACCACTCCCTTCCAGTGGCTCCTCTGTTTCCCCCTCGGCACCCGTCCATCAGGTCGGGTCTTCTTCTGGTCATACATGTTCTACCTCTCCCGGTTCCTCCACACTTTCCGGACCTATTTCACCATATTCCGGCGGCGAAAGCTCTCTTTTTTCTCTCTCTTCAATCACTCCATTCTCATATTCATGTCATTCCTCTGGCTCGAATTCTCGCAATCATTTCAAGTCCTTGCAATAGTGATGACAACTTCAACCTATTCGGTTGTATACGGGTACCGATTTTGGACCGGGATCGGGTTACCGGGTGCTTGTTTTCCGTTCGTTATGAATTGCCAAATCTTGCTTCTGAGCTGTAACTTAATTTGTCACATCGGGGTGCTTTTGCTGCATTTAATTAAAGGCGGGTGCAATGGAATCGGAGCCTGGGTTTTGAATTCAGTACTAAATGGTGCAATTTTGTTGCTGTTTTTGAATTTCTATGTGAAAACGAAGAGGAATAGAAGGGTCAAGGTCAATGGCGATTGTTCCAATGGAAATGCAATTGAGAAAGAAGAATTGGACTCTGTCAAAGAGAAAACAATCTGAGGTGTTTTATTTATTTATTTATTTATTTACTTACGCATGTACGTTATGTAATTGTAATATATATAAGATAATTCTGAGGGTACAAAAATAAATAAATCCCCTCCTAGATTTTTTGTATACACAAAACAAAATGAAGTATATTTTACTAAAATGATGTACTGATAAGTTGAGAAAAGCTATAACAAGATCAATAACACATATACTTATTCCATGTGTCAATCTGATGAATTTCTTATTTTTTATTTGATGAATGAGATTAAAATAGATTATTTTCGATTATGTTTTTACATCAAAACTATTATAATGAACTAAACAAATTTCCTTTAAAGCTATACTATCTCTTATTATATATAATAATAATTGGAATAATGGCGAAAACGCTCAAATTTCGTACGTCAATTGTTGAAATATTGTTACGTTGGTTTGCCTTGTCCAATATAAAAAGATAGGGCAGTGACTCGGGCAAGACTTCCCACGAGGAGATATACGTGCACCAATACACAAGTAAATTAAACTCTTACATTTATATTTATAAATTATTAAATAATTTTACTGTTTAATAATGTGAGACTTAAAAATAATAATTTTGTAAATAATAATATATCTTTTTATATATATTAATAACTCATTTGAATATAATTAAAATGCACTATATAATTTTTACTTGAATTATATAATGACTAGGGATAATTCGTGTCTAAAGGCACGGTACAACTAATATAATAATTGAATATTTCTATATTAAAAAATCTAAAACTGTTGTGCGCTCTCAGTTCTATAATAGAACTGAGAGTCCAACCATTAATACAAAAAGATTGATATTCAATCCAATCATAGTTTCTTTTTTAGTCAAACATTAGTGTGCTACTCATTCCCAACTTAAAATTAGTTCTTGGCATATTTGAGCAATTATTGATTGACGATAGCAGGCTCAAATTTGTGTAATATAATATTTTCGGATATCCCACATACCTTTCCTTTATTGATAAAACGGAATGAGAAGTTTGACAGTATTTATTTGTCTCCAGTATCTCTAACCATCGATCAATATGATCCATGAACAGTATTTCATGTGGAAAAATGGTAGTACTGCAAGCCATTTGGTGGGATCCAATGAGAGAAAAAAAAGAGATGTAAAAATCCAAAAAAAGACTTTTGCATATATACCTAAAAGTAAAAAATATGTCATCTAAATCCAAACAAAAAAATATTGTCATAACACCAACTAAATCGCATCACCATAACATTTTTTTCTCTATATTTTTTCTTGAAATTGGACAAAAGATTCTCATACCATGAGTCAGAACCTACTACAATAGTTGCTCTCGATATAATACGCAAAAACACTAAAGAGATAACACGTAATTGCCCGTGCCTGAAGGCACGGCGTAAATTAAAATTTCAAAAATACTCTATTACCTAAAAACTCTTTGCAATCTAAAATAACTTACAAATCAATTAGAATAAATCTGAATCGCCCCTGTGATTTCTCGCCCAAATCAATTTGCATATGAAAATATAACTATTGCAATATCCGAAAAACAAAAAAATGGGGTCAATGCTAAAAGGGTGACCTATATTGTTTACGTGCAATTTTTATTTTTTTATTATAATAATAATAATAATAATAATAATAATAATAATTTTTATTATTATTATAATAATTATTATCATTATTATTATTATTATTATTACTACTATTATTATAATTATAATTGTTATTATTATTATTATTATTATTATTATTATAATTATTATTGTTATTATTATTACTATTACTATATTATTATTATTATTATTATTATTATTATTATTGTGTAGTGGTGAATTTGATTTGGGCAGAAAATATGAGTGAATAAATTTTTGAAAAAAAAATGTTGAATTGGGGGAAAAAATGAGAGATAAGTTAGTGACCGTTGGATGTTAAAGCCTAAATTAATTTGAGGTCGTTAGATGTTAAAGTCTTGGGATTTGAGCCGATAATAATAATATTTATAATATTTATTTTTTAAATTTTAATTTAATTTTTCGTTATGTCATGCTTTCAGACACGGACAATTACTAATATATATATATATATATATATATATATATATCATCACAATATACCTTATCATGCACACATCACAAATAAATTTGTCAACAGAAATGCGAAAGCTTTAGGGAACAAATGGAGGAAGGTTGATGATTGAGGAATCAAAAATGTAAAGCTCGAGAAAAATAAAACAAAGAAAAATTAGAATTTCAAGTATTCGAGGTATCATATCAGTATTCTATTTTGTTAATGTTATACAAACTAATTCCTCTACTTTAAAATATAAAATTAGATATGATTTTATAAAATTAATTCAAATAATTAAAAAGTTGTACAATTTACATGGTTTATAGTTTTCTAAAACTCAAATGAATCATTAATTATCTTGTAACAAATTCTTAAAAGCCAAAACTAATTTTTTATTTTGACAGAGAAAGTATTATTTATTTCATAATTTAATATTTTTGTTAATAGTATATTATAATATTAAATTATTGTTCCTTTCACTTTTCAGGCATCTCTTATCTCACGTAAACTTGGATTATTCGGAGTATTAACACAAATGTAAAAATTAATAATTGCAAAAGAGTTGAGACATGTTGTAGGTCTGTGAACAGTAATATTTTGACTACAGGTACTGTGAAAAGTTTATTTGCTTTTATTGACCATTAAACTATATATAACTAAAGTTGTATATCTTAATATAAAAAATAATTAAGATAATTAAAAAAATTATGTTATTATGGTTAAGTAAAAACATATATAACCATCTTATATTTTGCTATTTTTGATATATTTAATAACTGCTTTAATAAATATTTTGTAATCATACAATGCATCATGATGTGAAAAATATAAGTAAAATGGTTACCTGTTAACTTCTTTTTAATTTTTTTGTACTATTATAGTCATTATAACAATGAATATTACAAATTATCTAAATATCTATTATTAGAGTAATTATTTTATAATTTTAAATGAATCTTATCAATTTAAATTTTTATTAATTTCAAATTAATTTTAAAAAGTCAATAATGATTTAATATTTTAAAGTAGATGTACTTTTTTTTAATTATTTTTATCTTGCTGTAGTTGATATATTTAATACTTTCCACTTTAAAACAAAATAGATATAGTGAAAAACAATATATGATATTTCATATTTTATCTCACAATAAACTGAAAAACAATAAACGAAGTTTCTATGATATGTCATTCTCTCTAACATAAAACTATATGGTATGTCATACTCTTTAGCATATAACTATACTGTAATTAAAACTGTATATGTTATTATGACTAACTAAAATATAGCCTTCTTAATAAATGTTTTTTACGTTTAAAAAAATAAAACTAAGTTTAATTTCTTAAAATTCATTTGATATATTTTTAAATTTAATATAACTAATCCTTACCAATAAAATTAACCGTGAAAACCGATCTAATATGCAAATTCAATTTCAACAAGAAAGTATTAATAAGAAAATAATTTAAACTAATTTTAGTCTAACATTTAGTAAAATAACTTATACATTTATTTACCCTTACAAAATACTATCTCTTTCTCAATATGACATATATTAATAATATATTTATGGTAGGCCCGAACTTTGCACGAACTTTCATGCTGGTATATAATAAGGAGAACAATAAAAAATATTGATCGAGTTTACTAGATTTTTTTGATTGGCCATGAAATGACTCAAGAAATAGATATTTTTGTTATTATAATTAAGATTGTTAGTTAATTTTAAAATAAGATTGTTATTAATTTTTCTAAAATTTATTTGAATATTTTTAAATTTAAAATTGATATAAATTTATTTAATTTTAAATTATAAATTATCTAAAAAATATAATTAATTATAATATTTTATTATTGTATAGTTGTGATATTATATCAATTTAAAATGTCTCAAATTAATTTTTAAAAAATCATTAATAATCTTAAATTTTAGAACGAAAAGAATATTATATATGATATTGATAGAAGTTTGTGGCAAAAATATACGTATAATAATTCTCAAAATTTTTACATTGCATAATAATATAATATCGTATTATTATAAATTGTTAATTAACTTTATATATTATAGAAGTATATGATAATTTTTCATTAAAATAAATAACCAAATAAGCGCGCGGGGGGGGGGGGGGGGGGGGGGGGGGGGGGAATGCCCTTGCCCTTGCCCTTGCCTTGGGAGGGCATAATAATAATAATAAAGAAATTTATACTCTTTTTGTTGCACAATAAGAGTTTTACTTGTAATTTTGATTTAAAAAAATAGTCTCATTTTTTTAATTGAATAAATTGACATATCCTGAAGTTTATTATCATATTTGAATTATCTTCTCATAACAACTATACAAACATATTATATTTTGAGATTGCTCCACTGAATTGTTTTTAGTTAGCTAAGCAGCTCAATTTGAAAATTTAAACAATGCCATATATTTAAATAGGGCATGAGAAGAATATTTCAAAAGGTGCAGGTTTGAAGTGGGTTTGGCCAGGTCAATGTTCTTGTTTTTGTTTTTCCTCTCACGAGTAGGGGCGGACCTAGGTTAGGGGTGAGTTTTCAGGGGTCAAAGAAAAATAATGCTTATTTTAGGGTGTTGTGCCGGTTTCTCCGTTTCTGGTTGCTGTGTTTCTTCCGTTATTTCAGGTTGTACCCATCTGGTCATGAACAGTGGGCGTTTGGTTGGGTTGGGGTATAAGGTGAAGTTACCGGCAACGGCTAGCTAGGTGCGGTGTTATGATTGCTGTAGTATGCCGCATTTTCTGTTGCCGGGAATTGGTAAACTGCTTTCGTCTTTTGGTTGGATTTCCTGTTGCCGGATTTCAAGTTACCAGCTGTTCATGTGGTTCCCAACTATTTTCCCCATTTGGCACCGATGTTGTATTTGCTAATCATGTATTGTGGCCCAAATGTTGTTATTTTATTTTATTTTAGATAATTTTCTGGTCTCGGGATGTGAGACAATTTGTTACAGCTAGGATTATATTGTTTCTAGTTTTTAGTATTGACTTATGTTTCTAATCTTAGTGGGAGATAGGATTAGTGTCATGACCTTTAATATAATATTTAATTTTTTTTTTTTTGCAGTTAATATATAATTTAGTATTTTGAAATATACTATTTAGTATTTTCGAATTGTATAGTCTAAGTATTTTTGAAATTATTTATTATTTTGAAATTATTATTTATATTTATATATGATTTAGTAATTATTCGGATGTCTAAATATATTGTTTCAAAAATTATTATCTTTATTTAAAGTTTCCATTTGAATGAAAACGTTACGCTTGTATTTAGTATTTTAGTTAAAAACTCGAAACAAGTATCAAAATAAAATTTTGATTAAAAAAATAAAATTTATATGATTTTGAACTATGAAATAAGTATTATTTAGTTTTATAATTTATTTTATTATATTTTTATTTTTTTGCAAGAATTTGTTTATTTCAAATTTTGACCCTACTAACTTCATAGGCTGGATCCGCTCCTACTCACGAGGTGTCATATCAGACAATAAAAAACAGTAAACTAAGTACCAAAATCTTGTATATTTTTGAACGGAAAAATTTATATACACAATATTTAAGTATAAAATTTAACATTATATTTATTTTAATCATTAAAAAATAAGACATATTACAAATTTTAATAATATATTATATTTTTTAATAATTAAGATGAATAGAATATTTAAATATCATATACTTATACTTATTCTTTCCGAACATTACACCACAGAGAGATTTATGTTGAATTGTTTGAACCTGTGACGACCCCAAATCCGGGTTCCATAACCTCGAGTTTGGTTCTCACTATTCAACACATTACTAACAATTAAATACATACATTGCATTTAAATATCGCGGAATAATACATATTGGTTCCCTTCAAAAGGTTACAATACCAGGGTCTATCAACCTTAACATAAAAACAGTTCCTATCATAAGGAATTACAAAAGGTTTAACAACCGTAAATACATAAATAAAGATCTAACTAGCATGCATAAGATACTTAAGCTTTGGCCTTTCCTTTTCCCTTATCCTTCCTGGAGCAATCAGGATTATCTGAAAAATGGTTCATGATATAGCAAGAATGAGCAACTAGTTTGCTCAGCAAGTTTATAACAATCATATAGATTTAATATATCATGAATGAATGGGAAAGATCATCAATGGTTCAACAATAGATATAACAATTGTGAAAGAAACAGGATTCAAATTTTAATAAACAGAATATTTGAATCTTAAAATGCTGAGTGGTCACTAAGGACCCTGAACTAACTAGGGTATAATAGAGTTTCCTCTGACCCTTTGAGTTGTTTGGTTTTCAAGGGGATCAGCCTATTCAACCCGCTGTATATGCATTACATTTAGTCACTGGCGCCCAAAGTCGGTTTCCCGACACAAAATCCCCTAATTTAGGGTTGTTCAATTCTCAGACTTAATATAAGAAATCCGCACCCAACAATGGTTTGGATAAGCTTTTAAAAGTATTCAAGTTATTGAATTTAGAAACGTAATGTCTAGCTGAATTATTAGCTTAAGACATTTTTAATACAGTTCATGAATCAAGAACTAATAAGCTTCAAATGCACTAAGTGCGATTGTATAAACAATATGGATGTGGAATAATTTTAAATAATTAAACCACTGCAAGCTTTAACAATAAATACAAGTATGGAAACTTGTTCAACGATAATAATTGAGTAGGGTTAGAGAACTTGCCTGTTTGCTCAGCTACAATAATTGTCTAGCTTTAACTAACTTGCTTTGAAAGACCTAACATTAATAAAGTCGGTCTAATAATTAGTACGGCGTATTTGCATAACTATACGCTTAATAACGAACTTATTTACCACACATAAGTACTAACACATAATTTACATTAGTCAAAACAATATTATTAACCTTATAGACACTCAATCATTTTAGGTTAATAATTTAATAAGTTAGAAAATATTTTTCTTAAGTGTTGGACACTTATTAAACCTTTAAACAACTTATTATAATTGTTTAATTAAATTCAATTTATTTTATTAACTCAATCTCTTTTTAATTACTATTTAATATTGATTAAATATAAATTAATTAATTAACTCTAGTTATTATAAATAATAACTAATTGTACTTACATATTATTAAATAATAAATAATTATTAACTTAATTTTAACCTTCTTTAATTTAATGTTAATCAACCAATAATTAACCAAGTAATTAACCTCACTTATTATTTAATTAAGGAAATTAAATAATAGTTTACTAATCTTAATCCTCTTTAATTATTATTTAATGTCAATTAAATAATAATTAATTATTTAATTAATTTTAATTATTATTTAAGGTTAAATAATAATCAAATCATTCTTATTTATTATTTAAATTAAATAATAAATTATTATTCTAATAACTTAATTTCCATTAATCATTATTTAATGTTAATTAAATAATAATTAATTACTTAATTATCTTTATTTATTATTTAATAATATTTAAATAATAAATAATTAATTTATAAATTTTATCTCTCTTTAAATATTATTTAATAGGCATTAAATAATAATTGCTATTATCATCTTTATTTATTATTAACATTTAAAATAATAAATAAATAATAAATTTATTTAACCTAACCATGGTTTAGCTAACTAGATTAATATTTAAAATATTTAAATATTAAATTTATTGAAAAACATCCTCCCCAATATTATTTTTGTATTATTATTATTTTTGTTCTAATTTTAAATTAATTTTCAAATATTTAAATTAATTAAAATTAACCCGAATGGCATTTTCGTAAATAAGTTGAAAAACCGGACCGAGGGCAGAATGGTAATTCTGCCAAGAAAAACACGGAGGGGCAAAATGGTAATTTCTCAGAAAACCGGTGCTCGCGCATGGCGCGCGCCTTCAGTGACAACGGATCAAAACGGTGCCGTTTTGAGAAGCCGTAAACGGCTTCCGCGCATTGCGCGGAGTAAAGTCTTACAGAGGCCAAACGACGTCGTTTGGCTCCGCGTTCTTTAGTCGATAACCTTCCGCGCATTGCGCGGAAAATTCCTTTTTTATTTTCTTCCGACAGAACGTGAACAGTACCCATTTTAATGAAAAATATACCATCAAGTAAGTTTTAAATCCTCAATAAAAATCCAAAAAAATTACCAATCACCTTATATTAATTTATAACATGAAAAATTAATTTTTCATGATTTAATATCATTATTTTTTTATAAAAATTTTTACATCACATAAACTACCACAAATCATAACTTTTTGTGTATAACTCCATTTTGAGTGATTCAAACTTTGTTTTTCTCATGATTTAATGTTCTATAATATTAGAACATCAAACTTAAGTTTTATAAAAAATATTTTTGGACATAAATTCCAAAACTTGTTTACACACTATTAAATACATATTTTAGCATATAAAATGTACAAAAATACAAACCAAGCATATTAAACTCAAGCATGGCATATATATTACCACTACACATTAATAACCATATTAACATGTTTATACTAACATGATGATTTATTTAATTTAAAAACAAAACTTCATTTAAAATAACCATTACCTTGATTTAATGGCTATTCTTCTTTTTCTCCCAAAATATGTTGTGAATCTTGAAGGCATAAACTAGCTTAGCACTCCTTCTCCTTCTCTTGCTCTCTCTCAAAATATTTTGCTCTCAAACTCTCTCTAGCTTGGAAAATGGAAGAAGAAGAATGACTAACACAATGCTCCTAATTTTGTAAGTATACTTGCAAATATGATAGATACATAATATATCTAATAATTTTAGCCCATCATGCACCTATTGGATACTTACACAAGTTAACCACATTAGGTGAAAAGAAGCATGGTGCCTATGTACTAAAAAAATCAATCCAAGCAATCCTTTTATTAATTAAATGAAAAATCAAATAATAATAATAATAATAATAATAATAATAATACACTCTCTCTCCTCCTTGCATGCTTGGTCGGCTGGTAGCTCTTTCTTCATGTCCCAAAATGAGTGTCCCAAGTTCTCCTTTTAATAATTAATAGTTTTATTAAGTATTTTTCAAATGGGCCAATCATTGGGCTTTAATTTAAAATACCAATTGGGCTTCTATTAAATTGTTTGGGCTACTAAATTGTCAAATTTTATTATTCTCCACTTGGGCTACTAATTGACCCATGTTGGCTAATTTAATAATTTATACATTAATTATTCAATCCATGATTAAATAAATAAATAGGTTGAATAATTAATTAAATATTTTAACCCATAAGTATTAAATTACTAAATGGACTAATAAATATTATTATTAATATTTCACATTATTTACATTAATTAATAATCATATTAATTAATTTATTATATTTAATTCACTCATTATATTCAATTTAATTGAATATTTAAATAATAGGAAACTTATCAATTATTTTGATATTAAAACTTTAGGGTTTATTCACTAATTTAATAACATATTAGTGACCCCCTTTAATTTATTTTAGTAATTAATTACATAATTATTTAATCACATAATTAATTAATCACATAAAAAGATTTAAATAATCTCGTAAAAATAACTCGTTGGAAATTAAATTAATAATTTAATTCATAAAGATGTGAAAATTCTAGGACATTACATTCTCCCCTCCTTATAAAAATTCCGTCCTCGGAATTGTAAAATAAGGTTACTCAAATAAAAACGGGTAATTTGTCCTCATTTCCTCCTCTAATTCCCACGTAGATTCTTCAATGGCGTGATTCCTCCAAAGTACTTTGACAGAATGAATTATCTTATTTCTCAGTTTCTGTTCCTTCCTATCGAGTATCTGAACAGGAACTTCTTCATATGATAAGTCCTTCCCGACTTGAATTGGCTCATACGAGATAACGTGCTTGTAGTCTGGTTTGTATGGCCGCAATACCGACACATGAAACACATTGTGAATATGTTCCAATTCAGGAGGTAAAGCTACCTCGTATGCTACTTCACCCACTCTTCTCAATATTTCGAACGGTCCTATGAACCTTGGACTCAATTTCCCCTTCTTTCCAAACCTGATCTTCCCTTTCCAGGGAGATACCTTAATGAACACAAAACTCCCCACCTCGAAGTCTCGTTTCTGTCGATGTAAATCGGCGTATTTCTTTTGACGGTCTTGAGCTGCTACTAGCCGAGCTCTTATTACCTTGATAATTTCTACCGTCTGTTGAACCAATTCTGGCCCCAACAGTCGGCGTTCTCCTACCTCATCCCAACATAGAGGTGTTCTGCATTTTCTGCCATATAAAGCTTCGTAAGGCGGCATACCTATGCTCGCATGATAACTGTTGTTGTATGCAAACTCAACTAGTGGTAGATGGATTTCCCAACTGCCCTTGAAATCCATTACGCAGGCCCTGAGCATATCTTCCAATGTCTGAATTGTTCTCTCACTTTGCCCATCGGTCTGCGGATGATACGCTGTACTCATTCTTAACTGTGTCCCCAATCTCTCCTGAAGACTTCTCCAAAATTTTGACGTGAAGCGCGGATCTCTGTCTGACACAATCGATACCGGCACCCTATGTCTTGAAACTATCTCTTTGATGTACAGTTTGGACAACTGATCCAAACTGAACCTAATCTTGATCGGCAAAAAGTGCGCTGACTTTGTTAGCCGATCCACAATCACCCAAATTGCGTCATATCCCTTCTGTGTTGCTGGAAGTCCTACCACAAAATCCATTGTGATATGCTCCCATTTCCACTCAGGAATTTCTAACGGCTGTAACAATCCACTTGGTCTCTGATGTTCGGCCTTTACCCTCTGACAAGTTAGGCATCGGCTGACACATTCTGCAACCTCCCTCTTTAAATTCGGCCACCAAAAATGCTGACGTAGATCTTGATACATCTTCGTACTTCCCGGATGTATCGAGTATCTAGTACTGTGAGCCTCTTGCAAAATTTCCTCTCGTAATTCAGGCACTAGCGGTACCCAAACACGATTTTCAAATCTCAGCAATCCCATGCTATCAATTTTAAACTTGACCTCTTCTCCATCGGTCATCCTCTTCCGGATTCTGTCACATTCCTCATCTTTGTCTTGAGCCTCTTTCACCCTATCTAACAAGGTTGGGCTCACCTCGACTTCTATTGACTCGTTTGGACTTCTCACTTCCAACTCCATTCGAGCCATCTCTTGAACCAATTGTTCTTGATCTGTCAATATGAACAATTTCTCCCTGCTCTTTCTACTCAGAGCATCCGCTACTACGTTGGCCTTGCCGGGATGATATAGAATTTCACAATCATAATCTTTGATCAATTCCAACCATCTCCGTTGCCTCATATTCAGCTCCTTCTGTGTGAAGATATACTTCAGACTCTTATGGTCTGTGAATATCTCACATTTTTCTCCGTACAGATAATGTCTCCAAATTTTAAGGGCAAACACTACCGCTGCCAGCTCCAAGTCGTGGGTAGGATATCCCTTCTCATAATCTTTTAATTGTCTGGACGCATACGCAACGACTTTGCCGTTTTGCATAAGCACACAGCCAAGCCCCTTGTGCGATGCATCACTGTAGACCGTAAAACCTCCTGTATCGTCTGGTAAGGTCAATACAGGTGCTTCACTAAGTCTTTTCTTTAACTCCTGAAAACTTTCCTCACACTTCTCTGTCCACACGTATTTCACCGTCTTTCTTGTTAAGTTGGTCAACGGTGTTGCTATCTTTGAGAAGTCTTGAATGAACCTCCGATAGTAACCCGCTAACCCTAAGAAACTTCTTACTTCTGTCGGCGTCCTTGGTTGCTCCCAATTCATTACCGATTCAACCTTCGCCGGATCAACCGAAACTCCTTCCTTGTCAATAACATGACCTAAAAATTGAACTCTTTCCAACCAGAATTCACACTTTGAAAACTTAGCGTACAACCGCTCCTTCCGTAAAATCTCCAACACCAATCTTAGGTGTTCAGCATGCTCCTCCTCCGTTTTGGAATACACCAGAATATCGTCAATGAACACGACTACAAATTTATCCAAGTATTGCTTGAATATTCTGTTCATCATGTCCATAAATGCGGCTGGCGCATTCGTTAGTCCAAACGACATCACCAGAAACTCATAATGCCCATATCGAGTTCTGAATGCCGTCTTGGGTATATCCTCCTTCCTGACTTTCAACTGATGATAACCAGTCCTTAAGTCAATCTTTGAAAAGTACTTCGCCCCTTTCAATTGATCGAAAAGATCGTCAATTCGTGGTAACGGGTACTTGTTCTTAATTGTCACCTTATTCAGCTCTCTATAATCCATACACAATCTCATCGATCCATCCTTCTTCTTTACAAACAGCACCGGTGCTCCCCATGGAGAAACACTTGGCTGAATGTACTTATTGTCTAGCAACTCCTGCAATTGCACCATCAATTCCTTTAGTTCTACCGGAGCCATCCTATATGGTGCTTTCGATATCGGTGCTGTCCCCGGTACTAAATCAATCACAAATTCTATCTCCCTGTCCGGCGGTAAACCCGGCAGTACATCTGGGAAAACATCCGTAAATTCCCTAACTACTGGTATTTGCTCCATCTCGGGACTCACCACTTGTGTGTCAACCACATGAGCCAAATACCCTACACAACCTTTCTTCAATAATTTCTTGGCCTGCATCATCGTCAGACAAGAAGACTGTCTTGACGATCTGCTGCCATAAAATACGACCTTAGACTTATTTGGTGTCTTAAGGTGTATGCACTTCTTCTGACAATCAATTATCGCCCCGTGGTTAAACAACCAATCCATCCCAAGTATTACATCAAATTCCCCCAGACGTATTGGAATTAGATTCACATTTAATTTCTGACCCCTGATTTCAGCACAACAATTTCTATGTATGTACTCTACCGGAATCACTTCTTTATTAGCAACTTCTATGTTCATTGAGTTTTCTAGTTTGTCCCTAGGCAACTCTAATCGTCTAGCGAAATCATCAGACACAAATGAACAGGTAGCACCCGAATCAAACAATACATATGCATTTATATTATTGATCGGAATAATACCTGACACCACGTCTTTTGACCCCACGGCATCCTGTACCGTCATATTGAAAGTCCGGGCTGTCGGCTTGTTCTGTGGTACCGGTCCCCCGATAGCCAATTTGCTGTTATTGCCCCTGTAGCCGCTACCCCCGTCATTCTTCTTCTTAGGGCAATCCTTTATCAGGTGGTCAGATGCTCCGCAAGAAAAACATCTCACTTTCTTTGGGAGGGGACAATTTGGAGAAATATGTCCCACCTGACCACAATTGTAGCATGTATTCTTCCCTTTCCTGCACTCTCCGAAGTGGTTCTTTCCACATATATTGCATGCTGGCTTTTTCTGAACACTTCCTTGTTGATTCCCCGAGCTCTTGTCGTTGCTGCTGTTGTCCCATTTGCGCTTGTTGTTATTATTGTTGTTATTATTGCCTCCACTGTTGCTGTTCTTGCTTCCCCCTTCATTTTTCTTTTTGTTTCTCTCCTGGTTGTACTTGGTTAATGCGTCGCTTCCTCCTTCAGCAATGATTGACTTCTCCAACAAAGTTGCGAATGAGTCAATCTGCAATACCGCTACCTTGTTGAATATCCAAGGTCTCAATCCATTTTCGAATCTTCTGGCCTTGCGTTCCTCCGTATCCACTTGATGTGGAGCGAACCTGGCCAGCTCATTAAATCTTGCCGCGTACTCAGGTACCGACATGTTTTCCTGCTTCAGTTCTAGAAATTTCACTTCCATCCTACTTTTCATACTCTTCGGGAAATAATTCTCATCGAATATTTCCTTAAATCTTGTCCATGACACCACCCCCTCGCCAGCCCTATTCTGATTGGCTTCCCACCAGAAATTGGCCTCTCCCTTCATCATATAGGTAGCAAAGATTGTCTTTTGCTCCTCAGCTACCCTCGCGATAACGAACGCTTTCTCTATTTCCTTTATCCATGACTGGGCCTCTATCGGGTCCGACGTTCCCCTAAACTCTGGCGGTCCCACCGCTTTAAAATCTTTAAAATTCACCAACTGATTTGGTGGTGGTGGCGGATTTGCTACTACAGGGTGGCGGTTTTGCATTGCCTCAGCTAGCATGTCGACAAAGTTTTGCATAGGGTCTACGTTGTGTCCCCCCGCGTCGTTGTTAACTGACTCTTCTACCCCCTGGTTCCTTGGTGGTTGTCTACGTGGCGGCATTTTCTGTTATAAACAAAAATTTACATTATTATACTGGTTTCATCTTTTTCATTTCATTATTTTGTATCTTAGACAATGTTTAGCTAAAATACAAGTAATTATTTCAACACGCATATAAACATAAATTCAACTGCATTTATACTCATATGCTAAAACAGGAGTGCGTAGCACTTTACATCAAAAGCATACTGCTATAAATGCTTCTATCCCAGAGAAACTACAAAAGATGGGATCTGACATATTCTACAACTTCCTAGAGTTGGGATTTAGTGACATATTAACCCTTTAATAAAACAAAAGTTGGGTTCTACTGCATCTATTTACATACGAAATTAGAAAACAACTACTACTACTACTGACTGCGCATCCCCCTACGGATCGCGTCGTCATACTCCTCATCCCCGATGGCCATCACCACACTCCTGCTGATGGTGTGCATAGACTGGCCCTCCTCAGCTGGGTAGTAGTGCACCCTGCTCTGAAGCCTACCATATGAAGATCGGTAGACGTAGCTAAGTCTATCCGTCCTCACCCGCTTCTCGCGGACCTCCTCCTCTAGCTCAATTATCTGTCCATAAGCGGCATCCCGCTGTCTCTCCATCTCAATACGGTCCTCTATCGCCTCCTGCCAGTGTGCATGGATGGCGGCCTTCTCTGCCTGAACCTGCTGAACCTTCAGCTCAGCCTCGGCTAACCTAGTCTCAGCTACTGCTAACTTAGCCTGCAGCTCCACATCCTGATCTACTAGCTGATGTGTCAGCACTGCAAAGTGCTCCACCGAATCCTCGTACTCCTGTACCTGATCCTCCAGTCCTACTATCCTCTCCTTCAGCTCTGTGTTCTCGCCAGAGAACTGGTAAGCCGCATCCCTATACTGATCCTCCATGTGCTGGTGGGTCAGATTCTGCTCCTCTAGATGCTGGACCCTTGCCTCCAGCCCCTCGTTCCTATCGGTCAGTCCCTCTATGATGTCAGCGGCAGTGGTGCCCATGCCATCAGCTGACTCCTCCTCCTCAGACTCCTCTGACTCTGCCTCATCCTCACTGTAAGGCCTCATGACTCCGCCCCAGACGGACTCCACACGATCCCCCTCCTCAGGATCTGACTCTGGCTCCTCTACGGGTGCAGCCACCAGCGGCTGTGCAGTATCCATATGGATATCAATATAGTCCTCCTCAGCAGTGCGACTCGACTGTCCGATCTCTGCCATCCTATAACATAAAACAATAACACACGTTAGTACAGCAATAAAATATATTCATTGATGAAATGAAATGATATTTTATCATGTACATCTCGGCTCGATGGATTTTCTCAATCCATCTCCAAAAATACACAACATGATGAATCTCCCCGATTCATCCCCTAACGCACTCGATATGAGTTTAATACTAAGGTTATAACTTAGGTTTCGCAAATCCTAACGTTTCTAACCTACGGCTCTGATACCAACCTGTGACGACCCCAAATCCGGGTTCCATAACCTCGAGTTTGGTTCTCACTATTCAACACATTACTAACAATTAAATACATACATTGCATTTAAATATCGCGGAATAATACATATTGGTTCCCTTCAAAAGGTTACAATACCAGGGTCTATCAACCTTAACATAAAAACAGTTCCTATCATAAGGAATTACAAAAGGTTTAACAACCGTAAATACATAAATAAAGATCTAACTAGCATGCATAAGATACTTAAGCTTTGGCCTTTCCTTTTCCCTTATCCTTCCTGGAGCAATCAGGATTATCTGAAAAATGGTTCATGATATAGCAAGAATGAGCAACTAGTTTGCTCAGCAAGTTTATAACAATCATATAGATTTAATATATCATGAATGAATGGGAAAGATCATCAATGGTTCAACAATAGATATAACAATTGTGAAAGAAACAGGATTCAAATTTTAATAAACAGAATATTTGAATCTTAAAATGCTGAGTGGTCACTAAGGACCCTGAACTAACTAGGGTATAATAGAGTTTCCTCTGACCCTTTGAGTTGTTTGGTTTTCAAGGGGATCAGCCTATTCAACCCGCTGTATATGCATTACATTTAGTCACTGGCGCCCAAAGTCGGTTTCCCGACACAAAATCCCCTAATTTAGGGTTGTTCAATTCTCAGACTTAATATAAGAAATCCGCACCCAACAATGGTTTGGATAAGCTTTTAAAAGTATTCAAGTTATTGAATTTAGAAACGTAATGTCTAGCTGAATTATTAGCTTAAGACATTTTTAATACAGTTCATGAATCAAGAACTAATAAGCTTCAAATGCACTAAGTGCGATTGTATAAACAATATGGATGTGGAATAATTTTAAATAATTAAACCACTGCAAGCTTTAACAATAAATACAAGTATGGAAACTTGTTCAACGATAATAATTGAGTAGGGTTAGAGAACTTGCCTGTTTGCTCAGCTACAATAATTGTCTAGCTTTAACTAACTTGCTTTGAAAGACCTAACATTAATAAAGTCGGTCTAATAATTAGTACGGCGTATTTGCATAACTATACGCTTAATAACGAACTTATTTACCACACATAAGTACTAACACATAATTTACATTAGTCAAAACAATATTATTAACCTTATAGACACTCAATCATTTTAGGTTAATAATTTAATAAGTTAGAAAATATTTTTCTTAAGTGTTGGACACTTATTAAACCTTTAAACAACTTATTATAATTGTTTAATTAAATTCAATTTATTTTATTAACTCAATCTCTTTTTAATTACTATTTAATATTGATTAAATATAAATTAATTAATTAACTCTAGTTATTATAAATAATAACTAATTGTACTTACATATTATTAAATAATAAATAATTATTAACTTAATTTTAACCTTCTTTAATTTAATGTTAATCAACCAATAATTAACCAAGTAATTAACCTCACTTATTATTTAATTAAGGAAATTAAATAATAGTTTACTAATCTTAATCCTCTTTAATTATTATTTAATGTCAATTAAATAATAATTAATTATTTAATTAATTTTAATTATTATTTAAGGTTAAATAATAATCAAATCATTCTTATTTATTATTTAAATTAAATAATAAATTATTATTCTAATAACTTAATTTCCATTAATCATTATTTAATGTTAATTAAATAATAATTAATTACTTAATTATCTTTATTTATTATTTAATAATATTTAAATAATAAATAATTAATTTATAAATTTTATCTCTCTTTAAATATTATTTAATAGGCATTAAATAATAATTGCTATTATCATCTTTATTTATTATTAACATTTAAAATAATAAATAAATAATAAATTTATTTAACCTAACCATGGTTTAGCTAACTAGATTAATATTTAAAATATTTAAATATTAAATTTATTGAAAAACATCCTCCCCAATATTATTTTTGTATTATTATTATTTTTGTTCTAATTTTAAATTAATTTTCAAATATTTAAATTAATTAAAATTAACCCGAATGGCATTTTCGTAAATAAGTTGAAAAACCGGACCGAGGGCAGAATGGTAATTCTGCCAAGAAAAACACGGAGGGGCAAAATGGTAATTTCTCAGAAAACCGGTGCTCGCGCATGGCGCGCGCCTTCAGTGACAACGGATCAAAACGGTGCCGTTTTGAGAAGCCGTAAACGGCTTCCGCGCATTGCGCGGAGTAAAGTCTTACAGAGGCCAAACGACGTCGTTTGGCTCCGCGTTCTTTAGTCGATAACCTTCCGCGCATTGCGCGGAAAATTCCTTTTTTATTTTCTTCCGACAGAACGTGAACAGTACCCATTTTAATGAAAAATATACCATCAAGTAAGTTTTAAATCCTCAATAAAAATCCAAAAAAATTACCAATCACCTTATATTAATTTATAACATGAAAAATTAATTTTTCATGATTTAATATCATTATTTTTTTATAAAAATTTTTACATCACATAAACTACCACAAATCATAACTTTTTGTGTATAACTCCATTTTGAGTGATTCAAACTTTGTTTTTCTCATGATTTAATGTTCTATAATATTAGAACATCAAACTTAAGTTTTATAAAAAATATTTTTGGACATAAATTCCAAAACTTGTTTACACACTATTAAATACATATTTTAGCATATAAAATGTACAAAAATACAAACCAAGCATATTAAACTCAAGCATGGCATATATATTACCACTACACATTAATAACCATATTAACATGTTTATACTAACATGATGATTTATTTAATTTAAAAACAAAACTTCATTTAAAATAACCATTACCTTGATTTAATGGCTATTCTTCTTTTTCTCCCAAAATATGTTGTGAATCTTGAAGGCATAAACTAGCTTAGCACTCCTTCTCCTTCTCTTGCTCTCTCTCAAAATATTTTGCTCTCAAACTCTCTCTAGCTTGGAAAATGGAAGAAGAAGAATGACTAACACAATGCTCCTAATTTTGTAAGTATACTTGCAAATATGATAGATACATAATATATCTAATAATTTTAGCCCATCATGCACCTATTGGATACTTACACAAGTTAACCACATTAGGTGAAAAGAAGCATGGTGCCTATGTACTAAAAAAATCAATCCAAGCAATCCTTTTATTAATTAAATGAAAAATCAAATAATAATAATAATAATAATAATAATAATAATACACTCTCTCTCCTCCTTGCATGCTTGGTCGGCTGGTAGCTCTTTCTTCATGTCCCAAAATGAGTGTCCCAAGTTCTCCTTTTAATAATTAATAGTTTTATTAAGTATTTTTCAAATGGGCCAATCATTGGGCTTTAATTTAAAATACCAATTGGGCTTCTATTAAATTGTTTGGGCTACTAAATTGTCAAATTTTATTATTCTCCACTTGGGCTACTAATTGACCCATGTTGGCTAATTTAATAATTTATACATTAATTATTCAATCCATGATTAAATAAATAAATAGGTTGAATAATTAATTAAATATTTTAACCCATAAGTATTAAATTACTAAATGGACTAATAAATATTATTATTAATATTTCACATTATTTACATTAATTAATAATCATATTAATTAATTTATTATATTTAATTCACTCATTATATTCAATTTAATTGAATATTTAAATAATAGGAAACTTATCAATTATTTTGATATTAAAACTTTAGGGTTTATTCACTAATTTAATAACATATTAGTGACCCCCTTTAATTTATTTTAGTAATTAATTACATAATTATTTAATCACATAATTAATTAATCACATAAAAAGATTTAAATAATCTCGTAAAAATAACTCGTTGGAAATTAAATTAATAATTTAATTCATAAAGATGTGAAAATTCTAGGACATTACAGAACCAATAATGAACATGACACGCAGATAGTAGTATTTAAAAGGGCTAATGTTAGGTGTTTTAAACTTTAATTTTAAATGATTTTATATTAAATATTTTAATAACATTTTATAATATGATTAATCACAAGAAATATATCTAATTAATATAATGACAACGAGACACTTTTAATTTTAAAATTAAAAATTTGAGATTTCTAACGTTACTTATTTAAAAAACTAATTAGACTGTATTTAGGATGCATTTGCTACAAATACATAATATTTTTATTCTTACAAAGATTTATAAATATTGTTATTTTTAGAATCAGGTTATTTAGCATTCGGCCTTATTATCATAGATATTAATATATGCGCACCCTGATTAATATATAGTTATATATTCTTTGTTTTCATTATTTTAAGACAATAGTTGTATATTTAAATATAAGAAATGGACGAAATTATATTTAATATATGAGATTTTAATTCACTTATTTATTATTAATAGTATTTATGAGTCTATTATACCAAATTATAAAATTAAATTTAACTTTATGAGTATGAGGGTGTTTATGGAGTGATTCTTCTATATTCTTAGAATATATAAATAATATATTCCTTCTTTTATATAAAGATGAATTTTATATGAAAAATTATTATATGCACCTGGGGCAGGAATAATTTCTCATTTTATATCACGTATAAACTCTATTTTCATATAAAAATATATATATATAATTTACCATATTCTATTCTAAAAGACATAACATAATTTTTCGTGCTTATGACTTTAGCAGCCCCCAAATCCTATAATGGAATTTTAAACCTACCAGTACCATGCACGATTGTACAAAAATCATATGCTGACAAACGCCGCCACTGCCAGTTTGATGGTTTTCATACAACGACATGCTAAAACTTTTTACATTATTAGGAAATTAACAGAAGATCCTTGTGTTATGACTAATGATGATTATAAGGTTCACATTATTGGATGTTCATCTACTGTTATATATACCACTAGCGTTCAACATGTGAACATACACATAAGTTATACTTTGCCTCTTCAAAAGAAAAGGTAAACTATTCATTCTCATTGTGAATAAGACTCAAATATGTTAACTATATTGAGATGAGAGGAGTATCATTTTGTAAGTTATTTTTTAGACCAAAGTACATAATACAAAATTATAAAAATTTTGAGGTTTGTACTTTAATAATTAAAACGTTTTAAGTGTACTTTAAGATTTTATTTTATTTCAAAAAATACAGTTTATATCCAAAGTTGATGGTGTATTTTGGTTAGTAAAAAGAGTTTTGGGGTGATTTTGTTTGGTGTGAACGGTGTATTTTGTCTGACAATTTTTTTTTTTATGATGTACTTTGATACGTTTTAAATATTAGATTACAAAACTAAAAATTCTTACAACTTTAAAATACAATCTATAATTTAATCTATTTTTTATAACAAAAATTTTGGATTTATAACTTTAACAGGATCATCATAATATTAGGATGATTATAATAGTAGTGTCATAAGAGACGATATAAATTAGTCTGTGTTTACTGGGTATGATCTCCAAGAGAACTTATATGTACAAAGAATATAACTATTTTTTTATTTTTATTTTATTTTTATAGCCTATAATTGAGTCTTATTTCACTGGTCCTTGTATGTACAAATACGAACTAATTTTATTTTTTTTAAAATTATTTTATTAAAATTTAATTGTAGGGATACATTTAATTCTATGGACTTGGAGGAACTTGATGTTCTCTGTTGATTCTGTTGAATTATGTCTTCTGTTGAAATTTGTGACTTTGCTCCAAGAATTATTTCTTTTGTTGGAAATTCGAACTTTATTTGTGACCTTTCACAATAAAAAAAAGAAGTTCTTACTAGTAGACTATTATTTTTTGATCTTAAAGACTAACTTATATATTGATTGGAGGCAAATTTTTCAAAATGGGTTTTCTCTCTCCTTTAATTTTCAATTTTATTTTGGAACGGTTAACTCAATTGTGTACAAGCATAATACTCTCTCCTTTCTATTAAAAAAATTACAATTTTCTTTTCTGTTTATGTAAAAAGTAGAGATTTTTTTATTCATAAAGCTCATAACAATTTATTACTTTTATTTTTAGTTGATTGAGTATTGTTATGCAATAAAAATTATTTTAAATAAATATTATGAATATATTTAAAAAACAATATTAATCTTAAATTATTATTATTTTTTTTAAAAATGTTTCCTTAATTTTAGAATAAAATGAAATAATATAGAGGTGTATATGCCAAAATTCCTAAAAGATATGCATTAGGCCCAATGGTGATTCTAAAAATGCCGTCATATTAAGCGTGTTAAAGTTTAAACAGCCCACCAAGCCCTATTTATTCACATGCTCTTATGGGTCTTGAAAGGGTCATGCTCCAAAAAGATGGTCTAAAAATAAATTTCACACAAAT
This sequence comes from Hedera helix, assembly GCA_947179155.2. Classification (NCBI taxonomy): domain Eukaryota; kingdom Viridiplantae; phylum Streptophyta; class Magnoliopsida; order Apiales; family Araliaceae; genus Hedera; species Hedera helix. Next base: position 41,357,182 of record OX359270.1, on the reverse strand, counting down.
TAAAATAGTTAAAAATGGAGAAGAGAGTATAACTTTATTTTTTATTTTTCCTTTGCATTAATACGTGCGTGTTAATTATTTTAATTAACTCTTGAATATGTGCAGAGACACAGTAAATTAATTTGAGTAATTTATTTGTGATGTGATTGATTTAATGTTTGTTTAAAATATAATATAGTCAAGGGTAAATTATTTAATTAATTTTTTTATCTAATTAACTTGTGTATTTTAAACATACTTTTTAGCATAATTTTTTTTTGCACTTAAACCATCCTTTTAGGGATGGAAGGAGTATGATGCTTTGATTTCTTTCTCCAATGTTTTTAATTTCTCATAACCATAAAATTCAATTGTTCCCACATTTTTATCATCCGCTAAAAAAGCCTAAGAATTTTATTATTCTTTTTTATATAAAAAAATAGAAATACATAAAAAGCAAAGATAAAGCATTTAACAAGTCGACTATATATATATATTTCAAACTTGGGCAAGGGCATGAACCAAATCTAAATATGAAGATATATGAATTGTGATACAAGTAAAAATCAAATGAACGTGATATTTCAATTCGATCATCAAATCTACTTGCAATGGCTGATTATTAAGTCCAAAATCAGCATAATTTTATTTTTATTTATTGAATTTATCAATTCTAGACAGAATATTTATAATAAATGGAAACCAAGATACGATCAATTGTATCGCTTGTAAATTTTGTCAATATAAACACTAATATAGAATTTCATTACAAACTTAAATAAAATTAATATAATTATTTTCTCATAATCATAACTAAATAAATATGCATTTCATTAAAATATTTAGCTTAATAATTGATCAAAGTAACTTATAATATATAATTCAATATTTATTATTCAAATAAATATTTTATAATCTAAAAACCTCAACTATCTTCTCAAAATCTTAATTAATATTAAATTTCTAATTAATACTTATTTATTTAATAATATAATAAACCATCATTCATGAAGTAAGGGGTTGATGAGCTAATATCATTAAAAAATAAACTCTGTGATTATTTTTGTAGAGTGGAGAACATATGATAGAAATGTTACCATGTATTTAAATCTTTATAGAAATGATTTCAATTTCTGCATCGAAAACACTTGAGCATAATAATCTTCCCAAATATTGAACCTCAAAAAGTTTCAAGAGGAAAATATATTATGATTAAATGTAGACTTGGCAAATGGACCGGGCCAATGGTTGAACGGGAATAAAACGACTCAAAATTTTGCAGGCTGGAATAATGCGAGCCCGTGGCTCGTCCGGCCTGCGGCCCATTTTAATATTTTATAATTTTTTTATATACATTTTTACAATTATAACAAATAATTTGAAATAAATACTAACTCTAATTATTTATAATTATGATATATAATTTCTACACAATAATTTAATATTATTGGTAAATAAAATAAAACAATTAATAATTTTATAGACATTTTGTACTCATATATATTTAAATGTAACTAATCTTGTGATTAATTAATTGATAAATCATACATGTATATAATATCAATATTAAAGATAAGAGAGAAAGACTAAAGGTAATATATATATATATATTATATTCATAATATTTTTTTTTATATTATTATTCAAGATTATATGTTACAATTTATTCTTATATTCTTCAAAATTCTCTATTTGATTCATTTTTTAAGTTAACATTTCTTTTGTCAATAATGTCAGACAATAATAATAATTTTTTTTTTAAAGAAAAACATTAGCCCACGAGTCGGGCTAAGCCAAAAAGACCCAGTTTTCATCGAGCTACATTTTGACAACCCAAACCCACTTTTCGATGAGCGGGCCCAGGTCTAGTTAAATGTGTCATATTTAATACTAGTAATTGTCCGTGCCTGAAGGCACGACATAAGGAAAAATTAAATTAAAATTCGAAAAATAAAAATATTATTATTATTATCTGTATTATTATTAAGAAATTATAAAATATAAAAATTATTATTATCGGTATTATTATTATTATTATTATTATTATTATTATTATAGTATAGAGATGAATTTGATTTAGACAAAAAAAAAATTATGAGATAAAATATGAGTTATTAAATTAAATTACAAAAATCTGAATCATTATTATATTTTTAAATTTAAAATAAATTTTATTTTATTATATTGATTTAAAAATACTAGATGTCACAAGTAGTAGGTGATGTACTGAACAGATGACACCATGCATACTTAAATAAAGAAAATCTATCTCTCTATATCCCTTTCCTTTCCCGCACGCGGGCGTACACGAGGGAACTGACACTGTGGCCCTGTACGTTGTAATGGGTGGAACACAAGACAAAACCTGTAGGATAATAATACTTTGTTTAGGTTAATTAATTAAACAATGTTTTGGTTGAATAATAACATGCATCATTCATACCTAATGCAATATCTCGAGTTCGAAGCCTTAATTAATAGATATGAATTCAAACTCTTATTGCTTGTCTCCTTTCTGTCTCTTCTTTTTGTAGATGGTGTACATTAATATATAATGGTACATACAATATTTATTATTTACACAAATTAAGTACTCCGTGTAGTTTGATATACGAGTTCTTCTTCGTATATGAATGTCGCATATAGTAAGAAAAGAGCTAATGAAACTAACAAGCTTATTGTAGGACTAACAATATTTTTATCTATTTATGCTAGCCAGTAGGACTACTTATTTAAGTATGGCAGGGCAGTAAAGTTTGACCATGAACTACCTCTTCATTACTGCAAAAGCAAGACAACATTTGACCAACATGCGGGGGGAACCCGCAAAAATTTACTTTAAAATATGATATTTTTTGAAGTTAATTTAAAATTTAAAATTAATTAAATTTAAAAATATATAATTATAAATTATCTAAGTGTGTCATACTACTAATTACTATATTTTATGTTTAAAAATTTGAAGAATTGTATTAATTTTAAAGATAAAAATATATTAATTAATTTAAAAAATAAAACTTGATCATATATTTTAAATAATATCAAAATATGGTTCGGCATATTTGGAAGTACGCGCACCATATATTCATATGCCGAGAAACTCGAGTAAAATGACAAGGAAACATCCTAGCTTCTTCAGTTCTTCTTTGTAAAATTAAGAATAAATTAATACTTAAATAATTTGAATTAGATAAAAATATAGCTTAGGCTATATATCCAATTTTCCCCAAACAAAAAATTTAAAAAAATAGCCGACCAAGTCTCTTGATGAATGGATGATGCCACGTAAATGTTGATAGCAGATCTAGAGAGATATTATTAATTATTTAGAAGGAGAAGAGATTCCAAATGGGAGTGGGGACCCTTGTAGAGAGTAATATTGTATATATGAGGCAATGTATATATGCCCTTGGAGCTTGCACTGGGGCTGATATTGTACTAGTATATAACAAGGCCTTGTGCATGCCCCAACATACTGCAAACACTCACACCCTTCTTCGACAAGCACCACTTCAGCTCTCTTTCTCTTTCTCTTTCTCTCTCTCTCTCTCTCTCTCTCTCTCTCTCACACACACACACACACACACACAAACACAAACAGAGACTGAGAGAAATAATTGGCAAGCAAAATCTAGAGCAAGAAGTATATACGAGTAAAATGGAAGGGTTGTCGTCGACTAAGAAAAATGGAGGGGTAGGAAGAAGCAGCGGCAGCAGCAGAGGATTGAGAAGGTTTATGAAACAAGAGAGAGGAAGGCTCTACATAATCAGGACTTGTGTTGTTATGCTCCTTTGCTGGCATGACTAATTATAATTCAGTCATTTAATCACAATGCTAGGTAGCTATAACGAGAAACGACGACGTGTTTAGGAATTCTTTACTAGCTAATTTGCCTGCTCAAATATGCCTAGCCTCTTAATTAATTGGCTTTTTGTTGACTTTGCATGAAGAGCTTTAAAAGCTTCAAGTTTTGATTTCATTATCAAAATTAATTGACATTGGTTTAATCTATAAATGTTCCTCTTTCACTTCTCTTTACTTTTTGTTTTGCAAATTGCAAGTTAATTATTCTTTGGAAAGAAATCATGTAAAAAAACCTTCTATATGAAATTTAGTTAATTTGTCTTCGTCGTCCTTTAGCATGCCATTAGAGTATTGAGTTTAAAGGCAATGAAAGCAATCATATACATCACTTCATGCTTCTGGTTTTTCTTTAACGACCAAAGAATCTCACTTACTACCCACCAGAACTAGGCAGCTAGCTAACCCCTAGCTTGTCACTCGTATAATTTTGAGTATCAGTGTATGTGGTTGACTTATCTAGCACTCGCACTGATCAAAGATCGAGGGGCAAATTTCAAATTTATGTGAGCAAGTTATAACTATATCCAATATAAGGTATTTTTATTTTTTTTTGTTTTGAAGCCCATTTTAGTTTAGAGAGTAAAAATATAATCTTATAATGAAGTATATAATCACTATTAAATTAAAATATCAATAATCAAATCAAGTCTCACATAAGAAAGAAAACATATTTCCTATAAAAAAAAAAAAACTCTTCACGTAAAGAAATAAATAATCTCACACAATTAGCACTATAACTACTACACAACAAAACATGCTATCTTGCCATATATAAGAATGAACAAAAGAAGGATCGATATATATTACTCCATCGTTGGAAAAAAAATAAATATTCATTTATATTACAAATATATATTAAGAATGTGTTTTATTTTTATGTTTAACTTACAAAAAGTTGTTAGCATATTAGTGGTATGATTTCAAATTAGAGGACATTTCTTCATTTTCTACTATCATAAGCAAAAAAATGAGAACTTTTCTAATAACAAAAATATTGTCAATCAGACGACTATTTTTGTGAAATTATATTTGTTGTATGAAAAAAATTAAGAAATCGTACATATAGTATATGAGCTAGTAATTTTATGCATAGGGGTCTAGACTCTAGAATTGTGGTTTTGTCCAATCCCTCCCTCTCAACTATATATATATTTTTGAATATATCACATTACATTTAAAAATACACATAAAAATAAAATAGTAGTAAAAATATTTTTCTTTCATCGGTCTATAATACTTTTTCACTTTTTTATTTTTATTTTTTTCAATATGTGTTTTTGAATGTGATACTAAATGTGAACATAAATATATTCTATATTTTTTTTTGTTAATTTCTAAAAAGGTTTTCAAAAGAAGTGGCTGTGGACATGTGGGTTTGTACCCCATTATAGGGAACTTGTACTGCTAGTATTCTTTTGTCTTAACCTTTGTCTTAACCTCTGGACCCAACATACTACTAGTATTCTTTTCCCTAACTGCAATATTTAATTTGTCACTCGAACCTAAATAAATTTATTTAGGATATTCATATAGTCTTAAAAAATTAATTAAATATTTTTTAATATTATCATAGCTTGCACAATTACACTATATATGACTCTTTAGGATGTGTTTAATTTGCATGTGTTGATCTTCCTTAATATGGCGATCACTTTCCATTCTGTTCCTTTCTAATTAATCAACCAAATAGAATACAATAAGAGTCACTTGAGGAGAAGTATTGGTGCATTAATATTTATGTTTCCTTGCTTTGAAAGATTTCCAAGAAAAGCAAAGGTTAGCTTACTTAAGTTGGATCATAACTGTAAATGAAAATAAAAATAGCATTTCTTCGGGTGGTCATCTGGAAAAGAGAATAGTAGGTGCACAAAAAAGGAAACAAATTAAAGAAGTAAAATAGTGATGCCACGATTTACAACGCCAACTTTCTCTTTTCCGTATGCAAAAAAGGTTCTAACAAGCTCACTATGAGCATGAACAAAAATAGTGCTTAATTGCCTTAAGATATGTATGTCCCCTAGAATAATTTGTTTGCAACTTAGCCCCACAGCTCATTGATCATGCACGATTCCCTACGTTGAAATAGTATGCTCAACTGCGCCGGCCATGGTGCACGTACGTTGGCTATTTGGATTACGAACTAGCAATCATATATATTGATGATTACTTTTCCATGCATTTGCATGCACACACCACCATGTTAGGTATATTAGGTGACTTCAAAAAGAAAACAAATTAAAGATATATACAAAGTAATTCCTGTGTTTATTGTTCCCCTCACAAGATTTACCTAATTAAATTCGCCGATGCAACTTTGCAATGCAATAGCACCAGCCGGCGGTATATACTTTTCAATCTCACCCTCATCTTAATTACTTTGCCTCTGTATTAGAGATTCCTAGCTAGCTAACATATTGTTAGAGTCCCCCTGCTTGCTATGTTAAATATATATATGTTGATCGAGTTGTTTCAATTAAGGAGCTAGAAGTCATAATTTGTTACTCTTTTATGCATGCATGCATGCTTGTTGCCTTCAATATTAAGGAATTGAAGATCCTTCTTCGTCTTTTCATCCTAATATATTCTTGATGTGATTATTATTTTAGAGAAATGATATTTACATATATGTTCAGCATAAGTTGTACAAAAGTTTGTATATATCTCATATATATTTTGGATTGTACCTTTGCATGCAGTGAAATGTACAATATTTCTGGACCGACAAGATTATTATTATTCTCATGTTGGCTAAAATAATTTTAAGATACTAGTTAATATAAGCTGTTGGTACTTGGTAGTTTATCCATTAATATATATATATATATATATATATATATATATATATATATATATATATATTCTTACTATTTTATTTATATCTAAATTAATTAATATTGGCACGCGTTCTTCCTAATTTTAATTCTTCCTCCCCGGATGTGTTGTAAGTGGATTCTTAATTTCATAATAAGAAAAAATTTGTCCGTGCAATAACTCTGAATCCAACAGTGCAATTTTGTTTTGAGTTTGGGCAGCCACAGGGGAAGTGAAATTTTTTTACATGGAAAATGAAAAAGCGACCAATAGTTTTTTTTTTCCTTTCTAAATTAGATATATTTTAATATTTGAATTTAATTTATGAAAAAAAATCAATATTAAAATTGATAATATTATTTTAATTTTTTAAATAACAAAAATGGTGATTTTAAAATAATTTATATTAAAATCAAATAAATTGATATTAATTTTAAATTTTAAAATATTTATAAATTAATTTCAAGAGGTGCCAGCTAGAGAGACGGGGGGGCCTAGTTCCTTTTCTGATACCTAGTTCTCAAACATCCTGATCCTAGCTAATGTTTTTACCAATCACGGGTAGACACGTATTTGCTTTTTTGGTCAAATGGCAGATTACTGTTCTTACGTGTGCTACTCCCGACATGTTATATTGCCCTAACCCAACCACCGTCACTCACGTGCCTCATTCTTTTGCGTAGGCCCAAAATGTGTTTGGGTTGGTTCATTGCACCATTTTTATTTAACTCTTTTGTTATTAATACTACTCCTTGACTCCTTCCTCACTCGGTCAGAGTTCGATTTGATTTGATTAGTTTTCCCCCTCCTAATATTGTATTTTTAGAAGACATATTTGAATATGATTATTTAAGTAATTTTATAACGAAAATATAATTCTTGAGAATTTACTATCAAAGGAGTTACAGATTATTCTTATACCTCATTTGGGATAAGCCCTTATTAGACAGAGTTGATTGACAAATACCTCAGATAAGTCCGTGGATAATTTTATCATATATTCTTTTAAGAGAGAAATACGAATCATTTTGCGAAGTAACGTAATAATATTTTCTTAGTACTACAATATAGGATTAATATTATCTTTTAGAAATTAATTTGAATTATTTACTGATTTAAAATTGATATGAATTAACTACGTTTTATGTTATACGATTATAAAAATTATAAACTATCGAAATAGTACTATAAATTACAAGATATATTGTTTTTAAAAGTTAATTGAATCACATTGATCAATTTTAAATTTATAAATACATAAAAATGAATTTGAAAAATTAAATTTGATCATATATATAATTTGGAACAAAGGCTATATAATTTTTCAAAAGTTTCTTCGATATTTTGATATGTTAGTCTTGTGCAACTTTACAACGAATGAGCATCCCATATGTTTGCTTGTATCATCATAATGTTTCTCAAATTTTCTAATTCTTTTGCCAATATATGGACACGATAATGTTTCTGATCCACTAGACAAACTAGCTACTGGAATTTAATTTTCAACAGCTAGCTACAAATCTTATTCTCGACCGGCCTCGTGCTTAAAAAGAGAAGCAAATATATATATATATATATATATATATATATATATATATATATATATAACTTGAATGAATAATCTTTGGGAATGTAACTATATATATTTATGCTTAGACGTGATATATACTTATATAAATCAATTGACAGCTAGCTAGCTCTATGGTATTTGTTCAAATGAGATTGGCCAGTATTTGATTAGATAGTTGGCTTCTGAGTTGGTTGCAATGAACTGTCAGCATCTTGCCAAATAATTGAGGGTCATCACCGAGTCCTACTTCATTTTGAGTTTCATTTTGATTGAATATGCATGTCTACACATGCAACATAATCCGTTTATGGAGCGTTATTTATACATGCTTTTATTGATTTATGCTCTCCATCAACATCTCAAAACTAGCTTTACTTTATCCATATTAGTATTCTGGTACACACTACGTGTGTAAAATAAATAAGAGAATGTCGGAGAGAAAATAAAAATTTATAAAGAAATTATGGAGAGAGAGTCGATGAAAGTTTTGTAATTTTAAGAAGTAACTGTTCTTATTTTTTGAAGGGTAAAAAGGAAAAGCAAAGAGTTTCACTTTTTTATTTATACAAAATAATTGTCAACTCTCCTTCCATTTTATAATATAGATAGAAGTGTTGTTTCAAAAAAAGAACTACGCAAGAACTTCTGAAACTATTCCCTAAAAATTTACTTAAATTGTTCGGAGTGCGAAGTGCATTCAAAAAATTTCCATTACATATATGCAAAGTAATAGCGAGTTGCATTGTTACAAATACATACATACATATATATATATATAATTTTTTTAAAAGTACATACTTTTTCGAAGTAGTAGCATTAATGAGGCATCGCGGCTAAACTTGCTAAATGAATTCTGTAAAACCACATAATTCTTTTTTGGAGTTTCATGGCTAATTAATGGCCTAATCAAGAACGTTCCCAGATATGATCGATGTCATAATTAAGCTGTTAATGATTTTCTTAGGTATTATACCATACTACCATATATATTAACTTACGTTACAATAAGTTTAAAAGACTAGTGAGTTAAAAATGTTTAGCAATAGTGTACCTCTCGCAGACCCAATTGGTAATATATCTCAGATTCAACATTTTTGGTTGTACGTTAACCAAATAAAGAGCAAACCTATTTCCTTTTTCGGCATAGACTCATCATGTCTCCAACTATGGTAGGCCAAACTCTAGAGCCGCTAGTTGGGCTTCAAACTTTCTTACTTTGTTTTCAATTCCTTGTCAAAATTGCTCGAGCACAACTACGTTTTTTAGAATTATATATATAGTAGTTGATTTCCAGATGGTGGGCTTGTATAAGGAACTTCCTTGTTCATAGGCCCAAGAGTACATTAATTAATCTATAACATCAGCATAAAGATTTTTTATAAAAAAATATATGCATGATCAGAAGGAGAATTAGAAAAATGAATGTGATATATATATATATAGGAAACTATTTATAGAAAGAAAAGAAGATATTGTCAATGATTACTGACATGAAATTTCACCAAGCTAAATGATGACTGCTGACATGAAATTCAAATCTATATCATCAGCATAAAGAAATTTTTAAAAAAATATATGCATGATCAGAAGGAGAACTAGAAAAATGAATGCAATATCTAGGAAACTATTTATAGAAAGAAAAGAAGATATTGTCAATGATTGTTAACATGAAATTTCACCAAGGTAAATGACCGTTGACATGAAATTCAAAATTATGCATTGTCCCCCGTTAATTTCAAGTGATTTGATTTAACAACACTAATTAATTTTGCCTTCTGAAACAACAACGCCATGCTCCAACTATATATATATATATATATATATATATATATATATATATATATATATATATATATATATATATATATTCATTCATTCATGCGATGAAATTGGAACCTGTTTGGATCGGACACAGGGACTAAAGTCATGCGAATAAATCACAAACACGTCTGATAGTAGAAATTTATATAGCAATTGTGAGCATTCCTTTGTAAAAAGAAACGGAGGTTTTTAATTTTCTTAAACAAAAAGTATATTAACCTTAATATTTAAATGAGAAACTGAAAATTGGCAGAATATGAGGGTATGTAAATTTAAAGTTGCTCCTGATTTAACAGCGGCTAAGATGTTGATAGATCATCCTGATTTAACAGCGGCTAAGATGTTGATAGATCAGTCATTATTACTAATTGGAATCGAAATTCGAACAGTATCAAGCCATTGACATATCGGTTTGGAATAAGCAAATATGACTAATGCCAAAGGGGGCATAATGAAAAACAAATATTTTGATCAATTAACTAATATCACACAACCACAGCTCTACCCGACATAAAATGATACTAACCTTGACGTGCCATTTTCAGAATATGAAGGCATAACCTGCTGGGATAATAATACATCGCCTTCATTCAATACCTTAGAAAGATCAGTTCGAGAAAAGATTTGATCTCTTTGCTCTTCAATGACAACTTGAATCTAGTTCTGTAAAATTCTCTGATTCGCGTATAGTACTAATATAGTCTTAGCTATCTGCGGTAGGTAAAATAGGTGTATGATTATAGACAGTGACAAAGCCAGAACTTTTTGCCAGTGAGATCAATTTTGTGAGTATCAAACAATAAATCAAAATTGATAATTATAGTAACAAAAAATCACTCAACTATATAATCAAAAAACACAATATATGTCATTGTTGTATCCTTCAGACTTATCCACAAAAAATAATTTGTACAATATAATAATTATAATTATCCTCTGAGCGTTCTCATTCATTGAAATCGTTGTATAATACTTTCTGTTTTTTTTTTTTTTTTGCTAAATTAAAATATGTATTAAAAAAGACGAAAGGAGTACAAAAGCTAAGGGGCATTCCCCATAACCTGCATAAATAGTCATTCCAAGAGCAACCGAATGGAGTACCCATACAAGGTTACCAATTAACATGTCCCTAAGTCCAATACCAACAACATTTTTCCTAAATTTAGTAGAGCTATAAAGTCTACATCTAATGAAATGGTCTATCATACGAGCAATACACGGAGTAGGTGTACTGGTACCATTGTGGACCCATGAGTTCCTTTCTCTCCAAATGAAGTAAACATTAGCAGTTAAGGCAAAGGAAGCAACAGATTTCCTCATTTCAGACCAATTTACACCCAATATGATATTTGTGATGGTAATTCATTCCTTACTGAAGCCCCTCCAATACTTTCACTATCAATATAATCAAATACATTATTCTCGATGTATATAATCAAGTAATTATTCATCAGTTGATTTGTCATTTTATTATGCAACCTACTCTTGATTATTTTCATTGCACGAAAAGTTTTTTTAACAGTAATAGTCGCAATAGGTAAAGACTAATGCCAACTTCACAAGTCGATATACCAATGGAAATACAATATGTTTCTTAATACCTACGAGCTTTCTTGCAAGACCACCAATTCCTTGAACTTCCAAAAACTCTTAATTTGTCCACATATCAAAAATATTGTACTCAAAGTTTGATTTGGAAACTGGAAGTATAATATTGACTTAAGTGTTAAGAGACTAAGAAAGTTTTCATATTTTAAATTGACCCCTATAAGTTATAATTTTTTAAAATTTCAGTGGGGTCAAACATATGTATTACATCCAATTTTTTTTAATACATCATATATAGTTATAAAAAAAATATAAAAAAAAAATCAGTTGGGTCAATTGACCCCACACTCTAACATGTAGCTTCGTTAATGATTATAGATCAACAATTTTTGATTTATGATGAATTTTTTTGGGTACGTAAGATAGAGACTAAATAGGAGCAAGACAACAAAAGAAAGAAGAAAGTTGATCGTAGTCTTCACAACCTTTCTCCTCGATAAATATTCAAGCTTGGTAGTGTTCAGAGAAATAGCACAACTATGCACCTATATAGCTTAGTTATGCACAACAATTCGACCGGGCCGGACCTTTGACTTTTTGCCTGCAGGCTAGGTCAGGCCTGATTTGACACTTGAAAAGGGGGTCTGCTAAGGCCTGCAGGTCTGCAGGTCAAGCCAGACCAGGCTAGGCCTTGGGTTAGGCCAAGTCAGGACATGACAGACCTTGGGTCAGGGCAAACAGGTCCGATCCAGTCCATTCAAATTTTTCTTTAATAATTTTAAATATTATAAAAAATTCAATTAAAATTTTAAACTTAATTGATGTATTAATTAAAAGTAATGTATTGCAACTTACAATAGTGAATAAAAATATTGTACAATTTTAAAAATATTGTATTAATATATATATGTTTGTTTATATGCAAATGAATCTTTTTTTATTTTTTTATTTATTATTTTACAAATGATTTTCTAGTTTTTACGCTAAATATTTATTAAAATGAAGATGTAATAAAATGTATGCAAAAAGTGTAGGTTGCTAGCTATGCAAGGAAAATTCTTATATATTACACTACCCAATGTATTTTCACGGATTTCTTTATTTCCATATAAACAAACATGCATGAATGGATGTATTGAAAGACGCCAATTTTATTTGGTTTATTAAATGAGTTGTCGCAAAAGAAAGTTTTCGTCAAAGAAAGAAAATTGGCAGACCAGGCCTCAGGCTAAGTCAAGCCGGGCTTGTTGGCAGGTCAGGCCAGACCAGCTTGGATCTGAATCAAAAAAATATGGCATGTTCGTGGCCTCCAGGCCGAACCGGACAGGACTAGGCCTTGACCAGGCCGGGCTTTGATCAGACCAAACCAAGACCGAACCACAGACCATTTGTGCACCACTAATATAGCCACTTCTGTACCTGTATATCCTAACTTGTACCTTCCCATTGCTGTAAAACCCTATATCATTAATTGAACAGATCAAATTAAAAAGAAAGTTTTAATGAAAAAAAAACTGCAAGCACAAGCATAAGCATGCTTGAAAAAAAAATGACATATCAATTACTTAATTTGTGGTTTAATTGGCGTAGTGAGATACTCTTTTTCCAGACAGATAGGACTATATGTTATACGTACTATCCTTTATGCATCCGGTTTTTGCTTTTTCCTTTGAGTCACATAGTTGGCTGGCCGGCTGGTGTTAGGACAGGATGACCCGAGCTTCAATATAATTGGGCTGGGATGATCCGATAAAAGCGAAAACCTACTATCACATGTTGTCTTTTGATCCTAAAGGTGATGATGATATCCAAAAGATATCATAAGCGAATCAAGGGATCGATCGGTTAATCCCTACGAAGCGTCAGACGTACATTATTGTTTAGAGGTGGATTCAAATTAAGCACAACCTATGAGCGTTCATTCTCGAGGTTCTTGGAGTGCCCAAATATTCTAACAATTAAAGTAGACAAAATTAAATACTTAACGGTTGAAATTGGCATCTTATGTAACTTGGAGGGTGACTTTTACCCTTTACGTACCCCTATATTTATCTTATGGTAGTTATTATTTTGGTAATTCTACTTCTTTTAATTTCCATGAGAGAACTTAGTTTACGGGGTTTGAATCAGCATCAATCTTCTCCATCTGACCTTCATGTTCCCATGACCCCACTGACAGTCCATGGTGCATTAATTAATAAGAGGACCTACAATTAATTAATTATATGGTGAGGCAATCAATCTACGATGCTGCAAGATTACTGGAGAAAGTAGTACAACCCCGGCCAACCTAGCTAGACGAGCAAATGAGTCTATGGATCGACCCATTGTTAGCTGCTGATGGCTCGCAAATTAAATTAGGGTTTTTCAAGACGGTGTTGTAAATGTCAAATTTTTAAGTGATCAGAAAGAATGGAATGCGTAGAGAAAAGAAAACACTAAAGCAAAAATCTAAGAGTTTTCAACCGGAGAAATTAAATCAGATTCTTTTCTCCTTTTGATTAGACGGAAGTACACCAACAAAAGGGCAGCGAGGGGAAAAAGAAAAAGGCATCGGCCAGCTTCTTCCATGTGAAGAGTTGTACGTAGTACATTAAGCATTGGTACTTAATTTGTCGTTTGCTATAAGAGGAGGAATATTAAATAAAAAGGTACATACACGTAGCCTCTCCCAAAATTAAAGATATAGTTTTAATTTTTTAATATAATTTGTGAAATTTTAAATTTTAAAATTATTAATAAACCAAAAAGTAAACCCAATCATAATATTAATTGCTTTCAAGGCTTTAATGAATTTATATCAATTTTAAATTATAATTTTGTAACATAATTTTAAAAGTTCAAAATTTATTTTTAATTAAAAAAACGGAGGGAATAGAAACAAAATATACTTTTTAATTATACATGCAAAGTAGAGTCAAATAATAAAAGCTCACTGAGTTTGAAAAACCAAAAATAGATCTTTATCTATTTTTAACCCTAGGTACAGAGAGAGAGAGAGAGACAGAGAAATGATACATAGATAGATAGATAGATATGAACTGGATCCATAGATATTGATGGAAAAAGAAACCCTGCAGTTAAAACAAAGGTACACCTAGCTTTTCCTTTCCTTTCGTATGCGCATATATTTGGAAATTTTTTAATACATCATCACTCCAGTCTCTCTACCCACTTATCGCTGTGTGTGAGTGTATATATATATATATATATATATATATATATATTAATATATATATATATTAATGTATAAATTAAATTTACATTTTTACTACGGTTACGTACGGCCTAAATCTAAGTAATATTCTCCTGTATATATGTGAAGGCTCACCAGTCACCACCATCTAATCAGGCGCCCACTTCCAGGCCACTTCCCATTTCTCTCTCTGTATACCTGATTGAGCTCTAGAATTAATAAGAAGAATAAAGATAGCACTAACCCTCTCTCACTCCTCGATTTTTTTTCATTTCTTGCAGGCACATAATTTGTCTCCCTTTGAATAGATTAGCTACCGCCTTAATTTGGTCCATGATCAAATCAAGTACACATCCAACTATATATTTCATCATCTTTTTGTTCAAAACTTCAAACTGGTCTTTTTAATTCTTTGGGAGATTTGTTTAATGATCAATCTCAGAAGTTAAAGATCAAAATCAAGCTTCTTGACCTAAGGGTTGCCACTAGGGTTTGGGAGATGTGTATGTGTGCTTGTGTATGTGTCAAAATTAATTCCATTTTTGAAAAATTACCCTAGCTAGGGTTTGTGCATTTGAAATTAGTTGCTACACATACACCACAAATGTTTTCCTCCAGCACCAGCAGCATTATCAACAATGCAAACCCATATGGCACTCCTTTCATTTTAGGGCATGACAACGGGGAGGACAATTTTGTTCATCGCCATCACCAAGATCTTACCATAAATGCTCACTTCTTGGAGGCGCCTGCAGCCATTAATAATGCTCCTCCGGCCTTGGAGTATACTAACAATATTCTTATCAAAGATAGGAACCACCTAATTAATTGTGATCCTTTGATGATCAATTTAGTTCCTAGGTGGAAGAAACCTGCAGCAGCTCATTTGAGCAAAGATAGGCATAGCAAAATTGTCACTGCTCAAGGTCTTAGAGACCGGAGAGTAAGATTGTCCCTCCAGATTGCCCGAAAGTTCTTCGATCTTCAGGATACCCTAGGTTTTGACAAAGCTAGTAAAACCCTTGACTGGCTCCTCACCAAGTCAAAGTCAGCCATTGAAGATCTAGTCAATATAAAGCACAGCTGCTGCACTACACAAGACTCAGGAACCAATATTGGGGACAACTTGAAGAGGAAGCCATTGATGAGTAGCAGTACTAGTGTTACCAAAGAGAAAAGGATGTCGATGCAAGTACAAAGAAATTGTACCAATTTTCCTCTTCTTTCAAGATCAGAGTCAAGGGCCAAGGCAAGAGAAAGAGCAAGAGAAAGAACAAAAGAAAAAATGAGCATTAGAAAGCTCAATGAATTGAAGAAAGTAGTTCCGCATTTTGGACCCCGGCCTATCCCAAACCATTCAAGCTCTTGGAATCAATTGAGCTCCCATAACAGTAGAATGGTACTGCCCTACTTCAATGTGAGTACTGAGATCAGCCAAAATACTGCGGAATCAATTATGTTGAAAAGGAAGAAGTTGAAGCCATCCCAGAGCTTCAGTACTTATGAGCAAAACCTTATAAATTCAAATCAAGCATCTTTAACTTCACCCAATATTACTGCAAATTGGGACATTAGTAACAGTTTTTCGCATGGGATTCCATCAACGCCGCCAGGTATATATTGTCCAACACCAAGTGAGCAGCTAGCTTGATTCAACAGCCTGACTTCATATATTGAATTTATGCTTCCTATTGCAGATTTTCAAAATTACGGCAAAATGTGGGAGGTATACAACTACAAGATCACGAGTCAAGACTAAGTTGTTGTCGAATGAGCATTATTAATTAGAGCAATGTAAGTGTGCTATCCTTCTCTTGTTCTTGGAATGTTCATACAGATCTCTTTAAATTTCTCTCAAACTAATTTAAGTAGGAATATTTGAAACAAAATTAATTAAACAAACAGATTTGGGCCAAGAATTATTTTAATTTTTAGGGTAGTTCCTACCACAATGCTATATATTTGATAATTTTTCTTCTGGTTAAGTAAGCCTTACACCAAATTAGTTCAGAAGTTTTCATTCTTCATTACATATCTACAATTACGCAAAAAGAAATTAAACTTCAATAGAAGGAATTCGCAGGGTAAATTTATAAATGCTTCTGGAATAAAGTTTTTATTTTCCTAACAAGTTGAAGAACCTAAAAATAAGTAAGCTTCATATAAACTTTATAGCTAGTAAAAGTTTGAATATGAATCTTAACTTTAATATGAAGAAAAAGAATAAAATCTATATCAGGGCAATGTATATTTATTAGTTTATAGATGCCTACGTGGGAAATGGTTTGCATAAGAAATTAATGTGCACAGGAAAATGTCTTCCTTAATTCCATTTGACACTAATGTCATCTAAAGTTAGAGCCTCATATCTTCATATGATATAGCTCAGCTGTTTCATGGAACTGGCAATAAATTTTGACTTTCAGAACATATACTAGATTATTATATATATAGCTAGATTTAAGATATCATAATTCTGGATTTTTTTAGTGGTACTCTAAAGAGACTACTAATTTTTATGAAGAGATCCAGGGAAAATATAAGAGCCTGACAACATCAGGGTTAATTTTCTCTTTGATCAGGCTGTTGAATCAAGCTAGCAATATTGAAAGAAAAAATGCCACTATATGAACCCTAGAAATCTTAGAAATAAAAGGGAAAACAATTATAGCTAGCTAGCAACAAGTTTAAGTTTTATTTTCAACTATAAGCTATATGGATAAAAACTAGCTAGAGATTAGGAGATTGAAAAGATTTCAAAAATCCCTTGAACAAATTATTTAACATTATGAAGGCCGCCTTCCTTTCATGAGAGACTAGTATAAATTATCATATATACATGAGCTAGAGATGTAAACAACTTTGTTCAGAACTCGGTTCAATTTGACTTAATCTCGACTCTTGTTCGTTTTACCAGAGTAGCTCTAAATCTTTGGTTTATTTACATGATTGACTCTTGCTTTATACCAGCTTGACTCATTTAGACTCGATTCATAATCCACTCGATTTGACTCTTTTTATTATTATTATTATTATTATTATTATTATTATTATTATTAAGCATATACATCTAGACTCAACTCAACAAAGAACAACTCATTTATTATTATTATTATTGTTATTATTAAGCATATACATCTAGACTCAACTCACCAAAGAACAACTCATTTGTTAAACAAGTCACCTTATCAAACACCTCACCTTTCTTTGTTTTGAAATTCAACTCAACTCGTTTAACTTTTTTTTTTTTTGGGGTAAGTTTGAGCTTTCTCCGAATCAAAACTAGGCGAGACACTTTAAAGCCCTACATAGAGCTGTAACACATCCGTGCAGTTTACAGTATTTGATTTATTTAGTATCTGCCTGCTGTGCATTCTGATATGTAGATTTTGTTAAATGAATGTGTGTGCAAGAGAAATTTATATTGCTTGTCCGATGCTAATTAATGATATATCCCATGCTTGTGATACCTGAAAAAATACCAAGGCATCTACAGGAATGCATGTAAATTTTGATCTGTGGCATAATGTATGCTTTAGGTTGTTAATGTGAAGTCATTTTGTGGAAAATTAAATATAATAAATATTGTCATTAGTCAGTTTTAGCTGATAGGTAACTCTTTCTCTGTGACTGGAGATCGATGCCTACTCGTCTTTTAAGTTAATTTTGTAGAACATCAAGCCATCTTAATTAATGAAAATTATGAGAGGAGTCTGGTTTTACAGCTCATTATTGCAGAATGATAATAGTATTATTATGTAAGCAGTATCCATTTGAGCAGTTTAATTATACATAATTTCTACTACGCCCAACCATTCAATTTCGAGTTTCTGTTTCTTTTTCTTACCATTATTTTGGTTTTATTATAATTCTTTCCCAAAATCTTTTGGTACCAAAAAAAATGAAAGCATTAATTATATTTAAGGAATATAATTTTGTGCTGATTCCATGGAATATTATATTTGTTAATTATTCCAAGTAATTATGTTGGAATATATGCAGGAAAGTACCTGCAGCTGGGATATGCGGACATTTATTTGTAATTTATTTCAGTAATAACTAATGTAAGTTTTTAGACATACGAGGTGCTCTTGGCAATAGATTTTGTCATTATGATTTTGACAGAGTATAAATTAAGTTTAGGGAGATGGTTAATCCACTCCATTTTTCACCATTACAAGGTTAAAATGGGGCAATTTGTTTTAAGGGATTAAACCCCGAATTATGACTCCTCTTACACATCGTATCCCCACGTTTAAACGCTATCATCCTACTACTTGAAGTATCTTAAGTAAATATTATTGACACTTTTTTTATAAGTACGAGTTGACCTATTTTTTTATACTTTTAATCATATAAAACATGATTAATTATATTAAGTAATACGTAATTAACTCTAATTAACAATTAAAATTAGCTCAAAAATAATTTTATATTAATCTTATACATATAAAATACTCTCATCTTCAAATATTTAAATTTATTTAAAAACTTTTTTTTTTCTTTTTCATCTTCTTCCCCCACTCTCCGGTAGTTTACTCCCTTCGATCTGGATTTAATTTGTTTCTCATCGTTGGGGTTGCTTCTATCTGATTTATGATGTCTTTTTTCTTTAATTTCTTTCATCAAGCAGATAGGGTGTATTTTGAGGGTTTCTTGCTCTCTTCTGTTGTTCCTTTTTGATCTGGGATTCCCGATACGGGTGTGTCTATGATTTTTCTTCAGATATTCCCTCTATGTTTGGGTTTATGATTGTGGGTGTCGGTGCTAATTCGTATATGCATATATATATATATATATATGTGTGTGTGTGTGTGTGTGTGTGTGTGTGTGTGTGTGTGTGTGTGTGTGTGATAGTTGGGAGTTGACTTAACACCGACCGTTTGCTTTTCCCCAAATTTATGATAAATTCATAAAATTTTGATTTGGGACTTAATTAATTTTATGATGTGAGTGATTGATATATGCGATGAAATTATACAAATATAGAGGAATTGGATGTAGTTATAATTCGTACATACATATATGTATATATGCATAGAGAGGGAATGGAGCTACGGTTAGGATGAAAGCGGAGGATGGTTCGATCTGTTCACAGTAATAAAAGGTGGCAAAGATTGATTAATCAATATGATAGGACTAATGGAGTTACAAATCAAGGCACTAGAGTTTCTCTCTAAAGCACAAATATATTAGTTTTTATATCTATTTCTCCTTATAAATCTCCATACAATTACATCAAGAAAAAGAGCATATAGAGGAAAGAATGCACGAGTGTTAAATGGGGATGATAATCTATCACTTTTCGTAAAGGAAATATGGTAGATTTTGTATAATGCTCTTTCTTGGTGATTTGGGATTTGACTCATGATCGGAGTTGGACATGATTACTCTTTGTATAACTTAATTAAGTCAAGTACGGTATTTATATGGTCAAATATTTAAATATTAAATTCTGACATATGGCTATTTTTCGGCGAAAAACATGACCAGTATTCTTGAAAGGGTCCATCGTTGTTACTTAAGTGTACTTTTAGTAGCAGGACGTGAACGTTTAAATGTGAGGGTCCGATGTGCAAAAAGAGTCATACTTCAGAGTCATTTATGCAATTAACTCTTGTTTTAAAGCGCATTTATCATTTTTTTTAATATATATATTTCTATTATCTCCAACAATTGTTCCCATGTAAATCACAATTAAGGTATGTCTTGAAACATATTTTTTTTGTGGTATGTGAAGCTTATGTTACTAATTAAGTAACGTCCAAGGCTTGAACCAGGGTCATTGGTGACAAAGTTTTTTTTTTGTTGCTAAATCATTGGTGACAAAGTTGCACACGTGAGAAGTTTAATATTCTCTTCGTTTAGTCTTTTATTTTGGGTTGGGGATGAGAGTTTGGGATTTCAAGAGCTTCCTCAAATTTGTTCTTGAATTTGGAGCTGTAGCTAGGGTGGTGTTGAATATATATAATACTAACTCTTCTACAAATTTATAAAAAATAAAAAATTCTAATCAGTTGCCAATTTTTTGTTCCAACCAAAGAGCCTACCTTTTGTTGAGGAGATAGTATAAAATGATACATTATTTATATATTTTTTATTATAATTAATTTTATTATCACGTAATTGATACTATTAAAGTAATAATTTATTATTTTTAATGATAATCATAAAACAAAAATATATTGATTTAAGGAACAGCTAGCATATCTGATGAGAGATTGACCTCTGGCTGTTTCATTATTTTATTTGTACTATTTTCAGTCTCTTCTTAACTGAAACATGATCACTTATTTCATAGCATAAACTGTGAAACACTGGAACAAAAACAAACACGCTTTTGGGAACAGCAAGTGCCAAGTAGTCGCAATTTTAATATACTGGGTGTTAAAAGCATAACATGGTAATTCTATTTAATTAAATAAGCTTACTGATATTCAAGTGTTGCACTTTTGTCAAATGCTCTATATATATATATATATATACACACATATATGGGAGTTGATCCATAGTTTGCACTAGCCAATGATACCATTTCAACAAGCTTATCTCTCATTGCAAGATCTAATGACTAGGAGAGGGCCTAACAAAAAATTTAAAAAAAAAGACTCCATGACCGCATATAGGAGTTGCGGTCAGGCTCCTTCCTAACCATTAGATCTTACAATAAATAATGAAAAATAAGTTTACTGAAATAGTATTTTTGGCTAACGTAAGTTATGAATTAGCTCCTATATATATATATATAAAAGAGTGATTCATAATAAATATTTACCATATATAACATTATTTGATCAAACATATATTTAATCGTTCATAGAAGATCAAATAGACAATCGTATGATCGTACTACTTATTTCATTAAATAACCCATCAGAGCAAGATCATATTATTATTTGAAATAAACTTAACATTAGCTATCCTTATTCCATGATTCTGGAAATACATGCTTTACAGTCAAACTTGGAAATTGAAAGACAAGGAAAGGATCAAGAAAAAGAAAATTATATATCGCTCTATTAATATATAAAAGCTCATATATACATAAATTTTTAAAAATCTAATAAACTTAAGCGTGATGCTAGCTGTTGAAATTCTTTTCAATTGACAAAACGAAAATTTTAAAAAATTACTGTTATAATTTTTATTATGTACATTGTTTCGGTTTTCATTTTTTTTTCTCTTCACTGTCACACTTTATGAACTCCTAACAAAATACCTTAATTAATACTTCATCCGTCCAAACTTATTTGTTTTAATTTTTTTTTGATTTGTTTAAATCTATTTGTTCTCGTTCATTTTTAATATTATTTTTTATCTTATTTTTTTAATACTACCCTTATTAAACTTTAAAAAAAATCATTAAAAATAACATAACATACATTGAAAAAACATAACAATATTAACTTTGACATTGAATGCACAATTACACTTTTTTTTTTCTCTATCTCCTTTATTTTATTGTTTCAAAAAAGAGTTAGAAAATTAAATAATACAAAAAATAATGATAATAAAATAGTTAAGACGAATAATTTAGAGATGCAAAAAAGTTCTTAATAAGTGTAGACTTTTAAAGTAGGACAAGCAAATTTGAACTAAACTAACTGTAGTAAATAAACTGCATTCAACAACTATATATAGCCTTCCTGATTTACTTTTGCTGATGAGCACCATAGCTATCAAGGAAGTTATACATATATATATAAACATGGAGTTTGTGCAAATAAATTAAAGAAGCAAGGGATATCTAGGAAGTAATATATATATATATATATATATATATATATATATATATATATATATATATATATATAGAGAGAGAGAGAGAGAGAGAGAGAGAGAGAGAGAGAGGATGATGACGGACCTTAAACTTGAAATAATTAATTGTTCTTAATTTTGGGAGTGAATATATTATGCCGTTGATCCTGCGATGCCAAAACTTGAGATGAAGCCGCGTGGTTTAATTGCCTTCATAAGGAGTTAGCAGTTAGTCCAAAAGAATAAATTAAATAGAGCAAGCAATGTAGGTTTTATTTAATTAATTGGGTACTAAAAAAGAATTCGTTTTAAAATTAGTGGAAAAAAACTGTACGAACCCAATAATCGTCGTGTGGAGTACTTGAAATCTTCTGTCTGAAAACTCTTGCCGATTAATTTGGTGTCTGGAGATAGAAATATTGGAAGTTTACTCTCACAGTTAATAGCAAACTTTTGAGACAATGGAAATAGTAACAGTAGGATTACCACAATGGATGTATAAATATACATATAACTCATCATGATGAACGAGTTTGTTTAACAACAATAAATATATATATATATATATATATATATATATATAAATATATATATATATATATATATTCCAAATTAAAGATACATTTTGATTTTTTTGTTTAATTAATTTTGATAAGTCTAAAATTCAAAATCCATACCAAAAAATTTAAATTTTAATACAAACAATTATAACTGCTATAAATTAACTAATAAAAGCCATTACTAATAGTCATATTTGTTGTTTTCAATACTTAACCTATTTGTATTCAATTTTGAGTTAGAATTTTAAAATTTAGCAAATTAATTTTAAAAAAATCAAAATGTGTTACTTATATTGGCACCAAGGGAATATATATTACCACTTTCGGCCTCATTTGTCAATATATATTTTTTTTTGTTTCAAAAAAATGAGTCATATATCTTTCCGTTCGTAGTAGTAGTATCACAATATCAATATCATGTCTCCATACTGACTACTGTCAATTTAACAAATTATAATTTTTAAGGTAATCATGGAACATAAAAACATCTTACTGAAGTATTGTAAATTTATAAAAAAAACTTTTCTTTTTTTCTTTGTAGAAGAAGGGAATACTAATTTTGATTGTAAGAACTTGTTGAATCATTCAAAAGATGACGGGGAAAAAAATCAAAAATGAATTAAATTAATGTCAACGAATTGAAATTCTAAGGAAGCTGGATGGTAATAATTACTGATATAATATTTGACCATGGATAGAGTAGATAATAATTAATATGGGCATGCAGTACGTTCTTTTGCATTATTAAATACTGATCTGATCTGATGTGATCGAGATCTTTTTTTTCTTCTTCTCTTTTTTTCAGTTGTGTGAATGAATCTCGTAGAGTCGTAATAAGTACGTACTATGGTTATGGTGGTAGTATTAATATATATGTATATAGCTGCTCTGCTGTAGTACTGAGAACTATATACTACTAATATAGCTATTGTAATTTCTTCCGGTTAGTACTTATTGAGTTTTTGAAGTACAATACAAAAGGAAAAATATCTTTTATTTTCTCAATACAAAAATTCTAATATCTATCTTAGATTTGAAAAAAGCTCTCTTTATTTTAAAAGGACTCTTCCTAGATTTCTTTTCTTATATTCTAATAATTTTTTCTTTCTTGTGATTATATTTTGGGGACTTATTTTATCCATGATACGATTGATTTATCTCTCTTTATAAAAAGATTTCATTATCATTATTTGGAAGTTTGCAGTTGGGGGAATTTTTTTTTGTCGTTAGTGAGAACTTTTTTCTATATGTAAATAGTTGAAGATAAATTATTCAGATTTACGTGTGACGTTATCATGATGATCGTTTTTTTTTACTTGTATTAAAAAATTATTCAAATTTAAATATTCTGTTATTACTTTTGAATTATAACCGTTTTCTAGAAATATATTTGATGTGCACTGACTATTATTACAATTGACCTTTTTTGATTGTATGCTATTATGTTTAAAAATATTACAATTTTAATATATAATTTTATACATTTTAGTCGATTAAATTGTTTAAAAAAAATTACGTGGTACTTAGATTTACAAGGTTTAATTAATAATACTACATAACCTACGTGGATTTATGTAACCAACTAATTTTGACTCATAAAAGATATTATAAATATTATTTTTATATAAATTAAGTAAAATCAAAGTAAAAGAGAAAGTACAAGTTAATTTTAATTTAATACACAAAGAAGTATTTTACACAAATAACTGAATAAGTACTCATTTCGTCCAACTTTACTCGTCCTACTTTAAATTATTTTCAAATTATTCATCTTAATTACACTCTATTATCATTTTTTTTATTTTATTTAATCTTTCAACTCTTTCTTAAAACAATAAAATAGAAAAGAGAGAAAGGCAAAAAACGAGTGTGTTTGTACTTTTAATGTCAAAGTTAATAGTTCAATTTTTATTAATATATGTCATGTTGTTTTCAATGATTTTCTTAAAAAGTTAAATGAAAATATTATTAGAAAAAGTAAGATAAAAAATAGTATTAAAAAAAAAAGAGGACAGATAGATTTAAACAAATCAAAAAAAATTAGGACAAATAAATTTGAAAGGATGGTGTACAATTACATATTGAGCTGTTCCCTACTTAAATACTTTTAAATATAAAATAATTTTTACGTAACATTTTATATTTAAATTTTGTTCTTTAGACATATATAATAAGACAAAATATTTTTCATGCTAATTTATGGTCTAAAAATATACATGTATATTTAATTTTAGAACAAATAAAAAAATGTATATCTAATTTGAAACAAATAAAATACTAATTATCATATTTGTTATTTTCAAAATTTAATTAAATAATTTACTACCAATTTTAAAGTTTAATATTTGACTACTTGACTTTCAAACAATGATAATGGTAGTTAATCATCATCCAAAAACGAACTAAAAAGACTACAAGCTTAAACATATTTTCCAATTTTAAAACTTAGTTTAAAATTCATGCGAATTTTTAAAAATTGAATTTGACAAATTAACTTCAAATTTTCAAAATGTATTTATATCTTTTACAGGAATGTAAAAATCGAAAGAAGATCAAGATGAAGAGAACTTTTAAATATACGTGACGTGACATCCTATAGATGAGAATATAAACCTCACAATAAAAAATAATAATAAGTCCCAAAATAATTAAATTGTGCAATTTTGATAAAGTCGTCTAAGACCCTATCAAGTAAACTTTAAATTAACTTGAGTTCTAATAGTTGTAATGAACATGTCAGTTATCTCCCCATAACTCCCCAACAAGTTGATTCTAAACAAATTAAACACAAAATTATCACCGGAGGACTAAAAACAAACAATTAATCAGCTGTGTGGAACCTTAAACCCTCCCATCATCAATGTGGTAGAAGATAAGTTAGCTTTTAACTTATGAGTTCCAAACATTTACACAATATAATTATCTTGTATACAATTTATAATTAGTCAAAATGCTCTCAAGCCATTTTTATCAAAATGACTTTTAAAATAAATTCACGAAATAAGATATTACTACTTTTTTTTTTCTTCTTCTTTTTCCATGTAACAAAGAAGTAATTTCCAATAACTTAAAAGAAAACTGCTATTTCATATGTAAATAACTATTTTCACCTAATGTTTTTTGTTTTTTATCACCGCGGAAATTAATATTTTATGATTTTTTAAAAAATAAAAATTTTGATTATATTTACAATAATACATACATGAAAATTAATCATATTTTAGTACATACTTGAAAAAATTAAAGAAAAGTAGATAATAATAATAGTAATAATAATATACACACACATACACAAGGATATATATTTTAATTATATAATATATTATATTATAAATATTAATTTAATTAATATATAACTATTAGAGGTGGGTACAGGATGGGAATTAGAGCGGAGGAACCAAATATCATCCTCTCTCTATTTTCATATATAATTACTTATTCAGGGTCTCATACTTGGTCAAAATTAAAAGGAAAATTATAAATTTATTTGAAAAAATTATCCGCTAGTCTTACCAACCCCACTTCATTTGTATTTTATAAATGAGGTAAAGTCATACTCCTTTATTTTTTCTGAGGATAAAATTTATGAATAAATTTTAAAATAAATGTTGAAGGACCCAAATTAAAATCACCATTCCATTCGAGAACACATAAAAATCACCGTAAAAAGGGACAAATGGCCATCCCTAATTCTGAATATGACCGCTTTTCCACCCAAGCAATCAAACTGATTTATTGAAGCCCGGACGAGGCAGGGTTCTTTTGGGCCCTAGCAGGCCGGATCGGAAAAGAGCATTCCCACAAGTCCACATTCATATTCTCGTACATTATCGCCCAATAGAAATACACCCTACTCTATAGTGTAAAGGCCTTATAGGATCAATCAGCATTTCTTCATTTCTTGGTCACAAAGTTTTCTTCTTTATTTGGGTGGTTTTTTTCGTCACACAAACTAGCAAACGAATCAGAAAGAGATATAGAGAGAGAGAGAAATATGGAAGCTCCGAAGACAATAGTGCAAGAAATTGGAGGGCTCAAGAACGATGCACGTCGTTTTGGACTTCAGGGGGTCAAGAGCGAGATCGTCGGAGCTCATCCCCTCGAATCTGCTTATCATTCTGTACTCTCTCTCTCGCCGTTTCTCTCACTATAATACCATATATTCCTGTGCTTTTGCAATCGAATTATTTGTTCTTAATGTCCATATGTATAATTTGATCAGGCAAGCATAAGACAGGAGGAGATGAAGAGAAAAATCCTTGCGAATACTTATGGCTCGGCTTTGCCTCTGAAAATGGAGCTTGATCGCAGGATTCTTTCCAGGTTGAAAGATTATTTTTTGTCAATATATAACTACTTGTTGATGATTCTGCTAGTGTGAATTTGTGAACGCTGAAGGCTAGGGTTTTTCTGTGTATTAGGGATTTCTCATCTGGTGATTTAATTTATACTTATGAACTATTTTAAGAAATTAGGATAGATATCTAATTTGGTAGCTGATGAAAGTGTGGAGACTTGTATTAGTATTTAATATCAGTGATATTATAAATGTTTTTGAATTTCTGTAGAGATAAAGCCCACTTTACCATTTAAAAGCTCAATTCAACTTGCAACCTCTTTACCCACGGTGTCAGTAAAGAACATAAATGTTCAATATTTGAAGTATTGCTGTGCTATCTCAAGTGTTATATGCTTATGAAGAAATTGAAGGGGCCAGTGTTAGATGTTAAGAACTGGAATGCTTTGTTCTCTGTTGTTTAAGTTTGTCATCAGGTTTGAGAGAATGATTTTGACCTTAGTGAATGTAGAATCCCTCCACTTGGGGGTGAAGAATATAATACAATTTTGAAGAGGTTCTTGCCATTAATTTGCGTATGATGATGCTTCAGAAGCTGTGGTTCATGGTATTTGCTTACTTGTGATGCGTCAATCAACAACCTTCAAATTAGAGTTTTGGTCAACTCCCGAACTTTAATTTTGATCACTGCTTGACCGCCTTGACTTCTGCAAAAAGTCCACTGGAGTTGGAGACTCCAGGAGGACTCTCCGATGCTTAAGTCAGAACACTGATTTGGAGAGAGAGAGAATTATTATTAGAGTCAATAGTTTACCTTAAATGTACTGGAACATCCCTTATTTATAGCATGAGAATCATCTATTTCATGAGTTAAGAATTACAATCGTACATGATTTTAGAAACCTTCTAGGTTGTCAATCTTTAGTTAGTTAAACTTCTTGGTAATTATATCATTTACTAGATTTAATATGTTTCTAGAATACTCACTGAACGAAATTATTATATTTTACCCTTCATCAATAATATTCTAGAAATAACACGCGGTAACTTTTTATTAGTGGATTATTTTTACCCACATCAACTTGTATATATGGAGGTAGTAGACATCTTTTCAAAAGTTGATTTTGATATGGAATTTATGAGCTTATTTGTCACTTAAACTGCCGAATACAAACTTCTTGAACTTAGTTGTTACTATGGCAACAACTAAGGTATTATAGGATTTTTAGTGTAGCTCACTTTGTGTTACATGGAGTCTTTCAATTTTCAAGAAGTAGCCTTGTCGTCAAGACATGACAGGGGTGTGGCCGTGTGGGTGTGGACATTTCTAAAAATAGGGGAGTCCAGTGTTGGACACTTCTAGGGGTACTTCTAGGGATCCCAAGTCCATGTAACATAGAGGTCAGTATTTTTCTTAGTTAACCACATTTGGAATCTATTTACTTCAATTTTAGCTTGGGTTTCTGTGAAAATAACTTGGGTTTTATATGGAAAATAACTGGGGTTCGTGTGGAAAATATGCTGGTGCATTTCAGGTTCAACTTCTATTTTTTTAAAAGGCACTTACGTGCTAATGTGAAGCAAGCAATATTGTGTAGAAGCCACATTGATGTTGCATCTTTCTCCATAAAACTTTACAGGTTCCAGAGGCCTCCAGGGGCAATACCATCTTCCATGTTGGGGTTGGAATCAATGACAGGAGCTTTGGAGAACTTTGGTGTTGAAGATTATCTCAATGGTAACCCTTTTTTCTTTTTGCTAATAATGTGTTGTTATTTACAGTGCTTTATTAAACCATTGGGTGGAATCTTAGTTCTTGATCTTCTGTCTACCTATTCTCCAACAATTTATAGGGTGGGATTGTACTGCGTAAACTTCTCATGGTTCTTAATAAATGCTTTATGTAGATCCACGTGACTCAGAGATATTACGCCCAGCTGATATGCATCATGGACTGGAAGTTCGTCTTGGGCTCTCCAAGGGACCAGTTAGCCCCAGTTTCATGTGAAGCATTTGTGCTTCCTTCGGGAAGTTCTTTGTTTCTGTTCTACTGTACTGCAATGATGGGCATTATTGTATCAAGTTTGAACCTTTTGAGGTAAAAATTAGAATCACTTACATTTGTGAAGGTAAACACCTCCCTTGGACATTTGCTCTTGATCATTGTGGGTACAAGGGGAGCTCTTTGTTGAGAATTCCATTTTGTTTTAAACGAAATCTCATGCAGAGGTGCTCATTATGCCATTTCCGCATTGAATAGAACTTTAAAAGAGCCGAGTCTCTTGCCAAAAAGACTTGGCTCATTTAAGGTCATAGCTCGAGTTCGACTAACAAATAAATTAAGTTCATGGTTCGAGTTTACTTGACAAGTAAATAACTAGGCTCATTTAAGGGCATGGCTAGAGTTCGTTTAAAGAGTATTGCACAAAGAGTTATCCTTTATAAACAAGGAGAGTTCATATTCGGTCAAAGCTTGCGTTTGTTAAAATTTGGCTGGTTTACTACTTAGTTAATTAAAATCAGGGGTGGACAAGAAATCGAATTACTCCTAAAATCGTATAAATCGCACAAATGGTTTTAGTGTATGTGGTGGTTTTAAGTGGTTGAAAAATTGCAAATGCGGTTTGGGTTTGATTTTTGGGCAAAATCGCAACTAAAAAATTGTATTGCATCATGTACTGTTAAAATAGAGCATATCAAGAAATATTATTATAATGTACAAATATTTAGAATTATTTCAAATTGTAATTATCTCTGTTTAGAATTTTCATATGTAAGAATATATCATTATTCATGTTTTTAGGTTTTCTTTTGTTTTTGTTTAAACAAAATATTATAAATAAAATTATGTGTTATCAAAATGACATTTTAATATTGTGTGATGTTAAATTATTAATTTAAATTGTATAAAATTTAATTATTTTAATTGATTTTGGAACCGAAACCACACCAATCACAAGCGGTTTCATGTGCGATTTTGAATTTGTCAAACTGCACTTAAGCTGTTTTATGTGCAATTTGAGTTTTAAACAGTACCATGCTCACCCCAAATCAAAATAGTTAATTATCTATAGTTTAGCTCTGCTAGTCACCGGGGCAAAGACTGTAGAAAAAAATCTATGTTTAGTGTTTAATAAAAAAAAATCAGAATTATCTATTAATTATTCTATGAAGGCTGGAACACTTAAATTACTTTAAAAATTATATTGGACTATAAAATGTATAATTTTATTGTTGAAGGATAATTTATGTACTTGTATTAACTTATCGACCATTTTATTGTGTTCATTTACAATCACTATATTTTTATTGCAATATAAAGAGAGAGAACTATTTAACTTCACGATGTTCCTACAATTTTTGAGTGTAAGAGGATACCATTTTAATACTATTATACTTCACAATATTCTTACATTTTTTAGTATCAAATGAAAATTGATTCCAATATCAACTAATTTTGTTTTATGATAGTAATAACGTGAGTTAGACATGAATATTTAATATCATATACATCTGAATATTTAATATCAACTTGAAAATTTGTCATATATATAGTAAAGGAATTTGGGTATTTTCTATTACACATTTCATCTAATATATCAATCATAATAATTTTGTTAATAATAGTTCAATTATGTTAAAAGATAACTGATAATATTATAAATTTTATAAAAAATTAGAAACATTAAAAATATTTTTATCGTTAAAAGCTTTAAAAAATTAATTATTAAAATTTTGATGAAAAAATTACATATTCAGTGAAAATTTATTATATTACTTTTATTTTTTAAATAATTATATTATAAATTAACTTATTAGTATTAATTTTAATTATATTATTTAAATTTATAAAAATATGACGTATGAGATGAAATAAGAGAGAAAGTCCATGATGTTACATAACGAAGTACGTACGTATGAAATACTCTAGTAATATGATGCTTTTGCATTTGTCTGAATCGTAGTACTTTTATTCCGGTTTACTCGAAATAATCAAAAAAAAATCAACTTGATCGAATTGAATCAAAAATTATAAAATTAATCAATAAAAAGTTAAAAACAAAAAAAAATTGAAGTTCGTTCGACCATTTCGATTTGATTTTCAAAAAAATTGAGATCGATCGAACTAAAAATTATAATATAATTATATAATTTATATATTTTATTAATAATTATCTTTTTATATAATTATATATTTATATATTATAAAATATAAATAAATTACTTTATTAATTTACTTTGTAATCGACAATCATACAATTTTTAAGCTACACTTTACTGCAGCCTGCAGGAGAAGGAAGATAACCGAAGGGAATAACACTTGCAGGCTGCAAGGAGCATGTTACATGAGGTTCATTTTTTTCTCTATTTACAGTATATTTTGATTGATTCAGTTATTTTTAAAAAATATAAAGAAAAATATTGACGAACTTGTCTATGTTAGAGTTTTCATATGCAGCTAAAAATTTAATAGCAATACAATATTTTAATTTTATAATTGATTTAATCGATAATTAAATGAATACGGAATAAAAATTTTAATATTTAATTTTTTATAATTATTTTAAATAATTTAATTATTTTTTATATTCAAAATCGACCGAACCAACTCTGGTGCACCCATACGCTTGCTTATTCCCGTTAATTTTTACTACTACCCCATTGTCTCTCCTCGTAAAACCTCCATTCTTTTAATTCTGTTTCGCGATTTCGATGGCACCCTAACTAAATTCACTTTCTTGGAACCCTAATCTTTTTCCAAACAAAAGTATTCTCTATACAACTGACTATATCCTATCCTATGGACCCTCCTCGCCGACCGTCCCGCATGATGATCGACCCAAAGGTCCGTCGGGTAGGGTTCTTCGCTCCTGGAGACCCACCCGAACGTACCCAATCTGGCCCTCCTGGCATCTCCTCTTCCTCACCTCCAATCTCCGACTTCTCTCCCTCCGGTAACTCCCTCTCCCCAGTCATGATTCCCCCTCCGCGCCACCTCTCCGACATTTCCCGTTCCGTCGTTAACTTCCATCAGCTTCCCCTGTCTCCCCTCTGGCGCCTCTCCGGCGCGTCCATTCCCGTCGGCAGTTACAACCCTTCGGAGTTCGCCTCTCCTACTACTGATTTCGCTGAGGACGGTCGGTCGCCAGGTTGGGCTCAGAGGGGGTCCAATTTTGGTAAAATTGCAGCATCCTCGCTGCCGGCAGGTGGATTTGACATGTCCGTTAAGCAGAAGAATTTCTCAGCCAGTAGTTTGACCACTGTGTCGATGCTCACCGTGCCTCATAATTTAACTGGTAAGCAATCCCTCTCCTCCTCGACGTGCGATTGTATTTAAAATAATTACGTGTCTGTTGAATAGTCAAATTAATAGGAACATTACAATTGGAATGAGCAAGATTACATGCATGGGAATATGATTAATATTCAATGGGAGGGAAGGATAAAGGATAAAGGAGAAGCTGACTATATTTTTTCTAGTTTTTCTAAAAAAATGCTGTATGTCGTTTTGGTTTCTAAGCACCTTTTATAATTGCTTTTTGAGCTTAATAGTGATTTTGTATTGTATAAAGACACAGTCAGTCTTTCAGCATACATACAAGTAGCTTTCTCTGCAAAAGATTAATTAACTTCATTTGCAGAAAAAAATAAACTTACTGACGATGCTCAAAATGAATCTTCTGCAAGTTCAAAGCCATCGAAAGAGAAAATTTCAAAGGCTGAAAGGCGTGCTCTTCAGG
This sequence comes from Hedera helix, assembly GCA_947179155.2. Lineage (NCBI taxonomy): Eukaryota > Viridiplantae > Streptophyta > Magnoliopsida > Apiales > Araliaceae > Hedera > Hedera helix. The sequence continues at coordinate 41,324,036 of OX359270.1, read as the reverse complement.
AGGCTCAACGAGCAGCAAAAGCTGCTGCAAAAGGTTAACAGTTTCTTTTCATTTGCTGAAAGGAAAAATGCTGAAATATTATTATATGTTCTTTTTTCTAAATTATGTTTGTCAGGAGTTTTTGAAGTTGCATAGTTTATTTATCATGTATTTGCTTCGACTCTTTCAGCCTCTTGTTTGAGAGCTAGGATTTCATTATACTGGCATTATGTATTATGTTTTTTAAGAATTTATATTATCCTTCAACATATTTTTGAAGCCTGGATAAAAGGCACCGAGTTCTATCCAGAAGGCTCAGATGCTCATGATCAGACACTTTCTTAGAGGTTTGTGAAGCACTTTGAAGAAAATGTGTTATATATGCATCTATGATGTCACCACTTTGCTGAAAGTACTTCTAAATTCCTGCCATCAAAAATGTACTTTACCTTCTAGTTTTTTGAATTCAAGGATGATATTTTTGCATCTGTTGTAGCATTTTCTACAATTTATATGCAATTTACCATCTATAGGCATTTGTGGAACTGTTTCTTCCAGATTTATCTGCTGCATTTTTGCGTTCTCTCTGGTATAATATTTTAATTATGTGATATTTTACCAGCTGAAGGAAAAAAGGCTACTGCTGCTTCTGGGGTTGTGGCTTCAGGGAATGTGAAACCAGCAAAAGCTGCAAAATCTGCTTCACAAAAGAAAGATAGCTCTTCCGTTGCAACTTCTGAGAAAAGAGGAGGTGATCGTCCACCTGATAAAGATAGGAAGAAAGATGTTCCTCATCCACGCTTGCAGTTTGATGATAAGAGCAGAGTGGAGAAGGCTAAAAAGCGTGCAGTAGTTAAACAAACTGAGGCTAGGAACAGGGTTGAACTGTTTCGGCATTTACCTCAATATGAACATGGAACACGGCTTCCTGATCTCGAGTCAAAGTTCTTCCACCTTGATCCAGTTCACCCTGCTGTTTATAAGGTAGTTCTCTTGAACTCTAGTGCAATTTCAACCATTGCTGACACTTAGAAAGTTTTAAGCTTAAACTGATATCATTACAAATTTACAAGCTAGGATTTTAGGTATATCAACTCAGTCCAACTCCTATCTTTCTTTTCTGTGCTGTATGGAAATGGGTATCCAAGTTATTAGCAAGTGGGGGGCTGAAGCCTTTTCCTCAAAATCATAAGTATGTTGTGGTGATTATGGCATTAGAACTAGCTCATGCTCGCTATACTGAAGCCTCTCTTAGTATTTCTAATATGGGCTCTTCTACTCATCAATTTCTTTTCACATGATTTTTTTCTTATGTGACTCGTATATTTTTTATCAGGTTGGGTTAAGGTATTTAGCTGGAGATATATCTGGTGGCAATGCTCGTTGTATTGCAATGCTTCAAGCATTCCAAGAGTCAATAAAAGACTACTCAGCACCTGCGGAGAAAACTCTTAATAGAGACTTAACAGCAAAAATAAATTCTTATGTCTCTTTTCTGATTGAATGCAGACCCCTTTCAATCAGCATGGGAAATGCAATTAAGTTCATTAAAACTCGAATTGCAAACTTACCATTGACTCTTTCTGACACAGAAGCAAAAACAACTCTTCTGTCAGATATTGATTGTTTTATAAATGAGAAAATAATTCTAGCTGATAAGGTGATAGTAAGTCATGCTGTAACAAAAATCAGGGATGAGGATGTTCTTCTCACATATGGGTCATCATCTGCTGTGGAAATGATACTTTTACATGCCCATGAGCTTGGTAAACACTTTCGTGTTGTAGTAGTGGATTCACGTCCAAAGCTTGAAGGGCGACTCTTACTTCGTAGGTTACTGGGGAAGGGTCTTAACTGCACATATACTCAGATAAATGCTGTTTCATACATCATGCATGAAGTTACTCGAGTTTTTTTGGGGGCTTCGTCAGTTTTATCTAATGGAACAGTTTACTCAAGGGTTGGGACTGCATGTGTTGCTATGGTTGCTCATGCATCCCGAATTCCTGTCTTAGTGTGTTGTGAAGCTTATAAATTTCACGAAAGGGTGCAGCTGGATTCCATTTGCTCTAATGAACTAGGTATGCATTTCTGTTATTGTTTGATAGAAGTGTTTGTCTCTTGTTACACATGAACTTACACTCTCCTGGGAACTTGATTGTTCTGATGATACCTGTTCTACATGTTACAGGTGATCCGGATGTCATTTCAAACATTCATGGTAGAGAAGAAGTCAATTATTTGGAGGATTGGGCTAACAGTGAAAACCTACAACTTCTGAATCTGATGTAAGAGTGATTTTAGTATTTGTACTAGAATTTTATCAAATATTATATTCTTATTCTACTTTTGTGATCTTTAAATATCTGTTTTCTATTTCTGCAGTTATGATGCTACACCTTCGGATTATGTTTCAATGATTATCACAGATTATGGCATGGTAAGTCAGGCTATGATCTTGATCTGCTCCCAATGAATTTACATCTTGATGTAGAATTATTTCTGTTGGGCATAATATGATCATTGGGAATTGGTCATTGCATCTTTGTATTTACATGTTTTTTGTGATTTATGTGGCTCTATGCTAGGCTGCTTCCATTTGTTGTGTATCATTCTTTCTCTTATTAATTAGTACAAATCTTAAATTGTCCAGATTCCTCCAACAAGTGTTCCTGTCATTGTTCGAGAATACCGCAAGGAACATTTATGCATATAACGAGGTTGCTTTTGAACCATTGAGGAATATCAAATCTTGTGGACTTGCTGGAAATCCATCCTTGGTTCTTTCCTGTACCTCTTCTTTTTAATGAAGCTATTGAGCATAACTATATATGTTTTTCATTTGTCAACCTGGCTCTGTGAAGAGTGCTAGTTTTCGCCTCTCCAGGCAGTTTTCTGGATATCTATCTTGAAAGTTCTGGTGAGATTTGTACCTGTGCTCTTTTCTAAAGGAGAGCTATGTATTTTATTGTGCATATTCAAAATCCAAGAAATAGATTCGAGAGCATTACTTTCTTCTTAAGTTCTACTTGGCACAGCTACAAAGAAAACAGAAAACCCTGGTGGATCAGGAGAAAAGAGGAAGGTATCTGTGACTAATAGATATGGTGGTTAATAGAATATCTATATTTTACTTCCACAGTTTAGATGTTGTCTGTTCTACACAGTATATCCAACCAGAGATTGTTTTTAAACAATGGCCTGCCTACATCTTTCCAAAGTGACAGATATTAATAAAGCCTCGGAATCTGCTTTAAAAACACAGTACTTTTTAAACCTACGAGGCTAATCACCGTTAAAGCTGGGTGGAGGTGGAGCTGGAGCTGGAGCTGGAGCGTCAAAAACATCAACACCTCAATTAGCAGCACTACAAATTTGAGCACGAGTAAATTTGATGTTGAGATAAAGAAAGAAATGCATTACAACTGCAAAACTAATTTCATTTCCATGCAAAAAACACAAAAATTGAAAAGTTATCAGAAATTCAGAACCCCCTTAAAAATATGCTAACAGTGTATGCAATAATGTCGCAACATTTGTGTATATTTAATATTTTAAACGTTTTAATTAAGTTGTGTTGCACAAATAGTAATTTTACTTATTTATCAAATAAGTATACAATTCGTTTAATAATATGACACTACGCATTTAACACAGTAAATAACTAAAAATGTTTTACTAAATTATCTATTAATAATATCCTAACATTTCAACTATATTGCCATAATTAAATGTGTTCTAGAAATGACATATGGGTTAACTTATGATATGTTTTCATGTCACACATTGCCACCCTGATTCCGCGCATATTAAAAATGTTTTCCAATCTCTTGAATAAATTGCAAATTAACTCTTAACATATTAATTAAGTGAATAATCACGATCTATCTCACATTATTCAACAAAACTAAAATATATTTGAATCCAAACTTCTCCGACGACATCCTTCCCGGCAAAAGCAATAATGTCAGTTGTAACTGTCTTGCTGATTTACTACCACTTGAGCACAGGGGTAACAACTGATAAGTATGTTTTTATATCTATTTATTAGGTATTTTATACTTAATTAATTATGAGTTTTTAAGTATTTTTAGTATTTTAGATCATTTATTTAATTTAATGCATTATTATTATTATTTTTATATTATTTTTAATTTATTTATATTTTATTTTGTAGGAAAATTGGAGCTGATGGCAGTTTGGCTTTTATTTTCGCGTGGCGTTCCATCAACAAATAAATTAAAGGATAATTTAGAAATTCAATTGCAATTTGGAAAATGAAGATAAATATAATTTTTATTTTTTTATTATTTGTATTTTAAATTCTATTAGGGTTTGAAAAGTGTAAATCCTATTAGGATTAGGAGGATTTTGTAGCCTATAAATAGAGGACTTGAGACACAATGTGATACACAACTTTCATTAGAAAAATTCTTTCTTCTATTCTTTGGTATTCTCTACAACTACGAGTAACTAAATTATTTTTCTTGATTTAAGTGATTGAAGCCATCAAGAGTTATACACTGTGATATCTAATTTATTTTAATTGTTCAATTTATATTTTGAGTATTGAATATTTTTATGTGCTTAATTTTATGATTGATTTATTTAATTGCCAGGAGTGCTACTAATTTATTATTCATATTAATCTAATACTATTTGTGAAGCAACTAAATTTAATAATTGTTTTGCAGGTTAAAAGATTATTTTCTCTTAGGAAGAATGTTCATCTAAATTAAATGAAAACGCGTGACTTGTGTTGTTTAGTTCAACTATCTCTCTAATTCTTAAAGCTGCTATTAAATTAAATCTTTAGCACGTGTCAGAGGTTATTTAGTAGTAAGGGTAATTTAGAACGCGTGTGTCTACTTAACTAAGATTAAGGAGAGAAAAAAAATTATTCCACATGCGAGTAGTTCTTTTTACGGTGAATGTTCAAAATATTAATTGATTTATTCTTGCATTAATGATCAGTTGTAAATTTTTAATGATGGATGTTAACTTAAACCAATATTGTTTTCTTCTTATTTATTTCATTAAATTACTTGCATAATTATTTTAGTTAATTTTATTTAAATAATTTCTTTAATTAAAAACCCTCCAATTTTAGTTTACAAAACATAAAATTAAATTAATCATTCTCGGTGAGATCGACTCTTACTTAAACTATTACATTAATATTTTTTCAAAATAAAATTTTATTTTTGAGTACTTACGACATCAAATCAACAAACATTAATATTCTCATGATTGTCACCTCTTCATATGGGGGTGGGGGAAGGGAATTAGAGGTCAAAAGCATAAATCACCCGAACAAGTTAACAAAATCAAGAACAAATTTCTAAAAGAACCATAAGTTGGTCTGTAGGTATTATTATTATATAAGACTCAAAAACAGAGACTTCTGTCATGAGGCTTTTTTTTATAGAAACCCAAATGCCTCAACCAGATAGAATGGTACCCAACTTCAGAAAGAATGGTACCCAACTTATTAGGAATATTTTAACAGGCCACCAACTAAGGGCGTTTAGGTTCAACCTAGATCAGCATACAAGGATACCAAGTGCAACTAGGTTGCGTGATGCCCCCAACCGCCCCTCGCGTTGTAGCCGTAGCTCCTTCCATAATGAGCACCACCAATATGAGCACCACGTGACTGTCCACTGCGACCAAATCCACGACCACCACGACTGTTTCCATAGCCATCTCTATCAAATACATGATCCCCAGTAGCAAACCCACCGCCACTGCGACCAAATCCATGACCACCTCGACCAAATCCACGGCCACCTCGATGCCTCGCAAAATTACCAAATGTCTGCAAATATGATTATGTATCACCATAATGAGAATTTTTAATTGATCATCACTAACAAGAAGTACAAAATTGGAACAAAAAATTCCAAAAATAAGTTTTTATTAATATTAGTATTTTCCTTTCCTCAAAAGTGTGAACAAAAGGAATGTCAGAAGGAAACATCCCTTGGTTTACTGTTATAAAACAAAACACCACATATGGCAAGTTAAAATCAGAATTCACATTGTTCCGTGCCAAAAAGATTTAGGGATAAGATGAGCTGCTCAAGAAAAATAAAGCAAAAGGACAGCTAAGATACAGAAATTGCAGCAAGAAATCTGGAACTTTACCTCTGTATCTAGTTTCATTTGTTCAGAGAACTTGGACCTCCCATTATGTGATCGACCAGAAGTATTGGAAGACAGTGAATCGAAAAAGTCATCCTTAATGTAAACAGGCTGTTGAATAAGAATGCCATTAGCCAAAAAAGCATGGAGAAAAAAGAAAACATGCATCTTTTAAATCATATATAAGAGTATGTAGTAGATAGAACAAGCAAACTGTTCAAATTCTTTGGACAATATATATCAATTATTCACAGAAGCATGTGATGTTGGCTCATACGTTCAGGAAAATTGCAAAGTTCATATAAAAAACAGAAGTGAAAAAAAGGGAAAAGTTTTAATAAGGTTCACAAAGCAATCATTTAATATTTGTCAGGTTGTGTAAGAGTATTGCATGCTAAAAAACCAAGTCATGGAAGATAAACACAACCTTGGTCTCAAAATTTGATGTTCCATCGTCTCTGTCTTGTGAATATCCATCCTCTACAGTTGTAGTCGCTTTACCAAGATGACCCCATACTTCATCCTTGTTGAACTTTTCATTCATTGCAACAAAATCAAAGTCCTCTGTGAAACTAGAGACATTATGTGATGCCTGCAAGGTAAATTAACAGCTATTTCAAATTTAGGTCAACTTACCCAGAATCACATGAACGTGCAATGTAAAAGCAACACACTTACCCAGTGTCCTCTGGCTCTTCCACATCCTCCTCTGTTAATGTGGTGAGGACTGTGTGAAGGATCTCCACGTACCTAAAAGCAAAATCAACAAGAAAAAATTGAACTTGTTAGAAAACTTCACCTAAGTTCATCCTACTCCAATAATCTACTACAAAGTGGAGCACGGAGACGGCATCAATAGATATTTGCAAATTTTGCTGGGTTCGTGTAATACCAAATACTCAATTTCAGGGTGGCGGAAGCAGAGAGGACTTTTTGGTTGCATATATATGGCACAAAGATGGATAAAAAGTGGAAAATATTCTCCTCTAAGATCAATGCAACTCAACCACGTCAAATATGACTACTTGGATCGACAATACAGTGGTTTTTCCGTGAGATTATAAAAGTTACAAGTCTTAAATTATATTCATAGATTTACTCGACCGTTAACCATAACCGAACATCTTTTAAACCACTCTTAGGTAGACCTTCTGATTGAAAGGACAAAAGACAAGTCTATGGTAAAACAATTCAAAACTATGTGCATAAATATAAAAATATTAAAGTAGTAGATGATTGCAGTGCCATATAATGTATTAATAAACATCCGAACCTAAATTATTATGATATCCACAATAGTAACCAAAAGAAAGGGGTAAGAAGATTATCATCTTACACAAGTCAACAAGTCCCTTCACAGTAAGAATAGTTGTAAGTGAACTTGTATTATACTCTACATAGCCTGGAAACTTAAAGAATCTAGGTCATTTGGAATGAACTGTCCAGAAGTTGTTGGACTGGATTTAAAAAACAAATTTCAAGAGTCCCAAACTATTGAAACTGAACGCATTGAAAGTAATACATGAGAGCAAATACCTTGTAGTCCAATGGTGTAGGTGGAGGAAATATTGGTGCCTGAGTTTCTGGAAAAGTTTGTATTGGTTGTTCAGTTGATGATACCTGAGCCACCTCAACATCTTTCTGAACTGATTGTAAAGATTGAGATGACGATCCTATGGTTGGCCCAGGCTGCAAAAATTGATTTGGTGTTACCAAAGACGGTGCCAAACCCTTGTTCATAAAAGAACTTGATGTACCAGTAACAGGATGCTCAAATTTCAAGACACTATTATATGACAACATTGAATCAGCAGTTTTAGGTTGGACAGCCCCAGATGTAGCAAATGCATTCTTATCCAAAACAATTGTCGGTGGAGTTACCAATTGCGGAATAGTAGTATTCATTGCAGCAGGACGAAGAGCTTGAATGGGAGACTTATTAGACATTAAAGTTGTTGATGGGTCAGATGGTAATGCAGAAGACTGGGCAGGAAGCAAAGATGAATGCAAATTTAAGGTGCTAGTGCTAAAAGATGGCAACAAAGGAGGTGGGGTATCTAATACTGGTGAAGCGGGAAAGTTGGAAGGCTTAGTAGGTAGAGATGAACTCAAGGCAGGATGTTGCATTGTTTGCTGCATGGAAGGGTGCATCAACAATCCAGGTGGTGATTGGAGGAAAGATTGCTGCTGGGTTTGAAGCCCATCTGAGGCCCCATAAAATCCTTGCATATACATTGGCATAGACAAAATGCCATTTGAGGTTGGATAAGGATACAATGAGCCCCATGACCCTAAACTCCCACTGGGTTGATATAGGGGCACACTGCTTTGTGGCATCGACTTAGGGCCCCCCGAAGTGTAGGAACTAAGATCTTGCTGAGATCTAATATCAGTACAAGGCAAGCTCGTAGATGTTGCTGCTTCGTGAGGATAGTGAGACTGGAGAAATTAAGTTACTGTTAGTGTAGTTTAACTAATGCAACACCAAACATATATTTTTTTTTTAAATCAATCCAGAACAGCAATTTAACAGATAGTAAAATGGAATCAAACTCAAGTTGATTCACAATCTTATCAGACTACATATGTTGCAAAGTTTACATAAAACACATTTTCAATACTACACTGTCAGTCTGTCATACACAACTTAAAAATGTAAATGCCAATTTGTGTGCAATATTAACATTCTTACGTTGAAGAATGACCCATACGTCAGAACTATTAAGATATGTATACCTGAATGATAGCAGGATCATTATATATAGGTGCTGTACTCTGAACAACCTGAACAGGTGGCGAAGATTTGACTTGTAAATCCTGGAACAAAATGCACAGAAATATATGCTTGAGTGATTCAATCACAATAAAAATTAATTCCCTAACATAAATTTTATACAAATAGTAATGATAAACGTTTTCTGGACTAGAGGTAATTCAGAAAAATGTCTAAAACATTATCATTTCTCAATATCTTGGAAGTAGTAGTGCGTAATCTATGATGCACAATCTATAATATGAGTTGATTTGCAATTGGAAACAAAAGTGATTAAACGATGAATGCTAAGCTTTGTTCCCTTTCAAATAACATTTACTATGCAGTGGCATTCTTGATTCCAAAATGTACAAATGAAGGAACTACCTATTAAGAAACTGTATCTTAAGATTACCTTATTTTGAAACTTTTATAAGGGAAAAAAAGAAAAACAAACTAGCCACATCATAAGGGAGAGAACAATATTATATGCATCTTTGATCTTTGTATGTCTAACTAAGTTCAGGAAATATAGGAGGTTCTGTGCTGGCATATCTTAATCACTCCAAAAAATTCAAGCATTCTTTCCCGAATTTGAATACTGAAAAGAAAGTAACAATAAATATAATCAGATTGGTAAGGTTTTTATTTATATAACAGGGCTGCAAACAAACCAATCCACGCCCAAGCTCACCCTTGTTCAGGCTCTTGTTTGCTAATACTGGAGTTCAAGCTTGGCTTGTTCACTTAATTAACGAGCTCAAGTCAAGCTTAATACAATCCCGAGATGAGCTCACGAACTTAGCTCAATATAATATATAATAATTTTTTTTAAAGTACCTTCTAAACATAATTTTCATCAAAATTTTGTAGAACAAAAAATACAAATACAATAAAAAGTCAATCAAACTAATTAAAGTTGAACAAATCTTATAAAATTGGCTTAGAATTTTCAACATTATTATGGTTTTTAAAAATTTACCTTAACAAGCACAGCCCACCTTAAATGAGCCAAACTCATCCTCGTTCAAGGTTGAGCCTAAAACTTGAGAGTTTGAGTGAGCACTAACGAGGTGAATACCAAGCTGTTGATGAACAGATCATTTCATTTGCAACCAGTGGCCTTCCAGCCTTGTTTTTCCTTTTTTTACAAGTTATCAAAAAAATCTAAATCCCTAAGAAAAAAAATAATATTTTTTGATCAAGCACAAATTGGACTTAAAGATGTGTATGGTCACAATCTCAATAAGTTTCTATTATAATTTATTATGCAGCCCAAAAAAAGTATATTTAATGGATCAAATGTAATTTTATATATAACCAAGCTATATTTCATAAATAGTGATGCAGTCATAAAGCTCAATAATGCCAATAGGCCCTCCTTAACCATGGTTAAAGCTATCTCAAATTTGTGGACATTCCCTAAAACTGTCAAAGGCAACAAAGAAGGGCCAGACTCCAACGGGAGGGGGAAGGGTTGTGGGAGGGGGACAAGAAACTTGGAACCCATACAAGAGCATGTAAACCCAGGTGAAAATTTAATAATACCTTTATGTCACTTCCACGAAACAAAATGTACTCATAAACTTTGTCACTTGGAGGGAGTTGTGGGCCCTCCTTTTTCCGCCCCTCGATTCCAAATGATTTAACTGCAAAATTGAAAGACAATGAGAATGAACAAATAAAAAATTCATCCAAGAGTAAATTACTAGGACTTCTTGCCCCCCCCCCCCCCCCCCCCCCCCCCGCGGGCGCCCCCTTCTCTTGTATCCTCTCTTTTCTATTAATAACTTTCTTCAAAAAAAAAATGAATGGAAAATTAAGTATTTTTCAGCATCTAAAAGTGAAACATGAATTACAGCATCTACATGACTTCTTGATCCTTTCTATTATTAACATTTCACTTTAACGTAAGCTTCAATTGATGGGTCTCCCCACACCACACAGCAATAATTATTTAATAATTCGCTCAGAAAAGGTTTAAATATCAAATAATTAGGTACCGTCTAAGTTTCTCTAATCTCTATATGGCTATTGTTGATCTCATTTCATAACTGAATCTCTAGATAGCAGATTCACAGTCTCTCAGTGATGACATAAAGGGAGGACTTTAGCGGTGTCATGTCTCTAATAAGGGTTGTGATTGATAAAAGCAAATTAGTGGTGCTCTATGTGTATTTTAGAAAACTATCTAACCTGTTCCAGTTTCCCTTCAATGCTCCTTGTGCTCACTTTTTTGCATTGTGCAAAACAGCAAAAGTCACGTGTGCCTAAACATAATTTAGACGTCCACTAATCATGTAACGACAAAAACAGCAGACACCCAGCTTTCCCATAACGGCTTGCTTCCCTTCTCATCCCTATACAGATCTCGACTAAAAAGGGATAGTTTTCATTCTTAGGCATTTCTATTTTTGAGTTCTTTCCTCCTTTAATACAGTTAAATCCTTACACGTCATTCCCTGATACTTCTCCAATAAGAGATACTTCTTCCTTCCCTCTCCAATTGATCCTAACAAGTTGGCACACAATTTTTTGAGGAACATATCTCTTAAATAATGCTTAAAAGTCGTCAGTTCACTTTCAAATGATTTTTTAATTGTGGGGGTCAACAAATATTTGAATTGTAGTAACAGTGAGGGTGGTCAATTAATTTGGGAGTCAAAAAATAAAAAGGATTTCAATAAAAGAGAGACGAAGGGAATGACTTTCATGCTTGGTCATTTCTATCTTTGTTTTCTTTTCTTCTTACTTTCTTCCTCCTCTAAAAAATTTAAAAGTTCTTTCATATAGGCAAAATTTTGAACTCAATTAAAATATTTATAATGATAGCATGTCATAACATAACTATGCTACTCACACTGATCGAGCTTACATGCCTTCTTGAAAAAGTAATGAACAGCCTATACAAATCACCAACAATCCCAGTGGTGTTATATATATAACACCACCACTGGTTATATATATATATATAACATATGTGAGAAATTACTAAAACTTCTACGCAGAGAATTAATATTTGCCAATGCAGGTCATATCACTACTTCTGTGCGTGATCAGCCTAATTCAAACTAAAATGCAGACACCAATAAACAGAATCCCGTATCAATTTAACAAAATCGAAATCCCCACAACAAACACAAAAAATAAAAGAAATAAAGGGTAAGAAATCAAGAGTTACCATTTCGTAACCCGATGCTTGATTCGGCAGTGTTAATATTAGCAAGAATGCCTTCATATCGAATTTCAGACTTGGAAATTAAGCTGATCAGGCTTCCAACGTACGAATCAATGGAGGGACTAGATCTTGAGGATTCGGCAGCCATGGCTGTTTGATGTTCTTCTTGTTAAGAGGCTAAAAGGGACACATGTCCTAGTAGCGAGTCATTTGATAGAGGCGACGAGAGAGAGACGCACTTTATATAATGGACCGACCGACCGACCGACCCTTTTCTTTTTGTAATAATGCGAGTTGTAGTACATTTGTAGTGAATTTTTTAAAGTGGTAGTACAGTTTTATAATATGGGACATCTATTTAAATTATACGTATTTCTAGTCCCTTACATGCCGACCAGGGTCTTCTTATTAATTCTATGACAACCTATCTTCTCGTGTAATTGAATAAATTGAGTATTTAGTTAGGTATTTTATCATAATAATTTTATGTGCATAAATTATATAGGCACAATTTATACATAAATAGTGAAAACAAATAATATTTAGATATTATAATTTAAATATTGATTTAACGTTGAGTTATAAATAATTTAGAGTAAATGTGGTTTTCGTGATGAATAAGGGTAGATGTACACTCAAATCATTATCTCTATATTATCTTATATCATTATTGACCATCGTATATTTATTCAAAAGTTTTAATAAATTATTGACGATATTGATAATATAATTAAGATTTCATATACAATTTAATCTGTCTCATATGTTTATACGCTTAGGTGATATATAATATGACACAAAGTTCAATGAAAATTACAAATGATGGAGTTATTTATTTATTTATTATTTTTAATTCTTATTTGGACATGTTTTCTTGTTGAATGATAATAAGCATATATTTGATAATTTGTATTATATCCTCTGCTTACAAATAAAACAAAATTTAATATTAGTGAAAAACTTAAGTTTTATTGTCTTTTCCTTTATAAGATTAAAGCATAAATATTTCTTGATAATTTTTTTTATTCATCTCTTTAAATTTTAATTTAAAAATCTATTTGATTTATTTTTTATTTAAAATTTATAAACTTTAAATATTTTTTTCTTCTTGTTATCAGTATTGTTATAATTGTTCAAGGCACCGGAACAAAATTGTGGGGGCATGTAGGACCACATGCGACAGAAAAGAAAAGAAAAGAAAGGGTGGTTCACCCTACATGGTTTACCTTTTGAAGCTCAGTTGCTTCATTACTAAGTTAATACACCCCGTTGACATACTCCCAATTCTTTCGGGAATTGATATTTTATAATTTATTTAATAAAAATAGGAAAATAAATTTTATATTTTTATTTAATAAAACTTATAAAAATAATAATTCTCTATTCTTTATACTCACACTGCACAAACTCCTTTTTACTACCAAAATACCATCAATTCAAAATTCTATTAGTTGAAATAGATAACTGATATTTTTATAAGTTAATTTATTTTTTTTATAAGATTAAATATGACTTATTTATAAAAATATTAAATTAACTTGTAAAAATATCAATTCTTATACAAAATTAATATTCTACTAGCTAATTTAATATTTTTATAAAATTAAATAAGATCTATTTATAAAAATATTAAATTAACTTATAAAAATATAAATTCATGTACCTTACCCCAAACAAAGAAAAATAAACTTCTAATAACCCACGTTAGACCAAATGGTGACTAAACGCCGAAACACTTGATATAAGAATAATTTATTTTAGGTAAAAAAGTTGAAATATTTATTATGAATAAATATATTTATGTAATTTTTTTATTTATATAATATTTTATTATATTAGATTGCAATATGAATCGTAATATATTATTAGAAAAATATAAGTGCACAATATCCGGTGATAAAATTGGGTTCAACTATTAGAAAATGAATTCTTACACCCAAATTTTTCTTAAGTCTCAATTTTTAATAATTAAAATAAATATAATATTTAATTTTGTTACTAAATATTATATACGTAATATTGTCATATATTTTTTAATAAGATAATGACGGAATAAAAAAACAAGAACGTGAGATATCCGCGCTAAGCTCGAAAGTAGTGGCTGCGAAAAAAGCCCAAGTCAGAGAAAAAGTAAGAGAGATGGAAAAAGAAAAGAAAATTAAGGAGAAGTTACTTTACATTCGCCGGAATTTGGGTTTTGTTCATGTCCGGCTAGGGTTTCGGTTTATTATTCTTAATTCACTCTCCAATCAAAGGGATTTATATAACGCCCCCAAATTTGAATTTACACAGTTTAATTTGAGGCATAAAAAATACACAGTAATTATTATAAAATAGTATATACTATAAAAATATGAAACTCAATAATACACAACTAAGTTTTCACTATTATTATCATACTATTTTACAATATGTGAAGATTACTACAGTTATCACTCGGACCTTCACTCCATCTTTCAGATAGACTTAATTACTTTCTCATTTTCTGAAGAACTATAAAACAAACGAAAGGGTAAGCTCAAATAGTCCACTAAAAAAATATCATGACTAAGATAACAATAAGTAAATTATCATTAGCCTTCAGCAGTTGAGTTTTTGATTGAATATAATAAACAACAAGTTTTAGATCAATAATAGTAGTAGAATGAACAATCCATTAGAAGAATCTTGTAGACTATGATGTCCACTAACTTCTCTTTTTAAGAAACATCATCAATTTTTATCATCTACTGATCATGATCATACCAACAACAGTTCATCTTTGCCTCAGGCCAAAGAGAATATTCACCATATACCCTAAAAGACACATCACCATTATATCGCATTTATCATATTATATGTACTTCATGCCACAGATATTCACAACAACTTAATTCTTGATGATTAGAATAATAATAGAGATATAAATGATTAATACAATAACATGATACTTTGTCCATAGTCAAATAATGTCCAAATTATCAACATGATATGAACTTAAATTCAAGAATGATATTTAAGATTCACAGTTCAAAATAACTGTAAGACCCCGAATTTTATGAAATATAAAATTTAATTTTTCTTCATATATATATTTTTTTCATGAAACAGTAAGTGGTTAAATTGATAAAGTTAAAAGTTAAGGATGTTATGTTTAAATTATATTATGTCGGACAATATTCTTTTGGTCGGGGAATATTCGTTCTGTCGGGGAATATTCGTACGACGGCGCCGTACGAACCAATCATTGGTGGATCCCACAAAGAATAATTGTCGGATATAGAAAATGACATAAATAATTTTTAAAATGGTCAATGGTACTATTACTTTTAATTGTTAAAATATCCGGTGGTAAAAGAATAGTAATATACGGTATTACAAGTAACATACGGTATTGCACAGTAGCACACGGGATTGCACAGTAGCACACGACATTGCACAGTGTTTCGTATTATTAAACTGATAAAGTGGTTATCGTACAATATTTGACTTTATTGTCACATGCACAATAATTCATGTTATTAAATTGATAATTGTCACAGTAGCATATGCACAGTAATTCACATTATTGAATCAATAATTGTCATAACACAGTAACATAATCTTTCTTTTGCATACTTTCTGCATTATTGTTATCTCTATTATGGTGTTATTTAAACAGTTGTATTTCATTAATTAATTGACTTGATATCTAACTCAGAAGCCAACTACACTGTATTTATAACAATTAGTCATAATAATGAATAAGTGTGAATTATTGTTGAATAATTGAATTGATAAAGTTATTTGTTTATAATATAAAGTTAGGTGATATAAAATGAATGGTATAGATTAAAGATAATATAGAATTTAAAATGGATGGTGTAGATTAAAAGATGATCTTTAAATGAATGGTTTAGATTAAGGAAATCTTAAAAGATGAAATGAATGGTATAGATTAAAGATAATATAGAATTTGAAATGGATGATGTAGATTAAAAGATGATATTTAAATGAATGATTTATCTTAAAAGATGAAATGAATGGTATGGATTAAACATTATCTTGAAATGAACGGTTTGGATTAAATTAGGAAATCTTGGTTATGATAAGATTTTTGGCTATAAATAGAGACCTTAACTTAAGGATTTTTCATAAACTTCCTTACTTGTTCTTTCTTTCTCTCTCTAAATACTTCTTGTGAAAGTTTTCTCTAAGTGTGCTTAAGTCATCTTGAGTATTTGCGAAGATTTATAAGTGTACGTGTACTGTTCAAGTTAATCAACCTCATTTAAATCAATATCCAGTCACGTGTTAAGGTAAAGGATTATCATTATTTGATTCTCGAAAATAATATCGTTTCTTTCTTACTCATAAGACGTGTCATTTATTTCCATGTATTAATTTATGGGAATAACCTTACGGCGCGGATTTCCGCCTGTTGGTGAATAACCTTTCGTATTCATTCCTTATTAATCTCTGAGAATAACCTTACGGTGCGGATTATCGCCTGTTTGGTGAATGACTCTTCGTATTCAATTTTTATTAAATTGTGGGAATAACCTTACGGTGCGGATTATCGCCTGTTAGTGAATAACCCTTTGTATTAATTTCCTTCACCTTTTATTAATCAAACCTGCTACGGTAAGGGATATTATTTTCTTTCATACTCCTAAATCGAAATTTATTATGGAACTATTGCTTCTATAATTCCTGAAAATATTGTTTGTTCCATAATAGATGAACTTCATTATTTCAACTGAACCTTCCTATTTTACTTGAACCTTTCTATTGAACTGTAACCGTTATTCTGAACTGTGGATCTGGAATATCATTTTTTTCACTCCACATCATGTTGGCAATTTGGACATTATTTGAATCTGCACAAAGTAAACTTCTGATACTTATTGTTTATCATGTTCTTTTGTTCATCATTTGTATCACTGTTATTTGTATTAATCATCAAGAATCAAGCTGTTGTGAATATCTGTGGCCGGGGGCACAGATGTGATATAATTGTTGAACAGATGATATGTTAAAGGCGATATAATAGGTTAAAGGCGATACATCTGTTCGGTGTCTTTTATGGCACGTGGTGAATGTTCTCTTTGGCCCGTAGTGCAAAGATGAACTGTTGTTTGGTATGATTATGACCAAAGGCTGAATCTGGTATAATCATGACCATTGGTGTTATATTGAATGTCTTTGGCCCGTAGTGCAAAGATGAACTGTTGATCTGCATGATTATGATCAGGAACTGTGAATTTGTATTATCTTGACTAATGGTATTTCAGATGATAAAAGTTGATGATATTTTTACTAAAAAGAGAAGCGAGTGGACATTATAGTCTGCATTATTCTTCTAATAGATTGCTCATTCCGCTGCTATTATTGATCTGAACGTTGTTTAAGAATTTAACTGCAATTTTTGATACAAACCTTGTAGTCTATTGTATTCTATCAAGAACTCAACTGTTGAAGGCTAACTATAATTTACTTGTCATTATCTTAGTCATGATATTCTTTACTGGGCTATTTGAGCTCACCCTTTCTTTTGTTCCATTGTTTTTCAGAAAATGAGAGAGTAGCCGGGTCTAGCAGGGGAATGGAGTGACGGTCCGAGTTATAGCTATTGTAGTCTTCACATGTTGTATATAGTGTGACAATAATTATGAAGACTTAGTTGTGTATTATTATACACTGTATTGTTGAACGTTATTCTATCTTGTAATAATTTTGTTGTAGTCTTTTGACGACTCAAGTTTGGGATGTATGAGCCTAGATTTGGGGGCGTCACAATAACGGTTAAAGTTCAATAGAAAAGTTCAAGTAAATAGGAAGGTTCACGTGAAATGATATTAAATGAAGCACAAATTATTAAGGAACATATAATCATTTCAAGAAGTTTTACCGAACTATACTTACCAGCGTAAGTTTAAGAGTATGAAAAAAAAAAATACCCCTTACTTTAACATGTAACTGTATATTGATTTAAATGAAGTTGATTAATATATATATTTATAATTTAATTATTAACTATCACATATAATTTCATGATGTATATCAATTCATATGAAATTATCAAAAGTGATTTGATAGTAAAAATTTATGTAATGTACAAAATAAAGTATAATAAACTTCAAAATAATTTTTAAAAATATTATATCAAAAGAATCTTCAAGAGAATTTTTTTCAAAATAAATCTTCTAAAGAAAGAGTCTTCTAAAGAAAAATTTATAAACATCGTATGAAGTGTGTGGTTACTTGACTAACTATTATAAAAAGACTTACTTGAACAATACTTGTACTCTTACTGATCTTCATAAATACACACAATAGCTTAAGCACACTCAGATAAAACTTATATAAAGTAATATTTTAGATAGTGAAAGAAAGAATAAACAAGAAAGTTATGAAAATTTCTTAAGTTAAAGCTTTTATTTATAGCCCAAAAATCTTATTATAAACCAAAATTTTCTAAATTAATCTGAACAATTCATTTCAAGATAATGTTTAATCCGTACAACATATTTCATCTTTTAAATTTTTTTAAATCTAAATCATTCATTTAAATTTCTATTAATCTATACCGTTTATTTCATATCTTAATAAAACAACTAATTTTATATATAAAACAACTAACTTTATATATAAAATAACTAACTTTATATAAATCAATTAACTTTATATATAAAATAATTAACTTTATATAAATCAATTAACTTTCTATATAAAACAATTAACTTTATATAAAGTATATAAAACAAATAACTTTATAAATTCAATTATTCAACAATAATTCACCAATTATTCATTATTATAACTAATTATTATAAATGTAGTGTAGTTGACTTTTTGAGTTAAATACTCATAATACAAGCAAAAATATCAACTAATAATGGAATACAACAGTTAAATCAACATCATAATAGTGATAATAATAATGTAGAAAATAAATAAAAGAAAAAATACGTTACTGTGTAATGACAATTATTGATTCAATAATATGTGCATATACTAATGTGACAATTATCAGTTCAATAATATGAATTATTGTGCATGTATTAAATATTAGTTTAATAAAATCAATATTGTACAATAGTCACTTTATCAGTTCAATAATATGAAACATTGTGCAATATCGCGTGCTACTGTGCAATACTGTATGTTACTGTGCAATACCGTGTTCTACTATTCCTTTACCACTGGGTATTTTAACAGTTAAAAGTGATAGTATCGTTGACCATTTTTATTTAAAAAATGTTACCTATGTCATTTTGTATATCCGATAATATTTCGTCGTAGGATCTACCAAAATTTGGTTATTTTAGCACCGTCATACTAATCGAATATTCCCCGACAGAACGAATATTCTCTGACAAAACGAATATTCTCCGATAAGATAAAATTTGCATAAAATATTTTTTTAACTTTAACTTTTGTCTCCACTTATCGTTTCAGAAGAAATATATAAAAAAAATTAAATTTATATTTCATAAAAGTTGGGTTCTTACAATTTTGGTCATCAAGAGTTTGAAGAGCCGTTTTCGTTATTGAATTGTCGAGGGTTTATTGCGACTAATACTTCCAGTTTTGTAGTTCATGTTATGACATTGAATTTAAGATATGTAGTTCTGAAATTCAACAACGGTAAGTTCTTGTGATGCTTATGTCATAAGAAGGTGTGATTAGGTTAGTCCCTCACACCAAGAACTGACCCTGCCCACAAGAGCGGTTCAGGGTCTGTTGAGGGCCATAATGTGAATGGTGTAATTGTTGTAGAAGGCAAAGTTGTGGTTTTTGATGATTCCACACCTCCACATTTTAAGTGTTCGTCAGACAAGAAAGGAAAGATTGTGAACCCGAGTAAGAAATTGTCGAAGCTCAAAAATGAGGTTAGTTGAACACTTTATTATATATATTATTATATATATGTATGTATGTATTAGGGTTATATTGTAAATGTTACTTCTGCTATTTTTCTTTTGTGATTTTTGTCGGTTCTTGATGACATTTATTATGCTATTTTTTATGAAGAAAAAGAGTAGAGTTGTTCTATATCAAAGTGGTTTTTAGCTTCAAATAGGAATTTTTTTGACGTGTTCGTATAGAAAAATTTATAACAGCACTTTGTGTTGGAGCAATTGGACAAAATAATTAATGAATAACTGCAAATTAAATAAATAAGGAAAGATCTCACCGATTTGTTAATCATGGAGTACAAAATTTTTATATCTTTGTTGACAATGGTGTTATTCGGCCCTACTCCGGTGTATGGATCTGACGATCGAGCCGTTTCTAGGAATAAGAATAGAATGTTAGTGTATGGATCTAAAGATTGAACCGTCTCTAGGAATAAGAATAGAATGTTGATGTACACCCATCAAACACTCAATGTAACAAGAGAATCGTTTTCTATTTTAAAATTAGACTTTAAGTCTATTGAGAATTACAAAGAAACTCAATATATACTCTCACAATATTTTTTTGTATTAAGTAGAGAAATCATTATAATTTTCACTAATTTATCTCTCACTAATACTAGTCTTTCTTTTTTCCGAACCATGCAAGTGAATATGCCACCGTCATTTATAGAGCAAGTCGGTAATTAATTAGCAAAGTGAGGCACGGTTCATGCTTGGTCCAATTAGTTTCTTTCTTAACATGGCAGGATAAGTTGACTTGAAAGTTTGAATACTTAACAATTAAGAAATAAGAATATTTCTTAAAACGTTTTTCGATAACTAATATGGATTTTGCAAAACCTACAGGACTTGAATGCATCAAACTCGAGACCTAAAGGTTCTTATTTTAGTGCTTGGCGACGTAAAGTTGTATTTGGAATGCAACTACTAAAAGTCTATTACACAGTTGTCAAGGACAAATCCGATTTTGAAGATGATCCTATAAAGGAAGATCAATGGGAACAAGATAATAAATTTTGCAAAAGCTATTTGTTAAATTGTCTTGCAGGCCATCTTACAGAAATTTATTCTCGCATAGTTACAGCCAAAGAAATTTGGACTGCCTTGAAAGAACAATACAAAGAGGAAGAGAAGCTATCAAAGACACATTTGACAGACAAATTTCTAAACATGAGGTTTGAAGACCGACAGGCCATCTTGCCCCGAGTCAAGGAGCTTGAGACTTTCGTGATCAAGCTAAATGATAAAAAGATCATACTTGGCAAGACTTTCATTGCAGGATGCATCATCAAGCTAAATGATGACAAGATCATACTTGGTCTGCGTGAGAAGGAAAAATTATTTGACGAAAAGAGAGACAAAGAACTTGATAACATTAATTATTTAAGGGAAATAGTTGGTAGAGAAATGGAAGAGATAAAATTGGAAAGATCAGTAATAGAAAAAGATAAGCACGAAATATCAACAAATCAGAAGCATCTTGATGGGCAGCAGCTTGAAATGCGGAAAGAGATCGAGCGCTTTATAACTTTTGTTGAGAATCAAAAGAACTGCAAGAATTTTGGGGAACTAACTTCGGAGTTTGTTCTCTCAGATCTTCAATCTTTAGCTGCTCTGGATGACATAAATGCCCTTCCACTGCCACGATTAGCCGAGGATTATTTGAAAGAAGTCCTGCAGGGCACTCCTGAGAGGCCAATTAGTGAGTCCTCCCCAGGAACAGTTAATTTAGGTTCTCCATCTTCTAGTGGAAGCATGTCCTAGCTTCGGAAATGCACGTCGAAGATCTTTATCTTCTCAGCAGGCAAGAAAAATGAGCTTGCTGCCACCGGTAAAAACCTTCCAAGAAAGCAGGTTCATTTAGAATCATCACCAAGGGAATTATTCAGAACTGAAGAGGAACCAAAACTAAACTTTGGGGTTGCAGCAGATGTTCTTGATGTCCAGAATATCCAATCTAACGACATTAGAGAGCTGGGATCTGGCTTAGATCCATCTGTTGATGAACAGAGCAACATTAGCGGCAAGGCACCTGAAGTTGTTGAACATTCTCAGCATTCTGATCTGAGGGTCGGCTCTTGTAAACCTGGAAAAAGGCAGGGGTAGGGTTAATACAATTCGGACTGTGAAGACATTTGTTGCAGATGACAAGTAAATACTTGGGGATCCTCTTGAACTCAATGTGAATGAGCACAGCAATGGTATTACATCTGTTTATACGAATGACAGTCGGGGAGATTCCAAGCTCGGCAAAAGAATGGTAAGAAAGGGAAGAAGAGGAATCGTTCACACCCCTGTCAGAGCTCAGCAAGTGAGATAGATGGAGACTACAGTGAAGGACATTCTGATAGTGCGACAGCCGGGAGACGCAGGAAGAGAAGACAAAAAATTGTGCCAGCTGACCCCTAGTGGACAACGATAACGGCGGCCTAAAGTGTAGATTTTCAATCTATACTCCCTCTGTCCCTCAAAAGATGGCTAAATTATAGAAAACATTTGTTCACCAAAAGATATCTAAATTACACAATTTAAATTCAAAATATTTTATGAAGACTATTTTACCCTTACTTAAGTAGGGTCCATTCCTTTTAGGGAAATGACATAATTATATTGTACTTACATGAGGTCCATTGTGAGTGAGTAAAATTTGAACTTGTTCATTCTCTTTCTTGTACATTGATTTTTTTTTAATTTGTGTGAAAAGTATACTTAAGTTTTCTTTTATGGGATGGACTCCGACGAAGGGAGTACTTGTTAATGTGCTAAATTCATCTACCGGGTAAACCACCCCTTCCCCCTTCCTACCCCTCCTTAGTCCTTACTGCCAGTATTGTTTGTAAAATTGGTGTCAACTGTCTGAGAGTACTGGAACTCAAGGATGGACATTTATAGAGTATTTGATTACTAATTGGTAGTTGAAAGTCATGTCTGGGTTACATTTGTTATGGCGTCTAGTGTTTGATGTTTTTTGGGATTTCTAATCTTCTGCTCGTCTATGTTCTCAGTGCAGCTCCAATGGCTGCTAATGGAGCCTTGTCTGACCCAAACAAAGGGAAGAAGATGACAATGATGCTGATAGGAGGGAAGAAATTGTAGGTGAAGATGATGGAAGCACTCACTTAATGCAGGTAAAGATGTTGAAAAGCATAAAGGATGTCAATGAATTCTCTTCGGCTGGAGTCCTTGGGGTACTCTCTCTCTCTCTCACACACACACATTATCTGTAATGTGCATGTCTAAGGTGTTTATGGGAAGCTTAATTGTTTGTATGTGTACAGTCTTGTAATTAAGAATATCTTCGGATTTTTTGGCTTTCTAAGTTAGCCATGGGACTTGGCTCTATATCACTTGATCAGTTTCAAATTGGTGCATCATGGTTATGTTATAATAGTAATATGTTTCTATTGTATCTGATGCTTAGATGTGCTTTTGTCTACTCTTAATTAAGTTTCTAGCATTCCACAATAAAAATACTTAACAAAGTATATATATGTTTAAACTTAAAAAGATGAGGTCAAAATCTTACTTAATGTGACTATTTGTTACTTGCACTAAACTAAAGACAAAAACAAATCCCCTCCTGCAGCTTGATTTGAAGTTGTGAAACATAAATTTAATGTATTCAGTCGCTGAAAACATATCTTGACGTCATATATATATGATAAATTTCTTGTCGGAAGACTATAAAGCTGCAGAGAGTCAGGATAGGGATATTGATACTGCAAACCACTTTGTTGATGATACGGTAATGAGTAAAGAAGTACATGGGACACCAGAGGGAACCGGGGTTATGAGAACCAAGAGCGCAGGAGTGGCTCCCATGCAGAAGCTGAAGATGATGGCGGTGGTGAGGCTGAGCATGCTGGTGAAGTCTCGATAAGCAAGAAGTTTTGGACTTTCCTCATTACTTAATGGCTTTTTAATCACGGATTAGCTTTGTCCAAGGCTTTTAAGTGGCATGGCAGCTTTATAAGCACGCCAGTGCAGAGTTCTCTTCTTTTTGCTGTTAAGAGCTCTCTGTTGTGTAATAGTAGTATATTAATCTGAATTGGTAGTTAAGATCACGGAAGTCCTAATTCAGACAGTAGTTTTTTTTTTTTTCATCTGAAGTCTTTAATTTTCCAAGTGAGGGTGGTTATATCGGTCATGTTGCTGATGTAGTGTTATTATCCCAGTGAAAGATAAAATGCCAGACGGGTCCCTTGTCCTTGTTAGACGTCCCAACTTTCAAATCTGATTGTAAGTTATACTCGGGTAATCCATTGCCAAAAATGATTGTTTCACTCTTGATTTTGTTTCCAATTCTTTTTCATTGTTTAATCCTTTTCACCGACTATTTTTCATGCTAATTGCTCAGAAAGCTTGTCTAAACAACTATAAGCCCGGGAAAAAGGGTAGGTTTAGGAAAAATGAAGGAGAGTGGCTAGCTTGCTGTTGCTGATTCAGGTCATGTGTAAACGAAATGGTAGCTCAAAAAAAGGAAACAAATTGTATACTACTTTTCACTATACCTACAACTTTGTTTGTAGAGTGGAGCATGTATTTTGTTGTTAGTTGCTACTTGTGAAGCTGTCCATCACAATGAAGGCAATTATGCCTCACATTCAATACTCCAATAGTTGCTTCAATTGCTATAGAAAATAGTTATTAATTGAACAACTGTTATAATGTAGTTATTAAATAGAACAGTTTTTTTACTCGACTCCTTACCGTCCATGAGGTGAGCTTATAACGCAGCTCCCGTATATACTTTTACCTTTCTTTTCTTTTATGCGGACGGATGCCCAGAAAATAAGAATATCCATGTAAAGATGTGGCGTTTAACAAGCAAAAGAGTGAAAAGGGCACTCCCAAGTAGTTTGATCCTAATACTGCAGAACCACCACGCAACACAAGGAATAATCAATACAAGTAGCCTGTGTATGAGTAATGTCAGCCATCACAATCGATAGACCAGATGACCATACTTTTATAGTTAAAGAGGTCTATCTAACTCACGGAGTTTCTTTCTATATACAAGGGATCAAAATTCTGTACAAATTACACAATTTACTTTGAAGGTCTAAATAATTACATATGAACACTAGTGAGTCAATTTTTCTCCAGGAGTCGAGGTCGGGAATTCCACACCACATCCCAAAGGTGAGTCGTTAGTTGAAATGGACTTGTGAAGATGGTATAAAAGCATCATCGAGGAATGCTTGGCACGCCGAAGTGTATCAAACTGATAATGGTTTCCCTGACAGAAGCTCAAGAAAGCATGTCTATTTTGAAAGATATTATTATTGGAAATGACATCATTATCCTCGGTGTCAGGACGCAAATCACACACAACAATCTGAAAACGATAAGCAGTTATGTTAAGAGCAAGTAGAATCCAAGCAATAGCGTGGAAATCACTCTATTAACAAGACCCGTTAAAGAGTATTTGGGCCTTCGCTTTTCACAGAGAGAAATTATAGGTGGTTATAAAGGAGAAACTTATAGAGCTTGAGATTCACCTCAGAAAGTATATGTTCTTCACCATTATTTGATCTGTGCGTCTTTTTTCCATTAAGATTTTGCTCCACATCGAGGCATCTGCAACATTAATGAATTGAATAATCAATATTAATATTGACGCTCGTGATTAGAGTAAACAGGGTCTTAGCACAATCTTCAGATAAGCAAAATTTTGACTTGTTAGATTGAAGTTGAATAAAATAGTTTTGGCAATAAATGTGCTGGAAATGAGAAGGTAAGATAATATAACTAATTCATTGATAATATGCCAAAAGAAAAAAAAAACAATGTCAGTATAACAGCAATATTATCATGAGCATGACATCACCAATTTATCATTTCTATTATTATCGTTACTGAAATATTACTATTACTACAGTATGGTATGGTAATCACAACATTACAACATTTATACTGCAATTAATAATTTAGTACACGACCTCAATAACTAGTAAGAGTCTACCTAACCTTTTAAAATTCCACCCAAAATCTTCTTAATTTCTTTCCTGCAAATCAATTCTGTTTTTAGATGGGACATAACAGTGTCATCTTATGACCCACACATCAAAGATAGAACTTTTTAATATTTTTGCACAAAAGTAACCTTTTTTAGATTCCCAAAAGCTAAAATAATTTATATCATGATTCATGAATTAAGGAATAGGATTGTAAAGCATTATATATATAGGAATATCCATTATAATACCTACATAAGAAAAACATAACATATTAGAAGACAAGCTTCCTGGCAAGCGCTAAAAAACAAATACATTCCTTTTTCTCATTACCTAATTCTCAATCCACTCATTTAGGATTCTAAACCATTATTGAAAAATAATGAGACCTGGAAGCTACATTAATCTAATTAAAGTCAGGACACGTATTTTGGAGAGGATGAATGCTAAAGATGTTCATGATCATAATAACCATCACAGTCAAACAAAATAATAAATTAGTTTTTTAAATACAAAACAACATTTTTATTAGAATGCGTACTTATAAAAATAATATTTGTGATATGTCTTGTTCAGGATTTACACCAGGCCCTTGAAAGAGCCATCAAATATAATTTGTGCCTTGAAGTCTTAGCAGCAACTGCACAATTTGTTAAATCAAGGAAAGTTCCAAAGGTTTAAATCTCATAATTAATCAATAAGACTATCCATCAAACTGACTTCAACTATTCTCATGAAAGCTAAAGAGGTATGTCTATGGTAACAGGAAAGGGGAAAATATGATCAGAAACGACTACATTACCTTGAACAAAGGTTAAATTTTTTACATTTGTTGCAAAACCATCGGACTCCTGATAATATTGCTTCATGGCAGCGCATGCAAACGAACTGCAAATGGACAACAATAAAGTTGTCCTTCTTAGGTAAGATAGTATGTCCCAGCTATCAAAGAAAAGAAAATCCAATTAACAAGAAAAATTAATTGGGGCATATCACATAAGAAGAACAACAGTGCTTTTAATTCCAGGGCAGTAATGATTTAGAATACCAAAAATTTTAAGACTTACAAAGGACCAAATGTTTACTAATATATGTTATACATTCCCATTTAAAATATCCATCCCCCACTCCCCCTTTTTGTGGGAAATTTCTTAGTTTTCATGGTAAGAAGTCCCAACCAGGAAAAGAAATGACCATGATTCTGTACTAAGTTCACATGAATGTAAAGTCAAAACAGGTTTTCATAAAAGCTTATGACATACTTCCTTTACAGTGTACTACAGCTTGCACTACAACGACATACTTGTGCTTGATAAGGACTTGTTCTACAATAAAGAGGTCTCACAAAACAATTCCATGCTCTCAAAACAAATATTGTTATTAATGCAGAAATACCCGATCATCTAATCATGCTGCAATCTATTTTGAAGTTAGCTTGCGTGGTTTTACCTGCATCAGTTTACTTTTCTTTGTTTCTGACCTTAAAGATAACTTTTGTAAATCAGACTTTGGAAGAATTATCCTGTACTTTGACACAAGTTCGCACTCCTTAGATATATATATGTTAAATTTATCTAGTTTATTTAGCACTTTTGAGGCACTCAATTTTCCATCTAGACCATATCCAAGACTACTGTTAGAATTAAGGGTCAAGTCGTAAGTTTTGGAAAATATAAAGCCTATGATAAAAGGACATTTGATAGTACAGCTACGAAAGCAAAGTATATCACAACCTACAAAAACCATCAGAATTACTATATGTTTTAAAAGAGAACAAGTTTAAGTAGATTACTTTTTGCATCACTAGTACGTCTTTGGTTGCATCACTAGATAAAGTGCTGTGCCCCATGGATTTCAAGGTTCTCTTTGTCATTTGCTTTTTCACCTTCCTCTGCAGTCCTCCTCCACCTTCTTGTTCAAAATTTCTAATTATAGATTCAGCAGTACTTGACCAATAGTCACCATCAAAATATGGCAAACGAGCTGCAGTTATTTTTGTGTTGCAATCGCCAGATGGAATAAAGAAATAATCATAAAAACTAGTGCAATCCACCACAATGTTCTCTTTCGCTGCTTTTTTAAGCATTGACTCGTACCTGCACATCCAACATTTTCTAGAGTCAAGACTTGAAGCAAGATCTTAGCATAAGGGAAGCTCAGAGTGAAGTGCCTAAATCAACACATTTTATGAACTGATTAAGGCTGCTTTTGATGTGTGTGTTGGGGGGGGGGGGGGGGGGGGGGGGAAATATATTGTACCTTCTTCAAATATAAAATAATTTTAGTAAAAGAAATTTATCTGCTTTCTTTTTCCTCAAATAGTGTAATAGCACATAACTTTTTACAAGAACCTAGGGGAGCCTAAAGCAAAAAAAATTAAAATTCAAAAGGCTTATTTTTTTTTCAGAATCTGTGTAGCTTGGCCCCCACAGGCCCCTTGAGAGGTCCTTGCGTGAAGATATAGGAAACACTACCTCTTGTGCAAAAAAGTGACACAGGTTCAAGTCAATCTTTCTCAATTGTAAGACAAGCAAGCAACATCGAGTGTGCTCCCATATCATAATCTCGCATACAAATAAATAACTATTATGTACATATATGAATGCTTCGTGAGATAAATAGAGAGTTACCACTGCCGTAGCTTTTCTTCCTTCGGTGTTCTCTGACTCTCTGGATGGCAATATAATATATAATCTTCCCCTTTTAAAGGTGGGCAGGCCCAGATATAGCAGGTTGAAAAGCCTCGTTTTTTACAATAATCAAGGTATCCAATCTGTTGATGACAAGAAAGGAAACACAGGCATTCATATTCAAGTTACATGTTTGCATAGACTCTAAATGTACATCTCATAAAAAAATAGCCCAGAAAATGAGAATGTAAGTAAATACCAATATTTCATGGTACACGAAGGTACGAAGAGCTTCACCAGTCACAGTTTTTGTCTCAGGTCTTAAGTACTTCACAGAATCTAGATATGAGATATAAACACAACGTTGATTAGGTCGACCGCATTCTGATCCATACTCCTGAACGTACATCCCAAAGAGGCAAACATCTACCCCTTCTATTCTCTGAAACAAAAGTATCACCTGATTGCAACAAGAATGTGTCAGTGTTCATGGTAAATCACATAACACTGAATGCATAGACAACAAAGGCCCCAGAGAGAGAGAGAGACAACAGGCTTCTGGGTTTGAGATAAGCTGAAACTAAAACTCAAATAAAATGGACACTCAAAAAGCCAGAAGCCGGCCTTCCCCAACTTCTCCACTTACTTGGCTTTGGAAATTTTAGTTGGTCCAACAATTTTGACAAACAACCCACTCATTTTGCTTTTAATCTACAAAACTATGAGTTGGAAGAAAAAAAACAGGTCTTTTGTTAAAGTATCTAAAATACTTCAAACAGGATCTTTGTTGAAGCATCTAAAGTACTTCACTATGTGATTCTGTATTAACTCATTCCAAATTCCCAGCATATTCACTTTCTAACTAAACATTTACTGATTATTATAGTTAATTACCAGCACAAAATTTATCAAAGAAGATGCGTCAGCAAATTGGTCAATCATCTTAAATAAGTGAACATTGTTGGCTGAGTTGAGATAAATTCAAACAAAACTGGAGGTTGACAATATCTTTTAGGATCTGAACGAGATCAATGCCAAATAAGGATTAAGCAAATTAATCATTTTTTTGGTCAACATCACTTTGTCTCACCTTTGACCTGTACAAGAACTCTGCCGGATAATTGTCCCTGTTGAAAATATCTAGGAATTGCTGCTTCACTTCCAATTTTTTGTCAACCGAAAACACTACTCTGACAGCAAGGTCTGCTTCTCCAGGTACCTGGTACAGATGGAATATTACAAATAAAAAATGAACCAGCTGTATAAAATGATTAAGCATTACGAAAAGAGACCGTCATTGAGATACATTTTCTACAATACAAGTACTCCAAAACTGGGGAATCTGAGTGTTAACTCTGGAGGCAGCCAAGGTATATTTACTCAAAGGTTTTTAACAAAAAAGAACTAGAAAGATGTGCCACCAATAAAATATGAATAGGTTTGTATTGTCATTAAATAAAATATATGATATATTGCTTAACATAATTGCTTTAAGAAAATTATTTGTCAGCTTTATTTTCCGTTGCTCTTTCCATCACTTGGCATATATATATATATATATATATATATATATATATATATATATATATGCCATTAAACTAAGGGTTTTCTGATCTTTGCAGAGGTCATTTGTATTGGTTATGTCAATTAAAAAGATTTAAGTTTAACTTAAATATATTATCCCCGTGACAGATTTCTACATAATGCTGCTTTGGTTTCAATTGTTTGTCAATACATGACACTATTCTGACAACAAGAACTTCTAGTCCACGTAGCTAGTAGTAGGTGGGTTAAACACTACATAACTACAGCCAAGCATCTGTATTTAAAATGCTTCATCCAAATTACAGGCCAGACATACATTGAGGCTGTAACAGGAACCCACTACAGAGCTTATGCGCTACTCAGAAGTCAGATCCCCCATACATACCATATGATTATTACACATACATAAAAGAAAAAATATGAAAATGTCTAAGTCAGATAAATGTGTGCATTCTATTACCTCGTCAAGTTTCTTTATTGAATCATTTGCCATCTTTTCTCTCTCTTTCTTAAGACACTTAAAAAGTCTATTCTCAATGTGATCACTAAGCATGGTACTTGGAAGATCTTTTGCTCCAAAAGCAGCAGATTTTGGTAAAGGCTCACGCTCCCCATTTTCTAATGCTTCTAACCAGCATTTTGGACAAATGTACTCTGCTTTTCCACCGGGATCTCTTTTATCATTGTATAGTGCACATATCTGATGCTGCCAACATTCACATTTATCACACTGAACCCACTACAAGAACACAACAATCAAAAGGATTAAAATAGAACCACAAAAAAACTTATAAATTAGATAGAAAGGTAACTTAGCGTACCGATTCCGCATTTTTCTCATTATTCTTTTCCTTCTGCAGCTTGGTCTTGGGAATAGTGTCCCCATGGAATGAGATAATATTGCCGTGAAACCCTTTGTAGCATTTGGTACAGAAACAATGTTGTATACCCATTTCAACCGGTGCACGATAATAAATCAAATTATGCTTGATAGGAACTCCGCAACATGAACAATACATAGGTGCGGGAACAAACTCCAGCCTATCCATAGCACACAACTGGCATATATTTTCACCAAAAGAATGTTTCACGTTTCCGCTTACTTCCTGCATATATTTTTTAAAATAAGATGCATCGGAGTAATATACAATCATTCCCCGGTAAAGTTTAGGATGGTAAGAGTTACATAAAGCATTTGAGATTTGACATATGTATCAGTTACTTTAATATTTCTAAAGCTTAACCTAATCCAGAAGTATGGAAGGCAAGAAATTGAGATAATATCTCTTAAATTAATTTATATTTAATTTACTTGAGTTAATTCACATATACTTATAGTAACTATTCTAAGAGATTCCTTGCTTTATGTACGTGAAAAGAAAGATGACTAATTAGGGAAACAGACGTCTCTCTGAGGAGCAGAAAGCTCCAGGGCACTATACAATGTCTGGTGAACCTAAAGGGTTTCAGAATTGATAATACAAAAGAAAGTTAAAAAATGGTGATGCGCAGCTTCCAAACCAGCTCAAACCTAGAATATATTTAAATGTCAAATAAGTAAAATAACAACAAAAGCAGAACAAATTAATCTTTGACCATAATGACAATGAAGATAAACAAATGTGGGAATTGTGAACTAAACGTGACAAATCGCTTGGGATATACAATATTTTGAATGTGTAAGTTACAAAGTTATGTCAACCTAAGAGTTGTTGACTGTGAGAACAAAAACCACAAGGTATTCTATGTAATGACACAAATTGGTCATAGTCCAACTGAAAGAAGTCAAGAAACCTGGCTCTATACGGATAATTAAAAGCTTAAATGAATACAATGTAAATCTATCTCTCTCTCTCTCTCGTTTTAGGCTCAGAAAAATGAGGCCTACAATCGATTTTGTGGGGGCACAAAGGGAAGAAGGATAAAGTTGTAGAAACTCGTAACTGCTTGTATGTTTACTAGTAGAAAATTAAGAAGGGATGTTATTTTGGGGTGGAGTTGAGTAGGACATAACATGGCTTTAGAAGTGACATTATGCTGAAAGAGCTTTTAAAAAATATGCTAGGAGGATAGCAAGAATTTCATATTTTGATTCAGAATATATGCATAAGGAATTCAGCTAAGAGTAGGTAGCCATGGTAGTACATAGTTTACAGATGAGATAGGGAGAGAATGAACAAAGTAAACGGAAGAACAACCAAAAAAATTCACAATGGGTCCTTTCAGACTTCACCATTACAAGTTTTGAGAAATATCACACGGTTCAATCTCAAATGTTCATAATAAAAAATATGAAAATGAAGAGAATACAAGATATAACAGGTTGATAATTCTTCTTACACAAGAACAGGAGACCCACAAGTAAAAAAAATTTGGACATTCTACAACTAAAAGTACCAAATGAGCTCCAAACAACATAATTGACCCAATTACTGAATCGTGACAACAGCGTGATCCATAAACTCAACAAAATTATTCAGCATACTATCATACGATTAGATTTAATTCTAGATTCAGATTGAACAATAAACTATATCAGGAGTCTCAGGCATACTCCAATAAAAATATCAAGGTTTCCTCTGTGTGTGTTTTCTCATGCATGAGTATTATGGACATATATGAATGGGCAAGGTGAGATTCACATTCAAGCACAGTAAATTTACTATGCCTCACAAATAAATCCTTCCGTACTACATGATCTTCAACCATGCAAAGTTAGATGTGGCATCAACTAAATAACTTTGCCATGGATTGACCAAATGAGTGGATAATTTTCAAAACAAATATATATATGTGTTGGTGTCACTAAAGAAGAGAGATTGTTAAATCTACATGTGGTACACCTACTGACCTACAGACCAAAAAATCCCAACAAGACGTAATTCAATGTAATACAAGGTCCTGAGAAGAAACAAGATCACAAGATATGGACCGTAAAATTGCTCAATAAAAGAAAACTCTTTGGACAGACCCAAATAAAAAATGGGCTTCAACAAGTTGACTATTAATTATTTTTTTATGTTTAAATAGTTCAAATACAAAAATAAAACAATAATAAAATAAAATAAAATTCTATGATGTGAAATCAGAAGGAGAAAGATAGGAAACCAGTAATATGATATAAGTACATAATTTTGTGCACAAACCTGACCAATCAGTTGTCCAAAACTGCGTAAATGTTCTTTCATTTCCCCTGCCGTGAAATAATCAGCCAACGACACCCCCTGTATCTTTCTCTCCGTTGACTTCATGCTGACCTCAAAACCTGCTGCAGATGCAAGTAAATCACACTTTTCTTTTAAATCGGTCTGGTCAGGCTTGGACCTGATTTCTATATCCTCTTCTGTATGACCACTAGTGGGCTCTTCGGAGTTTTCAGGTACACCATCAGAAACCAATCCTTGATATGTATCTACAGCATCATTTGATATTTCACTGACAATGAGCTCTTCAAAGAAAATAATAGTGTCTTTTAGATCCCTATTCAGAGGGTTATCTACGACATTACAGTTGTTTACAATGTTGACTGTTCGGTCCTCTGTGGGGCTTAACAGCACCTTGTTCACCTCTGTCACATCTCCACTATATAACGCAGCCTCATGCCATTGCTCCAAGTGTGGAAGTTGATCAGGTTCTCGAGATTGATTCATTGAAGGAGCAATGCTGTTTGAAATAGAATTGTCCATCTTCTGACGTTTTAAGGGAGCCAAATTGTCTACAATGTTGTCAGTGCTAGCTCCGTTAGCTTCTCTATTACAGAAAGCAATAGACAGATCATTTTTTCGTTTGCCAGATTCCGTATAAACTTTACCAGTAGCATGTAATCTCCGAACAGGTGCACATATGCTACATTTGGAATAAGGACAGTTGTCAAAGTGGGACACCAGAATAGAATACATGTTACAATTACATTGGTGGTTGTCGCATACTGTCGTATGTATATGATTCAAAAAGGGGACTTGGTTGTTACTAGGCACCGACATAATCTTATACTTAATATATAAAAGGAGAAATTTTTGCACAGATGGAGAACTTGAATCTGTAAGATTGGCAGCATCTTTTGGACCAAAATCAAGTGCAGAAGTTATGGAAGCAAGATGCTGAACCCCGTGAAATTGTTGAGGAAGCTGGTGTGGCTTAAATGGCTCTTGCTCTGTTATCTGATTATAACATTCGTCTTTTTCAGCAGAGAACAAATTTGATTTGGACTGTGATTTCTCACCAACCTGCAGAAAAGGCTGCTGAGGCCAGTGATCAAATTGTTGAGACCCTGAACTCTGAAGCTGAGAGCTACTGCGTTCTTTAGTTGCGATTGGTGTATTAAACATTTCTTTAGAAAGATTATAAGCGGGTTCAGAAATGCTCTGCGACTCATTTTCTGATATCATCTTCTTTGGACAAGGCGAGTCTGCATTTCCCCCCAACATTGACAGATAACTCATACAATCAACATTGTGGTTATTCTGAACGAAACCTGTATATGTTTATCAAATTCAAATCTCCTGTTAGAATAACCAATAAAGGGAAATGGTCCTTTAGCGGGGGGAGAGAGAAAAGAAAAATTCAGCAAAAATCATGGTGGCAAATTTCCTCACAACATAAACTAATTCTATGTGTCCAGAAAACTAACATAAAACAAGAGTTTTTTTTGTGTCATTAAAAAAGAAAAGAAAAGAAGGGAAGCTTATGCTGTAAGTTTTCAAAAATTGGACTCCTGCTAAACAATTTAAACAAATTTACAAGGCTTCAGAAATTGGTCAATGTCAGTAACTACTTAGAAATGAAAACACTAATATATTGCAATAAGTTAGGATTCTTGCTGCTCTAGGATAAGTAATGGAATGTAAGAAATGAAGGATCATCATAGGAGAAAGGGGAACTTCACTAGGAGGAAATGCTAGACAAATCAAGAAAATGATTTATCTATTCAGAAGACATTTAGATTATTGCCCATACTCTCACTAGTAAGTGATTTGTACATAATATATTACGGCAAATATATGTAATTAAAATGTTAGGTACCATTGACTACTTCAAATTTAAAAAATACTGTACTAGCATTAAAAAACGTACCATGATCTATCATTTTCAGTTTGATATGATTTTCCAATGATGGCTCAGAGATGTACTGCGAGCTACTCCCAGGAAAAATTGAACCATCGTCAAAAGGTTCGCTTTCAGAAACTCCATCCCCATCAGAAAATACGGTGATGCTTGAAATCTGTCCAGCAGAAGTATCATTCATCTCGCTAGCAACCTGCTTTATATTGTTCATGCTCCTGTCACAAGCTGTAATTGTTGGGGCAACTCCCTGACCATCTCTCTTATATCCTGCATGTACGTATCATTAATATCAGAAGGAAAAAAGGTAGATGACCATCAGTAGGAGGGAATGCTAGACAAATTAAGCCAATGATTTATCTGTTCAGAAGACAATCAGAATATTGCCAATAATCTCACCATTAAGTGATGTATACATAATATTTAGGGTAAATACACATAATAAGAATGTTAAGTACCATTTAATACTTTATTTTCAAAAATATTGTACTAGCATAAAAAAAAATACCATGATTATTCCTTTGAAGTTTGATATGATTTTCCAATGATAGCTCAGAGATATACTGCGAACTACTGCCAGGAAAAATTGCTCCATCGTCAAAAGGTTCGCATTCAGAAACTCCATTCCCATCAGAACATCCAGTGATGCTTGAAATCTGTCCAGGAGAAGTATTCGTCTCACTAGTAACCTGCTTTATACCCTTCATGCACCTATCATGAGCTGTGATTGCTGAGGCAACTCCCTGACTATATACCTTAAATAGAGATCCTGCATGTACATAATTACTTATATCATTGAGATATAAAACGACCCACTGAACAAAATGAAAATTTCTGAGAGAACCATAAAAAAGAACTAAATGACATACCCTCATAGAAGCCAGAATCACTGACACAATTGGGTGTGGAAGTTTGAAAGTCGTTGTGGGAAGCCTTAAAGTAATAATCTACACAAGGGTATGATGAATTGAAGTTGCAAAAATCAGGTTGCATTCCCCAGGATGAATTTGGTGGATGTGAGGAAGTAAGCCCACAGGATTTTTGTTGAATGGCCAATATTTCTTGCAGGATTAACTTCTGCAGTCCAGGGCGTTGCCTCTGCAGGTTCCTATACTCCTCCTACAAGCATTGAAGATGTCTACAAGCTCAATGCAAATATAATCATAACTCTCAACAGACGCAACAACTAAATAATGAGGATGTCCTAGGTATAAATCACATAAAGTAAGCTACTGCATCATAATATTATTCCAGAATATCATGGACCTACTATTACAAGTGCTGCAATTCAAAAATAAACAATATATTTTCAAGCTCAATGATTCTCTATACATAAATAGGATATAATAGGCAGACAATAGCAGCTCAAAAGTAAACGTTTTAATCTCTTACAGACCGGTTTAGAACAATCATAACATAATGCATTCTCGTAAAGTATTCATTAAAAATCTTCACAACTAATGTAAAATAATATATATATTAATTAGTTAAATTTAAAATTATATATGTGGAAGCAAATTTTGCTTAATTATTCTAATAAGTTAGAAAGGGGGGTTTTCTCCTAAAGGTTGGAGGGGTAATGAGTTGAAGACTTCCATATCATCAATCATTTTGCCAAAAATATTTGATTCTACTATACCTCTTTCCTTTCTTTCTTTCTTTTTTTACCTTTTCCTGCTTCTTCTTCTAAACATACATTATATCCCACAATGGGCTGAAATCATCACTATGTGACAAATCAAATCAAAAAATTGCAATAATTTCCCTAAATTAAACATTAAACCATGGTCAAAGAGAACAAACCATTGAAGCAGCAGCAGCATTCATACATAGTTGCCCTCTCCAGTCCGTTGCAACGTCAGGCCAACTCTGTCTCTGTATAAAATTATTGGGACTGCAGAATTTTTTTTGATTGATCACACAAATAATAAAACTAATAAAAAACCCTGAACCAAGCGCAAACCATCTTCATATATCCACAAGCTTAAAATTCAAAAAATAAGAACAACTACAGATTACCCGAGTGATTGGGAACTCACCTAATGTTTCGACGTAATTGACGGCCGTAATTGACACTACAGCTCCTGTTCATCCATAATGGATATTGCTGTGGATCCATCTTGTTTACAAGAAGAATTCACTCATGATTAGTCTGCAATAATCGAGAATTCAATCTGGAAAGTTAAGTAAGATGAAATTGATCTTTTATCTGAATTAATTAAAGTAGGGTTTTCGATTAAAGCAAGCGAGCGAGAAAAACCCTAGCTAGAAGAATTAATGTTTGCGGATAAAGATTTAATTTTGGTAAGGAAATAGAAAATAAAAGTAGTAGG
This sequence comes from Hedera helix, assembly GCA_947179155.2. Classification (NCBI taxonomy): domain Eukaryota; kingdom Viridiplantae; phylum Streptophyta; class Magnoliopsida; order Apiales; family Araliaceae; genus Hedera; species Hedera helix. Next base: position 41,286,574 of record OX359270.1, on the reverse strand, counting down.
GTTGATCTCTGTTTGGTTTCTGGGATATAGAATCGGTGTTTAGTTGCTTATTTATAGGTATCGTTGGTGGGCCATATTTATTATCTGATCCAATTCTATGCAACTACGTCGTTTAACAGATGGAATACTCACCAGTGGCTTCTTTCTTTTAAACCAAAGTACTGGAGTAATAAACTGGTAGGAAACTCATATTGGTTTCTAGTATTAACAGAGCTGAGCTGAAATGATGGGCACAGGATAATTTATTTTATTTTATTTTTTGATTATAAGGTCATTTTATCAAATATTTCTTTCAAGTAATATTTATTTTTAAAAAATTATTTTTAAATATTTTTAAATTTAAATTTTATATAAATTTATTTAGTTTATGTCAATAATAAACTACTTAAAGTGTATTATTAATTATAAGATTTATTATTTTAAAATTTTAAATAAATCATATCAATTTTAAATTTAAAAATATTTTAAACTGACTTTTAAAAAATCAACAATGATATTATAATTTTAAACGAATGAAGTATTAATTTGTTATTATTATTAAATAAAATTATATTGCTACTTAAATAATATAGTTTGAAAAAAAAAATCATAAAATCGTCTTAATTAACTTCAATTTGTTATTATTAGTATTAAAATATAAGCATAATTATATTGCAAATATAAGTGTAATTTTATTAGTAATCATATAATATATTTAGCGGAAAATTATTATTTTTATAAAAATCATATTACATAATACATAATTGTTACTATTATTAAATATAATATATCCAAGCATATAGGCTTTGCACGCGGTTTATAGGCTACTAGTAGTACTAGTAGTAGAAGAGCATAAAGAAATAATTTTACTATTATTTTATTTTTGTGTGTGTGTTTTAAACGTGATATTGAATATGCACATAAATATATTCTATTAAAAAAGAAAATGTAATTTGTTTTATCTGAGATAAAGGACATATTTTATTTACCCTTCAGGTTCTCAATTTCAAAATTAAAAATACATTATAGTTTGTGATAAATTAAGAGATATTTTTATTTTAAAATTTTATTTAAAAAAATTTATTATCATTTCTAAAATCACACCATAAATGCTAAATTCTTAACTAATTAATAATAATATTTTTATGAATATAAAATTATCTTTAAAAATATTCGTTTTAAAAATATATTACTAATTTTAGGATGTATGGAGCAGAAAAATTGATGGTCGTCTTATTGAATGGAACAAGTGTACATGAATTAGGGGCAATTTGATTCGTTAATAAGTTAGTTTATAGAAAACAATGTATATTGGATATATAACATATAATGACATGTTAATTGGATATTGAAAAATATAAAAAAGAGAGATATTCCTCCAAATAAAATTTTAAGCAATCTTTAAGTTTGCATTTAATATTTTTCTTAAAAAAATTGTTGGAGTGTGTATTTACAAATGCTTATTATGTGTTATAATTATTTGCTATTAATACATTTTGACTGTTAGGTCAATTAAAAAATTCCTAAAATTTAAATTGATATTGATTTAAGAAGTGAAAGTAACAAATATAGTCATTGGTATTTTCTCAATTTCAAAATATAAGATCATTATTAACTTTTTAAAATTAATTTAAGATATTTTTATATTTAAAATTGATATGAATTTTTTTAATTTTAATCAACACAATGATAATTATTATAAACTTCCATGAGAGATTTGGTATAACTATGGTTTGGTATAACTATGTCAGACTTTTTATTTTTTATTTTTACCCCTTCAATTGTAATTGTACTACTATTTTATCTTTTTTATATTAATTTTTTATTTTTTTATTTAATTCTTCAAATTTTATAAAAAAAATATTTTATCTCACATAATTTACACAAGTGATTCTAAGTAGACATGTTTATTGGACATGAGAACAAAATATTTTTATCTATTTATATTTTGACCCCCCATTATTTATTGGACATGAGAACAAAATATTTTCACCTAATTATATTTTGACCCCCATCACGTGTCATCAAGTGCTAGTTATTTTATAATTTTTAATGAACCATCTCAATTTTGAATTTAAAAATATCTTTAAGTTAAATTTTAAAAGTCAATAATAATCTTATGATTTAGAATAAAGAGAGTTTTATTTTTTAGTTATTTACCGTAGTTATAGTGGTATTGTACTAAAATAAAAATATATAAAAAAGGCGTATCTATTTCAAATTTAAATAAGATCGGGTTACATTAACATCCATATTACTTTGAGGTGGGGAAAAGTTTTCAACGAGCAGAGGACCTCTAAAGATGAGTAATACTAGATTTATTATTTTTTAAGAAATTAATTTAGACTTTTTAAAGTTATTTTCTAATTAAAAAAAATGAATAATATTATAAATCATCCAAGAAATATTATTAATCACGAAATTTCATTTCTAAACATATCATATGCAAATTTTGATATTCAATAAAGGACCAATAAAGAAATAGGACTTTCGCGTGCAGATGGAAGTTCAAACCAAAATCACATAGAAACAAAGCCAACCGGCCCAAACAACCCAAAGCACTACAGAAATAGCCTCTCAGCACTGATCAGCCCATCACTTGTATGAGTGACCTCCAAGATTTTGCAGTCTCAACTAGATGCAAAATAATAATAATAATAATAATAATAATAATAATAATAACAATAATAGTAATAATAATAATCAAAATAATAATAAATGAAAACTAAAGTACATCAACCATCAAACCTGTAGCAGAAGTGGTAAAAAGGGTTCAGAACTTGGAGCATTCTCCCACAGTCATACAGAATTGCCCACAATTAAAATAGAAATAACTAACGACAGGCACAATGCAAATTTTTGTTGCAGAATCCAAGGCATAATTCAAGTTCAGTATGCATGGGATATACGACTACTCTATATCCCTCAAACTGGGCTGACTTTCTAATATTAAATGGTCCTTAAAAGAATACTCACAACAAGAACAATGTAAATTCTAAAACATCAATGGAAAAATGTCGATGATATAATCCATAAGAGACCCAGTTGGGGGGGTTGAGAGATTCAAGTAAAATCTAACAAATCACATACAACTGTGCTAAGCCACCTAATCTGATCATTGCACAACAATCTATTCTGCCAGTTGATGAAGACAGAATGGGATTCACCTTCTGCTATGATGGTGGTGCTGGTCACGCTTATCCTTGCGATGAGATGAAGAATCAGGGGTGTAATCATTCCAACGGCCATTATCCCCCTTTTCTGAACTGGCTGAGCCATAATTCTGCTGTGATGGTAGCCTATTTGCAGGTGAGTCTATTGAAGTACTATATGAACCATACTTAGAAGCTTCATGTACTACTGAGCTCCTTCTACCTCTATCTGACAGAGACCTCTCGAAACTAGGACTTCTAAGTATAGAATCATTACCTCTTGGACTATAGGAAGTGTTCGTATAGTCATAACCACCATACCTGGGAGGGTAACTAGATACTACAGGGTTGGTTACTGGATCAACACCAGGAGGCCCATCATCTCTGAGATCTCGGGGCCACCTCTGCTCTTGATAATTCCTGCTGAAAGGTTCTGACGAGTGGTTGAATCTGCGGTTTGATCGATTTCTGGATAGGTCAAGACTTGAATGCCCAGCTGTCCAACATTTTTCATCTGCATTTTCTGGCAATGGGCCATTAATTCCAGGAAACTCGACACTCATTTTTCTAGGTAGCTCAGGATTGTCTGTATCTAGTATTTCTCCATCCTCCTTTTCTTCCTTACTTTCCTCTTCGGCAAATATCGTGATCCCTGAAGGTTGGTCCTCATCTTCTGGATCTAAGATTAGTGGCAAAAAAGTTATGAGGGCAAAGCTAAAATAGGAAAAAGAAATAAATTTGATACTGAGCTATTGAAACAAAATACACACAAGATTTAGAACACCAGATCCAATACATCCGTGAGGGTAGTGATATAGCACAGATAGAAGCATCAACCAGAACTAATTGCACAGAGTATTTAGATAAATATATGAACAAGTTACTCTTCACCTGACGTACTTCAGATTAATCCATCTTACTTGAATCGATAGTACTAGCCAGTCTAACTGCCTAAGCAATCGAAAGGCGGCTTTCTGTTAGCCAACTGTATGAGTCAATAAAATGGAATTTGAACATGGTGGTATTCCCAGAGACACTACTACTGCACAAAATATTGCTGTGCTACCCATTTCAACAATGACAATAAACATCATTTTGGAGTGTTTAGTTGTTGTTGATGAATGGTTTCCACATGCAGAATGAACCAATAAGGCAAATGAGAATTGCAAATGGTTATTTGTCAATTATTGAATATTTACGAATAAATTAAATATATTATTGGAGAGACCTTCTAGATATAATTGGAAGATTATTCTAGATTGTTTAATCACACTAGATAGTAATTAGTAATTTGTTTCCCTTTTAAAATAGGTTAATAGAAATATTATATTACTATCACACTTGCAGTTCCTAGCTAAAGTGAAAAATAGGTAGAATAAATGATAAAAACAATTAGAAAAGAGAACAAGAAGCTGAGAAACAATCACAGATGCTGAAAAGGCTACCTGTAGGAAAGTAATTACAGATACTGAGAAGGCACAGATATAGGGATACAGATAAACAACACTTCAGCACAAAAATAAACATGCAATTTCCAATCAGCCACTGTAATGCTTTCATGGTATAGAAGGTTTTATATAATTCTTTTAGACTAGGATGAACTGGCCATGATCTAACTATATTTAACAGACCATGTAATTATGCTTCAACAGTTTAATGGAGTTTTATCAGAATTTAATCAGTTGTCACAAAGAATTTTATTCTTTTTTTTTTATTTTTTATAAAAGAATAATTTTTATTAATTGAGAAGAAAAAGATACAATAAATGGGAGACAAGAAGTTCACCCTCAACAGACTAAAAGATCAAAGATAAGAAAGCACTTAAAAAAGTGCAGCCCTCCAATCTCTAGTTCTCTACATAAATTAGTAAAAAAGATCTCTAAAAAACCCCATAGTAGAAGCCCAAAAAGACGCAAGAAAAATAACCATATCATTCAAAAGTTTTAAGGATAAGTAGCTATCTCTAAACAACCTAGCATTACACTCATTCCACATTCCACATTCCACATTCCCCACAATATAGAAAAGGCACACTTTCATAAAATTTTGGCATCCCTCTTACTTCCAAATCCTTTAAAACGAATTAATAGCATATCTTTCACTGTAGTAGAAAACACTCAATTCTCTCCTAGCACTCCAAAGAGAGAGCTCCACAATCCCCAAGCAACAAGATAATGCAGAAATAAATTAGCATGTATCTCATTACTCTGCTTGCACATAAAACAAATGTCCGGAGATAGAACTTTGTAAGACCTGCGACCTTAATAAAGATCATTAATATTTAATTTTTATAAAACCAGAGACCACAAAAAAACCTCGACTTTGGAAGGGACCTTAGCTTTCCAAATATGAATGAAGCAAATGGAAATGGATGAGGAACAATATAACGAGTCAAAAAAGAGGATTAACGCTTACAAGAAAAGGAACCAGTTAAATCTAAAATCCAGATATACTTATTAAAAGAGGTAAATAGATGAATACAATCAAACAATGTAAGAAAAGATTCCATCTCATTAGACTCATAGTTGTCACGGCGCCACAACGAGTCATGGCAATAGACGACCTCCAGGACGCCTAGGCGACCGCCATGGCGTCTGTATGGCGATAAGTCGTTCATAGTGTGCAATTTATATATTATTTATTTACTTCATAAGTATATTCGCAATAAAATTTTATATACATTAAAACCCAAAACATAACTATATGAAATACTATTAAAAACACAATTAGAAGTTATATTTTAATTTTATTTATTTTTTACAGGAACTGAACTGAAAAACTAATAAATTTCAGGGGCTAAAATATAAAAGTACAGGGGCCAATATGTAAAAAAAGTTCAAAATTTATGGTGTATTTTAAAATTTTATTAAAATTTGGGGACTAAAACGGAAAATTGTGGAAACATTGGCGTACCAAACCGTAATTTTCCAGCAGATATTTATCATAAGCAAAGAAGAACCGGTTAAAATTACGATTTATTAAAAAGCAACAACCAGAAGAAGTAGCATCGTAGGTTCTTTCTTCCTCTTAACAAATCTTCTCCTCCTCTCCTTTTTATTCTCTTTTCCTCTCCTCCTCTGATGCAGCTAGGCGACGTGACAACTTGATGCTGACGCTTAGACTCTAAATCCGCAAGATTCCTAAAAAAATAAAAAACCTAAGAAAATGGGATCTCATCACTTTATGAAATTAGAAATGGGAGTATCATGAAGTGAAGAAATATGATACACACGATTAAAAACAAGAGAAAATTGATAATCTCTCAATCAATAATCCTCCCAAAATAGAATTCGATAAACTATCCCCAACTACATATCTCAAAAGTCGAATAACTGTCATTTTTTCTTTATTTAATTTTTTTTATAAGCATATTATATTTTGTCTAGGACATTCAAAAGTAACATTTACAAAAATAAAATAAAATAATTCAAATAAAATAATTTAATTAAAAAGTTTAGTATTAAAAACTTACTAATCCTAGGATATGCCAAAAACAAGTCAAAATTAAAAACGACAAATAGAGGCTCAAAAGTAATCTATGGGTACTCAACACCCATGAGGCTATGTTTCTAGGGCGGCCCACTTTTCGATCCCTGTTCTCGCTAGAGGAGGAGCTGCAGGCCCTAAGCTGTGTGACGGGGAAGTTCAGTCATGAAAAAGAATATGCTTAGGCAGGCGCATAAACGTAGTAAGCAGACACTGAATCAAGAGACGCAGATAAAGAAAAGCAGTTGTTTTTGATTTATCCTATCTGCTCACTCAGGTCGTCGATAAGGCATCCAAACCAACGAGTTCATAAAGACAAATCGGATACCAAATTAAGGGAATTAATATTTCTACACATTCAGTTCTCACATAAATAATAAAATAGATTACATATTAATATAAAATAAATTTTATAAAAATATCAAATTTTACTTGTAAAGTTATCCCTTCCGTAAATTAATTTAGTTAAAAGGCAAGAACAACGTTAGAAATATTAAATTAGGCTGCACAAAAATATCACTTCTTTTAAAATATACAGGTAAACATTTACAGCAATGAGATGAAATGGAAGGGGCGCTTATGTAATTTGGCGGATAAAGTAGAAGAGAAACCCTAACTTGAAGGATATTTCGCTTATATATTTGTATGCATATTCACACGCTTCTCTCACCGTTTATGCTGAGCCAAAATGAAGAATATAATTTTTTGCTCCTATAAAATTTCTTTGTTTCACCTCTCTTCTGTCTATATATAAGAGGATTTTTTAAAAAATGATTATCTTCCAACCAATAATTCACCCAAAATCGAATTCGATAAACCATCCCCAACTCCAAATCTCAAATGTCGAATAAAGGAATTTCCAAGGACTTGCATGATTAACATAAATCTCGTGCCTAGCATCCCACCCATTCAAATATATGACAAATTTGCTCCTAATAACCTTATGCCAAAGGGAAAAGTTCCAAAGAAAATCTCAAAAGCCATTTACGAACTAGAGTAACATTCTTGAGGACCAAATTACTCGGCCCCAAACCTTCCTTTGCTTAAAAAAACACTATTTTCCACCCAACCAAATGATACTTCCTCCCATCACCAACTCCCGACCAAAGAAAATCTCTAATTAACTATTTTAGTTACACTAACAGGGATCCTCAAAAGAGAGAGATAATTTAGAAGTATACTAGACAAGCAAGCTTGAATCAAAGTAATCCCAACCCCCAAGGAAAAATATGCACCTTTCCACCTATCTAAACGTTAACCCATTCTTTTAACTATCGGATCGCAAAATGAGACTGACCTAGGATTCCCACCAAGCGGGACCCCAAGGTAAGTAAGTGGAAATTCCTCAATTCTACAACTAGCCAGAGACGAATACTCTAAAAGCTACCCTATATCCATGTTAATCCCAACTACACTACATTTAGAGAAATTAACCCTCAAACCAGAAATAAACTCAAAAATTTGAAGAATAGTTAACATATTTTTAAAACTTTGGAACCCCTATGAAGGAAAGAGAATAGTATCACCAGCAAATTAGAGGCGAGAAACCCTTACTTCCTCATGCTCAATTGCACAACCTGCGAGGATACCACACTCCTCCCCTGGTTGAGCGTCCTACTCAAAACATCAACAACTAAAGTAAAGAAGTGAGGTGACAAAGGGTTTTCCTACCTCAAACATCGAGAAGACTTAAACCAAGACTTAGGCTCCCCATTCACAATCACAGAAAATTGAAAATAGACAAAACACCATTTCATCCAAGAGCGCCACCTAACTCTGAAACCTTTCCTCTCCAACACATTATCCAAGAAGCCCCAACTAACCATGTCATAAGCTTTTTCAAAACTCATCTTAAGCATGAGACCTTTTCTCCGTCTCCTATCTACATCTTCCACAACTTCATTAGCTACTAAAGTTACATCAATAATCTGTTTGTCATCCACAAAAGCACTCTGAGGACTCAAATTTGTATCCCCAACAATATTACCCAATCTCTTAGAGAGAACTTTAGTAAGAATTTTATACACACCAGTCACAAGACTAATGGGTCTAAAAGCCATCACCTTAACAAATCGGTCATTCTTAGGCATCAGGGTAATGAAGGTAGAATTAATATTTTTGCCAATAATATTTGTTGCAAAGAACTCTTGAAAAACTCTAATGAGATAATCTTTCATCACATCCCGATTTATATAATAGTAAGCCATTGTAAACCCATCAAGACCAGGAGCTTTCTCTCTATCCATTTAAAAAATAACCCTTGATTTCCTCCTCTGTCAATGGCTCTTCCAACCAAAAACTCTTATCGCTCAAAATAGGACACCAATCTAAACCCTCTACCATAAGCCTTTCCATAACCTCCTCAAAAAGTTTTCTATAAAAATCAGTAATTCCATTAGCAATCAAATTATAATTTCTTGCCATCTCACCAGATTTTTGCTCTAACTCCCTAATAAAATTTCTATGATTTCTACCACTAGCAACCTTGTGAAAGTCTTAAATCCAACCTTGTGAAACAGTCTTAAATTATAATTTCCGTCCTTTACCTAAGAAAACCTAACTTTCTGCCTCCAACTAGCCTCCTCACGCAAAGTCACCTCCACAAACTCATTACGCAGCTAATCTCGTCTTCCAATCAAATCCTCCAAAATATCACTACTTTCATCGATCCTATCAATCTCTTATATCTCTTTCAAAATTACTTTCTTCCTATCTCTCACATCGTCAAACACCTCTTATTCCACTCTTTTAACTCACATTTAACATACCCCTACTTTTTTCGTAAAAACCAAAGCTCTCCAACCCACACAACCACTCTCATTCCACCACTGCTTAATCACTTTGAAGAAATTGAGATGAGAAATCCAGATTCTCAAAACGAATGGGCCCCATTTTAGAGGGCTAGATTCTAAGACAATAGGAAATGATCAGAAACTACTCACAAAATAACTTCTTGCCCCAACCCAGGAAAAACATCCTCCCAATCATTACTAAACAAAAATCGATCAATACGAGTTGCCTTTGTACGTTCGCCAAAAACTGACCAAGTGAATTAGGCATTCGAAAGAGCAATATCTCTTAAATTGCAAACTCTGATGAAAGCTGTTAGCCTTTTAGTCACTTTGTTCATTAAATCTATCCTATGGAATTTTGAACACGGAAATTGATGAAGGCTTCATAAAAAGTACACATACATGAACCACATTATATGCAAAAACCAGTAACAGCATGACCTTAGCAGAACATTTAATGAATAAACAAATATAGAAGTCACCCTTGCTCAAATTTACCAAATAATTTTGGGTTAATCTCCTAAAAGTACGCCTGCAGCATAAAAGAAATGAAGATGTAAGACCCATGCCATCATGCTACGACAAATAAAAAGTAACACCAACCCCAAATTCAAGGAATATTATAGCCTGACTTTGCTTACTGGTACAAATATCCAAAATTAAATTAGTTCAACTTTGAAATGAATAGCTGAACATTGTAAGTTATATCTGGAACAAAAAATTTTAATTGATAATTAAAGACGCATACTGAAGGCAGGAATCCAAGACAATAAAAGGGTTTAATGAGTTAAGCAAGCCAGAACTGAGATAACTCAGTTACCTAGATATCCTGGTGGATACCCTATTTCTCGCATCCTATTAAGCCAAGGAGGTGGATCAAGCTCCTGCATAACATCACAAAAATTAGAAGAAAAAAACAAATCTCCATAAACTTTAAACGAGAAGTTAATTAGAGAGTAGGACAAAGAAAAAAAATCCTACTTTTTGAATCCCTTTGTTAAAGTGTGAACAGTTGTTAGGGTGGGAAGCGGGATTGGGAATAGGTATTACAGCATTGCTGTCTTTTTGTACCATTTTCTCTTTTTGCACGCATCATGTTACGTCGATTCATCAATTATTGCCACCTTAGACACTCATATGTGTGTGTGTGTGTGTGTGTGTGTGTCTATATATATATATATATTCTATATGTTGGGAACATGTGGAGAGAAGTAGCTCAAAAGTAGCTTGTATATGTTTGTGAACTGCATCCATAACATTGGTTGATGGTAATAGAGTTTATGTGCCTATCTGAGTGCCATATAGATTATAGAGCACAAATTAAGTTAAAGTACGTATTAAAAATGTTAAACTAAGGTTTTTTTTCCTAAAAGAAATTTAGGGGAAAACATGAAATAATTGATTTCAAGAAAAATCATTTAGAAGAAGAACAATAGACCTATATGGTTATTCAGATGAAGAAGAATAGGCCTATATAATAATTCAGCAGAAGAAGAATAAACCTAAATAATTATTCAGAAGAAGGAAAAGAAGAGCTGATTAAAAATAATAGGCCTAAATAACTATTCACTATACAGCTACTCCAATAACTTCGTGCATATCCTATTTCACACTGACATGTGCAGAATTCAGATAATGCAGATGAGAATACAAGACTTTAAACCCTACCCTTTGTTCCTGGCAATAAACCCAACAGAACCATTATATATGGTTGGCAACTTAAGAAAACAAAGCTTTTATAGAAGTTAGAACATTTAATAAAAGAGTAACTGCCTTATTTATTTTTCCAAATAAAAGCATAATATCTCACCCCAAGGCCTAACAGTTTCCGTGTTTCTACATCAAGGACACCTGGCTTTAAGCCATCATATTTACCCCCAGGAGTACTTTGATAATATCGAGTTGGGTTACGGGAACCAGCGTTCTGATTACGCCTAGTCTTCTGTTGTTTGCGAGCACTGCTGACCGCCATATTGTCACGAGGCTTTGGGCATTCCTTCAATGAATGGTTGTAGGAACCGCAATTGAAACAGCGAGAAGCATCTACTATTTCCATACCTCTACATTGTAAAAGCCATGCAACAAAATTATCATATGTCAAGCACGTGATCAAATCAATATGTTTCAGGGCCGGAAGATGCTTCATACATGAGCAGAAAGTTGCATGCATCACCACAGAAGGAAAAATAAAAAATTATTATGAACCAGGAATCACAAGTACTCTGTTGGGCTCTCCTCAATGTCCCATAAGACATAGTCATAAGAGATAAATAAAGAGTTGATAAAGGATAACTACCTCAGAGCACATACCTGAGGCTGGTATTCAGCGATTATATTGTGATGAAGTAATCATCCATTTTTTTTAATAAAAAAAAAAGAAGAAAAGAATTTCCATTCAAAATTAATGCATGGAAGTTCTCATAATAAAAATAATAATAATATTCTTTCAATACTTTGAGCAAATAGTACCTTGTAAAATCGTATTTGCATGACAACAATCAAAAGTTGTGTAATTTATATATCTATAATTCGAGGAAGTACAGTTAATAAGTGTGAACCATTATATGGTAAATGACACAAAAGCTCCTATACGTGTCTTTATTTATTTACTAATTTATTGAAAGTAAGTGTGCGTCTGAGTCCACATCTTAATCTTCATAAACATTTCCTTCTCTTTACCACAACGCACATTACTTGGTATCTATTCCATACTTAGTACCAGTGTAAGTGCTCTCCAATCTCCACATCCACAACAACTCCAATACCGAGAACCTCAACATATTTCTTAAGAGAAAAAAGTATTTAAGGATTCCAACAAATTAATTTGTGTTTGATAAGCAAAACACATTCAGTCATTCACCCATGTCCCAACTCCCAAGGATCTGAACCAGTACACCACCCCTATTGGAAGTGACAGGAAAATTTTCAAGTTATTAGCTACTGGATTTATATAATTTCCTTCAAATAAGGATAAGGGGAAAATTGACACTAATATTTAGTGTTGTATTTTCCATCATCACCAGGTTTAGTTATGCTATCATATTTATTCAGGACATTACACATGCTGACTTAGTTACATAATATGATATCTAAACACATGGGCAAATACTGCATATCAGTACATAGGTCAATCTGCATCATGTCAAGGTTGATATGCGGCTCTCCTATACCAAAGTCACGTCCTATAAATCATGGGTGTATATGTATAAAGAGTTAAGCTCCAAGAAGTACTATAATATCCATCATCAGTCATTTAAATGTCTTGCATTTTATTTCAGTGAAGGAGCAACTTTTTCCATGAAGAGATACATCATTCCTAATCTGTACCAAGTTAAATTATAAAATTTTCTATTATCAAGAAAGTAAAATTATTATGCAAAAAACAGAACCAAGTTTGCTGTTTATTGTTACAAAAGCAACCATCAGTTTATCTAAGACTAAAAGGAGAACCCACAAATTCACACAAAAATAACAAGTAACTACCTTTCCAGATTACTGGAACCATCAGTTGGAGTCAAACCAAATGCGTATCCGCGATCATAAATAGGGACAGAGTTGCTATCCAACATGATAACCTCCTTGCTGTGTGGATCCCTAGTTTGGTTGTCCATCCAGAAAGTCTACAGATAGTTTCAAGGATTAGCTTCAAAATGAGCAAACAAATTGTGAAGATATTATGTATGTGTGTGTCAAATTAAGAAGATATCTTAAGTTAAAACTTTTAACAACCATATATAAGGTCATCTTGATATATAAGTATATAACTTCAGGAGTTTTGATCTTCCAAATGACCGCCTCCAGAGGCAATCTATGTGAAGATGGGATATGATACTAGGACATACCCCCAAATAGCATTCAGGAGAGGGAAGCAACCTTTATGAACAAGACCACCTACCTGAGACTGATCCCATAAGCATATTAAGGAAGGAATGCTCTCAAGCCCCACTTCAAATCACACCAAGAACAAGGATTCCATGTCACACCAACTTCCGATGATAAAAAGGCATGCTGATCTATAGACTATAAGCCTCATCACCCTCTGCTATGCAAAATAGCTCTGGAAACCGTAACTTCAAAATATATCTACCACACCAAAATCAAATCCAGAACCTCCTCTACCACCCAAGCCCTCTCAGACTCCCATTTCCACTTGAATCAATTTTCATTTTATTTTCTACTAGTATCACAAAATTTTATGACATGTGAATATTACTATCATTGCCAGAGACTCCACAACCGAGAATGACCATATAAGTGGATGGATTAATTTCATCCAATTACCATAAGTTATACTCAATTAATATTTACAGGCACAAAACACACGTTTTTAACGTAAGTTGGCAAATTCTAGAATCGTTTCTTCGAAAAGCATTTATGTGTAACAATTCACTGGAACAGTTAAGGAAGCCAATTAGTAAATCCTTCTATAGTTATGAATATTAATGATAATGGGCAAAAGTTAATCCCACAACTCAATACTTTATGAAATATGCTTTAATGTCAATTGGAAGATTTTAGAATCATTTCTTCAAAAAGAGTTTATATATATAAAGGAATTCCATTACAACAGTTACGGAAGCCAGCTAGTGAATCCTTCTATAATTATGAGTATTAATGATAATGGGCAAAAGTTATTCCCTCATCACATACTTTATGAAATAAAATAGTATTAACCAAATCAATTGATGGAAACAGGCAACTAAAAGTCCCAAGCTAGTCTTAAAAGACATCAAGGTAATGCTTTTAGCATACAAGTGAAAGTGCAAACAAAGATGCTGGAAGTTAAAATACCACTGAAGAAGGCTTATCCACACCAACATGAAGCGCAGGGAAGTACGTCTCTTCACCAGATTCTAACACTTGATTTGAATCCTGAACAGGGTGAATTGTGTATATGTCAGAGTGCAGAAAAGTCAGAATAAACTTCAGCTACATAAGTCGAACATGCACATGCAAGTATTAAAATGAGACAGAAAGAAAGATGAACATATGGAGTGCTTTTTGGACTTATAATGTTTACAACAGTATTAAGAAAGGGAATTGATATTTCCAAAGATCTCACTCACATGAGGTGGGTCCCATTTACTATTCATGTGAAGAGAGTCTTGTGGAAATATCAATTCCCTTAGGAAAAATCTACCCATCCTCGCACAAATACAAACAGCTTCAACTGCTGTTAATACACGTGTTGAATTACCATTATATTCCATGTTGTTTTACGGGAGGATGAAGGATGAAAATTTGAGGAAGGTAAATGCTAAACCATAATACTCTGGATCATCTTAAACGTTTCTCCAAACCTAGTGTATAGTCATACTACTCTTAAATAACCAATATTCGTGAAGGATACCCCTTTCCTATCCGGCCAAGACAAATATTTCTATGCTTCAAAGACAGACATGTATGCTTCCAAGAAAGATAACTAATAAGAGAGCCTTTCTATGAAATCAATTGAGAATCGTAATTCAGAATTTACTAACAGGCTAACAGCCACAAGCCTGCACTATATACTCTTCACAACTGACTATTTAACTGCCAAGGAGAAAAATTAATGTTGGATTTCAGAACGTATATTGTATTTCTTTGCACAACCAAAAAAAAAAATTTATTGAAAAAAAAAATATAAACAGAATAAGACAAATAAAACATATATTCCATTACATGGTTTCCACTTCCCAGTATCCCACTAATTCCGTTTCTACTTTCTTTCAACTATTACAATATGCTGATTGTTCAAAAGGCGTGGGAGTGGGAGATGCAGGAAAATTAGGATTGAAAGTTTGAAACACACAACATTGAGTTCAAGAGATGAATCACTCACAACAGACGAAGGATAATATCGAGCATGCCACTCTGACCACTGCTGTAATAGCTTCTCAAGCTTCCGTTTACTATCTCTGAAAAGTTATAGCTGATATACTTTAGAATTTATCCAATAAATCATATGTCATATCTTAAAAATTCCCTTTTCAGGAAAGACCAAAATATAGTTACAGTTATCCCTGAAACAAGAATATATCTTCTTTTGATTGTTTTCTAGAAAAAGGATGATGAGAACTGATCATACCTTGGTAAAGAATTGTACAAGACATGGACTGAAGGTCGTTGTTCATCAATGGCCACTCGAGGTCTCTTGACGCCAGATATGGCTGGCATAATACATTATGGAAAGCATAACATCACAGTGTACTTAACAAGCAGCATTAATAATTTTGTTTAAGTGGAGCAGAATCAGTGAAAATAGTGAAAAACAAAAATTACATGCTAAGATTAAGATTCTAAAGCTATCACATGGTGGAAGCGAAACTAGCTAGCACTGTTTAACCAACTGACTTGTTAGTAAGGAGTTTAAGATACACAAGGACATGAGAAACAGGATACAACTGATATCTTTCTCCTGACTGCTGATAGAACTTCCATCCCTCTTAAGATTGCCTAGGAGACTTCCATCTTGAACTGTTACATAACCATTCTTAGTATGTACTGCAGAGCTAAAGCAATTCATTTTTTCTTGAATTTCAACTGCTTCAGCTAATTCAACAGTAACTTGGACAATAGTTGTATTGTCAATCAAATCCTTGTCACTTTCAGGTACTAGCAAAGACTGGATAGATTTGTACCCAACATCATCATCCTCGCTCCCTGGAAAATCCCCAATTAACTGGTTTTCTTTAATTTCAGAATTATTGGGTAGAGAATCAGCTGTACCAAGCTCACAATCAGTACTTGGTAGGTCATTATCCTCACTTTCATTACCAGAATTACTAGAAGGTTGAAGATTTATTAAATCCTCACTTTCCATATTCAATTCTGAAGGAGCTTCCTTTGTTGATGAAAAAATCAGAGTGCAGCTTTATTCTGCATGAGATAAAAATAAATATTGAATGCAGAATATCTTGAAGTATATTTAATAAGATACTTGTAAGAGCTTTCAGTGCTATCTTATATATTTGATATCTCTAACTGACTTCAGCTTAATGTATTAAGTAAAAACAATCCTTGAGATTACTTGGAAAAAATAATTCTCCATGAAAATTAACTTTTGAAGAAAACCTATGACCTTAGGTTACGTATTATGCAATAGTTTTAAGGCAAAACTCATGGAATGAATAGTAAATTACCAAAAAATGAAAATAATTGAGAAACAGGATACTCTAAGTTGTAATCATTAATAGTTGCTGAGTATCACAGATTATTAGAGAAACAAATTATGAATGATAAATTGCTTTTGAAAAGTGACTATAGCACTTGAAGTTTCTAAAATCAAATTTGTTACTTTTAAATCATTTTAACCAACAATTGCAAATAATACAGAGAAGGCACAACAAGGACGCCACATAATTTTGTATTCATTAAAGTATATCCATATTACTTAATATGTGTGCGTCTACGTATGAATCATCCTCCATGCATATCTTTGTAAAAACTATTACATTTCTTACTATTTTAAAATGTCATAACACTTTTAAAGAGGATTATATACCTATGAATCTGTGATCAAATTTCTTTAAATATCAAACTATCAATAGACTTCATTTTCCATGCCAAAAGAACTCAAACCGGACATCATTCACATTTCCAAGTATCAGAAAAGTGTAGCATAGGTGCCAAAAATCTAAGAAGTAATACTTTAATTATTTTTTATTTTTAATTTATTAATAAAACTTTTAATTAGAAATTTCCATGGAACACCACCTTTTTCTAGAAGAAGCATCAGTTCTTTGTTTCATACAGTAAAGAAAATGTAAAGAGAGCACAAGAAGAATCTTACAAGTGTTTTACAAAATGGAAATCGTAGGCATAGCACCGATATACAGTGATATATGGTTTTGGACAAAAGTAAAGCTTGATTGACATATGAACAAGCACTACAAAGGAAATTAGCCTGAACTACTCTATTCATTCAACATTTCCTAGTGCATGAAGCAGAGACAAGACACATGGTCACGGATGAAGCATAAATCTAAGCCAACAGTTCAAAGGGAGCACACTGCACATAGAGTATATGTTTTTGTGTGTACAAAAACTAAAAGATGCATGATCCAACAGAAAGTGAGAGGGAAAAGCAGGATTATTCTGGCAATAATTGAGTAACTAAAAAAGAGCATGTGAGATTCCGAAGCTGGTGATATAACACTTAAAAACCACAAGCTTAAACAATTAACCAAGAACCACTAATAAAACCAGGAAGCAGCTTACAATTGAAGTTTAGTGTTGATCAATAGATTAGTCCATCCAAAATGCCATCAATTGACTACAACTTCAGCAATAAATAAATAGCTAAAATTGCAATTAGATGATTGAAATTCCAATGTCAGGTGGAAGATACGTTATTAAGACATTAAATTCAAAGCATAATTAGGATTTAAAATTAAACACCCACATATTTATGCTATCAGCATTCCACTACAATCAAGTTGGCACATTACTTGCTGATAATTAACCACTAGAAATCAATAAGAAGAGGAAGCTAAGATTATATTGGAATCTAACAGAAAATTCTAAATAAAATGAACTAAGCTAACTCGGCTAAGTTGAGCAAAACAACGAGACCCAAGTGGGAAAATAATAATAATAATTCGTTCGACATTCATCATCATTTCATCCCTGAATCATCTCAACAACCAAACGGTGCAAAAAAAAAAATCAAACAATTTTGCACAAGAATGAATTAGGGTTTTACCTCTTGAAAAAATCTCTGGTCTACGTAATCCAAATAAGAGAGAGGAAAGCAATTAGCGAGCAGTAGATAGAACTGGGAACGAAATTGGGACAGATCTCTTTCTGTCTCCTCAGATTCTTGGAGTGAAGAAGCCCCCTTCTTTTTTCTTTATGTATAGCCCATAGGAAGTTATAATCCAGTGTGTCGCCAGGATAGGTTGGTGTCTCATTGTAGTTTTACCTTACGGAACAGATCAATTTCTGACTTTTCTGGATTAAATCTGATCGTACAATCGCACAAATGATTAGGTTATTTTCCCAACAATAATAGCAGCCAACTTATATAAATCGCTTCCGTACAAGATCGGGCTCCACGTTCCAAATTAGAATCTGACTTTCCTTTCCTAAAACATTTCAAAGGAGTAAAGTAGATTTTTTTTCAAAAATATCTAAATCTCATGCTCCCTGCATTCAAATTTTACAATTTTTAAGAATATTTTTTTGTTTTAAATTTATTGAGTGTTTTGTCGTAGTAATGATTAGGGATGTTTATTCGGTCCGAACCGAATTAAACCAAATCGATATCAAAATTATTTAAATTCATATATCATAATCGGTTGGACTGATTGGATATATCGGTAAACCAGTTCGATTCCGATTATACCGAAAATTATTATTATTATTATTATTATTATTTTTTATTATTATTATTAATTATTTATTATTAATAATAATAATAAAATCGGTACATACCGAATTTTATAATGATGAACCGATACCGGACCTATACCGAATCAGTCCATTTTATACATAACTGATTGGTTCGGACCGGTTCGATTATCGAAAAAACCGGTTCATTTGGCCACTCCTGGTAATGGCATAGAAATAAATTTACGATGATATAATTTAAAAATACTGTGTTATTTTATATTGTTATAAAAAAAATTAAAGATAAATAATTTATATATCAAATAAATTTATTATAGAAATTTGATTGCAATTAAAGTGAAATTATAAGTGATTGGACAACTTTAATTGTGAGATATAATTTATGTTTAGTTGTTTGTGTAAGTAAACTTATCCTAAGTGATTAGATGAAATAATAATATGTGGGTCCTTTATTCTTTAATACTATGTTTGAATCTAATAAGTGAAGTGGATAAAGGAATAGAATAATTTTTGAGTATCTCACGCCTATATTTGATTATTGGCGATGACAGGTGGTGACATATATCTATTCTATTAAAATTAATTTCATTATATCACCTCTAATGTATAATGAAAATCAAAGTAATTAAAAATTTTATTTTATCAAAATGGTTTATCCACCGAAATGATCACTAAATATTTTATTTTTTTTATTCTATTCACTTTTTCATTCTATTATTTTAATTCAAATATAACATTAATATGTATGCACATGATATTTTTATGTATATATATAAGTTAATACTTAATACACATATAAATATATAGTCATATATAACAACTCTCAAATGACAAAAATACAAGTGAACTTCATTTATAGGAAATTATTTTTATATGTAAAATTAATATTTTTATAAAATTTCTTTTACATAATTATAAAACCCATTTATTATTTATAATTTTGTAAAACTATCGTATTTATTTATAAAAATATCAATTATTTATATATGTCGATATGAATACTATTTAAGTAAGTCGTACTTTTATTGGCATATACAACAAAAAAGAGGTTCAATAACATATTTTTTCAGCTAGTGTTTACGGGTTTCGCTTTCTTGTTAATGTAAATTATCATTGCTTAGATTTGCTGTCTATTCAATTAATACTAATTCAAGGTCAACGCGTTTACGAGATTTATGGAGTTTAGGTCAAAACAAGTATTTAATGATTAGTTAACGGGGGAAAATTTGTTTAATGATTATTCGTTTTGGAGTTGAAATTTGACTCGGCTAGGGAGTATTTTTAATATATCTATATTTTTCCATATTTTATACGGAGTATTATTTATATAAATAAGATAAAACTACATAATTAACCCATAAATATTTATTTAGAACGGTGGTGCAAAATAAATACTTGTTGTAAAATGTTGAGTGGAAATAATTAAATATGTTATTATTATTATAAGCATGTTACTCATGCAAGGTACGGTCAAATATTTAAAATAATAAATTTATTTATTAACAACTGAATATGATATATTTATATAATCAATACTAATTAATATAATAATAATTTAAATTATTAGGAATGCCAAATATTATAGAGTTTATTTCACTATTCTTAATTGATAAATGGTAAAATTAGATTAAAAAAAATAAGGTTTTTATATCACAAAACAAAAGAAAGAACACGAGTGTTTTACTTAGTAACGAAGAGTTTTTTTGGAGTGAAATTTTGGAGAGGAGTAAATTTTTAATTTTACAATCCAAATTAGAGAGCAACTTTAAGTTAAACCGCTCTTCGATTTTATAATCTAAATTGAAGAGTAATGCTTAGTATCTAAAAAGAATCAATTACAAAAATTTATTGAAAGTCAATTAGGCAAGTTAGCTCAATTAATTAGTCGCGAGGCAACTTTGTTGGTACAAAATCTCTTGTGACTTTATATGTTAGTAATGATCGATCAATTGATTATTATTTAATAATAATAATGATAATTTACTCCAGATATGCTCATAATTGTATTAACAAACAATCTACGTACCAAAAACAAGTTAGTCTTAACAAGCACAAGTATCATCAACATCAACAAAAACTATACATACATATACATAATGCAATCACTACATCAACTTCTAATTAGTCGAAGATGAGGTTCTCCTCCTTATGCTCCTACTACCAGAATTCTTCCCAATTTCCATTGCCTCTCCATCATCGCGAATCTTTGTAATCTCTGGTTCACTGGTTACGGGATCCATAAATAGAGGGTTTATAAATCCTTTCGATCCTGAGGCCGACTCTGAAGTACTACTCCGATACTCAGTTTCATAACTCCCATCGTCACTATAACTTCCTACATCAATAGCTGCCTTTCCCTTTCCCTTAAATGCCGAATCTTTATCTTTATTAAAACTTTTGTCAGCCTCTTCGCTGCTGCTGCTATCTTCAGAAGATGTGTCGCTGTGTGTGTGAAAGACAGTAACAGTCCCTTTCTTTTCACCTTGGAAAGAGAAGCTCTTTGGTTTCCCGTCATATAATGGAAGCAGGGATTTTGGTTGCCAGCCAGATCTATCCCTTCCCAGACTATAGCTGGTTGAGAGCTTCCTCTCTATGCTTTCTCTTTCTCTTACGATATCCCCCATATTCTCGACCACTTCATTGCCCAATGTTTGCCCTGCAGCTTTTTGCTCAAGCTCTGAGATTGTCCTGTCAAATGCTTTCTTTTGGAGCCGCAGAGAATGCTAGAAAAATAACACGGGAAGACTAATCAAACAGACCTAGGAATTTGATTGACGTGAATAAAATTTATGGATCCGGTTACTATGAGGGTAAATTCACTTTTAAATCAATAAAGTGCTGATAAATAGACTGAAGAGTATTATTTTTATCTGCGTGTCAGCATTTTATTAGTCTAAAAGTAAACTCACCATGAAATTCACTTCATAGTAACCGGTCCAAAATTTATGCTTTAAACAAGCTGGGTTTTTGCTCAAGCTTCAACTTATTGCTCTAGATTATTCTGCTTTTCCTCATAATACACTAAATGAATTCGTACAAGTTCCAGTCATTTTCTAAAAATGTCCTCCTTGTTTAATTCGCCACTTAATCATTTCCAGTTCACCATTCAATTATCTTATCGTTCTTCTCGCTCCTGAAAAATATTAAACATAAAGGATTTTGAGCTTACTCTTTTTTCTAGGAATTTCCCGAGGCCTTGATCTTGAAGCTTTTTTTTCCTCCAAAAAATACAACAAAATCGAACGAGAGCTGCTAGAATGATCAAAATTACAGATTCGAAAAACAGGAACAGCAAAATTGCCCTTTCATTACCTGAAATGAGTAGCAGAGCAGAACTGGAAGTTTAAACAGATTCTCTATAAAATCACAATGTAGCTATTTACCTGTGTAGATGCTGACACGCTCGGGCATTGTCTGGGAGCAGCTGGATGCAAGCTTCTGGCCTGATACCAAATTAAAAGATTAGAACAAATGCATGGCTGAGGTAGTCACTAGTACAGTTATGAGAACATTACGTGTGCTGCGGCATGGAAGTGGACTGCCGATACCTGCACCAACGAGAAAATTGGAACAATAAACTCAAATTCCAGTATAGTTTCTTATGAAAGGATAACTGTATGATCTAAGAACTTCCATCAAAAAGGTCAGAATATTCTCCATTGCAATCTTGCTAAAATTAGCAACAGGACCACAGGAATTCCTGATTGACAAACTTCATTTCTTCCTATAATCTCCCAGTAATCTAGGAGACTAGGACATAGAACTACGGACTACAACTACCCATCCAAAGTCTAGATTTTGACAGTGCGGAGGTAGTTTACATATGTTAAGAAATACTTTACAGTCAGATATATAGTAGTCGAAATAAGGAAAAAATATTGACTTAAGTGACTACGTTCATGTTCTAATATTCAGCACGTGGTCTGCAAAAGTAGATTGATTTTTAGAAAACACGCTTAGATATTTAGTTTTAAGTGTTCAACTTATAATATGGTTAACTGTGTATGACCACCAAAACATTCCATATTCTTCAGATACAAAAAATTATATAAGCATCCATTATTTCTTAATTATTATTATTATTATTTTTTTGCTAAATATATGCCATCCAAGTCGATTTGACCCAAGTCATGATCAATAATGTTTTCTAATTTGGACTTCTTTGCATGTCCTTAGGAAGAGAACAAAATTAGCCAACCTATGCATTATGTATTTGGTGTAGGCAAAACATACAATGGTCAAGGATGCACCTGCTTTCTCCAATTTTCCACATCAAACTGGCAGTTGATACTTGAATCACACACAAGACATATTTTAATAAAATGGGAAAATCATACTGGAGTTGGTAAACTGGCCATTGAATTGCATGACACAGAACACAATAAGTTGGGAACGCTTCAAGTAGAGAAAGAAAACTGGTGGTTTGTTAAATCACACATCCTGGTTATATAAGATGGGACAATGCTATCCAGATTAACTTTGTGTTGAACCTTAATGTGATAGAATATTCTCATACTTTTTCTACATACGTAATTCTACAAGCACAGCTTTCTAGCTACACAAGTCTTCCCAATGCATCAAATAAAGTCACTGGAAGACCTAAAACAGTACAGGGTTTGCGGAGAGAAACTTACTTGAAGCAGAAACAAAAGCAAGAAGAATCCTCTCATCCAGTACAAAATGTTGCAGATCACTCTTAGACAACAAAGATGAGAATGGACCTATAGTACACCAACAAATGATAAAAATTAGAGTATGTTAACCAAAAAATACGTCCTGGACCAGAACTTTTTTTAATTGAAATGATGGAAAGATATATTACAAAATTTACAAATCACCAGGATAGCTTTCGGACCAGTAGACGGACCCTGTTGCTGGAACAAGCATAGTGAAGACAACATTTCTTGGTTTCATTGCTGATATATAAGTGTATTCACCAATTGTGTGGCTATATTTTCCTTCCATCTCTGTCTGAGATATATAAACTGCATAACCAGAGCAATCAAGAGCAGGACTAACTTGGACTACCAGATCCGCTGCAGCAGCTTTTGGGAATTTCTTGATATCCCCAGTTGGTGAAAATGAGTACAGAAACCCATCCAATGAACCAATAGATACCCAACCTGTAAATAGATCAACATGACAAAAAAGTTAGTGAGCTCTTTCAAGAAATCCTCAGGAATTTATCAAAGTCAAAGACCCACATTTACAAATTCTGCTTTAAGCATGAGAATCAGTAGAAGGTATGACTACGGAGTGTTTTAGATTAAAAATGTCTTGTTCTGAGTTATTTTAATTTAAACATGCTGTTTCTGCTTAAACATCGACCTGACATACCAGGGGGGCTGCCAAAAAGAAATTTGCAGTTCTTTCTATGTATCATTAATTTATTTCATAGGTTAATCCTAATATTCTTGCCAATTTTCTCATGACAACGTGCTTTGACTTTCAAAATCTAATCACCGGAATATATAAATCTACAATGTTACTTGAACATGCAAACTTCATCAATTGCTCTTACACTATTCAGGCCATCAATTTACCATTAGAATCAACAACCGGTGCATAAGCAATTGTGCTTAATGGCCCAATAGTTTTCTGCCACAGAATAGTTCCCCTAGAAACATCGAGAGCTAGCATAAGAGCTCTCGCTGGTACAGTAACATACAGCAGGCCATTGTTTCCAGGAGTAACAGTAAATCTCTTGTCTAATGAACTCAAATCCTGGATCCACTTGAAATGAGGGCTTCGGACCGACAGTGAATAGAGTTCTCCTTCATTATTTGAAACCTGCAAGTGCAGAAACATAGTCACAACTCACAAGTCCTGTCGGTTCCTTTACTTTTCTAAGGTCTTTACAAGGAAAGCTCAAAAATATCTAATATCAAGAAATTCTAGTGACAAATATTTAAAGGAACCGACTTAAAAAGGAGATCTTAATCTGTGCAATAAAAGACGGCACCTATTTCAGATATTGCCACATTATCTGCGAAAGACATCACTTCACGACATAGAGTAATCATTCATCATAACTTTTAGAATCACAATAAACATATTCCAGTCAAATCTAAATGCTTATTGTCCAAAGAAAGGAGGGTAATTAGGCTAAACAGAGCTTACATATATACTTGCTTCACATTGATCAATCACAGGTATTGAAGTAAAATAACAGTCTGACGTATTTTTCCTACAGCCTTGACGGTATCCATGTTGATAAATCACAGGGCCAGCACTCCAAAGTGGGCGTCCATGCAACCTGAATGCAAAGAGTGCCCTGTTCTTGACATTGACCAGTACACATGAGCTTGACGTGCTTACTGAGAGTCCAATAATTTCACCTGGTTCTGGATCAAAGAATACTTCCACAGCAGATTCAGAAGTTCCGATCTTCAGAAAATTGACTTTCAGTACTCTGTTTTCTGCAACCAAATATAGCTGCAACTAAACGGAATCGCTATCAATAACCAGAAAAGGTTTCCCAACTTATAAAGTTACTCTATATTTTGAGCAACAAGGATGAAATCATATAGAATGCCAAAATTCAAGTGGAGAGATAAACTGTACACCTTAAAGATTCTTGCTAAATGTTGAGCTGTCGTAACAGAAAACAGCTCAAATTAAAACACACTATATTAAATTAAGCTATCCAAAACATCAAAATGCTTCTTTTGGTGTAGAGGTGCATCTTCATCATATTTCATGTTAGCGCACCCCACATTTTATCATTACATGACTGGCTGCAAGACAAGAAAGAAGATTCAAGATAGTCTACGAAAGGCAACACGATAATGGTCTATAAATTTAATGCGTGTGGAACTGGTAAATGCATTTTATACAAGAAGAGATACGTGTGTTGCATATAAGCGTGAAACGACTGAGCCCAAATCCAAGGACTTGGCCCAAATCCAAAAAATCTGAATCCAGAATAAAGTTCAATCCACCAGCCAAGACATCACAACTTGGGTCATTTTAGCCCACCACAAGTCTACTAAAAAAGTCATGACCATTGGTACTATTGGTAGTAGAGTTGAGCCTTATACCACATTAATCAAACTCACATGTTCCAATGTGGGCCTTCAGTATTACAATCTCTCCCACTTAAATTCTTAACGTCTTTGTCAGGCCCAATCTAATTGCTCATTTCATTATCACTCAAATTTGATTGATATATACTTGACTGTAACTAATTTGATAGATAACAGGACATGACTATTGCTATGTTTGTGCATAATTGTATATGTAAATATCTATTATGAATCATTGAGAGTTTAAATTCCAGAATTACAATCACAAGAAACTAGTCTCATTTCTGATGTATTATAATATCTTTTGGGATTTAAAAGTAGGGCATATTGTCTTACTCTTGCATATCCAAGGAACACAGGCAACCCAGGTGAGAATACGATCACTTTGACTGATGAATGCCACAATTATCACTTTTAAATGTTTAAGCATAAAGTTAAAGATCAATAATAAACACACCTCAAATCTAATTTTTAACCTAAAATTTAAACCATTCTGAGTAATGGGTACAGTAACCAATGAATTTTTAATAATATACAGAAGCTAACTTAATAATGATTTCTACAGCTTTTGAAGAAAGCACACAAAGTTTTTTAATAATTTTTTGATAAGTGACAGAAACACAAACTTACAGTAACGTTGGGTAAGTTTGTTTACATCAGTGTTGATTTAGTAAATATCATGTCAAACATCACTATAATATATTACTCTGTAAAACATTGGCCAATTGATCCATAGCAGTACAAGGAGTGTTGTTACACAAGTAGTAAGATGGTAATCTTTTATTGGTAACTTTAACATTTGAACATAAAAAACGAACTTACCGTTCTCACACCTCCATGAACAGGAGGAATACTGACATCACATGTGTAACCGAGAGGCAATTTCCAAGCAATGGTACCATTGCTTTCAAAAGCAAGCAAGTTCTTCTCCAAACATATATACACCCTCCCATCATCGTTAATCAAAGGACTGGAGAGCCTATTAGCAGTTTTTATAAGAGACTCTTGAGCTGGAAATAGAAAAAAGAGGGAAAAAAATATTACAACTACAATGCATATGCAAAGTAATTGAATTGAAATGGTTGATTTAATTTCCAAAAGTCAATGTGACGTCTCTCACAAAATGCTAAATACTTCAATCTTAGAGGCAAAAAGGTTGTGTTCTATATACATACATGTAAAGAGAATTTTCCCTTGAATAACAATGTGGAATGGTTACTAAATGCTTTGTAAATGAAAGACAAACATTATATTTATTGTTACAATCAATCAAAATGCCCTGAAAAAAAAAAAGATAGCATAAAAATACGAAAAGGAAAAGAGGGCCGCACAACCAAGAAAAAAAATGTAAGGGTCGCCAATCAATCATAACAGGATATAAAAATATATGACACGTGTATCTCTCAACTCATAATATTGTATTTGTGTGTATGTAAAAAACTCTTGCTTGAAAAAAATCAAATAATTTCTTTACAATTACAATGAATATTTTCTTGTATTACAGACCCGTAAGTTGAAAGTTGAAACCCATATCGAAAACCTTTGTTCAGGAGTAAATACAGAATTCAATTTCGATTGTCCATTACAAAAAGTACCTGTGAATGAAGAAGGGTAGTTGGAAAGCAAAAGAAGCATTATGAGAGAGAAATTAAATCCAAACTGCAGAGACATGAGGCACAAACAGAGACTTGGAGAGAGAAAGAGGAGAGAATTATATCCAAAAAAAAGAAAGAAAGAGGAGAGAATTGGATTTTACTCACAACGGTGCCAAACACCTTAGATTTCAAATAACAAAAAACGGTTAATTAACCGCTTAGTTTGTGGCGGGAACGAAAGAGCCCACTCGGCCACTCTCTCCTCCTAAAATCACCCAAGAATGCGATTGTCTGCACGCATTAGGCTGTGTGTTCTTACGGGTCTGGTGTAGGTGGTCATTACATATTTGCTCCCCAGGAACCCGGCCCGTTTTCACTTCAGACTTCAGCCTCCCAATTCCCAAATCTCCACACACACACACACACACACACACATATATATATATATCGACTCATTCACAACAAACGTTTGTCAAAAATATTATTACAGCAATCAAATATAGTGAACAAATTAACTGTGAAATTGTTTACCGTTAAAAGCTCTAACGACAAGATCAATTTTTAATTTTTTTACCTTATCGTTAGAGTTTCATATTAACAATAAATGTTTATTATGAATGTCTTACCAATATATATATATATATATATATATATATATATATATATATATATTATGGTTTGCAAAAGTAGAAGTATACCAATAGAAAAGGGAACGATTACACGCATGTAATTATTCAATACTCTCACGATATAGTTAAAACTAGGGAAAGAAAATCCACAATGCATGCTAGTTACCGGGGCACGACAATTTATTATTATTATTATTTTTGTAAAAATTATTGTGTTATTATAAAGAGAAACAATCATTTAGCCAACGTGCCACACAGCACAATGTATTTGTAAAAATATAATAAACGCTAATATTTTAATTTTTATAATATCTTAACTATATTTTAATTTTTAAAATGTCGCAAATGATGTTTCATTTTTTTGTAAAATTTTTTTCACTCTAATTAATTTTGAATTTAAAAATGACTTTCAAAATTTAATAATAAGAGTATAAGAAACTAATCCAATAATCAATATGCAAACAGTTGACTCACAATTTAAAATTCATCAATAACCTTATAAATTGGAATGGATGGAGTATAAGGAACTAATCCAATACTCAGTATGCAAATCACAATAAAATATGCAGTGGTGATAAGGAAATTAAGAAAATGATAACCGGGCTGCTAATTTCCAAGGAAATTAAAAGAAAAGAAAACTTCAATTTTTGTGCCGACTCAACAGATTCATAAAATATAAGCAGCAGACGCATGAAAACCAAAACACATTCAGAATGTGTTAAGATACCAAAATGTGATCCTATCAACCAGCTCGTTTTCATCATTATAGGACTGTATTGAGACAAAAAAGACAACAAAAAATAGAAAAAAAAACACTTCTTTGTATTAAGACTAGAAACATACAGTTCCGCAATCAAATAAACAAAATAAATCAGGAGTGCAAACAACAAAAGGGGAAGTTCGTCCCTCATACAATCCGTTCCAACTCCCTAGCATAACTGAGTGTTTGAGTTATGAGCTGCAGAGATGGTATCTCTTTGCAAGGCGCAGATTCTTTTGCCTTCTGGAAAATCACAGACCCATTCTTTATCTCCCACTCGGGATGCTCCTGCAAATTGAATATAGTACAACACTAATCAATGATATGTTCATCAATGATAAAAAAATACTCCTTATGTCCCAAATTGAATATAGTATAACACTAATCAATTATTACTCTTGGACACTAACAAAACAAGACAAGTTTCAAAGAGAAACAAAACTCTCCATGTCCCAATTGAGCTAACAGTCACTTCACATAATAAAAGAACTAGTACTTGACAAAGCTTAATATATTTTGCTTCTCATTATACACTTAAAAATAATGCAGTGATGCATAAATCCTCTTCTCTAGTTTTTTCAAACATTAGCATAGCATTGTCAAAATGAACAATATTGCACGGATATCTGGAATAATCACTTAATTTGGGACTTCTCAAATCTATGATAACCACAATAATTACTCTTATAGCACAAAATGAAAGTGTAAAATAAAAAAGAGAATAATAGCACAAAATATACATCGTACGACTTTTGGCGTATATCCACAGGTGGAAAAGAAGCATAATCCACTATACTAAACTAAAACTGAGCACAACAAATGTGATGAATGCTAGCAAACCATATCCCAAAAATTACATCGAATATTCCATCAATGGCTTGCCTTAATCAGAAGTAATAACAATACAACATGTTAGCGTGTGTACATATGTGTGTATTTTGATGTGTCTGAATGTGTGTAGCTACAGGCTACACGAAGGGAAGGTCCGAATCCATAAAAGAATAGGTCCACACGAGGGGGTGCTGGGTGCAGAACCTGCAAGTCCAAGCCCTCCACTACCATCACAGTCCTCAAGTTTTCATTCACTTTTGGATATGGGGTTCATGGCTCAAAGAATAATCAAAATATGTCCCTTAAATTGGGAAGCAACACAGAGAGCAAAAGGTGCAACTAGTATGGCTGGTAAAGTCCTTTAGTAGTCATACCAACTAAGATTTCCAAAGACACAGGATTAAATCCGGTTATCAAGGTTTTTAGGGTTTATGTTATGGAGGGGCTACCGTCATAGTGCAGCCCTTCTTCAACCAAATTAAAAGAGCAAAACTTCAAAAAATACCTCATTGATATATTCAGAAAGTTCTTGGTCTGAAGAGAACAGCAACATTAGTCGGGCATCGTTGAGTGAAAGAGAGTCATATGCCTTTTCACTGCATCCCGCTATTTCATCCCTGCAAAAGACAAAATTAACTACTAAGTACATAAATAAAACAAATCACTTTTGTTCAGTGCTAATCAACTATAGTTTGACTGGAAGTGGTGCAATGTCGAATGATCTTTCCTTCAACGTGTCCTCACTACGCAAGAATTTGAGGGAAATTATTTCACTTAGAACCAATCAACAGCTTTAATCTTTCTTTAGATGAGGACACGGTACATCAATAGATCATCATTAAAAGCTTTTTTAAAATATTAGTGACAAAATCAAGCATTCACATGGAACAGTTAGGTGATTCTGTATACACTACTAGTTTGTCTATTCACCATATTTTTCTTCTTCAATCCCTTGTCACCTTTCCTTCAACAAAAATGATACTATATTAAGCTATATTTGGGACAGCTTTGTGATATTGTAATGTATATTTCATGAAAGGCATTTCTGAGTATAAACTTCTATAAAGGCCTTTAGTAAGAAGATAATATTTGGTGTAGAAGTATCACTAAAGTGAAATATCACCTTACGGAAAGTAAAATATGTGAAGAGCTACAACAAGTTCTTATAAGGTCCTTCTCATAATTTTTATTCTACTAGAAGTCCTTCCACCGAACATCTATGTAGAAACTAGAAAAATGCAAAACTGATCCTAGACGCTTCATATATAATGGTAAGTAAAGAAAAATAAAAATCCCTAGTCCCTACCCTTGTCTGAAAAAAAGAGTCCGAGTCCTACTTTTTTGTTGACTATTTTCTTGAATATTAAGAATTGTACTCCTATAAGCCACAACTTATAATTTTTTTTCTTTTCAATACTGAACTTTAATCTTTAAAATTTCCAAATGGAGTCAACAGCGCACACTAAGAAGCTACCCATAAATCATGAAATTGATTAAAGGAAAATAACGCAACTTCAACTTTTTAAATGTTGGATATAACTGGGAACCTCTCAATAACCTTTCTTGAACTACGTAATAATGTCATAAGTTGTGCAATTAATACAAAATCCATCCATCCCCAACAAAAATTAAGCAATCTGCTAACGGTGACGTGCTGGTGCTCTGTGATATATGTGAATTCTATCAGATTTCTCTAAATCACAGTATAAATCTAAGTCGAACAATTCACCTGACTGTCTTTGCCAGCAGATCCATAAAATAAATGTATGTTTCATGAGGTACTGTCTGCCTAGCACTCAACACACGGTTGTAAGCCCCTTCCATGAAGGATTGCTCCAATTCCACGGCATGCTTGATGCAAGGATTTTCCAGGGCACTGGCTGAAAGCAACTCCAATTCAGTGTGGAATTCAGCAATTCTATTCTGCACAAGGAGTCTCAAAAGGTTGAGACCCAAAATGGGGAATTCCTGAGGGGATGGTGGAAGACAGCCACTGCTCCATTAAAACACAAACATCATAAATCAACTATGAGCAACAAGTTAGTATAAGATGCTTTGGTGATTCAAGAGATAAATAAAAAAATAAGATTCAATGAAATTCAGTCAGGAAAATGCCTTTCGAGAATTTATTCAGATTTAACAAGTTGAACCATGAAACACAAAACTGCGCCACACTTGTAGATGAATTACTAGAAGCCAAATTGATACATCACAGCAGTCAGCTCAGTTACGGCTCACCAACTCGGATTTTAAACAAGCCAAATTCGGTCAAAATTTTAGACTCAATATATTAAACAAGTCTGAGTACGACATATAGAAAGGTCAAATATAGGATAAATTGTAGGCCACAAATGTTAAAAACTATCCAACATAAAAACCTGCCCCCAAGTTTACCATATATTGCAGAAAAAGAGGTATAAGTCCTCGTCCATCGAAAAGAATTGGACTCCCATCATACTTGTCAGTTGTTACGATTTGTAATTATGAATGTTCAATTGACTAAAGCAAAAAAAAGTTGACTAAATCAAACGGCTAGTCGACAAGATGAAATTACCCTGCATCTGTGTAATAGGGCTTCAGCTGAAAGAAGTCCCTCTCAAAAGCATCCTGATCCTCAGTCTTAACACTTAAAACAACTGCATGCTCATATATATCCCCTGAAAATTTCTCAGGCTTAAAGATATTACAACAGAGAAAATGGTAAACGTGGAAGTAACTAAACGGGACATAGCACATATATTAAATAATTATACAATATTCTAAATTGATGACCTAACCTCTAGATAAGCTATGCATATTGGACAATTTGTGTCGCACATAAACCAATATATTTTTCTTACTCCTGCAACTCATCAATATATTTTATTATTATTTTTAAAAAACTAGCAAACCAATATATACATATATATTTCTTACTTACAAGAAGTAGCTTTCTTCACAACTGCAATTTTGTGATCATAATGTCTATTATATTACAGAATTGCAACTTAGTTCCTGAGTATTCATTTAGAGGGAAATGTGAACTTTGTTTGCAACAATGCATTGTCTAAATGGTGATATTGTTACTATTTCCTAGGACTTTACTAACTTTTCTCATTACACACTCTGGCCCCAAGAAAATGGCCTAGTTTCACTTGTTTAAACATAGATTGGAAGCATAAACCTTGTCAATACGGTCCACTTGAATTGAAAATTTAGCAATAAACATAACTTTTTAAGAACTTTTTTTGGGTAGGAAGTTATGTTTGTCCCATGGCAACAAGAAGAAAAATCAACAATCAAACGGCACAAAGTGAAATCCTGGTAAAAAAGAAACAACATAAATTTGGTCTTGGCCTCTCTCTCAATCTATACATTACCGCAACAACATCCACATATCTCCTATACAATGAACCATATCAACCAACAAAAATGAAGTTACTCAACTCTAGTTTTAGAGGTAGCAATGCTATTAAAATATATGGCAGAGTCGAGTGAAGAAAATTACTTGCTATTGTCAACTCATGCACTGCACTAGGTGTTGCTTCAAATAACGGAGGAAGACTTCTAAATTCTGTCAGTAAGACCTGGAAGATAGATAGATACCCGATGGTAACTCACAACACATGTAATAATGTAAAATCAACTATTAACAAGAATCAAGGGAAAACAACTAAAAAGAAATATATTATGCAGTTCCTCAAAAGTTAATAACTTGGATAAGTAAAAGCTCCTTAAAACTCTCAATATACTTATACAGTAGCAAACACAAGTCTTATTCGCAATTCCCCCATAATATTGTATCTTTCAAGGAAATAACATATCCTATACTTGGTATCACTAAGTCAACAGTGACCTATCAGTGTCGCGTGTAGCACTAACGAGAAGCGCAACAATGCATTTCCTTACTCTCGTATATTCAACCCATTTTTCATCATCCCACACTCATGATGTCTAATTCAACAATTGCCTCTTTAGACAGTCAGGAGTGAGCTAGAGATCAATGCCCTAGTCCCACATATCAATGCTATCAATGAAGTCTCCGCGAGTTCCAACTCTAAGCCCAATTATGTAACTTCAAATTAACACAAAATATTTTTGAGGTTTTTTGGAGTTCAATTCCTGAATCTAACTTCATGGTCTTTCAAACTTCTTAACTTACAGCAGATGTTTGCATCAACGCAGTTTCATAAAGATAGAACATTTACGAAATTTATATAAGATATCTTTTAACCTCAAGGTTGCTGGTTCCAATTTCAAGTATGGGCCAAAAATTAACTATCAAACAAAGGGCAAAAGGGAGAAAAAGATAGTACATAACTCAGAACTCTATGTACCATTATTTCCGCATCATAACAACTCTGCCTCAAAACACAACAATTATAACGAGTAATAGTCCAAATTTAATCGAAGTCCTTTGCTTTCCTTGAATCTTAGTAAACAAATGGACAACAAGATAACATTAGCAGCTTCTGAATCAAAACCAATACTAATAAAAAAATCAAAATATTAACAAGATATTCCTATTTGGGTCTTCAGTCAAGCAAGGAAAAAGAAACAAATTAGGGCATATAAACGGATAACTAGAAAGGGCAGTATCTTGAAAACATAAAGATATGACAGGACTAAGACCAAAAAAAAGGGTTAGGGTTTAGAAATATGAGAGTGAAAAATACCTTGAGTTGAGAGAGGAGTTTGGAACAAGTATCGAAATCGTTCCGGGACACAGCAGCTTTGAATCGATCGAACAGTTGCGAAACCTCTATCAGCTTTGGATCCATCTCTCTGTGCTTTTTCCCAGAGTTTTCAGTTCCACAACGAAACTATTTTCTATATAAAAGTAAGGGTAACTATTTATTAAGATGATAAAATAAAATAAGAAGATATAAAAGTTTTAAATTAAAATAAAATATATAAAATAGTAATATACCTAACTTATAAAGATAGAAAGAGAAAATAATTTCGTCATCTAGTTATGCCGAGACGGCTTGAGCTGCTTTAAATATGTTTTATATTCACTTTTAAAATAATAAGTTAATATTCATGATAATATGATAATAAAATTATAATATTTAAAATATTATATAATAATATTATCATTAATAAAAAAAAAAAAATCATGTAAATCAAATTTTTATACAAATAAAATTCTGTTTTACGTAATAGAAATTTATTAAATGACAAAAATATTATACATGTAGTGCTTTGTAAATTTTACTTTCTTTGTTCAATCGAATTTGCAAAACTGTAAATATTAGAAATGTACATTTGTTAGAGGTTTGCTTTTGACATATTTAATTTAATAACGATGATGACATGATAATAAAATTATATTAATAAATTTAATATTATTATATTATTTTATATTTTAATATTGCACCAGCAAATCTATAGAGTATCGGTGTCGCATCTATTTCAACTTCAAAAAAAAATTGTTCCATGGCAACCATCGTTCCCCTCCAAAATCTCGTCCTAATTTGTCAGCTATATTGAGCTGCTTTGAGTAGCCCACTCAAATTCAACTCAAAGTCAGGTTCATTTTTTCAATCAAGTTGTCCACCTTTTAGTAATGCAACACAAGTCGTCTTACCTTTCTGGTAATGCAACGGCAGGTTTAATTTGCAGATCACTTGCAGTTGCAAAGACTGACTTATTATAATAGACCATGAGACACACCCAGGAATAAATAATCATATAGAGATGTTTAGAGAAAATAATACTATACGAACAAACGACATAAAAAAAGTTGAGCAACCATAAGAGGACTCATGTATCGCATACTATTGAAAATGTATAAAAGATCTTATGATAAATCCCGCTTTCTATTTTCTCACTTTTTTTATCCTATTCATACATAACTTTTTGTATATAATTTGTGTTCATAACACTACTATTTGCAATTTCCCCCACAATGCACAATTAACATTACATGCCAAAATAATCCAAGAACATTAGTTCTCTCTTTTATAACATACAAAGAAGCACAGTACAAGGGGAAAATCAGACCTTCCTACAAAAGTGTGACCAAAAAGTGCTCCCCAGAAATTATTAGTATAGACTAGAGACTGAATTGATAAATTAATATTTCAAATTAAGATGACTGCTCGGTCATACATCTTAAAATCAACTATATTCTAAAAGGCAGTTGCAAGATCAGGAAAAAAATTTCTGAAATACTCTTATGTATTACAAGATCATTAATCCCTGCTTCTCTAAATTTCCTCTGCCAAAGCTTTTACCTCAACCAAAATCTCTGTACGGCAGACAATGGAGTGTTCAAGAATGGAGCGTAGCGGTGCACAAGCGGAATAACTGTCCTGCCAATCTTAACCCACACACTTTGATGGTAACTAGCAGTCACCGGGGCATGGTACATAAGCTTTAATAGCTGCCAGAAAGAATTCCAGAAAAACACAAGAAGGTTAGCTTGTCCTGTGTTTAGAATTAGGGAAAAAAAGAGAAAGGAAAAGCGAGGAGTTTTTTTTTTTTTTGGGGGGGGGGGGGGGGGGGGTCAATAAATGGCAACAACGAATAGGCATTGATGCAATCTTAATTTTTTCTCCTTTTTTCTGCAAACTATCATACCTAACTCCAGACGCAGCTATCTAGAAAGGTATTCCATTAGAGGCAACATGAATATATATATTATTTAACATTTTCAGGTTGATTCTCCAAGGGTGTTACTGCATTCACACTAAATATGCAATGGAGCCCAGGTGGTTTGCCAGGACCAACTCAAGTGTCGTAAACCTATAAGAGGCTATGAGTCAACCGGACCTTCCATAACTTGACGTGACTTGAACAAAGTCCAAGAAACAGTTTCTGGTAGGATGGAAACGTCGAGCGTAAGAGTAGGAGGAGAAAAGGTCGTCTGAATACCCCAAAGCTTGTGACCTGACTACATTCCAAAAGGCAAAGAAAAATGCCTATATTTGGGTCCGGATTAATCAACTGAAGTAGGAGTGTATACTTAAGTTACTACGTAATCTACACATATGGGTGAATGAGATTTAACCTTGCAATCTTAAGAATATATTAAAAAATAAAAACGTGATTCTAGAAGATGATGGCCCCTCTGAGCACAAATCGATACCATTAAAATTTGATATTCCAAAGTGGAGTGAGACATATTTAGCCCCTTCAATACAGCCACTATGCCTAGTTGAATTAAAATATAATAAACGACAGAGAAAGAAAACGAAGAGGGGGAAAAAGGTAAAATTATACAATTTTTCCTAATTTTAGTTGTTAATTTCAATCAACCACTTCTTTTGTGCACAAAAAAGTTGAATCCTAATTAAGATAAACAATACATGCTTTGTTGAAGAACAATTGAGAAAGGTACCAACCTGCCAGTACATGAATGTTTGTACTATGTTGCGCTGCCACCTGCATGTGATAACTATAAGTACATGGATAGTGAAAAGTGATACAAAATTATGAAGGGGAAGATAGAAAGGCAAACAAGCATTATCAAGAGCTTAGAAGAGAATATAAAGGACATGTGTATAGTTACTGACGAGACAAGGGAGATAATTAGGAGGAATCCAATTCCAATCTCAGCTTGTGAAGACAGTATGCTGAGGGTAGTTGTGTTTGATTCCACCCACACACACAGCTCTTCCAAGTACTTCCTGTTAAAACCACCAAAAAAATTACTGACATTTAGAAAAATATTAACACAGTTGAAACAAGTGCATTAAAAGAGGGATATAAGACACCAACTCCTCTCAAAGCATTTGCGGAAGGGAAACAATATAACTCGACTCTGAAACAGTTCTCCTAATTTCTACATACATGTACACATTTGCAGAGTACAAGAGTAGCATCTTAGAAAATATGTGTAACTGCAAGATCAAGGACAGAGATAATTTAATGAAATTCAGAGCATCTGCGATGCAATTTTGTGAAACTATCAGACCATGAGCATTAATCAACTAGCACAAACACACGCATGCATATATTACTGTAATTTCAAGACTGAATTCGCCTTTAAATGCCATAAATATATTTGTTCGACCATATTAAAAATAAAAATAAAAAGTTTATCGAACCAATAGACAAAATCAAATATGTTCTATGATTTGGGCAGTTTAAAATTTTGATCTAATGAAAGAAGATCGTGAATGCAGATCAAACCAAAGCGGAGCTTAAAGCGGGCAATTCGGGGTCAAGATTTGTCCCATTGACAGGCATGCCCCAAAGTACAAGGGGTAACAAACAAAATTTTGAATGCTCCCCTTGGCTATTATTAAGTTTGCTTGAATTTCTGACCTTTTAAAGAGAAACAAGCATCAAATGCACTTTTTCATGGGTAATTGCAGAAATAAAAAACAACATTAGCATCTAAAACAAATAGTTGTCATCTTTAAAACTTTTCAAGGTAGACCTTTCAATCTTTCATAGAGTAATTTAGAAAAAAACAAAATGCTGTATATGGAATTTCAATACCGTATTTCATCGAGACTTCCAAACTTGAAAAGAGTGACACTATTAACTAGGAAAAAAGGAGTAATTAAGGATAAAATTGGAGAGTTAAAAATTATCCAAATAGAAGTTTCACTTCAAGCATTTGATCCGATATCAGCACTGCTTACTAAAAAAAGCACATCAAATATTCAATAGAAACCTGATCAGTGATCACATACAGAAGAAATTGTTCCAGAGTAGGACAGATCATACAGAAGATTTGTCTGAAGTAGGAAAAAGTTGCAAGCAGTTTGAAAATTCAAAACAGAACTGAAATTAATGGCTCAAGGAACATATAAGCTAGAAAATAAATGAGCATCTCACCTCTTGAAATGCATAATTTTAATAAATTTCGATAGAATGCAAGGCATGATTATATGTAAAAGTAACTCTTAACAACCAAAAATAAAAATGGTAAGTAAAGACACAAATGTTTTATCCATTAGAATTAGCCCCACAAGAAACAAAAATTGCCTACCTGTACAAGGAGGAGCGACTGAAATTACGTCTAAGAAATTTAGCAACATGTTCAAGGGCCCGGCATAATATAGGAAGCAGAGTAACTGCAACAATATTTAACATCAGCGCATCAGGTACAAAAAAAGAGGACTGATATAAATTCAAGCACGCTGAGAAAAGAAATGACATAGGAGAGCCAAGCAATGCTTACATTTGAGGCTGAGTTGTGAAGTGACAAAAGTTAGACAGTAAATGAAGTAAATAAAATCCTTGGTTGCAATTACCGACTGAAACCAGACTTGCACAGCCTGCAAATTCCATGCCCTTGGTTTCTGCAAACAAAGTCTGGTTAGTAGAAGAAGAGTCACAGTATCATAATCAATGTGTAAAAGAGAGTACAAGATAAATAATTTTAAGAAACTAAAATTGCAAGGTTACCCCATATAGAGAATACAAAGAATACAGACTAGAACATGCAGTGCCCATTAAGGATAGCCGATATGCTCTATTTGAAAGATTTCTGGGTACAAGTGGAAAGATTGCTAGCACAGCCACAACAAAGACCTGCCAAAAAACAAGTACAAATAAGTCTTAACAAATATTCTTCAATTAAATGATCACAAATTTTCTTCTCATTCAACTCATTTGTACACAAAGTCACAAATATATTATGCCAAATGATTGATCTCATTACACCCAATCCACGTTTCCAGCATCCCTGATTAGGGGGACCATAATGCACAATGGCTCTGGTATACGAGGCTGCTTGACAATAAAGTTGAAGTTGATGGTATGAAATCAATCCAGAATTTAAACATTAAGGATTTTAAAAAAGAAGTTAACTTTCCCAATTCTAATAATTAAAAACAAAAATCTGTTGCCAGGTCATTCAAACATTTTTGTCTACGCACTTATGTACATTCATATACGTATGCATTAAAAAGTTTTCCGTACCCAAGCATTGATCGAAAATTGTATGGTTCGCCGATCCCAGCGCAAAGAAGTTGGAGTAGATGCTGCAGCTGAAGATGTCCCTGATACTCTAGTAGTGGATCCTACAGAACAAAATTGAGGTGGACTGAATAGAAACGGCACCAAGGGAGGTGAAGTAAAATAATGTAGTTAATCAGTCAGTCTTATTCTGCAATGGAAACAAACCTGAGCTACGCTGCTGTGTTTGAACATTTGGAGTTGATGATGGCGGTGCTGATGACCTTGCTGGCTGAGAAGAACTGCTGGTAGACATTGCCTCAACAATTAAATCAGGATCCTGCATATCAGAAATAAAAGCACCACCAAAATGATTTCTCAAAAATAAACATATGTATTTTCAGAGACTCATAAAGCCTGCATATAATCCTTATGCCTGATGTCCCAATAGAACAGTATCGACACGACTTCAGATAGTAAACAATGTTGAAATTAATGGGAAAAAAAGGTAACAAAGCTCAGATCTCATGAATATCACAACAAAGATAAAGCTATGTGGAGTTTTACATGACTCAAGGTAAGGAAAAGAAATATTAGACTAGAAAAGCCTAGAAAAAAGAAAAAAATGTGTGTATAAAACAAAAAAAATCAGGATCATTTCAAATTCCAGAAGTTAAAGTGCACTATCCAAAAATCAAAAGGAAAATTAAGATTATATATTTAGTAACTCAATACCAAGATTCGGAATTGAAATTGAAAGCTCTTTTGCAATTTCATAAAATTAAAATTTACTTAATATTTGGAGCTTAATTCCAATTCCAATGTTTAAAAGTGAGTTGCCAAACTTAACTTTAGCTTATATGCATCAAATTCTAGCAATTTCATAAACAAATGAAATTCAAAGATGATAACGAACAGAAACAACTGACAGAAACAAAAGAAACCCAAATCAGATATCCAACCGCAGAGTTAATTAAGAGATAATTTAAATTAAATGATCTAAATTTATAAAGATACAGTAATTTTATCTCAGATTCCAACCAAATTTGATTTACTAGTTTACGAATTTCTTTTTATCATAGATAGGGATATCAAACTCTTATGAATCATAAACGGGAACGTACGATGTAACGCTGGTAGAATTTGCGCTTGAAGTGGTTGATAACATCGGGCCGAGATGCCATCTGGGGTGGGATGAGTATGTTGGACCAATAATCCGCCCATCTTGGGTCGTTTTCATAGTCGTAAGCCGCCGCCGCTATCTTCTTCAACTTCTGTGGATCATCTTCCTCCCCCATCTCTCTCTACTCTTACTTCCTCTAAAAACTCAGAAACAGTATCTTTCTCTCTAAAATTCTAGAGTAGTCGTCGCGTCTTCTCTCGTCTTCAGTTCCGTTTTATCGCGATCCCCTTTGGACCAAATGCGACGTCGTACTATAATGTTGCCAATTAGGTCATGGCTGGTCCATTAAGATTTTATTTTGTATCAACCAATACTAATACAAAACAACATAAGAGGCGACCATATATTTAATTATTTCGAATCGATTTTATTATAATAACGTAAAAATCGATTTTGCTATAATAATATAAAAAATGATGTCAAATACAATTATTTTAAGTCAATTTAGTTAATCACAAGTTAATTAATTGAGTATGATTTAACCCAATTTAAATAAGGTTGAAGTGTCGTTCTTTTTTCAAAAAAAATTTCTCTCATAAAACTCTTCTATCAATAAATTAGATATTTATGAATTAATAATTTTTTACTTATAATATATAATAATATACATATATATATATATATATATATATATATATATATATATATATATATATATATATATATATATATATCACGTATGTATAATATTGTAATATTTATACATTACATATATAGAGAGAGAAATAGTAATATATAACAACATAAGAGGCGATCCCAAATCTAATTATTATGAGTTAATTTCGTTAGAATAAGGTCGAAGGTCGTTCATTTCTAAACTCTTATTCTCCTATAAAACTCTTCTTTCCATGAGTCATTTTCAAACTTTTCTTCTTCCGATAAAGTAGATATTTATAAATCAATAAAATTATACTTATAATATTATAATATTTATACATTACATATATATATATATATATATATATATATATATATATAGAGAGAGAGAGAGAGAGAGAGAGAGAGAAGAGAGAGATAGGGGAGAATATTTGCAATAATTTTTTTTAAAATTTTTTAAGAAAATTTGAGCATCTAAGGAAATAAATATTTTAATTTATAATAAAAATACTAAATTGTACCATATAAAAATAATAACAACACGTGATGATCAATATTTAAATAAAATAAATAAATAATACTTATAAAATAAAAAATATATATTTTTTAAAAAAAAATTCACACTAACATATTATCTTACAAGGG
This sequence comes from Hedera helix, assembly GCA_947179155.2. Lineage (NCBI taxonomy): Eukaryota > Viridiplantae > Streptophyta > Magnoliopsida > Apiales > Araliaceae > Hedera > Hedera helix. The sequence goes on along the minus strand of OX359270.1, from coordinate 41,244,733 downwards.
CTATCAAACTTAAATTAGATATTTATGAATCAATAAAATTATACTTATAATATATAATAATATACATATATATCATGTATGTATAATATTATAATATATATATATATATATATATATATATATAGAGAGAGAGAGAGAGAGAGAGGGAGAGAGAGGGAGGGAGAGGGATGGAGAGTATTTGCAATAATTTTTTTAAACATATTAATAAAATTAGAACATCTAGGAAAATAAATATTTTTATTTATAATAAAAGCACTAAATTATACCATATAAAAATAATAATAACACACGATGATCAATATTTAAATAAAATAAATAAATAATACTTATAAAATAAATTAAAATATATCGAGTGGCCTTTGGCCCAATAGTACGACCAACTCATGTGAAAGTATGAGGTTGGGGGTTCTAAGACACGGGCTATCAAACTTGTTGGATAATAACATATATTGTGACTTTATTTATTTATTTATTTTAAATTTTAAGTTATGTGGATAATAATAATTGATAATATTTTAACTATGTAGTTGATATAATAGACTAATTTTATAATCATATTCAATCTCGTGTATTGATATATGTCGCAATTATAATTCAACATAAAACTCCCACAATACACAGAATTCTTTGGTATTTGTCACACTTGGAAAGTCGAGCCCCGTTGTTGTAATGTCTAATCTAGGATTAGGAGATTAGGAGCGGTGAAAGCCGAAACTCCAAGGAGTCGATCTAGTGGTTAGGGATGTTTATTCACTTCTTTGACTTTTTTTGTTTGAATTGTAGGGGGCGATGTGGGGGTGTGCCTTTAAGATCGTCTGCAGAAAAATTCAGTCTTGACTTACGTTTAAATTAATCCAATTTAATCTTGAGTGATGCTTAAATTAACCCGAAAGATGCCCTTATCATTTAACCAAAAAGAAAAAAAAAAAATGAAGGTCAAAAGGAATTGGTCGGGTTTGAGACTTCTAGTAAGGAGGAAATCTAAATCTAATATGAATTAGTATTTTTTTTTAGTAGTATGTTAGATGATAAATATGATGACGAAATTAGATTGTAACTAACGTGAAATTTAATGTGATAAGATAAAATAATAATATGTAGATCTTTTTTAATTCTTATTTATTTTATATATCGATATAAATTTGTCTCTCATATATAAAAGGACTTTTAATTTAATTATAATAGGAAGTCTTCTACAAGAAATTTATTTGTACATATTTGAGTAGTTTACTTTTGTAAATAAGGGGTCTGTAATTTATTAGCCGTCTTGTATCATCTGCATTGCAGTTATCCAGTAAACATTATTTATTTTTATCTATTTACAATTATTTTTGAATTTGAAAATTTGTATGTAACAAATGAAAAGTGAAGCTCTAATTTGAATATGAACGACACGACACTCGAGTAAAATACCAAATCTTGACCTCTAAAAAATAATATGAAAAATGACCTGTTTATTTGAACTTCAAGAATTACGTGGAGATGAGAAAAATGAAACTTTGTCTTCCTTTTTTTATGTCAAAATAAATTATTTAATGAAGTTTTATTTACGTCTAATTTAGCACTTTGGCTTTCTCTCTTTTTATTTCATTTCAATTTATATATATATTTTTAATTTTAAAAAACTATCAAACAATAAAAGGGAACATAAACTTCTTAATGTCTCTTAAATTCCCAAATATTGTAAAAGGAAAAAGATTTATATGACCAACTAATTGACCAAAATATTTGCCAACTAAGCACAACCGCTTAATAACCTAGCTCACTAAATTAATTATGGCTTGTGCCATATTGCTACTCTAAATTAAAATCGTTCGTTCCTCTCCTGTCCTATGATCCTATCCTCTCCTCAATTCACGAGCATAGTGATTGGACTTAACGATACCAATTCTTATAAATACACGGATTATTTGTTTTGAAATTCCAAATCATTTTCTACCTCTTAATTAATTATGATAACAAAAATAATGGAATTCTCGAAATTCCCTTCATTACCAGAACTATGACATTAATGTACAGCACCTGCTGATACATCAACTTCAGGAGATTTTGTCAATACTATAAGAAATACATATCATATCGTATGTATCGTATCATATTGTTGTTTGCAAGATGAGCGTTGAGAGGCACGAAACAATAATTTAGTGAGCTTTGAATTACTAAGTTTAACATCTGTGAATTGCACATTGTTTCCTCCAGATAATTGGCCATCATGCATCTTCAGTCCATTTTCAAGTTGGATGGCCTCGTCCCTTGTTCTTACTATTCTTCCAAAGCAAAAATACCGTCCACCAGCTCCATAATCTAAGTCTTCGTAAACACGAACATGAACTTCAGCTACTTTACTCGCGTCTTCAATGGCTAAGATGCCTTGTTCTAACATTGGTCGACCACCTAAACGTAATATTAACATATGGTGATGTCAATTAGTTGTCTGTCTTAAGTTTTATTTAAATGGAGTAGACGACAAGTACCTTTAAGATATGGTATTGAGGTTTCAGTGTGAGCATTTGGAAATGTTGGATCCATGAGAAGGCCAGGGCACACTGTAACAAGCCTCACCTTCAGTTCCTTCGACTTCCTCCAAGCAACTTTTTCGGCTCTTGTCTTTCCCAAAGCAAGCCAAAACTGTTCTTCGCAACAACGGCAACAAAAAAATGTCTAAATTATTGTAACATGATTAGTGATTTGCCTAGAATTCTGATGAAAAATGTAAAGGAATTAATAAAGGGGTTGTTTTGGAAGATGGGATAATGTTATGGCTGGCTTTCCACAATGGCCTGAGAACAATGGATAGGTGAATTGGGTTTGGTATTAAAATCAATGCAACATGTGTTTTCTGCAATTGCGAAATGGAAACTTTCCATCACCTCATTTTTAACTACAACTTTTCTTTTCAAGTGCTTGTTCAAGTTTTGAGACATTGTGGCTGGCGAGGATTTTCTAGGAGCTGGGCTCACATTACCAGTTTCATTTTGACTCGTTCAAATTCCAGAGCTAGCGGTGACATTCTGAAGCTTTGGGTTTTCTGCAGTGGTTTACTATCTATGGCAAGAAAGGAATGCACGATACCATCATGATCGATCCCTACCCATTCGAATTATTGTAAAGGACATATTACATATTATAAAATGCAAACTTAGTACATATATGAAGTTTCAGAAAGTTAAGAATATATATCATGTTTTAGGCAACTTCAACTGTAATCTCATATAGTCATGATATCTGAGGGTCGGTCTGTCCTATGATGTCCATACTATATTATGATTTGGGAACTCGGTGTACTTTCTTTGTCTTTATAATACAAATTTAATTTAGCAAAAAAAAAAAGTTTGAATTATAAATGGCACAAAGTTGATGTATTTACCTTGTTTACTCTGCAGAATTCCTCATTGCTCCAGCAGTTCTCATCTACCCTGTCTCTTTGATCGGTTGTCCAGATAGCAGACAACATGGATGAAGTAAATATGCATCGTTTCACAGGTGCTGCCCTGCCACAGGCCTCAATGACATTACTTGCTCCTTCACTCTCAAGAAACGCCATTCGCTCCTAAAAACAGTTATGAGTCCTTTTAGCTTTATGAAATCCAACACCGACATGTTTTACTTTTTCTTTTGATTTTCAAATAGTTCTAAATAGATCAAGATCGAGGAAGGTAATATTTAATCTATTGTTTTTTTATTAACAAAATTAATAGTGCATAAAAAGTAGAGTAAACGAACCGTGTATCCAGACACCCCATGGGGATCAATGAAGGAGGATGTGTGGAAAATAGCATGGCAACCTCTAAAAGCATCACATAGACTGTCCAAATCTCCTATTCTTGCTATTACAACACTCTCTAGTTTCTCCATCTCTTCTTCTCCTATCAGCTCCATCATGTCCTCAAAACACACTGCCAAAAGTTTAATAAAAAAAATAGAGACATAAATTAATTAAATAGTAATTAGACATTGAAAATAATTTTGAAAACTTTTAAGCTACTAGAAGTTAATTCAAACAGACAGAAGATTCTGACTATTTGTACTGCATAACTCATTCAGAAACCCGTCTTAATTACCTTGGTTTTGAATGGTAGCTCGGACAAGGTAACCATGAGCCAAGAGTGCCTTAACCAAGTGAGCACCCAAGTAAGAATTACCACTGGTCACACAAACCAGTTTCCTCTCAGTTGCTCTCAAAATGCAGCTCAAATTAACATTATCAAAATATTTCCTCTGTTCATACCAGAAAGCTTGTGGCTCCACTGGTTTCGCCAACAGAATAACTTCTCTGCAGCTCTTCAAGAATCCCATCTCTTATCTCTCTTTTAATTTATCAAGTGTATGGTTTTCATGGAGGATATTATTATATATATGCAGATCATGTCATATAACAAGAGACGTCTATCTTTAACATATGCACTCATACAATCCAAGAGAGTGATATTTTTTGATTTTCTATATCTATGTTCAAAGTTGTTAGTTTATACCAAATTGAAAAAGTCAACAATCAACATATAAAGAAGTAGTTGCATACAGAGCTGTTCCTAAGCACGGGCGGGAGGGTCAGACCGCCCTGGGCCCCAATTATATATATATATATATATATATATATATATATATATGTAAAATTAAAAATATAAATATAAATATATAATGATATAGATATACAAAAGTAATTTTCAAAATCTAATAAATTTTTAAGGACTCAACTTGGCCAACTCTAAATATAGTGTTAAAACCCAAATTAAATCAATTATAAAAAAAGATGTTAACTCAGTTAGCAAAGACTTGCGGTCTAAAACCATACGTTGACATATTGAAATTGAAGGCATTGATTTCTTTCTTTGAAATATATAGAGAAAAGGGGTTTACATCTGTCATGTTTTCTACCAAAGCTATTGCACATAGTATATGAGAATTGATTGTGTATTTTTTTTAAAATGCCAAATTCGTAGAAAGAAACAATTTGATCAGAATTTCAGACATAATATGTTGAAAAATGTTTCAGAGTTAATTATTTTCTTATTCTAATTGATATGGCTATTACTCAACTGAAGAATATGTTTTTATAATTGCAAACATTTGAAGATGTTTTTGGATTCTTATATGATCCAAAAATATTAAGAATATTGGATGATATCAAATTGAAAGAATGTTGTGTTAATCTTGAAAAGGCTTAGAACATGACAATTTTTTTGATGTTGATTCATATGATTTGTTTTCAAAATTGTAAGTGTTACAAGTGACTTTGCCAAGAGAAATAAAGTCGGCCATTGAAATTCTGGAGTTTGTAAAAGCTTTGGATTGTTTTCCTAATGTTTCAATTACTTACAATATATTATTAACTATTCCAGTGACAGTGACCTCTCTGCTGAAAGAAATTTTTTGATATTAAAATTGTTGAAAAATTACTTGCGGTTAGCTATTATACAAGAAAGGTTAATGAGTTGACAACCATGTGCACCGAGAAGAATATGCTAGACAAGCTTGATTTTGAACATTTGATTGAAGATTTTGTCTCTAGAAATACTAGAAAAAGAATCTTTCAATAAATGTATTTTCATATATTTTGTTGTAGTCGAAGTATTTAGTCGAACTTCTCATATATTTTGTTGTAGCCGAAATTCTTATATATTTTGTTGTAGTCGAATTATTATGCTTTAAACTCCAAAAAGACACTATTTTAGATACAATTTATACTTTTTATTTATTTATTTTTGATAAAGACAATGTTCCGAAAAGAGTGTCACTTTTATTTTTTGTCCTGGGCCACCAAAATTTGTTGCATAGAGTTTAATTTGTTACGTATGATCATAAATTTATATTTATATTAAATACGGTTGTATCTGAAATACATGGAATACAAAAAAATAAAAGAAAAACTCATGGATTATTATTTTATTTTATACCATTTTGTGTAATTAGTCGACCGTCAAGCCATTCTCTTGTTGCATATTAAGTCAGCAGGGGATTACAGTGGATGGTAAGATGTGACTTGGTGAGTGGTGGCTACGCCATTAATTCTCTTGAGCCATTAGACACGAATGCAAAATGTCAAAGTTGTTAACCGGCAAGGGCAGTGGTCTGCAGGCTTCTAGAGAATGAAAGACGTGTAAATCAAATATTAGTACCCAACCATAAAATGCAGACTTTTTGAGTCCTTATTCCATACATCTCAGAACACTTTCTTCAGCAAAAGTAGTACCATTGATATTTCTTCTTTTGAGATGATTATTACACGCTTATGTGAGGATTTAAGGTCATATTACACCTTTTGAAAGGATATCCCACCCAACAACAAAATATAAGAATATATTTATCTAGGTGAGGATTTAAGGTCATAAAACAGGAAGGGAAAAAACTATTTATCTACGACAACAAAATTTCAACAGAAAATAAATAAGAAATATAAGAATATATACTGTATATAAATGGCTTTCCCTGATGTTCAATAAATACAAAGAATTCTTGTGCAAAAAAAATAATTCAAAAATAGATTACAAAAAGATTCATACCTGAATCATGTTAGCTCTAACATCAACATTACATGGAAAGAATTGTGTAAGATTTTAAATCAAAACCATAGGTGCATCTATTTCCAAAGATCTCAACTCTGAACAAAGGTTTAAAAATAATTCTAAGACCTAGAGGAGCCAATATTAATTCCAACTAGGCAAGTATATGTTGAAACTTACCTGGCTGGCCTAATTGCCATGGTAATACCAAAATAAGTCTTATAGTGCACCATATCCATGATGAATTTATGGGTGTCGATACGATATATGACAGTTGTCTACTTGTCTTACTCAGCTTTTTCAGCTACCCTGTGAATGATTGAAGAATTCAGAACTATAATCTTGACTTCCAAAGGCCATCCTCTGAAACATTCTGATTTGTGCAGATTGTTCCCTTGAATCGAAAATTTCACTTTGTCCAGGTTTCACTCCGTTGGTCAGATCTGAGAACTCAAACATTGAATCTAGAGCTCTGACCACCTGGGAAGGGGGGGACATAAGGGAAATTATTATAAAACACATCCCAGATGAAAGAAAAGAGTATATTGTCAGCAAGTGTCAAGCAAAATGCTTAGAATGTACCTGGCTCATTCTTGGCCTTTTTGAACCCAAGTGCCGAACACAAGCTGCAGCTGCTTCAATCATCCGGAACACCTCGTGTTCAACATAGTTCTTTTCGAGTCTCGGATCTACCAACTCTTCAAAGTCTTGCTTGTCAAGGGCTTCTGAAAGCATAGGTCGAGCCTGCGGGACATGTTTGCTAAGTATCTAGTAGTATAGCGAAGAGTACTAAACAATCTAAAACTAGCATGCAGGTATTCGGCACTTATCTTGAGTCAGCATTAAAATGTTCTACATCTTATTTCAATTGCAAAATATCTCAATAACATTGGCATTAAAAAATTTCGAGTGAATTCAACAAGATTTTTGCTTTTAAGACCCACCCAAAATTAAGATTAAGGCAAGCATACAAGATCTTATGGTTTTGTTTATCCGTTAAATAATTGCAGCCTGTTAGTGGGGGGGAAAAAAAGCAGCAGCAAAAACATCACTACTTCAGAAAATTGATTCATCAAAATGACTCATTCAATAGAACACGTGTCACATTTATGCACAATTCTCGCATACAAGAGATTTGAAATATCAGTTATGCCCTCAGGAGGAGAACAAAGACAAAGGAAAGATCCTACACTCTAAGCGAATTTTAAGGCTGTGGGTGTTAAAATCACAAAGATGAAGCATGAATGTTGACTGCTTCCCTTTTCTTTTTCTCTTGTTTCTTCCCTATATTTGCTGCTTCCCCTAATTGTAGTTAAAAATAAAGAATTTGAATCTTTGATCCCAATAGTATTTTATTCCAAAGCCAAATTTGAAAAGGTTGCTGCCACTGGAGACCCAAAGTAAACATATTAAAAACTAAGCAAAACTTTTGTATACACATGTCAAAAGTTAAACCACTACTAAGGTTCATGTTAGGGAAGCATACCCATTCAACCAGGCTTTCATCACCCAATGGTTGAGATGCGTCCACAGGCTTACGACCAGTGATGAGCTCTAAAAGCACGACCCCAAAGGAGAAAACATCGGACTTCTCTGTCAACTTGCCGCTTGATGCATACTCTGGAGCCATGTATCTGACGAATCACCCGAGGTCATACATCATATGAATATAAAATAGAAAACAATATCACAACATATAGACATGATGATCATTGCTACGGGTAGCTTCTTCACTCTACCAATGACTTCAAACAGAACTTGTAAAGTTCATACATGTTGAGTCTTAGGTTGTGTTTGTTTGGGACTGAATGGCTAAATCAGTCAGTCATTTAGTGCGTTTGTTTTGCATAAAAATAATCTGAATGGCTGAATCGGTCAGTACTTTAGGCTGAATGATTAAATCTAATTTTTTTGACTGAATGAATAAGTCTCAGTTGAATGAAGTAAAAAAATTAAAAAAATATTAACTATTATATTAAGTAATATTAAATAAATTTACAACAACTTTGAATTTTTTCAGAGAGGTAAGATAGTCAAAATCTGTTATTCAGATATTTTAAACATGTCAATTATTAAACAGTTTTTTTCATTCAGTATTCAGAATTCCGTTTCATTCAGATTGCTTAAGTATTCAGAACTGTTTCATTCAATTTTAAACAAACACCCCCTTACTAATGTAATATTCATTCAATTTTTTCATGTGGTGAAGGTGTCAACAAAGACCATGTGAAAAGTCTATGCTCGCATAATTTATGATGGTATTTGTAGAGAACAAATTAAACTATACAAAAATAAAGGTTTATTGTTATTCATATCCTTGCTCAATGCTTTTGTAGCTATAAGATGATATATGAATCATGTACCCAAAAGTTCCCATCACACGAGTGGTCACATGTGTATTGGAATCCAGTGCCAACTTTGCAAGCCCAAAATCTGCTACCTGTCAATTAGGATGCATATTAAATAAAGTAACTGCATGTAAAGAAAAATGATTATGGATCAAGTACATTGAGATATCTGGGGCATGTCATTCTGCCAACTTTACAGTACTCAAAGGAAGCAAATAACAACACATTAAAAGGTCCACCAGTACGCATGATGTGACAGGATTTTTGAGAAATTAGTTGGGTATTAATATCTAGATGCTTTGCTTCTGAGCATACCTGAGCATCATAATTGTTATCCAAGAGAATATTCGATGATTTAATATCCCTGTGAATAATTCGAGGATGGCCTGATAAACACATCAAAGAAAAGAAAAAGAGGAATTTGTTAGCGACTGTTTGTGAGCAGGACAGCTCACATAAAACATTTTTTGTTCAGATAAATTTGAAGGCCTTAGTCACTTGTTTTAATTTGGGATCCAGAGGAAATTTCATCTGGAACTTCTACAGCGCATTATTTATAACAATATGTACTTCAGTGGCACAAAATGACTAATCACTAAAGAGTGAACAATGCATCACTGCCAACTTCTCCAAAACAACATAGGTATGAAAATTCTAAATACATTGGAAAGCAATTGATTTTAAAAGGTAAAGAAAGAAAACGATGAAACTGACAATCTTCATGAAGGTAAGCTAGTCCACGAGCTGCACCAGCAGCAACTTTCACTCGTGTTGCCCAATCCATGAATGGCCTACCTTCACCTGCCAAATATACAGAACACTAGTGAGATTGTCACCACTGCAAACACTGATTGCTGTTACATTTCAGTTTAGTGGAAAACAAGAACTCTAAAGCACCTCAAAGGTATTAAATATATTACTTTATGGCAGAGATCCCTCACAGTGAGTGTAATGAAAACTTGATCATTATTGTTGAATATAACATCAAATGGAAGAGGAATTTATTTTTTTCTTCCTAATTTCACGTTATTAGACCAAAACTGCATTAGCCCTATTTTAATTTTCAAGCCATGTAATAAAAAAGTAGTGTGCTTCTACGGTCAAAATTCAAAGTACTTGATTCAAACTTTTTTGAAATACATAGTCACATAGAAGTATGTCTTACCATGGAGATGATAATGAAGGGTGTTATTGGGCACATAGTCATATACAAGCAATCTTTGATGCTCAGATATACAATAACCCACAAGTGAAACCAGATGGCGATGGTGTACTCTGCTGATAATCTCAACTTCTGCTCTGAACTCACGTTCTCCTTGTCCACCGCCAATCTTCAGCTGTTTAACAGCGACTTCTCTTCCATCAGCCAGGAATCCTTTATAAACACAACCAAAGCCACCTTCACCCAAAAGATTGGTGGCTGAAAACCCATATGTGGCCTCAGATAATTCTTCATACGTGAACCATGACCTTGAATTGCCTAAACCACCTGGTTCGGGTGAATACATGAAATTGCTCCCGGAAACACTTCCAGCTAGCTGAATTGACTGTTGGGGCCTCAGGAATGACGAATCTGGAGATTATTTACAAGTTTAATCAACATTTCACTCCCAATGTTTTAAAATGAAAATGAGATCATCAAGGTTAACCAACTAAAAGCATATATTTGGATCATGAAATAAATTGCATATTATTGTGCTTCCTTTCATAACTGAAACATTTTCAGAAAAGAAAAACAGAACTTGGGATTTCACATGAGCTAGAAAAAGCCAAGCTCATAAGGATCCAATTTTAAGGTGAAATATAATACAACAGTAGGCGTTAGTTACTTCAATACTAGACCTCAATCAGAACATAACAGTAGGCATCAGTGTTACTTCAGTCCCTTTCACAAGCACACAAGAACCAAATTATGAGTTGATTAATTATTGTATTTTTAGAGGGTGGGGTCTGGGATGATGAGGATAGATTCTAAGTTTCTGTGCTATTAGACAAAAACATGCAATAGTGTAATTATGTTCTAGATAACATTCTGAAACACATGTCCAACTTCTACCACTGGCAATATCATAATGGGTGATATTTATTAACTTCATTTTGTACCAGAACAGAATTTTCATTTCTGAATATACCATTTCAAGATGTAAGATTAATGTTCGGTAGCCTGTGGAGTTTATACTGTAATACACGTGTTGAAGGCCCACCCTTGATTATTTAAGGTTTCAACTTCATACTCGAATATCAATGTAAGACTATGTTAACTCACATGGTACCTTAACTAATGGAGAGACCGGGGAATCCATAACGAAGGCTCTAATAAACATATTGAACCCAAATTGACCTAAAACCTCAAGCTGTTTGGTTTTGCGCCCAACCCTATATATCGAGCCTTCAATTTCACACTTGAATGCCTACGTGAGATTATGTCAACCTACATGTTACCCTAACAGTTAATAACATAAAACAAAAAAAAAAGAAAAGAAAAGTAATCTCCGAATTCAGTAAAAGCATTACCTGAATTTTGGGATGAAGCAAATGGCGATGGCATGATGTACCCACCATCGGAATCAGATCCCTTTTTCTTTCGTCTTCGCCTGAACCACACAGCCATCACAACAAGACAAAGTGCCAAAAAACTAACAACAATTCCAATTGTCACTGCTCCTCCAGTCTTTAGCCCCCCAGCATCACTGGATGCAGCATTTTCTGTAATATTTGGACCAGGTATAGTTGATCTTGCGGTTGGTTTCTCTGTTGGAAAAGTGGGTAATGGGGAAGAAGGAGAACTTCCATTCACAGATGAGTTACTTGGGGGACCAGGAGGTGAAATAGGAGGCAAAGATGATGATTGTACAGGTGGAGGAGATGAAACTGTAGGAGGGGTAGGAGGTGGTGGAGAACCGGATGGAGGTGGGGTTAGCAGAGGTGGTTGAGGAGTTTTCTTTGGAGGCTCTGCAGGTGGTGCAGGTGGAGGATCAGAGGAAGGCGGCAACGGGACTTCTGTTGGAGGTGGTGGAGTAGGAGTAACAGCTAAAGGAGGTGGCGGAGTTACCACCGGTGGGGCTGGGGATGCTTGGGGAGGAGAGCCTCCCAATGGTGGTGGCGGGGATAAATTTGGACGGGGTGGCGAATTTGTAGCTGGAGGAGGGGCAGCAGGAAGGGTTGGTGGTGGTTGGGATGGAGGTGGTGATGTTGGAAGCGATGTGGGAGGTAAAGTGAGAGGTGGTGTGGCTGCCGGTGGTGATGGAGGAGGGGCAGCAAGAACGGCAGGTGGAGGAGATTGAGGGCGTGGAGTTAAAGGGTTTGCTGGAGCTGGTGTCACAGATGTCTGATTGGGCTGAAAGACGGTAGGAGGAGGTGAATTGACTGAAGAATTGGTAGGGGGAGAGGAAGCTGGAGAAACTGCTGTAGGAGAAGAATTTGGGGAAGGTGATGTTGAACCCATCACTTTCCTTACCAAAAAATTGTTGTCTATCTATCTCCTACCACCATTTATGTCATTGTTGCATGACCCGTAACACTTTAAAATCCAAACTTGTTTGCCAAAAAGATACAAAACAACTACATTCCATACCTGAAACTTGCAAAAAATACTAATACGGCTAGAGCCATTGACCCAAAAGTCCTCTCCTTTATAGCCGAAGTCTGTCCATATATATCATAAAGTCTCACAAAGACTGCAACTTTCACCGAGAACTAGTCACTTAATCAAAAGTAAACTTTCCAAGTAATGAAAAACCCTAATATGAGCAAAACCCAAATCACCAATTTCAAGATTTCGAGGAGAAAACAGATAAAGAAAGTCGAGCTCTTGATAAATTAGAAATTCCTTATCTGATATCAGCAACGCCCAGATTCTCAAATAAATTTCGCAACAACAAAATTTTCTCGGACCAATGTATTACGTATAGATCCCACCAAATCCCAACACAGATAAATTCAATTCTCAAAACTGAAAGAAAAGTCTTACCTCTATAATACCCCCTCTTTCTCTCCCTTTTCTCTACCTTTGTTATTGGTTGGAATCTTTGAAGTCGAGAAGATTAAGCCCAGAAGCTCCTTTCAGGTTTATGGTAAAGGGGCACCAAGAAATGTGGGGAAGACTTCAAAAAATGGTTGTCAGACTCTTTACACTTGAATTTGTTTGAGAGAGCGAAATGGAACGAGGGAGAGATGACGAAGTCAGAGCATGATCAGAATGAGAGAAGTATATTATATAAAATTATAAATGACAAAACATAGGATTGTACCAGTGAACTTGTTCAATTTTAAATATTTGATCATTAGTCTTTTAAAAAAAAAATTAAGTCATTAAACTTGTTAAAATTTCAAAATTTCACCATTCTGTCAAAAAAAAAATCAGACGGACGTTAAATTTTTACCCAAATTGTCAGACGTGGTATTTTTTTTATAAAAAAAATAATAAAATGCTGAGATGGACAACGTGACTTCCAAGTGAGATTGGGCGGGAGAGATTAGAAGCTTATAAAACTAAAAACTGAAGAAACTAAAGTATAATACACATGAAAAAATGAAAAATTAGGGCAAATAGAAGATTTAAAAAAGGCTTGATTAAAATAAAACAACTTACCCATAAAAAAAAAAATTTAAATATAAAAAGCAAACTATTATGTAATGTGATAATTTTAAAAAATAAAAAAAAGCAATTAACAAATGTAATTCTTTTTAGAAGTAGTCCTGTAAACAAATAAATTAAATGTCCACAAATTATTTTTGTTATTAATCTAACAAAAATAAAGAGGTATTTTTGGCCATTAACATATGTGGAACAGTGGAAGTGTTTATATCAATAAATATTTTTATTTTGAGATTTTTAAAGTCCATAAAAAATGGTAAATGATAAAATAAATAGATAAAAGGGAGGGATGGAGAAACAACAATGGCGAAATTACCATCTCTTAAATCCTTTATTCCCATCCCCACTCGTTTTCTCCCACTATAAACCTCACGTGCTGCCCCGCTTCTCCTTCACCACCCCAACCATTTTAAAAGATTCTTCTGAACCCAACACCATGGACTCATCCTCCAAACCTGAGGACTTTAACTCCAAGCTCTCCTAAATCCGTTTATGGTACAAGAGCGGCACTGACAAAAAAAGCGGAGTTGAAGGAACCCATCTTCGATGGGTTGAAGGTAGACTTCGAAGTATACTCATACAATGTAAAGTGAAAATGAGAGTTTAGGTTTTTTTTTTTAAACTTTAACTTTTTAAAGCCCTAACTTTTCAATTTAGGGGTTTTTTAGAACCCTAACTTTTTTCTTTTTACTTGATTGTATTGTGAATGATATGTATGATATTGGAGGCGGTGGGCAATTGAGAAAGGCGGAGTTGTGGGGCTTGTGGCAGCCAATGGTTGCTAAAAGCGCCGAAGGGAGAGGAAGAATCATGGTGGTAATGGTGAAAAATAGAGTAGCGGTTGGGCGATTGTTACGAAGGCAGATGGGAAGATGATGACTATATTATGTTTATTTGGATGATGACAGTTAGGGGTGAGCATGGTGCAGTTTGGTGCGGTTTGAAACCCAAACCGCACATGAAATTGCTTAGTTGCGGTTTCATTTGGTGCGATTTTGGTTCCAAAATCAATTGAAATAATTAAATTTTATGCAATTTAAATTAACAATTTAGTATCACACTGTATTAAATACCACTTTGATAACACATAATTTTACTTATAATGTTTTGTCTAAACAAAAGCAAAATAAAACCTAAAAACATGAATAATGATATCTTTACATATGAAAATTTTAAACAGAGATAATTACAATTTGGGATAATTCTAAATCTTTGTACATTATAATAATACTTCTTGATATGCTTTATTTTGACAGTGCATAGTGCAGTGCAATTTCTTAGATGCGGTTTTGCCCAGAAATTAAATTCAAACCGCATTTGCGGTTTATTAACTACCTAAAACCGCACATATACCGAAATCGTTGATGCGATTTTAATTGGTGCGGTTTTAGAGGCAATTTGATTTATTGCTCACCCCTAATGAAAATAATATTAGGACAAATAGGAGTGCAAGGTTAATGAGGAGTGCGAGCCACGTTGGTTGCTAACTTATACATGTCAACATTTAATTGCCTTTTTTCTTTTTTGAAAAGCCACGTAGGAAAATTGTAAGACCCCGAATTTTATGAAATACAAAATTTAATTTTTCTTCATATATATTTTTTTTGAAACAGTAAGTGGTTAAATTAACAAAATTGAAAGTTAAGGATGTTATGTGCAAATTTTATTTTGTCGGACAATATTCGCTTTGTCGGGGAATATTCGTTTGGTCGGGGAATATTCGTGTCGTACGACGGCGCCGAAATAATAAATTATTGGTGGACCCCACAACGGAATATTTGTCGGATATAGAAAACGACAGAAGTAACCTTTTTAAATAAAAATAGTCAACGGAACTGTTAAAATACCGGTGATAAAAGAATAGTAGCATACGGTAGTTATTGGTATTTTTTGTAGCACTCGGTACTCTACAGTAACACGCGGTATTGCATAGTGTCTCATATTATTGGTCTGATAATTGACACCGTAACTGTTACGCATAATTTCATCGATAATTGTCACTGCATAATATTTTATATTATCAATTCAATAATTGTTGTTACACAGTATTTTGCATTATTGATTTAATAATTGTCATTACACTGCATTTTATATCATTGAGTCAATAATTGTTGTTGCACTGTTTTTAAAATTATTGAACCTAATAATTGTCATAGTAACATATGCACAGTAATTCACATTATTGAATCAATAATTGTCATTACACAGTAACGTATGCTTTATTTTACATTATTGTTATCTCTATTATGATGTTATTTAAACAGTTGTATTTCATTAATTTATTGACTTGATATCTAAGAGCTAACTATACTGTATTTATAACAATTAGTCATAATAATTGAATTGATAAAGTTATTTGTTTATAATATAAAGTTAGGTGATTATTAGGTGATATGAAATGAATGGTGTAGATTAAAGTGTGAAATATTGTTGAATAATTGAATTGATTTGTTTATAATATAAAGTTAGGTGATTATTAGGTGATATGAAATGAATGGTGTAGATTAAAGTGTGAAATATTGTTGAATAATTGAATTGATTTGTTTATAATATAAAGTTAGGTGATTATTAGGTAATATGAAATGAATGGTGTAGATTAAAGATAATATAAAATTTGAAATGGATGGTGTAGATTAAAAGATGATTTTTTTAAATGAATGGTTTAGATTAAAGGCATGATAAGATTTTTGGCTATAAATAGAAGCCTTAACTTAAGGATTTTTCATAAACTTCCTTACTTGTTCTTTCTTTCTCTCTCTAAATACTTCTTGTGAAAGTTCTCTCTAAGTGTGCTTAAGTCATCTTGAGTATTTGTGAAGATCTATAAGTATACGTGTACTGTTCAAGTTAATCAACCTCATTTAAATCAATATCCAGTCACGTGTTGAGGTAAGGGATACCATCTTTTTCATCTTCCATTATTCAAACGTACTACGGTAAGGGATACCATCTTTTTCATCTTCCATTATTCAAACGTACTACGGTAAGGGATACCATCTTTTTCATCTTCCATTATTCAAACGTACTATGGTAAGGGATTATCATTATTTGATTCTCGATAATAATATTGTTTCTTCCTTACTCATAAGACGTGCCTTTTATTTCCATGTATTAAATTGTGGGAATAACCTTACGGAGCGGATTGCCGCCTGTTGGTGAATAACCTTTCGTATTCATTCATTATTAATCTCTGAGAATAACCTTACGGAGCGGATTGCCGCCTGTTTGGTGAATAACTCTTTGTACTCAAATTCTATTAAATTGTGGGAATAACCTTACGGAGCGGATTGCCGCCTGTTGGTGAATAACCCTTTGTATTAATTTCCTTCACCTTTTGTTAGTTAAACCTGCTACGGTAAGGGATATTATTTTCTTTCATACTCCTAAATCGAAATTTATTATGGAACTATTGCTTCTATAATTCCTGAAAATATTATATGTTCCATAATAGTTGAACTTCATTATTTCAACTGAACCTTCCTATTTACGTGAACCTTTCTATTGAATTGTAACCGTTATTCTGAACTGTAGATCTTGAATATCATTTTTAAATTTCACTCCACATCATGTTGACAATTTGGACATTATTTGAATCTGTACAAAGTAAACTTCCGATACTTATTGTTATCCTATTTCTTCTGTTCATCATTTATATCATTCTAATCATCCAAAAATCAAGCTGTTGTGAATATCTGTGGCCGGGGGCACATATGTGATATATTTGTTGAACAGATGATAGGTTAAAGACGATATAATAGGTTAAAGGCGATACATCTGTTCGGTGTCTTTTATGGCACGTGGTGAATGTTCTCTTTGGCCCGTAGTGCAAAGATGAACTGTTGTTTGGTATGATTATGACCAAAGGCTGAATCTGGTATAATCATGACCGTTGGTGTTATATTAAATGTCTTTGGCCCGTAGTGCAAAGATGAACTGTTGATCTGCATGATTATGATCAGGAACTGTGAATTTGTATTATCTTGACTAATGATATTTCAGATGATAAAAGTTGATGATGTTTTTCCTAAAAAGAGAACCGAGTGGACATTATAGTCTGCATTATTCTTCTAATAGATTACTCATTCCGCTGCTATTATTCATTTGAACGTTGTTTAAGAATTTAACTGCAGTTTTTGATATAAACCTTGTAGTCTATTGTATTCTATCAAGAACTCAACTGTTGAAGACTAATGATAATTTATTCGTCATTATCTTAGTCATGATATTCTTTACTGGGCTATTTGAGCTCACCCTTTCTTTTGTTCCATTATTTTTCAACAGGAGATGAAAACATAACAGGGTCTAGCCGGGGAATGGAGTGAGGGTCCGAGGAATAGTTATCATAGTCTTCACGTTTTGTAAAATAGTGTGGCAATAATAGTGAAGACTTAGTTGTGTATTATTATACACTGTATTGTTGTACGTTGTGCTTTGTTGTAATAATTTTGTTGTAGTATTTTGACGACTCAAGTTTGGGCTGTGTGGGCCCAGATTTGGGGGCGTCACAGTTGGCATCAGAGCTTAGGGATATGGTCTTTAATGGCGATCTGGGGTAGAACTAGGAGGGGAGAGACGAATAGAATCAGTCACTAGTGTGTCCTACCTAAATTAGATTTATTTTTTATCTAATGAATCGATTTGAATGTAGGAACATGAAGAGATGAGTCAGTTTATTTGAACTAACATTTATTTTATGACCACAGTTAATTATGGCATCTGAAAATCAGGAGGTTAACTATGAAATTACCGAAACAAATGTAGCTGCAAAACAAGAGGCGACGAATAATCTTCTTACAAACTCAGAGTTGAATCATTTGCCTAAGGCAAAAATTATGCGTGTTCTATCCAGTAAGGATGAAGGTGAAAGCTCTGCTACAGTCGTTCCAGATCCATTCTTAGAAGCAATTAAAGGAAGTAACGAACTTGCGGAAATTATTGCCTTTAATTTACTCACTAATTGGGAGAGTGATATCACATGGTTATGCTCTATAACAAAGGATCAGAATATATGGACTTTTCATATTAGTCTTTGGGATTTATGGTGTTCCAGCTATGATTTTCAAGATTATTTAAAAATGATGTTTCTATACTTTTGGGCGTTACAATTTAGAGGAATTCAGGTTAAGTTAGTCACTATCGTGGAAACTGCAGTCTATCAAAAATACTATTTTAATGGAAATCATTGGTACCTTACTACTGATGAAGTTGATGAACCCGAGAAACAGTTTGCTAGAAAATTATTCAGTGGTATTCCCATGGTTGAAATACGTGAAGATCCGAATGAAGTATTCGGGATTCGATTTGACGATAAAAGTCAAGAAACCGAATGAGGTGATAACCGGTAAGCTATTCATAAATTCTCGTGAAGTCTATGCCATATTAGATACTGGCTCTATCCACTCTTTTATCTCACCTATATGTACTCAACGTTTAAATTTGACTATTGAAAACTTAAATCTTGTCTTATCAGTTGAAACCTCATTGGGAGAAATACCTATTACATTTACTATCTATAAATCTTGCCTAGTTCAAATCAACAACCTCACATTACCTGTTGACCTTATTTCTTTGGAGATGCGTGAATTTGATGTGATTTTAGGAATTGATTGGTTGACTACCCATCATGCTAAAATTGATTGTTTTCATAAGATTATTAGTTTTCATATTCCTAATCAACCTGTCATGCAAATTCAAGCAACTAAACCATTGAAATCTATAACTGTTATTTCTAGCCATAAAGCCATTCGTTTATTGAAAAACGGATGTCAAGCCTTTTTAGCTCATGTCACTGATTTGAACAAAAATACGTCAAACTTGAATGATATTCCCATTGTTAATGAGTTTCCTGACGTTTTTTCTGAGGAACTTTCTGGCTTACCCCAAACCGTGAAATTGAATTCTGTATCGATCTTGAACCCGGCACTAAGCCCATTTTTAAAGTCCCATACCAAATGGCTCCCATAGAACACCAAGAGTTGAAAGTTTAATTACTAGATATCGGTATCATTCATTCTATTACAAAACTTATATCGAGCGAGGAATGCGAGAAGAGTTTTCAAGAACTCAAGAGGAGACTTGTTTCAGCTCCTGTTCTGACCATACCATTAGGATCAGGAGAATTTGTTATCTACAGCGATGCTTCTGGCAAAGGTCTAGGCTGTGTCCTTATGCAACATGGAAAGGTTATAGCCTATGCCTCTCGACAACTCAAACATTATGAGAAAAATTATCCTACTCATGATCTAGAGTTGGCAGCAGTCGTTTTCGCGTTGAAGATCTGGAGACACTACTTGTACGGAGAAAAAGTGGATATCTATACGGATCATAAAAGTCTCAAGTATTTCTTCACCCAGAAGGAACTCAACATGCGACAACGACGTTGGCTTGAGCTGTTAAAGGATTATGACCACACAATCCAGTATCACCCGGGAAAGGCGAACGTTGTAGTTGACGCTTTGAGCAGAAAATCTTATGCAAGTACAAGTGCACTGCTGACAACACAAAAGTGTATTTTGTACGACTTGCAAAAGATGGAGATAGAGCTAAAGACACCAGGGACCCACTCGAAGATTGCTCACGTGCGAGTAGAACCAACTTTAATCGATAAAATTAAAGCTGCTCAAGCTACCGATCCGGAACTGATAAACATGATAAAGAAAGTACAAGAATGTGCCATTCCCGAAGCAAGAATCGACGAGAAAGGAATACTTCGAGTCAACTCTCGACTCTGTGTTCCTAACGATCCTGAATTAAAGCATAAAATCATGATGGAGGCACACAACACGCCGTTTGCAATCCACCCAGGAGGTACCAAGATGTATCGAGATCTTCGACATACATTTTGGTGGAACAATATGAAAAGAGAGATTGCGGAGTTTATCTCAAGGTGCCTAACTTGTCAACGTGTCAAGGCAGAACATCAAGTTCCTAAAGGTCCATTACAATCACTTGAAGTTCCCGAATGGAAGTGGGAACACATCAATATGGACTTCGTGACGGGTCTTCCAAAAGTTTCTCAAGGCTTAGATGCAATTTGGGTGATCGTAGATAGATTGACCAAATCTGCTCATTTCTTGCCTATACGAGAAAACTTTTCACTTGAACGTCTTGCCGGTATGTACATAAATGAGATCGTGAGATTGCATGACATGCCAGTTTCCATAGTTTCTGATCGAGATCCTAGATTCACTTCACGCTTTTGGATCAGTCTACAAAAAGCTATGGGCACTGAACTACGTTTTAGTTCTGCATACCATCCTCAAACGGACGGACAATCCGAAAGGACGATCCAGACCCTCGAAGATCTTTTGAGACTTTGTGTATTAGACTTCAAAGGAAGTTGGGATAAGTACTTGCCGTTGGTGGAATTTTCTTACAACAACAGTTACCAAGCAAGCATAGGCATGGCTCCATTCGAGGCATTGTATGGAAGGAAGTGTCGCTCTCCAATATGTTGGAATGAGGTAGGAGAAACAAAATTGTTGGGACCTGAGTTGGTACGCTTGACGACCGAAAAGATCCAAATGATCCGACAACGAATACAGACCGCACAAGAACGACAAAAGAGTTATGCTGATCTTCATCGGAGAGACGAAAATTTCAACGTCGGAGATCATGTATTCTTACGTGTTTCTCCATGGAAAGGGGTTACGAGATTCGGAAAGAGAGGAAAGCTCAACCCTCGATTTATTGGCCCATTTGAAATCCTCGATCGAATAGGAACCGTAGCCTACAGACTAGCCCTACCACCAAGTATGTCTCGCATCCATAACGTTTTTCACATATCTATGTTACGTAAATATGTGAAGGACCCAAACCACGTCATTGAGTTAGAACCAGACGTTATAGCAGAGGATTTAACATACGAGGAGGTACCTGTTAAGATCCTGGATAAGAAGGAGCAGATCCTACGCTCAAAGGTTATACCTCAAGTTAAGGTTTTATGGAGGAACCAATATACTGAGG
Source organism: Hedera helix (assembly GCA_947179155.2). Lineage (NCBI taxonomy): Eukaryota > Viridiplantae > Streptophyta > Magnoliopsida > Apiales > Araliaceae > Hedera > Hedera helix. The sequence goes on along the minus strand of OX359270.1, from coordinate 41,223,323 downwards.
AAATGACCTGGGAGCTAGAATCTGAGATGAAATCTAAGTATCCTTACCTCTTCGATATGTCAGGTACGTCAATTTCGGGGACGAAATTTCATAAGGAGGGGAGGCTGTAAGACCCCGAATTTTATGAAATACAACATTTAATTTTTTTTCATATATATTTTTTTTTGAAACAGTAAGTGGTTAAATTAACAAAATTGAAAGTTAAGGATGTTATGTGCAAATTTTATTTTGTCGGACAATATTCGCTTTGTCGGGGAATATTCGTTTGGTCGGGGAATATTCGTGCCGTACGACGGCGCCGAAATAATAAATTATTGGTGGACCCCACAACGGAATATTTGTCGGATATAGAAAACGACAGAAGTAACCTTTTTAAATAAAAATAGTCAACGGAACTGTTAAAATACCGGTGATAAAAGAATAGTAGCATACGATAGTTATTGGTATTTTCTATAGCACTCGGTACTCTACAGTAACACACGGTATTGCATAGTGTCTCATATTTTTGGTCTGATAATTGACACCGTAACGGTTACGCATCATTTCATCGATAATTGTCACTGCATAATATTTTATATTATCAATTCAATAATTGTTGTTACACAGTATTTTGTATTATTGATTTAATAATTGTCATTACACTGCATTTTATATCATTGAGTCAATAATTGTTGTTGCACTGTTTTTAAAATTATTGAACCTAATAATTGTCATAGTAACATATGCACAGTAATTCACATTATTGAATCAATAATTGTCATTACACAGTAACGTATGCTTTATTTTACATTATTGTTATCTCTATTATGATGTTATTTAAACAGTTGTATTTCATTAATTTATTGACTTGATATCTAAGAGCTAACTATACTGTATTTATAACAATTAGTCATAATAATTGAATTGATAAAGTTATTTGTTTATAATATAAAGTTAGGTGATTATTAGGTGATATGAAATGAATGGTGTAGATTAAAGTGTGAAATATTGTTGAATAATTGAATTGATTTGTTTATAATATAAAGTTAGGTGATTATTAGGTGATATGAAATGAATGGTGTAGATTAAAGTGTGAAATATTGTTGAATAATTGAATTGATTTGTTTATAATATAAAGTTAGGTGATTATTAGGTAATATGAAATGAATGGTGTAGATTAAAGATAATATAAAATTTGAAATGGATGGTGTAGATTAAAAGATGATTTTTTTAAATGAATGGTTTAGATTAAAGGAATGATAAGATTTTTGGCTATAAATAGAAGCCTTAACTTAAGGATTTTTCATAAACTTCCTTACTTGTTCTTTCTTTCTCTCTCTAAATACTTCTTGTGAAAGTTCTCTCTAAGTGTGCTTAAGTCATCTTGAGTATTTGTGAAGATCTATAAGTATACGTGTACTGTTCAAGTTAATCAACCTCATTTAAATCAATATCCAGTCACGTGTTGAGGTAAGGGATACCATCTTTTTCATCTTCCATTATTCAAACGTACTACGGTAAGGGATACCATCTTTTTCATCTTCCATTATTCAAACGTACTACGGTAAGGGATACCATCTTTTTCATCTTCCATTATTCAAACGTACTATGGTAAGGGATTATCATTATTTGATTCTCGATAATAATATTGTTTCTTCCTTACTCATAAGACGTGCCTTTTATTTTCATGTATTAAATTGTGGGAATAACCTTACGGAGCGGATTGCCGCCTGTTGGTGAATAACCTTTCGTATTCATTCATTATTAATCTCTGAGAATAACCTTACGGAGCGGATTGCCACCTGTTTGGTGAATAACTCTTTGTACTCAAATTCTATTAAATTGTGGGAATAACCTTACGGAGCGGATTGCCGCCTGTTGGTGAATAACCTTTTGTATTAATTTCCTTCACCTTTTGTTAATCAAACCTGCTACGGTAAGGGATATTATTTTCTTTCATACTCCTAAATCGAAATTTATTATGGAACTATTGCTTCTATAATTCCTGAAAATATTAAATGTTCCATAATAGTTGAACTTCATTATTTCAACTGAACCTTCCTATTTACGTGAACCTTTCTATTGAATTGTAACCGTTATTCTGAACTGTGGATCTTGAATATCATTTTTAAATTTCATTCCACATCATGTTGACAATTTGGACATTATTTGAATCTGTACAAAGTAAACTTCCGATACTTATTGTTATCCTATTTCTTCTGTTCATCATTTATATCATTCTAATCATCCAAAAATCAAGCTGTTGTGAATATCTGTGGCCGGGGGCACAGATGTGATATATTTGTTGAACAGATGATAGGTTAAAGGCGATATAATAGGTTAAAGGCGATACATCTGTTCGGTGTCTTTTATGGCACGTGGTGAATGTTCTCTTTGGCCCGTAGTGCAAAGATGAACTGTTGTTTGGTATGATTATGACCAAAGGCTGAATCTGGTATAATCATGACCGTTGGTGTTATATTAAATGTCTTTGGCCCGTAGTGCAAAGATGAACTGTTGATCTGCATGATTATGATCAGGAACTGTGAATTTGTATTATCTTGACTAATGATATTTCAGATGATAAAAGTTGATGATGTTTTTCCTAAAAAGAGAACCGAGTGGACATTATAGTCTGCATTATTCTTCTAATAGATTACTCATTCCGCTGCTATTATTCATTTGAACGTTGTTTAAGAATTTAACTGCAGTTTTTGATATAAACCTTGTAGTCTATTGTATTCTATCAAGAACTCAACTGTTGAAGACTAATGATAATTTATTCGTCATTATCTTAGTCATGATATTCTTTACTGGGCTATTTGAGCTCACCCTTTCTTTTGTTCCATTGTTTTTCAACAGGAGATGAAAACATAACAGGGTCTAGCCGGGGAATGGAGTGAGGGTCCGAGGAATAGTTATCATAGTCTTCACGTTTTGTAAAATAGTGTGGCAATAATAGTGAAGACTTAGTTGTGTATTATTATACACTGTATTGTTGTACGTTGTGCTTTGTTGTAATAATTTTGTTGTAGTATTTTGACGACTCAAGTTTGGGCTGTGTGAGCCCAGATTTGGGGGCGTCACAAAAATGGGAGAAAGATTTTAACATCCGTCTCAGAAATTGGATGGAATGATCCAATTAATAAAATTTAAATAGTATGCTGACCTAATTTTATTTTTTTAAAGGTTTAGTGACCAAATACTGAAAACTGGATAATTTTAGATCTTATGTTTTGTCAATTATAAATAAAAGCCTATTATTATTGAATTAGTATAGACCGTACATAATATTTAAATATTATATTTATTTTAATTATTTAAAAATAAAACATGATATTATATTATATTTTTTAATAATTAAAATAAATATAATATATAATTTTATATTTAAATATTATATATAAAAAATATAATATATAATTTTATATTTAAATATTGTGTGTATAGAATTTTCCGTTATTATCTGGTGACGTGTAGTAAATAAAGAACTACAAACATTAGTATGAACGTTCAACAATGAAGAGAAGTCAAAGCAGACATCATGAAGCCATGTAAGTGTTACAGAGTATATTCTCTGGCCCTGTTATTTGTAATCATTGACATTTTTTCTGAGATCTCAGTCCCCTTTTTATGCCACTAGTATTATTCAATAATTGCTATTTTGATTGCATGCACGCATTTTTAAAAATCAATCCGTTAAATATAATTACCGCAATCTAATTTGGGGAAGAGCTTGTGGGTTGGATCTCTTTTTGCCTCTTTTTTTGTAAGACTAAATTGCATGTCTATTTAGATAAAGAAATCACTTTAGTTGGGTTTGTTTTTCTTCTGCTCTAAGCAAAGGTTCTGCACAACCACTAAGCTATTACGGGTCTACGAAAATAACTCTACATATACATATACATATACATATACATATACATACACATACACATACACTGATACACCGTATGTGAGAAAGGAATTGTCATTATGTATACATTATTTATTTTAAAGAAAATGTCTACTTTAGCACTCTATAATCATATTTATCGTCTTCCTAGCTTATAACATGGTACTAGCACTTCAATTACATCCATTCTATTTTAGTTGATCCCTCTACTTGAATTTATGTATTAGCATATTGCATTTTTATAGGCTAGTAAACATTAACATATAAATATATTAGTTAAAATAAATTATAACAACTAAATTTGATAGTCAATACAAGCGTCACGCTCACAAGGAAAAAAGGAAAAGAAAAAAGAAAAGAAGTAATACGCAACAACGCAAACACTATAGTATGAATACGTTACTTCAGATTTGATTGTACTGAAGTTTATTCCTAGGGTCTTTCTTAACTAACTCAACAACTTGGGTCCTTGATGCAGATGCAAGTTAAGTTGGCTGAACTGACGAGGAAACACGGAACTAATGATTACTTGGAGGATGAATACACCGAACAAGTTGGATTTATTTGGGAGTCCAACCGAGGGAAAAGCATAAGCTGCTGTTTAGCTATCCCTGCTCAATATCCAGTGATATGCTCATTGATATATATATATATATATATATAGGGGCGGAGCTATACTATAGGTTGGGGGTGCCATAGCACCCCCTGAGTTTTGAAGACAACTTACAGGTTGGTTGATTATTTTATTTTATTTTTCTTGAGTTTGATTTTTTGGTCATTTTTCACACTTTGGACAGTCCCAGAAAAATAAAAATGAGTTTTTCTGTTTTTCTTTCTCTCATTTTTCTTGTCCTGTTTTACTTCACTTTCTCTCTTCTTCTCAACAATGCCTTTGACTTGCCATGACATCCTTGAAAAAAAATTCTGACTCCGCCGTTATATATATATATATCTATATATATCATTACAGCAGCTGCATTCATTACCGTGAACACTTGTACTGTCTCTCAAAAGGCATAGTTCCAACTTCCAATGAGAATCACTTCAACAGGAATTCACGGCACTGCACTTGTTGAAGGCTGAGGTGGATCAGTAGCATCTCCCCTGCTCTACAAGCTGCATTCCGGGTGCCTGTCACATGAAAAACTATAAGCAACAGAATCTGCATATAATAGAACAGCTCATCCACACCCAAGTAGTAATGAATTGTCCTAACCTCCTGCTACCATAGCCACTGTTTGATTTTATTTTAAAAAGATGCATCTTTAAATAACTCACTGCCATCACAAAAGTTATATTATATGGCAGTCAGTATAATCATCACAAAGCGGACAACTAGTAAAAAAATGTGTCATTTTTTATTTTAACCACAAACAACATACCATGCGTCAAAAAGTAACGTGATTAATTCTTTTTTGATGACCAACCTTGTTAAATTACCTTCTTTAAAACTTTATGAAGTACCAACAGCTATGTAAAAGGTCCTATAACACTACAAAGAATTTACCAATTTTATCAAGTTGCAGAATGAAGATGTAAGCTTAATTTCAAGACGTTGCTCGGGTATAGGAATAAGTGATGCTACTCTAACTATAGCTTCTTTTGCACAGGCACACCAATAGAACAGAGCTACAAAAACTAAGGGTTATAGGCACTAAATCTTGCTTTTGAAAGAAGCACCTTGTAGCGTTTCAACAAGAACAAAAATCCAATCCAATAACACATGAATTGTCCTGAAGATTGTCATAAGCAACACTTCCAACAGCCAAAAATGGCAAAATACTAAAAACCGATCACTCCTCTCGTCTCACATTCGTATAAAGAAAAACAAAAGAAAAAAAGAAGAACAGAAAACCAAATAAAAAAATAAAAAATGCCTACAGAAAAACATTCTCATTCTGCAGTTAAAAGTCATCCTAATATGAGTACCATAATATTCTTCGAGCATCTGTTGTTAGGGAAGCTCAGCAGTTGAATATCAGAGCATGACACATGCTAGTAAGAGGCACAACAAACCATTGGTTTTATTAATTTATTTTTTTGACGTTTAACAGCTCAAACGATAGATAATAAATATACATTAGACACAAAATATAGAGCGTGATATAGTAATCCAATAGAATGGTTTCGCATTGTGTACATCTGCAGCACTCATCAATCATCTTCTTATTAAGTCATCCTACATCCTCAACACAAGGATGATCTGTTATCCTCAACACAATGGATGATCTGTTTAATGACAATAGTGCTTATACCAGCAGAATCTTCCATGAAACCCCTCTTCTTCATCATCTCTACCGTGAATCCACCATAAGAGATTCGCGAGTGAGTTCCCGTCATTGTATCCATTCAAGTTCCTAATCTTCTCTAAAGCAACTTGTTTTTCATAAATCCCTTCCAATGCATACACGAATCCCTTCCACCCCTCTCCAACCCCCTCTCTTGCTAAAGCAGGTAATGTCCATTGCACGAGCTCCCTCGCAAACTTAACATCAGAGAACAAAACCTCAGTTATTGGCAGCAACGGTAGGAGCTGAATTCCTAGCCTGCACTCTTTCCATTCAGGCGGAGCAAACCAAAGCCCACTGTCCCTCTTGTTAGCCCACAAAACACCCACCACCCTATTCTCCCTGGTGAATTCTTCAGGATACATATTTTCCCCCTCCCTCACATGCCACCAAGTTTGTGCTGACTGAATCTCCATTGCTAAAAGTGTGGATCCAATAGCAACAAGATGGGTATCTCCATATGCCAACCCCATTAAAGCAGCTGAATAATAACCATTCACAGCCTCACTTGTGCTCTCCTGATTTCGTCCATCAGCGAATTCAGTCAGTCCTCCAGCCCAAGAATGCAATTTCCACAAGTCAAAACACCTCAGACGAGGATAATTTGAATTTACTCTCCTTCCCAAGTTCATAAAATCTGCCATTAGTGTATAAGCTTGTGGCTTATACTTCCTTCCCCAAGCAGGGTCTATCTTAGCAAGCACTGCAATTCCATAAAGGAAGTACCCCAGATGATAATGGTGATCATTGTATATTCCAAACCCAAAATCAGCTCCAGAATCCAATGATCCTTGTTTAGTCACAATTCCACCCCATTTCCCATCATACAAGAAATCATTGCTGGCAAAAGTTCCATCTAGCCAGGGCTCAATACTATCCTTCAAGAACTTCTTGATGGCTGGAATTACATCTGGAATACACACCTCTTCAGCTATCAATGCAAACCTTGCGGTCCTCACTTCCAATTTCCCATAAAAATATGATGATGTTGTTGCTATTGTTGTTGAATTCAGAGTCTCAACATCTTTGAGAAGTGCATTAATGATCTCAACATGTGATTCCTCCTTAATACCTTTAATTGAATGCCAAGTTACAGAAACAGGGTCAGTTTTCAACACCCAAGAATCTCCAACAAGCTCCCCATCAACACTTTTGTACTTAAAATCCTCTAAAATAGTGATTGAGCGAGCATTCTCTGAAAGAAGCCTAAGATGGAGAGGATAAGCAAGCATAAGACCCAACCTTTCTTCTCCCATTTATACTCCACACAAAATGGGCTAGTAAATGCAGCATCACCAGATACCGGATAACAAGAACTAAACCGATCAAGAATTGCCTCAAAGGAAGGCTGCGAATCCGGTAAAACTGCAATCCGAATCACACCCGAAAAGCCACCAGAAGTTATCTTAGAAATGTCATTGCTCAATTTAATTGGGGAAGAAGCATACAACAGCCATGTGTGATTGTTGTTAAGCCTGATAGTGTATTTAGTGAGGGAACTATTGGAAGAGCATTCAAGAATCGCATGAATTGTCGAAATCGAAAGCTCAACCCCATTGGTAACAGCACAGGTCAAGAAAGGGCTTCCTCTAACAAGAAAGAACCTAAGATTGCTAGAAGGGAGATCCAAAGTGACACTGAGATCATTAAAAGAAGAGATCAAATGGGTCGACTTCGTGTTAGTGTTGTTCAAAGCAGATATGGTGAGATCAGGGTTGAAAACCTGGTACAGAAAAGCAGAGTTGGAGAAAAGAGATGGGTAAGAGACAGAAAGTGAGGAGAGAGAAGATTTGATGAGATAGGGGTGGATGTATTCAGGTTGGTCGCCATTTTTTAGGACAAAGTTTTGGAAGAAGGAATTAGTGGGCAAAGGGGTTGATAAAAGGTGGGGAGAAAAGAAAGTGGAAGGATCAGGGAGAACTGTAGATTGGGTTTGGGGGAAAAGGAATGGCTGGTTCGGCCGCTTATGGTAGTGTGGAGATGGATACATGGTGGGTTTGGGGGATTCAGGCGGTGGTGAAGGTGGGCCTGATGGAGTTTGGGGTTTATAGTGTTTGCAAGGTTTTTTGAAAACCTTGGTGGCTATGATTTTGATCCTTCGTCTGATTTCTTCAACATGTTGTTATATGATGGCTGTTACCGCGTAAATTATTAAAAAATAAAATAAAACAGTCCAATAATTGAATTAAATGTATATGATATAGGGATTTAGATAGTTAGTTGGGATCACGTGGGAGACGGAAACAAGGAAGAAAGCGGGGGAGTTGAATAGTTTTAACAGAAGTCCTGAGAATTTGGGCCGCGGCGTCCAACCCGGAGGAGAGAGGAGAGAGAAAGTGGGGGAAAAGAAAGGGGCGTTGTTAGGAGGGAGGGAGGGAGGGAGGAATTGTTGATGGGGGAAAGTGGGAAGGAAAAGGAGGAAAGTGCTGGCTTGGAAGTGAAGGTGGGGTGGTGTAGTTTTGGAAGCTTATTTGTTTCTTTCGAATTAACAAAGGTAAGGAATTGAATAGTTGAGTTGTGAAAGAAAAGGACCGGAATTGGAGAGATTACTCGGCTGTCCGTGATATTTTAGGTTAATAAGATCTTTTTATTTTACTAGGATCATAATTATAAATAATAAGACATTAATAAAATAAAATAAAAATTATTACATGAATTTGCTCAAGAATCATTGAATAATTTTTTCCTGCAATTTTAGGAAGCGAGAAAAGAAGATATTTTGTTCTCATCTTGTTTTTGCCTTCTTGCTGTAAGTTAACAATTTAGGAATATGGAGAAACCGTAGCCCTCAAACTATGAGTCTAAAGAGCTCCTCTTATCTTCTTTTGACGTTTCAATATAAGAATCGCATTTAAAATTTTAAATAGTATTATTTTCGTGGACGTCCTAGGGATCAAATTTGTATATAATAATATAGCTGTGACAGAGATGGTCGAAGTCACGGGTACAAGAGTTGATGTAATTATATTCATCTCGTAACATTAGTAGACATATTCTATCAAGAAAAATAAAATAAAATCTCTACTAAGCAAAAAAATACTGTTAAACAATGGGAAATAATATTTAGAACAATAACTTTATTATTATATATTCATTTGATTTTTTTTCAATAAAAAACAAAGGAAAATTAGAATAATAATTGTTAAGACTAATGAAGTCAGGTTGATTTTTTACTCTCGTGCTCTTATGATGTATTTGTATACTATGTTTTATAGGATTAGGATATGCAATTTGAGGTTGAAATATCAATTATATCAATTATATATATATATATATATATATATATATATATATATATATATATATATATATATTCTCAAAAATTGAATTATGTCGGGGTTTTAAAATTTTAATTTATCAAATGATGTGCCAATTACATATTTTAATAGTATTTTATTACATAGTCACCAAAATTTACATAATTAATATAAAAATGAGATATCATTTGTGACACTTTTTGTGACTTTTAATATTATCCAAGAAAATAAGATGGAGCATAAACCAATATTTTTGGAGTTCAAATTTCTTTTTTCTTAATTATACTATTATCGCATACTGGACTGGATCCCTTCCGGGCCTTATTCAGCCATCAAATTTGGACAAACCCATTAAAAAATTGAACCAACTTTTCAACCCCGGGTCCTGACCCTGACCCAGACCCAGACCCAAGTTGATTGATAGATGCGGGATAAAAAAAGAGTAGTGAATGCAGAGTGTACACCGTTTGTTTGTTGACGACGAATCAGTGATCTAACCAGAACTAGTATTAGAGAATAGAGATGGCAGGATTGCTAGCATGGGCAGTTGGAAAAGGTGGGGCAATCAACGAAGGTGACGATTCAGACTCCAACATTTCAATTCCATTGATCTTCACTCCCGAACAACAAAAATATGCGCGAGAATTGGATCAGAAAGCAGCTTCCCTCGCCCGTTCGATCCAAGATTTACGCCTGAGGCTCCCTCCCCCTGATATCTCCGAGCGACTCCCTCACCTCCATGCGCACTCTCTCGCCTCCAACGCTGCTCTCGCTCTCCAGTTGAACGCTCACTCCGCTACTAAAGAACAGGTTCGACAAAAATACTCAGTTTATAGGGTTTTCTTATCTGGGTCTTTGATTTCTAGCTGTATTTCTCGCAGTCACCTTTATATCATTCGATTTCAGTGTTTTGCTTATGTGGGTCTAGCATTTTTAGACAATGAAGTTTTCTGTTCATTAGGAATTTTGAATTTGATACAAGTTTGGAATCAAAAGTTCTTAATTGTTTTTTAGGATTATTGATTATAGGTTGCAGTACTTCTTAATTATTGCATTTAAAAAAAAATAATTCTGTCTTTGATTAAAACATGCTGCAATTCAGTTTCAAGTTCATATTTTGTTACTGGGGGTCTGTAAATCAAGTCAGTCCTGTTATCTATCTTTAAATCATCTTAGAAATACGTATAGATGTACACATTTGTTTATGCATAATGTGGGAGTTGTCAGAAAGTGGCTCCATGAATTATTTTACTGCACAAGCTAATTTGACCTTGTTGACTCCTTGAGATTTCTTTTGGTGAATTTTGGAATTTTGAATTTTTTAGGATTATTGATTATAGGTTGCAGTACTTCTTAATTATTGCATTTTAAAAAAAATAATTCTGTCTTTGATTAAAACATGCTGCAATTCAGTTTCAAGTTCATATTTTGTTACTGGGGGTCTGTAAATCAAGTCAGTCCTGTTATCTATCTTTAAATCATCTTAGAAATACGTATAGATGTACACATTTGTTTATGCATAATGTGGGAGTTGTCAGAAAGTGGCTCCATGAATTATTTTACTTCACAAGCTAATTTGACCTTGTTGACTCCTTGAGATTTCTTTTGGTGAATTTTGGAATTTTGAATGTAACTTTTAACTACAAATATGTTGTATTTTGTTGGTGGATGGTTAAATATTAGTTGGGATGCCTCTTTCTCATATTCCCTGTGGTGCTCTCTTGCTTTAAAGTTTGAATTTTTGTTTTGATTTTGTTCTAAAAATGGTACAATTGAACTTCAAGTATATGTGTCTTGGAGTAAATGTCTGAATACTGGATTGAGTTTGTAAACTTCAAGTTCTTGCTTTAAACTTAAATTTTGTTTGGGTTTGTGCTTCAGTTTTTTGTAATTTAGTTTCCTCGGCTGGATTTTGTAGCAGCTTCCATTTGCATGTTGAGTTACATAATTTAGGTTTGTTCATGCACTTGGCTAATTAACTTGAGTTTTGATTAAAAACTGAATATCTGACCCTAAACTTTATGGCAGACACAACTTAGAGAAGTTATGTTACAAGAAGAAAATGGTGCATATGAAAAGGCTATATCAGATTGTGAGAACAAAATACAGGAGAAGTTGCAGGAAGTAGATCTACTGCGGAGTAAGTTAAAGGTCAGAGCTAAGGTTTCAGATTTAATTGTCTACGGTTGTTCTTATAATTGATATTTGTATGTTTGTTTTGTCAACTTGTCCCAATGTTTGTAATCCTTGAGGTTAAATATATCTGTTGCAGTGGACTTTGTTTCTTTTTAATTCTATACAATTATGTTTACAAGTAGGAGCAGATGGTACTTGATGTTTCATTAATTGTTTGTAGGATCGATTTGTGAGTAACATCATTAGTTAGATTATAAATGACTGAATCACAGAGCAATTCTATACCAAAGTTACGTGCATTCATACCAAAGGATTCCCTTTGAGTACATAATTTATTTTGGACTTTTGGTTTTGCTATAAGATTATCAGTAGGAACACAATGTTGTACCAAGTCGAGCCCTTTGAGTTCAGGTATTTTGGACTTGCGGAATTTGAAAATCTAGGTTTTGGTGTTACAGAATTGGGTTAAGTTGGGTTTTGGTTTGGTATATGGATTGGACAAGTGAGCTTTAAAGGTTGAGAAACTGCGTTATTGGGTCTAGAAGAGCTGATTACAGATGCCCTTCCCTAGCCGATAGTTTATTTTTAAATCTAGAGATAACACATACTGAGCTTGAAACGACTTCCTTATCTTGAATACCTGATGTTACATGCTTTAATCCAAGTAACTGACTGCTCATCTAATCACCTAGTGGGTTGTTAGTTGTTACTTAGCCACAGATCAGGTAGATAGTTACTTTATACTAGTCTACTGATAGGATAAAATACACGTCTTCCTCACACTTGCAATGGATGATCCCAGTTGCTCCCCATCCCATCAGAATCCTGATGTCCTTTACTCATGCAATACATCTATGACCACCATGTTGCTACAACTCGGTGTCCAAGTTTAGATTAAGCCCTTCATGGCCAATAAATGGCTATCAATATTTTGATCACTTAATGTCATTTGTATCTTCATTACCTCAAATTACTCCTAAATAATTTGCATGTTGAGTTAGATTAGGGAATCACTATTATTTTATTCTCTATTGACCGAATCAACACTTGATCTAGTGCAACAGTTTAGTATAACTACTTGGGGTAAGACGTATGCACCTGTTTTTTTCATGTAATTCTATCTGTAGCTGTATTAGTTGTTCAATCCTTGTTATTCTCATTGGTGTAAATCTTCTATAATGTCTTCCTGAACAGGAATTGGACTTGGCTGAAAATAATCTGAAGGCTGAATTAGATAATGCACAAGCTTCTCTAGATGCTGGCCAATCTGGAAAATTGAGTGATTCGTTAATTGAATCTAAAACCACAGTTGAAGCTCAAGGGGATACAGAAGTTCTGTTAGAGAAGTTAGATAACAAGAAAAAAGAACTGGTCTGTTGCATATTCCTTCATCTACATATTTCCTTGTCAATTTATTCGTTTCTATTGCATTAATCTTTGTTCCCCCAAATTTAATTGATGAGATTATGAATCTTCTTAGGGCTCAATGGAAGAGATTGTTCACAAATTAGAGAAAAAGTGGGCACAAGTTCAAGAAAATGCGCTGAAGCAGCCTACTCCAGGTATCTTACACTATTTCTATATATGTGTGTGTTGTGTTAATGTGTGTCTGTATGGATGATATGTAGTCAATTTCATATACATAAATAATGTAAATGAGGTGCTGATTAGCTTGGTTACAGAATTTTGTTTCTCATTTTCCCATCTGGATCGCTTTTACGATATGTTTAGGCTGACACGGTCAATTTCTAGAATATAGGGCATGAAATGACACCATAAAAGAATATATAGTTTGCCAATAAAATATTGACCACTGAATATATTTCTTTTTCCCCCTCTCTTAATGAAGACAATTTGTCCTACTCTCCCTTCTAGTACTAAGTCTACCTTTTGCCACCCCCCCATCTAACTGCATTTATGTAATATTCTTCTCAAGTTTGTATAATTGAATAACACATATGCTTCTCAACTTCTTATAATGGAAAAACAAAATTGATTCTCAACCCCACGTCTCAGTATATGCAGTTGATTGACTTATAACCACTAGTCATTGGTCATGTGATGCTATATTAAAATTCTTATAATCCTAGACATGGCTGGGACTTGAACTATTCGTGTTCAAGCTTTGGTTTATTGTAGTTGACACATGATTATTTATTTCTTTTAAAAAATGTTTATTGGTAGACAAGACGTATGTCCTAATTACATGACAATAATTGAGAATGGTGGTTTTACATAGGGGTGTTCACTCGGTCCGAACCGGATCGAACTGGTACCGAAATTATCCAAATTCATATACCGGAACCAGAAGCGATTGGACCGGTTCGGTATACCGATAAACCGGTTCGGTTTCAGTTATACCGAAAATTATTATTATTATTATTATTAATTATTTATTATTATTAATAATAATAAAACCGTTACATACCGAATTTTATAATGGCGAACCGGTACCGGACCTATACCGAACCGATCGGTTCAGACCGGTCCGGTTACCGAAAAAACCGAAAAAACCGGTTCATTTGGCCACCCCTAGTTTTACATGTCAAATATAATTTGATTTGATGCATTTCTTTTCAGCCCAAAGAGAGAAAATATTGGATACACAACTTCACAGCTTAATTGAACAACTATCTTCAAAGCAGGTTTGTATATTTCAATTTCATTAAATTGTGACTTTTTAGTTATGCGATGTAGTTGTGTTTTACTTATATTTTGTTAAGTTGAAAAAGTTCTCATTCTCTTCTTGTCCTTCATTGTAGGTGCAAGCAGAAGGCTTGGTAAATGATATCCATGTGAAGGAGATTGAACTAGAAAGATTGAATGGGTTGTGCAGGAGGATTGACACCAGCACTGCAGAGATGAATGCTGCTAGGAGTAGGTTTGGAAGGAGCAGCTCTCAAAAAGGACTCCTTTCTTCAGATTACATTGTTGATCCACATGGCAAACCTCCTTATCACATGGGTGGCCGAGTTGAGAGTCTTCAGAGGCAAATGCTGCTCAGGTCGGCTTTCGTGCTGTACATTTTAGCTCTGCACATCTTGGTATTTATCAAGATCTCTTTCTAAATTTCTTCCCTACCTTATAACATTTCCGTCAAATTCAGATAGTTTGGTTCCATGCCAAAGCAAATTTATTTTCCATTATATTGCTCTCCAGCCTGTACAAAAATTTTCTGTTTGTATAATGAAATATTGTTTTGACCCTGCTATCACATTTTAATGGTTATGTTTGTTCTTCAGATAAGTTGCTTCTTTGATTCTACCGTTGAGCACTTCTTTTGCTTAGTGATAGCTAGGGCTGTAAATGGTAACTGAAAAACAGAATACTCGTCTGTATTCTTTTAAATCGGATGTTATTCGTATCTGACTTGAGCGGATAATATTCATAGTCGAACAAATTGCTTAACCTTTCTTGAAATTTCCTTGATTACACATCGCTTCAAGTATGGGTAACCAAACACCTCTCTTTACGTTTTCTCGTGTGATCCTGTTCTCGTCAGTGCTATAGGCATGTCTGAATTGTTTATCTCTAGTTGATGCAATAAGATCTTGCCTCGGCATTAAAAGATTTATCCAATACTGCATTCAGATGATGAGATCATTGTAAATTAGGATTCAGAATCTAAAAGTAAGTACTCCCATCTTTTAAACATTGTATCCAGTGACCAGCACAAATGATGTATTCAAAGAGGTATACCTACTGGCACTGAACTCTTAAATGAGGCAGTATTTCCTTGTAGTGGCATTTTAGTTTTTAAATCTGCTTGTTTGTAGCAAATAGTGACCGTTGCTTTGTGCAGATCTATAAAGTAGCTTCTGGTATCAATCTTCCTTTGCTCTTTCATTCCTTGAGAAAAATAATACTACGAAGGAAGAATTTGAAACATTTACACTGAGACGTAATCTTATATTGGAAAACAGTGTAATTACATCTTTATAAATCAAACCATAGGATCTGTTACTATGCCTATGAAAATAATAATAATAATAATAATAATAATATATATATATATATATATATATATATATATGGATTTTCAACTAGTCATCTTTCTGAATGTCAAGTGTTGATCGATCTTTCTCCTTCAACCTTCAGCATCTGAAGCAAAAATTCATTCCATGTGTCAATAGGACCCGGCAAGCACCAATGGACACAGTCGGCTAAGGTCTGATTCTCTTGTGGCCAGTGCCCATAATGGTTTGGGTGTCCATCTGGTCTCAACAACATTGCTTCAGTAGTATCTAGCAACCTAAATTTCAATCCCTTCTTTTTCCCTTCCATTTCTGCTGCCCTAAACTCTTGTACTTGAGTCGTATAAGATGCTAAATTATACCCGTCTAGTTTCATCTCTTGTTTTCTAAAGGGTCTTGTTCTCACACAATTTCCTCCTTTATTCCAATCCCCATTCTCAAAATGTGATGGCGAGTATGTTCTTAGAAATGTCACCCCCTTGTAGTTTTCATTGCTCAGAAGGGTCTGAAAGGCTGTACGGAAGGCCATTTTATATCCATAATAGCGGGGAACCTCTGATATGTTTTGTTTATTGCACTTAAAACAACCAACAATTTTACCATTTTCATAGTAAATGAATGGTCGAAAGAACCAGTGTCCAGCCGAGAATATGACAATATCCACATTGTCCATTTGAGTTGCCCATGCGTCATCTGCCTCATCAAGATAGAGGTTTAGAAGGCTGTTGGGAGAAAAACCACTAGGGTCAGCATCTTGGGATTTAATCAACAGAGGGGACCAGAATGCTACTAATGTGAAGTTGTGAGCCGGGTAGAACCACCGTCTGAATCTTGTGTCAAAATCATAGGAAATATCAACAGGATCAGCTGCCTGAAAATTGCAATTTATATTTTAAAATCTGTACAAGGATAAATGCAAACTCCAAACATTTGTAAGAAAAGTAGCAAATGCAACTAAGTGGAGCTATGTGCTCATCTTTTACCATCTCAGGCATTGCTTTCTTTCTCTTCCATTAAATTGGATTATCAGGATCATCTGAGAAGTCCAGTATGGTTTTTGGTAATCAATGAAATTAAGGGTGTCTTTATCTTACATTTTTAGGCTTTACTAAGGGTAAAACTAGCACAGGGATTTTATAGTAATTATCGAACTAGTTGATTTTATTCAATTACTGGGAGGACAGGGGGATAAGGTGGTGGAAATTGGAAGGATCTTATTTGTTTGAAATCGTTGTTACTGTTTGTTGCTGTTATTGTTGTCATGTTCTTATTGTTCCATGTGTATATATGTATGTTAATGTGTATTAATGCATGTACTACCTCTGTCCTCCGGTAAAAAGATATTCCCTTTTTCCAATAGAAATTACAAAGAAAGTAGGACTCTTTTTTTTCTTCTCTTCTGGATTCTTTTTTGTTATTGTTTTTCTTTAAAGAAGTGATATACAAGTAGAAAAATCAATGCAAATTAGGAATTCATGCATAATACTATAGGGAGTTGGGTATTGAGCATGCACTTACACTAGCTAGGAGGCACACCAATGACTGCATTTGGTTTCTTCCCACCGAGTCCCCAACAAATGCCAAAGTCTTGCCTGTGACAAGCTCCAAGAACTGCGCTACATCAAATAATGGCAGCTGACATTTGTCCGGTTTCCATCTCCAATTCATGAACTCAGTGTCTGGCCTCCCAAACTTCATGCAATTCTGCCGGTCATCGATCACACACTTGGTTTCATTCGTGTAGTAAGGCCCCCGAGAACTTAGAACCCAATCTCCTCTAAACACATCACATTTAGCATCTAATGCCTCATTTTTTACATCATTGATATAAATTTCTAGAGCATGCAATGGAGATAACGGACTGTTTCGAAGATAGAGAGGGATTGTGGTAATAAGAAATAATGCTAGGATCGGATATAAGATAAACTTTCTGGAGCTGGGAAACTCAATGGCATAGGCGCCCTTCATCTTCACAAGTCTAAAGAGTAGAGTTTTGATTTTGGCTTTTAATATATGCATAAAGCCAGATATTTCTTATTTTTCCCCTGTTGGCTAGCTATTTTGTGAATCTAAAATCGCCATAATGAGTTATCATTAAAGAAAAACTTATAACATAATCTTGTCACCTGTCGTTAAAAGTGTTAAAATATATCATATGCACATGAACTGGATACATGTAGTCAAACAGATTGCACTTACCCACAATATTAGTACAGTATATAAAGGATATTAGTATTTTGTATTGTACGGTACTGTTGAATATTTCTTGAAATACGAAAGTCAAGTCAAATATGGTGATTATCAAAGTCCAAAACGGCGTTATTCAAGAACTTTGGTCGAAGAAAGGATGCATGCTTGGTGAAAGAGGTTAGTCTAAACAGGGGTGGGTGCACACAACTTATATAGAAGTGATTTTGATCTTCATTAACAATCCTACCCTGTGGGTAAAATATGAAAACATGTATTCATGTTGAAAACTTGCCGACAATGCTTAAAATAGAAACTTACATTTGGAAATAAGAAAAAGATTTATTTGTTTCTCCTAAAGAAACTTTCAGTGAGGTTTAAAATGGAAATCGGTAGTGCTTTACTATTAGCAGTAAACAATACTAATGTCAAGTTCGTTGAGTGATTATTTAAGTTATGTTCTAATCCCTTTTTCTTTTAAGATGAGCAATGTTCGACAATATTAAGCCTAAGCTTTGCTGTTTAACAAATTAAAAAAATCTAGCCTTTGGGACGGAGGCTTAGTGTCCCATAGGCCATAGATGATGCATCTTTTGATTAATTATTAGACAAATTGTATAATATATGCAAGTGTATCTATATGTTTTGTTTGCCGGTGTGTAATTTCAAGAATCTTGATCACCCGTGTGATCAGACGAGGTGCTCCTTCCCCACTCCCAAACAATACATTCGTTATTTCTGTAAAATGCGATGTCAACATGAACAAGTATTTCAACCTTCCCAAGATGAGATAATAATAATTTTTTTTTCTCAGTGGCCCAAAATTAGAGTATTATATTTTTTGAAAAAATGATTATTTTATTTTGTTGAAATGAGACTCATTTTGGGACAGGAGTAATACATATGGTATGGCCTTATAGATACATTACACGAATTTTATTTATACACACGAGTTTTATAATTTGGCTCGTCGAGTGCATTTGTGCGACATGTCATGATGAAAGTTATTTGTATTATGATGTGGGATTATTATTATGTAGTGGGGTTTGGTGGAGGTGAAAAATTAATGGCGTGGCTTGAAGGCTAAGTGGCAGATGGATGATTGCATATTTGCATGATTTTGGTTTTATCATCCCCTTCCTTTGCCTAAAGTCACTTTAATTTAAGGGTCGAGCTGTTGAGTGAAAGAACTGAGCTGCTTCCTTTTATAATTGTGGATTTTAATTATTTTCAATTATAACACCTTACAAAGAACGGAGTGGTAAAAATTGCTCCTTAACAATGTAGTAAAATTAACGGGCCTTGGTTATTTGTAACAACATCATCCGGATGAAATTGATATAGTTGTGAATTTCCACCGGATTAAATTTCGAAAAGTTATTTAGGGTTTCTGAGGTATTGTCACGTAGTATTTTAAGTCAATTACATATTGTTATTTTAGTATGTATAGTGGACTCTTTATATTTGGACTTACTACACATACTGAAATGACATCATGTGATTGACTTGGGGTATTACTTAACAATATCACAGAAACACTGAATAATTTTTCATAAATTTCTCTAGTGTTGGTGGTGACCCGATTTCCTTTATAACGTATAAAATACTACGTATTAAATATTATAGAAAATTGACTAGAAAGATATGACAAACGTACAATTTTATTTTACCAGAAATATAATACTCTGCCAGAAACAAGCCTAAAACAAATAATAGTACGAAATGAAAACCCCTATTCAATCTGAGATCTTTTTGTTCTGCATTCTTTTTATTTTTTTCTTTTTGGTGCAAAGGAGGCCCAGAGGCCTTCGCATGGCCCCATGCTTATTTTGGCCCTTGTTATCTTAAGTTGAATACTTGAGTTTATCTTTAAAAATCTCCTATTGATTTTTATTATGTGATAATCCTCATACTTAATTATATACTTGATAATAAAAAAAAACATGATCCAATGCTTAGACCCCATACACAACATAGAAGCAAAATACAATTCATGATAAAGAACCTCTAAAAGATTCTTCAAATGAATTAATGAGAAGAAGAGGAAAAGGAAAAGGGAAGAAGGCAAAACAATTAAAAAAAAAATTACATTTCTTTATAGTCCGTGGAAAGGAATCTATTTAATTAATTAATGAATTCTATCTTTCGTATGTTTGTACTGCAATTTCTCCTGAAATGATCTCCAACCTTCTGTCTTCAACATCTGAAGCAAGAAATCACTCCAAGTATCAATTGGACCCGGCAAGCACCAGTGCACACAATCATTATACAATGTCACATTTTCATTTGGCCAATGACCATATCTACTAGGGTGTCCATCTGGCCTTAACAACATTGCTGGTGTCAAATCTAGAACCCTAAATTTCTTCCCTTTCCTCTTTGCTTCTCTCTCCGCAGCCCTAAATTCCTCCATTTGTGTCATGTACAGCTCTAAATTCATACCTTCCAAACTCACCTCATTGCTCTTAAATGGTTTCCTTCTCACACAATCTCCCCCATTGTTCCATTCCCCGTTTTCGAAATGCAATGGTGCAAAAGTCCTTAGAAATGTAATTCCCTTGAATTTTTCCAAGCTATTAATTGCCCTAAAAGCCGTTCTAAATGCTTTTCTATATCCATAAGTCATTGGATAATCGGTTATGTTTTCTACCTGACAAAATCGACAGCCGATTATGCGACCGTTCTCGTAGTAAAAGCCTGGACGGGTGAACCAGTGACCGGAGTTGACGATCAAGTAATTGAAATCTTGAATATGGGACGTCCATTTATCATCAAATTCGTCGAGGTAGAGGTTGAAGAGGCCAGTATGAGTTGGACCATTAGCGTCTGCCTCTTCAGTCTTGACTAAAAAGGGTGTCCAAAATGTTGCTAAGGTGAAATTATAATTAACGTACCACCACCGTTTAAAATTTTCATCTTTCGTGTGTGATTTATCAATGGGATATTCCACCTGCAAGGAAATCAAGATTTTGACTTTTGCAAATTTTTTGAAAATACTGATATTATCAAGGCATTCACAAATAATCACTCATATTTACACTTAACTATATATACGTACGTACATGAAGTGTGCTATATATGAACCCAAAAACTTGAACAAATCTTTGACTAATATTAGGAAATGTATTCTCATGACAATAGGCATTGATTATTGTCTAGGAGTAAGTAATGCTGCACGGTCACACCTTACTCGAAAAAGATGAAGACATACATGGTCACAATGGTTATTGGGTTAGCCAACAAAACTATATAAGAATACAATTTTATTTAGGGACATCTATAGTTGAATAGCCCACTTGCCAGCTTGGATTCCCTATAATTTGTCATCAAGTTACCAACCAGTGGAAGTATTATTCATCCCGTCTCATTGTTTTATTTTTATATTTTGTCTCAATGTGTTTTAACATTAATTTTTTAAATTTGATTTATTTTTCAATTTTATAAATATTAGTATATGTTTTGTTACATTTTCTTTTAACATTATCAGTTACAAGGAGTTGTACAAAATTTAAGAAAACATGTATACACTTTTATTATTTTTGTCAAATTGGGATTAGTAAAGGGTTTGAAAATACAGTTCTGTTACACACATGCATGCATACATGCACACTGTAATCAACATACTAAACAACTTTATACAAGGAAAGGAGGTGAAATGTCCAAAAAAAGAAAGAAGAAAAAAGAAACTGACAAAAAAAAACTAAGCAGCTGATAATATATTATTTACATGAGTGCCCTTTTGATTAGAAATTTAGAACTTTATATATAAGTTACATCTAATCTAATATATTTGGAACAGACCTGGCTACAGCCAGCCAGGTGACGTAGGTGTTGCCATAATATTCGGGTCCATTCAGAGAGCTATTTGTGGGTATCCAAGTACTAATTCTTATGTAATAATTAATATTCCCTTTCTTTTTCACTTTTATAATTAAATGTATTTAGTAGACCAGTTTGAAAAAGACAATGTCGACAGACAGAGTCTTAGTTTATGTTTTCTGTCTTCAGGGGTTACAAATAAACACGCCCCCAGATTATATACAACTGCATAAAACCTAAAAACAACTGCCAATTTCGTCTTAAGAAGAGTTAAATAATTGTGAGTCGAAAACACACAAAATTATTAGCTTTTTTTTATATAATAATATCAGTCCAGCTTATTAATATTAAATAAATTTAATTTACATGTATGTATGTATATCACCCCCCCCCCCCCCCCCCCCCCCCCCCAAACAGTTTCTGAATTTTAACGTACTAATTCATGTCTTTATTTGTTACACTTGTATACAATTCTTATGATGATATCTTACTTTCTGAGCGCTATTCCATACCACTTAATTTCATGTCATGTATATATATATATAATTCAATTAATTTCATGCTTTGCATATTTTTTTAATAAAAAAATAAGATTATTTTCCGTATATAATAAACGGCTCTGCTAGATTAAGATTATTTTACAGTGGGTCTGAATTCCTCCAAAATTTCTAAATCTGTCCGTGAAATATTGCTAAAAATATGTTTACGCTACCAGCGTATTGCTTAACGGAATGTAATGATTCGTTCGTAGCTCTCACTTTGATATATGCGTCAAATTTTCATGTGATAAAGTGATTTAGTACAAAAAAGTTAAGAACCTTGGAAGTGTATATATTATGAAGTCTCCGATATGGTAATTTTGTGTCATGTATTTTTTTCTTTCCCTTTTGTCTTTGCAATTCTAAATATATTATTATTATTATTATTATTTTATTTTAAAGTTTTTTTTTTTATCTTTTTTTTTAATTCTATAAATTTTATAAAATTTTAATTTTATCTCACATAATTTATACGCAATACGCATACCATCAAATACTGGAATACTATTATAATAAGAATATTATGCAGAAACCATTAATTTCAACTTTGGTACACTAACTCTTCATGCAGCCGAAGCATTCACGTGCATTTGTTCTGTGTAACACTAGAATATGTATATATACTTGTCTTTATCATATATATGTCACCTAATCCTTGAAATGTTGAACCACATGCTGACTTTGTCAACCATTCCCATAATTATGGTTAACCAAATCCTTGAAATTTTTATATCAAATTATTAATCAAGAATTTGAAAGGAAAGTTAATTCTCTATAATACGTGAAAAAACCACTTAAAAATTAATAAATCAAGAAGCATGGTAGAAAAAAATAAAATAAAATAAAATTTACGTACCCGGGATAACATGCATATCAAGGACTGCATTTGATTTCTTCCGATGGAATCTCCGACAAAGGCTAAAGATTTGCCTCTAACAAGTTCAAGGAACTGATAGGGGTTGAAAATGGGTAGGTCACATCCATCGGGTTTCCATCTCCATTTCATGAAGTCGGAGTCGGGTCTACCGTATTTCATGCAGTTTTGATGCTCATGAATGGCCCAGCACGTTGTGTTTGTGTAGTAAGGTGCCCCCGGATTGGGAATCCATTCCCCTGTAAAAATGTCACACTTTTCATGCTCATCAATCTCAATGGAATCAGCATCGGAATGATCGGGATCAGTCTCCAACGCTGATTCCAATTTTAATTGGGATTGGGGGGAATTATTATTATTGTTGGGGAAGGATTGAGGTGGGCTGGTTGATGTTTGGAGAGGGTAATAGAGAGGGACGAGGGTGAGAAGGAATAGAGTTAAGGCAAAAAGAATGATAATCTTTCGGATCTTTTGGTTTCTTACAAAGGAATTTTCAATAGCTTGAGATTTCATTGAAGAACAAGTCTCTTTAATTAATTATCTAGCCAGGAGAGAGAGAGGGAAACAGTGAGGGATCGAAATGGTGAAGAGATGAAGACAGAGACTTCGCATGGGCACGTTGTGTTGTGTCAAGTTTCAATATATGGTTTTGATTCAACATGGTGACAATTTTATCTATATATTCCAAAACTACCCTATATATATAGCACGACAAAATAATTATGATTTATAATTAGCTATAGTAGCATCACTGACGAGGTGTTAGTTAAATATTGACATTAAGTTGCGACATTTAAATTTCAAGAGTGATTTTCACCTTTTTATAAGTTTATTAATTGTCTACTTTATTATAAGACTTCATTATAGATGGATTCCTTTAATGAATTTGTTCCTATCAATTTTATTATATTCTAAATGGTACCCCTTCCTTCTAAAATAAAAGCTCAATATTATTGAATTCAAAATTAATTTTAATCTATTTAATTCTTGTACAATATTATAAATTATCTAAAAATATTACTGATTATAAAAATTATTATTTTTCAAACTTAAACCAATTATGTCAATTTAAATTTAAAAATATATCGAATTAATTTTTATAAAATTAATAATAATTTTATATTTTAAAACAAAATTTATAACCGATGAAACTCAAACGGCCAAACGACACACCCTCTTTATGAAGGAGAAGAAAATTGGGGCTAACAAGGGACCCTCACCTTCACCATTTCTTTCTACCAATTTTCTTAAAATTCTTCGGTATGATCACTTTCTTTCAGGATAGCGTTATTTTTGCTATTTTTCTATTAGGATTTTTTATTTTTATGGAATTCCAACAATTTCTCCCGTCCAGCTCACGGCTAAAAATAACTTTGACTAGATATTTTAATTGCGGAACAACTTGCCTTATTCTTGTTGGGTTGGTAGATTCTTGGACCTAGAAGTAAATAATAATTGGATATGAAAATTAATATTTTTATAATAATTTTTAATATTTTCATACGTAAGACTCACATAAGAACTAATCACGTCTCTTCACAATAATTAATATATAAATTCTACGTGTAAAAATATTAAAAACTGTTATAAAAATAGCAATTTCTTTAAATATTAGGCTAAAAGGAAACTAGGAAAGAGACGTTTAGTCAAGATGGAGTGACGAAATGAGAGATGTGGCTGGCAACTACCAGGAAATTTCGTTAGTCCTAGTTTGATACTTGTAGCTTTAGGCACCATTAGTGCCACAATCTAGGTCTGCCTACATTATTTTTATATTCCATTTTTTGAGACGGGGAAACTAGCTTTGATACAGACTCTGAAACTAAATGTTGGGAAAGTCGATGTCGGTGTCGTGAGTTTAGAAGTTTCCTTGTAACAAAGTGGTGCAATTTGCGAGGCTAATTGGATCTCTCTTGCGGCCACCAATTAATTATTATCGATCAAATCTCGTTATAGACAAAATCCATACGTTTAACATTAACATTAATTAAGAAGTACATCAGATTATTATAATCACAGAATTCATATAAAAACTGTTTTTGGAGTTTAAAACTTGGCTGATCATAACGTTAGAGCATTATTAACATAGAACTGATATTTACACAAATAAAAAAAATAATTTCACAAACTCTTTTTCATGTGACTGTAAAACTCATTTATTATTTATTTAAAATTTTATTTTATAATACTTTGCAAATAATTGAATCCAACTTCTATTCATTTTATAATTTGCAATTTTTATTAAAGATTAATGGACCAACGTCGTTGACTTGATAGTTTCATTGGTCACGTGAAGATAAAGATAAACACTATAAAAAGTTATTGGCCCGAGTAATATTATTCAACTTATGATAATTATGAGATTGAGAAATCGAGTCTTGACGTGTTTAAAAAAAAAAGAGTAAATATATTTAAATTTTAATTTAAATTAACAACAAATATAAAAATAAAAATAAAAGATAAACAGTCTCTAAAAAATCTCACAGTTATTGGGAATGGGAGTTGTATGCCACTGACTGAGGAAGACTGTATGTACATAATATAATACTATTTAATACACAGGGTTGGTATTACGTCCAAATCTTGCTCACTCACATCAGTAACGTGTAATGATGCTTAAATGACTGATAAGCTCCCCTTTTTTTATTCAACTTTAATGAGTTGTGTCAATCATATCTATAAATAGCATAAAATATTATCATTAAATAAAATATAGTTTGTCCATGCACAGTCAGAAGATGGCAAACCTATGCTTATTTAATCCACCGGGAGGTCCATCGCCAAAGTACGTATTCCCTTCGTTTCCAAAAATTAAAAATATCACTTGATTTTAATCTTTGTTAATTTAGGGAATCTTAAAAGTTAAATTAAGATATGATTTTTTTTTAATTTTTAAAATTATTTTTTAAATAATTTACAATATTAACTATTACGTACAGTATTTAAAATTAAATAAATTCACATCAAATTTTTTTTATACGATAACGTTGACAAGTTAAAAAAAATAATTATTTATAAGACAATAACTACTTTTTAAGGCATTTTTTAATCTTAAAATGTGAGAAATAAAGGATATAGGCTAGTGCATAAAGCAAATACAACTTGCAACACAGAAGAACAGAAAAAGTGTGTCCGAATGTTCATTTAAGAATGAACAGGATCTATAAAAGATAATGACATAATGTCAACTAAACATAATAACCTATATCCTGAGAATGGGTGTTTCACCGTTGGGAAGAATGTATATATCCACTGAAGGGTCATGTGGAATGTTTGCGAGTATATTCTCTGACCAGAAGGGACTGCATCATCCACCTTTGTAATGCTCACAAAACTGGCTTTGCATAGAGGACAGCTTGAAATCTTTCTGCTTGAAGACTGTGGGAGGAAGCATTACCAACTTATGATCAGATTTAGATGTATCATAGCAATTCATAATAGTAAAATGACAAGCCCATTAGAGACATGGTATCAAAAGAGAAGACTGTCTGGTCAATCTGCATGAACTACCTACAGAGCATATATGGCCACTGGAAATAGGGGTGACAATCGTGTCGCGTCAAATAAATTCATGTCGAGTCAAGTTATAAGTACTATACTAAATAGGTCGATACTGACACTATCCATTTAATTATTCGTGTCAAGATAGTCGATACTAACATGTTTATTAATCGTGTTAATATGTTGACCCGTTTATTACATAAATTAAAATTTTCAAATAAAAAAATAAACATCATTCACTTATTTATTGAATAATAATCTAATTTATTCATTATAATAATTTTTATATAACAAAAAGCAAGATAACATGTTTAAAAAGGTAACTAAAAAAGCTAAAACTTAATATTTAAGGTAAATTATAAAGTTATATCATATTTATTTTCAAATTATTTAAATAGACGTGTTTAATCGTGTCAACCCATTAATTATACACCTTTAACCCATTTGAATTTTGCATTGAATATGCGACAACCTATTTTTGACACAAAAACTGTTTATGCTCAGTACTAATCCTCTTATTTTATGTCGTGTTCATATCAGTCACCTTGTCTCGTCAAAAATTGTCACCCTTAACTGAAAATCTTAAAAAAATAAAATTAAAAAAATTTGGTTGAGTAATGAACCTAGAGACTGAAGCTATGCAACTGGTATCTCATACACGCAAAGTAGGCTACTTCTTTCTTTGTGTTATTTTGGTTAGATTGATTAACCTATGATAATCTACCAGGAAGCAGAAATATTTTTTTTGCTTAATTACTGATGGACATAGTAATTGCCTATTTTCATGCCTAAGTTCTTGTTTAATCTAGAGCAAAAGAGATTTTACCCTCAGGCAGATTCTGTGCCAGATTATTTATTCTAAAAAACTTAACACTACAGTACTTCTAACAATAATTTCACTCATTAACAGAACGTCTATCAAAAAATTATGGCAAAACAAGCTTGGCCACCTGGTTAAATGGCAGATCCACTTGCATAATTTGTATTGGCTTAAATTCAGCTCAACCCATCTAACCAACCTACTTGGGGTAACTTGCCTAGTTACTGATTTGCCAAAACTTAGAACAATCTTGCAAGAACTTGATGCCTTCAACATCAATACAGTCATCAGTCAGAAAACAATGGCATTTTAAAACTCTATCAAGGAGAGCTAGCAAATATAGAAGTCAAAGTTTCTGTAAGTCCGTTAAATTAATAGGCATGTGTTGAAACTAATCTGCAATTCTTGGGAATATTTGCTTGACACGGGGGGTTGGGGAGTTTGTGCCTGGTCCAGACGGAAAATGTCGTACGTAAAGATTACAAATGACAAAACTAAGGCAAAAATGAACAAATAAATATTTTAGAAAATTGTAAATTTGAGATTTTAACATGAGCAAAGAAAAGTTTCAAAGAATGCCAATATAATTTTCTTTGATAAATGCATATACCATATGATCAGCCCAGCTCTGGATGCACAGAAAACAAAATGGTCATTCTCTTCATAATCAATATCAATCACATGTTTTTTGGAGTCATTGCCTGCATTGGATCGACTCACTTGATTAGCAACGACTGGAATATCCATCTGTAGTAACCCCATTTCTTTCCCACTGCAAAGAATGAAAACTAGCTAATGAATCATGCAATTTTCAGCTCATTTGAATCATTGCTCATTTGATAACAACTGAAAACAGCCGTAAACAGCCATAGACCAAATAAAAAATCGCATTACCAACTCCATGCATAGGAATGCTCCGGAACACGCCTCCCTTGCTTTATGCAATCCTCAATCCACTGATGATTAACTATAACCGTCTTGAATTTTCTCGCGAGCTCGCACTTTCGCCCTTCAAACTTCCAACAAATCTAATCAACCAATTAAAAGGATCCAAAAATTTTAACTTGATACTCGCATTGTAACTGAAACATTATTAAAATTAAAAATTGTAGATTTGGAGAAGACTAAAAGGCACTGCCAAATGCGTTGTTGACTGATTCAATGCTCCAACATAGCTTCCACCCGCCTGTGATATCAGTTTGAACCGCTCTGAGCCAGGATATCCACTAACTGTAGCCACAACTGATTCCATGCCCTGAATTGGGACATGGACGGACAATGTAAAATTAAAAGTTCTGTTATTGAATGACTGCGGAATCAAACATCAAATTAAATTTTGTTGGAATTGACTCATACTTATGCGGTTGACTAATGACCAATACTGTAATACCCGGTAAAAAAAAAAATTTGTCCCACATCGCATAGTCCCTCGCAACCTTTCATTGCCTTTACCTATAAATATATGCCTTCACCCCTTATAGTATTACCATCCAAACATTAAGGCTTTTCCCAATATGAGGAAACCTTTTTGTGTGAGGACCTTTTTAGTAAGGACCTCCATAGTTAAAATATTTTTTCGGTGTCGAGGACGTGGGCGGACTGCGAACCTCATAATTTCGGGTATGTTTTTTTTTTTTTTTTTTCTTTCTTTGTGCAATTATTTAATTTTCTGTATTAGTTTTAATTTTGTAGTTTTAATTTTTGTATGCTATTTAGTTTGTTAGTTAATATATTTTTGGTATATCTTTGTTAGTAATTAGCATTTTGGAATATTAAATTAATATTTTTGTAACTTTAAAATTTTGTCAGATAATAATAATAATAATAATAATAATAATAATAATAATAATAAAATATTTGTTTGTAATAGAATTAAAAATGGAAAGAATATTTTTGAAAATATACTTATATGTATTTCGGAAGGAATAAGAAAACTATTATTTATTAATACGTTACCATGATTAGAATATTTATGTATGTATAACTTTAGGTAGAATTTTGTTTAGAATGGAAGGATTTCAGATTTGTCTAAGAGAGAGAAAATGTATAAAACTTAATCAATTGATTAACTATTTATTTATCAATTTATTTATTTTGTTTAATTAGTTCCGATGGAGGGAATTTAACGAGTCAGTTTTGCAATATAATTTCGGGTATTTCATTGCATATTCCAGGTACGGATTCCGTACTTCTTCAGCAATATTCCTTTGATTTTAATTTGTTTGTTTTGTTCTTCATTAGAATTTGAATATTTTTTCGATATATTGTTCATAGTCAAATACATATGATAGTTTTGTTTGATTTTAGATATTCACAACTTATCTTGTACTCTTAAGCATGTCTAGTATTTATTTTGATTATGTAGAAACGTACATGCAAGTATAATTGGGAGACGTTGTGTCGATTTGTTTCGGTTTAGCATGTGCGTATTAGAACCCCTTTTGTGATATTGTGTCGCATTCGTTGTGACATGATATTTTTGTTAGAAAGTACCGTAGGGTATACCTGAGCTATAACCACCTGTGGGGGTACCACAGGCATGTCCTCTTGGCACCGAGGCATGACACTTCCGTGGCAGTGTGATTAGTCCACGACGTCTCCATTTTGTGTGCTCCGATGGGAGTTGGCCAATTGGTGTTTTGTTGTGGGAGGCGTATGGGTCGACCCTAGCTATTTGTTCTGTTCTGTTCTGCGGTTTGGTGTTGTTTGTGCCGAACACACTTTCCGATTTTGCATGCATTTGGATCTGCAGTCCAATGTGTGCCTGCCTGTGTGGCAGTATTTTGACTTGTCTTTGTGACAAGTTATATTTCTGTTTTGTTTTGAACTCGGTATGAAATAAACACAACCATTCAATTCAGCCTTTTATGTTGTTCAGTGGATCAGTTCAGTTCAGTAGATCAGTTCAGTTTAGTAGATTTTGTTATTCAGTTCAGTTGATTTTGTTATTCAGTTCAGTTGATTTTGTTAATCTCAGTTTGGTTCATTTGATTTTGTTATTCAATTTCAGTTCTTATTTCTGCACTCTTTATCCGTACTGGGCGTTTGGCTCATGCTGTGTTTTTCTTCCGGCAGGTTTGCAAGGGGATTCAAGGGCAAATGTGAGGAGAGTTTCCTTTTTGTTTTGACATTCTGTTTAGAATTCGTTCGTGCGTAGCCTCCCTTTCCACTGGTCGGGAAGGGGGTGTTACAGAGTTGGTATCAGAGCTTAGGTTTCTTTCTTGTAGAAAACCTATTTAGGTTTGACCTGTGAGTTATGGGTAAACATTTGGGTTAGGTTTTTGTTCTGTTTGAAATTCTGTTCAGTTATTCTATCCGTTTGTATTCGAATTTGCCTGAAATCAATTTCGCTTTCGTCCGTTTTGTTTTGTCGAGGGCTTGTAAAACTATTAGAGGTGGTGGAGGCGGTGATAATGATGACAATGTTGGTCGGCAGCACGAAGGACGTGTGTTCGCCTTGTCATGTAATTAGGTGATAGATGCGCAATATTCTGTTTCGGCACTCTTTTAGTTGGCAGTCGTAAAACTTTTATTGATTTCGACTCTACTCATTCGATTGTTTCGTATTCTTTTGTTCGGCATCTTGGTGTGCCATCTCAATCCTTAGATTCTGCTATGTCTATTGCTGCTCCGATGAGAATTTTTTTTTTTTTTTGTTCTCTGATTTGTAACGAGGTTGTTTCTATTAGTTTTGGAAATAAAGATTCGTGGGGCTAATTTTCGATCGATGCGTATGTACGACTTTTATATGATTGTTGGGATGGACTGTCAGAGCTTAGGTTATGATTATGTAGATTGCCTTTAGGCTTGATCTGTGAGTTATGAGTAAATCACTAGGCAAACATATAAGTTTATTTCGATTTGGTTCTCTGTTTGGTTGGTCTTGATTTTGACCAAATGTTAATATGTTTTGATTTGTAGTTGATATGAGGAAAGTAAGATAATTTGTCAAGGTTATTATTATTATACAATGGAGTACGGATATTAGTTAAAAATTGTGATTGGAGCATTAAGAAAAATAAAGTTATATTTTGTACAGTTAAGAAATGATCATATATGTAATATGGTTATGATATGAGTATTTGTATCAGCAAGTATGTGATTTTGGAGAATTAATCGTTAGAGTGCTTTTAGTAACAATCTGTTATGATCTTAGACTTAAGGATTTGATTTGGGTTGTGTTGGATTTGTGTTAAGCTCGTGGATGATGTGAGGTAGGTATATTGATGAGACAGTATGATAAGTGAAAACTATTAAGTATGTATAAATGATCTCTTATAAACTTGAGTTATAGATATTCGAGGTAATTAGATTAATCATTGAGGCAAATGATAAATTTTGCAGTTATTTTGGAGTTTTGTTATATGAAGACTAAGGTTTGCACTAAGAAATGATTTATTTATTTAAATGGTTATATATTAAGTGATGAAATTCTATAGATTTTGAGACCTTAAATAGTTTAGAGTATGCAGTTTGTTTATGCAGATAATGAAACATGACTTGGAGTTTAATATGGTGATTTAGATATTTTAGTGGTATATTATTTGGAGTAATAATATTTGAGAACTAATTCGAATTGAGATTGTGATATTTTGAAGTGCTTAAGGTGCTAGGGAAACTACTCAGTCTGTGTTTTATTGTCCCATTTGAGATTTTAGAAAGGGTTGACAAAGTTACATTTCAGTTAGCTTTGCCTTCATAGTCAGCTCATGTGCATAATGTATTTCGTGTCTTAGTGCTGAAGAGTTATCATTATTATTTGTTGCACGTGGTGCACTATCCTTTTGATGAGATTTCGGAGGAAAACTATTTCGTTTGTTTTGTGAAAAATTCTATTCGAGTGAAGTTTTTGCATTTTTGATAATTAAGTTCGTCCCATTTTATTTTTTTTGATTCCGATGACGGAATCCTTTTTAAGAGGGAAGTAATGTAATACCCGGTAAAAAAAAAAATTTGTCCCACATCGCATAGTCCCTTGCAACCTTTCATTGCCTTTACCTATAAATATATGCCTTCACCCCTTATAGTATTACCATCCAAACATTAAGGCTTTTCCCAATGTGAGGAAACCTTTTTGTGTGAGGACCTTTTTAGTAAGGACCTCCATAGTTAAAATATTTTTTCGGTGTCGAGGACGTGGGCGGACTACGAACCTCATAATTTCGGGTATGTTTTTTTTTTTTTTTTCTTTCTTTGTGCAATTATTTAATTTTCTGTATTAGTTTTAATTTTGTAGTTTTAATTTTTGTATGCTATTTAGTTTGTTAGTTAATATATTTTTGGTATATCTTTGTTAGTAATTAGCATTTTGGAATATTAAATTAATATTTTTGTAACTTTAAAGTTTTGTCAGATAATAATAATAATAATAATAATAATAATAATAATAATAAAATATTTGTTTGTAATAGAATTAAAAATGGAAAGAATATTTTTGAAAATATACTTATATGTATTTCGGAAGGAATAAGAAAACTATTATTTATTAATACGTTACCATGATTAGAATATTTATGTATGTATAACTTTAGGTAGAATTTTGTTTAGAATGGAAGGATTTCAGATTTGTCTAAGAGAGAGAAAATGTATAAAACTTAATCAATTGATTAACTATTTATTTATCAATTTATTTATTTTGTTTAATTAGTTCCGATGGAGGGAATTTAACGAGTCAGTTTTGCAATATAATTTCGGGTATTTCATTGCATATTCCAGGTACGGATTCCGTACTCCTTCAGCAATATTCCTTTGATTTTAATTTGTTTGTTTTGTTCTTCATTAGTGTCGACGCCGGGATTTCCGTCGTCTCGTTTTTTAATAATTAAAATGTCCCTTTCCAATTTTAGCCTTTTGAATTAAATGTGATTTTGAAAAGGGTCGGCTTAATGTCGACGGGTTTTGAAAGATCGATTTTTTTATGAGCCAATTGACCAGAGTCGCCAGTTGGTATATTTGAAATGGATGTACCAACTCATCCAAATTTTGTTTTCGTAATCGCTGGCTCATATGTGACTCCGAATTAATTGGTTCGCAAACCGAGATTCATAGAGTTCGGGGGCTTGCTTAAGCGAGGGGAAGGTGTTAGGCACCCCCCGACTTCCGTGAAACACGGTTACCGCAATCTTGATGTTTTCCTATCCTTTTAAATCCTAAAATGTGTGAGTTGCATGTGTGTGCGTGTGTGCCTAGGTGAATGCTTGTGGTGAATTTTGTTTGAAATTTTGTATGGCAAATGTGCTTTATCTGGAAAGCGTTTAGGCGTCTTTTGACCAAAATGACGAGGTTTTGCCCTTTTTTATAAGAAAGATTGTTTTTAATTTTGAAAATGTTGAGATTTTTTATTAGATGTCATTTTAGAAAACAATAGTTTTAAACTTTTGCCAAATAGGAATCGAGACCATACATTGCCTTCTAACAGTTAATATAAATAAAACGAGGGCAACTTCTAGAACTCTTTAACCCTATGCACAAAGTTTAATGAAAACATTTATTTATTTGCCAAATCGTTTTTTGTGACGTTTTAAAACCAACTAAAGCCTATTCATCAATCATGGATTAAAGTTTGCCAAAAACACTTAACCTTTAAACCTCGTGAATCTAATATCCTAAATTGATCACTTTTAGAAAATCTTCATCGTTTGCCTTATTTTGGAAAACCGTTTTTCGTGTCGTAAATTAAAAGAAACATCCCAAAACGTGTCGGGGCTATCCATGGGCATGTGAGCCATCCAGACAACCCCAAACACCCACAATCACATATTTTATTATTATCACGGGGCCTTAACCCGAACACGACTTTGTGTCGTTTTAAGGTCCGATATTACAAAATACACATACGTGGACCCTATATCACGATTACATATACCCAAAACGTCCATCATCGGGATTCGACCACTAGGATCTCCTCCCTAGGCTCACAATCATCCAAATAGCTACATAACCAATAATAAACCAAATCTAACAATATTAAACCTAGATGTCGCACTACATAACCCAAATATCACCCAAATCAAAACTACACATTACTCATTACCACAACGAGCGAAAAATCACCGTACGGATGTCATCGGGGCGTTAGGAGGAATTACGTTCCGATGGAACCCTCGCTAAACGACCCCTAATCCACGGATCATCACCATTACAACAACAACTATACTACACAAACCCAAAACACAATATTATCACATTTATATAAACAAGAAAAAATCAAAACAAACACCCATTTTCACCTTGCGATACACCGGAACAAGCTTTATATTCCAAGATTGATCAAACCCACAAGAATATACAACTATCTAGCAAAAGAAAGTGAGATTTCCCCTAAATTTTCTCCAACCCGAGCCCCATCTTCTTCTTCCTCGCGATTTTCTCTCTCTAAAATTCTAACTTTTTTTTCTCTTTCTTCAGCTCTCGGGTGGAAATGGCGATCTATAGCCATTTCCAGGTAGCCGCAGATGCATCTGCGGCTGGCCGCAGATCCATCTGCGGCTGGGCGGCACGCCGCTTCCTCGGCTGCCGTGTGCCGTCTCCTCGAGCCGTGCGAACCTCGAAAGTCGTTTGGCCGCAGATGCATCCGCCGCGGCTGTCTGGCTTGCTTTTCTCGATTTTCGTGCCACGCGGTCTTAATTCGCCAATTTCTGCGGTATTATTTTGGAAGGCTGTATTTTTGCAATCCGAAAATCCCTGGGAAACGTGCCACATTGTTCTGGGAGGCTAGTTCGGAGGGCTGCGACTTGATATAGAATTTAATAATTGTGCTTCGACCCCCGAACATCGTAAGCGGAGTGGCCATCAGTCGTCTTTTGTGGTCGGCTCAGGTTTTTCTGGATCAACTGTTCGCCTTGCCTCAAGTGACCGGATGTTCGTTGTCCGTTGTGGCGGCTTTGACCGTAAATCGCTGGGGTGGCTTGATGTTGGGGTCCACCTTCCTTTTCGCTCGTCGGGTCAAATGAAGATTCTGCCCTCCTGTCAGGGTTAGTGCAAAAGTGCAAAATTTGGGTGTCTACAATTAGAATTTGAATATTTTTTCGATATATTGTTCATAGTCAAATACATATGATAGTTTTGTTTGATTTTAGATATTCACAACTTATCTTGTACTCTTAAGCATGTCTAGTATTTATTTTGATTATGTAGAAACGTACATGCAAGTATAATTGGGAGACGTTGTGTCGATTTGTTTCGGTTTAGCATGTGCGTATTAGAACCCCTTTTGTGATATTGTGTCGCATTCGTTGTGACATGATATTTTTGTTAGAAAGTACCGTAGGGTATACCTGAGCTATAACCACCTGTGGGGGTACCACAGGCATGTCCTCTTGGCACCGAGGCATGACACTTCCGTGGCAGTGTGATTAGTCCACGACGTCTCCATTTTGTGTGCTCCGATGGGAGTTGGCCAATTGGTGTTTTGTTGTGGGAGGCGTATGGGTCGACCCTAGCTATTTGTTCTGTTCTGTTCTGCGGTTTGGTGTTGTTTGTGCCGAACACACTTTCCGATTTTGCATGCATTTGGATCTGCAGTCCAATGTGTGCCTGCCTGTGTGGCAGTATTTTGACTTGTCTTTGTGACAAGTTATATTTCTGTTTTGTTTTGAACTCGGTATGAAATAAACACAACCATTCAATTCAGCCTTTTATGTTGTTCAGTGGATCAGTTCAGTTCAGTAGATCAGTTCAGTTTAGTAGATTTTGTTATTCAGTTCAGTTGATTTTGTTATTCAGTTCAGTTGATTTTGTTAATCTCAGTTTGGTTCATTTGATTTTGTTATTCAAGTTCAGTTCTTATTTCTGCACTCTTTATCCGTACTGGGCGTTTGGCTCATGCTGTGTTTTTCTTCCGGCAGGTTTGCAAGGGGATTCAAGGGCAAATGTGAGGAGAGTTTCCTTTTTGTTTTGACATTCTGTTTAGAATTCGTTCGTGCGTAGCCTCCCTTTCCACTGGTCGGGAAGGGGGTGTTATAAATACGACATGGTAGTCTTTGGTTTACTGATGTTTTGGCTTAAGCCCATGTTATAGTAGTTAGAGTTTTCTAGTTACTATGAAAAAAATTATTTGGTGTGCGAATCATTGTAAAGGTGTGAGACATTTAATAAATATGTCAGACAAAAAGAACTAGCCAAATTGATAAACCTTATGTGTTTTTACTTTTCTGTTATTCGTCTAATTTTCTGTGTGATTATGTTATATTTTAATCTTAAATTCTAACAGATTTTAAAAAATGTAAAGATAAGAGGTCCGGTAAAAATTAGGAAAAACCCTAAATTGGAGAATGATGCACGATCTATTGACTAATGGCTCCATCCAGCTACTACATGTGTATATAGGTAGAGGAGAGAGAGAGAGAGAGAGAGAATTGATCTCTCGTCGAGTGGATTCTTCTTCCATGGTTGTTTGCCTTGTGCATAGAGGTTTGCTGGGAAATGAAAATTTGAATATGAAATACGGTCACACAGTCCTAGGTCGATCGCACTAATGGGCGGGTGGTCTTCATGAAGTATCCATAGGGTCACACTAAGTCAAACCGAAACAGCCGGTTATTTTTCGACCAATTGTATATTTACAATCTATATACATAGTTTTTGTAATTTACTTTTGTTTTATATTTTACAATTGATATACTTTTTAAGATTACATAAAAAATGCATACTTTTGTTTGATATATTTGTTCTTTGAATTTTGTAGGGGATTGATATTTCCACTCCGCAAGTGGGATTTGCAAAAATATCAATTTCATATGGGAATTGATATTTTCACAAATTTTTTAATTAATAAAAATAAAACTCACTTGCGAAAATATTAATTCTGACTGTGAAAATATCAATTCCGTTTATTTAATTTCGAAAAGTTCAAGATTATGTTAGCTTAAAAATGAGAGATCAACAACATAATGGGGAATTTGTGCATCTCCCCACTTGCGGTTACTATAAAAGAAAAATAAATAGGATTTAACCCAAGAACTTTTTTTCTAAGAAAGGGATATTTGTATCTAAATGCAATTATAGCTTCAAGTTCTAACAACAAAAATTTTCAATTAGTACATATAATTTTTCTCCCCTGGAACTTCAAGAAGGGCAATTAATGCGTCTCTTTTACAAGTAACCCAGATTAAATCCTGGTATTATGTGTATAACCCTGCCCCTGATCATATCCTGATACTCTTTGTCCCTCGTATCCAGATCCAGGTCCTCTCAGTCCATCATAACCAGTCCCTCTCTGACCATCATAGCTATCTCCTCTGAGGATCATAACCAGGTCCTCTCTGTATGTCGTATCCTGCTCCTCTTGGAGCATCGTAAACAGGCCCTCTTTGCGCATCACCAGCTCCTCTATGTGCATCATATCCGGGTACAGTATGGCTTCTCTGCGCATCATACCCATGCCCACTGGATCCTTTCTGTGCATCATACCCAGCCCCAACAAATCCTCTTGGGGCATTGTAACTAGCTCCACCTATTATTCCTCTCTGGGTGTCATAACCGGTACCACCTGGTCCTCTCTGCACATTGTAGTTAGACACTCTTTGTGCATCATAACCAGGCCCTCTAAGTGCATCATAACTGGGTCTTGCAGGAGCAGTTTCAGATTTACCACCGGCATGTGCAGTTCCAGATTTATCACCAACATGAGGGTTACTCCCACCACCAGCCATAGGTGCACCTGCAGATGCAGTTGTAGCAGCTATGCTACCACTTCCACCTCCTCCTCCATCCTGCAATACATTATGCGAGAGTATGAACAGACTTCCCCTTAATCCCCAGAATGACAACTTAGAGGGAAGAAGTGCAAGGGAAAGAACATTGACTACTTCGAGACTCAACTGACAATTCTCTAGTGGCTGAATTCGGCTCACAAATCTCAACTAGTTACATTCAAGCACATTGAATTAAAATAATAATAATAATAAAAAAATAAAAAAAAACTGAACACCTTCAATAAAGTAAGTCAATAAGGAACTTATATTACAGCATCCTTGCTACTTTGTCCTCTATGAGGTTTTCACGTGTCCACACTGAGTGAATCACATATTCAATTTCTTTGGATGGGCAATGAATTTTAGCAGAATCCTGGAAAAGGAAAAAGAAGCAATTTCTGACCAAACTTTACCGGTGGAAGCATGGAACATATGGGACACTAAACTTCTGACCCAAACTTTCAAGACTAGTTGCTTCTACTTCCAAAACCAACTGCTCTACCATATTAGTTTAGCTGCATTACTCATTCTTTTACACCTTGTTTATTTTTATTAGAATTAATCTAATAAAATAGTAGAAATTAAAAATTAAATACAACCCTAAACTGTTGTTTCATCTTGCTAAATAACAATAAACAAAAAAAATCTAGCAGCACTGGAACATCAGGAGTCCAAGAGGGAAACCGTGACATTTTAAGTTTTACTTGACTTGATTTTTTTGAAACTAACTTAAATCACATTTCTATTATTCTTGATTCAAGAAACAACACCTTCTGAAGTTCATCTTGGGGGAGTTTCAACTTTCAGTGAAGAGTTTCACATGTATCACACCAGCTTCAAGCATCAAGCATTATTCAATATAACAATAAATTTAAAATTAAAAAGATTAAGTTCAAAATGGAAACTCTGAAGGAAGGAATGGTACTTCCTCTTTTGCAAGAGATTAATATGTTAAAAACTTGGCACATAAAAATGAGACAAAAGTGGCACCAAAATACAGCACTCTAACTACTGATCTATAGAATGTCAAAAAGATGCTTCAAACCTACGATTTACAAGTTAAAAATCGATAAGAAACACCAAAGATCAATAGCATGCACAATTTGAAGCCGTCAATAGTCTTGACGACTACTAACTAACCATCTTAATAAGCTGTTTAAGGTTCTTCAACATCCACACACACCACTAAATTTTGGTATTTACTAAATGACATGATGAATACTTGAATGTTTTCCATGGTTCTCAGGGAGCTGTTAAAGCCAAAACCTAGGATATGCATCATCGAAGATGGGATAGCTGGATTCATGCTCACCAAATCAATAAATCAAAATCTCCTTTTTACATGAAATATTCATTCTCAACAAAATTAGTTTCGAAAGAGCATAAACTGTTTGGAGTAACCGTAGTCTTAGAGTTCAGTTATTTAGTTGCTATGGCAATATTTTTCAATTTTTTTTGTTAGGATTAGATAGCTATTAGAAGGAAGGATGTGGTAGTAGCTTCTATAAAGGTCTACTAAGCAGTATAAGTATGGGTAAAGGATGTATTTCCAATTTAATGCATGATTTGAATGAAATATGATTTGAAAGATATTTTCTCTCCCTTATTCCCTTCCTCATCTCAAATTCTCCTTTTCTGCCCATTTTTTCTCCCTTTAACTCTGTTTCTGAAATATATTTCTTTATTAGGATTTAGGATCTAGGTTCATCCTAACATAAACATTATTAGGGAAAATCAAAATGGAGCAAATAGATAAAAACATAACCTGATAGAAATCCTTTAACTTCTTTTATTTCCCTTTAAATTCCAATACATAAAACTCAAACGATTAAGAAACTTTAAGCTAATCCAATTGTGCAAAAAGATAACTAACCTGGTGTATACCATAGTTATTGTAAGCGTTGTGTCCAACAAGGTAATGCCCAGTAGCATCATTCTCATTGTATCCAATAGGGCCACCGTAAGGCACACCTGTATACGTTCAATGTCAATCATCTTACAACTTTTATGAGCAGGAACTATCTAGGAGACTAGAGGATGCAATAATTCTACAAAAAAGACAAAATACCACTTCTCCTGTCAATGTTAGCAGCATTAGTTAATTCTGCACGGAGCTTTTCCACCTCTCTGGCCATGGTCATATAGTTCTTCTCCATCTCCTGGAGAGATTCGAGATGGTCGTTGTATAGTTTTTTCTCATAGTCGTAAGTAGCCCTGTAATGGCCAATTCATGAAAAATCAAGACAACCGTATCTGCATCTTCAATATCAACCGTATATAACAACTTTACAAGGATTACCATCACTGATACCTATATTTTAGTTCTCTAAGGAGCTTTTAGATCAACTACTACTAGCTTTGAAAAAAAAGGAAGTTTCAAAGAGCTCCTTAAGAATCCATCAACCTTACTATTTTCTGTATACTTTTCCCGGCTCCGTTATCTAACAAATTTACTAATAATACAGCACATACCATTTCAGAATGCTGAAACTGATTACTGTTCTAATGAGCAATGCATTCGCCAGATCACCAGATCTATATTCTCAGTTTATATAAAGCATAAAAACTAATTATTCAGTAACTTGATTATCACTTTTCAGCCCTTGTAATGAACTGGGAAAGATACCTGCAATGCTGATACTCCTGTCTAAGGTTCTCAAGTTCTGACATCAGACCAGGAAACTGCTGCATATCTGCATGAGCCTTCTGAAGATCCTGAGTCAAATCCTGCACTTTAGATACAAGTTCCTGCCTTGCAGAGAGCAATTCCTGGGCATCTGCTCGTGCTTGCTGCAGCTCCATTTTAAGGGGCTCAGCTGCTTGGAGGTCAGCTTCCATCTTTGCAATTCTGTCCAAAAGGCCCCTCATTCGTTGTTGTCTCTCAGACTCTATGGCTCTCATATGACCATGCAACATTTGCAGCTCATGCTGTGCAGCAGCAAGTTCTTGTCTCAAGGTCCCATGGGTGGCAGAAAGTCTCTGGTTTTCAGTTGCAAGTTTCTGCATATCAGCGTGTTGTGCAGCAAGCTTCTGTTCCATAACTTCTGGAGGAGGCAACATATCAGAAGGAAGGAATCCACCATGTGGAGGCCGTAACCCTGGAGCAAATGGATCAGGATGCCGTATGCCAGGCCCGGGAAGAGGGTGACGTAGATGATGAGGAGGGATTCGTCCTTTGCTTCCCATATCGGATTTCCAATTTAACCTGATATTAACAAGCGTAATTTCTAACAGTTAAAAGCAAATATATTAGAATAATTTGGATTGCAAC
Source organism: Hedera helix (assembly GCA_947179155.2). Lineage (NCBI taxonomy): Eukaryota > Viridiplantae > Streptophyta > Magnoliopsida > Apiales > Araliaceae > Hedera > Hedera helix. Next base: position 41,182,089 of record OX359270.1, on the reverse strand, counting down.
ATATTAATGTCATAAATCTTGTGGGCATACAGTATTACAACTTAGATAACAAATCAAGCGAATAGTTACAAGAGCATAAGAAACTAAAGACATGTACAATCACTCATTGAACTTGATGAAACAGAGGAGGATAACAATCGAGCATCGATTACTTAACACTGAGACGCTCATACCTTTTGTTATTGATATGAAAATTCTCTACTTACTAATTATTATAAGATGGATTATGAAGTATGAATAATTGAACACACATGTTTCGGTCTAAATTATGAGAAATTTTGGCAATTTATTTTGGACAAGTTTTAAATGTGACGTATTAAAACATATTGTGTCGCGCATTTGAGATGCTCTGATATCTATGTAATTTAGACCTTACCTCTCTTGCACCCGCATCCCCAAGTGGGAACTTAGGTTACGCGTTAAGGAGTTTCCATCGCATGAGAAAATTATGACTGCATTCTTATTGCACTTCTAACTACGAATTATCTAGGCAAAACAGGTAAAGTAGTGATCTTGTTTCAAACCAAGGTCATTGACCATGGGTACAAAACTCATACACACTCTAACTGGACTCATCGGGTTAGTCCCAAAATTAAGTAATGGATACTTATTCTCTTCTTCTGTTATTCGAGTGTGCGATAGGTGGTAAAAGGATGGGTCCATTAAGTGCATTAATGGCAATGGCATGCTTATTCACACTAGTATTATTCGATCCACGACTACCATGGAAAACAATTTCCCCAATAACTTTTTACAAACAAATTAAGCTCAGGGATAATAGGTTCTAAAACAGGTCAGCTAAATATCAGACAACAGAAAATTAAGAAGCATCAGAAAACAAGATAAAATTTTGCACACTCAACCCACCTAACAGGTACTCAATCTGAATGGTTTTAATTAGAACAATTATGTATTGAGCTCGTCGAATTGTAATTATCTCAATACCCAAAACCTAACATCCATGAAGTCTCAAAGAGTCCTGAATTTTTTAATAATCGCTAATGCAGTAATTAGTAGCCCATCAACGGCATTCATTTAAAAGCAAAAACTGAAAACACAGACATAATTGTCAATATATCCTGTATGCATATATGATGTATAGGGTTTTACAGAGACTTAAGTTTGCGGACATTCACCTGATTGGAGGGTTTCAGAGGCAATCGAGGCCCGAGTTTCGTTACCCTAAAACAAAGAAGCCATAGAGGAAGAAAACAATACCTCTGCCAATTGCAATGGTGTCTTCACACCATAAAAAACTGGACATATGGCCAACTCGACGTCGTTTCCTCCTTCTTACTCGTATTCCTTTTTTCGGGTTTCCGATAAATTACTCTTTTTTATTTCTTTTCAAACTTGTCTCAAATAGGTCTATTTGTAGGAAAATATAGAAAAAAGAAAATAATTTTCTTCTTTTTATTTTTTCCTACAAATGAAGTACCTATATAAACTTGTGCCTTTGTTTTCTTTTATCATTAAGTAATCATATATAAAGGACACAAATATAAAATCAATATTTATTACATTTTCATAAAAATTACATACATATAGCAGCGCAACGAAAATTTGATACTCATTCCATTACACAAAAAAAAAACCTATTTAAAATGAATATAAATTTATTTAATTTTGACTAATGTTTTAGTATTGTAAATTATTTAAAAAAATAGTAATTTTTAAAAAACTAAAACAATTTGACACCATAATTTTAATTTTTAAAATTTACAAATTAACTAGGAACCTAGTTAAATGTAATTCTTTTTGTAAAACAGAATGAGTATTCTAGTAAATTTATTTTCGGTTTTTACCAGGTATTGTATTTACGTTGCCTAGCTCAATACCTTAATCTTTAACTTACACCTAATGTAATTACTAGCTTCCAAGAGACCAGGTGGTTAGATGAAGACCGAGAGTTCAAATTCACTTGGAGCTCAAATAACTTTATGATGCCAACTTTAGCTACTTGATACATCTTGTGGCACATTTTCAAGTCTCCACCATCATCATCAACTAATATATTCCAATGAGAATGTTCCTCTTGAATCTTAAAACTGATACATTTTTTTTGGTTGGAGTTCCTCTAATCACAATTCAAGGGTATGATTGTTACAAAAGATGCAACAATACATTAATGTTACATAGTAGAAGCCATGCTTTTTCCTTGGGATAAAGTTGTCGGATTCAGTTCACATTCTATGACACACGAGGAATGTTGGCCAATGATGCATGTATTTTCTCTTCGGAAAATGACAAATCTACCATATTTCCCTGCAAATAATTCTCATAAGCTGGCAGGTCAAAATGTCCATGTCCACACATTGCCATGAGAAGTACTCTTGATTCTCCAGTCTCTTTACAGTGTAGAGCTTCCCTAATGGTGGCAGCTATGGCATGAGTTGGTTCTGGTGCTGGTATCAGTCCCTCGGTCCTAGCAAATTGTATTGCACCTGCAGCCAAGAGCTTACCAATATTAGTGTCACCATTACAACAGCATACTAATGAATAGCTTGTTGTTTTAAGACGCGTATTCATTTCAAGCCTCAAATGACAGAAACAATGAGGGAAAGGTACCTCGAAAGCATTCAATCTGAGGAATTGCAAGCGCCTCCATAAAACCCAATTCATACACGTGCGAAATCAGTGGTGCCATACCGTGGTATCGCAAACCTCCTGTTAAATAGACGTGTCAGCAAGAAACAAAAGCCAAAAACTAGAATTTGTTATACCCAATAAAGATTTACCAGCATGAATAGGATCTGGTATAAAGTCGTGTCCAAGTGTATGCATCTTCATCAAAGGAGTCATCCCAGCAGTGTCTCCATAGTCATATGCATACACCCCCTTTGTTAACGAAGGGCATGCTGTAGGTTCAACTGCTCGTATAAGAGGGTTAATTTTCCCAGCGAGCTTCTCTCGGATGAAAGGGAAAGCAAGCCCTGCAAAGTTTGACCCACCCCCAGTACATCCGATAATAACATCTGGAGTCTCCCCAATAGCCTCCATCTGCTTTATACACTCCTCACCTATAACAGTCTGATGTAACAAAACATGGTTGAGGACACTCCCTAGACAATACTTGGTATCTGGGTTCTTAGCTGCAACCTCCACAGCCTCGGAAATTGCAATTCCTAAACTTCCTGGGCTTGATGGATCCTTTTCAAGAATTCTTCGACCAGCCTCGGTAAGACTTGACGGAGAAGCATGCACCTTGGCACCCCAAGTTTGCATCATCAATTTACGATACGGCTTCTGATTGTAAGAAGCACGAACTTGCCACACCTATACATAAAGCCAAGACAAAAGGCCATGAACAGTCAATCAAATGACTGAAATCCAAATTAAGTCTTATTCTGGCAGGTCATGCATTTCGAATTGACAAGTAATCATTTAACCGAAGTTTTATGATATAATGAGTAATAGCAAGTCAAAATGCATTTGTAAGTCGAGTAAACCAAAAAATAATTGGGCGAGTTATATGACATCATTTAAATCAAGCCCTGTAAATTGGGCAGCCAAAAACTTTTTAACATTATCCACTAAATAGGCACTTGGGATTATGATGACAATTCCTAATGATAACTTACTTCGCAATTGAGACCAAACAGGCTGCATGCAAAAGACAGTGAACTCCCCCATTGGCCTGCACCTGTTTCTGTCACAACATTCTTGACACCTTCTTGAGCATTGTACCAGACCTGAGGGATCGCAGTGTTGGGTTTGTGTGACCCAGCGGGGCTTACACCTTCATACTTGTAATAAATTCTGGCAGGTGTATCAAGCAGTTTCTCCAACCTCTTGGCTCTAAATTGAACTGAAAAATATAAGATTAACTCTAACACTGGTATGCCCAAAAATTTTACCAGCAAAAGCAAATGCTTTAGACAAGCAGAAACAACCTGATCAGTGGAGTTGGGCGCCAGAGCTCGTAAATATCAACAACCTCCTTTGGAATGTCAATGAACCGGGCATTGCTTGTCTCCTGGTTAATCAATTCATCAGGGAATAGTGGAGACCAATCTTGAGCTGTAACTGGTTCAAGAGTCCCAGGGTGCAGAGCCGGAGGAGGTTTGACTGGAAGATCTGCAATTAGATTGTACCACTGGCGAGGAATTTCAGTCGCTTTAGAATCAGCATGAAGAGATGCTGTTACTCTAGGTTTACAGCAATATGCAAACTTCAGATTATTTGGCTTAGTTTTAAATTCAATATACCAATTGCGTAGTTCTTCACCTGAAAGGAGTAAGCTGTAGTTTAATAAAAATGACCAACAGAAAACAGTACATAAGGACCACCAATTACAAAATTACACAATAAACTTTACATCAGTGAGCAGGTTATACTCAAATAGTTGTGCGGCAACAGATAGAGGTTAATAAATTATAATCTTCAACAAAAGATCAGACAATGGAAATTTATGCATTCAATTGCAAAGTTAAGATAATCAAAATAGAAAATACTACCCAATGAGAATCAATTTTTGCAACGAAAGATGCATAGGGGTGTTAAGTGTTGCTTCAAACCACGTAAAGAAGAGAAAAATCAAGAAAAGGGAAAGTTACCTTTAACGAAGTTGTGTGGGCGTATGTTTGAGGAAAGAAAGAGAGACTGTGCCATAGATTTGTTTGTACTGTTACTGTAGTTCTGAGGCTAGGGTTTGCCCTGAAGTTGAAGGTTTGTGGGCATCCTGGTTCGGTGGGAGGAAAAGGATTCCACCATTTTAATCCAAATTTAATGTGCATTGAAGATTGGGATGAACGTCACCTCTGTCGAGGACGGTTGACGTCTTGCTGATCGCATTACTAAACAATTTCTTCAAACTGCTAAAAATGTAATCTATCCGTTTAACAAAAAAGGAATTTCATTTTTGAAATATAATACTGACTATATTTATTTGTGAAAAATATATTTTAAATTAAATTATTTATTTTAATCTAATATTATTTAAAATTATTTTATTCCATAATAATATTAAATTTGATAATGATGATGAGAGTAAAATTATGGTACTATATTAGGGTATTATTATTTATTTATGTATAAATTTGATAATGATGATGAGAGTGAAATTATGTTATTGTATTAGGATATTATTATTTATTTATGTATCAACAAAAAAAATACATATTTTTCATGGGACAAAATTGCAAATGAGATTTTTTTTTTAATAGAAATAATGTGTAAAAGATATATGTCGGATATATTAACTTATATACTTACATGTTTAAAATTATATTTTTTAGGAGTTTTTAGATAAATTCAATTGTTAACATTAATAATATATAAATTTACATATCTTTTTGAAGAGGAGTATCAACGATTTTTCACTAACAAAAATAAATAAATTCAAATTTTATTGTCTAAAACTAACTTTAAAATTTAAATATACATCCTATATTTCAAAAAAGAGGGAATAATTAGTATTTCTAGTTGTAGTTTGACAAATATTTTATTTAATCGAATAACTAAGCTTTATTTTTCAACTTAATGATTAAATCACAAAGTCATTGATTGTATTATATTTGTACTTATATCTTAATACTGATGATAATAATATATTATTAATAGTATTAGTTAAGCTTATTTTCATAAGGATTACTTGTTTCTTTTTAAAATGTTATTATTTAAAATAATATAATTCTATATATAGTTAATAATAAATACAAACAGGTTAATAAGTAAAACAAAAATAATTTATTATATTAAAAAAAACTTTGTTATAAATTCTCATTGCGCAATTAATATCAACAAATATTCATTATTAAACATATTAATGTTTTAATTATATTGCCATATTGATATTATGTAGATGTTTTTCATAAGAAATTTGTTTCTTTTTAAAACTGCATCTTTTAAATAATAATGAAATTATTCTTAAACTCGAATGAGTATACTAATAATATAATAACAGTAAAATATTAAAATTATTAATTAAAAGTATAAATATGATGTTTTGAGTTTAAGTTAGTTTTAGAAGGAAATAATTTATTTATAAAGATCATCTTTACCTAATATTAATATACAAGCATAAATATAATGCAATAACTAATCATATACTTCAAATTTAATTCCAAATATAAATATTAATTATTTGATGAAATAAAACATCTATAAGATTAAAATATCAAAAATATAATAAAGTATATATGTAATACAATTACTAAATATAAAATTCATCTATTAAGTTCAAATATAAAAATTAATTACTTAGTTTAATAAAATATTTGTAAAATTATAGTAACGAATAATAATAATATATTTTGCTGAGTCCATCTACTTGTTGTTTCCATATAAAATTTATAATTAGTTTCCATATAAATATTATAACTAGTTACCAAAAAAATTTAGATATCCCAACAATCCAATTTGTGTTAGGATCATTTTCCGGTTGACGTTTGGCCCACTCAAACTCACGCGCATCATATATATCAACACAAACTCGTCTTTTATTCACATACCTTTAAGCCAAAAATAGGGCGACAGCAGAGAGACAAAGATATTACCTTCAGAATTCCCATGGAGAGCATAAATAGAAATCAGAGGCAAATTATTCAACCAGTTGGAATTGATGGAAAAGCTATAAGGAAGATTACTTATATCAAAAGAAAAGACTGCATCAAGAAGAAAACAATGGAACTGGCTACCTTATGTGACATCGATGCATGCACTATTATTATTGGGCCTGATGGGGAGGTTGATTCTTGGCCGGAAAATTCAGCCGCTGCTAGGGCCATTATCAACAATTTCAAAGATTCTAGTAGTAAAGGCCTTAAACGAATGAGGATCCAAGACGAAGATGGCAATGTTAAAACCGTTGGACCTGACGGAAAGGTTGAATCTTGGCCGGCCATTCTCAAGAATTTTAAAGGTTCTACTAATGATGAGCGTAAGCGAATAAGGATGCTAGATGGTTCGGACGGATTTTCGACAGTTTCTGATAGGAGGGAGTTCTTAAAGGAGTTGGATTCCAAATTAGAAGCTTTGACACAGAGAGAAGAGTTTTTAAAAAGGGATGAAGAATGCCAGTTGTTTGATCTTAATTATCCACCACCAGATGAAGACGAATCTTAAGATGATGAACTAATATCTGCCGCGAAAAATTCAGACGGCACCAGTAGTCCTGTAAGTGGGGGTTTCATATAGTAGTTCTAAATTATGTGTTAAATAGGTGACAGTAGTATGTGTAATTTATTTATAATTTTTTTCTTTTGTCAAATGCTAACTGATGCCAGTTATGACATTTATTCAGTGCTAAATATGCGACAAATTAAGTGAAACTGAAAAACAGTGACTACTATAGCTAAATTAAGCTACTTCATCTTGTGTCGCTCGTGGGAGGCACCCCTTGCTCACGGAGCGGCATACGGCATACCCAAAAAAGAAAGGTTTTGGAAGAAAAAAAACAGAATTCCTTTTGTGACAAAGAACCCATCCTTATCCCCAAGCCGAGTTTTGCATTCCTTAACTTGGTGCAAAAGACTTCTCGCGGGTTAGATCTGGTAAGTCCCCCTATGTTCTCTCTCAAAGCTTTTAAGTCAAAGAGAGACCGAGGTTAGGTGCATCTCTTTCAGTCTTCTCTTGCTGCTTGTTTAGGAGGGCGGCGATTCTACCATTTGAGACAAATTGGCCTAATTCAATAATACCGCCTATCCCAACGAGTTTTACGAACCCACTGGACCAGAAGCTTCCCAAGCTGAAACATTTACTTTTCTAAGGTTTATGATCAAGATATGTTGATCGTCTATCCAACTTTCATCTACTCTGAATTGAACTTTCGCGCCAAGCACCTAAACGATTTCTCAGGAATGATGACTCGTACTTGCAAGAAATAGAGAAAATCTGAATGAAAACTTTGTAATGAAAATTTCAGCTTGTATGAGATCTTCTCAGGAAATTTCCATCGATATTCATCAACAATAGATATCTGACATATGCTTGGTCTAAAGTGGAAACTCTAATCAATAATTCTCATAATTACTAAAACAAGTGTACTTTTGTTTAAAATAGCAAGAACTAAAATTACAACTTGACATTAAGATTCTTGCCTTCAAGTGCCTCGAGCTAACTATGTGGCCACTAGCAGAGACTGGGGATGCCACCTTGAATTTTGAGTGAAGAAGATTAGGCAACTTCTACCGTAAAACTTTATTTTATAAAATTGTCAGAATAAGCCTCAGAATTAGATTGTTCCCAACCAAAGATGCTTATTTTTCAAGTTTGCGGAATTTCTTTAGTGTCTCCATTATCTCACTTCCAGGAAATCGCCCAAGACAACCCCTTGCTGACGCTATCTCATTGAACTCCCAAACTGAATCACTGCTAAAGCTTTCGCTTTTTTCCTTCGTTCTTCCTCCATCATCACAGCATCTGCTAAATCTTAGCCAGACTTGATTGTTGGAAGTGGAAATGGATCTAGGGAAGTAGGGGCGGAGCCAAAGGTCGCCTCCGCAGGCTGTAGCCTGGCCCCCAAAAAAAAAATTATCCTCTATTTTCAAAAATTATAGCTCTAAATTTTGACACTATAATATTCTTAGCTCGCTCCAATTAAAATTCCTGACTTCACCACTGAAGTTTCCAAAAGGACTGATTCTCCACCAACAAAGTCTTTTAATCGACACAATGGAAATGGAACTGGTTCAAAGCTGTGATCTCCATATTCAACTGGAGTTGAGTGATCTCTAGTGACACAGGGAGTACTGGAAGTTTCCTGTCATTTCTGCCTGCCAAAGGACCAGCTGCCCTATAGCTCGATCAACAGCTTCCAACCTTTTAACTTTAAAGACTACCGCTTTATCATGACCTACATCATCTATGGCCTGCAATATCAAAAAAAGAACTTCAGCATCCGCATTATACATGAGATAAAGTACTTAGACCTTCATGAGCAGTCAAATGCTTAGGATACATGGACTTTCAAATTTTTTATAAAAAATGGTAGACTAAGACCATATTTAAGTCATAACCTTAATGTGAAGGAACCCAAAATCATAGCCGTCGGATCTACCAGGTTTGTGCACATCTTCCCCTGGTACAAAAACATTAGGGCAGGAGTTCAGAGGAGCTGAGAGTGCCTTAGCTATGGCGGTTGCTTTGGATGTTAAAAGGGTTCGATAGTCTCCTGTAGCTCTGGAGCTTCTAGGATATCAATACCAAGTGATAAGCCAAGGCCAGCAATAATTTTAGTAGGGGCCACCATGCATGGCCACAACCCATGTTTCTTTTCAAATGGAGGAACCTACAATAGAATATTTACCAAAGAGTCAAATGCTGAGAGGAGTAAGCTACCGAGTTCTGACAAAACAAAAGTAATATTAAAACGGAGACGTGCACATGAGGACATGAATCTTGAAGACCATATTTTATCAAGAAACTCAAGGTTATCTTGGCAGGTAAGAATTTCATCCTTCGGAATTCAGCAGCAGCATTGGTTTCTTGTAAAAGTAGATTCGATAAATTACAGGGAATTCAATGAAAAGACCGCATGTGAAAGATTGAGAGTTTATGAAATCCCAACTTCCGCCCTTCCAAATATCCACAGATGCCACTCTCAGCTGAATAATTTCTTCCAAGAATTTTAGCCTCCTTCAAATTTAACATCTAATCATATATAAAGATGGCAAAAGCCGAACTGCCAAAACCAAATCATCTGACATAATTTTAGAAAATATATCTCTTTTCTTATTCTCCTTGGTCTTTGGGTGTTAGTAAATTATAGAATGCATGTTATCATTTGAATGAACAAAAAAAGAAAGAAAGAAAGAAAAAAGTAGTTTCAAGTTAATGTCCAAAGGTAAATTAAGACTTTAATGTGTTCTAAGTAAAGGACAAATCTAAAGCTAATGGCCTAAGCATTTTTCTCACTTACCATCCTGGTTTATTTTCTTCTTCAATACCTGGATGTGACGAAATAATGACAGCACAAATAGCTTCAATCAACCAGACATTTGTTTTCAGCCCACCCTCTTTCTCTTAAAGATTGATAGGCCACATGATTAAACTTTGTTGTGTGACTGCAACACTTTCCATGAGAGATACATTGAAGTACTACAAAGCATACCTAAATTCCCATACCACAACCTCGTAGAAGAACGAGATTCGCAATATTCTTCCCCTCTGCTGCCCGTTTTGCATTCACGGGATGAGCAACTAGAATTCGTGATACTTCCTTTAACAATTCATTGACAACTGCAGCCGTGTGTTTTGCTTCATCCTATAATCAAGAGCTTCAGCTTGTAACAATAAGTGATTGTCCTTCAATGGGTCTGTTCCAGATATGTTGCCACTTAATCTTGGACAACAACTCCACATCTATGCTCTGTAGCATACCTGAAAAAAGTGGTGTGCATTATTTTAATATGAACCTAAGAAAATCAAAACCTGAAATATAACTTCAAACTGATAGTTCAAACATCATATCATACTTAACGATATGTTGAGTTACAGGAGTTTCATTGCAGAGATTAAATGCCAAATACCGACTGATGACCTTTTCACACATGCTAAATGGTTTCACACCACAATTTCCAAAGTCAAGTTTTTTTTAATTTATTCTTATATAGAAATAGTTCTTATTATTGCCTATAACAATGAAAAATCAAAGCTAGTGCAACAGCAACCAAGCTACCTGACCTTGACTTCCTACTGCGGGAAATATGGCAGTTTCATTCCATCCAATGCTTCACACAGAATAGCCCCTTCTTCTTCAAAGTGCCTATCAGCCCTCCTACTGATGACTATTCCAGTTTTTTCATCTAGAGTGGCAAAGTTTGACTAGAAATCCATATATATGAAAATCATGATAATGAGAAACCAGAAATGACAAAACAATTTTCATAAAACACAGATTACACATTTGAGATAAAAGTATCATAAATAAGCAACTCCAACATCTATTTGAAAGGTCAGAATTGTTGAGAAATCATTCAGTTGAAATAAAGCAATATATAAAGGATTCTAACAGATGTTGACATGTGAGTTTTTTTCTCCTCAACTCGGCAGCAAGATTAACAATTATCATTTTCTTTGATAAGCCACTACATCAAAGTTCTAATTAACGAAATTTTCTGTATTCTGTAATTCGTGACAAAGGGAATAACATCTGAAATGCAAGACCCAAATGTAGAAAGCTCAATGACATTATTTGAACTGACAATGTCCAGGATTTATTGATCTTCTAAGTAAAGCACATGCATTTTGTACGAAAAATGAAATTAGATGTGTGGTTTCCTACCAAATTCCAAAATCTTATGGATGGTAAGTAGATGAAATAGGTGATAAAAGACTTATAAAATTTAGCCCTTTCTATTAGCTGCATTAGATGGAAACTGCAAGCTTGAATAAGTATTTAGTTTTCAAAGAAGGTAGTGGTGTTTTTCTCATCTCGTTTGGCATCCAATCCTGCTCAACTTTCTCAGACACAAATATTTGCTTATTCAGTTACAATTTGTTTCGGTGCATTGCATATCCTTCCATTAGTATTTGGCTACTCAATTAGAAGTTAAAAGTGTAAGCAGAAATAAAGTGACTTTCAAACAATGGCATTGCAAGACCAAGAATGTCATGACAGAAGCTTAAGGAACTAATTAGCATGAAAGCAATGCAACTTACTTGCAACCCAACTTATGTAGAAAACTGCTAGCACCGATGTGATATAATTTTACACAGAATATGCAAGCATGCTTAGATACAATAAATAAAAGATCAAATATAAGAATCCATTGCCAAAGTATGATGACAAAAGCAAAAACCTACTTTGAATGCAATATCACCAGGTAGCATCGCCAATCCAGCACCCATTGATTCAAATGCAACTCGACCCCGGTAATATACTCTAGGATCATAACCCAATAAACAATGGTGAGCAGTGTCACTTCCGCAACCCAAGCCTGCTTCAACAGGGTCCATAAGGCCATTAACTCCAGCAGAAGCTATCACATTTAAATTGGGCAGTGTTGCCAATTCAAGAGGCGTTTTATAGCCAAACCTAGGCAGGGACACATCACCCAGCCCGTCAATCAGCACGAATGCAACTCTTCACTTAGGCTGCTCTGCATTAATCATGCTTCTATGATTTACCTAGCCTTTTCTATGATAACGGGTAGGGATGAAAATTCCAAGAAATGATTCAGCATTTTAATGACCTTGTTCTTTAGGTTTCAGTGTTTCACCCAGATCGGGCAATTCTTTCAAGCAGAACAAGGAGAGTCTGTTAAATGAATGTTATTCCATGGATGATAACGAGTGCTTGGAAAAATGTGCAAGGAAAGAAAAGGAAAATGCTTAGAAAATACTGTACACACCAAAAAACTCCAACAATGTAATAGAGGATGAGTCAGAAAGTATTATCACAGTGTAATATGGCTATGCCTAATTACCTATAACACAAATTGGGAAAAATTATAAATGCCTAAAGCCTGACACGATTTGGATAAAATTGAAATCTTGGAGAACAGGAATTGATATTTACATGAATTACGTTGATTTCATACAAAATGGAATACATTGCCAAGAATCTGAAAATGGGTGTTCGTCGGTATAGGTAAGAAAACATAAAAGTATAGCAGTAAATGTTAGACAAGTGCATATACCGAACTAATGATATAACTAATACCAAGCCTGGTACTGAGAAGGTAAGTAATTAGCTGTACAAACTAGATAGCTTGAGCACTCGCACACTAGGGATTTGATGGTAATTGTAACATATAAGAACTAGCTCTTATTATTAATATATTTAATTATGACCTTTTAGGTGAGTATGTGATGGATTAAATTGATTCAAGAAGATATTATTGAGACAGTTATTCTACTATAATTTGATTCGGACTCGGGATTTGACCCGGATCATTATTTATGGTATCAAAATTGACTCTCGAAAGCTCTGGTCAAGTTATCCTATCTGGTTTGCCAAAAGGTAGAGAATGACTACTGAGGCAAAGTTTCTAGGCCTCATGGGACTGTGTTTGGGATCTGACAAGAACTTCAAGTATTTAAGTGGGAGAGTTTGTAATATATAAGAACTCAAATTGTTATCATTAATATATTCAGTTATGACTTTTTGGGTGAACCTGGACTAAGTTGATCAAAAAAAATTATTATTGAAATAACGTATTAAGCCTTATTTTAATATGATTTAATTCAGAATCGGACCGAGTCTTTAGTCGTTACACTAATAATTGCTCTTTAGATCGTTAGCTTCACCACAGTCCACGGTAATTCCTTGGCGATCAATTTTTGGGAAAGTTAATTTCTGCTTTCTCAGACTCAGGTAGCGTTGTTTCTACTCTTTTTTTTTGTTTGTTTTGATACCCAATTGGGGGGTGGGGGGAACAAACTATTATTTTTTATTTTTTCTTATAAAGTTCATAGAAATGATATTAAATATTAATATTAAGAATAAAATTGTAAAAAGGTGTAAAATGGGGTCCAAATATTAAATTTTAGTTTTTATAATTTATTTTTATTATAATTTATATTCAATATAAAATTAGTTAATATATAAATTATTATTTTTCTGTTAACCGCCTAAAATTTTTTATATTTTAAAAATTATAACTTGAAAAAAGAAAAAAAACACATCAACCGGTAAAATTTTCTATTTGCAAAGAGAATTTTTATTTCTTACATCTATCTACTAATTGTTACTTAAAAGAACTAGAGGAGAATGAGTATCTTTATTGTTATATGCAGAATTGTCCCCTTAGGTTTCTCTTTAAACAAAAGAATATTAAAATTTGAATAAAATATACTTAGACATAATTTGATCAATTATTATCTTCGGATCCTCCTGATCACTTACGCCCAGAAGATTAATTAATGTAGATGGGCTGATGATCCGAAACAGGGGCAAGCAGGTGATTAAATGGATTGCTCTCCATAATCAAATGCTCTATATTTTCGCTATTATATTATATAAATTAATAATTATATTTTGTGTTGGCAAAATAAAAAGAAAAAAGAAAAAAGTTTCTAGGCCATTGATTATGTGATAATAATATATATATATATGTTTATTTTTTAAATAACAAATATGATTTAACAAAAAAGAAAAATACAACATATATAATAATTAGTAGTACTTTTTAATAAGTTTATAACAGTTATAATTATTATACTAAAATCTAAAAATTTAGTATTGATTTTGATATTTTTTTTAAATTATCAAATATATTTTTAAATTTGAAATAGAGAAGTAATCAACCTTTAGGGCAAAGGACAAAATTCTTTCTTTCAAGAGGAGGCTATCAGGGAAGGGTGCACGTAACCATAGCAAAACAACCAAATAGAGATAGAAAGTCTTTGTCTATATATGTTGGGCGCTAGCTTGCTGCCTAGCACTCGTGTCTATCTTTATTTAGAGAGGGTATGTTGATATATGCTCCTAATATGGTTAATTAGAGATGAGAAAAGTAGCATATCTAGATAAATGGTGGCACTAGTATGATCAGATCATCCGGTTACTACGGCTACAAGCCAAGATCCTAGCTGCATGCACTTCCAACCAGTTGGTGGTGGCAACACTCATCTCCCACTCTGAGTCCCAACCATTTAATTATATAAAATTATAAATATTATCCACACCTATACTTCCCAATTTGATCAATATAATTTGCATAATTTACTCTATAATCGTACATTATTTTATATTATCACCTTTCTCACATGTGCAAAATAATTGTACATTATTCTATATTACCTCCTTTCTCACATGTTCAAAGTACAAACTTTTTCATCTTTAAATATATTTTTTTTAAATGATCTGCTTGATGATATTTTGTATCACGTCTTTAGAATTATTTTTAAAAAAAAAAATTTAGTACTATAAGTAAATAATATTATTATTCATATAATATTATTTCTGTCTAATGTGGAACTAAAAAAAATAATTTTTTTCAAACAATATAACACCTTTTCAAATTCTTAATTTAAGGCTTAATTAAGTAGCACAATAGGACTCCTACTTCAATCAAATAACATTGTTTGTTATTCTTCGGGTGAAATACTATAAGATTACACCATTAACTCACTTAAATTATGCACACTGCATGTTGAATTTAAATTAAATCAAAAAATGACAAAAATAATTGTTAAAAAGTGTCATCTTTAACACTTGCTTATAATAATCTAATAAGAAAGATAAAATAACGAGTACACGCATTTTTTTTGGTTTAGTTGGAGAGATACCACGATCACATTAGTGACAATTAAACCAACATGTTAATTAAGCTCTCACATTTGTAAGTTATAAATTAATCAAATTGTGTTACAAATACACTACATTAAACAAAATTTAGAATTTTAATCCCTATTAAGGAAATATATATATTTTACTTAAAAAGATGAATCTCAAAATTCCACGGCAAACTCGTATTCTCTTTCTATTGTCGTGAAATTGGAAAGATTACTGGACGATTGACCGAGATAGACTACCGGACTGATTGCCGGCTCATTTTTCTGCCTGTCACTGGCGTTTTTTGGCAACGTTTGGCTAACGGGATTATTGGTATTCATCTTCATACCAAATAAACAATAGGTAATTTCTTAACAAACGTGGCCGATCAACAACTCTACATTTTCAACCCTCCTTACCCCGCTCACGACGCAAATAGAATCTCCAGATTCTATCGATTCCCAAGAAAATAGAAAGATTCTCTCAAGAAACTTCATTTCCCACTGTGCACTCAAGCGCTCCTGCCTCTCTCTCTCTCTCTCTCTCTCTCTCTATATATATATATATATATATATATATATATATATATATAATAAAATCTCCATAAATGAATATTCTTGAGACCGAAAAAAATATTACTTTAACTGGATTATTTATTTATTGATAAACTAATATTTATTATTTAAAAAAAAAAATTCAATTCATTTATGTTGTTAGAAAAATCAAGAAATAATAATTAATGTATTAATTTAAGTATAGAGAAACTAAAAAGAATTGATGAAACTTATAATTAATGTGGTCAGAAAAATCAATAGAACAATTAATGTATTCCAAAAGTTGTGTATGCACAACAAAAAGTTAAGGACAAGATTGAATTTGGTTTAAGTTTAAAGAAAAAACAAGTAATTTTATATGTATATTTTTTTTTAAAATAACTTTTTGTATGAATATTTTTGATTGACAAATTTTTTTTGATAATTATATGGATGTTATTACAAAAAAATTTAGAATACGTGGATTATATATATAAATTTTTGTATAAGTAATTATTAATTTATATTTTCGTTAGACTTTTAAAGATTTAAAAAAAATTATTATTTAATATATTTAGTGAGGTTATTATTTTAATACACATGTCCAAATCAAAACCAAAAAATTTATTATTCAAACAAAATTATTATTTTACCAAATATTCATTTATCGAGATTTTATTATATATATATCAGCTACGTATGGACTAAAAGACCAATTTCAGAGCCAAAACACAAATAAATACAATACACGCCGCAACCAATAATCATTGATGTTTATGGCCTTCCATAGAGCTTATTATCTCTCCTCAAAGTTGCTGCTCCAAAACCTCCGCTCCCAATTCATTAGACCTCTCAACTCTCTCTTCTCTTCCTCCTCCACCGCTGTTCCGCCGTTAAATTTGACCGGAAAACAAGACCCCCCCACCACCGTCATAAAACACGACCCAATCACCAATTTCGAGGATGGTAAGGGATTATTCTCGTCGGTTTCCACTGGAAAGTTGATAAGATCAGCTTTGACCCTCCAAATGGCGGCGGTGGAGCCGGTGGTGGATTTGGGCACGTGGGTTGTGAACTCGAGGCTCATGGAATTCGGTCTGTTAAAGGAGCTGATTTTGGGCATTACAAAGTTTACGTTTTTTGACCATTTTGTAGCGGGTACTAACGAGGAGGAGGCTGGTGAGACTGTAAAAATGATTTGGGATTATGGGTTAAAGGGGATGTTGGATTATGGGTTGGAACATGCTGATGATAATATTTCTTGTGACCGGAATTCGGAGGCGTTTATTCGGACGGTGGAATCCACCAAGTCGCTTCCCCCATCTTCGGTATGATTCCTATTTAATGCTCATTTAATTTCACAGAAGGGTCCCATTATTATTTCACAAAAAGAAAATATACAAAATAGTATAAAATGATTGAATATTTTAAAATTTATCATCCAGAAGTACTAAAGATAGACATGGACTAAAAATATTTTCTTTAATCTCTGCAAAAATTAGAATAGGACCCTTTTTGTAAAACGGGGTAGTAATAAACCGCAAAACAAGATTTAATATTTCATGCTCTGTTTCATATTTCTATGTTATTTCATGCTCTGTCTCTCAGATACTTTGTTACAAGCATTAAAAAGATGTTCTTGATCAGTAGAATTATGATTTCTCCAGTATTTATAGTTATTTCTTAGGCTTTTATATGTACTGTTCAATATTTGTGGCAGGTAACTTGAGGTCATAGACTCATAGCTAATTATCCCAAATTCCCATATAGGCTTTGGTTGTAAATAGTCCAACTTTTAGTTCTTGAAACTTCGCAAAAGTTAGCACCTTTACTTGTTTTACTTGCGTGTATGTATACACTCTTTATATGTATTTGTTTCTAAATTGAAATCATGATAACCAATTAAAAAAATTCTTCCTTTTTCTTTTTATAGGTTAGTTTTGTTGTGGTGAAGATCACAGCAATTAGTCCTGTTAGTCTGCTTAAGCGAGTAAGCGATTTGCTCAGATGGGAATACATTGAAAAATCTTTCCATCTCCCATGGAAGCTAAATACTCTTCCAATTTTCTCTGATTCAAGTCCTCTATATCACACACTTCAAAAGCCGGATCCCCTAACCTCACAAGAAGAGCAAGATCTTCAATTAGCCTACCAAAGACTACACAACATAACTGAAAAATGCCTAGAAGCAAATGTGCCTTTAGTAATTGACGCAGAAGAGACCTTAATTCAACCTGCCATTGATTACTTTACTTACTCCGCTGCAATCAAACACAACAAAGATGATAACCCCATCATTTTTGGGACAATTCAAGCGTATTTAAAAGATGCAAAAGAAAGATTATTACTAGCCAAGAAAGCTGCAGATAAAATGGGATTGCCTATGGGTGTTAAGTTGGTGAGAGGAGCTTATATGTCAACTGAACAACAAGTAGCTGCTTCTTTGGGTCATGAATCTCCAATTCATAATAGCATTAAGCGTACTCATGCTTGTTACAATAATTGTGCCTCTTTTATGCTTGAGGAGATTGCTAATGGACCAGGAGCTCTTGTTCTTGCAACCCATAATTTTGAATCAGGTAAAATTTATAGGTACATTTTGAAAATTTTCAGTTCATATTAAATTTCTAGAATTTTGAGGACATTTTTTTCACATTAAAAAGATGAATGGTGAATAGGGAAATTGGCGGCTGCGAAAGCGCAGGATTTGGGAATTGGAAAAGAGAGGCAAAAGCTCCAATTTGCTCAACTATATGGAATGGCAGAAGCTATGAGTTATGGTTTGAGAAATGCAGGATTTGAGGTGAGCAAGTATTTGCCATTTGGACCTGTGGAGCAGATTATTCCTTACCTCTTAAGAAGAGCTGAAGAGAACAAAGGGTTGTTATCTACTTCAACACTTGACAGACAACTCATGAGGTAATTCACCTACTAGTATAATTCTTGAAGGAAAAAAATACTAATACAGACATATTTTTTAAAAGGCAAGTTATTCATTCTTTTTATATATTTATGGTGGTTCTGCTGCATGGTGCAGGATGGAGCTTAAGAGGAGACTAAAAGCTGCAATATCTTGAGGAGGAGGATGATGAAGAGAAACTAATTGTACATAGAAAAACTTTTAGTACTTCATGTGGAGTATGAAATTTCAGAGATTCTGTTGAATTGCACCTTCAATAATAACACCAAGAGGAGGCCACAACTAAATCTACATCTGTTCAATATGCTTCATTTGAATATTAGTGGAATTTGCAATTTATATTGAATTTAGGTTTTCTTCTTCTTCTTCTTTTTTGTGGGTTGAGGGATTAGGCTGTTCTCTGGTAATTAAATATATTGAAATGAATAATGATTATAGATATCTTTCTGCCAGCCTATGAATAAATCGGGAGGTTGTTTATTGCACCCGCTACAGTTTACAACGTGACGTGAAAGTTGATCAAAAGATCAAATTCAACTTAAATATTATGTCATGTTACTATTTTAATAACATGACATAATATTTCCTAGCTTTTATGACGAGAGTCTGATTCATTTTGAAAATCGAGTGAAATCGATACTTTTATAAAGCTCTTTTTATATAAATAGTAAATGATAAATAGAATAAAATATTATGAAAATATTAATTTTTAAATAACAATTTTTTTTAATTTTTTTTTTGTGACTTCTTTCCATTAAGAATTGCCAAGGAAAAAGTTGATGTGATTTTTTATATTTTTCTCAATGATCAACTTATAATTTGGAGTTTATAAGATATGAAATCTATTTATTATTTACCGGACGGAAATAAATAAATTTATCATCAATGCTTGGCAGCACGTGATACATGACAAAGCAGGGGTGTCGTATGTTAGAGTTGAATAGAAGATACAAATTTTATGAGCTGGTTGGTTGACCATTCCGTGAATATTACTTGCTATATATATATATATATATTTTGGGTTTTTTTAAGAAGTCTCATGCTGGCCTTTTTAAGGTCAATGTATAATATGAGAATTCAAAAATAATATAAAAATATTTAATTTTAGATAATTATAAAAACTGCTTAACAATAATACTAATTATAAAATTTACATGAATCATATTAATTTTAAAATTTAAAATTTAATGAATAAAATTTGCGAAATGGAGGTGGTCTATATGGACTACTCCCTAAAAAGATTAGCTAACCCTTAATTAGTTAGTTGAGGACAATGCTCACAGGCATGTAAAGGATAAGAGCTGATGCTTGAATGATGTGGAAACCATGTGTAATGCGTATTGGGTGGACTTGCTGGAATTCCAGATGATCAATCAATTCAACAAAAGAGATAGGTTTACCTCAAAAATAAAATAACAAGATATAGATAGAGAGGTCTTTATTTATTTATTTATGTAGTTATGAAAGAAGATAAAAGATCCCTTAGAATTCCAGTAATTTGATATATATATATATATATACCAATTGGAGAGCCAACCAGTTTAGGAATAATAAAATTATCACCACAATTTTAACCAACAAGTCTCATTCATGGAACACTTTTTTGGACCGACTGCCATCTACTAAAGTAAGTGGGTAGGTGTCAACATAAATCCCAGTAGATTTCCAACAAGCTACGTAAGCACGTATCACTGGCTTACCCAATCAAAAGGATGTTTTAAAAAGCAACCATTATTTTGTATGTATGTCTATGTCTGTATGCTCTGAAAATGACGGTCAACAGTTACCAAAGAATCTATGCAAGTAAGTGGGTGCCAAAGTAACAATATAGTTAGTTGTTCTAGGCCACTTCTTTCCCACCCAATTTCGTGGAATCAACCGTAGAAGTCAAAGAAAAGGGTACATTGAAAATTCAAAGGGAAATGAAATTATCACCTCCTACCCTCCCCCACCCCCACCTCCACCTTTTTTTGTTGCTAGAATCGAAAATAAAGATTCACTCTTAAAGTAAAGATTCCTGCATGGTGATTCTAAATTTAATTATTTTGAGTTAATTATTATTATATTGTAATATTTATACATATATATAGAGAGAGAGAGAGAGATAGTATTTGTAATAAAAAAAATTAAAACATGTTAATAAAATTAGAACATCTAAGGAAATTAATATTTTAATTTATAATAAAAACACCAAATTGTGTCATATAAAAATAATAACAACACATGATGATCAATATTTAAATTAAATAAATAAAAAATACTTATAAAATAAATTAAAATATTTTTAAAAAAAATCTTTTACATTAACACGTGTCTTACCCGAGCTATCAAACTTGTAAAACTAACGAGGTTTATGCACTTTTCATATTTGAACAAGATATAGCATATTTTTATTGGCAATTATTCATAATTCATCACAAGAAAACTATTCTAAAGGATAACATTGACGTTACTTGGTTGAAAGAGGTTGGTTAAATTAGGACCTCACATGTTAAGATGACCAAAGAAATACAGTAAATTGGGTTAATTCATATTCGGGTTTTGAATCGGGTTAATTACATTTTCAATCTCCCGACAATAACCACAAAATCTCTTTCTTAAGCCACTTCTTACTCTGTTTCCCAAAAGGGTTTGATCAGTTTTCTGAAAGTTTCAGTTTTTACAACATGAAACCTTGTTCCCTGGAGTAATCAACAACCCACTCATCAGTCGAACTAGCTTGAAACAATGGAATGGGGAAAGGGGCCTTTTCTTTCTTTCATAAATAGGACATCAAATTCCATGGAAACTAAATAGCAATGAAAACCCGATGCAGCATATTCTTCAAGTATACATATACCCAAGTTAATATCTGGTTTCATCAGCTTTGGAAGCTTCAAGTGCAAGACCAATGTTGGATATTCAGAAAATTACTGATATGTTAGCTTTGGCAGGGCTAAGAATTATAAAAAAGTTCCACAGATAATAAATCCAGGGCTACACATGTGTGCATAAAAATAACATATTTCGCTGATAATTGTCTAGAATATTGAACAAATTGAGACTGCATGCCTATTTATGAGTAAATCCCAAAAGATCAAAAGAAAAAAAAAGGAGAATATTTCACTGATAAAATACTAGGATTATTGAGAGAAGAAAATTGTTAAAACAAATTATGAACGTTAACTTGCTTCGAGGTATTTTAGAAACTCACCAAATTTAGTAAATAACTACCGTCTCCCTCCTCAAAAGCATATTCTAAATATATTTTTCACACAAATTGAGAAAAATTAAAATAGAGGAAAGAGAGTAAAAAAAATTCTAAATTTATTTTTATGCTAGTAGACCCTGTTAAATAAATAATATTTTATTTTATGTACTTATTGCTATCCTTTTTAGTTTTAAAAAAAAATATGCATTAAGCCATCCTTTTAAAAATGGAGAGAGTATATGATTTATGATTAATTTACAGATAAATTACTATCCTAAATTTATTAATCCTTTTGAATTGTGCTTATGTATAATTAATAAGTATTATCCTAAATAATTTTTCAAATTTATTGAACATCAAGAAATAAAGACACCATAAATTTTATAACTTTTTCCACTTAAATAAAAACTAATAAAATTCACCAATTATAAATTTTAATTAAAAATATATAAATGTCTCTACAAAATCATTATTCAAGACTTTATTTCTTGCATTGAGATATAAGATTTTATTTATTGGATTGAGACATAACTAATCTACTCTTGAGTAAGTTCATAGAAGAAAATTTGCATTAATGACGTTTAACAACGTTAGATCTTAAAAAATATTTATTCAGATATCAATTCATCTTAATTTAAAATATCAAATACAAATTCACAACATAATAGAAATAATAATAATAAATTTAATGATATAAACAAATAAAATACCCACTAGCTTAGTTCAAAAACAAAATTATATGCTCACAATTCATGTCCTTATAAATATAGGACACTACTACATACACAAAATCAAATACCACATCCATCTCAATCACTAAAAAGTGAGGCATGGCATGAATTTCCGTGCTAGACCCTATATTTTAATAGTTGGGATGCATTTTGTATTCTATTTTGTTATTGATTTTTGTTAACTTATACTTTTCCATAAATATAAATACAACATTAAATAACACACAAATTAAAATTTTCAATATATAGTGTAAAATTAAGGAGTATATATACATGTATTAATAAGTATGAATGAATTAAAATATATTAGAATCAAAACAAAATAATTAACTACTCATAGATAATTAAGAAAAAATTAGATTTTTTTTAATGAAATTTAACTTTAACCCAAAAAATTGGAAAAATCAAATAGACTCGTGAAAACAAAAACTAAAATTTGAATTTAAAAGAGGATATTAGAAGTATTTAACTGTTGATAAGTCATCCAATTTCTCTCCTACATTTGCAAGAAATGTAGTAGTAGTTGCATGCGATAATGTTTTGACTAAAGATTGGATACAAAGAGTATACAAAATGATGTGCATGATAGTGATTAACTATAATTATTGGACGCACTCATATATAATAAAATTTAAATAATTATAATTCACATTATTTTATATTTATTTTTTTATAGTTACTCAATTGCATGATAGTACTTGATGCACTTATAATACAAGTAATAACATGTTACGAAATTTTAGATCCTTGCAAGGAATATAAAGGCTCAGACGGCATATTGATGACCACCCCTGTTCCTTTTCTCTCTTTTGTTGCCTTTTGTGGTTGGATGCGGCTTCTGGACTGCCTAAAATCAGTGTTCTTTCCAGCATCTGTTGAGAAGCATACACCTAACCAACCTTGGTGGGGTGGTTTGATGTTGGATTTTTGCAGATGAGAATTCCAGATAGAGCACGGAAGCATCAAGCTGCCAAACTTGACCATGCAAGCTGATAAGACATTAAGATTGTTTTGGTAAATAAAAGTGGCAATGTGGGTTCGCAATTGTCTCCTTCAAATTTAAAATGGAGGTACCGGTTCAAACATAAAAATGGGGCGAAATTGATTCTGTCAACACCCAAAGATACACAATACACATAACTTATGAATTTGAAGAATTCGAAACTAGTTACAGAATCTGTTGATGGTTGCAAATCTTAAAATGTACGCACATAAATAATTTCGATGAAGAAAAATGCCCGTTTTCATGCCAATGACCTAGCTGATCAAAATTGTGACTCTGGACGTGAGATAATACTACATCCACGACAGCTGCTTAATGATTTTTTTTGGTAACGTTCAGTATGGTCAAAACTTCCTTGCAGCTCTCATTTGCTGTATTTGTTTTTTATCTTGCTCGAATTTACTTTGCAGCATCATAATTTCTGTAAAACAAATACAAGTTTCCAAAATGAATTTGTAACTGTAGAGCCAGAAAGGATTGTAATTATGAATCATAGAAAAGATGGATAAAAGCCCTGCTTTTGGCCAGGGTCATAGATCTTTACAAAATTAATACCCATGTTGAACAATTTAAAAGAAGGATAACTCAATACATGTTTGTACTAGTCCAAACTAGTGTATCCTATTACCAAATCTATACCCACACTGGGAATCTACATCGCCAATAAGATACATTTGATCAGAACTATATATGTCAAATAAGACCGGGAACACTATTTTTAGTCAGAATGTATAAGAATCGTATGGAAGTTTAGATACATCTTTTATCCCCTTCCCATACACAAAAAGACAAAAAAGTTGATATATAAACAAAATGACTTGTAATAAACTGTTTTTATCGACAAATGTGAGACCGAGCTTTTAGTGAAAGGAAGATGGAAATGTGTGCGCTGAAGAAATTCAACATACCATTCCTTTTGGCCTCCCTTTTCTGAAACCTGTAGAAATCTAGCCCAACTTCTTTATTTTTCTTTTTGGCCAGTTTATCTGTTACAGCAGCATGGGCAACAGAACCTACAGCAATTCCACTCTCAGAATCTGTTGTCTTTTTTCTGCCTTTGTGATGTACAACAACAGTCCAGCCACCTTCCGCAGCTCGAGCTTCTCTTTCTTTTCTTTCCTGTATATTCCACAAGCAATTGTGTGACATACAGGAAATTTATTACAGAACATAGGTCTATACAAGTTTGTAAATATTTAAAAATTAATAACAAGTCAGATCTAACAATAAATATCTGAAACAGCATAAATAAGAGCAAGTGACAAATACGCAGTCCACCACCTTTTGGTGTCCTTCAAGTACAGTCTACTTGACTATCAAAAGATAAAAGAAGAAAAAATTAATTCTTCCATGTAATGCTAGTCTTCACACATGTTTGAAAGTTGAAACTCCAGATTATGAGCAATGATGAAAGTGCTGCATAAACTGAGCCTGTTTGGATTCAGTTCTGATTTTACTTATTTGGATTATTCAGATAACTGAAATTATTTGATTATTGTGATTGGTGAAACAATCTTCAAAATTGTCCTCACTTTGCTTTGGATTTGGGTCACTTTTCAACTAAATTTTACTGAAATCTTTATTTGCACCAAATATGCAAATCCAAAAATCTGAAGTTCACATTCTGCTTAAAAATGCAATAAGCAGTTCCCAAATAGCCTCATTAAATACTTCTTTCTATGCATTCAAAATAACAAAGAAATATAATGTGCATAGGAAATCAGATGCATAAAACACTCTGGGTCTCGAACCACCAAAAGCATGTGTTTTCAAAGCACGTCGGTAGCAAATTGATAAATCACCAGTAATAGTATAGACATCAGCCTACAAAAACAGACTAGAAGTTGAGAAAAGAGGTTAGAAATCTATTGATTATTTGTCCAAGTTAATAATGAACGTTCGCTTCAATCTGTACATGCTGGCCAGGCTAAATATGCAAGCATTTGAGGACTAACCCGAAAACATAGACCGGCAGGCTGGATCAAAGTCATGAAGAGCTAAGTGAAACAACATAGAAGTCAAGGGACCTAAAAGAGTAATCCCTCGCCCATTCGATGGATCTAATGAATCAAGATCAGAAGCTCTACTACATCTGAGCTAGACATGGTCGTGCTTTGGCTTGATTACAAAGAAGAGGCAAATTTATTGTTATATATTTTGACGGCATTCTAATTTCAGAAGAAAGTACCTGCTCCAGTTGTGCCTCATGGGAAATTATGAAGTCATCAACCCTTTCTTGCAGTATCTTGATACCTGGTCTACTCTGATGGTATTCCACAATCCATTCTGCAATCACCAAGAAATTTCAGTTAGCTCCGGCATGAAAATTGTCAGATTAGTAACCTCTTATGAATATTAAATTAAAAAAAAAGTATTTTAATAAATCCAGTTATATGACAATTGGTTCATTGAAGAGGTATCAAAGAGGTGTTAACCTGATTGAGAAAACAGATGACTACGCTGTGTCAATAATTAAATAAGTTAAACGTCAGTAAGTATACTTAAAATTACATCTACATGGACTTAGAGGAATACACACACACACATACATATAAATATTTGCATGCTATATTTTCAGTAAACTTGCATAACAATAACAAGTGATACTTAGACTAAAATTTTGGTAGATGAGTACAAGCACACAAATATAGACCTTTCGTTTTTGTGGCTAGTGATTGTTCTTGACGTAAATAACTTATGAGCAATTAAAAAAGGAACTAGATTCAATCTCCTAGAGAAGATTCATACTTGACATTCCTTTCGAGCAGTCCTCATCTCCTGAAGATATCTCATAAATCTTCTCTTGTTCGGCTTTTCTCTTTTCCAGCAACTCTGCATTCAGTGATAGTAAATTATCCTTCTTTTTTACTTTACGAGTTTTTGACTTGCCTAAAGGAAAGAATACTAAACATAAATACAACAAATACTACAAGTGTGAGATTGTAGCTAAAAAATTGTTCAAAAAATTTATAAACAAAGACATATATATATATATATCAAAAAGAGAGTAAAAAGAAGAAATGTAGTAGGAGATTCGTGGGTTCCGTCAACAAATTAACTGAATAACATTTTGTTGGTTAGAGTCGGCTTCAACTTCATTATCGAGCTCATCGACTTGTTCGATCTTAGCTTTCTTTGTCTTCTCATTTTTTCTTTTCTTTTGCCTTAAGTTGCTCCTTTTCTTTTCTCCCAATTCAGCTGAACTTTTCTGTTTATCAAAGCTGTCTTTCATTTCATCAGAGAGCATACCAGTTTTGTCAATTTCAGGCTCAATTATCACTTCATTCTTTGTTTTCCTATTACTCAACAGTTTCCTCTTCTTTTTTCCAACGTTCTGTTTCAACAATTTTATCTGTTGCAATCCACAAAAATCACCTTAGTTAAATGTAATGATAAACAAAACTATAAAATACCCTTAATTACACACACAAACACAGTACATTAGAGGTGTGTTCACCTTCCCTATTGAGGTGATTGGCTTGCTCTTCCTCAAAATTCTTCCTATTCTTCGTGTTTCTTCTCTTATTGCCTAAAGATTTTACTTTATCCATATCTTTCTTTGGTTTATTTGAGTTTTTCTCTGAGAATAACAAAATGGCAGGTTAAACATTCTTGGAGGAAAAATGTAGGAAACCTAGAGTAGAACAATACAAGCCAAAATGCAAAACAAGTGCAAGAAATTTTTTTAGTAATAAGATGTGCAAGACACAAACAATAAATCTTCACTTTACAGCCAAATCAGAAGTCAAGACTTCATTGAACAGTTCAATATAACTGGATTGGTCTAATCCACTGTTACCTAGAAATTAGAATACGGATAGTTTCGGTTCGTAGAACAATTTCGGACAGATAGTTTCAATTTGTAGAACCATTTCGGGAACACAATACGTTACATAGGCTAAAATGTGGTACACTAGAGGTAACTTTATATGGATGCTAATAGTTTGGAGTCTCTCAAATTCAACATGCAATAAACCAAGAAGATTTTTAGTTGCATCAACAAGTTGATTGTTCTAGAAATAATTGAGTGCAAATGTGATGTTTGAGCATCCAATATCAAGTGAAAATATTGATATTTGTGCAAATAGTATCATGTTTTGGAATGCATTAGGTCTAATTGCTAAAACATGTTAATTGAGGAAGCTTTTATATGCAGAGTATTGTTGAGTATATACTATAAGCATCCAAATGAAGAGTATTGTACCCAAAATATGTTTTTAGGTACCCAATATGTTTTGTGCTTGATACTCAACAACACCCTTAATTAATCACAATTACTACAAAGCTTAGACTTTCACAATTTTTTTGAATCACTGAATACAGCATATAGCGCATTTATCGCATCTATCTATCTATATGTACACACACATATATATATATAACAAATTGAAGCAACATACCTATTTCAACAAGTTTTTTCTCGTCATTGTTTTCTTTTTGTTCATCAATCCAGCCCTTTTGGCTAATTTGTCACCTTCTTTAATCTTCTTCATTCTCTTGTGTAATAACTCCTCTTCTACTCCCGTTTTCTAGCTTCAATTTTGACAAAAGTGCAAATTAGGGCTGGCGGAGACGAGTCGGACTGTTACGCCGGCAAGTGGAGCCAAATTATAAGACCAAACTTAGTAACTTTTTTTTTGATAAAATTAATTGAAACAGTTTAAAATAATTAAGTACTCTGAATAAATTAATAATTTATACATTTGAAATATTTGAATAATAACTTTTTTATCATTTTATTTCTATAAACTATGTTGAACAAAATATCAATTTTTGTGGAACAAAAAAGTATTAACATATCAAAAAAGAAGAATCACTATTAATTTTATATACTATTTTGGGCTTAATATAATAAAATGATCATATTTTCAACATATGAGTTCATTATTATAAAAATAAATAAATTACATAACTGGGAAAGGACAAATATAAATTATTAATAAAATGTATAAATAATATTATGTAATACTAAGGTTCACGGCACACACATTTGTGTGTAACAATTAAAAAATAACAATGAAAAAATTAATTAAAATTTTAAATATAAAATAATAATTATGACACAATTTAAAAAATAAGAACTATTTTTCTTGCCATCTTGACCCCATTTAACTTGTAAAACAAGATGAAAGAGAGAAAAAAGTTGTCTCGTTTTACGTAAAAACTCCGAACATTGAAATAAATTGAACTGATTGGTAAAGTCTAATCTCTGACCATGAAAATTGTGGAATCGTACCAGAGATCAGGGATGATAGATCAAGGAGTTGTCAAACATGAGGTATAATTGTTAATTAATTTATCCAGATCTAGTTCTAATTATTTTTACGCTTTGATTTCTAAGTCATTATTGGTGAAATTATTTCTTTTTTTAGAGTAAGTTTTGATTGAGCTGATGAGATTTAGTTAGATTCTAGGCTTCGATTGCTGTAAGTTCTCTCTCTTTCTTTCTCTCACCATCAACAATCAAAAAATTGAAACAAGTTGTGAAATGATTGCTATGTAAAAATTCAATTCAGATAGCAACTGATTGACTCAGCTTGGAAAATTTGGTTGATTCGGTCAGAATCATGCTAATTCGTTCAGACCCTTCTCTAACCTAAACAAATAGACTAAATGACTGACTGATTCAGATCACAAGTCATTCAGATATATTAAGTTATAAACAAACACACTCTTACCCATGCAAAGGTAGGTGAAAACCAATTTTATGGGTCAAACTACGAACTTTATTTAGGCCGATCAAGTCCTAAATCAAATTGTTGGACCCATTAAAAAAATCATTTAAATTTAATTTGAGAATGACTAGAGTCGAACTAGGTCAAAAATTCAATTCTAAAGTATAATTTGAGTCGAATTTGATCAATAAATTATTCGACCTATTATAAATCCAACCGAATTATAATGTTAAAAGCATATAAAACATATAGATGATTTATATTAATTATTGTATATTTACGCTCTCAATTTACACTTATAGTTATATATATATATATATATATATATATATATATATATATATATATATATATATATATATATATATTAGACCTGACAAAAAGGGCCCAAGCCCAAGGGAAGGGCTGGCCTGGTCTGGCCTAAAAAAAGTGGGTTACGAGCTTCCATATTTCAGCAAAAAAAAAAAACGGGTCATTTTGGGCCCAGCCCGTGGCCCAATTTTTTTTTCCCAAATAAATTAAATACATCAATATATAAAAAAATATTAAAAATAACTTAATTCATTAATTATTTATATCAATTTATAGAATAAAACTTCTATTCATTTGTTCAAAATATTATTATCTCCAAACATATGACTATTAGATATGAAAGAATTTAAATAAAACAAAATTTAAAATATTATTGATTAGCAAATATTAATAAAAAATAATAATTAATTATATTTTTATATAATTGCACATAGTAGAATAATGAGAATACGTTACATGTATAATTAAATAATTGTCACTATATAAATACATACATGTGTAATGTGCTTGTGGTATTATTTTAGCATTTTTTTATAATTAGTGACTTAATATTTAATTACAATTATTAGTTTCACATATTTAATCAAATAAATAGTACTCACAATAGTTTATAATGTTAAAATTATTTCTTAATTAAAGTATTAAATATAAGTTTTTAAATATTTTTTGTTGATAAGTACATTTTTATTGAATAAAAAAAATTGTATACTATAGTCAATAGTCTAAAATCAAAATATCATGTTATGTATCATAATTGTATTAAAAAAAATTAAAATAAATAAATAAATAAATAATCAATTGGCCTGCGGGCTGCCCTGGCCTGTCCGGGCCACGGGTTGACGAATTTTGGCCCAAAACATTCCGGGCCTTTTTGGCCGGGTCCGTCGCAAGCCTGACCCGTTTGGGCTGGCTCGGCCCGTTTGCCAGACACACACACACACACACACACACACACACACACACACACACACACACACACACACACACACACACACACACACACACACACACACACTATCTTCAGCTACAAATTAAGTACCATGTTTCATTTGAAGTGGTTACTTCTCTCACTTTAAAACAAAATATAGTCATTACATGGAGAAAGATTGACATGAAATGTTAAAAATAATTAATAATAGAGTATTTATAAAATAGCTCATTAATACTAATTTAAACTTCAATTATATTAGTCTGAAGAATAATGTATGTTAAACATTTTAAGTAAGTGACTTTAAATTATATATTGTTAGGTCTAGAAATCAATTTTAATAATATTATATTTTAATACAATCTTGATTGAAAAAAAACTTTAGGCTTGATATTTTATTTGAGCCGAGTTTGAACAAATTTATCATAACTTGAACAGACTAAGTCCAAACTTGGGCCTGCTAATTTTAAATTGGACCAAACTTAAATAAATTTAAACCCGACTCACAAACCCCAATTAACATAGCAAAATGTTACAATTTACAAATCTCACACATACCTTTTTATTCTTAACTAATTTCTCAATAAATTAAACTAAAATATTTTATTTGTCTCACAAAGAGAGTTTTTAATTTAATTTTTTTATAACTAATTTGTGAGATTTTAAATTTATATTTATGAGTTACAAAATTGCCATCGTTTTAAAAATTAAAATAAATTCATATCTTAATTTGAATATATGAAAAGGATGGAGTGAAAAATAAAATGTCTATTCTTAAATATGTTATATCTCTATGGTCCATGGACCTGGCCTATAAACTATCAGTGAAAAATAAAATCTTTGTTCTTCAATTTTATGCGTACATAATTTTATAGACAAAAGAGCATGCCTAACAACAGTTAATGGGTAATGTTAAGAACTAAAGTGGACGTAGCGCAACCATGATTTATAGAAAGTAGGGGCAGATTTTAGCAAAAAAAACTTAAAAACGGTAAACTCTCAAATTACAAAATATTTAAATATTAAATATAATATTGTCACGTTTTTGTTAAATCTATAGCTCGGAGATATTATAGCGTCATCATTAATAATTTTAAATATATTATTTTTTATGTAAGTAATTAAATAAGAATAAGTACAAGTACACTACAATCAATTATTACTTAGAATATTACATCAATTTTAACTATTAAAATATAGGACATGACACGAAAATTCGTGTCAGACCCTACATTTTAAGTGTTTCATATAGTACCCAGTTATAATGTATGTAATATCAAATATTAAATATAATATTGTCACATTTTTGTTTAATCCATAGCGTGGAGATATTATAGTGTCATTATCAATGATTTCAAATATATTATTTTTTATGTAAGTAGTTAAATAATCATTCAACTATTTATCTTTTGTTTGATTATAAGGTGTACTTTTAAAATAGTATTCATTGTTGAAAAAATTCTTTTCACAGTAATTGTTGCAACCCGACAAATAAATGCTAGAATCAAAATCAGTTTTATTTTTGCCAACCAACTTTTGAGATAATCCACAAATTCCTTCCATATTACAAAATTTAGGACCATTCTTCGTATTTATAATTTAATTTTCAAATTCATTATCAAGTCGCAATCTTAAAATTTTAAGAGTTAAAACTTTGTAAATTGGATCAACCATTTTGGAGAAAGATTTATTTGGATTGATCGAGATGCCATACGTTATAATTTTTTATTGCCTTTTTTACGTACCCTATGTCTGTAAATCTGTCATTTTAAATTTACTGAATTATATTTTTACCTCTAAACTAAAAAAAATATTTAGAAAAAAAAAAAGTATAGCCCTCTAAGTAATTCAAAGATTGAGTAGGAAAATTTATTTTCAATTGCAACGTCATTGAGAGGTAACTCGATAGCATCATTAGTAAGAAGTACTCTAAATTTAGTCAATTATCTTGTCAAATTAAGCACGTAAGAACAATATATCAATATATGCAACAATATTATTGGTTTTAAACTGAATAAGATCACTCAATTTTACTGATGTTTTTTTTTCTTTTCTTTTTGCAACGTGTGTTGCATAAATAGAAACATCAAAATAAACATTAAAAGTTAAAACGCGATATGGTACCAAGTTTGCAATAAATCTATTTCAACAAATCAAGCTTAAAAAATCCATTTCAACAAAAAAAATTCATGACCACATGATTTTGTTTTTTTATTATTATTATCCTAATCACCTTTGATTTGATCAAGGGATTTCACAACAGCTTCCTGGTCAGCGGGCCAAAAGCACCCCTCAAGTTGATAAAGAGGTGACACTTGTCAGGCACTGGATTGGTTTGGAACACTATATATACACACACACACTATGTAACCCTTGCATCTACAATTAATACAAACGAATTCATTCTGATCTTTCTGAGGAAAAAACTAATCTATTTGCTTTGTGTGTTTGTGTTAAAACAAATCCAAATTTTATCATCATGAGTTCACAACAGAACATTAGCTACCAAGCTGGCCAGGCCAAGGGCCAAACTGAGGTTTGTTAAACTTTTTCTTTCTCTATATAATACTCTCTCTCTCTCTCTCTCTCTCTCTATATATATATATATATATATATATATATATATAACTTATTATGCATGCAATATTCTCTCATTGTCCCCAAAAAAATCATTCATTTTCATAAGAAATTAAAAGAAAAGTAAAATTCTTGCATAAAGTAACACGATTAATTGAGTGGTAAGTTGTTTTATTTTGCAGGAAAAAGGAAACCAGATGATGGACAAGGCTAGCAATGCTGCCCAATCTGCCAAGGATTCAGTGCAGCAGGTTCAATTTTTTCTCCACATTCTTTTTTTTTTTTAAATAAAAATTCTCTTAAATTTTAATTAATCATGCATATAACTTGATTATTTATAATTACTGTTAATTATTGTGTGTATGTAGGCTGGTCAGCAAGTGAAGGCTTCGGCACAAGGCGCAGCGGATGCCGTTAAGAATGCAACTGGAATGAACAATTGAGAGCTACCTAGCTACCTAGCTAGCAATATGGATCCTTCCACTCTCCAAAATGCATCCTCGCAATTCTCTTACTTTATAAGTTTTTTTTTTTTGTTAAATCTATTTATTTCTACGTGGAGGCAGCTGTAGTTTGAACAAATAAGAGAATTTCTGTGATGGGGTTCTGACCTTGTTCCAATAAATTTTTAAAGTATGAATAAAATGCTCATATATTTCTTAGGAATTCTTTGTGCTCCTTTTTCCAGTCTTGTGAATTGTTGTTATTGTGGCAAATTGATTATGCACTATCAACTTAAATTGTACCGCCAGCCAACATCATGTTGTTCCGAGTACAAGTAAAACTAGTAGTAGTCCCTCCCCCCTCGTAAAAGTAAAACTCCATTCTAATATTTTAAACATCTTCTTGATTTTAATTAAAACTAGAATTCATGACATAGAATTGCAGATAAATTATCATAAATAATTATTATTAAGTTAATTGGTGGCTAACAAAGGCTTTAATATATTTAGAAAGTTAAATCAGATTAAGACGAAATAAGTACATACTAATTGCAACTAGCTAGCGTACGTCCTCAGATCAATAATACCTAGTAATGGTTCAACGATTAATGGGCCAAGTGATCGACTTGTTAAACATGTCATCTAATATTCTTGGTTCCAATCTTAACAGGCCACGGAAATTAAAAGTACGAGTTTGAAATATTACTTTCATGATTTCAGGATATATTCTGCTCCCATATATCAAGTATGAAGGATGTAACGTGTTCTTATTAAATGTATGTCCTTTACTTAGCTTTAAAGCAGAGGCAACAATACGCTTTCCATTGTAGGAAATACAGCGGTAGGGGATGTATGTATGTTCCATTCATTAGCTATTTATGTATCTTTATAAGCACCTTTTGATTTTATACTGAATCATAAATTGAACAATTATTTGGCTGCATCTTGTTGACGGTGTTTGGTAGTAACTATGCACGCAATACCTGTAGTACATGCATGGAACTCACTCTTGGCCCCATTATTTCACTCTAGTTTGCAATTGATATCATGCATAGAAAACGACGTATCAGTTGTCGTATGCGATTTTTCCATGGACATTATTGTCACTATTCCAGCAGTGTATGACTTTAGGTGCACGCAGCTTTTATAAGGCAGGTGGGGAGGGTATGCGCGCATTCTGATGGTTTGAGGGACTGAATGAGACCTGTGAATGAGCAAAACGCAACGAGTGTGACCCAGCCAGCCAACCCGGTGAGGAAATCTGCTTTCATTTTTTATTTTTTCTTTCAGTTATTTTGATTTATAGTTTACGTACATAGAGTAGTTTCTGAAGATAAAGAGGACAATCTTACTCGGAGCCTTCAATCCCTGTTATTTGTCTCGGGAAGTTGCTAACAAACAATAAACAAATAAACAAGTGATAGTGTTCCGTCTAATATGACAAAGGCCAATCAACTTGTGATGATTAGTAGCTATTACATTCAGCTTTCACTTGGTTATCTTTGTCAAACAGAATTTGACGAGGGGACCAAATACAGGATGAATTATAGTCCCTCCAGGCCTTATCTCTAGAGGCATCGGCTGTATACCAACTTAAAGTGCAAAATCTTTTAGTTACTAGCTGAGCTGAATTAACATCCAAATGTTTATGATTCAAAGATATTTGCTGAGGTAGCCCAGAAGTTATGTTCCGGTGGTTGGTGACTATGCTCGTCTGTTGTCAATATTGGAACTGGATTTTGTAAAGAAAACAATAGATACCGAGTAATATATATATATATGTGTGTGTGTGTGATAGAATTGAGTTAGTATTCTAAAATCAGGGCTATTTTCCCTGCTATGAATGACAATTTTTCAAAATAGAGTGGAAGGGAACATAACAGAGACATGTAAAGTGAAAGATCCATAATGTTAAACAAAAATGATCCGAGGGTAAAGGTAGGACCCCTTTGTTCCCTAAGTGGATGTTTTTCTCATTGCCATGCATGTTTGTACTATGAATGATTGGATCCGGTTAGCGGGAAGTTAATTTTACTGTAAGTTGGTTTATGGACTAATAAAGTGTTAACACGTAGATCAGGATATATTGTCTCTACCAACGTATCAACACTTTATTGGTTCCTACACCAACTTACGATGAAATTAATTACACCTTAATCGCATCCGAATAATTGTATCTCTTTTTACTTGAGAGGAATTGAATTGCCAGTCAAAATAAAGTTTATCTTACCTCGCATATGTTTTTGTTTTGTTCTTTCTTTTTTTACTTTACTTAAAATGTCGTTAATCAGTATTAGTTTAAAGTTAATTTTTTTGGCCTTATTATTGCAATATAAGTAGAATTTCTAGAAGGCTCTATTAGAATTTCAATAAGGGCCGAAAGCAATTTGCTAAGGGCCACTGATAAAGATGCCAATTGTCGCCGAAAGCTCTTTATTATTCACTCCTTTTCATTATATAGATGGTTTTAGAAGGTTTTTTTTTTTTTTTTTCATAATATAAAACAATATAAAATGTTTTATATATGTTAAGAATTTTTTTTATAATAATTTCATGTTTTACACATAAAAATAGAGTAATTGAGAGAGAGGGGAAGAGAAATAATTGAGAGAGAGAGGAGGAAAAGTAATTAATTAGCACATAAATAGTAATGAAATTTTAAATTAATATTAATTACCTAATATTAATATTAATAAAATTTCTTAATATGTATGATTATGTCTTAAACGACCTGTATAATGAAGAGAGTATTATTTGTTAGACATCATGAAAGTGCTCTTCTACGACTAATATTTTATGTTTGTCCACAAAATTAGTATAACAATTTTACTATCACCATAACATTTGGTTACTCTCTCTCTCTCTCTCTCTGGCTAATATCATTTGTGATTATCTATCTAGTTATTTCTTCTCTGAGTCGTACTTACCCAAGTTTATTAGTACACAAATATTTGTGATTCCCTCCCACCCTCCTCTTCTTTTCTTTTCTCTGCATGGGAAGGTATAAATCTATAAAGATACAACTGTCACCCCTAATGTGCTTGAGCTTTTTCTGAATAAAAGGACATACAATGCAAAAGGACTTCAAATCTTTGCTCGGATTTAATATTTTTTAGTTTTGGAATTTAATGGTCCCAAGCTTGCATAAAAGGAAATTCTTCTTATGGGTTGTGGTGATATGATGAATAATGGGACAATTATGCCCAGCTGTGTTCAACCTATCAGAGGTTAATTACTGGTCATTTTTGTCATTTTCCAATATTAAAGCATCTTGTTCTGTTCTTTTGTTTGGTCAATTTCTCTCTTGTTTTGGTACTAGTATGTTTGGATGCAGGCAAAGCTTGTCCTAGCTAGTTCGATTCCAGAACTACCTCATTCATAGGGTTAGCATTTAATTTGGTAATTTTGCTGTGGTTATTATGATGCTTATAATTGTAGTGAGGTTGAAATAAAACTTGGGAGTAGCTGATACATCCTAGTATCTACTTAAAATATCTATTTTGAAACATGTCATCCAAGTAGAAAGTTTACCTGCATTCCATTCATGGGCTTCAAGTGCATCTCTGATTCTCAATCTAACCAATTCTATCTAGGGAGAAATTATTTCACAAAATCTTTAGCCAGATCTCCCTCTCATGCGACAGGGGAGATCATCCTAATACTTGGAAGGAAAAAAAAAGGGCTAATGTACACAATAATTTCCTTACTCGTATGAGTGTGTGTGAGAGAGAGAGAGATGGCAGCTTTTGGTTTGGAAAGTTAAGGTCTTTTAATTAGTTTTTGGGAATGACTGTCTGCTGAAGGTAGTGAGAAGCGTGCGAAGATGTTTGATGATAGTGGTTTGTGGAATCAATAAAGCACACCCCACCTCTCACAACCTAAACTAAAATAGTATAAAGTGTGAAAACATATGTAGCACTAGTAGTATGTACATAAAAGATTATGAGCCAACAAAGATTTGTTCTCATCATACTCACTATGCTCATGGGGAGGGTATCAAACCATCATCGATCTCGAGCACCCAAGATAGAGATTCTCACATTCTTACTATTTCCTATATAAAACCTACAATTTGGGACTCTTGACGGATGGCCAAACTAAGGGAATGTTGAGGTTCCTCACTGTTCCTAGTAAAACCACCCCCATTTCTCTGTTTTCTTTAATACAAGCATATATTATAAAATCTATTTACTATTTTCTAAGCTTGAATAATCCAATAGAATCCAGTAGGACAAGAACAAAGTATACACACTTCTCTAGACAATAAGAGGACTGATGAATGGCTAACTCATACTCAGAATATTTTCTGTTATTATATGGATGCAAGTGCATAATACTTTTAATTCTTTCTTGATTAGTAGTTGTAGTTGGTTTAACTTTTGAAAAATTCTCAATTACCCCTTTTGTGCAAATTTCAATTAGTGACTGACCCACCAAAGGCATTTCCATGTCTTTGTTCTTTTCTTCTCTATTTTTTTTGATTTTTTTTTTCCAGACTCGGTTAATTTGGTACTACTATTTATGATTTTGTCTAGTTCAAGGAAAGTTAAAAACATACTCTTTTCTTTAGAATAGCTGACCCCAGTGACAGAACATGCTACTTCTCATTCTACTACACAAAGGACCGAGTGCTTTTTTTTTTTGGGGTTAAGGCAGAAAAATGCAGGAAAATAAATGTCTCTCGTGAAAGCTAGAACTTGGAAGTGGGCTGTGATGATATAGAGGTTATTACATTTACCAAAAAGAAAAGCATTCGAGGCCTGCTCTTCAAACTAGCTCATCAATCATAAGCATACGCAGGTTTAGCATCTGGGTATCTTTGTTTGTTACGAATCATTAGTCTGAAATCTGAATAGAGATGAGAAGAGAGAGAGAGGCTGTGTTCTGGTGTCTGACATTTCTCTGGTTTTCGAGTGATGCAAATGGTTTGCTTTCTCCCAAAGGTGTAAACTTTGAAGGTAAAATATAAACTTTTCTTGACCAAATTTGGTGTAATCTACAAGAATGGAGTTTCATTGGGGGTATTTTAAGTTTAATTATTATTATTATTTTTTTATAATTATAGTGCAAGCCTTAATGGGAATAAAAGATTCTTTGGAGGATCCTCATGGTGTTCTTGATAATTGGGATGGTGATGCTGTTGATCCCTGTAGCTGGACAATGGTTACTTGTTCTGCTGAAAGTCTGGTCATTGGCCTGTAAGCCCATCTCCGAAGAAAATCCAATTTTATTATAGATTGTATAAATTGATTATCATAGGGTTTAAAGTATGCTTTTCTCTCAGGGGAACTCCTAGCCAAAAGTTATCTGGCATTCTTGCTCCCAGCATTGGCAACTTAACAAATCTCCAGATTATGTCAGTATCCATCTGTGTGTGTGTGTGTGTGTGTGTGTGTGTGTGTGTGTGTGTATGTTTATATACGTAATGATCAAGTGTTATTGAAATTCTATATGGGTATTTAAATTTCTGCGACTGAATTTGGTGGACAATTTGTTGCAGACTCTTGCAGAACAACAACGTAACAGGACCAATCCCAGCAGAGCTAGGAAGACTCTGGAAGCTGCACACACTTGATCTTTCTGATAATCACTTCAATGGTGAAATTCCCTATTCACTAGGCCACTTGAAAGGTCTACAATACATGTAAGCATGAAATTGGAGAACTATTAATCATACTCAAAAGTATTTCTGTGTTGGGTTGTAATTTGTTTTTCAATTGCTTTAGGAGGCTCAACAATAACACACTCTCTGGAGAAATTCCAGGAGCATTGGCCAAGATGACTCAGCTTACATTCGTGTATATCTCTCAATTTTATCAGTCATTAACATCTCTTATTCTCTTGGCTTTTATAATGAAACTTGTAGTAAGAAATTCTGTCGTTACTAATTTGGGTTTTCTTGATTTTCAGTGACTTGTCTTTCAATAATTTGAGTGCCCCTGTACCCAGGTTTCCTTCTAAAGCATTCAAGTAAGAATATGTTGCATGACATTGTATTCTCTCTTTCTTCGCCCTTAAGACAGAAACTGATTGCTTAGCATCTCTTTGCTGTCTATTTTCTTGTGTTATTGCAGCATTGTTGGGAACCCTCTTATATGCGCAACTGGGGTTGAGCCTGAATGCTATGGAACAACATTGATGCCCATGTCTATGTCCTTGAATAATACGCAGAGTATGGAATTGAAGACCCTAATCTCCTATATTGTATTAAATTTCATTAAAATACAAACCATTTCTATAATTTTGGGTGGTTAAAATTTTTATGTTTTTGACTTGGAGCTTATTTCCTTCACATTCTTGTGGTTATCCTCACCATATATTTCTGTATGCTCTTGAAGTTGCTCCATATTCAGGCAGAAGTAAGAGTCACAAACTTGCTATTGCCATTGGCTCAAGCCTCGGGTGCACCTCTTTGCTCATCTTTGGATTTGGGCTGCTTTTGTGGTGGAGGCAAAGGCATAACCAGCAGACCTTCTTTGATGTCAAAGGTTTGTAGAATTTGATGAAGTCTGACTGGTTAACGTGTTAAATGTAATTCGTAAATGTATATTTAGCAACTAATTACTCTATTTGTATCTCTCTTTGAAATTTCAGATCGACATCATGAGGAGGTTTCCCTTGGAAATTTAAAGAGGTTTCCATTCAGGGAACTTCAGATTGCAACCAACAATTTCAGGAGTAAAAACATATTGGGAAAAGGGGGTTTCGGAAATGTATACAAAGGGTATCTTCAAGATGGCACTGCTGTGGCTGTAAAGAGGCTGAACGATGGGAGTACAGTTGGGGGAGAGAAACAATTCCAAACAGAAGTTGAGATGATCAGCCTAGCAGTGCACCGCAACCTCCTTAGGCTTTATGGTTTTTGTATGACAGCCACAGAAAAGCTCCTCGTGTATCCATATATGTCTAATGGAAGTGTTGCTTCTCGTCTCAAAGGTAACGACACTGATGCTATTTGTTTAAATTGACAAATTCACAATTCTAAAATTTCCGATTCCGGGACTTAAAATTTCGTGGTTTTCTTTCATGTTTACTTAACAGCAAAACCAGCTCTGGATTGGGGCATTAGGAAAAGAATTGCCTTGGGAGCTGCTAGGGGATTATTATACCTCCATGAGCAGTGTGACCCAAAGATAATTCATAGAGATGTTAAAGCAGCCAACATATTGCTTGATGACTATTGTGAGGCAGTGGTGGGAGATTTCGGATTAGCAAAGCTTTTGGATCACCAGGATTCTCATGTGACAACAGCAGTGAGGGGCACTGTGGGTCATATAGCCCCCGAATATCTCTCAACCGGCCAGTCCTCAGAGAAGACAGATGTTTTCGGATATGGAATCCTTCTCCTTGAATTGATTACAGGACAGAGAGCTTTAGAATTTGGCAAGGTAACCAACCAGAAAGGCGCTATGCTAGACTGGGTAAGCACATTTTATATTGCCAAATAATAGAAAAATCCCAATTGTTCTTTTGGTCTGTTATGTGATAATGAAATGACATTGCAGGTGAAAAAAATTCACCAAGAGAAGAATCTTGATATTTTAGTAGATAAGGACTTGAAAAACAACTATGACAGGATTGAGGTCCAAGAAATAGTTCAAGTGGCTCTTTTGTGCACCCAATACCTCCCAGGCCACAGACCGAAAATGTCTGAAGTGGTTCGAATGCTTGAAGGTGATGGACTCGCAGAGAGATGGGAAGCATCTCAGAAAGTTGAATCAAACAAGTACAAAACACAACAAGTCTCCTCATCATCCGAACGATGCTCGGACCTAACAGATGATTCCTCGTTACTTGTACAGGCCATAGAACTCTCTGGCCCAAGATGAATGCTTCAGTCATGTTCTTGTAAAATTTGGTGTAAAAGTTTTGAAAGGAGGAGTTTGTAATTGAACTTATAACCGGCTGGAAAAGTCCAAAAGCCCGGAAATATTTTATCAATCAAAGGGCTTTGATGTTTTAATTAGATTTTGAGAGTTGTCTTCATTAACTATTTTCCAGGTCCAGTTAAGGTTGTCCACTTATAAGCCCAAGCTTGTAAGAGCAATGCAATTTGATTTTAAGAAATCCAAATGAAACTTATTTTACAAATTCGAGAAAGTAACAAGAAGATTCAATTCAAGTGTAACATAAATAAAAATATATGGTGGGTTTATGCTAGAATCAACCTAGAGCCCAACTTGATTTTGGTGTGGGCCCATTTTTTAAACTTAAGCCCAACGTATAGACAGATGCACTGGACCTTTAGTTTTGGGCCCGCAAACAAAAATGATTGTTAGGAAACTAAATAGTGCACAAATTTAATTTTGAAGAAGTTAGGGATGAGTCAACGAGGGGAGGGGGCACTAGAGCAGATATCAACTTATTTGATCATGAAAGTCTGGAAAGTGATGTACATGCCCCATTTCATGTTGGGCCACAAACCCACGTGAATTGGATCAGGGTCAACCCAATTTGTGGTGTATGTGGATCCTAATCTACTTCTAACTTACGTGGCATTATCCTAGTGGCCTTGCGTGATTTCCCTGGGATCTATGCACCTGGGTCAGCTCTTATAGTAGACCGAGTGATTCCAAGACAGCCACGCAAGTGTTACTAGAGAAATTATTGAATGCTTATGAAATATTATTATAGTATATTTTTGATGGAATTTATGTAAATTTTATTTTTATGTAAGAAAGTAAAATATATTGTAATAAAATTTTAAAAATATATAATAATTTCTCGTACTTCTGACACAACTTATTGGGTTACCAACAAGTCAGAGTGGATGTCCCAATAAAAAGGTCACAAATAACTTTTTTTCAGTATTGGGTTATTCGTAATTTCGTATGATGTTGATCTACGTACGTGCTATTACACGTAGTTTTGTTGTTTACAAATCGAGGAGATTGATAAATTAAAAAATAAATCATGCAACACTTAGTTTTTTGAAAGAAATACCTACTCTTATTCAAAGTTTGGTCTTCCAACTAAACAGGGGAGGGGGAGGTTTGATATTTATTTCTGGAAAGTGATAAGTTTTTATGTGAATGTTATATGCATTTATGTCGCTTTTTATGGTGCTTTCAACCATTTCGATCATGTGATTATATATATATATATATATATATAAAAGAATATGTATGGGCTACAGTGATCTGATGAAATACTAGAGAATTCCAGCATTTTTCATATATTAAGTAAGTTGCGCTCCTTCCTCAAAAAAGTTAGTTATACTCCTTTCTTACAAAATTAAAGATTTTTTTTTAAAAAAAATTAAGCCACTTTATGAAATACTAAAATTCAAGATTATTTGATTTTAATACAAATAACTATATTTATTGTAAAGTAACTAAAACCTACCATTCTTATCATATAATATTTATTACTTTCAAAATTTTAATAAATTTATACCATCCATTTCAAAAAAAATCGTAAATTTACATAAAAAGTCGATTTATTCTTGAACAGGGAGTTCTAGTGGAATTTAGCTTTATAATCGGAAGGACCAAGGAGAAGAAAACAACAGTCACTCGCACCTGTCTGTCCATGTTGTCTCATGCCGTGCAGCCACCAGGGTCCTACTAAACACTCAGACACTTTATTCGTGACAATATTATATATATAACAAAATTAAATATTATATTTATTATTTTTTAATAATTAAGATACATTTTATCGCCGGACTCCTTCAGCTCATAAACTTCTTCTACTTTTCTGACACGTGTATTTCATCTGCAAAGTAACCAGACAACTCCTCGAAGAAAAGAAGGAAAGAAAATGCTCAAGGAGGAGCAAGATGGCGACAGAATCAACACTTGCGGGCGCATTTGCGACTCTGCGCCACGTACGGTGTGCCGCCGGGTCGACTCGGCCAACCTGT
Source organism: Hedera helix (assembly GCA_947179155.2). Classification (NCBI taxonomy): domain Eukaryota; kingdom Viridiplantae; phylum Streptophyta; class Magnoliopsida; order Apiales; family Araliaceae; genus Hedera; species Hedera helix. The sequence continues at coordinate 41,138,752 of OX359270.1, read as the reverse complement.
GCACTGGCTGCGACCTCCATATCCACGCTGCCACCGGGCTAGCCTCTAGACAAGAGCGCATGTGGATATGTGAGTCGTGCAAGTGCGCTCCTGCCGCCTTCATATGCAAGGCGGATGCCGCGTCGCTGTGTACCACCTGCGACGCGGACATCCACTCGGCCAACCCACTAGCGCAACGCCACCAACGCGTTCCCATTGGCTCCCTTTACGGCCCTCAAGTCGCGGACCCAGGTGGGCCAATACTGGGAATTGGAGGTGAAGCCGATGACGGGTTCTTAGATCAAGAAACCGACGAGGCTGTAGATGAAGATGAAGCAGCTTCATGGCTGTTGATTAACCCTGTTAAGAACAACCATAACCAGATCCGTACTAATGGCTTATTGTTTGGTGGAGAGGCTGTTGATGAGTACTTGGACTTTGTTGAGTATAATTTGTGTCAAGATAATCGGCAGCAAAATGGTGTTCCTCAGAAGAGCTATGGAGGTGATAGTGTTGTGCCGGTTCCGTGTGGAGAGGCGAAAATTCATCAGTTCCAGCAGCAACAGAAATTTCAGCTGGAGATGGATTATGAAACCTCAAACACAGGGTACGGCTACCCTGCTTCACTTGGTCAAAGTGTAAGTTTTCACTTCACCATATCGATCAGTATCCGGTAACATTCTGAATATATATATATATATATATATATATGTGTGTGTGTGTGCGCCTTTAAACTCTTGTACTAGCTAGGGATCTTGTTGCATTCGCTTTCCTGTTTATTATGAGCAGTTTTGCAGGGTGTTTTTCGTTTTTCCGTAACTTCAGCTCTTAAAAGATAAATTTGTTTGTTATCTCCATCAATTATATTCTAAAAAATTTATCTTAAAATACATATGAATCACTTCTGTTTTTCTATTTCTTCTGGCAGGCAGGGAAGGAGACTTTACCTTGCCAAAATAAGTTCATATTTTGTTAGTTTTTATCTTCATAATTAACGCTATATATAGAGGAGTTATTACATCTGGTCTACCTTATTTTTAGTTCGATCACAAGCTACCACCTGGCATATTCTGAGTTTCTTTCTATTTCCTTTTTCTTGCATTTTTTTCTACTCTAGAGTGTAGATTCTAGTGTGATAGTTGCAACCTTTCTCTTATCTTTTAGATAGACATATTTTACTGCCTTTTTAGATTTCCATTTTTGTACCTTTAAAATTGCTTCATCTTCTCCCTTCGTTTTCAGTCGTACGTGTCTTGTGCATTTACATAAACTAGTATAACATGACATCCAAATTCAAGCATCAATGCATGACCAATTAGGGCATATAATCCAGTGAATTCTAAATCAGGCAAAACAGAAAATTCAAATTATTTGCAGATTTAAATATATAGATGTAAGAAGACTACATGAAGTCATATTTTTCAGTCTATCGAAATGCTGGGATCATAAGTGAAGCTATTTATGAAATCAGGTTTCAGTATCCTCCACGGATGTTGGTGTTGTTCCACAATCTACAACGAGTGGTGTCTCCATCTCACATCCAAGACCCTCCAAAGGCACAATCGACCTATTCTCAATCCCTCCGATACAGATGCCAACTCAACTTACTCCAATGGACAGAGAGGCTAGAGTCCTCAGATACAGAGAGAAGAAAAAGACCCGAAGGTTTGAGAAGACAATCAGGTATGCCTCAAGGAAAGCCTATGCAGAAACCAGACCCAGGATCAAAGGCCGGTTCACAAAGAGGACAGATGTAGATGTTGAAGTGGATCAGATGTTCTCCTCAACACTGATGGCTGAAAATGGGGGTGGCATTGTCCCGTCATTCCAAATACAAAAGCATTGGCCGTAAAGAACCATCAAGAATTGTACTGATAACTACCAATCTACTTATTTCTCAATCTAACTAGTGTTTCTTAGTTTCAATATAGTATTTAATTCTTGCAAATGCATGTACTCTACAGTTTAGATGTTTATATCTACTATGCCAAAATCCAATATTTATTTCACACTAAAAAAGTTTGTTTTTCTTTTGTTACAAAGGGGATAACATTCAAAAGTTTTAGCATTAACCATACCTGCAAGTAACACAAAGTTTGTTAAGATATTTTGATAAGAGTATTAAATGTCCTATCAAAATATGTTATACTGCAAGATCATATACAAAACGGAAATTTCTAATTGCAAAATTATAAAAATCATAATCCCCCTCATGCCAGAGGTTTTTTCTGTCAAAGGTTTTCTCCATGTACCTTTCCATATACATGATCAATTATTTTCTCCATTCTATATTGTTGATACCTTTTTGATGAAGTGATGGCAATTAATGAAGTGCTTTTACTAGAAAATTGTTATTTATTGAGAATTCAACTCGTGTTTGGTGAATAGTTTTGAAAGCACTTTCCAAAGACATTTAGTGTTCATTTATATAAATTTCTTGAGTTCAATATAAAACCAGTCTTGAAACGCCAAATTCTAGCCTCTCTTGCTGCTAAAAGCACTTCTTCAACGAATTTACCACACACACCTACCTATACATGATTTTATTCCACTGTAGAACGAACTTTTAGTATCACATGATATACTACACAAACATAACATCATAGCAAAGCCCCTTTTCCACGTAACAACGAAACGTTGGAGGCCAATTTTCAGCAAATGCTTCTTGTCTAAGAACAATTCATCTCAAGTGAGGCGAATACTTCAACCTACCCCATCAAATTTGGTATAAAGGCATTGTTGAGTTGAGATGAAGTGAAGTGAGGCGAATACTTCAGCCTAACGCAGTAAAAAAAGGCATTGATGAGTTGAATTGAAGTGAGGCGAATTCAGCTTTATCAACATGAGGTTGGTTTATAAAGATGTGAACTTTATGAGATTCCAAAGTTAACAAACTGGGGCAATTGGGCTTAAAAAAGAGAATGGCACTTTTTTACTTTCCTGGACATCAACTTGTTAACAAAAGTGAAAGAAGCAGGTCACGGATCATGCGAGACTAGTTGTATCTTTATAGATGCATTTAATCTGTTGCTCTATGTTTGATGATACCTGTGTCAGCCATGAATGTCATCGACCCAGGCTTTTCTGTGAGATCCTTGGGGCATTTATGAATATACCTTCGCGCTGCCTTTTTTCAAGGAGCATTATTAGTTCTCTACTAAATAAGCATTGTAACTAGGAATATTATCTACCCTTCATCTAATATTCCACCACTGAATAGTTGACTCAAGCAACAAAAGACACAGATTTGTTGAGATATTCTTGAAATAAATTGGAAACATCTCAGCATCTTTGACAAAATTACAGTTACAGGTCAATACTGACAAAGGATAGAGGCAGGTAACTACTGATAAATTTGTACTAGTGTTTTAGGATTCCCACTTCCTCTCACCTATTATATGAATATCCCTTCCCTCCACTGTACAAAATGCCCTAATGAAAATTTTACCTTTTTCTGGACATGAAATTAAATACCTGAAAGACCTGGGGAAATGAAGTCAGCTTGCACGGGAGCTATATATATCGGGGAAAATGCTCTTCATCTGAGCTAAGAGATTGTCTTTTAATAATGGAGTTTATTTTCTTTGGAATACGAGAGCTCTACTTAAAGCAACCGCTGAAAACTGTAACTGGACTGACACTACTACAAAGTGTAAGGGCTGATAGATTGTTCAAATTTGGACATAAATAATGACATCCTTGATACAACCGTGGTAATGAGCCTAGTTAGACCTAGTCTGGAGGTATCCTCAAGAACTGGATAATTCCAGTTGTGCTAATTATGCAGCACTGCAGCCAGAATCTAGGAGGGATGCTGCTGACTTCCCTTTTTGTCTTAGTAGTTTCTGTTTTATATGCTACTTATTTACCAGACACGCCATTAAAAGAAAACAAAAAAGGATTTGGAGGATTAAATATATGTATATTTTTGTTCCAGAAATATTTTCTAATACTATTATATAAGATTGGTCTTTAATGGAACTCGGTTCAAACATATCCTTAAACTTAACTGGGAAGTATATACTAAATTACATGATGGATGGATAGCTCACATGTTAAGGGTCACTGTAAACTACGTAGAAAAATTCGCATAATCTATTATTTTGCCTGACAATACAGTCGATCCTAAACCATTTTCCAACTTAATACCATCATCCATCACAAGGGGCCCTCCACATATGTTTAAATGCAAGCGCACATTGTTAAGACTTAAAGAAGGTAAAGCTAGGCTTGCCTAAAATGGCACAATTCATTTTACAAACAAAGAAACTTCTGCTACTCAATTATCGCTCTATTTAGTAACCAAACAGAAAATTATTTGTTTTTCTGTTATCTAAATGCATCTTAACAGTTCACCTCTTAATACATTTTAATGCATTTTAATGCAGTCTTCTGAATAGTTCAGATTTAATTTTGTATCTTAATGATTTAGAGGCATTCGGAGAGAATTTTTTTATCTCAATTTTAAACATTAAGATGCATTAAGAGATGAGTTATTAAGATGCATTAAGATACAATCAAACACAGTCTAGTCACCTTCCCATAAGCATTTAACATATTAATTTGTCACACGGCGAACAATACACACATTGTACCATATACACAAACACAAACTCCGTCTGTTCGGAAATACGAGCTCCATTTAAGGATTTCACAGAGGAGCATAATCAAATCAAATACATGATCCAGTCATGAGACGTACCACCGGCTGGGGCGGGAGGTGTCTACTTCTTTCCCAGATGGATTTAAATTTTAGGGATTAATTGTTCATAGCCCACACTGGTGGGTGGGCGGCTTAGAGCTTTTCTAGTTTGGGCTTAAATAAGAGAAGAACGAATTACGCTTCATGGGTCTGATTTGTAATTTATTTGTATGGCTTCTCCGATGCCCTTTGTCAAGGATGGATGTAGTATTTAGTCAAAAATGGATTCATTAATATTTAATTAATGTAACAATAAATATTATAGATTATTTAAAAAAGAATATTAATTATAAAAAATATATATATATATTTTATATAATTTTATAAAAATCGTATTAATTTTAAATTTTATAACCTCTCAAATTGTCTTTCAAATAAGAGATCAAATAAGCAAAAGCCTAAAGTTTTACATATGCTAACCCAGTGTTTTGGCACTCTAATCAAGTCCAAAATTTACTGTATAGTTTTAAGTAAACAAGATTAAATGCTCTACACATGAGCGAGAGATTAAATTCCCTATATCTAGAATGAATCTAACATAAATTAGCACATCTATATTCCTCATAAGATTAGCAATAAATTAACACATACTTTGTAAAATTCGGATACGAGAATATATAATAAATGTGGTTTAGTTGAAAAAGATGAGGATATATTAGTGCACCAAGGGAAAGTGTCAAAATCTATTAGGCTTTCTTTCTAATCTAAATGACCACTCCCTCGATGGGTCTATCCACCCACTCCCCCTTTCCAATATAATTAATTAACTTCTTCTTTATATGCATACAAATTCCACTTTAATATATATTATCTCCTTTCCAAATTAAATATTTAATTTTGATTATTTTATATTAAATTGACCATTTTTATATCATTTTTATCAAAATATAGATGAAGAAATGAGATTATAACCAAAAGAAAGTGTATACAATTTACTATTAACCTCAATTTTTATAATTTAAAAATATATTGATATATACTTAATTTTTAATTCTAAAAATAGTTAATTTGACCAAAAAAGAGTCAAACATAAACATTTAACTTGAAAAAAATGGAGTAACTAATTAGTCTTTCCTTCTACAAAATATGACATGTATAATTAATTGTACGTAAATTAAGAAATCAAATTACATAAAAGAATATTAATTAAAATTTAAATTTGCCCGTAGTTGGCTTTAATATAACATTACTAGACCCCATATAATTATGGCACAAGTACGAAATATTATGAGTATTATACATAACTTCTTCACCTTAGTATTTAAACTTATTTTTTCTCGACATCTTTTTTTTTGTACTTAACGCAATTCTTTTTCTTTTGGGAACTGAGATAATATGTCATACATATGCATAATAAATTTAGTAAACTAATATTTTCACATAAAAATTGTCGTTATAGATTTATAATAACATTTTTAACAGTCGTTATAGATCTATAAAGACAGTTTTTTATATAAAAATATCAAAAAGTATTATAAAAATATCAATTTTCTAAATTTAATATTCCAATATGGATGTAGCCTAGATTTGTTTTCTGATTTATAGAATAGAATACCACTGATGACTTAGCAGGGTAATAATTTTTAATATTATTCCAACATATATTTATCATTTACATATATATTTTAAACTTTTTAGATTCTTATTATTATATTTGAATACTTTGTCTTTCAAAATTAGACAGATATATCATGACTTAATTCTAGATAAACCATCGTTCATGAGAAATGCGTCATTTGGTAGACATAAATACATTATTTTCATGAGTTCATCGTGTGTTCCGCAACATATATAGAAATAAATTATACGTTTTATTGTAGTATAATGTGTGAGATTAGGAGGAACATATGGCAGGCATCAAAAAATAGGTAAAATGTTGGTACGTTGTCTGCTTACTATTTACAGTAACATGCTATCTCCGTTTTAAATTGACTTTTAAAATATTTTAAATTTAAAATTAAAATAATTTATTAAAAATTATGAAAAATAAATAAATATTACAATGAGTAATGTTTTTTTTAGATAATTTATAATTTTTTGTGATTGTGTTGATTAAAATTATATTAAAAGAATTTATATCAAAATATCTTAAATTGACTTTATATTTTGGAAGGGAGAAAGTGTTATAATTTTGAGTATTCAATTTGTAATTTATTTTAATTACAAGACTATTCCATATTCACAGTACTGGTTCCCCGATACCCATAATTTTTTATTTTTTTTTACTAATTTAATACAAAATTTAAATTAACACACATTGCTTTATCACTATAAAAATTTTAACTCTCACTCTCATAATATACATAATATACGAGGGATGAAAATACCCATAAATTCATTCACACTCTTTCTTCATTTTTCTAATGCTCCGTACATATACATGCACGTTCATTCATTTAAAAACTATCAGATCATGAAAAGAGTTCGCCACTGCATTTACTGCTTAGAGAATTCATTTTCAAGAAAGAATACTTTCTAGCCAGTTCGAGGGGGACCGGAGAACGGGAACCGGTCTTACGATCGATTGAATTTTTATTTATTTATTAAATAATTTTTAAAAAATAAATTAAATTTTTTATAGGATACAATAATTTAAATACATATAAATAAATAATGTTTATAGACCATACAATACTATTTATTTATATATATCCAAATTATACTTAAATTATTATATTTTATAAAATATTTAATTCTAAAAAATTAAACTTACTTTTTAAGAGTCATTAAAAAAAAAATATACCGGTCCCCGTTCCCTGTATCGGTAGGGTTTTTCTTCAAGAAATGGGGAACTTCGTAACTATTCAAATATGTATATGGGGCCCAACGAATATTTGTGTACATAGCCTTCCGCCGCCCCGCCCAAGTTGTCAAATACAACTTGGAGGATTGTATTAGCCAGTATAGAACAAGAATACTCCTTTAATTTTAGCACTAGGGGCAATTTCGTAACTCTACTGTTATCCTCTAATCAATGTACAGTACTGAACCATATAAAATAAATTCACCATATATATCTCCCCTATAAATAAATTCAAACATACTCAACCTCATTCCATTAGAACTATTAATTAAAACATAGCGAGAATTAGAGAAAGAGGAAAACATCAAAAGGATGAAGCCAGCAAGCTCTATTCACTCCTCCGGCGGAATCCAGACATGGAATTCTCCGATGCCTTACCTATTTGGCGGCTTAGCACTAATGTTGGGGCTTATAGCCGTAGCTTTGATAATCCTAGCTTGTTCTTACAAGAAAGCTTCTTCAAATTCTAGTTCAAATTTATCATCTGGTGATAACGAAGAAAAGCCCGCTAAGCCCGTGTACGTGTTACAGCCGGAAATGGAGCCAAAGATTGTGGTTATAATGGCCGGAGATGAGAATCCAAGCTACCTAGCCATGCCGGTATCGGCTAATATTCACCATACATACTGAGGAAGAAGAAGAAGCCGTCTAAGCTGATACTAATTTCTCCTATCTTTTTTATTTTTTTAGGAGTATATATATATATATATATATATTAATTTTGGCTTGAATTTCATAATATATAGGAACAAAAGTATGATTGATTTTTTGTTACCGATATGCAATCTTTAGGTATGCTGACGATAGTAAGTTTGAGAACGTAATTATGTATTTTGAATCATTTCAGCTTTTATCCTCGTACAACTTTTTGATAAATTCAACGGGACTGGCATCTCCAATGGTGTTTCAAATATTGATGATTAAGATTAGGGTCCTTTTTTCAATTTTGCTCTTTTATTAATTAGTAAGCACTAACCAGTTAGCAAAGCACATGGCCATAGTACTAAATGGCATTGCTTAATTTCTTTTTCTTTGGTTTTTTGGTGACAAGGTTCAGTTTGTTCTTAATATTGAGTTAAAGGCGACCCTTTTTTTTTTCTGTGAGGCAGACAGGCAGTTTGTGCAATTTGTTTCTTCAACAGTTCTTTTGTGTTGTTGTGTGAATGCATGGGAGCTAGCTAGCAGGATTGGTCTGCACTTTTTTTTTTTTTTTGCAAGTTTAGAGGAATTTAACGATCTTAGTTTTGTCAAGATTTGATTCCCACGATCTCATGGTTTCAATGAAGTGGGCATTACCACCAACCACCAAGCCACCATGGGTTGGGGTATTGGTATGCACTTTGTTCAAGATGCATGCAATTTTCTTTGGTAATACTCTGAGTAGCTAGCTAGCTAGGTGAGAATTATTATCATTGGGGCCGGAAGGATCATTGGGATACATGCATGCAAACGGCTATCATGCATATAACTGGATTTTTAGGCTGTAGATTTGATACAAGGGCCGCAGGGGAGTTTTCTCTCCAGAAAGATTTAAGAATATTAGGATAATTTCTTTAGATTTTGTTATGACAAACTATGGCAAACACAATAAATCAACACAGAAAGATAAAAGAAAATAACATAAGGTTTTACGTGGAAACTCAAATTGAGAAAAAACCACGGAAAAAGGTAGAAGAAATCCACTAATTAAATAATAATCTAAAGAATACAAGATAAAGAGAGAACTATGAAAATTATTCTTGAATCAAATTGTTCTGAATATCTTCTAAATTTCTATCTTCTCCAAAAATTTAACTCCTTTATAGGTCATAGAAAATTCCATAACCAAATAAGATATGAAATACTAAATTGAGTATGAATAGAAAAAATAACTTTCCTAAACCAAAACGGATTCTAGGTACTGAGTTGCCGAAGTAGTGTTTTATCATCCATAACTTCCCATTTTGACTCAGACTCACTAGTTTTCAGGTTGTTGATCGATACCAGTTTGTTAGGAATATTCGGACTATATATAGGCATCTGAAACAACATCTTGACCCAAAAAATTAAACTATTAGGTCTTTGCTCAATTTAAATATTATATGTTCTCAATTTTTTTTTTTATGATTCGATGTGAGACTTTACTATCACACAGTATCTCAACAGATTTGATGTGTGCATTAATTAGCATATAAAGGTATGAAAAATTAAGAGCTGCAGTATCAACAATATAATTGAAGCCAAGACAAGCCAGGTACGTACGTAGAAATCCAATCAAGTTAAAATGTTATCGTCCGTCTAAGGTATCTCAGGGAAAGTGTTCGTGTGTTGAAGTTAGACTAAAAAGTTTTGTAAGGATGCATTCTTAATTACGGACATACGGTAACCAATATATTCAATCAAAATCCAAGTCTTTTTTGGATTTTGTTTTTCACATGTAAAACAAATTTAATGTTGCCTTTTGCTAAAAAAAACTATGCAATATATGCAACATTTACACTGAATTGAAATAGGCTGCATGCGTTGGAAAATCATTAATAATTCTCTTTTTACTTGCTCATAAATAATGAGAAAAAGAAAAAGAAAAGAAAAGAATTTAAAAAAAAATTACACTCCATGAATATATATATATATATATAAATTGATCGATCAATGCTAAAGTACGTACGTACTGTGATATAGCTAGCTGTTGAAACAAATTTAATTTTCTATTACTTGTCTTAGCTTTTACTTTTCACTTTCAATTAAGTTCCAAATTAATTAACAAATCAAAACTTAGATGAAAGATAGATCGAGAGCTGCAGCATTCAGAGAACCCCCAAAACCTTTCCTTTCGTTACAAATCTTTTGGAGACAATTACATATTCCTTTCCTTCCTTTTTCTTCTTTCTTGTCATCCTCAAAAGACAATTAATGATAGCGTACATCGATCATTAAAAAAATTCAGCATATGCATGTTATCAAAGCATGCATTATCAACAGTCAAGTACTATATATATATATATAGCAATGATTTTTTTGATCAAATTTAAGCCACGTAAATCCGACGATTATATTGTCAATTAGATTAGGCGACTTCTCATTCATTGAACTTTTTCCTCAAGAAGAAGCTAGCTAACCACATACATATTTAATTGGATTGGACGCGCGGACACTATCTTTAATATTATATGCTGAGATTGTCATCATTTTTGTCCAAGATCAAAATTTTCTAACTAAAGTCCACCCTACTGAAAACTAAGTATGCCTTTTTACGATTACAATTATCTCTTTTTTTATAAATATTTCATAATTTTTTATTGACATATATTTATTATTTTTTATTGACATAATATATATATATATACTGTTAATAATTTGGATAAGCATATTCTATCATAATTAAAAGGAATTTAATTATTTTTATTATTGTGTGATTGAAAATTACAAATAATTGCCCAATAGAACTTTCTATAATCTACGTCCACAATTAATTTGAGGAAAATTAGTTACATTTATTTGATCAAAATTACATATAATTTTTAGTAGTTTAAGGAGAAACTTTTCATATTCTTTCTCCAAAATTCAAGTAAAATTGATTGTTAATTACTAGTTACCATATTAAATGTAATAATAATTATTTAATTTAACTCATCAATTAGAATTAGTTAACTCATCGTAATTAATCGATGAATTAACTAGGTCGTTTAATTAATTTTCTTCCCTAATTTTATATATAAGGTATTAATAATGTAGAAAACTGATATTTTTACAAGATTTTTTGATATTTTTATATGAAAAGTGTAATTATAAGTTTATAACGACGATTTTGACCGTCATTATAAGTTTATAGTAACAGTTTACATGTAAAAATATCATTTTCCATAATATAAAGTCATCATCGTATATGGATATACCCCCACCGTCCCATACTTTATTTTAAGAAAGAAAGAGTCTCTCTCTCATGAGATAGAGGGATACATGGAGAATTGACGTTGAAGAATTGATCCATGGGACATATTAGCTACAAAAAATTCTTGGCACCATGCTCTTATTTCATTGGGTTTTTCTCAAGTACACAAAGATATGTTTCCCTTAAAAAATAAGGCACTAACTGAGTCTAATATCTCTCTCTCTCTCTCTCTCTCTATATATATATATATATATGTATATATATATATATGTATATATATATATATGTATTATAGAAAGAGTTTCATTCACAAAACTATAAAATTTAATGATATTTTTATTATCCTCTAACAATTTTTATGGGTGTGTATTTAGGTTTGTAGTACTGGTATATTATGATTGTGATGATAAAGGATATTGTATTATTTTATAATTGATATTAATAAATTTAAAAAAATAGACTCTTTTATTGGAAAGAAATTGATAAACAATATTTTATTTATTTTTTAGAATGGAGAGAGTATTAATTACTATGCTGAAGAGGGAAAACAGAAGCAGGTACCGATTGGAGAATAAACACCTAAAAGTCAAGTAAGCTGATTAATAGGTCCCCCTAAAAGCTAATCTTTTTCATGGAGTATTCGCCAACATAAGACCATTTTATATTAAAATAATGGCAATATATATGGTGGTATTGGGATTAGGTTGTTGGACGTGGAGTCTCGAATATGAAGTATTAAACGGCGTGGAGATTTATTTATATTTTTAAATAATAAAATGATAAAAAAAATGTTTACATATTGTTACCTTTATTTATGATTAATTGAGTAAACCCATGCAATTATTATTATATTTCTAATTAATGTCAAAATTAAAACTTTCTTATGCCATCGTACCAAAATATCTCTAAATTTAAAATGAGGGAGTAAAAGATATCTAGGAACATAACATACTCCTAAATCCTAATCAAGTCTACCCACCAATTACATAAACAGCCAATTACATGTTTGAATTAATGTAATGGGTTGGTGGATGCGATGGATCGGCTACGCAACTAAAGAGTTATAAGTGGGGATATATAATTGCATAAATTTTGTTTGTGTGCTCAAAACTTTGTATGAGTGCCATTTCTTTTCTAACCTGTTTTAGTGGGAGACATCAATGTCTACATTCTTCAATTTCTGTTCGACATAATGATCATATTTTGGACCCATAATCTGCCCATAGATTTTGCTTTTCGAGAGGGACTAACTTCCTCCCTCTCAGAAAGGCCTGTTTGCACAATTTATGAATTTTAAAAAATATTTATATTTGTACATAAATTCATTAACTGTTTAATTTATTAGTGATAACGCAAAATGATGATAAATTTGATAACAATATAAATAAATAAAAATTATAATAATAACAAATGAAACTCTTTTTTTATATATAAGAGGGAGTATATACATATATTAGTAGCCAATATATGTATTCTTTCACTGATCATGTGCTACAATGTATTAGAACATGTGATTTAACAACATAATTTGGCTAGGATACTGTGAACAAGTTGTGGGCATAGCAACTTTAATGGATGATGACAACAATCGAACGCTAGTGAAGACCTTTTTCATAAAATTATTTAGCATACTTTGATGGACTTGTGTTGCTGTGGCTTGTCCTGCTGTGGATGACCATCATGCTGAGTGTGTTGCGTGTGAACCTGTGAGTTGTAGGGGCTGTTTTAGTGACTTGATCAGCCCAACATCCTGTATTGTCAATACTTCTTTAATTTGCTTTCCCGTGGAAATTAATGATTGTTAGATTAATATTGATTTTTAAAAAATAATTCAAAATATTTTTAAGTTTAAAATTAATATAATTTATTTACTTTTAAAAATAATAAACCTTGTAACTACTAACGCGTCTTAAGTAATTTGCAATTTTTAAATTATTTTCTCTAAATTAACTAAACAATATTATATCATCATTATCTAAAATTGACTTGACAAAATCAATTTTGATCCAATATTTTATACCATGACTTTGTGGTTGCCAGCTCCAGCCTGCTTTTATATATATATATATATATATATTCTACCTACGAATTTAATTATGATGAAATTGAAAATCAACTTCGCCTCACGTTATATAGCTACACTTTATATTTGTGGCTTAAAGCATGGACACGCAAATTAAAGAGATTTTCATATCTGATCGATAGAGTCATTTAAGTGGCACAACGAATTAATGATCCTTTTATTCATAAAGGGTCCATCATGGCATTATTATCACTGTCGGCTGAAAATATGTTACATGTGGGTAATTTAATTAGTTCCCATATAATTCTTGTTGCTAAAGCAATTTATCCGGCGTGAAGAGAACTAAATTAAAAAAAATGATTTGTTGATTGCTCCACTTATTATTTTGCCACAACTTCAATGCTAGACGCTAAAAATAGCACACGCCTCTCATGCATATATTTGTTTCTTCTTTTCTTTTCTTTTTTATAGTGGTTGAGATATGCATGAGTTTACATGTTTGATACTCATAAATCAAATCAGTCTAATTTTCTTGAGATTAAGGGTTTTAGTGCTCCTAAGTTCATCCTTTTATATATATATATATATATATATATATGGTAAATAGGGTCTATCTTCTCATAAGTAAAATTTTACAAAAATATTAATTTTTTTTATAAAAATATCAATTCTCTATATGTACTATTAAGAAGTTGGCTTCTCTCATTTCCATCGAACCCACCAACATGACTAGTTACTGCTAACGATTAACAAGCTCAAGAACTCAGAGAGAGAGTGATTTACCAAAGTTAAGTAGTAGCAGTAGTAATCATTATGCTTTCTGATTGTAGAAATTTACTGATCAGTTAATGGGCATACTTTAATTATAAGAAATTTGAAGTCAATGTTCAAAGGATTATTACTGGGAATTAAATAGGTTAACAATTCTCATTTTATTAATCTGTGGGCCTCCTAAATTAGCACATTAGAAATACAGTCAATAAGCCATTTACAAGAATGAATTATTATTATTATTAAATTAAAGATTAATATGGTGAATCTGGAAAATAGAGGCAGGAAGATATTGGAGAACACCTAAAGGATAAAGTTTGTTGACGATTAGGTCCCCTCTTCATTATATAGGCCAACTATGGTTTGACAAAAAGAACACACTAAACAGACTTATTCAGTTTTTATTCAAAAATAGTGTGGGATTAAGTTGGTGCCTGTGGCTTCTCGGGGATGTGGTTTGAGTAGTGGGGGTCAAAACTTTCTGTGTTTTCGGCCGAACCCATTGGTATCGTTACAGGTGGTTTCCGGTTCTTTTCAGTATATATATATATATATATATATATATATAAGAGAGATGATTTATAGTAAACATTTGCTGTGATAAAATTTTTTTTTCATCCGCTATCTTAGGTAGCGGAGTGCATGAAATGATTTTTTTTTTTTTTTTTTTTTATAGCCATTTCGCTACCTAAGATATCGGAGTGGTAAGCATATTTATTTATTTTTATATCATTCTGCTACCTAAGGTAATGGAGTGGTAAGCAAATTTATTTATTTTTTTATACCATCTAGCCACCTAAGGTAGGGGAGTGCTAATTTTATTTTATTTTATTTACCATTCCGGCTCTTTAGTTAACGGATGAGGGGGAAAAAAATAGCAATCCGCTATCTTAGACAGCGGATGGGATAAATAAATCAATTCCAACTTTTAAAAGAGACGGAAAGTTTACTGCATACATAGTAGATGAATTAGGCTCTTTAGAAATTTGTTAGCTAGAGATGGAAAAATTTATCCCATACATAGTAAGTTTAATGCATACATAGAGAAAAGTTTCTCCCATCCGCTATTTAAGGTAGCGCGGATTGCTATTTTTTTTCCTCTCATCTTTTAACTAAAGAGCCAGAATGATAAATAAATAAAAAATTAGAATTAGCACTCCGCTACCTTAGGTAACAGAATGGTATATAAAAATAATAATTTTTCTTAACACTCCGCCACCTTAGGTAGCGGAATGGTATATAAAAAAAAAAAAAAATTGTTTACCACTCCACTCAGCTATCTTTGGTAGCGTAATGGTTATAAAAATAAAAAAAAAAAATTTATTTCATGCACTCTACTATCTAAGGTAGCGGATGGGGAAAAAAAATTGTTACAGCAAACGCTTGTTATGGATCATCTTCCTATATATATATATATATATATGAGCGATCCATAACAAATACTTATTATGGACTAAAATTTGACAAACACTATCTTATCCACACATTAACAAATCCAATGGCTAAAATCTCAACTGATAAAAAATCATCCGCCAGAATTTTTAGCAGACTAATTAATCAAATTAATAGGACCATTTTATCTCTCACATAAACAAACGACGTCGCAGTAGCAGTATATAAAGAAGTAAACTCCATCCGCTAGAAAAACTAGAGGATGAGAATTAGGGACGAACGATGTCGCACCACGTAAAGAGTTGCGAAGACATTGACACAATCTGATGCCAATAATGGTGGGGGGGGGGGGGGGGGGGGGTTCAATTCCACGTTACGGCGCAAAGATGATTTTTCCTCTACTAGACTATTCTGCAGATCCTCCGGTTCAAACTCTACTTGCTAAAGATGTTCATGGTGAAACTTGGAAGTTTTGGCATATCTACTAAGGGACACCAAGGCGCCATCTTTTTTGACAACAGGATGGAGTACTTTAGCCTGCAGCACATTCAAGAATGCAGAAACTGAAAATATGATTTTGAATCCATTTGTTAATTATGATTTTCGTTTGGCTTAACTTTCATTGGGATAAATGATTTGAAAATTACCAAATATGAAATCAATAGTGGACATATGGTAGGACTCCTTGAAACTGTTTACCGTTTATCAAATACCTAAATGGATTAGAATTAGTATAGCCTGCATAATTAGTAAGACTCCCGACTCCTTGTTGTCGTTTACCGTTTATCCAATACCCAAGTGGATTAGAATTAATATAGCCTACATGAATGGAATATATATTAGGATAACCTTAGGATTGATTCTGTTCAACGTAAGTAATGAGTATGTCCACTACACATACTAGTGAATTCAGTAAATTTGGTATTAGTTCTCATCCGCTAGTATTTCTAGCGGATGGTGTTTACTTCTTCATATACTACTACTGCGACGATATTTATTTATGTGAGGGATAAAATGGTTCTACTAATTTGATTAATTAGTCCGCTTGAAGGTCTGGTATACAATTTTTTTATCACTGGAGATCTCAGCCGTTGGATTTGTTAATGTGTGGATAAGATGGTGTTTGCCCAATTTTAATCCATAACAAGTATTTGCTATATGAATCGTCCCCCATATATATATATATATATATATATATATATATATATATATATATAGCAGTACTAAAATATTAAGTGTGTGTTAACATCAACTTATTTATTCCTAAATAACACAACAAGAAGTCTAATAAATATATTACTATATTATATTAATACATTATATTTACTTTTTGTAATATCAAATTTATGAATAGAATATCAAATTATCAACTTTATAAATTAAGGAAGCACAACACAGTGGAAAAAAAGTAAGACAACACAAGATTTATTTATTTATAATATATATGATCAATACGGTAAAAAAAATAATCGAGCCAAAAAATTATTATCAAAAGTGTATAAATATCAATTTTTAATTTGTATGAAATTCAACATCGATATCGATTTAATATTTTACCGATGAACACCTCTCGCAGAGTTGTGAGAATTTAGAAGTTCGAAATTTTAGTCTAATTATTTTCTGGAGGGGGTCAATAGATAATCATAACAAAGAGGGCAAGTAAAAAGGCGCCAAGTTGATTTAAACGTGAAATATACTACTGTATTATTTATTCTATCACACAAAAAGAGTTACTTGCACAGAAAAAATAATATTTCACAAAAAAGAATTTTTTTTATTAATAATATTAATAAAATAACATAAATTCTCAATTTTGTAAGTATAGTTTCATTAATATGTTATCATCATCAAATTAAGAACTTATTATTTTAAAGATATACATGGAAAAAAACAACATTCTTAAAATTTATAAATTAGACTGTCTTTGTTTTTTTAATAGTACTGAGAGAGTATATTTTTTTCCAAACCCTTTTACTAATCCACATATATTCTTTAGCCGGAGACGTACATTTTTACTTTTCCTTTTACCCCTTGGGAGTGTGTAATTTTTTCTCTCTCCTAGGTAAATGAAATGACCTTTTCGTTGATTAGGCTTTTTGGATAAGTATATTTAAATTTTTAATACGATGCACTTGGACAGTCTTTGTTTTGCTGCATTTCCGGTGTTTTCAATAGTTTTCTAAAGTAACATGCTATAATACTCAGTTTCTGAGTTTTTTTAAAAAAATAAAAATAAAAGACTTAATTTTTTTTGTCTAATTCTTATGTTTCTGAATTTTTTAATAAATAAAAAATAAAAAAATTCATAAAAAATTGTCTCTTTTTTTATCAAAAATTTTCATCTAAAATTGACATAATTTCAACCGAAAAATAAAATAAAATAAATGATATTTTTATAATTTTTATATTATCCTTAAGAAATTCATACATTGTCGTTGGGGAAAAAATAACAAGTGCACCTGTGCACGCATTGTATTGTATTCCTCATTGCTTGCGGTTTAAATTCGGCATCATCTTCTTATTTTATTTACATCTGCACGAAGTTCACACCAAGAAGACCAACATCATGATTCTCTTCTGGACTATTCACACTTTGTGCACATATATATATATATGTATGTATGTATATATGTATGTATGTATGTCAGAGATGGTAACTAAGCACATTGATTAATGTATATATGTAGTGTGCTTAGTTACCATCTCTGACATACATACATACATATATATATATATATATATATATATATGAAAAATGATTTATAGTCAAATAAAGATTAGATTAATTTTTCATCCATCGCAATATCTAATGGCTTAAAGAAGGAATTTATTGCACAATTATTTGTAATATTATCATATAATAGTTATGCGTTATATGACCCACAAAAATATTATTCATGATACCTCTTAGAGAAAGAAAAAAAAAATTAGCGAATACCGCATGACTATTATACGGTATCCTCTAATTTTTAATTTTTTTGTATTCTTCAATAGTCCAGAAGTATTATAAAAAGCCAAAAAATAATAATAATAATTTTAGAGGGTACCGCATAACTATTATACGGTATCCCTTAATTTTTTTTTTGGCTATCTGTAATGCTCTTGAACTATTTAAAATTATAAAAAAATTAAGAATACCGCATAATAGTTATACGGTACCTCCTAAATTTTATTTTATTTATTTTTGCATTCTTGAATAGTGAAGACTTTTCTTTTAAAGGTCCTAGCTTTAGCTTTCATCTAGCTGTTCTCATGATGTATCGTTGTTCAATGTTTAGAAAATTGGTTTGGATCGACGTTCCGACCGTAGTTTGATCGGAATTTTTCAGTTCTTTGGTCCGATTGGTCCAAAAAATTATTTTGACAGCGACCCGGTCAAAAATCAGTTGACCACCGGTTCAACCGATAAAACTAATTAATTGATCCAGTGAACCGGTCTGCTAAATATTTTTTATACAAAAATATTTTTATTTTTAAAATTAAATATATTTTAGTAATATTGTAATATAATTTCACTATACTTTACCTTACAAAAAAATAGATATTTTAAAAATGTATTAATTATTAACACTATTTATTTTTATGAATTTATGACATCAATGGTTCAATAACGATTCGACCACCGACCATTGGTTGAATTAGTGATTCATCGACCAGATATCTTTTTCGGTTCGCTAACCAATTCGATTTTTAAAACATTGTCGTTACCTTGTTACTGATGTTGGATACTTAAAGGCTGTTTGATTAGAGCTAAATGAGACTGAATCGATCAGTCATTCAGTGCGTTTATTTAGAGTTGAATGGGGATGAATCGGTCAGATTTTTGGGCTGAATGACTAAGTCTATTTTTTGTGGCTAAATAGTTAAATTCCTGCTGAATGAAGTATAAAAAAATTAAAAAATTAAAAAATTAAAAAATATATTAAATATTATATTAAGTAATATTAAATAAATTTACAATAATTTTGAATTTTTCCAAATGGATAAAATAGTGAAAATATGTTATTCAGATGTTTCAGACATGTCACTTATCAAACAATTTTTTTCATTCAGTATTTAGAAATCTATTTCATTCAGCTCATTCAGATTACTTAAGCATTCAGAAGTATTTCATTCAATTTTTATCAAACACCCCTTACTCTTATTAAAAAAATAATAAGAATAAAACGTAATCTGATTGTTGTATTAAGTATGGATAAATCTATATACATAAATATTAAATATAAATTTTTATCTCATTATTAAAAAGTAAGATTTATACAAATTTTTATATTAGATTTTATATTTTAATAGTAAAATAAGAGTTTATATTTAAATTTGTGTTTAAAAGATTGTGATTATAAACTTATTCGTTAGAGTATTGGCAGTGGTTGGTGCAGGTACTTCGCTCTTGCACGTGCATTGTAATATAGCGGGCCATGAACAATTCGCTCCTGCACACAAGTTGTTTAATAAATTGTTTTTTTGGAGTTGCATGAATATACGTGCACATTGCCTTCTAATAATCAAACATGAGGCTATATGATGGGGGTGAGGAAATTTTGAAGATCCAGAAGCTTGGGAGAATTGTATCCTATACTGGCTTTTATTGCTTCACAATCTTCCCTATTCAAGAATGCAAAAGCTAGGACCTTTAAAATAAAAGTCTTCACTATTCATGAATGCAAAAATAAAAAATTAGAAAGTATCGCATAATAATTATGCGATAATAATTTAGAGATAATGTATAATAGTTACGCAATACCCCTTATTTTATTTGATTTTTACTTTCTATAATGCTTCCAGACTACTCAAGAATAAAAAATAATAATAATAATAATTTAGGAGTACCGCATAATACTTATTCAACACCCCCTAAATATTTTTTCTTTTTATAATGCTTCTAGACTATTCAAGAATGCCAAAAAATATAAAAAAATTAGGAAAGTACCGCATAATAGCTATGCGGTACACCCTAATTTTATTTTATTGCTTGAAGGGGTATTATGGGCAATATTTATGTGACTTATATACAGCATAACTATTGTACGGTAATGCTATAAACAATTATGTACTAGATTCCTTCCTAAGCCATTGAATATTGCAATAGAGGACTAAAATTGAGTTGAATAAAAAAATATTCCCATTCCTCTTTTGCTATGAATCATTCCTCTCTCTCTCTCTCTATATATATATATATATATACACGCACACACACAGGCACAGAGGGAGACACTTTAAGCCAGGGCCGGTCCTAACGATTTGGAAGTCTCGTGTGAGAAAAAAAATAGGGGCCCTTTTCAAAGGCAAAAAAAATTTGTCCTCTGTAGGAGTTGAACTCGTGTCACATGCTTTGAACTTAAGAATTTTAGTCAGTGCCTCCAAGGTAAGATTTGTTTATATTAGCCACATTTTCAATATTTATATAAAGTATACATATATAAAAATAAAAAAAATCCGGGGCCCTCCGAATTTGAGGGCCCTGTGATGTCGCCCACCTCGCACCCCCTCAGAGCCAGCCCCGCTTTAAGCTATGCTGACATCAATTAAAAATGAAACTAACAGGGAGTCTCTGATTTGGGTACTAGTAGTTTCATTTGTTGAGGAAACGGGAATTAGTTGCGGCAAAACTATCCTGTCTACTAATTATACATATATCGATTTGATAATCAAATCGTATAACTGCAACCACAAGATTGCATAAGCATCCTTGCCATTTTGCTAGCTAAATCCATTGTTATAGAAGGTTTCATACAAAAGAATCATTTCAGTGCATACAGAACCCAACCACGTTGATTTTCATTCATAACTAACAAAACAACAAAAATGTGACATACTGTGAAAAGAATGACAGATGGAGCTTCACTCTAGAGATACAACTATAACAAAAGATAAAAGAGCTGAGAACTACGAGTAACCCAAAATGGACAATAACTGTTACTCGATGCCTGTGTTACCTCTTTTTTGATGATGCTCTAACAGTACTCATCTAGAGGCCAAAATTGCACATCTGCACAAACTCCATCTCACTATCAACATATTTGGTCCAGAGATGCTTAAATTGGTTCATAGCAATGTCAAGCCAAGGTTTCATGTTTCCATTAAAATGGATCACAGCAGCACTATTGATCTCGTCCACGCTAATACTTGGATTATATCCAAGCCCAAGCATATGCCAATATTTGTCCAATGACTTTGTTGTTGAATAGAAGGTAATCAATCCAGGTGGGAGCGTCCCCAATTTCCATAAAGTTCTGTCCTCGTTCTGATGACAAAAATACACATTACATATAAGTTGATAGATCCGACTCAAAAACTCCCTCTGTGACACTACCTACAGCTAGAATAAATCCATGTATACCAAGTACTTAAAAAGAAAAAAAGTGAAGCAAAATTACACTTACAAGGGTTTGCCAATAATGGTACTCCTCAGTCAATTTCTCACGCCTCCAAGCATCAAGATCGAATATATTCATGCCATAAGCCCAGGCACAGGCCTTGGGATTGAACTTCTCCCTAATGAGTGGGTGAGAGA
Organism: Hedera helix; assembly: GCA_947179155.2. Lineage (NCBI taxonomy): Eukaryota > Viridiplantae > Streptophyta > Magnoliopsida > Apiales > Araliaceae > Hedera > Hedera helix. The sequence continues at coordinate 41,116,697 of OX359270.1, read as the reverse complement.
AGTTCAAGTATTGCGCATAACGGTGAAATGGCCCAAAGCATGTCTCAACAGCCCCATTCACCTTTCCATCCATGTCAATTCTCCACAATGGCGTCAAATCCTTCTGAACTACAACATCATCATCCAAAAACAGTATGCGGTGTAGCTTTGGATACATCTCAGGCAAGTAAAAGCGAAGGTGATTCAACATTGACAAGTACTTGGGGTTCTTAAATTTCATGTTGTTCACATCTTTAGTCGCGTTTTCAGCCTTGTTCTCAAAATAAAACTTCTGTAGTTTTGCAGAATCCAATTGCTTAAGTACCGGGACGTACGAGGAATTCAAGAATGGATAGTCCTCCACAGCTTTCACCTCAACATGGGCACCCCCACCCACCGGCCGCATCTTAAACCAAACCATCATAGCTGCAACATTCATTTTATCTGTAACAACATGGAAAACATGTTTCCATGGCTCATCTGCATTCTTTACTGCCGAATTCACCACAACAGAGACTGCAATCACATTATCCGAAAAAATTGCATAATGGTACAAACTTGGGTCCTCGAACTGTGGCTTAGGTTCATCATCTCTATACTTCTCCGGACTTGCAATTTGCTCTCCCATGAGCCGCATTGCAAGACAATGCAAACTCTTGGGAGTTGATTTTGCTGCGATTAGGCTGGCAAATGCACCATTCTTTCTAGCCTTAATAAGCAACTCATTAACTGCAAATATTGTATCTTTCAATTTCTGAATCTTTAACTGATTATCATAAGACTCTTTAGCCTCCCCAACCATTAACCTTGCAATCTTAACTTTGTCCTTTATCTCCTTGTCAAACTGCCTCAACAAATCCTCATCCACAGGTGCATCAGACTCAATCAAGGACGTGCGATATTTTGGCTTCAAAGCTACATCTGAGATATTCTGTGCCAAGTCATCAAACAATCTAAGCTGCCTAGATATGTCAAGCTTAAGCTTCCTAGCATAAGCTGCATATGCATTGACAAGCGCCATGTGATCATTCGCCTGCTTATGAATTAAATCTAACCTAGTCTTCAATGGATCCGACTTCAAAGCTAGAAAGGTCCGATGCATGTATGCATTTCCAGTAGTCTGTATCACCTGTTTAAAGTTTAATCAAAACCATCCAACATATACATTTTTGCTTTAAATGTCCTATACATTCCGAATCAAATTTTATGTCTTTTCCTTCCTTTGCCAAGAGAATCTTGGCAAATGAATTAAGTAGCAAAAATTGACATGTTCTATTTCGACTTGGACCTCAGACTTAGAGTCGGAACGGAAAAGAAGGAAATTAAAATAAGCAGCAAAGAAAGATAAAACTTATTATTTGGAACTAGGATAAGGGAAGGAAAAATTAATGATAATAATTTTTATCGACAGCTAATTATTCTTAATTTTAGAGGTATTCTTGGTGTTTGATTGTCTATAAGTACATAAACTTGGACTTTGTTCATTAAGAAAACTCATGTTTTCTCTTTTAAATTTTTCCTTTTTTCGTTCTTTTTCCTCACACTGCAGTACTGCACTAATAAACAAAAGTTCAAAAATAAATACACTCAATTAATCAAATACCAAGTATAATGCTAAGATCTTCTGTATTAATAGCTTTTTTCTTAAATTATTTGTCAATTTCTTTTCCTTTCTACATGGTTCTCGGAGGGGGAGTCCTCCCTATTTCATTTTTTAAGTTTTTCTTTACTGTCTGAGAAAGTCTAGATCTTCATCTAAGTTTTTATATCTTATTAGAAAGATCTACCAAGTTCATCGAGTCATTCCAAATGATGAAAATTGTGGTACACGACTAGGGATCATGCATCCCATTCAATGTTATGGATCAAATTTTTTGAAATATAACTCAGAAATCTAGGAATTTATGCTTTTTGCATAAAGAAGAACCAATACAAAAGTTTCATTATATCCCTTCTAAGAATTTTATTTTAACGGGTTCTTCGTTACCTAACCACCCTCTACTTGTACCCTCCCATAATCAGTACTGTTTTACCCACTTCAGCCCCTCCCCGTCCCCAATTAGCTATTGAATTAACTGGACAAGAGATAAAAGGGCCCGTTAGAGACTTAAAATAGTCAGTAGCTAGATTGCATATCAAAATATGCACAAGATTTTGACGAATTATCGGGAGGCTTTTGGTGTTGCTCATTTTGCACAAATAATTTTTTTTTCCCCTGACATCCAAACAATGCAACAGTGTATGCACATACAATCTCATTCTTGTCATAATTGACTGCAATATTTTTAGAAATTTCAATTTGAAATGGTACAAGTCCACTTTCATCTAATTCAGTGAGAGTAATTAAGTAAAATATGAAGATAAATGCACACGAGAATTTGTAATTATAGCTTAGAATAAAGCATGATCACATTCTAAAGCAAAAAATCAAATACTATCACATTTATCTAAGTATGTATGTGTATTTATAGAGGGAGAAAAAAGGGACTCACGGATTGGTGATAGTAAGGAGGAGGGTGAGAGGAAAAGAGAACAGAAAGAGTAGCGAGGAATAAAAGAGTGAACATGGCAGAGACGAAGATCCTGTACGAAAAGAAGCTGCGTATGCCAGCGGAAAGCGCCGATCCGCCACCAGATCCGCCTCCTCCTCGCCCGCCCCGGAGACCAACCGCCATTTCGATTTGGAGTGGACGGATCTAAAACTGTGCGTCTCTCTCTATGTCCTATATATACATTTATATATAACCAAACCACACCAACCAAAAGTTGTATATGTATTGTACTATAGTTACAAAATCTCTTTAGCGAAAAGGGTCCTCTCTGTCGGAGATTTTAGCGCGTGTAAAGTTGTGTGAGAGAGAAGGTAAGGACGAGGAATGGGATCTGAAGCAGCTGTGTCTGTGATGTGAGTGGAAAGAAGAAGAAGAAGAAGATGATGACTGCCCGCGTCGGTGGGTACTTTCTAAATTTTTTTTAATCTCTGCGGTGACTTTCACCAATTATTATTGAAAATTTAGAATAATAAAAGTTATGGGCGAGTATGGTATGGTATGTTTTATTTTGAAACTACTGAGGATTGGTTTGTGATAATATCTAAACGGCAAAATTAACAGTTAATAGTTTATTTAATTTTAAATTTATATAATTATTTTATTAAATTAATTAAAATTTTATAATTGAGTTACTTCCATCAAATTAATTCGAGATGCTAAATTATTGCTTATGTGATAATTTTACATAAAATAAGAAATTAAATAAATGACCTGAATAAAAAATAATGACAATGAAATTATATGGCCAATTCAATTAGGTTTGGGCAGGAAAATAAGGAGCATGCTATGCATGTGACTTAAACACGTGATATATATCACGAACTTACCCTAATTTGCATACTTAGGGTTCTTGTTCCTCCTGTTTGGTTGATATTTTTTGTGACCAAAAAAGTAGGGCTTCTACTTTTAATAAGTGATACTTACTTAATGTTTAAAAAATTTAGTCGGCTATCGAATAAAAGGTGACAATTACAGTGAGTTAACGGCTAGTTTTATCATATTTCAACCTATCATCAACATAAATGTTGAAAATTTATCTTTTATGTTTGATTCTCATTAAATTTGTTATTATTTTTAAATGTTATATTTTTTATTGTTAATGTAAAGTTTATGATATTTATAATTTTTGAATAAAATCACTAATATTGTTAGAAATCATTAAACTTGTATTCAAAATAAATAAACTTATACAAAAACGTTCACCAATACAAACGACAAACATTTCACAAAGAATCAATTTTGAATGATATTTTTTTCATCCCCCAAAAAGAATTATACTTAAAAAACTTATAAATATAAAAAATATATTTTATGTTACGTTATTTGAAAAATTAATACGTTTTTTAATTTAAGGACGATGATATGATAATAAAATATAATAATAATCAATTTTAAATTTTAAATTTTATATAGGGAACGATACAACAGCATTAACTTGTTTATAAGTTTGTATGTTACCATCCCCATATAAAAAGTTAGTTCTAGATTTAATTTCACTGACTTGTGTCATCTTGTATTAAACTTTGGGGACTGAATTAGCAAAAACAAAAACCTTAGGGGACTGATATATTTAGTATGTCATAAATGATGTGTCAGATAATTTATTTGTTATTATATATTCCTTTCGTCCAAGGATAAAAATTATTTATTAATTTTTATGATTAAATTGATTTTTTTTTTAAATTAATATATTTTATTATTTTTTTATATATATGTAAAAAACTTAGAAACATTATAAACTACATACTATTTAGTATTAATGTCAATATTTATTTTTTTGTAAATATAAATATATATATTTAATTATTAATTTTAAAAATAATTAATTTGATCACAAAAGTCAATAAAAAAAATTTATCTTAAAACAAGAGGATAACATTATATATGTATGTAAGATGATTAGTGTAAAATAATGTTTAATATACAATATTTAGAACATTTGTAAGACCCCGAATTTATGAAATACAAAATTTAATTTTTCTTCATATATATTTTTCCTGAAACAGTAAATGGTTAAATTGACAAAATTGAAAGTTAAGGATGTTATGTGTAAATTTTATTTTGTCGGACAATATTCTTTTTGTCGGGGAATATTCGTTTTGTCGGGGAATATTTGGGCCGTACGACGGCGCCGAAATAACTAATTATTGGTGGAGCCCACAACGGAATAATTGTCGGATATAGAAAACGACAGAAGTAACCTTTTTAAATAAAAATAGTCAACGGTGTTAACTGTTAAAATACCGGTGATAAAAGAATAGTAGCATACGGTAATTTATGGTATTTTATTGTGGCACACGGTATTCTACAGTAGCACACGGTATTGCACAGTGTCTCATATTATTGACACCGTAACTGTTACGCATCATTTCATCAATAATTGTCACTGCATAATATTTTATATTATCAATTCAATTATTGTTGCTACACAGTATTTTGCATTATTGATTCAATAATTGTCATTACACTGTATTTCATATCATCGAGTCAATAATTGTTGGTGCACTGTAGTTTAAAATTATTGAATCTAATAATTGTCACAGTAGCAAATATACTGTAATTTATATTATTAAATTAATAAAAATATGTAACGTGTTTCTTACATTATTATGGTAACATTATTTTATATGTTGGACTCACAGGAAGAATAAATAAATAAATAAATAAATAAAATAATTAATTTTACTATTTGAAATAGTAACGTGAATAGTGACGTGAATAGTAACGTGAATAGTAAGTGAATAGTAAGAAACATGTGGGACCCACTGTGGGGCCCACACGAAATGTGAGAAATGTGTTTGCTGGGAATGGGTTGGTGGAGGCTGTGCAGCAGCCTCTGCTGAATTTTTTTTCTGTTCACCTACCACGCATAGTGCCTTATTTTCTCCTATAAATAGCTTGTTCAGCTAAATAGAAAAATCACACCTAAGACATAAAATTTTTCTATAAGAATTTTATGAGTTTTCTCTGAGAATAGTAAGGTTATTTTGAGAGTTTGAAAGCCAAAAGGAGTGCAGGAATTTTTCAAGTAAGTCTTTTATTAAAGAGTAGTAATTTTATAAATTCCTATTTTTCACGGTATTCACAAATCTTCCTTTAGAAGACTCTTCTTTAAGAAGATTCATTTTTAAAAGCTTTCTTTGGAAGATTTATTTTGGAATATTATTTTTAAAACTATTTAAAAGTAGTTATATTATACTACAAAAATTATGTTAAATATATATAATTTTGATAATTCATATTATACGAGTTATCATACACTTTGAAATTTATATGTGGAAATTACTAATTTTATTATAAAAATATAGGTTGATCAACCTCATTTAAATCAATATCCAGTCACGTGTTAAGGTAAGGGGTATCATTCTTTTCATCATCATAAATGGATATTATTTTCTTTCTTACTTGAAGGGATTATCATTCTTTGATTCTCGAAAATAATATCGTTTCTTTCTTGTGCCATTTACTTCCATGTATTAAATTGTGGGAATAACCTTACGGCGCGGTTTACCGCCTGTTGGTGAATAACCTTTTGTATTCATTCCTTATTAATCTTTGAGAATAACCTTACGGTGCGGATTATCGCCTGTTTGGTGAATAACTCTTCGTATTCAAATTGATGGGAATAACCTTACGGCGCGGATTATCGCCTGTTTGGTGAATAACTATTCGTATTCAAATTGATGGGAATAACCTTACGGTGCGGATTATCGCCTGTTGGTGAATAACCCTTTTTATTTGTCTCGTGTGGAAATAATTTGTCTACACGAATTATCACATGACATTTTTATTCCATATTCGTAAGTGATATCATTTTCCTTTATACTCATAAGGGATACCATCTTTTTCATCTTCCATTATTCAAACTTACGATGGTAAGGGATATTAATTTCCCTCACCTTTTGTTAATCAAACCTGCTACGGTAAGGGATATTATTTTCTTTCATACTCCTAAATCGAAACTTATTATGGAACTATTGCTTCTGTAATTCCTGAAAATATTATATGTTCCATAATAGTTGAACTTCATTATTTCAACTGAACCTTCCTATTTACGTGAACCTTTCTATTGAACTGTAACCGTTATTCTGAACTGTGGATCTTGAATATCATTTTTAAATTTCACTCCACATCATGTTGGCAATTTGGACATTATTTGAATCTGCACAAAGTAAACTTCTGATACTTATTGTTTATCATGTTCTTCTGTTCATCATTTGTATCACTGTTATTTGTATTAATCATCAAGAATCAAGCTGTTGTGAATATCTGTGGCCGGGGGCACAGATGTGATATAATTGTTGAACAGATGATAGGTTAAAGGCGATATACTAGGTTAAAGGCGATACATCTGTTCGGTGTCTTTTATGGCACGTGGTGAATGTTCTCTTTGGCCCGTAGTGCAAAGATGAACTGTTGGTTGGTATGATTATGACCAAAGGCTGAATCTGGTATAATCATGACCGTTGGTGCTTTATTGAATATCTTTGGCCCGTAGTGCAAAGATGAACTGTTGATTGGTATGATTATTACCAAATGCTGAATCTGGTATAATCATGACCGTTGGTGTTATATTAAATGTCTTTGACCCGTAGTGCAAAGATGAACTGTTGGTTGGTATGATTATGACCAAAGGCTGAATCTGGTATAATCATGACCGTTGGTGCTTTATTGAATATCTTTGGCCCGTAGTGCAAAGATGAACTGTTGGTTGATATGATTATTACCAAAGGCTGAATCTGGTATAATCATGACCGTTGGTGTTATATTAAATGTCTTTGGCCCGTAGTGCAAATATGAACTGTTGATCTGCATGATTATGATCAGGAACTGTGAATTTTTATTATCATGACTAATGGTATTTCAGATGATAAAAGTTGATGATATTTTTACAAAAAAGAGAAGCGAGTGGACATTATAGTCTGCATTATTCTTCTAATAGATTGCTCATTCCGCTGCTATTATTGATCTGAACGTTGTTTAAGAATTTAACTACAGTTTTTGATATAAACCTTGTAGTCTATTGTATTCTATCAAGAACTCAACTGTTGAAGGCTAATGATAATTTATTCGTCATTATCTTAGTCATGATATTTCTTACTGGGCTATTTGAGCTCACCCTTTCTTTTCGTTCCATTGTTTTTCAACAGGAGATGAGAACGTAACGGGGTCTAGCCGGGGAATGGAGTGAGAGTGTGGGGATAGCTATCATAGTCTTCACGTGTTATAAAATAGTGTGGCAATAATAATGAAGACTTAGTTGTGTTGTATTATCCACTGTATTGTTGTACGTTGTATTTCATTGTAATAATTTTGTTGTAGTCTTTTGACGACTCAAGTTTGGGCTGTGTGGGCTCAGATTTGGGGGCGTCACAGTTGGCATCAGAGCTTAGGGATATGGTCTTTAATGGAGATCTGGGGTTAGAACTAGGAGGGGAGAGACGAATATAATCAGTCACTAGTGTGTCCCACCTAAATTAGATTTTATTATCTAATGAGTTGATTTGAATATAGGGACATGAAGTGATGAGTCAGTTTATTTGAACTAACATCTATTTTGTGACCACAGTTAAGTATGACATCTGGAAATCAGGAGGTTAACCACGGAGTACCCGAAGTGAATGTAGAGACCACAAACAATTCTTCTACAAACTCAGAGTTGAATAATTTGCCTAAAGCAAAAATTATTTGTATCCGATCTAAAGAAGAAGAAGGTGAAAGTTCTACCGTCGTTCTTCCAAATTTGTTCTTTAAAGGATATCCGGAACTTGCGGAAATTGTTGCCTTTAATGTGCTCGACAGTTGGAAACATATCATCACCTGGTTATGCTCGATAACAAAGGATCAGAATATATGGACGTTTCATATAAGTCTTTGGGATTTATGGTGTTCGAGCTATGATTTTCAAGATTATTTAAAAATGATGTATCTATACTTTTGGGCGTTACAATTTAGAGGAATTCAGGTTAAGTTAGTCACTATCATGGAAACTGCAGTCTATTGAAAATACTATTCTTATAGAAATCATTGGTACGTTACTACTGATGAAGTTGAGGAATCCGAGAAACAGTTCGTTAGAGAATTATTTAGTGGTATTCCCATGGTTGAAATACGTGAAGATCCGAATGAAGTACTCGGGATTCGATTTGACGATAACAGTCAAGAAACCGAAGGAGGTGATAACTGGTAAGTTATTCATAAATTCTCGTGAATTCTACGCTCTGTTAGATACTGGCTCTACCCATTCTTTTATCTCACCTACATGTGCTCAACGTTTAAATTTGACTTCTGAAAACTTAAATCTTGTCTTATCAGTTGAAACCTCATTGGGAGAAATAGCCAGTACATTTACTGTCTATAAATCTTGCCTAGTCCAAATCAACAACCTCACACTACCTGTTGACCTTATTTCTTTGGAGATGCATGAATTTGATGTGATTTTAGAAATTGATTGGTTGACTACCCATCATGCTAAAATTGATTGTTTTCATAAGATTATTAGTTTTTATATTCCTAATCAACCTGTCATTCAAGCAACTAAACCATTGAAATCTATAACTATTATTTCTAGCCATAAAGTCATTCGTTTATTGAAAAACGGATGTCAAGCCTTTTTAGCTCATGTTACTGATTTGAACAAAAACACGTCAAACTTGAATGATATTTCCATTGTTAATGAGTTTTCTGACTTTTTCCTGAGGAACTTCCTGGCTTATCCCCAAACCGAGAAATTGAATTCTGTATCGATCTTGAACCCGATACTAAGTCATTTTCCAAAGCCCAATACCAAATGGCTCTCATAGAACGCCAAGAGATGAAAGTTTGATTATTAGATATCGGTATCATTCGAGCGAGGAATGCGAGAAGAGTTTTCAAGAACTCAAGAGGAGACTTGTTTTAGCTCCTGTTATGACCATTCCATCAGGATCAGGAGAATTCGTCATATATAGCGATGCTTCAGGCAAAGGTCTAGGCTGTGTCCTTATGCAACATGGAAAGGTTATAGCCTATGCCTCTCGACAACTCAAAGATTATGAGAAAAATTATTCTACTCATGATCTAGAGTTGGCAGCAGTCGTTTTCGCATTGAAGATCTGGAGACACTACTTGTACGGAGAAAAGGTGGATATCTATACGGATCATAAAAGTCTCAAGTATTTCTTCACCCAGAAGGAACTCAACATGCGACAACGACGTTGGCTTGAGCTGTTGAAGGATTACGACCACACAATCCAGTATCACCCGGGAAAGGCGAACGTTGTAGCTGACGTTTTGAGCAGAAAATCTTATGCGAGTACAAGTGCACTGCTGACAACACAAAAGTGTATTTTGTACGACTTGCAAAAGATGGAGATAGAGCTAAAGACACCAGGGACCCACTCGAAGATTGCTCACGTGCGAGTAGAACCAGCTTTAATGGATAAAATTAAAGCTGCTCAAGCTACCGATCCGGAACTGATGAACATGATGAAGAAAGTACAAGAAGGTGCCATTCCCGGAGCAAGAATCGACGAGCAAGGAATACTTCGAGTCAACTCTCGACTCTATGTTCCTAACGATCCTGAATTGAAGCATAAAATCATGATGGAGGCACACAACACGCCGTTTGCAATTCACCCAGGAGGTTCCAAGATGTATCGAGATCTTCGACATATATTTTGGTGGAACAATATAAAAAGGGAGATTGCAGAGTTTATCTCAAGTTGCCTAACTTGTCAACGTGTCAAGGCAGAACATCAAGTACCTAAAGGTCCATTACAACCACTTGAAGTTCCCGAATGGAAGAGGGAACACATCAATATGGACTTCGTAACGGGTCTTCCCAAAGTTTCTCAAGGCTTAGATGCAATTTGGGTGATCGTAGATAGATTGACCAAATCCGCTCATTTCTTGCCTATACGAGAAAACTTTTCACTTGAACGTCTTGCCGGTATGTACATAAATGAAATCGTGAGACTGCATGGCATGCCAGTTTTCATAGTTTCTGATCGAGATCCTAGATTCACTTCACGCTTTTGGATCAGTCTACAAAAAGCTATGGGCACTGAACTACGTTTTAGTTCTGCATACCATCCTCAAACGGACGGACAATCGGAAAGGACGATCCAGACCCTCGAAGATCTTTTGAGACTTTGCGTACTAGATTTCAAAGGAAGTTGGGATAAGTACTTGCCATTGGTGGAATTTTCCTACAACAACAGTTACCAAGCAAGTATAGGTATGACTCCATTCGAGGCTTTATATGGACGCAAGTGTCGCTCTCCAGTATGTTGGAATGAGGTAGGAGAAGCAAAACTTTTGGGACCCGAGTTGGTACGCTTGACGACCGAAAAGATCCAAATGATCCGACAACGAATACAGACAGCACAAGAACGACAAAAGAGTTATGCCGATCTTCATCGGAGAGATGAGAGATTCAACGTCGGATATCATGTATTCTTACGTGTTTCTCCATGGAAAGGAGTTACGAGATTCGGAAAGAGAGGAAAGCTCAACCCTCGATTTATTGGCCCATTTGAAATCCTCGATCGAGTAGGATCCGTAGCCTACAGACTAGCCCTACCACCAAGTATGTCTTGCATCCATAACGTTTTTCACATATCTATGTTACGTAAATATGTGAAGGACCCAAACCACGTCATTGAGTTAGAACCAGACGTTATAGCAGAAGATTTAACGTATGAGGAGGTACCTGTTAAGATCCTAGATAAGAAGGAGCAGATCTTACGCTCAAAGGTTATACCTCAAGTTAAGGTTTTATGGAGGAACCAAGATATTGAGGAAATGACCTGGGAGCTAGAATCTGAGATGAAGTCTAGGTATCCATACCTCTTCGAAATGTCAGGTACGTCAATTTCGGGGACGAAATTTCATAAGGAGGGGAGGTTGTAAGACCCCGAATTTATGAAATACAAAATTTAATTTTTCTTCATATATATTTTTCCTGAAACAGTAAATAGTTAAATTGACAAAATTGAAAGTTAAGGATGTTATGTGTAAATTTTATTTTGTCGGACAATATTCTTTTTGTCGGGGAATATTCGGGCCGTACGACGGCGCCGAAATAACTAATTATTGGTGGAGCCCACAACGGAATAATTGTCGGATATAGAAAACGACAGAAGTAACCTTTTTAAATAAAAATAGTCAACGGTGTTAACTGTTAAAATACCGGTGATAAAAGAATAGTAGCATACGGTAATTTATGGTATTTTATTGTGGCACACGGTATTCTACAGTAGCACACGGTATTGCACAGTGTCTCATATTATTGACACCGTAACTGTTACGCATCATTTCATCAATAATTGTCACTGCATAATATTTTATATTATCAATTCAATTATTGTTGCTACACAGTATTTTGCATTATTGATTCAATAATTGTCATTACACTGTATTTCATATCATCGAGTCAATAATTGTTGGTGCACTGTAGTTTAAAATTATTGAATCTAATAATTGTCACAGTAGCAAATATACTGTAATTTATATTATTAAATTAATAAAAATATGTAACGTGTTTCTTACATTATTATGGTAACATTATTTTATATGTTGGACTCACAGGAAGAATAAATAAATAAATAAATAAATAAAATAATTAATTTTACTATTTGAAATAGTAACGTGAATAGTGACGTGAATAGTAACGTGAATAGTAAGTGAATAGTAAGAAACATGTGGGACCCACTGTGGGGCCCACACGAAATGTGAGAAATGTGTTTGCTGGGAATGGGTTGGTGGAGGCTGTGCAGCAGCCTCTGCTGAATTTTTTTTCTGTTCACCTACCACGCATAGTGCCTTATTTTCTCCTATAAATAGCTTGTTCAGCTGAATAGAAAAATCACACCTAAAACATAAAATTTTTCTATAAGAATTTTATGAGTTTTCTCTGAGAATAGTAAGGTTATTTTGAGAGTTTGAAAGCCAAAAGGAGTGCAGGAATTTTTCAAGTAAGTCTTTTATTAAAGAGTAGTAATTTTATAAATTCCTATTTTTCACGGTATTCACAAATCTTCCTTTAGAAGACTCTTCTTTAAGAAGATTCATTTTTAAAAGCTTTCTTTGGAAGATTTATTTTGGAATATTATTTTTAAAATTATTTAAAAGTAGTTATATTATACTACAAAAATTATGTTAAATATATATAATTTTGGTAATTCATATTATACGAGTTATCATACACTTTGAAATTTATATGTGGAAATTACTAATTTTATTATAAAAATATAGGTTGATCAACCTCATTTAAATCAATATCCAGTCACGTGTTAAGGTAAGGGGTATCATTCTTTTCATCATCATAAATGGATATTATTTTCTTTCTTACTTGAAGGGATTATCATTCTTTGATTCTCGAAAATAATATCGTTTCTTTCTTGTGCCATTTACTTCCATGTATTAAATTGTGGGAATAACCTTACGGCGCGGTTTACCGCCTGTTGGTGAATAACCTTTTGTATTCATTCCTTATTAATCTTTGAGAATAACCTTACGGTGCGGATTATCGCCTGTTTGGTGAATAACTCTTCGTATTCAAATTGATGGGAATAACCTTACGGCGCGGATTATCGCCTGTTTGGTGAATAACTATTCGTATTCAAATTGATGGGAATAACCTTACGGTGCGGATTATCGCCTGTTGGTGAATAACCCTTTTTATTTGTCTCGTGTGGAAATAATTTGTCTACACGAATTATCACATGACACTTTTATTCCATATTCGTAAGTGATATCATTTTCCTTTATACTCATAAGGGATACCATCTTTTTCATCTTCCATTATTCAAACTTACTATGGTAAGGGATATTAATTTCCCTCACCTTTTGTTAATCAAACCTGCTACGGTAAGAGATATTATTTTCTTTCATACTCCTAAATCGAAACTTATTATGGAACTATTGCTTCTGTAATTCCTGAAAATATTATATGTTCCATAATAGTTGAACTTCATTATTTCAACTGAACCTTCCTATTTACGTGAACCTTTCTATTGAACTGTAACCGTTATTCTGAACTGTGGATCTTGAATATCATTTTTAAATTTCACTCCACATCATGTTGGCAATTTGAACATTATTTGAATCTGCACAAAGTAAACTTCTGATACTTATTGTTTATCATGTTCTTCTGTTCATCATTTGTATCACTGTTATTTGTATTAATCATCAAGAATCAAGCTGTTGTGAATATCTGTGGCCGGGGGCACAGATGTGATATAATTGTTGAACAGATGATAGGTTAAAGGCGATATACTAGGTTAAAGGCGATACATCTGTTCGGTGTCTTTTATGGCACGTGGTGAATGTTCTCTTTGGCCCGTAGTGCAAAGATGAACTGTTGGTTGGTATGATTATGACCAAAGGCTGAATCTGGTATAATCATGACCGTTGGTGCTTTATTGAATATCTTTGGCCCGTAGTGCAAAGATGAACTGTTGATTGGTATGATTATTACCAAATGCTGAATCTGGTATAATCATGACCGTTGGTGTTATATTAAATGTCTTTGGCCCGTAGTGCAAAGATGAACTGTTGGTTGGTATGATTATGACCAAAGGCTGAATCTGGTATAATCATGACCGTTGGTGCTTTATTGAATATCTTTGGCCCGTAGTGCAAAGATGAACTGTTGATTGGTATGATTATTACCAAAGGCTGAATCTGGTATAATCATGACCGTTGGTGTTATATTAAATGTCTTTGGCCCGTAGTGCAAATATGAACTGTTGATCTGCATGATTATGATCAGGAACTGTGAATTTTTATTATCATGACTAATGGTATTTCAGATGATAAAAGTTGATGATATTTTTACAAAAAAGAGAAGCGAGTGGACATTATAGTCTGCATTATTCTTCTAATAGATTGCTCATTCCGCTGCTATTATTGATCTGAACGTTGTTTAAGAATTTAACTACAGTTTTTGATATAAACCTTGTAGTCTATTGTATTCTATCAAGAACTCAACTGTTGAAGGCTAATGATAATTTATTCGTCATTATCTTAGTCATGATATTTCTTACTGGGCTATTTGAGCTCACCCTTTCTTTTCGTTCCATTGTTTTTCAACAGGAGATGAGAACGTAACGGGGTCTAGCCGGGGAATGGAGTGAGAGTGCGGGGATAGCTATCATAGTCTTCACGTGTTATAAAATAGTGTGGCAATAATAATGAAGACTTAGTTGTGTTGTATTATCCACTGTATTGTTGTACGTTGTATTTCATTGTAATAATTTTGTTGTAGTCTTTTGACGACTCAAGTTTGGGCTGTGTGGGCTCAGATTTGGGGGCGTCACAGTTGGCATCAGAGCTTAGGGATATGGTCTTTAATGGAGATCTGGGGTTAGAACTAGGAGGGGAGAGACGAATATAATCAGTCACTAGTGTGTCCCACCTAAATTAGATTTTATTATCTAATGAGTTGATTTGAATATAGGGACATGAAGTGATGAGTCAGTTTATTTGAACTAACATCTATTTTGTGACCACAGTTAAGTATGACATCTGGAAATCAGGAGGTTAACCACGGAGTACCCGAAGTGAATGTAGAGACCACAAACAATTCTTCTACAAACTCAGAGTTGAATAATTTGCCTAAAGCAAAAATTATTTGTATCCGATCTAAAGAAGAAGAAGGTGAAAGTTCTACCGTCGTTCTTCCAAATTTGTTCTTTAAAGGATATCCGGAACTTGCGGAAATTGTTGCCTTTAATGTGCTCGACAGTTGGAAACATATCATCACCTGGTTATGCTCGATAACAAAGGATCAGAATATATGGACGTTTCATATAAGTCTTTGGGATTTATGGTGTTCGAGCTATGATTTTCAAGATTATTTAAAAATGATGTATCTATACTTTTGGGCGTTACAATTTAGAGGAATTCAGGTTAAGTTAGTCACTATCATGGAAACTGCAGTCTATTGAAAATACTATTCTTATAGAAATCATTGGTACGTTACTACTGATGAAGTTGAGGAATCCGAGAAACAGTTCGTTAGAGAATTATTTAGTGGTATTCCCATGGTTGAAATACGTGAAGATCCGAATGAAGTACTCGGGATTCGATTTGACGATAACAGTCAAGAAACCGAAGGAGGTGATAACTGGTAAGTTATTCATAAATTCTCGTGAATTCTACGCTCTGTTAGATACTGGCTCTACCCATTCTTTTATCTCACCTACATGTGCTCAACGTTTAAATTTGACTTCTGAAAACTTAAATCTTGTCTTATCAGTTGAAACCTCATTGGGAGAAATAGCCAGTACATTTACTGTCTATAAATCTTGCCTAGTCCAAATCAACAACCTCACACTACCTGTTGACCTTATTTCTTTGGAGATGCATGAATTTGATGTGATTTTAGAAATTGATTGGTTGACTACCCATCATGCTAAAATTGATTGTTTTCATAAGATTATTAGTTTTTATATTCCTAATCAACCTGTCATTCAAGCAACTAAACCATTGAAATCTATAACTATTATTTCTAGCCATAAAGTCATTCGTTTATTGAAAAACGGATGTCAAGCCTTTTTAGCTCATGTTACTGATTTGAACAAAAACACGTCAAACTTGAATGATATTTCCATTGTTAATGAGTTTTCTGACTTTTTCCTGAGGAACTTCCTGGCTTATCCCCAAACCGAGAAATTGAATTCTGTATCGATCTTGAACCCGATACTAAGTCATTTTCCAAAGCCCAATACCAAATGGCTCTCATAGAACGCCAAGAGATGAAAGTTTGATTATTAGATATCGGTATCATTCGAGCGAGGAATGCGAGAAGAGTTTTCAAGAACTCAAGAGGAGACTTGTTTTAGCTCCTGTTATGACCATTCCATCAGGATCAGGAGAATTCGTCATATATAGCGATGCTTCAGGCAAAGGTCTAGGCTGTGTCCTTATGCAACATGGAAAGGTTATAGCCTATGCCTCTCGACAACTCAAAGATTATGAGAAAAATTATTCTACTCATGATCTAGAGTTGGCAGCAGTCGTTTTCGCATTGAAGATCTGGAGACACTACTTGTACGGAGAAAAGGTGGATATCTATACGGATCATAAAAGTCTCAAGTATTTCTTCACCCAGAAGGAACTCAACATGCGACAACGACGTTGGCTTGAGCTGTTGAAGGATTACGACCACACAATCCAGTATCACCCGGGAAAGGCGAACGTTGTAGCTGACGTTTTGAGCAGAAAATCTTATGCGAGTACAAGTGCACTGCTGACAACACAAAAGTGTATTTTGTACGACTTGCAAAAGATGGAGATAGAGCTAAAGACACCAGGGACCCACTCGAAGATTGCTCACGTGCGAGTAGAACCAGCTTTAATGGATAAAATTAAAGCTGCTCAAGCTACCGATCCGGAACTGATGAACATGATGAAGAAAGTACAAGAAGGTGCCATTCCCGGAGCAAGAATCGACGAGCAAGGAATACTTCGAGTCAACTCTCGACTCTATGTTCCTAACGATCCTGAATTGAAGCATAAAATCATGATGGAGGCACACAACACGCCGTTTGCAATTCACCCAGGAGGTTCCAAGATGTATCGAGATCTTCGACATATATTTTGGTGGAACAATATAAAAAGGGAGATTGCAAAGTTTATCTCAAGTTGCCTAACTTGTCAACGTGTCAAGGTAGAACATCAAGTACCTAAAGGTCCATTACAACCACTTGAAGTTCCCGAATGGAAGAGGGAACACATCAATATGGACTTCGTAACGGGTCTTCCCAAAGTTTCTCAAGGCTTAGATGCAATTTGGGTGATCGTAGATAGATTGACCAAATCCGCTCATTTCTTGCCTATACGAGAAAACTTTTCACTTGAACGTCTTGCCGGTATGTACATAAATGAAATCGTGAGACTGCATGGCATGCCAGTTTTCATAGTTTCTGATCGAGATCCTAGATTCACTTCACGCTTTTGGATCAGTCTACAAAAAGCTATGGGCACTGAACTACGTTTTAGTTCTGCATACCATCCTCAAACGGACGGACAATCGGAAAGGACGATCCAGACCCTCGAAGATCTTTTGAGACTTTGCGTACTAGATTTCAAAGGAAGTTGGGATAAGTACTTGCCATTGGTGGAATTTTCCTACAACAACAGTTACCAAGCAAGTATAGGTATGACTCCATTCGAGGCTTTATATGGACGCAAGTGTCGCTCTCCAGTATGTTGGAATGAGGTAGGAGAAGCAAAACTTTTGGGACCCGAGTTGGTACGCTTGACGACCGAAAAGATCCAAATGATCCGACAACGAATACAGACAGCACAAGAACGACAAAAGAGTTATGCCGATCTTCATCGGAGAGATGAGAGATTCAACGTCGGAGATCATGTATTCTTACGTGTTTCTCCATGGAAAGGAGTTACGAGATTCGGAAAGAGAGGAAAGCTCAACCTTCGATTTATTGGCCCATTTGAAATCCTCGATCGAGTAGGATCCGTAGCCTACAGACTAGCCCTACCACCAAGTATGTCTTGCATCCATAACGTTTTTCACATATCTATGTTACGTAAATATGTGAAGGACCCAAACCACGTCATTGAGTTAGAACCAGACGTTATAGCAGAAGATTTAACGTATGAGGAGGTACCTGTTAAGATCCTAGATAAGAAGGAGCAGATCTTACGCTCAAAGGTTATACCTCAAGTTAAGGTTTTATGGAGGAACCAAGATATTGAGGAAATGACCTGGGAGCTAGAATCTGAGATGAAGTCTAGGTATCCATACCTCTTCGAAATGTCAGGTACGTCAATTTCGGGGACGAAATTTCATAAGGAGGGGAGGTTGTAAGACCCCGAATTTATGAAATACAAAATTTAATTTTTCTTCATATATATTTTTCCTGAAACAGTAAATGGTTAAATTGACAAAATTGAAAGTTAAGGATGTTATGTGTAAATTTTATTTTGTCGGACAATATTCTTTTTGTCGGGGAATATTCGGGCCGTACGACGGCGCCGAAATAACTAATTATTGGTGGAGCCCACAACGGAATAATTGTCGGATATAGAAAACGACAGAAGTAACCTTTTTAAATAAAAATAGTCAACGGTGTTAACTGTTAAAATACCGGTGATAAAAGAATAGTAGCATACGGTAATTTATGGTATTTTATTGTGGCACACGGTATTCTACAGTAGCACACGGTATTGCACAGTGTCTCATATTATTGACACCGTAACTGTTACGCATCATTTCATCAATAATTGTCACTGCATAATATTTTATATTATCAATTCAATTATTGTTGCTACACAGTATTTTGCATTATTGATTCAATAATTGTCATTACACTGTATTTCATATCATCGAGTCAATAATTGTTGGTGCACTGTAGTTTAAAATTATTGAATCTAATAATTGTCACAGTAGCAAATATACTGTAATTTATATTATTAAATTAATAAAAATATGTAACGTGTTTCTTACATTATTATGGTAACATTATTTTATATGTTGGACTCACAGGAAGAATAAATAAATAAATAAATAAATAAAATAATTAATTTTACTATTTGAAATAGTAACGTGAATAGTGACGTGAATAGTAACGTGAATAGTAAGTGAATAGTAAGAAACATGTGGGACCCACTGTGGGGCCCACACGAAATGTGAGAAATGTGTTTGCTGGGAATGGGTTGGTGGAGGCTGTGCAGCAGCCTCTGCTGAATTTTTTTTCTGTTCACCTACCACGCATAGTGCCTTATTTTCTCCTATAAATAGCTTGTTCAGCTGAATAGAAAAATCACACCTAAAACATAAAAATTTTCTATAAGAATTTTATGAGTTTTCTCTGAGAATAGTAAGGTTATTTTGAGAGTTTGAAAGCCAAAAGGAGTGCAGGAATTTTTCAAGTAAGTCTTTTATTAAAGAGTAGTAATTTTATAAATTCCTATTTTTCACGGTATTCACAAATCTTCCTTTAGAAGACTCTTCTTTAAGAAGATTCATTTTTAAAAGCTTTCTTTGGAAGATTTATTTTGGAATATTATTTTTAAAACTATTTAAAAGTAGTTATATTATACTACAAAAATTATGTTAAATATATATAATTTTGATAATTCATATTATACGAGTTATCATACACTTTGAAATTTATATGTGGAAATTACTAATTTTATTATAAAAATATAGGTTGATCAACCTCATTTAAATCAATATCCAGTCACGTGTTAAGGTAAGGGGTATCATTTTCTTTTCATCATCATAAATGGATATTATTTTCTTTCTTACTTGAAGGGATTATCATTCTTTGATTCTCGAAAATAATATCGTTTCTTTCTTGTGCCATTTACTTCCATGTATTAAATTGTGGGAATAACCTTACGGCGCGGTTTACCGCCTGTTGGTGAATAACCTTTTGTATTCATTCCTTATTAATCTTTGAGAATAACCTTACGGTGCGGATTATCGCCTGTTTGGTGAATAACTCTTCGTATTCAAATTGATGGGAATAACCTTACGGCGTGGATTATCGCCTGTTTGGTGAATAACTATTCGTATTCAAATTGATGGGAATAACCTTACGGTGCGGATTATCGCCTGTTGGTGAATAACCCTTTTTATTTGTCTCGTGTGGAAATAATTTGTCTACACGAATTATCACATGACACTTTTATTCCATATTCGTAAGTGATATCATTTTCCTTTATACTCATAAGGGATACCATCTTTTTCATCTTCCATTATTCAAACTTACTATGGTAAGGGATATTAATTTCCCTCACCTTTTGTTAATCAAACCTGCTACGGTAAGGGATATTATTTTCTTTCATACTCCTAAATCGAAACTTATTATGGAACTATTGCTTCTGTAATTCCTGAAAATATTATATGTTCCATAATAGTTGAACTTCATTATTTCAACTGAACCTTCCTATTTACGTGAACCTTTCTATTGAACTGTAACCGTTATTCTGAACTGTGGATCTTGAATATCATTTTTAAATTTCACTCCACATCATGTTGGCAATTTGGACATTATTTGAATCTGCACAAAGTAAACTTCTGATACTTATTGTTTATCCTGTTCTTCTGTTCATCATTTGTATCACTGTTATTTGTATTAATCATCAAGAATCAAGCTGTTGTGAATATCTGTGGCCGGGGGCACAGATGTGATATAATTGTTGAACAGATGATAGGTTAAAGGCGATATACTAGGTTAAAGGTGATACATCTGTTCGGTGTCTTTTATGGCACGTGGTGAATGTTCTCTTTGACCCGTAGTGCAAAGATGAACTGTTGGTTGGTATGATTATGACCAAAGGCTGAATCTGGTATAATCATGACCGTTGGTGCTTTATTGAATATCTTTGACCCGTAGTGCAAAGATGAACTGTTGATTGGTATGATTATTACCAAAGGCTGAATCTGGTATAATCATGACCGTTGGTGTTATATTAAATGTCTTTGGCCCGTAGTGCAAAGATGAACTGTTGGTTGGTATGATTATGACCAAAGGCTGAATCTGGTATAATCATGACCGTTGGTGCTTTATTGAATATCTTTGGCCCGTAGTGCAAAGATGAACTGTTGATTGGTATGATTATTACCAAAGGCTGAATCTGGTATAATCATGACCGTTGGTGTTATATTAAATGTCTTTGGCCCGTAGTGCAAATATGAACTGTTGATCTGCATGATTATGATCAGGAACTGTGAATTTTTATTATCATGACTAATGGTATTTCAGATGATAAAAGTTGATGATATTTTTACAAAAAAGAGAAGCGAGTGGACATTATAGTCTGCATTATTCTTCTAATAGATTGCTCATTCCGCTGCTATTATTGATCTGAACGTTGTTTAAGAATTTAACTACAGTTTTTGATATAAACCTTGTAGTCTATTGTATTCTATCAAGAACTCAACTGTTGAAGGCTAATGATAATTTATTCGTCATTATCTTAGTCATGATATTTCTTACTGGGCTATTTGAGCTCACCCTTTCTTTTCGTTCCATTGTTTTTCAACAGGAGATGAGAACGTAACGGGGTCTAGCCGGGGAATGGAGTGAGAGTGCGGGGATAGCTATCATAGTCTTCACGTGTTATAAAATAGTGTAGCAATAATAATGAAGACTTAGTTGTGTTGTATTATCCACTGTATTGTTGTACGTTGTATTTCATTGTAATAATTTTGTTGTAGTCTTTTGACGACTCAAGTTTGGACTGTGTGGGCTCAGATTTGGGGGCGTCACAACATTAACTACCAATTAAAAATGACTATATATATCATTATATTTAATGTTTGTTCTCAAATATATTATTTAAGAAATTTATGATTAGATTTGATACGTTAATATCGTGAGACTAAAGTTTGTCTAATAATAATAATAATCACATACAATACTTATTTTGTTAAATGAGAAAGCTAGAATATAATTGTTAGCATTTAGAATGTATAGATGTATTATATTGTCACAAGACAGTTGAAGCAATTACATCCCATTTTTAGTGACAAATACATTTATTAAGAATAATTTTGTCATTTCATCACCCATCAATTAAATTTATGTTGTTTTAGTGACTATCACAATTATGTTATAACACTTTAATCTCACATCAATTAATATACAATAATTAAATATATATATAAAAATTCAAAACTACTATATCATTAATAAATGATATGATAGAATGATTAATTTAAGCCCCTTCTTTATTTTTTAATATTCAATATATTCATATGCGTCCATATTATTATGTAATTTGGCCATAGGTATTAACACTTTTATGTATTTTATGGTACTATATTACTGTATAACAATTACTCCCTCCGTTCCCGGATAGAGGTTCTCATTAACTTTTTGTATATATTAAGAAAAAGAATAAAATTACAAAATTATATATTTTTAAATTTTTATTTAATTACATAATTTTTTACACATGACTAATAATACTCCATAAATATGCATAGACAATATAAATATGACAATTAATATTAAAGATATTATAGACAAATTATTATAAAAAAAATAGCAAAAAATAAAAATAAAAAATTATTATTAAAAAAATAAATTATTTAGGATAGGTAGATATTTAACTTAAAATAATAGTAATAAAGACTTTTGGGAGTATTTATTTTTACCTCCAAAATATGCAATATAACTAACAATTATTTGATATTCTCTTCCAAAATGTGCCATATATACGAAAAACAATTCCATACTCTTGAAATATGGTAAATAGTATGTTCCTTCTCTTATATGCACGCAGAGGGCTATGTGGTGGAGCTCGCAGAGAACTCACATATATGTGAAGAAAGGAATAAATTATTCATTATACTCTAGGAGCATGGAATAATTTCTCCATATATATATATATATATATACACACACACGTAATATTTTAATGATAAATTTTAAAATAATACCGAAAGATATTAGGTGTAAAATAATTAATTTCCTCGTCGGAAGTCAAAGTAAGTCAACATCTTCCTCTCAAAAGCCGTCGGTCGTTGTTTAAGTAACATCTGATTCTGCTGCTAAAAAACGATGCCGCGAATCCCCGACCCTGGAGAGAGGAAGACTCGCGGCAAGGGCTTCCGTTTTTGAAAACTTTAATGTTTATTTTCTTGCTCGAAGGTTAATCTTCGTAAATCTTTGTCAAATTTCCGCCCTTAAGTGCTTGCATCAAGTATACCCCTTGCATTTAGTGTCAATATCTGCTTTTGATTGTCACGTTCTTGAATTACAGACCTAACTACTGGATCTGATTCGCACGATCCTGAATTTTCGAATAATTATCGAGAGTTGGTTTGTTATAACACACCGTAAATTGAATAATTATATGTGTTTCCATGTCAGTTGTGTTAAAATGAAATAATGTTAGTAATATAGGTAATTTTTTGTGAATTATGCATTGCAGGATCACGGTAATGGTGTGGTTTGATTATATTTTGAAATTCTCAGTGGAATGTCTTGTTAATGAGAAATTGTTGGGGAAAAAGTTTACTTTATCAGAGTTATTTTTTGGTGCAATAATTATTGCTTACACTTAAAGAGAATGTGGTTTTTGAAGTTTTGGGAAATTTCAGGCAATTTATATTCTAAGTGCCCATATTTCAGCGTGAATTGTAGGGAATTACATTTGTGAGCTATTTGAGGCATTTAGTTCAATCTTAAGGTGATTTTGGGGGTGTTGACTGATAGATAATATGTTATAAAGGCTCCTCACTCCTAGGGTTATAACACTTGGGTTGATAGGAGCTCGTGCTGGTGATGCAAAGTGTTCAACCTTGTAGTGAGCCCCAGAGCTATATACTGATCTAGAATAATCCACTGCTAGCATACCATTAAAAGATGCAAGAAAAGCTTATATATGATTATGTGATCTTAATTTGAGTTGCTTTTATATGATGTGATGAATATTTCGCTAATTAAGCTAGTAAAATCTATTGGGCATTTGCTGAAGCTGTCAAAGCATAGTGATAAAGTGTTGGGATGGCATCCAAAGGTAGGGCTGCGCGGAGGAGGATCGGGATCAATTTCATGGCTGACAATTTGTGAAGAAAAGGAAACTCTTTTTGATATCTTGTTCACCTCCTTGTCTATCCCAGGAGAGAGTAGTGGCCACCTTGTTGACTTCTGCTGGAGCAATCCAATATGGATGAAATGGCACTCTTTTCTGAACCAAGCCAGTGAGGTTGCACATTAAACTTGGAACAATAATGCTCGAGAGTTTTGGATATTAATTAAGGAGTCTTTCACATGTTTTTTCTTGTTATGGCATTTTTTTATTATTAGTATTATATAAAACAATTCAAACACCTACTATGCTTGTAACTTGATTTCTTGTTCATCTATTTCGCACATACAACAGCCACTTTATAATTTCCCTGATGTATTTCACCTGAAAGAATTAGCATGTTCCATGTTAAGAATAGGAGTATCATATTGTCTTAGCCTTCTTTTTGATAATATTAGATTTGCTTTACATTATTTGGATCTGTTTTGCAAATAATTTCTCTACTATCAGGATTGTGGGGGGGTTTCTACATAAAAATATGAAACATGGATCTCTATGGTGCACTCTGAAGGTCAGTTTGCATCCTCTGTGTTATTGCTTTGTGATCCATTTATTGTTTGTATATTAAGTCTACTTAACAGAAAACAAAATTTAAATAAAGTTGAAGAAGTTAGGCCTAGTAGGTGGAAGGAATTTATTTCAAAGACCTAAAACTACAAACATCTCTACCTTAAATATCTGACAACAAAGCTAAGATTGGAATGATATACTCCAAAGATGTTGTTGCACTACTTTATCCTGGATCTCGTACAGCTCAAACTGAAGTGATAATCCCAACTGACTTAAAATACTCAGAAAAAACCCATAGTAGACAAAGAAAAACTAAACAAATGCGCTTCTCAACGAAGCAGACCCATGGAACTTGTGATGGACTGGTTTGAGGATTCTGTCCTGAGATAGGCTGTGTTGTAAGGGACGTCTTCCAGGTCACTCAATGTATGGTAAGGACTATTGAGCTGCATATCAGTGAGCATTTGATGAAGTTCTGATGTCTCTTCTTTAAGTTGGGCATTCTCTTGAAGGGCCTGATCATGAAGCTCGGAAACATTGTTTAGTTTGTCTGTGAGTTGGTGATTCTCACTTCTGAGCCAAACTACCTGTGACCAAAGCTCATCCAGGTGCTTTTGCTTACGCATACGTGATCGGCGCGCAGACTCTCTGTTAGATATCATTCTCCTCTGCTTCCTCTCATTGATCAGACTTAGTTGTTGTTCATCTGCTTCATCAGAGGTTGAATTACTGCTGAAACATGTCTGTTGTGGGTTGAATTCTTGAACTTGAGGATTTATCTGAATATGATATAATGGGTTAGAGAGTCTGCTAAACTCAAATGCGGGTGTATTGTTCTGGGTGAAGCCAAAATGAGCAGGGTATGAAGTTGG
The DNA here is from genome assembly GCA_947179155.2 of Hedera helix. Lineage (NCBI taxonomy): Eukaryota > Viridiplantae > Streptophyta > Magnoliopsida > Apiales > Araliaceae > Hedera > Hedera helix. The sequence continues at coordinate 41,091,223 of OX359270.1, read as the reverse complement.
ATTAGGTGGAACTAGATAATGAAGTTCAGTGACCTCACTGGACTGCATGGTGTTGACCTTCGTGAGTAAATTTGCAGGGACTAGGTTTTTAAGGGAAGAAGGTAGGGTATAAGATGTTAGAATTGGAAGGTGGACGGAAACTTGAGGTGAGGAGGTATTTTATAGGATGGAAAAGGTCAAGTGGTCCCACTTTTGTCAATTCAAATTAACAGTAGGGGGTTCCTTAAAGATGAGACCATTGCAATATGATGTCATTGTGCATGTACTCATGTAGCATCACATATATGTACACATGCAAACATTCAACACATAATGGTTACAGGCCACATACTGGCAATGAAACATTATTAATGGCATTTGGGCATACATGGAGATCAACAATGCTGCATATATATATATATATATATATATATATATATATATAGAGAGAGAGAGAGAGAGAGAGAGAGAGAGAGAGTTTGGTAGCATGCTCTTACATACATGCGAAAAAATGAGTTGTTTATGTTGAAAATTGGCTTATATCATATACTTTTTCAACCACCCATTAAATGATGTAGTTTTTTTTTTGTCAAAGGCTATACTAGCTTGAAGAAAAACGTGTGTGCAGATTGTATGCAAATTGGATATGCAGTGCAAATATTCAAGGAATAGCCTTCATTTAAGGAAAGATGTCTCCTCCATTCTTGCTATAAATAGGTTGCTCGTTGAGCAATAAGGATGCACCAAAAGCTCAGTAAGAGCAATAGAGAGTTAATTTATTTCTCAGTTAAGAGTTTATATTTTTCATATTGTTTTTATAGTGAATTTTTAAGATCTCTCTCCAGTAATTTTGTCCAGTTGGGTTTTTAATGTAAATTTTTGTCTCTTATTATTTTATATCTCATACAATAGTTGTGCTTGTGTTTATCTTAGTGTGAGCTTTATCTCTCAACAGTTTACTGTTAATTTTGAGATCAATTAATGGCTGCAACAGAGAGTAGGAGAGACGGGGAAATCATATGCGGAATATAGTTATTCAAGTGAGAATAGTTTGGAGAGGGTAAAAAAATGGAGATGAGGTTGAAAAAGTCAAACTTTGAAGTGATATTTGCGGTGTCGAGCCAATCCAAGATTGTTTTACTGGTAGATGTTCTTTCCAACAACGCGTGGTGACGTTAAGGAATAGGAGGAAGGAGGTTGGAGAAGGCAAGCCTTTTGTATAAGTGGAAAAGATTATATAAGAAATTGATGACTCCACAACCACTTTCATAATAATACCCCATCCAAATAAACAATAGCTGAATAGCATACTTGATTTATCTTTAAAATATTATGATTAGTAGGAATCACGCCCTTATGACACAGTTAGACACAAATCAGTGCCTCACCATGGTAGGGAGGGGTTTCTTGTCATTGCTGCATTAAAATATGCATAACATGAGCAAGGCTACATTTCCACACCCTTTTAGAAAAATGACAGTAGCACCTTCCACTGTGATTGGTAAGTGGTGAAGGTGGAGTAAAGTTTATTAGTCGATGTGATGTGATATTTTAGCAAGATATATAATCACTTTATTAGGATGTGCTTGAATTCAGTGAAAGAAACTTCTTTCTTCTGGTCTGATCTGGTGAAATCTGAAACTGCATTCGTTCATTAGATCCTAAAGTACACCACATATGAAAAGAAGATACTTGTTTAGTAATTCACAGAAGAATGCACCATAATAATACAAATATACAATTAACAAATTGCACTGTTGAATTAAATAATGATATGGTAGAGAAATTAGTTTGGCAAGCAATTTCTAATTGACTGGCCAAGTGTGATATAAGATCTTTGATGTTTCTTACTGAATAACTAGACTATTATTTTTCCCGTGGGCACCTATCTAGGATATAATGTTAAACTGTTCTGAAGACAATTGCTTATCGGAGAAGATGAGCAAGTAGAAAGCTTTAAAATTGAACTTTAAAAAGGGAAGAAGATGCTTTAAAATTTAAATGTTTTGTTTGAATGCTTGAATTTCCAGCATGATTTCTTTACAGTATGCAATGGTTGATTTGTTGCCATTAATTTCTTGACCCACCCTGATGGTTGAGATAAGCTAGCAGTGTTGCAAGAATCATTTATTATTCCATGCCTCAATATTTGTCGTTTTGAGATTCACATAGTGCTCATTAGGTGACATATATGCAGTAAAGATTTATGGATAGCTAGATCATAGAACAAGTTTTTTAAAGTTTAATAAGATGGATTAGGTTTCTTTCTGACCACACAACTAACAGTGTAATCAGAAATTGAAAAAGTAAATAAATAGACTTGTTAATATGATGGTGGGGATGAGGAGGGGGGGAGATATGGATGTACTTTGAAATGCAGTCTTCCACTAATGAAAAGAACTTTGTAATGCAGCTAGAACTAGGACTCTATGGATGCAAATTTTCTCTCCCTTCTTCATGTTGGGCCAAGTTGAGTGGACTGGACGGTCAACAATATCATTAGACAGATATCGACTCCTCTTTCTTTTCTTGTCTCCAAATTTTTTATCCTCTGTTCTCATTATTTGTTTTTTTTTTTAAATTTAATTTTCATATTAATTGTGCTTCTTGTAAGAAAGTTTTCTTCAAATAAGGTATGAGAGAATAGAGGTGGCTAATGTAGTTGAATACTTTGGTTGTTATGCCCTTTTATCATTTGTGCTTGTGTATAGATAACATGAACTTTAGATCACTATTGTTGGTCCTTCTCTTGATTCTTTCTTGCACTAAGTTGAGATCACTTATGCTACCCAAGTATAATATCTAGCTGAAAATTAACCCTGTTGATGACACGGTCACGCGAGTATATGTTTAGTTGCATTTCTTCAATTACTATCTTTCTTCAAAACTTCCAGACATAAGTTATGCTCCTCTTTCCTTTTTTTGGTTGAAATCCCCATAAAGTAATTGGCTAACTCAGTTCTTTATTATTCAGCTAATATATCAAACATCTGGATTCATCAAACTTAATGTTAAGCTTTCCACATGCCACTGCGGCATGGATCAGTCTCAACTCAGAGGGACTCGTGGTTGAGTGAAAGGATCTAATCTTATCTTGTGAACCTAAAGTTCCAGGTTTGTTTAATAGGATATTTCTCTTTTGTTTTAGTGAACTTTATATACCATGCTCATCGTGAACTTGATTAAGATATATGGGACGAGAACGGTTTCTAATTTTTTAGGTATTAGGCTAAGACTCAACTTTTACAAGATGATTATGGGATGCAGGGAAAGCTATAATTATCTAATGGATCTACGTATTGCTAAAGAAAGCCAAGTGGTCCTCTAATTTATGCTTCTAATAGGTTTTGAACCACTTTAGGTATGTGTTAAATTAACTTTATTTCCTCCTTAGTAGGTATTGAATAAGACTTTCAGCCTAATAGTTTATTAAAGCTTGAAAACATGAAAGACCATCTTGAGTCACCAAGAAGGAAGCTATATTTCTATGCAGAACCTACTTTTCTTGAAGCTTTTTATTTCAGCAGACTATTTTCTTCTAAAGGTTTCTTTTAAATTGGAGAAAGAAGTACTTTAAAACTAGGATTTAAATGCCTAAACACTACAAATATAGGATTACTGCAAGATTGTTCATTATGTACCAAATAATAGAGGTGAGAGGAAGTAAAAGTGAGGCATCCAAAAATTAAAACATGGATGTGAATAAATATGATTAAATTTATAAAAAAAAATTACCACCTGACCTCCCGAGTCCTTCACTTGGCATGGATATCATCAGCATATCTTATCAGTTTTGAAAAAACTCTACCTATATCTCCTGAATTTTACCCATTGTACCCTTCATATCACTTAACTCACTCATAAGAGGCCAATTATAAAAGCAGGGATAATCTGGGAATTGAAATGACTGGGAATCTGAGTAGATAGGGCATTGCCCTAAACAAATGGAATGGGTCACGCACGGACGGGTACTTGATTTAACATCTGCCGCGTTTTCGTATCAAACATAGAATATCCCAAAATATATATGATACAAAATAAGATAAACAACCAATAAACTGATATACTGTTTTTCTTGGGTAGGACCAGGGCTGCGTGGTGACCGGTGCACCGCCCCATACAACGTACTACCCCACCCATCAGCTCAATCCAAACTCTCTCTCTCTCCAATGGTGTAAAGAGAAGAATCCTTTTCTCAGGTGCCCCCATTTTATGATGGGGTTCTCAATTTTGCGGTACTGTCATTTGTACCAATATGTGACCCATTGGTGTACCCCATTGAAGAAACCCAAAAGTTGCTCTTCTATGGTAATGAGGCTAGATCATTTCCATACATCAATCATATGTTCAACCCAATTTAGCTTTGCATTTGTTCAACTTTCTGTGTTGGGATTTATATGTTTCTTTCACATCCCCACATAATTTTTTTTTTTTAAGTATTGACTTTATTATTGTGAAATCTGAATTGTACCCTTTGCATTCATCTTAACACCACAAACTATGAAATGGGCTAACCAAAGAAATCACTAATAAATTCTCTTGAAATGTGTTTTTGCTACCAATTTTGTTTCTCGGCATTTTAAAGCGCCACTCTAACTTTATATATGTGGAGTTTAGATCTCAATTATATAAACAGGGAAGAATCATCAACCTCTTTACTCTCATGTATACAGTTTTTAAATTTTTTAAGTACATGCATTTGTTCTTTACAGATGATTTTCCTCCTAGTTGATATGGCCTTTGGCCACAGGTGTTCCGTGTTCATTTCCTTGCAACTATGATAACTTTTAGAAACTAATAATAATCTTTATTTTTTAGACATGAAACAAATTGAAGTTTATTGGATACACTTTTGAATCCAAAACCAATATATAGTCTACACCTCAAACAGACAGAAAAATTATATTCCTTGTTTTTGCTGTCTTCGATGAGGCCATGGGATATTTGATGATTGGTTCGGAGAGGATAAGCTCATCTCTTTCTCACTTTTCCCTCATACAACTATATAACATCTGGTTACACTAATTCTCAGTTGTACTATACTAATCTAAAGTTATATGTTATTAATGATATTGCTACTTTGGTGTAATCTATATACAATAAAATGATTGTGGGTGACGCATTTTAAAGTAAAATAATGTTGCACGATTAATATTACATGGCTTACGTACTTCTTCTAGAGCCACTAACATTGTGGATAATAAAGGTGTTTGCTTGTTTAAAACAAATGGGAATTCTTTCTAAGTTGATTCGTCGTTAACAGGGCATCATCTTGGTCCTATAATTGTTACTGTTGTTGCATGTCGTAATCTTGATTATGCAGATAATTGATGTGTCGAGCTGCGATTCGATTTTGTAACAATTTGGGTTAAATCTCGAGTTTGAATTAAATAATAGTATAATAAGGTCCACTACGTTATCTCATTAATATTTATCCAGAAGACAATCCGAGTCAAATCCAGAGTTTAAGTCAAATCATAATACAATAAAGTCCAATGTCTCAATAATATTTATTCAAAAAATCATGACTGAATATATAAATAATTACAAGAGTTTTTCAGAACTTGGCTCTGATACCAACTATAACGACCCGGGTCAAATATGTCTCTCAATAGTATATATCCAAAAGGTCATAACTGAATATATTAATGATAGTAAGAGCTTTCGAAAACCTGACTCTGAGACCAACTGTAACGACTCGGGTTAAATTTTGAGTCTAAATCAAATCATAGCACAATAACGTCCAATAAGTTGTCTCAATAATATCTTCTAGGGTTATCTTAGTCCACTACAAGCTCACCCAAAAGGTTTTGGGTCATCTTAACCCACCACAAGCTTATTCAAAAGGTCACGACTGAGGGTATTAATAATAATAACTTTGAATTTTTATACACACATTAAAATATCCCATATTAAGCGATATAAAACTGAGGTGTTACAGTTAATATAGTACAATTAATGATACTATATTAAATTATTGATGAGTACTGGTTTAAGAGGTCCTACTTACTACTTGGTATCAAATCTTTCGCTACTTCGAAAGACATGGTATTCATTTACCAGAACTCAAAGCTAACCAATGTGAAAAGTAGACCTGGCAAACGGGGCGGGCCAGTCCAAACGACCCGGGCCAAAACGGCCTAGGTTTTTTTGGAAAAATAATATGCAGCCCGTAGTTCGGAAAGGTCGGGCCAGGTTGGGTTGGCCCACGGGCCATTTGATTATCATTGTTATTTATTTATTATTATTATTTTTATTTTTACAAATATGATACATAACATGATGTTTTGATTTTGGGCTATTGAATGTAGCATGCAATTTATTTTATTAAATAAAAATGTACTTATTAACAAAAAATATTGAAAAACTTGTGTTTAATTAAGAAATAATTTTCACTTTATAAACTATTATGAGCATTATTTATTTGATTAAATATGTAAAACTAATAATTGTAATTAAATACCAAGTGACTGATTTAAAAAAAATATTAGATTAATACCACAAACACATTACATATGTATATATTTATATAGTGACACTTATTTGATTGTACATATAATGTATTCTGCTTTGTTCAAATATATAATTAATTAATTATTATTTTTTATTAATATTTGATAATTAATAATATTTTAAATTTTGTCTTATTTAAGTTCTTTCATATCTAATTGTATGTTTGGAGATAAATAGTATTGTGAACAAATGAATAGAAATTTTGTTTCATAAATTGATCTAAACGATTAATGAATTAAGTTATTTTTAACAATTTTTCATGTATTAATGAATTTATTTATTTTTTGAAAAAAAAAATATTGGGCCACGGGCTGGGTCAAAATGACCCACTTTTTCTGGATTGAAAAATGTAAGCCCATAGCCTACTTTTTTTCAGACAGACCGGACCGACTTGCGGTCTTTGAACATTTTTGTCAGGTCTGGTGAAAGGAGTTTGTCGTCTACTTGTCTGACGTGGAATCGTGGTTAAACACAATTCACTTTTTTTACTTCTTCATTTTACCAGAATTTAGGAATTACTAGTATTTTGCTGTATGATTATAATTCAATGATGGACCTTGAAGCTAATTGCAGTACTTTGAAAGTAGAGAGGGGTGATCTGCACCCTCTCCCGCAGACACTGCAATCCCTCGGTGCTTGTATGTTGATTTGCAGCTTTTGTTTTCTTCTCAGTCTTCTTCTCCTCTCGGCTCTCTCATTCTACTTGAAGGGTGTCTTTATCTTTATCCATGATTCCATGTCTAGGCAAATCATATGCCAGAATATTCCCAATGAGATTCTAAGGCTTAAAGCTATTGCTAGGATAGGAATAATATCTGTTTAGGATCTTAATTTGGACTGGAAAATTCTGATAGATAGATAGATAGATAGATAGAGTGAGCTTTTGCCTTTTCCACCTTTGAATGAGATTGCAAAACATATGCATTTATTTTTTCTTTTTCTTTTTTGCGGTTATTCAGAGTTTGGGCAAAGAATGCTGCAACTAGTGAATTCATTGAAAGATTTCTTGTTTTTCTCTAATCAGTTTTTAAATATGGAAAGTTTTGGTTCTCTATTGTATTCCGTCTCTTTTAAATTACAAGATTAAAATTGACTTTTAAAAAGTTAATTACAAATATTTTTAAACTCAAAATTGAGACAAAATTATTTAATTTATTTAAATACAATTATGAATAGGGAATTAATATTTCCACAAGAAAATTTGATATTTTCACAAGAAAATCGTCGCTATAGACATAAAGCGACAATTAAAAACGTTGGTATAGACCTATAGCGACAATTTTCTTGTGAAAATATCAAATTTCCTTATGAAAATATCAATTCTCTTATGAATATCATAAATTATTAATAAATAAAAAAACACTTTTAGTTATAAAATTTATTATTTTGAAAACTTAAATAAATTACGTCAATTTTAAATTTAAAAATGTCTCAAATTGACTTTTAAAAATTCGATAATGATCTTATTATTCGGATAGGAGAAAGTATTTTACTTTGTTATGTTATTTTATTTTAGTTTTTTCTTCTTCTTTTTTCTTTCTTTTTTTTCCTTATATGACGAAAGATTTTACATTTTCAGCCGCAAAATGATTGAAGCAACAACCTCCAGTTTCCACCCTCCAAAATATCCTCTACCACAAAAATGGACTGTAGAAGGCGGTGAAACAAAAGCCGCACCGCACCCATAATTATGGTTTGTAGAGGAATGGGATTGGGTGTTTTGCTTGCTTTTGCCCTTTGTGGACACTGAAGGGCTATTTATAAGTTGGTCGAATGAGCTTAAAAATAATTTTTTATTATTTTAGTATTCGACCATTTACTTAATTTTTAACTTATAGATTGATTTATAAATTATTTTTAAAAAGTAATAATTTTGTATAACTTATAATTTATTTTAAATAATTAAGTTTGACTAAATGCAATAACTATTCTATTCTTCATTTTTTTTTTCAAATTATATTTAGTCTCTCCCTGTCCCCTTGTCTCTTCCCCTCTCTCCCTCCATCTTTATTTTATTTTATTTTTTTAATTATTATTAAGATTTAAAAATATATATTACATTCATTAGGATAATTCTTTTCACAATATTTATTTAAGTTCTACTTTCTTTTAATTATTTTGAGTTTTGCAAGTCTCAAAATATATTAAGAATAATAAAAAAATAGAAAAGAAAGGAGAATAATGCTGTATTAAAATGGCTAAAAGAATAATAGTAATAATTTTATTAATTAATAACTCATGGACATTATGTCAAAAAAAAAATGAATATTAAAATTATGGTTCTTTTTAATGTTGAAATGATGATTCTCATGATAAAATGGTGAATTAACATATTTTTTTATGAATGTCTTTTTTAATAATATCTTATAATTTACTTTTAGTTATAACTTATAAGTCAGTAATCAGTATCAATTAAACACTTTTACATTTGTTTGAATTTAATTTTTAACGTACAAGTCAAATTGGTGCCAAACACTTTTTTAATAAATCACAACTAAAAATAATTTATAATTTATTTTTAAGTTATTTTAAAATTAGTCATTGCGGAACGAGCAATAGACTTTGCGAAGTGACAACTTTTGCAATTTTTTAGAAAATTGATATTTTCACAGAATTTTTGATATTTTTATAGGATTTTTGATATTTTCACATAAAAAGTGTCGTTATAGGTCTATAACGACGATTTTGACCGTCGCTATAGATTTACAACGATAATTTACATATAAATATATCAAAAAATCTTATGAAAATATCACTTTCCATTTTTTATCCTTATTTCCTTTCTATACATGTATGTATGTATGTATACCTTTGTCCAATAGTCTCATGTGACTTGATTCTTTATTAAAAGCACTAATCAAAATCAAGCTAGTTTTTCCTACCTAATAACAAAATTTAGTACAAAAACTTGACTCCCTCTGATCTACTCCACTCTAAAAACAGAGGATATCGAACAAGCAAACCTTTACTTAATAAACAAGTCTAAAGATTTGTCGTGTGATACGTCAACCTTTCGAATCTCTAAAATGCTCACAAAGATGTCATTTGTAAAGTGCTGATAGGAGGAGGGTGCCACACCAGTAACAGTAGACACACCTACTGTGTACTATATTCGTGGGTGCAACAATTAAGTTGCATATTGAATTAAACGGTTCGAATTTGACTCGGGGTTCGATTGACTCGGAATTCGATTCAAAAAAATGCAAACAAAGATTCGAATTCATTAATAATATAATTCAAATCTAAGCACAAAAAATAATTTGAATAAAAATACAAATAAAATCCGACTAAAATTATACTCGACTCGTTTAGAATTCAAACAACTCGAAATTTCAATCATAACATATATATATATATATATATACAATTACAAAAAAAAAATTGAATAATTAGTTATTATTATTTTTGATTTTATTTGTAATTTTAATTTTAATTTTATATTTGTAAAGTATAATTATACTTATATTTTTTTATTTTTAAATAAAATATTAAGTTCAATTGATAATTAAATGTATTATAAAATTAGTTTTATGACGGAGAGAGTGTGTACTTTTTCTTTTTCAGTCGGCATGCTGTGTATGATGAGTTTGCTTTATGTCGAAACAATTATTTCTAGCTTTTTGTGTATCAAAGTGTCAGCAATTTTGACTGGAAGATTTAAAAGAGGTAAATGAAGGATAGTGCAGTTTCCCGGTGATTGAAGTAGAGGAACAGCACAAGGGCATTGATTAGCTCTCCACAGTTCAGATAAACATAACACTGATTCAAGGGTGGTTCATAATAAATGGTAAGTTTCACCAATCAATTACTCCCATAATAATGCTTAAGAAATTGTTTGGCAGAATTAATCAAATACATACAAGTCCCAAGGTGGGGGGTGGGGGGGGGGGGGGACCGACCTACTGAGATTCACAGCTCAAACCATGCAAATCTGCTAACCACCCTAATCAGCTTCAGAGCTCTTAGTCACTATGCACAGTCCTTTCATGCTACAATAGTAAGAGCAAGGAAAAAGAAGGCAATCCCTGGATAAACATTAATGAAGAAATAGAATGGAGGAAGAAATTACATAGTTGTTACGTATTGTTTACAATGCAATCCACCATGCATTTAGTTGTTGAGAATGGCAAAGCCTTGTACCTCAGATGTGTCTGAATGTATTAGGTACAATTCAGCTCAAGCTTATCTAAAATTCTGTTTATATTTTCAGCAGCGACATCACCTGTGATTGACTCAGAATAGTACTCTATATAACAAAGATGCACCTGTTCTCCTACACCTTTCGTTAGGCCCTTTATAAAGCTATGGTCGGACTTAAAACTTAAAATAGTTATACTAACATTTGAAAGTAGATCACAAGAATTCCAGAATGTGAGCCCTTAAAGCTGGTCAGCTAAATCATGTTGCAATTGTAATAACTTTCTTTATGCAGAAACTCTGTTTAACAAGGAGCAGAGGGAACTGACCTGAGCAAGGAGGCGAGCCAATTCGTTAATCTAAATAATATCGATCTGAGTTTGAATTCTCATTTTACTAGTGTATCCAACTCAGATATTAGAATTTTCAAACAGAGGACACAATGTGCAACACATAAACATAAGATTTGAGAGTTTTCTCATGTACCCAACCATATATGAGAATTTTGTTATACTACATTTCAAAAAACAGCATCACTATGTAGTAACATTAAAAAACACCAGAGGCTGAAAAGGATCCAATTTTTTAACACATGGAAGGTTTCAATGCAATTCAGATTATTTTGGGAAATACGAGGGCAGATTGTTTTTTTTTTTGGTTGAGAGCGCCCCCTGAACTATGATGTCTTCTGACCAGAATTGTGAATCATCAAAGTTTAGTCAAAGGGCTGCCATAAAATCTTCTTTCAAGTAAATCATCAACACAAGTGATTGACCAGATCCTTCCACACATTTTTCATATTTTACAGGTCAGGAAACAATTTTAATACCAACTTTGGAATCGTGAATGAAGATAATGTACTTATTTGGAGGGAATATAATGTATTTGTACGTGAAATTTATTTCACTATGCCGCAACTCAATTCAAAGCTTATTCATAAAGATACTACTGGCAATATCAAATGCAATAATTAATTACAAAAAGAAGAAAAAAGAAACAAATTTATGCTAGAGGGCAATGGAGCAACTGATACAAGAGACAACAAATAAATCTCATGGTGTAAAACCTACATAGAGTGCTAATTGATAAGAGAAAATATAGGATAATGTCCAAATGTATTGCAGTAAGATTCACACTTGAAAGGGATGTTAAGTGATCTTTTGATGATATTTTAGATCCAGTGTTACGACAATAATATCATTAATACAATATAAGAAGAGATGACTATATTTCCAACCTTTTCTCACATTAGCAAAAATTTATCTTAGACAGCAGTCATAATAACATTTTTCGGCAATATTTAACAAGAGGTCCCATGTCTGCATTTACTAAGATAATGGCGACCCAGCTAATAGTGTGAGAGGGTAAAATCTATCTTTGATTCACTATCAAATCCTATGTTTGTTGGGGATAAACAAAGGAAAACCTTAAAAGGGTACTATAAAAGCAAAACCATTAAGTTCTAAGAGGCTATATTTCATTAATCCATCAAAAGTCCATACAAATCTTCCGTGCTGCAATTTATTAAAAACAAAAAACTATACCCAAAATAAGATTATATCCTAGCCACTAAAGTAATCTAATCTCAACCGTGCATTACTTAATATATATATATATAACAAGAAAAGAATATTCAGCCCCTAAACCACTAAAAAGCACTATGCATGAACAATTGAACAGTGCTTTTGCCACAGTACTACCACAGCAATGAACAGTGCTACTGTTACAGTGCTCCCTGTAATTTTAAGGTTGCTCATGGATCAAATGGCTTGAGTGACTACAGTAGGGAAATGCTAGAATTGATGTTCTAGATTTCTAATTCATTGTCATGCAAAACCAAGGGCAAAAGATAACACATCGTAACAACATATTCATATTCTCTTTCCCACCAAAAAAAAAGGAAAACAAAGAAATTACCAAGAGAAGAGAGGGGAAAATCAACCAGCTAATACAAACTAAATTTTTTGTTTAGCAGACGATGCAAAATTAAGCTAATAGAAAAAATGGTTCCTTTGCTCAAATCAGCTGCAGTTGTATGTTCCATAATAGGTCAATGTGTAGGGGAGAACAATAGACCCGGACGCTTAACATGCACACGATTGAGGACATCCTATATGATCATTGGGCCCAAGACAAGTTACCACATTTTAAGCAATACCTAAGCATTAGGGCAACAGTGAATGATTATAAGGCCATCATGGATTGTAGTCGCCAAAATGAGCGCTCAATGCTTGAATATAAAGCATTGATTGCACATATCCAGAAAGACTGACATCCTATTGTCCTCTTTCCGAGTCTTTCTTTCCTAAACAGAAAAGCATGACAAAATGTATCAGTTGTATAGTTGCAAACCCAGTGTCTGACCTATCAACTAAACAATATGAGCTCATGGCCAATGTGAAAACTAATAAAGGTTCATTCACATTGCCGCCTTGGCACAATTTATTTTTTTCTTCTAATTTTTTGACAAGTATATCTTCTTATCACAAATCTTGCGGCTCAATCTCAATTACCAGGCCAAATATGACTTACTGCTTTGAGCTAGAAAGGAGCCTATGCATGTCATTAGCTCTCAATCGCTTGACAGTATCTTCTTTATTGATTTTCATATTGAGATGAATTCAGTAATCTTCCTCTTTTAAATTTGCTTGGATTTGCTTCTATATTTATTTATATTGTCAGCAGAAACATGTATATTTTTTTTCTTGTAGCTACAATCACCCCATAACTAAGGGGAAAATGAAAAGATGAAAAAAAGGAGGTAAAGTAACAGCATACATAAGAAGAGCTAAGCTTGACTTCAGCAAAAGTATATAAATCAATCTTTGCTGCTCATGCTGAGCTCATTCTCAACATGAGCTGTTTAAAACCTAATATGAAGTTGCCCTGTTGAACAACCCAATGCAGCTCTAATCATATTCCACTGCAGCCTAGCCAACATAAGAGTTGACAAGGGTACAGGCTGAAGCAGGTTCTCAGTTTAAATCAGGAAAGAGACTAAAATAAAAAGCAAACCTTTTTTATCAGTGACTAATATTTTATGCAATCACAATATTAGAAAAGGTAACTGACGGCAGACAAGTTACAACAGTTATATCATATTAGAAAAGCTAAGAATGAAACACTATATATGCCCCCAAATGAACAAAGCTTCAATTAATCTTTTAAACTTAAGTTTGGTGCACAAGGACCTCACAATCTGAGTTGGCACATAGCACTATTTATTCAAACAGAAAATTACATGAAGCACAATCTAGTGTTTACACACGTAGTTGCCACTTCAAACACCAGAGAAAGAACTAACTTCTCATCTCCACAAAGATACAGAGTCTATCTATAGAAACACAATTTACATATAGCAAATTAGGATATCAAGGTAAAACATCAAGATTGTACCTAACCTGCAAATCATCTAACAAGCCAAGACCATCCCTTCTCTCTTTTCTCCGCTCATACTCTGCATCGTCAGTAGGCAACTCAAACCGACAAACTGGACATGTATTACGGATGTTTAACCATGGCACAATGCACTCTTCATGGTAATGGTGGCTGCAAGGGAGCTGTGTTGCTTTATCCTCCACAACAATATCATCTTTACAAACCGCACAAACTACATTATTCTCCTGCACATATTCCTTTGTTAATACAACCGATGGAAGATTCTCCACAACAGATTTTGCAGCAGGGGGCCTACCCTTCAGAGCACTCCCTGTCTCCACAAATTGCTCAAATATGGTATTGTATTCTGCAGCATATGTATAGCCATCCTCGACAGCTAAATATGTAACACCGTCATCATTCTCGAGGTCAAAATCTCTATTGAAATTATTGACAGCCAGAAGAACTTCCCATTCTAAATTCCGCACAGCCTCTTCCCCGATTATGACTGAATCATCATCTTCTTCTTCGTTTGAAGAAATTTCTGAGGAAACTGTAATCTCTTCAATCCGATCAATCACTGAACTCAAACCTTCTCTATCACCGTCCACTTCCTCCCACTCGAATTCTTCATTTCCATCCCCTTGCTCATCAAACAGGATGGAATTCCAAACAACCGGGAAACCCAAATCACCATCTGTATCATTAGCCCTATCTGTCTCGTCCTCGATATCTGAATCCGAGTCAATTCCCGCAACTCGAAGACCATTTGAGCTCGAATCCACCCCAAACCCTAACCCTATGTCTTCCCCAAACTGATCCGAACCACTAACCCTTAACCCTATGTCCTCCTTAAAGTGATCCGAACCACTAACCCTTAACCCAAAGTTCTCATTCACGGAATCAAAAAAGGGATCCGAAACCGAATTTTGCTGAAGATCATCATCAGGAACGTAATCTTGGCGAGATTCAAATAAGTTGGTAACAAAATTCATATCGGTAAGCGAATCAGAATAATCAGAATCGTACTCAAAATCGGGATAGATGTGGGAAAGGGGTTGGGGAGACGGAGAAAAATGGGGAGGAGAGAGAGGAGGATTTAAATAATCGAAGGCGTAGAGGTGGTCGTTGTCGTTGTTATTGTGGAAGGGCCAATCGGTAATGGAGGAATCGAGGGATTGAATATATGAATCTCCTTCAACTTCTGGTTGTTGAGATTCATGTTCTCGTTCTTGTTGTTGATAATGGATAACTTGAAGAATGTTAGAGACCTCCGCCATCTTACCGTTTTGATAAAATAACGATTGAAGATCGAGACGAATGAAATCTAACTCTACGTATCTGGCAATATAAATGGGTTTATTACTGATTTTCGTTTTGTTTTCCTTCTATCATTTCCCAGTCTTGTTTGGGTGTTTCGCATGTACATACATACCTGTAGACTAAAATATTTTATTAAAGGGGTGTATTCAATTAAGATTTTTAAAAAGTTTTAAAGACTCTTTTTAAGTGACAGATTTTTGTAGAGTTCGTTGACTTTTAATGACTTTTAAAGATTCCATGAAATAAGCGACATACTTTTATAGACTTTTTACTAAAGACTTTGATAGACTTTTATATACTTTTAATATATCTTGTAGCTTACATCATTAAGCATTTTGTTGAAGAGGTCGGACAATATGCTTTGAAGAAAACTATAGAAATGATGAACTGGATAGATTGGTTTGGTCTGGAAGCATCCTCATCTTTACACCTTTGACATAAATAGAGTATCACATAATCCAATGATCACAAATGGATAAAAAATTAAGGGGATAACTGATTTAGAGAAAATTATGCCCTATAATGGAAAAAGTTTATAAACCACATAGAACTTTAACAATTTTTATTGTTTTTTTACTACTAGTACCTAAATATTGTAATTACAATTTTAACTCAACAACATAAAATGACATTCGCAACCAAATGAAAGGTGAGGTTATTCATGAAAATTCTCCATAAAAACAGTTGTTAAAATGCGAACAATTCTATTAGACAGTTTACTTAGTATATCATTATTTATCAAAAGTTTTATAGGAGACATTTTCAAATCACCAGTATAAATGACACCCAAAATATATTAAATCAACACTAACATGTAAGCTTACACAGCTGATGAGGATGAACTATACTATATTTTTATTCCCTAAATGCTAAGTTTTTGTAATTATTTTGTACTTAAATGTATTAATATTTATTTTAATTTGGTTTTGATATATTTTGTGAGTTTTCAATTAATTTATATTATTTTATACTATTTTTATTTGTTAGTTTTTTAGTATTTTTATTATTTTAGAAAATTTATTTATTATTATGTGTTTTTATTAATTTTATTTGTATTTATTTTATATTATTTTCATCTTCTCCCTTTCTCAAATATTTGAAAGTTTTTGACAAATATTTGGAAGTCTTTGGGAATGAGGTCAGACTTTGGAAGATTTTGAATATGAATAAATCTTGTTTTAAAGTCTATCAAACTCTACCATTTGATAGAAATCTTTAAAATTCATGACTTTTTGAATACCGAAATGCTTTTATAGACTTTGTAAAAGTCTTAATTCAATACCACATAACTTTTAAAGACATTAGAAAAGTTGTAATTGAATACCACTAAACTTTTATAAACTCTTTAAATGTCTTGATTGAATACAACTAAACTTTTAAAGTCTTTATAAGTCCTTACAAATCCTAATTGAATACACCCCCCTAATTTTCGAGTCCCGCTGTATATAGCGATTTTTATTTTTTTTGTGAATATATAATTGTCACTTATATTAATATTTAAGATTGTGTAAAATTATAAAGTTAACATATTAATGGTTATAAAAAAATCGATATAAAAATATATTATTTTTTTTTAATTCTTTTACTGAGATAATATAATTTATTTTAGAAAGAAAAAAAAAACAATTTCACCACTACAAATTAAAAATATCCTAAATATATTTCTTTTCAATTGCGAAGTTTGGACAAAAATTTAGTATGAGCCAATGTGTAGATATTATGTAGCTTTTTTTTGTTTAATAATGATTTGTGGATTATTTAAGGAGATGTTTATTACATTGTGCAGCTCAAGTAAAAAAAAAAGGAAGACCTTAATATGAATATGTAGATCTGAATATTTATTTTTTATTAGATAAGTAACTTCAAAATTTATCATTTCAATTTCCTAACAATTATAAACATGATAACCTAGAATTTAAAAAAGGCTTCAAAAGTTTCATCCACATTTTGTAACTTTTATTCCTTTGAAGAAAGGCTCGAGAATTAGTTTAGTACTATTACATTAAGATTCAATTTATCATGTCCTACTTTTACCGAGAGAAGTTAGAATTTTTTTATCTTTATATGTGGCACTTATCATTAGTTTATCATCTCTGGTTTGGTCCAACATTTTGAAACTTGAATCGGACATTGAACTGGAAAAAAATATTGGGCGAGTGAATTACGGGTTCAACTTGTGATTGATTCGTTATTGAATCAATAAAGTCATAAATACATAAAAAATATATATTATTAATAATTAATAAAAATTTAAAATATCTCATTTTTTATAAGCTAAAATATAGTGAAATTGTATTACAATATTATTAAAAATTATTTAATTTTAAATTTAAATTTTATTTTTGTACCAAAAATATATTAAAAAAAACTTAAAAACTGGTTTAGTAGACCAACTTAATTGATTTTACCGGTTAAATTACATGTTCGACCAATAATCAACACTTAACAAGGTTCAATTCGAATTTTGACCAAAATAGTTCAACCTGACTAAACCGTATCGGACATTGGATTGGTTCCTAGTTCAACCGTCCAGTTCGAGTTTCAAAACATTACTTGGATCTGGTTTAATCTTTAAGCTTTTGTACTTGTTTGTGTTTTGCCTTGTTTTGGTATTTGGAATTAGTTGTGACATCCTTTTTAAAGGTTTCTCTATTATATTCAACTTGGGTTCTATGCATTATTACGTTATATATCAATGAAGACTCCTTTGTTTATATATATAAAAATAATTGGGCTTGAGTTGAGTTAAATTTTATTTGTTCATGTACAAGACTATATTTTTTTTTATTTTTTTTTTTTGGTGTAATGAAGGCCAAAAGACCTAAAATGTAATAATTCAGGTTAAGTCGGAGTTCGAAATAAATTTTGGATTAAAGTCCTAGTCCGAATCAAATTGAATCCATTCAATCAAGATCTTAAACCACTAACCCAAATGCAGAGGAAAGGTACTCATGACAACTTGCAATTCTGCATTTCCTGCTGTAACTGTTCTATGAATGCATCTTCTCCATCTTGAGCCACTTTCTCCTAAAGATGCTCTTGAATTGAAGCACTGGAGAATTTGCTGGCAGCATTATGACCTCGGTGAAGTGCTCTGGGCTTCTTCAGTGGAACTTATTGTGGAGAAGATTTTGCAAATTTGTGATGGTCACCCCCTACTGGTTGCAACAATTTGGGGAATGCTCTCGACAGTGAATATTAAGGAACCAAATGAGTGGGATAATATCCTAGGCATGCAGAAGGCAGATGTTGAGTGTTTGCCTCACTTTAACATGATCCAAAATGTTCTTGTAGTAAGTTACTTTGCACTGCCACCTACGTTAAAGTGCTGCTTGCTTTATTGTGGGGTATTTCCACTGCATTATGAAACCTCGCGTAAGAGGCTGATTCGGATATGGATTGTAGAGGGCTTTATAGCAAGAGAGCTACTTGGAATGACTGGAGGAAATTGGGAAGCACCTCTTGGATGGCTTATTCGCAGAAAATTATTTGAAGTAGCAAGGGCGGGTGCAAATGGGGTGGTGGTCTCATGTAGGCTCCTGTGGTTACCGCAACATTTTATCCTTAAAACGATGAATAAGGATTTTTTCAGCATTATGTCCTACAAAATCCAGCATATTTCATCTAAGGCAACTCGTGTCCTTGTGATACATGGTATAATTAACAATTTTATTCCTGATGTGAGCACTACACCAATCCGTTCTCTACTTTTATTTAGGGAATATGGTCTCTAGACTCCCTCCATCTTGTTGAACTCTTTTTCAAATATTAAATATCTGCGAGTTCTGGAATTGCAAAACAGTCCAATTGATGCATCGCCTGACTCTGTCGGAGACCTTGTCCTGTTGAGCTAACTTATGGGGTACAAGGATTCATAATCTGCCCTCATCCCTCAAGAGTTTGCATGAACTACAAACCCTTGATATCAGGAACGCTTATGTGAGAGCTTTGCCTGGCAGCATAGACAACCTCAAGATGTTGAGACACCTTCTCCTTGCAGATTCATTTAGCAATAGAGTAGTGAAGCTTGATGTTGATCTCATGTTCTGCAAGGATCTCCAAACACTTGCAGGAATCAAACTTACCCAACAGATTGCATTTGGATTAACATGCCTTCCTCAACTCCTGAAGTTATCTGTGGGTGAGGTAGAAGAAGGAGGAAATTGAATGACCTGATGAAAAACCTGAACTCCTTGACCATAAAATGTGCATGGAGGAAATAAATTCAAATACAAGCATTAAATCCTCTTGAGAATTTGGAAAAGTTACGTATTGAGGGCTGGATTAGAAATTTGCTTGGCAGGTATGTAAACTGAAATCCCTCCAGTATTTGCACCTACGGGATTGTATGTTAACAGAAGACCCAATTTCAAGCCTCCAATATCTACCCAGTCTCATTGTCCTATCAATATGTAATGCCTACAAAGGAAACATGTCTTCTGATGATGCAGCATGATGCAGCGGGCTTTCCTAATCTCAAGGAGCTCTCACTTATGAATTTGGCAGGACTCGAGGAATGGACAAGGATAGAGGAAGGATCTATGCGGAGCCTTCATACGTTAATTATTGCTAAATGTCCACAACTGAAGCCGCCACCAAAAGGCCTTCAAAATCTTACTAATCTCAAAATGTTGCAAGTTAGGAGCATGCCTGCAGAATTCGTAAGTGAGACGAGAGAACTCCCTCTGCACACAGGGTTATATTTTTCAGTTGTATGCTGATATACATATAGGTCCAAACAATTGGGCTTCAAAACAGTAATTAACGATTCTGAGTTGTCCATATGTTACGCGGCTCTCTATGGTAATGCAGGTTGCAGGACATATTTAGCTGGCTTCTTGTTATGTTCATGTATAATTGATATGCATTACTGAGTTATTAAATATTCAGGTGATGATTCAACTGATTTTGATGAGTGAACAAGTACCATTCCATTGTGACAGACTTGGTAGAATTAAGTTCTATTCAGCACCTTCCCCCAACATTTTTCTTTTGTTTTCCCTACTCTCCGGGCTAGTATTTTTCAGTATCCTCCATCTTTTAACTTTTGTTAACGGAGTAGATTCACATAAAGGAGGACATATGGTAGGCTTTGGCCGATTGATTTGGTATTGCCATTTACCTTTGAAGACAATTAACAAGTTATGCAGTTCTCAATTTTCTGTTCATATATGTGTGTGTGTGTGTGTGTATATATATATATATATATATATATATATATATATATATGTATGTATGTATGTATGTATTTGATACGTTTGTATATAGTGAATATTAAACTATTGATATATTTATTTGTTTCGTTCTCACTAATATTAAATTTCACTATCATTCTTTAACAAAAATAAAATTCAAACACCAATCTTTGCTAGATAGAGGGAGAAAGGAATTTGGGAAAAGCTCGGTGTAGATTAAACTAAATACATTAAAAATAAAGAAAAATACTGAGAGGTTTTAAAGGTAACCCTGTGGCTTAAGACAATGGGCGGGTAACAGATTTTCAGAAAGAACCCCCTTTTTAAGTGTTGAAAAAGGCGCCAAAGCATGAGTTTAAATGTCCAAGGCACATCACCATGCCATCTCTCACCTTTGCTCCACGAGAAGACTCTTCCTTTTTCCCACCAAACCCTCCTTTCAACAATGTTCTCCCCGAATGTACACTACCCATCTCTGCAACAACAAAAAAACCTTTTCCCATATATTTCAAGAATGCTCACATCGAAGAGCACTAAATCCTGGAAAACAAGCCCACGCACGTATGATTGTATCTGGGTTCGAGCCCACTGTCTTTGTTACAAATTGTTTGATCCAAATGTACATAAAATGTTCCAATTTGAAATATGCTAATAAAGTGTTTGATGGAATGTCCCAAAGGGACACAATTTCTTGGAATGCAATGATTTTTGGCTATGCTGGGCGGGGGAACATGGTGGTGGCTCAGTTGATGTTCGACTCAATGCCTGAGAGAGATGTGATCTCATGGAATTCACTGATTTCGGGGTACTTGCAAAATGGTAATTTCCAAAAGTCGGTTAATGTTTTCTTGGAGATGCAGGACAGAGGTGTAATATTTGACCCAACCACTTTTGCTGTTGTTTTGAAAGCATGTTTGGAATTGGAAGACTATCTTTTTGGGGTCCAGGTTCATGGGCTCGTGGTCCGAAGGGGTTTTGATTGTGATGTGGTGACTGGAAGTGCATTATTAGATATGTATGCAAAATGTAAGAAATTGAAGGAATCGATGGATTTTTTCAAGGAAATGCCTGAGAAGAATTGGGTTTCTTGGAGCGCATTGATTGCTGGTTGCGTTCACAACGATGAGTTTTTACTTGGCTTAAAACTGTTCAAAGAGATGCAAAATGAAGGAGTTGGGGCAAGTCAATCAACTTATGCTAGTGTTTTTAGGTCATGTGCAAGTTTAACTGAACTAAGGTTCGGTACCCAAGTGCATGGCCATGCAATGAAGACAAACCTTGGATCTGATGTCATAGTAGGAACTGCCACTTTAGATATGTATGCAAAGTGCGGCAAGTTGTCTGATGCCAGAAAGCTCTTTGATATGTTGCCAGATCATAGTCTGCAGTCCTATAATGCTATAATTGTTGGATATGCTCGAGCTGATCAGGGGTTCGAAGCATTGCACATATTTAAGCTTTTAATGAACTCAGATCTTGGTTATAATGAAATAAGCTTATCTGGTATATTTAGTGCTTGTGCAGTGATTAAAGGATATTTAGAAGGCATGCAATTACATGCATTAGCAATCAAGAGTAATCTCTCGTCCAATGTTTGTGTTGCCAATGCCATGTTGGATATGTATGGGAAAGGTGGAGCTTTGACTGAATCTTTCCATGTGTTTGATGAAATGGAAAGAAGGGATGCTGTCACATGGAATGCGGTCATTGCAGCTCATGAGCAAAATGGAAATGAAGAGGAAACTCTATTTCTGTTAGTTTGTATGCTCCGTTCAAATATGGAACCCGACGAATTCACTTTTGGTAGCGTTTTGAAAGCTTGTGCAGGTAAGCAAGCTGTGAACTGTGGCATGGAGATTCATGGCAGAATAACCAAGTCTGGAATGGGGTTGGATTCTTTTGTTGGAAGTGCTCTTGTTGACATGTATTGCAAGTGTGCAAAGGTGGAAGAGGCAGAGAAGCTCCACAACAGAATGGAGGAACAAACAATGGTTTCTTGGAATGCAATTATCTCCGGATTCTCACTGCATGAGCAAAGTGAAGAAGCTCAGAAATTCTTTTCTCATCTGTTAGAAATTGGAGCCATGCCTGATAACTTCACCTATGCAACGGTTCTCGACACTTGTGCTAATCTAGCAACTATCGAACTTGGGAAGCAAATCCATGCTCAAATTATCAAACAAGAAATGCAATCAGATGTGTTCATATGCAGCACTCTTGTTGACATGTATGCGAAGTGTGGATACATGCAAGACTGTAGATTAATGTTTGAGAAAGCAACAAAGCGTGATTTTGTGACATGGAATGCCATGATTTGTGGCTATGCACATCACGGTCTTGCAGAAGAGGCTCTTCAGATTTTTGAGGCCATGCAACTCAAGAATGTGAAACCAAACCATGCAACTTTTGTGGCAGTCCTCCGAGCTTGTGCACATATGGGGCTTGTCAAGAGAGGGTTGCAATACTTCTATTCAATGTCAAGTGACTATGGATTAGATCCTCAATTGGAACATTACTCATGTGTGGTTGATATATTAGGCAGGTCAGGCCAAGTTAGTGAGGCCCTGAAACTTATTCATGAGATGCCTTTGGAGGCTGATGATGTTGTTTGGAGAACCCTACTTAGTATTTGCAAGTTACAAGGGAATATAGAGGTGGCAGAAAAAGCAGCAACTTCACTCTTACAATTAGACCCCCAAGACTCTGCTGCTTATATTCTTCTATCAAATATTTATGCTGATGCAGGAATGTGGGATGATGTCTCAGAATTGAGGAAAATAATGAGGTATACTGGTTTGAAAAAGGAGCCAGGTTGTAGCTGGATTGAGTTGAAGTCTGAACTACATATGTTCCTGATCAGAGACAAAGCTCATCCCAGGTGCAAAGAGATATACGAGAAGTTGGACATCTTAACAGGTGATATGAGATTGCTAGGGTATGTACCTGATATTGATTTTCTGCTCCATGATTTGGATACAGCAAGAACAATAGCTTGCATGTAGTATCTCTTCTATTTTGCATGAAATGCATCTGCAAAAAATTTGGGTATTTTTTATTCATTTAATGACAGAAAATTAATTTGGGATTTGGATCTAATTGGAGTTCAAGAATGAAATAAGCTGAGAAATGCTCTGGGAAATTCAGCAGGCTGTTCATAGTAATAGCCAGCTTGAGCTTGTGTGGGAGATAAAACTGATAATAATCTGCAGGTTTGCTTTTAACTACATAAGCTAACTATATACATGAAACATAATACATCTATGGAATTATATCAACACAGTTTGTGCATGAAAAAGAGTTGAAAGTTTAAAGAGAATGTCGGTTCTCAGATTGAAAAGGCGTTCAGATTGAGAAGAAATATAGTCTCTTTAAATTTAGCTGACTACAGACAATTGCTGATGTTTGTTCACATCTTCTCCAAAAGGATCTTCAATCCTTTATTGATTTAACTCTCCATTTAACTTTCATTTACCCACATATATTTCATAGAAAAAATAACAGGAGTCCAAATGAGTGGTGGTGATTGCATTTTAACCAACTGCGGAAAGAGTAAATGAAACTGATCCATAATTTATGGATACCAAGACACTCGGATTGTGAAAAACCACAAAACTGGAATAACTTGTGCGAACAGAGTCAAAACTAAGAGAACCACAAAACTGGAAATTTTCTTTTGGTCATCCAGAAAAATGGATTCAATCAAGTAAAACAGACAATAAAAAATAGAAAAATAAACAGATATCAGTAGAAGATTCAGAAAATACATTTCATTATAACTAATTTGAACAGTGATTGTTTCGTCTTTTTCCTCTATCTATATGTTGACAAAAGAACATGCTAAGAAAATACAGATTACTGAAAACTTTATCTTATCAGTAGGATTCTGTTGATTAAGCTAATGCTACTTTTCTAGTCTTGACATTTAAAAAGGGACCTAATTTCCAACAAAATTGTACACGTTGAAGCTGGAAAACTCAATAGCATTGATGATCAATATAAGAGTAGATATCCATGTCTTCCTCTACAAGTAAATAGCAAAAACCACACAACTAAGAAGGTAAGAACCACTATGTCAGAATTCGCTGTCCAGATTTTGAAATAGAGAAGCTGCAAAGACTGAGATCACTAACACGAGGATCGTCATGAAAACATACTTAACATTAAGCTGCCTTGCATCAATATTTCTCACGCTTTCATAGTTGGATGTGGAATCAGCAAGCCCCATTTTAGTCTCATCCCCCGTGTCCTGCTGAAATAACAAAAAGGGAAAATTTGTTGCAGAAACAGAGATTACATCTTTAATCAAAACATTGCACACTGATATTTTTCAGTAGAATGGCAAACAATGGGGAAAATATAACAATGTCTTTTAAGGTTGAATTTGATAATAAACCACAAGCAAGCCAGGGCACACATGGTAAGATCTTAAAGGAAAAAGGCATCCAACAGGACCAAGACCAGCAAGCTTAGCCTCATAAGGACACCCAAGATCACAGGCAATTCACAGTAATATTTGAAGTCATGTATGATTCTGCACTACCTCTAAGGAACATGCAAAAGATTAAAAAACAGATGTAATGATTGAAGTCAAGTCATCATGTACATATAAACTAGAAAGAAGATATTGAGCAGGCGACTAAAGAGAAACTTATGATCTTATTTGGGTTCACTTACATAAAATTTTAATTATAAATATACACAACTAAAAAAGAAAAGGGAAAAGGATAAAGCAAAAGTTCCTTTTGAAAATCATTCATCAAGTAGAAACAGTATAGGTTTTAAGAAGTCTGGGAGACATCGCTTGAAGTAACGTTCAAAGACTGGTGATTAAACCATCTGTAAATTGTATTGGAGTCTGACGGCAGCCATTTTGTCCAAGATAAATTTAAAAAGTAAGTTTCGGCCTTCAAATTAGCTACTGCAATGACAAAATAAGACTCCCTCTAGGTTTCAATGAAATCTTAACCCCAAGGCAGCAGCCGTTTAGTCCATGATCCATTTGATGATCATTTTGGTGCAAGGCAATTAAATTGGATATTTTTATTCGCAAACAAATCATCATTCAACATTCATAGTGAAGGCTAAGAAGACCGTAGAATGTGGTCCAGATGTCTTGTAAAAATAAGGCATTTCTTCAATAATGGTCTCAGCGATCCAACCCAACATCTCTGGGTGCAAAAATATTGGTTATCAAAACAAAAAATTAAGTAATAATCACTTACAGTACTTAAGAACTCAGCCACATCTTTACTTTCTTCACTCGAAATCACAGTAGTAAAATGATGCTTATCTCCTTGCCCATTATGGCTTATTATATTTACAGGACTGTTGCTTGTTTGGTGTAATTGCTTTACCAAAATCTTATTCTCCTTTGTTATTGAAGATATCTGCATAAAACATAAGATAACAATTTCAGTCGAAAGAAACAAAATATATTTTGTCAACCAAGTTAGGAATGCCCGCATAACCACATTGCGACATGCAAAAACTTAAAAGTTGTTCAATTCATCTTAAAATTCCAAAACAAAGCTTTAACAAACATCTGAATAAGAAAAGGAATACTGGTTTAATAATAAGGAACCAAAAAAATTGAAAAGTAGACTATAGAAAAAGAAAACTAATGGCCTTTCACTTCAAGAAAAAATTATATGTATTTAAAATTGTGCCACAAACTATTAAGCTGGGCCACAGACTCCTCAGTATATTGTCTAGTCTGATGCTTGCCCAGAATTCTACACCTAATGGGGATACAAGGGCTGAACTTTGGAGATATTAATGTCGAGCTGATGGAGAACAATTATAGAGGTAGATGAGAAGTAAAAAACCTTTAATTTATAGCATCAAAGAGTTTAACTAATTGACCCCAATGGATATAATAATTTGCCGAGTCAAAATACTTTTTTATTGGCTTTTTGCCTACACAAAACTTCTGAAATTTCACTGAATCAAGTTTCTCTCAGATATTCATTTATTACCAAATCATTATGCACAATTGTCTAAGTTTCTTCTGAAAATGCAACTGCTAGATTGAGTTAAACTAGAAGCCCAAACAAAAGAGAACAGCTAAAAGGGGACAAGCAAAATTACAATCAAACCTGTATTTGAATAGAGATAAATGATTCCTACTTAATTTAATACCTGATTCTGAAGGCGTTCTCTTTCGCGGGCCATTTGCATGACCAGATCTGTTATCAATTTAGTTCGAATTCGTATGTCCTTCACAGTTGCCTGTTTTTTCTCCTCGGCTTGATGCAAAGACGCCTTCAAGGAATCCATTCTACCCCTAAGGAAACGGAGTTCTTCGTTAAGGTCTGAATTAGACTCTGACAGTATAACACACTTGTCTTCTGCACTCTCAGCCAGACTTTCAGCTTTTAAAACCTTTAACTTCAAACTGTCGATCAAAGTTTCCATATCCTTTATTGTAGAATCTAACAGGCTTTGCTTCTCCTGACTCGCTTCAGCAGATGCCACCGCACATTTTAGCAGAATATCAGAATCCCTCAACTGCCTTTCTAGTGAATCAACCCTCTCAGAGGTATTCCCACTACATTTGAGAATATTCAACTCTTCATTCAATTCCATATTATTCTCTGTTAGCAATTTACATTTGGCCTCTGCACTATCAGCTCTGCTTTCTGCTTTAGTTATTTTTTCTTTAAGATCTTCTAGCAAACTACTCATTTCAGCAAGCTGAGGCAATAAATCCTGATTTCCATCTCCAGAGGTCTTCGAGTTCATTTGCTGAAAGTCAAGTTCTTTCAGTTGTTTATCAAGCAAACTCACCTTTTCCCTCAAAGTGAAGGCCTCAGAATCAACAACAACCAACTTATCTTCTGTTTCTATGAGACTGCCTTTTAAGGTGTTTGTCTGTGAGAAAAGAAACTCGTTAAGTTCCGTATTGCTGCTTTCAATCTTTTGCAAAGCAGCATCCTTGGCTTTCAATTGTTCTATAGAATCATGAAGCTTTGATCTCAAATCCCCTTCTCGCTGATTCGAACCATTTAGATTAAGCTGCAATATCTGGAGTCGACCCAACAGTTCTTTCGAAATTCCCATTAAGACCTCTGCAGTGTTTTCTCCCTCAAACAACCTTTCCCAAGTGGCAACAGCTTCATCCTCAATGCAGAAAATTTCATGCTCTGAAGAATGCAGCTTTAGCTTCAAATATTCTTCAATTTGTCTTGATTCAGCTAACTTTTTCTCAAGATCTAATTCCCTAGCCAAAGACTTCTCCAGCATCCTCAGAATATACCTTTGCTGTTCAGCAGTCTGCATCTTTATCTTTGAGTTCGGATTTGAAAAGTCACCATTTTCTACAAGCTCCGCATCCCTATTGTCTTTCCCTGTCAACATCAAAATAAATAGTGAAAACCACTTCTAACTCGCTTGTGTAAACCGGAAAAGGAAAAAAATAAATTAATCCCCATTTCTCTTTTCTACAAAATAGCTCCACTTTAGACCTGCAGTCAGTGGGCTGAAGGTTAATCTAAAAGCATGCAGTTGCACTATTGCTTCTGCAGTGATTCACACTTTAGCAAAACGCAGGCGCTATTTGATGCCTTTAGTAGATTAATCCTGATAGTTTTTAGTACAAAAATCATTCACTATTAGGATTTTCTGGGTGACATCTGATGTTTGGTTTGTAGTCATCTCCCAACAAAAAATTAAATTACAAAATTAATTTTCTTTTTCACAAGTAATTAGGACAAATAAGTTTTAACCATAATAGCTTACTTACGAGTTTCTTCTCCACCACTCAACAAGTTCCTCTGGAAGTTGGAAGATTGCTCCTTTATTTCTGAGACCTGCTCTAGTGATTGCCTCAATGATTCTTCAGAATCACCTAAAATTTCTTCCATGTCCTTCAACACTTCTCCCAAGTGCTCATATGAACATATAATTTCACGGGCATTAACAATCTCTGCCTGAAGTGCGGACATGAAATTCTCTAGTTCACTCACCTCTGAATCCAGAAATCCAGATAAGAGATCGAATTCCAGTGCCATCTCGCCAGAATCCTTCAAGATGTGTTTCTCATCTGAAATGAAGGCCTCAAATTCAGTTTCCTTAGTTGCCACATGCATCATAAGAATGCTCAGATTAGCTTGCTTTTCAGAAGAACGTGCCACATCTAGTTCAATTCTTGTTAGAACCTCCCTGGCATTGTCTATTTCTCGCATTAGATCTCCACCTGATGAAATTCTTTCAAGTATGTCATAGCCATTAACATCCGCCTCCACCCCACCAGCATTGATATATCCAGTAGGAGCAGATGCAACAGAAGTATCAGCATCCATTCCAATGGTCTAGTTTTTGGGTCTGATACCTGGAAAAATAATTTTAAATTTTTAAGTACAGACAGTTTGATAATCATGCTCAAAAAGAAAAACAAAGAAGAAAGAGGGATGGATGTAATCATGCATCATTACTCCTATAATAACCATTGCACGTGTTCAACGGTTAGAAGATGACGACGTCTACAAAATGAATCTTAACAATTTAGGTACAATCTTATAAAACACCGACTTTTATAAAATACAAATTTAATGTTTTTCTTATATATTTTCTTTTGAAATGTAAAATAAATAAATTGACAAAAGTGAAAATTAAGAAATGTTTATACAAATTTTATCATGTCGGAAAATATTTGTTCTGTCAAAAAATATTCGATTCATACGACGACGCCGAAATAATATTGGTGGACCCCCTACAACAAAATATTGTCGAATATAGAAAACGACATATGTAACATTTCTAAATAAAAATAGTCAACGGTACTATCACTTTTAACTGTTAAAATACCCGGCGATAAATAAATAGTAATATACAGTATTGCACAGTAGTACACGGTATTGCACAGTGTTTCATATTATTGAACTGATAAAGTGGCTATTGTACAATATTGACTTTATTGAACCAATAATTATCACATGCACAATAATTTATATTATTAAACTGATAATTGTCACAGTAGCATATGTACAGTAATTCACATTACTGAATCAATAATTGTCATTACACAGTAACGTGCTATTTCTTTTACTTATTTTTTACATTATCGTTATCTATATTATGATGTTAATTAAACTGTTATATTTCATTATTAGTTAATTTATTGTTTGTATTGTGAGTATCTAACTCAGAAAGCTAACTACACTGTATTTATAATAATCAATTATAATTGTGAATTATTATTGAATAATTGAATTGATAAAGTTATTTATTTTTATTATAATAAATTATATAAAGTTATTTACTTTATCTAAATTATATAAAGTAAATTATTTTTATTATGATATATTATATAAAGTTATTTGTTTTTATATATAAAGTTAATTGATTTATATAAACTTAGTTGTTTTATATATAAAGTTAGTTGATTTATAAAGTTAGTTGTTTTATATATAAAATTAATTGAATGGTACATATTAAAGAAAATCTGAAATGAATGGTATAGATTAAAGATAATGTAATAATTATAAAATTTGAAATGAACGATGTAGATTAAAGATGATATTTAAATAAGTGATATGGATTAAACATTATCTTGAAATATATGGTTTGGATTAAATTAGAAAATATTGGTTTATAATAAGATTTTTGGCTATAAATAGAGGCTTTAACTTAAGGATTTTTCATAAAAAATTTATTGTTTATTATTTATTTACTATCTAAATATTACTTTGTGTAAGTTCTCTTTGAGTGTGTTAAAGTCATCTTGAGTATTGGTGAAGATCTGTAAGTGTACGAGTACTGTTCAAGTAAGTATATTTATAAAAGTTATATAAGCAACTACACACATTACACGGTGTTTATAAATCTGCCTTTAGAATACTTTTCCTTTATAAGATTTATTTTGAAAAATTTATTTTGAAATATTATTTTCTTTCAAAAACTATATTGAAGTTATTCTACTTTATTCTATCAAATCACTTTAGACGATTTCATACGAATTGGTATACACTGTTAAATTATGTGTGGTAGTTACTAATTAAATTATAAATATATAAGTTTATCAACTTCATTTAAATCAATATTCAGTCACGTGTTAAGGTAATGAGTATCTTTTTTTTCATACTCTTAACTTATTATGGTAAGTACTATTTGGTAAAGTTTTATGAAATGATTATATGTTCTTTAATAGTTTGCGCTTCATCTAATATCATTTTAATTGAACCTTCATATTTTTTTTCCTAAATATTTCTATTGAACTTTAACCGTTATTCTGAACTGCGAATCTTGAATATTATTTTTGAATTTTACTTCACATCATGTTGACAATTTGGACATTATTTGAATCTGCACAAAGTAAAATCTTAAACTTTCGATATTTATTGATTATCATATTTTTTCTGTTCATCATTTATATCACTATTGTTATTCTAATAATCAAGAATCATGTTGTTGTGAATATCTGTGGCCTGAGGCACAGATGATGAGATAAATGCGATATAATTGTTGTGTGTCTTTTAGGGCACCTGGTGAATGTTTTCTCTGGACCGAGGCAAAAAAGAATTGTTGTTTGGTATGATTATGACCAAAGGCTGAAGACTGGTATGATCATGACCATTGGTGTTATATTTGAATATCTTTGACCCGTAGTGCAAAGATGAACTGTTGACTTGCATTATTATGATCAGTAACTGTGAATTTATATTATCATGACCAGTGGTGTTAAAGATGATAAAAGTTGATGATATTTTTCTTAAAAAGAGAAGTTAGTGGACATCATAGTCTACACGATTTTTCTAATGGATTGCTTATTTCGCTATTATTATTGATCTAAAACTTATTGTTTATTGTATTCTATCAAGAACTCAACTATTGAAGGTTAATGATAATTTATTCATTGTTATCTTAGTCATGCTATTTCTTGCTGTGCTATTTGAGCTTACCATTTCTTTTTTGTTCCATTGTTCTTCAGAAAATGAGAGAATAGTTGGGTCTAGCCGGATAATGGAGTAAAGGTCCGAGAGATAGCTATAATAGTCTTCACATGTTGTATATAGTGTGTCAATAATAGTGAATACTTAGTTGTGTATTATTGAGTTATGTATTTCTGTCCTATGTACTGTTTGTTTTAGTTACCGTGTATTTTATTGCGTCTCAAATTAGGCTATGTAGGCCCAGATTTGGAGGCGTCACATATCTAATGTCAATTTACTCTGCTAAACTCTAAACACCTCAATTGTTAACATTTTTTGAGATCTGTACTTACTCCAAGTCGTCAAACTTTTGGTTGTTTATTTGTGCAGGTTAATGCCGTTGACGGCGGTCAAACGTCCCGACAATTTCAAACGTTAACACTAGGAAAACATAATTAATTTGTTGTCTATTTTGTCCATCCGTTTTTTATATGCACCTAATTGTTAAGGTCGTATATTTAAGAGATGGACAACACTACATACACAAAAATAAATATTACATTTATCATAACTATTAGAAAGTGAGACTTGAAACGAATTTTTGAGTCAAACTTTACTTTTTAATAATTAAAATTGATATTATGTTTAATATTATGTTTTATTGTTATTTTTAAGAAATTGTGTGTTAACATTTGTTAAAAATAAAATAATAAGACACTCATTTTTACGGTGAAATTTAAGTATATTATAAATGTCTATATAACGTGTTGGGAAGCGTTAGGAGGACATAAGAAATAATAGAGATTATGAATATAAGTGTGTTCTTAAGTATAAATATATATATAGAGAGAGAAATATAAAAGTTAAAGTTTTGGATTGAAGCAAAATACGAAGAGGATTGTGAAATATGAATAAATATAACTCTATAAAATCCAAATATAATATTTAAATATTATATTTGTTTTAATCATAAAAAAGTAGAATACAATATTAAAATTCATGTCATATTTTATTTTTTAATGATTAAAATAGATATAATGTTTAATTTTATATTTAAATATTGTGTATATAAATTTATCCCTAAAATATAAGATATTTTATATATAGCGTAATTGATGTTTTTTTTAGTAAAAAAGTTATTTGTTGATAAAAAAATATCACATAGCACAATTTATTTGTTAGGATAACAAACAAAACTCCCAAAAATATTATCGTTTGAAGTTTTATGTTTTCGTATAAGATTTGTCTACATATATATTATTTTCTTAAAAAGGGAAAGGCTTATATTAAAAAACGAATCGGGTTGTCATGACTAGTCGGTTTGTGTTTGTTTGCAGGTTTATGATTGGGTTCTATTTCTCCGGGCATACAAGGTATAAATTAGGTCGGAACGTCGTTTCTCTGCGTCACGCTCTCCCGAATGACGACCGCCATGGGACCTCCACCTTCTAGAAGCCCTACCACCACCATCTGTAACGCCGGAACTACCACCCCCGACTCCACCACCTCCAACACTGAGCTCCAAATGGAAGGCGTAGAAAACGAACCCTCGCCCTCGCCCTCGCCCTCAGTTTATGCTCCAATCAAGATTACTCCGATGGGTCCCCCAGCTACTCCAACAGACACTAACCCTCCCATATCCGATGGCCATCTAATAATACCCGATTCAGGCTTTCAATCCACCGAAGAAGCTACTAACAACAACTCCACCCCCCAACCAACCAATGTTAACGGCAATGAAAAACAAGAGCAATCCCCACATGTTGCTGTACCTTATAAAATTCCTCCGTGGAGTGAAGCTCCATGTCATCAGTATTCCTTCGAAGTTCTCAAAGATGGGGCTATTGTTGATCAATTTGATGTGTAAGTAAATTATATTTTTACAACATGTATTCACGCTGAATTATATTTGCATTATACTTTTAACTCTAAAACTTACTGGAGGAAATAAAATATGAATTAATGCCTGTAGTGAAAGCTAGATGTTATTCCTGCAATTCATACTCAGATATATATTTCGATTGATAGTAGAAACGGGTATTGAATTGCTGTTATCAGCTTATTGCTTGTCTTTCATCTTTTTAAATTTTAACCCCTTGCTTGCATTTTGATCGGTGATCATCCAGATACGAGAAGGGGGCTTACATGTTTGGGCGTGTAGATCTATGTGATTTTGTGCTGGAGCACCCAACCATCTCTCGATTTCATGCGGGTACCAGATGTTTCTTTTAAAATAGTTTTTGTTATGTTCTATGATACTGCCAACAATTATTTGCGTAGATGATAAAAGTAATAGCTGCTGCTGAGAAAAGCATAAAACTTTAATATAATAAATTCTCTCACTTATGCCTTGGCAACTACTACTCCTAAAATTATTTCATAGACATCAATCGGAAGTCGTTATAAAGTAACAATTTAGTATCTCTCCAATTGCAGTAACTTAACAAAAAAAGAAAAAAAAAGACAGTAATTGCGAACAAGGTAGGCAGACATATAACTATAATTGTTAGAATTTTAATTATTCATTTTTTCTATAAGCCTCAAATGAGAATTTTAATCTAAATTTATTATTCAAACTCCTAAACAATGACAGCTTATAAAAATGTATACATGAACTAAAAAGTATCAACATGTTGTCACTTGCATCATCAAGTAGATAATTCAACAAAAATAATTCAGTTAATAATTAATCTTATTACAACCTAAATAATATAAATATATAATTATCTAAATTTCAATAAAAATAAAGCTTGATCAAATGTAACTAATAATAATCTTGTTAAAACCTGTATAAAAGTCTAATATTAAGGGATAACTTCTTTGTTAGTCCCCAAATTATAGTTGTTTTTTACGTTTAGCCCTTAATTAATTTTTTGTGTATTTCATCCTTAAACTATATTTTTTTTCATGTTAGTCTCCAAAATATAACTTGTCACGTTTAATACCTGAACTGTTTTTTTTTAGGTTTAGACTTCAATCTAACTTTGTTTTTCATGTTTAATTCCCTTTAATTGTTCTATTTTTGTAAAGTTGGATTGAGATTACAAAAATTATAAAATCTAAGGATGAAATATGCACAAAAAAAAATAGTTTGTGGACCATTATCAAAAACTGCTAAGTTTTGGGACTAATGAAGATATTATCCCTAATATTAAATTATAATTTAAAGAAAATAATTCCGAATTATAGGTATTGACTACACATTTGATTAAATATCGAACAATGGTTCATGTGTTGTTTGGACTTTGGACTAAATGGAAGCCATCTAAACAATGCCCAAGTCCCAACCCACAAAAAATTAAATAATTGATAAAATTGTTGCCTTCCATCATAGGTACATTAGTAATTCAGGATAATTTTTCATAAAAATCAACCAATCAAGGGTTCAAAGTGGGTATGAATGTCTCAGTCATATCATAATAGGTTACAGTACCGAACATTTGAGATTAATCTGGGCTAAATTTCAAAGAGGTAAGCATCTCATGCGCCTTGGCTATGGCGCTATGCCTCATTGAAGGAGTCTTGCTTCAGGGCAGGCGAGGCCCAAAACTGCGCTTTAGGTGCGCCTTTAATAACTATGCGCGTGAGTTTGGTATCAAATGGGCGGCTAAGAAGATGGTTGTGTAAGTTTACCTGTACTTTTTTGGGTACACCATAGTAGGTCCATTATCCGTATTTTTATGTGCCCCCACGCGTATGGGTAACATTTTGCCAATTCTAAGAAATTAGTGTGATTGTTGGACTTGCTTTATGAACATGATTATTGAGTGTGAACCTTTTTCCTTTAATTTGGAAAATGAAAACGTTGCCCTTTTTTTGACTATTGTGGATTTGTTCAGGCCAATAGGTATTGTGCTGAGGACTTGTTTGTGTATTGGAGGCCTTTAGAGAAACATAATTACATATAGGGAAATGCACAAAGCCAACAAAGAAATAGTTTTTAAAAAAGGGGGAAGAAGGGGGGGGGGGGGGGAGGGGGTACATTTTTTAACTTGTGCATAGTCCGAAGTAGGAGTTACTTAATCTATATTCCTTTTATTTGGATTTCCAATTGAGCTCATAAACTCTGTTTTGTGATGCATGAACATAACATGCTTGTTAATCTGAGTGCAATCATTGATGTCTGTTAGTATGAGGATCTGATAGCTCA
This sequence comes from Hedera helix, assembly GCA_947179155.2. NCBI lineage: Eukaryota > Viridiplantae > Streptophyta > Magnoliopsida > Apiales > Araliaceae > Hedera > Hedera helix. Next base: position 41,055,680 of record OX359270.1, on the reverse strand, counting down.
TAGCTTCCTTCTATGTTTGGGTGGTGCAGTATATTGTAGCTTGACTTTATTTATCAGAATCCATATACAAGTTCCGTGAAATTTCTTGCAAGTTTCTGGTGATGTGTTGGTAATGGTGATGTTATTTGACCGCATATGTTATATTTTCCTTTTTGGCAGTTCTCCAGTTCAATAAAATTGGTGATGCTTACCTCTATGATCTCAGCAGTACACATGGGACTTTTGTTAACAAAAATCAGGTATTTAATTCGATTCTATCAGTATTTTTATGCCTTTAATGATGTATTTTTTCCACTATTAATGTGTTCATTTGATACAATAAGCGTAGTGTACCTTTATGTAGAATCTTAATTATAAGCTTTGGCTCGTCTCTAGAAGTTTCCATTTTAATAAAAGCAAAACCTACCAAACGTAATTACTCCATGTAATGTTGCATGCTGTTTTGATAAGATGTTGTTTATAACATACTGGGTGAGGTGGTTGATCTATTTCTTGCTTGGGATTAAAAATGTTCACTTTGAGCTGCATGAGAGGCTTGGAATTTGTCCCAAGACCAACTACACAGAGCAAGTATATTTGTTAGTTCAAACAGAGTCGCCAATGATAAGTTAGAATATTGATATTCTTGTAATTATAGGTAAAACAACAAATTTGCATTTTGGTACGCTAATTTTAAAGTATTGGTACGTAAGAGTATTATGTTTGAGTACACAAGTACCAATATGCAGTTTGTTAGTTCAATGAGAGTATTTGGTAACTATCTATAGATACTGAAGGTGCTTTTTATGCTCTCTGTTCAGTTAGAGGCATCAATGTACAGTGATTTTATCATAGCAGTCACATGTGAAATGTCTTCCTTATGGATTTTCTAATTTCAATTTTTAAGGTGAAGAAGAAGGTTTATGTGGAACTGCATGTTGGTGACGTTATTCGATTTGGCCAGTAAGTATTTGATTCGATTCCATACCTGGCAGATCACTTTTTCATCATATTATTGGACAAAATTTTCATTTGCATGTAATCATTCAAAATAGTGTATGATATGCACCGCTGATAAGGTTGAACAATGAATATCATGCGTCACATTCTTTATTCATTTAATTTACATGAGTCGTATGTACATGCATGTTTATTGCATCTAATATCTCTTTGTGAATGCTCTTTGCTTGTTTCTACAGCTCATCAAGATTGTACATATTCCAAGGTCCATCTGAATTGATGCCACCGGTGAGTGTATTTTATCACCCCGTCCCCCCCTTTTTATTTTTTAAACTATTGATATGCCAAAGGTATCAAATGTTGACGTTTATTGCTTATTAATCATCTAAGTTCACCCATGAAAACCAGCTTGTTTGTGGGAACAATTTCCTAAGTCCTAACTATATTCTTCACTAATGTGTGTTTGTTCTTATATTTTTCCATACAAGACTATCCTTCTCACCAGTACATTTAAGATCAGCATGGGATATGTCTAAACCATCTCAACTGATGTTCCCTCATCTTCCATCTATCGTTGTTACCCAAACCTTATTTCGTATATCCTTGAATTTATCCTATTCAACCTCATGTGGCTGCACATCCATCTTGACATTCTCATTTTAGGAATTTCCATCTTATGGTCATATTGCTTCGTGGTCGCTCACTATTTAGCTCCATATTGCATCTAGTCTCACTTGTCACTCTATAGAACTTTCCATTCAATTTGTTTGGGATTTTACGATTGTACAACAGGCTTACACACTCATCAACATCTCTCCCATACAGAATCATTCATCAATAGACCAACAAATAGAAATTTATAATTTGTTGTCGTTCCAAGCATTCCTGTGTTGATGTTTGACTTTCTAAAATTACACTTTTTACTTGTGATGGAGCCTTGATAGGTAGGAAATGGATTTTTTTGTTGGAAGTTTGTTGATATCTGGTTTGCAATCAAAGTAGTCTATGTTACTACTACATTTACTATTGGTGTCATTATCATCAGCAGAATGCTGGCATTTGGTGCGTATATTGTTATTTTTCTGTGCAGACATCTTTTTTCTTAAAGATTTTTTATGCTGGTTTGTGTTGAAGGAAAAAGACTTGGCAAATAATAGAAAGACTAAGGTCCGAGAAGAGATGGAAGATATGGAAGCTTCACTTCGACGAGCAAAACTTGAAGCATCTCTTGCTGATGGTATCTCGTGGGGTATGGATGAGGATGCTATTGAAGAAAATGAGGTTTGCAAGATCTTCTTACCACTTTTTTAGGATTATAATACTTTGGCAACCACTTTCTAGTTGTGAGATGGGATTTTTTTCATCAAATAAGTTGGTGGAATAGTGGACTGCGTTTGATACAATATTTAAGATAATTCAGTTTTCAAGTTCAGTTCTCATACCATTCGGCACAAGTAAAGGGATGTGACCTTTCATGTGATAGGTCCTGTAAGATAAATAAAGCCAGGTTAGTTCATTGAGGTGTGACCCACAGTAGGAAAGTTCTTTCTTCTACAATTTCAAAGGATTTTATTTTGTAAATAGATTTTGTAGAATGTCTTTTTATCTTCCTCTCTTCCTCCCCCTTTTTGTTGGAAGAAAAACTTTATGCTATAGAATGAGCTACGTTACATTACAGGGAAGGGTGATCCGTCTTCAATTTTAACCCCTTGGTCTAGTAGGGGAACCATCATTTTTGGGAGCCTAATCCCTTTTTACTTGCTGATGTGGTATGCATAAGTTTGGAAACTTATAAAATTGTTTAGAAGTTTGGACCATTTTATTTACCTATATATAATTACCATTTTCTAAGAGGATAATTATCTCTATCACATACTACTGTGATGAATGCAATGGTTTTATTGATAATGGCTTATTAGTCTTTTTTATTTTTCTGGTTTTTAGTCTTTGTACAATTGCTTTAGGAACAAAGTCTGTGGACAAGCTATTTAGTGAAGAATTCATGTCTATTGATTTCAGATTTTACTTGTCAGAAAATTTCTCAATTGCCTAATTTATTGTCAGTTTTTCCCCAGTTTGTCTCTCCTTGTGTTAGTGAATCAAAGGTGGGAGATTTTTCCAGTCTTTCAAAATTCAAACTAACTATAGTATTTTTGAATATTTAGGATGACATTGAAGAAATAACTTGGCAAACCTACAAGGGACAGCTGACTGAGAAGCAGGAAAAAACACGTGATAAAGTTTTAAAACGACTCGAAAAGGTGAGTGAGCTTCTAATACTTCAGACTCAAAACTGATTGACTCTTTCTAATAGACTACAGTCTTGTTGCAATTTACCTTTTGTTTTTGACATTTACAATGATTTTTCTCGTAGTCATCCTAGAGTACCTAGACATTATGTTTGTTAAGAACACAAGTTACCCTAGCGCCTTTCACTATTTAACGTTCTCATCAGTTTCATTTGTTCTATAAACCATGTCCTGGTTTCAGTTTTCAATGTGAGACACAAATGTCGGCTTCATTGCACATGGCATGTGTAAAATAACAATAATACTATGTGCACAAATTGTACACAAAAAGTTGTGTACAAAGAGTATAACCCATGTATTGTTTACCAATGAAAATGTGTAAGACATCCAATTGTGGGTCCTACTTCCTATTTTCTCTCATTTTATATATTTTTTGTGCACAATTTTTTGTGTATAGTTTGTGTCCATAGCATTTCTCGTAAAATAAAGAGGTAGAAATAGAAGTCATGAAGCTTCACAAGCTTCAACAAGGGCATAATGTGAAGCTTCAAGTGGAAACAAGGAGTTCTACATTCAATTGAAATTTATGAAGTCAGGACTTATAGGATATACCTGGTTGGTATTGTTGTTTAATGAAATTTTATCGTGTGCAAAAGAAGTAGTAGCTGATTAATTCAAGAGCAAAGAGTTGCTAAGTTTCCTCATTACCATGCTATAATTCTCTAGTTCAAAAAAAAAAAAAAAACTGCAATAGCCGTTAATGAACTGTGTATAAAGTTACTAGAGAATAGCACTACTTGGTAATGCTTGACATTTTAGAGATGGCTATTAATCTCTTGCTGTGCTGCGAGATAGATAGTATCTTTAGGGGCCTCTGCTGTGCATTTAGGGGTATTTCTATGTCCAATATTTGTAGATTGGAGAGTTACTTTCTTCTGTTTGTTACCTTTTTTTATTTACACTTGTTAGTGGGTGGAGTCTTTTTCCCACCCAATATCCTTATTCTCTCTTTCCATCAAGCAAAATTTCTTCCTTTGTTTTTTTAAAAAAAAAAGAAAAAGAAAAAAGACGTAACTTTTGCTGGCAAAAGACAGGTTTCTGTATTTCTTTCCGTTCCATTTTTCTCCCTACCTTTTCCTTTTTAGTACTTCTTGCTCTTTCGAAAGGGTGATGTGTAATGTGTATCAGCTATAGCTTGTAGGCCTCACTGCAATAGTTGATTTGGTCAAGTGAAAATTAAAAGCAAAAGTTAACTGCATATTTGCAAAAGAAAACAGAACCTTTTTGTGACTACATTGTCTTGAAACATGTATCAATTAGCTATCATTCATGTAGATGTTGTTTGTAAAAATGCTAGTTGAAGTGCAGACTTTGCACTCTTTTAGTGTCATGGTAGTCAGTTCTCCAAAAGGCCATATTTTTATCAAACAGTTGCATAATCACTGTAGAAAGCGTGAGAACAGCTGTCCAGTCTCCGCATTTATCTTTAACAGAGCTTCTTCATTTCCATTTGTTTAGTGGTTTTAAAATGAGCCTCATCTTTATTTTACCATCTGTTTCATTGTTGAAGCAGATGTCTTGTTTTAACATTTTTTTTCCCAATGCATTCCTTTTACCAGCACTGCCAGCCTAAAGAAGAACTTCTATGCTCTTCTTTTGACGTATCCCATACAGCACAGATAGATCTAATAGCTCCTATTCAAAGTCTCAGATTCTGAGTTAAATCTTGAATCAGTTCCCTGTATTTGGTGATAGTTATGGTTTTAAGAACGTCTGAAAGTTCAGTTCAAAAATCACAACCACAACGCCAATATAGAAGTGATTTATGTGCCTATTTATGAAACACAAGGGAGGGTTGTGTCTAAAGTGAATTTTCAGGTGTAAAAGTGAAATTTACTCGATAATAAAATATACAATTGATACATGCATATGACAATTCAATATGTGTTCATGGGTAGCAACCCTGTTTTGATGCTCTTATAACACATCTCTTACATGTGCATGCTTTGGTTCTTTTATGATGATATTCAAGGACAATTTCCTCTTTTCCTAAGGAGAAGGTTTGTATTCATTTGTATTTTATCAGTCATGCCATTTTTGTCTGCTACAGGTTGCCAATATGAAAAAAGAAATAGATGCTATTCGTGTTAAGGACATTGCTCAAGGGGGCTTGACGCAGGGGCAACAAACTCAGATTGCTCGGAATGAACAGAGAATATTGCAGGTATTATGTTGTCATGAGGGAGTTTATTTTGTGCCTTTATTTCTTTTCTGTAAACAAACAAAGCTTTTTCCCCTCCCTCGCCCTTGACGATAACGATATTGGTGTATAAGTTTTCTTCATCAAGTAAATGTATGATAGTGTTTATTTATTCCTTTTTGGCAATTTTTTATTGAATAATTTTGCGTAGATAGTGGAGGAGCTCGAAAATTTGGAAGAGACTCTTAACGAAAGTATCCGGGAGAGTTTAGGTGCACGTTCTGGTAGGATGTCTCATGGTAAGAAGAAAGGTGCAACAGAAGACTATGAAGATGAATATATGAGGTAATTCATATCCGTGAAATTGTAGTGGTGAACGAAATAGATTGCTATGCAAGTTAGAATATATTCAATATTCATATTCTTTCAATTTTTTTAAAATATTATTTCTGTAATTCTGTGTCATGAAATGCTTTTAAGAACACTAGAATGATTTACTATTAGTTTTAATTTCGACATAACTCTGATCAATTCACATGCTTAAGCCTTTTGTATGACCTCATTGATTATTTCTCCCCTACCCTCTACAGGTAAATTGATTTATATTACCACAACATGACGATAATGCTATAGACTTAACTATCTCAAAGTTAGTGCATTTCTAAGTACATATGATGTCTCCTGTATTCATCAGTGACGACGATGAGTTCTATGATCGGGCAAAGAAGAAGATGCCTAAGCAAAAGGGTGCTGAAAACCAGTCAATTGAAACTGCTGATTCTCTTCTTGATAAAAAAGATGCCATCATGAAAGAAATGGAAGATAAGAAGAAGTTGCTTTTGGATGAAAAGGGAAAAGTGGTACTAGAAAATGAGGCTATAGCAGAATCTGAAGCTGGAGATGCATTAGATGCTTACATGTCTGGGCTTTCATCCCGACTAGGTAAGCAATCTGTGTGAATAAGATCAAATATCTTCGTCCCTTGATATTCGTATATTTTATACTCACTTTGTCCCAAATAAGTGACTGATTTCTGTTTTGGGATGTCCCAAATAAGTGACCTGTTTTAGATATCCATGTCAAGGAATATAAATTTGACTATGTTACCCTTGCTTGAAAAGATAAAAAACAATTTAAGTGGACCCCACCATTCATCCTGAGATGAGTGCTTAGCTTTAAAGGGCAGGACTGGAAGCAGAGTTTTAGTTGTGGTCAAATACCCACTTTCTTAGATCATATGTGCCAATCAAACCAGGTCACTTTTATGGGACAAAGGGAGTATTAATTTTTTAATCGTTGAAATTGGGACTCTGTAGTATGTTTATATGAAGATTCAAGAGAAGATTAATACGTTTATTACGCACCATTTTTATTTATTTTTGATAAATATTACGCACCATTTTTGGGTGTATTGTTTAACATTAACTTGGATCCTTAGCAGCATCGGTTGCTAGCTTAGGTGATTCCTGCCTCCCCCAAAGCTAGGAGTTCCAGGGGAATGAGGTCTTAGTGTGTGGCATGGGTGCAGTATTTTGTTGTAATACTGTACCTAGCGAAAACTGTACATAGGTAGGCAGTGTGTCCATTTACAGGCTGCTGGTTCAGTTCTCCCCCAACCACCCGGCCCAAAAAAAAGGCGCACACACCACCGACCCAACAAAACAAATCACCTTCCATTGCATTGCTTTATTCCTGCATTTTCTTGTTTTAACACGTGATTTTCTTTAGTTCATTATATTTTCAGTCAAGTTTGTTTGTTAGCCAAGAGATGGTCCACGGATAGGCATTTATTATTTTTAAAATTTGAAGATGCTAGTTGTTTGTTGCAATTTTGACTTTCAGCAGCAGTTTCTGTATGAATGACTTTATCTGGGTTATTCCCTTGCTTGCCACCCCATGTTTTTAACAAGCTCTAGGTTCTCCAAGTCCTATTCTGTTGAATATTTTCTATATGCAGATTATCTTAGCTATAATTAATGAACAGAAGCACTATAATTTCTTGATGGTTCCTGTATTGGATTACAGTGCTTGATAAAACCGAACAACTTCAGAAGGAACTGCATACATTGCAATCAGAGCTGGACAGGATACTCTACTTGCTGAAGATTGCCGACCCTACAGAGGAAGCTGCTAGGAAAAGAGAATCAAAAGCACAAGAAGTAAAACTTATTATGTCGAAGATCTCTGCTCCTCCAGTGGTGAAAAAATCAGCATTGGAACTAAATAAAAGACGTGGAGTGGAAGAAACAGTGATTGGCTCCATTCAGAAACAGGATAGTATTGTTTCAACAGTGGAATCAGGCAAGAGGCCGGAGGACTGTGAGGTTGTAACTGATGCAGTAGAGAGCAAAACTACTGTATATACTTCTGTCAAGCCCCAATGGCTCGGAGCTGTTGAGAAAACAGAAGTAAAACAAAGCCAAGAAGAATCCCTAACGAATAAAAAGGAACCTGATCAATTTGTTGACTACAAAGACAGGCAGAAGGTTCTGGGAAAACTTGATACTGCAGAAAATGTGGATTTGGGACTTGAAAATGCAGCCCCTGGTCTATTGATAAGGAAGCGTAAGCTGGTTGAGAAATCTGACGTCACTGAAGTCAAAGTTTCTGAACAGTCAACATCTTCCTCAATGGGAGCAGAAATTAGGGCAGAAGATGCTGTGGCACTTTTGTTAAAACATACAAGAGGATATCATGCACCAGATGATGAGGTGATACATGATAATGAATACACGGCACAGGGAAATGAATCAGGGAAGGGTGACAAAAAACCTAAGAGAGTTCTTGGTCCTGAAAGACCGTCATTTCTTGGCAGTGAAGGCAATTATGACGAGTCCTGGGTGCCTCCCAAAGGTAAGAAAGAGCCGGTGGTTCCCAATTTCCCAGTTAGCAAGTGCTACCTCCGCTTCAAAATATAAGATCAATTTTATTTTTTTAAGTTGAGATATTTTTATATTTCAAAATTGACGTGATTAGAAATTAAATGAATTAATACTATTTAGATAGATTATAATTTTCATAAATGTGTTGTCCAAAAAAAAAATAAAAAAAATTAATGTCAATTTTGAAATTGAAAATGTTAAATTGACTTTAAAAAGTCGAAATTGATCATATATTAGTATAATGTATTATAAGTCTTAGTATTTTTGACTTTTTTGTTTTTTACTTGTGATGCTTTATCAGGTCAATCTGGTGATGGACGAACCTCATTGAACGATCGATATGGTTACTGAATTTGGATGCTCGTTACAAGTGTGAGCAGAGGCAAATCTAGCTGAGAGCTGGCTATCACAATTGTCATAGCTTGTTTTTTACTTTTTCCAAATACTTTTTGATATATTTCCTTCCTAGCGTTAGTATCTTGAATTCTTCAGTATAGTATGTTGAATCACGTAGACGTATTTCCCATGTTACACAAAAAAATATTATTTGCAAAATTTGTGAATATTAAAGATATAATTTTGTTACGCATATACCTTTTAAAATAATAAACCGGTAGTTTAATAAATTAACAGTCGGGTAATAAAATTATGATAAATAACTTAAAAACATGCCTCATTTATACTATATAACTAGAAAGTGAAAGGAAAAAGTTGACAAATTGGTAGACTGGCCCTTCCATTAAATTACTCATCTACAGTGAGATAATACCCGTGGAATAACAAGCCTATATACAGTGAGAAATCAAATCTACGTATAATGGATATAATGTGACAAAATAAATCTACATGACGGACATAATGTAGGAATGAATGAACTTGCAAATATTGAACCACCATCCGTCCCTTGACAAAAGTTGTAGTGTCTAAATGGAGGGCATATCTCATTTGGTCACAATTTAAAATTAAGACTGATCGTCAAAGTTTTAAAAGTTTTTTGTTGAGCATTAGTTGACAACATTTTTACAGCAGAAATGGCTCAGTATAGTGTTGGGATATGACTATGACAGTCTAAAAAAAAGAAATTGACAACATTGTAGCAGCAAGAAGTAACAACTGAGGCTGGAGAATTATCTACAATCAATGGAGTACTTCCTGCTTAACAATATTATACCAGATTCGCTCCCTTGTTGGAGTTAGAGAATCTTGTTTCTTATTCACATTTACAAACAGATGGCCATTAAAGGCTATTGCTGAAGTAGCATGTATATCAACATTGACACACAAGAAGATAAGAATTCCCTCATTGTGCATGTGCAATTTACAAGACCTTAATGGGCTAGACAGCTTTCAGCCTTTCAGCAATTTTGCCTGATAGACCCTTTGCCAGTGTCAACTTCTCCCTCCAGTTTTGCAGCGAAGCATCGTCTTTTGCATGAAATTATGATCCGGGTTGTCCACGAGCCATATTTGGTATTTCATGATCCTACTTAGTGAGTTTCCCAATAAATATTCTTGATTAAGGAGCCTACTTTACAAAACTGCTACAGCATCTCCCAGTACACACCAACTGATACTAGAAGTTTTCTTTGATAACTATAGACATTCCACAAGCCTATGCAATATCGTGGTAAAAGCCCCCATCCTTTCCATGCCTCGTTAACAAGATAGGAATAGCATACAAGAGGAAGCATGTACAGTGACATTGTCGGATGTATATTAAGGAAAGTAGCTCCTGAACCACGTCAGTTGAAGAAATAAAGTGATTCTAGAACATCTCTCAGATCAAAGTCTCCTCGTTCTGGCAAGGGTGGGAAAGACAATGAGGGAAAAGACCTCTGAAAGCTCCCCAGCAACTGTTTTTAGTAGGGAAAACAATTAGACCAACTCCAAACACAAGATAAATATATTATTAAAAGTTCTGAGTTTCAAAGTAGCAAAAGTACACACTTTTAAGAAAGAAGTTGAAATTTACAAGAGATTAATATGCATAAATTTGGAAGAAAACAGCCTACTAGTAAAAATGAAACAAAAATATGGTGACATACATATGACAAAATGGGTTGTTTCCCAAGGGGTAACTAGGACACATGCATGCATTTCAAGTTTCAACTGTGACACAGCAATTCGTTCCTAAGGAGTGGCAGGACGTTGCCACATGAGTGCAGATACACAAAAACACATTAGTGCACAAATTGATAAAATAAAAAAAAATAAAAAAGAAAAGGCAGAGGGCCATTAAGTTGACATCGTTTATAGCTGGTTTTAATTGAAATGATATAACGTCAATTCTTTCTTCCAACACGAGCTCCTGATGATACCTTTTTTTGGGGAAGCTCCGGATGATACTTGACCAAACATTAACCTCCATTTTCTCTAATAGGACAAACACTATCATTAACGTCCATTACAGGAATAAACGGCCCAGATTAAAATAGCAAAAATGTCATCCGCTACTAATAGTAACGGACAACGAGTACATCTGCTACTATTAGTAACGGATGGTAAGCAAAATTAATTACAAATTTACCACCATATACTATTAGCGGATGTCGCTATTCCTGTTCTAATCTCGGCCATTTATTTCTGGACGATAGAGATGGTTTGTGTCCATTTTTTATCCATAGCAAGTGAACCCACCCACCCACCTATATATATATATATATATATATTGGTTTACTCTTATATTTGGACAAGCAAGATTGACTTCCTATCTTTAATTATAAGCTTTAAATTAGAGTAAAGATACCATACATTTTCCAGTATCGGTGTTTCATAGAGTTCAACAAACTTTTCTCTTAGTATTCTGTTCATTTCATTCACATCACATGCATGCGTCCAATATGAATCATGAACACCTGCGATAATGTACAAGTACGCTGTAGTACAGGGTTCATAAAAAAAATAATACTCCCTCCGTTAGTATGTTCCACAGAAAGAGTCATTTGTTATTTATTTATTTTTCCATAAAAAGAGTTCACTTTTTAGTGATAGCAATATAAAATGAGACAATATCCTAAAGTTTATTATGATAACTTCATTATCATACCACAATACTTAACTAACAACTTATACTTTTAGGGGTAAATATGGAAAATAAAAATGAATCCTTAATATTTGTAAATTTTTACAAATAAGACACTTTTTGTGGAGCGGAGGGCGTATATAAAAATTGCACCATCATTAGGTTGGTCTAAAAGAAAGAAAAATGAACCTGCAAAATTGAAGCCTGCTTTTTTGCAGGCTACAGCAGTCATCATCATATGGGAACCATCAAGGGAGTGAACAAAATTTGGAGGGAAAGCTGTTCTCTGTCGCCTGGCCATGACCTACAGTCGTCAAAGAACCATCAGGTTTAAGATTTTCGGTCTATGAAGCTTATAATTCCAATCTTGAAAACGCTAGATGAGTGATCAATTTGTAGAGACCATATGTTGAGAATAAATGGTTCAAATCAACCTTAGGTACATTTACCTTTTCTGTTTCCCGCTGCAATGTCAAAATCTGAAGTGAAGTCTTAATCTGCAGGGTTAACAAGAGGTGCGTAATGACATGAAATAATATTTTAGTAGGATCAAAGGTTCATATGGTATTAAGGAAGTGTAGCTTATCCAAAACAGGACATTGATGGAAAGTTGTGTTAAATTGTTTTACAAAACTTACATGATGCCTTCCAAATTTGCGATAAGGCTGCACAACAGGAAGTCCAAGCGGAGTTGTCCATCGGACTGGCTGATTTTCAGATGCAATTATCTGATCAAGATTTGTAGTTAATAGCTTTAAATAATCTTGAAGATGCAAGGGCAATCAAGTATACTTCGAAGACATGCCAGAACTAATCAAAGAGAAGTCTTAAAACAAAGATCCACCATGGGCAAACACATACAACAGGAAGGGAGGACTTGGACAAATCCCATATGGTGTTTGTTTAGTGATGGTGCAAAGCGAAGAATATAAAATCAAGCACAATTTCGATATTCCATTTGTGCTGATCTTTATCTATGATTTCCTAGAGAAGATTCCAAGGAGAAATGAGAAATTTAATCCATAGCTAGTCACTTGTGGTGATGCTCATCTATGAACTCCTTGAAAAGATTCTATGGAGACTTGAGAAACTTCATCAAACAGCTATGGCAACAAAATTTTGGGCTCTTGTTTTTCTTAGCTTAAAATATGCTCAAGCAGTTTATCTCAAAAAAAATTTTTAGCTAAATAAAAACAAGGTCAAGTCTGCACAGCACGAAAGGATTCTGCGTCATTCTTCTCACAGGTTCTATTGCTGGATATAGGTTGAAGGAAGATAACTCTCTTCATCTCATTTTATACAATGACATGACATTTATATTGAGACGACAAGTGCCTTAACCATGGTGAGTCAAGCAGACGGTTCTCAGTTATCTACAAAAATTTAGAAGGAAAAAGGTGGAATGGTTTTCAAACCCGGACCGGACCGTAGGTCCGATAGAAAAAAACCGAAACGGGTCTGCTCTTCGGTCCTCCGGTCCGGTTCAAGCAAAAAAAATCAGTTTTGGTCAAAACCCGGTGAGCCGACGGTCGACCCAGTGACTCGATCACCGGTTTTATCGGTTCCTTACCTCCTTTTTTTATATTTTTAATATTTAAGCATTTAAACTTGATTAAATGTATCCTTGATTAAGTTTTGAGCTATGATCATGATTTAATATCTTTCTTTTCATATAGATTTAGTATTTATTTGAATTGTATAAATTAAACATTGTACAAATAGATTTATTTATTTTTACCGAATTTGATTGAATGTATCCTAGAGATGTTTATGTTCATTTGTATTTGATTTTATCACTCTTGAGTCTTGAATTTTGAGTTATGATCATGATTTAATATCTTTTTTTTATATATAAATTTCGTATTTATTTGAATTGTGTAAAGTAAACATTGTACAAATAAGTTTTTTTTTTGTGCAGATAAATTGATTAATTTTACATATTTACTAAATATTATATATAATAATAATTAATATATTTAATTATTTATTACATATTAATGACGTCACCGGTTCAGTAATGGTCCGACCACTGGTTGGACCAGTGACCCATCCACCCGGTACCTTTTTCGGTTCGATGACCGGTTCGGGTTTGAGAACACTAGGTGGAAATGCGTGCGTGCGTGTTGTGCCATAGTAGACAACTTCACAGCACTCTACCATGCCTCAGCAGTGAAGTACATATATTACAAAAATTATGGTACACACCTTTGCACACTCCCCAAGCCAGTTCATGATACTGCGTGCAGCTTCAAACATCTCCCCTAATGCAGTTAAGGTAACCTGATCGAGCAGTTAAAAAGATTCTTTAATCATGAATAACAAAAATGGAGCATATTTATGACCATCATCTAATTACACCAGGCAAAGTTCTTGTGCCACACGTAAGATTTCTATTGGACCTATCCATACGGAACATACTTGTCATTCTTAAAACATCAAGTCAACCTGAGATTGAGCTGTCCCATCACCTGATGCTTTAATATAGAGTAAAGTAACTTGAGTCCTGATCTTATGTTGGTAGTAGCTGTTCAATGGATCAAGTTTCAACTAAATATATGGATGCGAAGGAATAGAAGTAGTAATAAATTCCCCTTACTTTTGCAGCATAACAAGCCGCACCAAAGAGCTCAGCATCATCTGAAATGGCACCACGTTCCTTCAACCTTCTTTTGATCTGATCTCGAGCACCAATATAAGTGACACCATAAACTGATGTCATCACAGTCTGCTTCACCAACTTCCTGTCTACCTATTTTTATTTAATTAATAAACCATCAGTCACAAAATACTACTATGTACTAACAGTTCACCAAGCTAACTGAGATTGCTACCTAGAAATCAAACGCAAACTACGTGTATATTCTAACAAATGGGATGCTTTAAACTATAGAAAAATAAAAGAAAAGAAAAAAGAGTCCTGGTTTAATAAACCATAAGTTACAAAAGACTACCATGTACTAATAGATCACCAAGCTAACTGAGATTGCTACTTAGAAATCAAATGCAAACTACATGTATATTCTAACAAATGCATGTTTTAAAAATATTTTTAAAAAATGAAGGAAAAAAGAGCCATGGTTTCAGTCATTTGAAATTCAGAAATTAGAAGAGGTTATGGATTCAAATGATGGTCATGGTCTTCTACCCACTCCCAAGCTGTTTATGCATTATAAAAGCCTTTAGGGTCTGCAAAGGACTGCCGGGATCCTCAAGATTTATTAGCAACTTTGAAACTAGCGAGTCCTTGCGGAGAGGAACTGAGGTTGAGGTCTCTCCTATGATGCAAGAGAGCAAAAAATTTAGGAGTGAGACAGATCTCAAAAGACTGGCTTTCTGTTTATTATGATCAGAAAACTGGCACGGGAGCTGGAGGAACATAGAGAGAAAGACATCGAATCTGTTACGTCTGATTTCTTTCCATTTCCCTGAAGACTTTCTTGATGTTCTCCTCTCTTCAATAAGTAAAATTATTCTCTCACTAAAAAGCAAAATCCACTTGATGTAATTTGATACTAAATAATGTATGTGTCCAATAAACCATTCACTACAATCAATGGAACAATAACATGTATTTAACATTACATTATGACCAACTATCGATAATTAGTAGTAATGTGGTGGTCGAGGTAGTAATGTTTGTGCTATACACAAGAAATGGCATCAACCTGATTGACTAAAATCCTTGCACGCAATGCATCTGGAAAAGTTGCAGGATCTTTCTGAGCATCATTCTTTATGATATCAAGAACTCTGCATTAGAAATAAAAGTTGTATGAAATTGTTAGCAGAGTTGACTTCATCTGCACATAAATGCGAAGAGATTCGTTTAGTATGTGATTCATTATCACAGATACCATGAGATCCAATTTAAAGTCATTGGAGCAAAAATCATAATTCCAGAATAGAATTATGTATCCTTTTTAAAATTACTTGACTAACTAAAAAATGAATGCAAGATTACTGTTTCTTCTTATTGTTTTAGAGAGAAACCAAAACAGTACATATACCTGAATTTTGTTATTTTAAAACCACGCCGTGGCCCACTCCATTAATTAATAAATTGAGAAGGTGGATTTGGTACAGCAAGCAACTTGCTTCACGAGAAGAAGCTTACCTAGCAGCTATTCCCGAGTAAACATCAGCCGGTTCTCCCCCTGCAATCAAATTGACAGCATCTGCTCCCAACTAAAGAAAGATTTCCAGTAATAAAATAATTAGACAGGCATCTAAGAAGGAAATACAAAATTACAATGAGTGAATGGATAATAAGTTTTCATTTCCTAGTACTATCTAGGATTGAGAAAACAATAATCAGTAATACCAAGAAACATCCTTTTTCTTTTTCAGTAGTTAAGATGAGCAAAATAGAACCTTACCCCCCCCCCCCCCCCCTCCGCCCTCCCCGCCACAACTTACCCCCTTAACATATAAAATAATACTCCCTCCGTTCCAAAATATAAGAGTATTATTAACTTTTTGAAGTCAACTTAACACATTTTCAAACTTAAAATTGACATGGATTTCATTAATTTAGTCCATACATTACCATAAACTATCTAAAAAATACTACTCGTTGTAAGATTTACTGTTTCGTAATTGTTAAAGAATCATCTCAATTTTGAGTTTGAAAATGTCTTAAACTGACTTTCAAAAGTCAACAATGATCTTATAATTTGGAACGGAGAAAGTATTTCAACAAAAGGAGGTGGAAAGAGAAAGAGAAAGAAAAAGACAGATTTATAGACAAAGCATAAAGAAACTAATAACCTTGGTTCAAATATGATAATTAGTTACTGAAACCCCTATAAGAAACCTTTCAGCTGACACACTTGAAGCTTTCCATTTTTAACAATAAAGATTTGAAACTTTGAATTAATTGTGTCAGACTATCAGATAAATCCAAATGCACAAGTACAATATAGAAACAACCTAAATAATTTCTTAGTAACTACTTGTGCTGGTCACTTACCAAGGAAATAAAACTTCTTATGTTGGAAGTTTAGAATTGTATGCGCACACACATGCACATGCACACGCACACGCTACATAGCTTAAAGTATTTATTAATTTCTAACTATTTATTTCTGGTAGATTTTATTTTTTTAATTTCACATATATCTGAGTCCTGTATTTCTTCTAATCATTAAATTAAAAAAAATAAAAGCTTAAAATATTTTTAAAATCTTAATATACTATAAATGTAGACTAATTAAATGATAATTCTTTCAAATTGAGTTGATGGTCAATCGCAATAACAACGTGGACATCGAAGACAACGAAACAATCACACAAACAAAAAGAAATCAATTTTTTCATAGAGAAAACAAAATTCTACATAAATACGTAAAGAAACTCATAAATATGAAAGCTGTCCTCGAATTTAAAATGAATGCTAGAATTTTTGATAAATTAAAAAAAGAAAAATAAATATATTTACGGTAAAAATAGAATTCGTTGTACATGCAATTAATAAAAAGAATTATATATATATTTTCAAATCTTGAGGAATTATTGAGATCAATTGTGTTATTTATTGTACTTGTATATATATTTCTTTAAAATGGGGAAGTCACCAACACCAATAAAGAAAATTAAAAAAATGGTCAAAGAAAATCTTTCCTTTCCCTTAAAATGGAATCGAATAGAACAGAATAGGTCATCTTTTTAAGACAAAAAATATATAGCTTGATATATATTTTTTAATAATTAAATACATTGTTTTTTATCAAATAATTAAAAATATTAATTAGAGCTCCAACTCATCCATTCCCAAGCTCTGCTTGGCTAATAAGTCGTAACTGGGTTAAGCTATTTTTGGAATTTGGAGGTGCCATTGCCATTGCCATTGCCATTGCCCAGAGACTAGAGACCAGATCTAGAAGGCTCGTCATGCACATTCACACGCACATACATACATACATATGGGTAATGATCCATAGCGACTATTTTCTATGAATCATTTTTGTGCAAAAGATTTAAAATTAGATCCCGCCATCCACTACTAATAACAACGGCTACTATTGGCAGGGGATGACAGAATTACAAAAAAAGCGACATTAATTATAAATTTGGCACTATCTGCTACTAATACTAGCGCAATCCACTAGTAATAGTGGTGGATGACGGGATTTTTTTTTTTAATCTGGATCATTCTTCTGATCTTCTCTATAATGGATGGCAAAAGATCTATTTGTCCTAATATTGATCATAGTAAGTACTTGTTATAAATCATTGCCCCCCCCCCCACACACACACACACACACACGTCCCACGTAACACACACAGCCTGTAAGGATATAATAGAAATTTTATCATATTTTGGGATAAGTTAAAAAAATTGAATTAAGGACGAAATTGTAATAAATCAAACTTGTAAGGACAAAAGAGGAAGAATGTGACACAACCTCAAGATTAGTGTCACACTCCCCCTCACTATTTATAGAATAGATATGTGTTTTTTATAAGTAAATATATCTCTTAGAAGCAAACCAAAATAGAGTGAATCCAAGTAAACCGTATAGAAAAGCACATGGGAAATAAGATGCAAACATTTGCACTAGCAACACAATACTTCAACTTCAACCCTATAAAACAAGCCTCCCAAAACAATACCTACACTAGGCTCCAAAGACGAACTCTCTCAAAAAGTCCACGAAATGCACAATAAAACTATGAAACACCTAATGAAGCCATCAAAAAAGAAAGCTAAGAAAAGAAACTAAATATGAACAGAAGATCTCTTTTTGCCTTCAATATACCAGTTCTGCTCTTTCCATATCGTCCATGATACAAGACAACAAATCATTCTGCCTTCTTCATTCCATCCTAACCTTCAACACATGAAATACTTACAGCATCTCACTAACTGGTCTATGCATCACCCAGAAATACCACACATCGGAAACACAAAAGAAATAAACTCACAATAGAAAAAAGCAAATAATCAACCGCCTAACTACATGGCACTCCTACTCACAAGTTTATATCCATTATTGGATAAAACCAACATTTCCCAAAGAAGAAATGAAGAGGAAAGGAATAATATACACAATAACTCAATTGCCCATGTACTCAATGTTACATGAACTCTTCTAAATGGGTAAAGTACCCATGTCGGCCCACATATGGACATAGGTGTGGTGTTATGCCATTCGTGTCAAACACGCAGCGCCACATCACCGATAGAGGAATAAAAATGAGTGCTAGAAAGATGAGGAAAAGAAGAAACAATTCGCTAAGAAAGATGAAGAAAAAATTGTTTGATCTCGTTTGGACGTCTTCATGCTCAAGTAGATATTCTAATGGAGTTTTGCTTAAGGAAAGATAATGTAGGTGCACGAGTTGTCAAACATTTTATCTTAATATCCAACTAGTAGTACAGTTTTTAGCCGTGTCCACTTGTCCGGAAAAACTGAATTTACCGAATCCACCTAGACACATACCCGCACCCGAGTCCTTGTAACTTAGCCCATACATTCCTCAATTTTATTTTATTTTTTGAATTGATATTTACCATTCTTATTTGCATAGTTACTAGCTCTTATAATTTATGGTTTTTCAGGAAAGCTATAAAAAACTTTGGCCGTTAAATATTGAAAAGTTTGTTGTTCCCATCATCAAGTAATGATCCCCCTACCAGGCTCTCCCATCTTTTTTACTTTTAATATACCCACTTTCCACTTGAAGTATATGTCCTGCAGCATTTTTATTTTTTTTCAGAAAGAACTTTAAACTTTAAGCCCCTTCCACTTAGATATTGGGTTTGAACTGGGCAGTTAAGGTCAAGTGACCCATGAAGAAAGATTTCCAACCACAAGCTTACTTTCGTCACATGGAGCTACCATAAATAGCACAGTGATATCAGTCATACCATAATATATGGCTAGTATACTTGTATTTAACAGCATACTTTGGCATATAATCCGAGTAAACTTTTGGTTAATAAGAAGAAAATAGCTCAACAATCCTAACAACACAGGAAAGGCCTATACCTTATCTCTTCCAAGGGCAGCATAGTGTTGTAAACCATTGCAGGATCCATCCTACAAATTCCCAAAGGAAAAGTATATAAAGAAAAATTATATATAACAAGAAAACCCTGGAACCAGTCATGAGAAACTCGCAAAATCTCATTACAATTTATAGTGATAGCTAAAAGGACTTGAACAAGGCATATCAACTGATACTGCAAAATTGAAGGATTTGCAATTCAGTTAAATTTAACAATGTAAAAAAGTTCACATGACGGCGAAAAGTGAAGAAAAGACAAATGACTAATGTTTTTATTTCTCAAGAGAGCCTATGGTTGATTGGAAATTCTGAAGAGGACCTGAACAACAGACATTTCTGAAAAGAATGTAAAGTTGATATTCTTACAGCAATATTCAATTTTTAGATTCTTTTAAGCAACGTTTGTTATTCAGGTCCTCTTTCAGAAATTCCAACCAACCTAGAGCTCTTTTGAGAAAAAAATCAATGTCTAATTATAACTGACAGTTTTGATTGCTTGAGCTACCTACTAAACTGTAAGCTACTTCAACTTTAGCCATCCTCATTTCAAAATGATAACAATAACAGATGCTAGTACAACGTTTTTATTCTTTCCCTGCAAACCCACTAGACCCATAAGTTTACAGTAAATCACAGAAAAGGCTATAGAAACTCAAGCGTACACAACAATTGTTGGCAAGACTCTCTTCGTTATTTTCGATACAACTCAGTCTTGAATTTATAATAATTTAGATTCCAAGTCATGCACTTCAAAAAAAAATGATTTCTCTAAATTTTCATGATCATTAGGATTAATTTTCATGAAGAATGCATTACTTATTTTGCCTATCACTGAAATGATTGAGAATTTAATAAAACTTAAATTGAAAATACACTAGACTAAACTGTCCAAACAATTTAATATCTTCTTATCTAAAAGTAAAGCAAACTAAGGATCACTATCAGTAGAGTGACTACACAATGCTGAAGGAAAATAAAATTGGAAGACTATAAAACATGCTATTTTCATGTGCATCTTCCACACTATGCACTTGTCAGCAAAACATATTAGAAAATAAATCAATTTGTCTTTGTTTTATAAAATTATAATTAGAGTTGGGTCCCCTTTTTTATGTGATGTTGCTCCTGTTTTTTCTTCGTTTCTTAAACATTTGGTATGTACTATTTAAGTTTTACCTGGTGTACAGGAATATGTGAAATAGTTGTCTCTGGAGACGAGCTTCTTAGAGCTTCAGAGAGATTAATGCACACAGCCAAGCACTGAAATGGATCTTCTGCTTTTAACCACCATCGCTTTCCTTCAAGTGGTTTATCTGCTGAATCAAATATTTCATCCAGGTGATTTTCAATAAATGTTATTCGACCCTCGTGAGATAATTTGTCCACACCACCAGCAAACAGATTTGCCAAGTGTATCTTCAGCCACTGCAACCCTGACTTCCCAAGAGGACGTCCCTCTGCAAACTCCAAGATACCCCGGCAAACATCAGAACCAAGATGATTTAAGTACGGATGTATGGGGTATGCACGACCTCGAAAGTCCAGGTTGTGTGGGTAAAAGAAACCTTCTTCATCTTTCATTTTACGTGCTACCTATACACCAATCAGTGTGCACACATAAATCCTAATGAAAATTACGATTTAGCTACAACCTTAAAGAAGTGCAGCTGTTCTTACAGAAAGTTTGAGTTCTATATCACATCGCTGTGAATGTCTTTCACGGTTTTCCTTCTTCACATCCTTGACTTTCCACTTCCACTTTTTAAGAACTGCTTCATCTTCTGTATCTGGTTGCTCTGGTAAAGGAATCTGCAACGCATCAAGTATAATAGAAACAATCACTATGGTAAATGAAATAAACATGTGCCTCGTAGCATACTAACTTTCAACTTTCAAGATTAATTAGAAGATAATTGCAGAAAACTAACAGTGAGTATATAAACTAACTCACATCCTCGCGATCAACCAAATCAGCAAGACGACCTCCACTACTCCATATCCGGTCAATGACGGTAAGTACCCTTTTATTCACCCTCCATTTGGTACTTCCAAGTGTATCAAGGGCCTGACACCAAAAAGAGAAAAAGATGAGTTATCAGCATTGACAATTCAGAAGCCACTCCTCACTGAAACAATATTAGCAACAAATGAGAAGTTTTAAACCTCAAAAACAGGTTCCAGTTGCCTCTTAGGGGCCCTCTTAAGAGCTTCACGTTGTTGTCTTGCTCCACGAATGCGCATGACATATGATGGTAAAACCAGGTGTGCCCCCTTGTCATATCTGCAGTAGAGCACAGAACTATTAGCAAACAATACTGGCCCTCTATACACACTAGTAAATATTATATTGATTAGTCAAATAATCTTCGATTGAAATAGTTATCATTCTAGGTCATAATAAGTTAATCAGTCAGAAAGTAAAAAGGAAATGCTTACATATGTGCAAAATTTTAATTAATGATAGAACTCCAGAGCCACATTTATAAACTTGATGCAGACAATCCATGAGACAACTTATTTGAATTGTCTATCTTTGGCACCACAGCTAGGAGATCCAACTTAATAAAAGACCAAGAACAAAAAAATACACCTAGAATTTCCCAAATATTATTTGATTAAAAGAGTGAAAACCCTTAGCAAAGAATGACAAGGTTGAGACAAAAGAATTTGCTCCGAAAAACCTGCTTCAGAGATTAAAGAATTTGCATAAACCATAAGAATGTTAAAAAACAACATAAAATCTCCCAACTGTAAGAGTCTCCTTCACTCTTTATTCCAAACATTGTTGTCCTCGAATGACTTGGAATAGTAAATTTTTATGTAAGTAAATATGAATTATTTTCTAATTAATTGTGATGTTTTATTAGGTAATTTATTTAAATAAATAGTTGGAAGAGTCCTAGTAGTTCTCTTATTGTAATGGTTATATATATGTATTCAGTTTATGCTACAAACTATCATCAGTAGTCAAAAAGGTTTGGACTGATTAAGGATGGTTTGGCTCTCAATGATGGTTTCGTTCTACTCGAAGTGAATCATAGGACATAGATGGTTTGCTCTCTGCCTCTCCCCTTTTCTTCTTCAATGGGTACGTAAAAAATCTATTATTCCTAATAATTATGTTTAACACTCTTTTAAAAAAAAATTAAATCATCAATTTCAGTCATTGACCCTTGCTCATCCCCAAGTTGCACACACACACACACACATATATAATTGAGGACATATATACTCTAATGGATCATAAACCTAATAGATTAACATTTTGGGTCAAGATGTGATTTCAAATGAATATATATAGGCTGAATATTCCCAACAACTAGTATCAGAGTCATAACCATGGGCTTGGGTCATGAATATTTATGGACAAAAAACAATTCATTGAGCAAGTGGGGGAGTCTTATCGCAGAGGCTTTTGGTTGGCTCATGACAAGAGATATTGAAACGTATGGACTCGACATTAGGGAGAGACGAGATGGGCTAGGCTCGATGAGTTATGGATACTTAGTGGATTATGTACTCTTTGAACAAGTGGTATACTCTTCTCGGGGTGGTGGACTCTTCTCAAGGAGAATCTTAGTGGATCAAACAAAAAATATTGATAAGCTCTTGGTGGTTAAAACAATTCAAGGGGGAACATGATGTATGATATCGATGTAGATGGAGAGATCACGCATTAAGGGGGAGATTGTTGAGGTACCGCCTGATAGTAAAGTCCTATATCGAAACATACGGAGAAAAATTGAGGACATATATACTCTAATGGACCATAGACCTAATAAGTTAACATTTTGGATTAATATGTGAATTCAGATGAATATATATGGACCGAATATTTCCAACAATATATATATATATATATATATATATATATATATATATATATTTCCCTTTTGCACTAGTCAATATCTCTTGCATTGTCATTTCCCCCCATTTTAAGATAGAAAAATCAATTTATTAAAATAAAGGTAGAAAAAACAAGAATGGACCTAAATGTCCACAATTACCATAACTCAAGGTTGTCCTTCCGCTGACATTTGAAGTATGAAAAGCAAAATTGTATAAAGGCAAATTAGCAACACTAGAGTTCAGTAGAAGTCTAGAAAAACAATAGTTATTTCATACAAAAATTTAAGCTAAAAACCTTCCCAAATCAGATTTCTAAATTAGTCATGGAAAAGGGTTAATCAACTAATAAAGCCCTGCTTACTAAAACAAAAAACTAATACAACACCAAAAGTTTCTGAAAGTAAGAAATATAATACACACTTTCTAATGAATGAGAACATAGCAATTCTTTTATAAAGAATAAATTTATTAAAGTTTGATAGTTAGGATAGTTTGTCTTACATATATAAAATGTTTCAAGCATGTACATGCAAAATATTGCAAAGAAACCAATGAATAAAAAAATTACCATAAAGTCAACCAAATAACATGAAAACCGAATATACTTAACAAAATCATTATATATACTTTATTTATACAATCGGATAAATGAGATGCATATATATAAAGCACTGGCTTCAAAAAATAGCTTCATGTGGTCAATTCCCAAAAGTATACTATTTTTTTTTATAACGAGTCAAACACCACTCTTGTTTCACTTGAGAGCGCAAAAAACATTACTTTACCCCAAAAAGGAGCCTCATTAACAAAATCATTATATAACATCACCAGGCTACTAATTTATATCACACACAAGATAAAGATAGTCTTCAATCTAACTTTCTTCTATCACCAGAAATGAGCTTTTCTGAGTTCTTTTAATGTTTTCAACTATTTATGGATCTTTACAATACCAATAACTTTTGTCAATTATGCTGCTGCTTGGTGAAAATTGAATGTATACAACACTAATGAAAGGTCTAGCCTAGAACTCCAAGTTGCTGATTTGGCTAGCCAAAGAAAGATCAACAGATCAGCCATCTGGCCTATCCTAGGTCAGAATATAACAATACCTACATACCTGCTTGAATATATATATATATATATATATATATATATAAAAACTAGCAAATGCAACTAAGTAGCTCAAACACAACCAAATTTGAACATGGAAATAAAAGAATATTGGCAGTAAGGAATATATTTAGCCAAAAAATAATAAAACAAACCACCATACCCTGTCCACTTGACTGGAGGCACCAACATTGGCATATAAGGGATAACCATGTGCCTGACCTGGACAAATAGAAAATTTTAAATCTAACTTTCGCGGACAGGAATATAATAAATTAGTTACTGCACGGACGGCGGCGAGGGAGGGGGGTCCAGCCCTTGAAAAAATGATTCAAGAACTTCATTGAAGCTTTTATTAGTCATTATCGAAGTTGACCACAACTTTATGCCAAAATTTAAAGCCTCATTGTTTGTTCTATAAACAAATTGCGGACAAACAATCAGTAATTAATTAACCATCAGGATCTTGACAAATGACGGACTGTGGCATGTGCCCTGAACATGAAGAAAATAAACGAGGTCTTTTCTTTATATTTTAAAAAATTTACTCACAGTTCTCTCGAGTCCTTTGCGAACTAGTGAGTCACATTCAATAACACCATATCTTCTATTTTCCCTGTTAAAAGGAAACCAAAAGCACCATTTGAAGCGTTACATCAGATTGAAAAGCAATTTATTAACGAGACAGAGGGATGAGCAATTACTTTGTTCCTTTAATTACATTTTGAAATGTGTGTATAAATGCAGGCCGAATATCAGGTGGACCATCAGCCAATTGATCAATTGGAGGTTGTATGTAGGCACTTTGCAAAAGCAATTCAATTAGACGACTCCCAACCTGAAAGGTAAATAGGATTGATTTCATTACAGGAAAACATGCAAACCTTTTGTTTATGCTAAGTTAGAAGACATGCACACCTTAGCTCTGGCATCCGGCGTCCAAGGTTTTGAATCATCCTGCCCCTTAACTATGCTCCTCACAACATGAAGCTTTTGTTTTTTCATCGCATTAGTAACAGTTTTTCGTAGTTTCTCTTGTTCGTGAGTTACAACATTAGATGCATCCTCTTCACTTTTCGTATCATGAACAACTTTTTTTTTCTTTGTCCTCTCCAAAAATTTGTGTATCCTAACCTGATTCATTGCAGAACAAGAAAACAACCAGGATTAGTTTAGGGGAGAGAGAGAGAGAGAGCTGTGTGACTAGGAATACCTTTTTTCTCAAGTATTAGAGAGCCTATGTAAAATCTTAAAAATATCATGTGCAAGCAAGATGATTACTTGATATCATACCAATCGGTGAAGACACTAATATACAGTAGAGGAGGTGAAGCTGTATACCTAAAACATGGTTTACAAATATATCAAACACTAACTGAAACTTCTTGGACTTCAAAGTATTACAATTTACATGTATTCCTTTTCATTTTGCTATTGGCTTAACCATCTTTTCCACATTTCCTCTTTGCATGATGGTCCAAATGCTAGTTTCATATTGCAGGATGGTCATTCTGTTTCTTGGAATTATCATTTCTGTAGGAATTACACGATCAGAATTCCAATGAGATGGTCTTTGATAAACCTGCTACATGTTTTTGCGATTTCCTCCTCCGTTGATAAACACATTTTGGCTTAGATTCTACTTATACCTTTTCTGACATGTTCTTTGTTACAAGTTCAGTTTAGTTGGCTAATCCTATTATTTACAGACACTGCGTTAAGTGATTGTCCAATTGCTTGAACCTTGTGGCATTATATTTCTTTCATTATTGAAAAAGCGGAAGTGTCCTACTTCAGAAGCGGTCTTGTTGCTCAATTGAGTTGGGAAGAGAAAGGATGCTAAGGAAGAGTGCTTTTTACTCTGTTCTATGGGTGATTTCGCATGAATGTAATGCAAGACTCTTTTGGGAGAGATGCTTACCTTCAATTTGTGAAGGATAACTTATTCAAACTAAAAACAAAAAATTGTTTGAGGATAGCTATGTACATCTAATGGGAGCCTTTTGGGTATTTTGTTGGCCTGATTTATGTGGGATAGTAGAGCTGCAATTTTTTCAAGTACTTTATTTTTAGCTTTTGTTTCCACTTGCTCTTGGTTGGGTGGACTTCTTGCCCCCCCTCTTCTTGTCTCTTTTCTCTCTCTTCTAGTTATAAAATTTCTTTTTTTCTCTAAATGAAATACTATGTTTTACTTTCACACCCATATATATATATAGGGCCACATAGCCTATCATAAGATGAATATTAATATCTTACTTTTACTAAACTAATTCATTTTTTATGTGTTTCCATCATCATTATAGCACCTTCAACTATGCACATATTAACTCAAATGTATTATTTGGCCAATCTCCCTATATACTGAGTACTTGATACATCCACTAATTCCCATATTCACACCCATATATTCCCATAATCCATTCTTGAATTTCAACTACACCTCAGCTTCTTCATAACATCCCAACTCCTCAGCCAGACGCTCCTCCTTCCATCAAATCCACAAAACATGACATATATTATGGTCCAACAAAAGCTTTTATTTTTTAATATGTAATTTTGGCCCCATACTTGGAAATGAAACCAGGAGCTTGAGGTTATTCCTCAAGGCCTCTATCGCTTCTCCCATCTTCAACAAAAACTTTGTTGATGGAAGCTCCACTTGTCCTTTTCTTTTTACGGAGAAAGAAGTTTTTGTTCCCAGTAAGTGGAAAGAAAAAGAAGTTTTATAGAGAAAAGGGAGAAGATACTTGATGAGCGGGAACAAGAATTCAACCTGTCAAAAAAAGTGGGAAAAAGAAAAGAACTTAAAAACTGCAGGTCTGCAATCCCTACATAGATCAGACACATCGAAGAAGCCCACATAGCAATGACCCATAAAGAGGCAAGAAAATTAACGTATCCTTAACTACTTAAAATGTGTCTTCCCAAGGAACCTTGCACTTGGTTCATGCCAATTCCCCATAGAACTAAAAAGAAAGCACACTTCCTAAGTAACTAAGCTTTAGCCCTTGTCCTTTTCTTTCACTTATTATTGCACCGCTTCCTTTCAATAGCATTTGATGTATCCTGGATGCAATTTGGAACGTTTGTCTTTTCTCTTCTGTTGTGGTACAAGGGGTGCATTTGTGTGTGGAAGAAGGTTTCTTGCCTGATAAACAATGACAAGCAACAATGCGCTCATAAATTTTCTGCCATAAATATGACATCTAGAAACTTATCAAGACAAAATAAAAAATGAATATGCTATCTAGATCATACACTATACACTCCAAACTTTGTTTTTTATATAGACAAAAAGTACTCCGGAGAAACAAATCTTGATCGAGTCCGAGGATAAAAGAAGGAATATTCTATCAAATTAAACTTCAATATTTTTTTAGTTTAGGGTTTGTTAAGATTTCTTTAGAATAGAGGGAGAGTACAATTCAAATTGTTATATTACACTAATAGTAATTCTCTATAACTAAGTACCCGAGGCCTGAAAACCTTTTCTTTTTTACTTTTGAGTAGTACACAATTCACTCTTGAAGCACCTTATACCTATGAACTCTAATCTTACTGGATTTGTGAAGGCTCTACTGCTCCAATACCTAGTTCTCTAAATAGTTTCCTTCACATATACAGATAATTGCATCTATATCTGGAAACATTTAATTATAACATCTTCATAGTTTTCATTTCTTATCATGATCTATATAATCGTATACTGTATTAACATAAAAACTCACATTATCAATTGTCAAACATCAATTTAACTGAATAAAGGAAACCATGATGAAAAAAGAGAGGCAAATTACTGCATTTGAGAGACTGCGGAAAGATAATCTAATAAATAAGAAAATATAAAATAGCTTCAAACTAGCCTACCTCTTGCTCAATGGCTTCACCTATCGCACAAGCAGCTTGCACTACCCTAGCAGAACCATATCCCTCTCCCGTCATCAACAATCCCATCAACTTATGCATTGTAATAACTGACATCATATCAGCTGGCAGCTGATCAAAATACGGGGCATATGAGGCTCTGCTCTTCCCTTGTCTACATAATTCCTGATCTTCATTAATCTTATTGGTAAATGGCTCAAACCAACCAAGAAACAATGATTTCATATAAGGTAAATTGGGAGCTAACTTTTGCTCACACATCTCCTTTAAAAGATTCCTATACTCCTTAACTGCCTGTTCCCACGCCTCCGTCTCAATCTTCACCTGTCTTCTCCTAAGTTTATGATACTTCTGGCTCCCCATTCTCCCATCAACGATATGCTGCCTCCTCCTCTTCCAGTAGCCTCTTTTCGCTTCTTTCCCCATTTCTTGCAACAATTCCTGAACCTCATCCTCAGAAGAAACATCCTCCTCCCCATCGGTTGATGACACCGCAATCGTCTCAGCTACGCTGGCATAGCTTTTTGGACACAGCCCATTGAAACTGCAATTGGGTCTTCCAAGAAACTCATCTCGGGGTAAAATTTCAGCCATTCGGCTAAAACCCAACTCCGGCAATCCATTTATTGGGCAAGAACTGAGGTCATACTGCCTTAATTTGTTGAGTTTCTCAGGAATTATAGAATCTGAAAACCCAGGAGTACTAAGGAAAGGGTGGGCCTTTAGGGAAGAAAATCTTGGAGACACTTTTCTGGCAATGTTTCTCCACATAACTGTGGAGTTTAAATGGGTTAACAGAACAAGTGTGGGTTTCGTAACTGGAACGAAAGGATCGAAATTTATACCAAGTGAATTGGGGATTTTGCTGCTGAACATCAAACTGTTTGAAAATAAGAAGAAAAATCAAGAGAAACTGATGGTGGAGTTAAAAATCGATGGAAATTTGTGGACAATAATTAGATTGGGGTAAACAATATGGAATCATGGGATAAAAGTAGTTCATTGGCGTTACTGTGTAAGAGCACGGCAAACTGGGCAGTCACTAACGAACCGACCTCTCAAAACCCTTGTTAAACCTCCTACCCTGTTTTGCTGATTAATTTGTAAAATTCTAAAATTTGAGATTATGTAATTTAATACAATAAACTACTACTTAATTACTAGGTTGAATCCCTTACTTGCTATACGTCTTAAAAGTTATAGATCGCCCACCGGTAACATCATTATTATAAATTTCTTTAAGTATTATATAATTTTATTTATTTAATATTCAAAATTCAGCATTACAAGATAGTTTTAAGAAAAATCTATACACGACTTACAAAACCCATGATATTTAGGAAAAAGACAAAAATTAAAAAACAAAACAAAAATTGTTTAATATACCTTCACTTTGGCACATAATAATACATTAATCCCATTATTTAATTGGCCGAATTCAATTTAATATCATATAAGTAGAAAGGAGCAAATGATCAATTAACTAATAAAGTCAAAATCCAGTTTAAAAACGGAATTAATATTTTCACGAGATAAATTAATTTTTTTACAAAATTTCACTTATATAAAAGTCGATCTCACTTATTATTTATGTGAGTAAAATCACGTGAAAATATCAATTTTTTTTATAAAAATATTATCTTTCTTTAAAAATTAAAATATATAATTTATCCGCATTTGAAATGAAATAAATATCATTGTAATTTTATCAACATTTCTTTGGCTCTGTTCTTTGTTAGAATAATTTGTTTAATTTTTACAAACTAAAACTTATTTTCTCAAAAGTCCTTGAACTATAGTCATCAAGAGCATTATTACTTTTCGGTCCAAAATTTCTAAGTAATTTTATCGAGTGCACTATTTTTTTTTTTTTTTGCAAATTAAGAATTAGTTTGTAGCTCTAAATATAAAGTCTTCAAAATTAAAATACTGTGACCAAAATGTAATTAAGTAAAATTGAAGAATATAATTTGCTATTTACCATTATATATATATATAACAATTAGAAAATTTAAATCACCCGTAAGTGTTGCCGCTAAATAAGTTCTTTGAGTTAACAGTCTTTGCATTCGATTAATTATAAATTTCAAAATTTTAAAAAGTTCATGTCAATTTTAATATTACAAATTGTTTACAAAAAATTAAATATATCTCTAATTTTAAAATAAGCAAAATAATTTTTTTTGCACAATTAAGTAACTGTTTGGTCGTGTAAATAACACAACTTGCTATATAAATACTGCTCCATAAAATCCGGAAACAGAGAATTATCTAAAACGATTGATATTTGTACCATCTTCATTTACAAGAATTTTATGCTGACATATAATTATTCCATTTTAATCAGGATTTGAGCTCTTATATATATATATATATATATATGCGCGCGTGCATACCTCATAAATTACATATTTTTGGGAAAAATTTGTAACATATTTAGCTTAGTTCAATTGTTATTATCACACTGACAAATGTGGAATTTGAAATAAATAAACTTCACCCCAAGCTAGTGTAAATGTTATTGCAAATACTGATCCATTCATGCGCATATAATTGATTTTTGTTATTAGATCTGTTGCACAAAAAGAGGCTGTGAAATTCTAAAAGTTAAAATTGAAATGAATTAATTTATTAGTGGTTGATATAATTGTAAATTACTTAAAAAGTTATACTCCTAATTACAAAATTCTGTTAACAGACTGATGACACACATAATTGTTACCATTATGTAATCCATGAATTAATCTCAACTCACCATTTTTGAACATCTGTTGCCAGGAGGCGCTGGACAATAACCAGGAGAAGATCCTTTCACCAGAACCTCCCAGCTCAAAACATTAATACCAGA
Source organism: Hedera helix (assembly GCA_947179155.2). Taxonomy (NCBI): domain Eukaryota; kingdom Viridiplantae; phylum Streptophyta; class Magnoliopsida; order Apiales; family Araliaceae; genus Hedera; species Hedera helix. The sequence continues at coordinate 41,024,683 of OX359270.1, read as the reverse complement.
AATATTTCCATTACAAAAACTTCCCATTAATTGCCATAAACTCTCATGAATTTCAATAATCACGTATCAAGAAATTATAATTAGTACAGAAACCACTGATGCAAAGGGAAAAAATGCACAATTTCCCTAGTATGGCGGTTGAGGAACCTACTACTTTGACATTCATCTTACACCTAAAGAAATTCACAGTGCCCGGAAAATCCTCAAATTACTACTTTTATATACGCTGTTAAATTATGTCTGAAAGTTCCTCCACAGAGACCCTGAGACTAAAATAAATTTTCTTGATAGACATGGTTTATTAGTAGCTATTGCAAACTGCAACGGCACTGAGTCATGATTCCATATGACAACTTTCAGTTACAAGCTGGTTAAATGATAACAGTAACTTAAAACAAAGAACAAACAGTAATACAGAATGGAAAGACCGTGGAAAAAATTATTAGTTTTCCCAAATATATAAGATACATAATCTTCTTGATAAAATTAATATTTCTAAACTCTAATGAAACATAAAGGAAAGAACATTTCCTATCACCTAATTGACCAATCGAAAGAATACTCATTACCAGCTAAAATTTGAATTTTTGGTCACAATCCTTAGATCCCTGCCGCTCCTGTAGGCTTGAAACAGTCGATATTGCATAATACAGCCGATCTCATCATATCTCCAAAGCTGCCACCATTAAATCCAACCGTCACTAAAGCTAGTTTATAATTCATATAAGACATACCATATTGGGCACAACAGAATGTATAGAGAAAGTATAAAATTGAAAAAAGAACTCTCAATCAGCTAAGTTTATTCCAACCGATCAATGCTCTTCCTTGCTTTCTCTGGCTGGTCTGAGTTGTTATTTGATTTTTCATTATAATCCTCACTCTTTCTTGATTTTTCTCTCCTGTCAACACTGCCCCTTGATTTCTCTTTGTGGTCTGTGCTCAGCCGTGGGTTCTCTCTCTTGTCTGTACTTGGCCTAGACATCTCTCTATGATCTGTGCTTGGCCTGGGTTTGTCTCTACAGTCCGTGCTGTTTAGTGAAATCTCTGTATGATCTGTGCATGGTCCAGATCTGTTTATAAAATGCATTGATTTCTCCACAGCTAAAAGGAACTTCTTCAAATGCCTAATATACTCCGGATAGAGCTCCAGGTCGCAATGATTACCTCCTTTTATCCATAAGGGTTCATATTTCTCTTTACAGAGATCCCAAAGCTGTTTCCCATGTGAGTAATCCACAACATCATCTGCAGTTCCCTACAAAGACCAACGGCAAAAAATGACATCAAACAACACCAAAAACATAAACTTCCAAGGAAAACTCAAGATTTGCAAAGCACTGAATTTCTGTTTTCTAAGAGACGCAAGGCAATAATGTCACCCACTGCAGAAATAGTTGATATTGTCACCTTTGATATGGACCTCTCAGGGCATTAAGACAAAGGAAGGTATATAGGAATCACAGAATGATTTATCCCCACTTCTGACATTATCTGATGAGCTATTTCTACACATATATCCCTTCAAACACATTTTCTTTCTTGTCATACACTGAAAGCAAATTATATCAAGAAACTAACATAATGGCGAAACTATTACAAAAGATAGTCAAAGAATGTTATGCCAAAAGATGTTTAGTACAAACGCAAACATATGGGTATGCCCAACTGAAACTCTGCATTAGTACTCCAGTCCATGTTATCCAGACACATTTCTTCTACAAGCTAAAAACTGGATAATGCTATGGTTTCTCTGATAGGTTGTTGTCCACAGTTATTAATAATAAATACAATGAAGAGTAGCATTTGCATTTTACCCATTATATATCTATATTTTCCCATGTAATTAATGACTATATAAACTTGCTATATCATAACTCATAAGCAGCATAAGTGAACTTGGCTTACTGAAACCAATGAACATGTCTGGATTCATAAGGGGCACAACCCCAATCAATGATGAGGACAGAGTCGATGAAATTGGCATGGAATCTGAAGGAGAAAATTACTAAGGTGCTATTCAAGACTTGAAACTCCATCAACCATAAAAATTCATCAAACTATACAATGCTGGCGTGGCATTTATGATTACACAAGCAAATACTTCTAAAACCATCAGAGCAGTATATTATAAATACTCACATGAATTACCAGAACTGGACATTCAACCAACGGTATTTTATCAATATTCTGCATCACCCAAAAAGAAAACTTGGTAATTAATATAGATTTGAGCTCCATAAAAGCATTAACAGTTAAAAGATCCATCTTTACTAGTGTTTATCATAAGAAACTAACCTTATACATGTCAAACCAGTAAGTCCGCTTCACTGGATACATGACTCGAAGTCCAGAAAGAATTGGACTATGAAGAATCACGGCCCTAAATCTTGGTATACGGGATGCTAAATCTAAAGTCGGTCCACTTCCCACAGACTGGCCATATAATATAATATCTTGGTCTTTTACCCCGTAAGTCTCTTGTAGGCATCCATATGCAGCTTCTATGTCTGCATAGGTGTTCTGCTCAGTTGGCTATGCAAAACAAAAAAACATTAAAAAAAAAAAAAAAGTTAAGTAATTTGTCTTCCACAAACTTATAACTCCTTCCAAGTACATGTATCACCATCATTTTTACCTTGCCGGTAGACTGTCCATACCCTGAATAGTCATATCTGCAAAGCACAAGAATTTCAGAACTTCCGACTGATATGATAAACTTCATTCGTCCGGTCAGTATTAAAGTCAGCATCTTCTAATTCCAATAATTCAAACCCCATTTATTCAATATTTTCAGTTCTGAAATATCAAGAATTCTGAGCAAGGTAAAAAAAGATTAAAACTTTATTAACAATTGCAAGAATGGACATTTTTTTGGAAAAGGCTTCGACAAAACTATGTTTCCAAAATGCACAGCCAAACATGTTATTATTCCTCGTTGTCATCCTTCCAATTCCGCCAACAACAAAAATAAAATTCCTTAATCTACTGTATTACGCTTTAACACTTAATCAACCCTCTTTAATAAAATCTCAACTTTTAATAAAAACATATGAAATTAAAGTGACCCATCAAATTAACTCGGATTCTGATCCATTATACAAAAGGGCATATAAATTCATCCAAAACCCAACAGTGCGTGTGTGCTGTGTGAATTTTGTATTCAATAGAACATCTATGACTGACCCAATTAAGTTTACTCGAAGATGAACACTGAGTTCACTGAACAACTCGTACATCTGACCCAGATCAGCCGCGTTGCCGTGGGAGTAGAGCACAGTGAGGGAAGCCGCCGGATTCTTGATATAAACCGCCACAATCTCAGTTCCTCTTTTAGTGTTGAGCTTCAATACGTCAACGTTTTCTCTCTCCGGCACGTCGGTGATCCTCAATTTCCCAGTGGATTCGTCTGCCACCACCTTATACGACGCCGGATTCGGTGGAAAGAAAGCAAATTTCGCCGCCATCGTCGACGTCACCGCCCCCATCTCCGATGAAAACACACACTCTCTCTCTCTAAATAAACATAAATTATAAATATGAATAAATTTAAACTTACAAATGTGTCTCTCTCTCTAAATAAACATAAATTACATATATGAATAAATTTAAACTTACAAATGTGGAGTGAATTAGGTAGGGAGGGATTTCCGGCGTTAAAGGTCAGGCAGCACGTGTGTTATTATTAGTGGAAAAAGCGCGCGCGCAGCCTGCCGTGTTGCTGGCTTGAAGATGGTTGACACGTGGGAGATTTGAGTGGACGTGATTTTGTCTTAGTACAGGTGTAGAGTTTGGGCAGAGTGTTGGGATTGAGAAAAAATAAATGATTTGTCGTGTGTTGGATTAGACTGTCTAACGGCTGAAGAATGACAATCTGTCCTGGGGTGGGAGCCGGGCGTGGACAACTCCGTCACTCTCTCTCCCTTTGAGTTCTGATATCTAATTATGTCCTCCTTACTTCTAAATATTTATTTAAAATTAATTTAAATACAATCAAGTGTAACAACTAGTATTAATTGATTTTTTTTAATTTAAACAAATTTATATTCATATTAAATTTTAAAATTAACTGAAAATATATATTTTTTTAACTTTAACCGCCTTATGTCTTTCATTTTTATAAAGAACATTAAATAATATTTTAATTGAGGAATGAGAATAATTAGTCTCAAACTTGAAGAATGATGAACTTTTTTCATTTAATGGGTGTCGTCTTGTTTGGACTTGCTACAAAATTGACATTTAGTCCCTTGCCCACAAAGGCCAAAACAACGAGCTGAGTTTAGAATAAGAGTAATGTTAGGGATATAAATTATATATAAAAATTTATGTATAAATAGAATTTAATATTTTTTTTTAATATTTTAAATAGGATAGATAATATTACTTTTAACTTAACAGACTATTTTGTTTTTTACATCTTAATATTTTGGATTTTTTTCAAATTTTATTTATTAAAAAAATTAATTTTAACTATGAATTTTTTTTTTTATATTTTTTATTGTTTAAGTTAATTTTTTGTACATATATATTTTTAATAATTTTGATTTTTTCATGTTTTTTAAGTTATCTATGTTTAGATTTCTTGTTTTGAAATATAGAATTTTTCTTATTAATAATTATGAATTAAACATTAACTTTTTTACCTTCAATTCAAAATATTTTGAGATCTCTTTGATGCGACCAGCCTACAAGTAATGCAACACAGTATAATAAAATCTTTCATTTTATAATAAATCTCAATTATAAACTATATGGATACCAATTTTTTTTTTTAATAATAAATTGAGTAACAATAGTGATGAACTCATTAAAAACTATAAAATACTAAGTTATTGTAAGGAAATTCAATAAATTAAGACATATAACATACTAAATTGATGGGGAGGTTGGTTATTATCGGGATGTTTTATCACTAATAAACTGGACTGCATGATAATAAATAGGTATTTGTAAATGAGTTAATTTTTGATCTAACGTAGAAAAAATAATTTTTGACTTAAAGTAAGAGAAGTAATATTGTAGCAAAAATAATTACTTTGAAAAAAAAAGAGGAGGACTTAAACAAAGAAGACGGACTAAGTAATCTATTCAGTTAAATTATAGATATGTAATACTTCTAACATTTACACCCTGTGTAAAAGTACGAGGTCTTATTCTAAAATTATGATATTATAAATATTTTATTAATTTTTTTTATAAATATATTATTGGATTTATTGGGTAAATTGGTTGTAATAAAAAGATACTTTCTTTCTAAAATTTTATTATCTAACTTATAATAAGATTTTATTTATAATTAAATATAACTACACTCATATTTAATCAATAGTAACAAATTCAAATTAGGTAAAATGTTTTTTTTTCCCTTCTCAAACTGCATTCTCTAAGTTGTAATAAAATTTTATTTAATAATGCTAACAAATTAATTTTGGGTAAGGCGGTCTTATGATTATTTTTTTGTAAACTATATTGCTAATTTTTATTTTTGAATTGGTTGAATTGAACGAATGGTGTTGTTGTACAATTATAATATTATTATTGATGTTTTGAATTTTGGTTTTATGATTTTTTATTAGATAGATAATTAGTTGTTAGTTTTTATTTAATAATTGAATCATATGCTCAATTAGTATGTTATATTTTTATTTTAATAATAATAATAACAATTGTATTATCTAAACAATGATTAAATATTTCATATACTCGAAACTATAATTATATTTATATTTTAATAATAGTAACAAATTTAAGTTAGGTAGTTGATTTTTAACATAGTTTTATTTTCTTCTCAAATTATATTATCTAAGTGATAATATAATCTTACTTATAATTATATTATTGTGTATTTATATATTTGAATAAAAGAAATAAATTAATAGTAGGTAAGATTATCTTATTTTAATTATTTTTTTATAAAACTATATTACGAATTCATATTTCTCATAAAAATGTGATATTAATTTTAATTTTTGAAAATAAAATAAAATAATATTAATTAAGATGATCTTATTTTTAATATTTTCTTATAAAATTATATTATTATTTTTCTTTTTTATAAAATTATGATAGTAATTTTGGTTTATGATTTGAATTAATAAATAATAAAAATTGATTTAATATTAGAAAAGATAAAAATTGAATTAACCTAAAAAAAATGAACGACTTAAATTATATATTTAATTATAATATGGATGAGTTAATTCCACATGTGTCATTTGGACCATACTACTAGGGGTGTCCATCGGTAAAAAACCGAACCGGTACCGAAAAAATCGAACCGGTACCGAACCGAAAATGCCGCTAAACCAAGAACCGGTACCGGTACCGAATTACCGGTTTCGGTACCGGTTCGGTACAAATTCGGTTCGGTTTTTTCGGTTCGGTTTTCGGTTTTTACCGCATTTTTATATATATATTTCTGTGACAAAAAAATTGTATGAATTCAGGAAATTTAAAGAGGGAAAAATTGGATTAGCAACAAAAGAATGTACAAGAAAAATAAATACTAGCAATGGACTTGAGCGGTTGGAAACTTGGAGTGAGTAATGACTGTAAATCTGTAATGTTGATACTTGATAGTAAGATGTAAGCCTACTAGCCTGCTTTTTTTACTACCGGTGGGCGGTGGATATCATGAATCATGATGCTTCAGTGTTTCTACTCCTTTCCTTTGCACAAACACAGTAATGACAGTATTGCTAATTTGTTTCCTATTATTCATTTGATCATTTTCATTTAAATATTCATTGTTACCCTTTCCAATGTCAAAGAACCTACTCATTTTTATAAATAGTCAAAGAATTGGTTTATTTACCTCCAGGCAAGTCAACTGTGGCCTGTGGGTTGCAATTTGCAAATGGGTGTATATTGTACAAGGTTAAGTATAAAGCTTATGCTTTAAACGAAATTGAAGTCTAAAGTGAAATTTGCAAATGGGTGTTTAACAGTATAAGGTTAAGTAAATACTCATTATACATTTGAAGTCAATTGTTGTTGGTGTTCCAACTTTCCATGCAATGCAAGGTTCATGAATCATGATTCATGAGTACTCCACCGAGGACACTACAAACAAATGTAGCACACTGCTTAAAAATATATAATGAATATTTGCTACAAACAAATGTAGCACACTGCTTACAAATGAGTACTCACACTACAAACAAATGTAACAAATATATAATGAATATTTACTACTGCTTAGAGGCTAGAGCCTTAGATCAACAAGACAACAATAACAGGTCAACATCCAACAAGCTTACAAGCAGACTGAAGCTGTAGCACCATCACATATCCATAACATCCATTACAAAGTTTAATACAAATTTAACATCCATTACAAAGTTTAATCCAAATTTAATATCCATTACAAAGTTCAAAATCACTACTGAAAGCAGAACAAAGCAGAACAGTGGAACACAATCACTACTGAAAGCAGAACAAACCATCACATATCCAAGATTGATGTATCCAAATCAAAGCCAGAAAATTCTGCAGTTTTTACAAGACAAATGTGAGCAAATCATAATTTATCAAGAAGAATTTAAAATTACATTAGAAAAAATAAATAAGCAATACAAAGTGTTAATGAGCTATACCTTTTTGGTAAATGATAAGTGAGAGATAAAATACAACAAATAGATAGATTACATGATAAGTCAAATCCTAGAACCTAATATTTGTTATCACAAAAAATATCCAATAGATAACATTATATTGTTCAATGTCAGCTTGTAAATACTAAAAAAAGTTCATTTGTACTTTCTTTCTTTTGTCAGAAGGAATGTGATGCAATGTATTGACACATTATAGCAACATTACCTATTACACCAAATTATAAATATGAAACTTCAAAACCTTTTTTTTTGTTTTTGTTTTGTGATTGGAAGACAAGACTGTATTAGAATAAATACCTAAACCAAAAGGCTTACTGACTTAGATTAAAATTTGTACAAAAACTATACCAAAGTACATAAAATGAAAAACCAAAAATCACGCCAAAGACTACCCAAATGAATGATACAATCACAAGACTCAACCCAGAAAAAAGGAAAAGCAAGATACCAACAACTTCACAAATTAAACATCCAATCTCCAAAAGATAAATCAGATTTGCCACCATCTTGCTATGACCCTGATTGGCAGCAATAACCCATACATTTGCTGAAAATTAAATCATGAAGTAGAAGCCAAGATAGTGCCGATGCAGCAGTTAAAAGAGTTTATATACCAATTAAAGTTTTTAAGAAAAATTAAGTACACAATTATTTACAATAAAAAAGGGGGAAATAAAAAATAAACACACCAACCAAACCCAATCAAGTCTAAAGACACTAACAGTCTAACACGGTAACACCTCTCAGCTCTCACAAACATTTCATCGAACACTTTATATGCATCACATAGACATAGCCATGCCATATATCTTATCAAGTAGAAGAAAACCCCCAACTCAGAAATCAATCAATAAATAAAAAAACAAGATGATATGTCACGAGTCTCACGACTTACCGAGCAGATCTGGTCTTGGAGGGGAAGTGAGAGTGACTGAGTGAGTGAGGACTGAGGAGCAGATCTGGTCTTGGACTGAGAAGACTGAGATAAAAGATTTGGTATTTTGGTGGAGTGTGGTATTCGTGATTCGTGAATCGTGATGGAGGATCGGAGAAGAGATGAAGATAGATTAGAGAGAACGAAAGATGCGAGGGCTAGGTGTGGCCTGTGGGCTTGTGGCGAGGCTTGAGGGCTGAGGCTGAGAATGTTTTCTGCTTTTGTTAAATTAAAACCTATATAATAAATTTATTATTATATTTTATAATTCGGTATTTTCGGTATACCGATTGTTACCGAATTTAAAATTTTATGTACCGATACCGAAAACAATAAAAAAACCGAAAATACTGAACCGAAAGAACCGGTACCGAAAAAAACCGGTACCGCCGGTACCGGTTCGAACCGGTTCGGTAAAAAACCGAAAAAATCGAATTATTTGGACACCCCTACATACTACTGCTACTGGTACAGATTAGAAAGGGTTGACAATCGATTTTTTCGGTTTTTTAGACTTTTCGGTAGCGATATGGAGATTTTTAAATTTCAGTAAAAACCGGTATACTGAAAAAACCGAATTAAATAAAATAATAATAAATTTATATTAATTATTATAATATATATAATAATTATATATTATTATATATATAATAATATATGTAATTAATAATAATTATATATATTATCAATCGGCAAAAATCAAACCGAAATTGTACCGAACCAGTAATGAAACCGATAATTTGATACCGATTTTTGTTTTAACGATATTTTTGATTCAATATCAGTTCGATTTTTTCGGTATCGGTTCAATTTTTTACTGTTGAACACTTGAAATGGACTATGGAGTATTTATAATTGTAATTTAGCGAGTTGGATTGTTTTGACATTTAGCGATTGTTATTTTTAGAACTTATTGCAACGGTGGGACTCCACACTATCGCTACAACTCACAAGAAAATGATAGCTATCTTTCCTTTCTTTTCATGGGCCATCCATCCGTATGCTTGGAGGATGTTGGGTAATTATTTATAAGTTAAATAATTTAATTTAAAAGTATTTTAATTAAAAAAATTGTTTGAGAGTAATTTTTTTTACTTATAAATTAAAAAAAAATTAAAAAAAAAAGAAGTAACTATTCGTTGTTTAAAAAAATTATTTATAAGTCATTTTTTTAAAGTTGGTTAACAATTATGAAATGACATAAATGTTTTTTTTTTTATAATATTTTTCTTATTGAATGACATTTGAGTAATCTTTATATTTTATTTTAATTTATAAGTCATTATTAGCCGAACACATCCACAACTATTACTTATAATTTTTGACTTATAAGTAAAAGTAATGTCAAATACTTTTATTTATAAATCTATCAAAATTTTAACTTTAAATCAAAAAAATAAATTATTTTCGAACAAACTCTTAATTTTATTTTTTTGTCTTGAAAATTTCTTAGAACCTAAAATGTCAAACTATGGTTATACGGCTCGTTCAAGTCACTCTTAGTTTTTCATCTGAAAAAGTATAAATTAACAAAAAATAAATTTAAAATATATGTTAACTATTAAAAAATAAAATTTGATATAAAAATTCGTGACAAATCTTATTTTTTAATAACTGAAATAAATATAATATTTAATTTTATATTAAATTTTTATATATGTAGTAGTATCATTTTCAATGTATCAAAGTTTGTAATCCCATTTATGATTAATAATAACTTATTAGTGTTCTATTCAATATTAAGTTTATGATAAATAAAAGAAAGGTATTGGGCTCAACTGAAAGGAATAAATCAATCAATATTCATTCCTTTTCTCTCTTTTTTTTAAATAAAAATAATCATTTTATTTTCTTTCTATGCCGTTATACAAATTAAGCGTGGCATTGGAGGTGCCAATCGAATCATGACAACATCCATATAATACGTTTTAATTACAAATAGTTGATAATTGTGTGTTGATAGAGATTGAACTTACCAAAGTGATTATTTTGTGCTTTTAATTGCACTCTCTAATATAATATAATATATTTAGTGATTGCGCTCAATTATATGCAATGTGACAAGAAATAAAAAATACCAAATGAAGGATAAAGCTGGATATACAAAATATTTAAATTAAAGGTCACCCCCCGCCCCCCCGGGCGGTTTCTCAAAGGAGTAGTTTAAGTACATTTTTTTACATATTTATTATTATTTTTTCTAAAAATAAAAGAAATTATACCTTAATTCATCATTTTGAAAACAAATCGAGAGTATTTGTTATAAGAATTGAGTCAATTTTAAACAAGTTTTAATCTTTGTCAATATATATATATATATATATATATATATATATATATATATATATATATATATATATATATTGTTTTAAAATGTTAATTTTCTATAAAAGTTTTGAATTCAAAAATGTAATCAGACTTGACCTGTTTATCTTAATACTTGGAAGTGTATTCCACCCAAACCAACGCCGAGTTGACACTTGGCGTATAGATTTTACTATAATTTTACAAAGTTTTTTTATTTTTTATAAAACGGATAATTATCCAAAGTTTGGTATGCATTCTCCTGATATAATCTATGTAGTATAAACATATAATTGAGTATGGCAGTTGTTATAAAATAATACTAAGTAGTACCAGTATAATTTCATTTTAAGAGAAATTTTATTTTTAAGAACATATCCTTACATTTATTACAAATGTTCTTGTGATCATGGAGGCCGCGGTGGACAAAGTTGGTCTTAGGGCTAGTCAATTCTGGTTCACCTTCACGGCTTTCTCTACATTCTCTGTTGCTTTTAGACTGCAAGATTAGCGTTTTCAGGTGCCGAGATTATTGTCTCTCAAGTATTTTATATATATATATATATATATATATATATAATTGCCTCATTTGATGATTGATTGAAATTTGGATTTAGCCGTTGTTCGATCTCCGAGTCTTTGATTAAATTTGCATTTGGTTGAAGAACTTTGCATCTGGTAATTGGGTGGTGCCATGGTGGAAGCTGTTATGGAGGTGGTTTAAGGTCAAGGTTTGTGTAGCTGTTGATGAAGATGAGCATAGACTAAATTTGGAAAAACAATTACAGATGGGTTTTGTTTTAATTTTATTATTTAATTTAATCGATTTGATTGAGTACATTGTTGCCCTTGTGTATTTTTATTTGTTTTATTTTTCAATTTTTAAATCATTTTTTGACACATCATAATATAAATTAAATTTATACAAGTCACATAAGTATTAAAATGTCAAATTGGGAGTGAAATTTATGTCACTATAACCATGTCATTAATCATTAGATTTTTTTTAAAAAAAAGCCACGTCACTTGAAACAAACCGTCAAAATTGGTCAACGTCTGTTAAAAAAAATAAAAATAAATTCTCTCTCTTAATTTTGATATTTAACTGAAAAATTTATATTTAATTATTAAAAAATATATATATTTAAATTCATTATTTTTAACGTTATCTATCTTTGAAGATATTAGAATTAATTTTTTTTAGCGATCTAGATAACTCCAAAGGGCCAGAGCGTGACAAAATCTGTAAAAACAAGAATCAATACAACTACAACAATAACGTCCAAAGTCATGAATGCATTTTCAAAATTCAATTAGGAGGAGCCCCTTACTTAGTTGGAGCATGACCTAGCCTTTGACCCAGCGTCCCAGCCCATACCCAGCTATACATACAGTCTGTCTGTCTGTTGTGGTATCCTAAGGAAAAGTATAAATTAATAATAAAATAAAATATAAAATGTATTTTTTTAATTATTAAAAAATAGAATTTAATAAAAAAAATTGTATCAGATTATATTTTTTAATGATTGAAATGAATTTAGTATTTAATTTTTATATATGTAATAGTGTCCTACTACATATATCTCAATTATTAAAAAATAAAATTTAACATAAATTTTTATATCAAGTTTTATTTTTTAATAATTAAAATCAAAATATAATATTATAAATTATGTTTAAAATTGTGCAGAAACATTTTATCCAATTAATATAGACCCTCCCTTAACCACCGGAAAGAACTAAAGAAGCATCTTAGTGGAGCAGTGGAGCCCCATACTGCTGCTCCAAATCTAATTTTTCTATTATATCAAATAAAACAAACAAGCTATATATATATATATTCTACTCTCACCATTAAAATATGCTCACCAATCGTTCCAATCCATTGTCATCATTCATCTGTCCCGTACTGTCAAAACAAACATTTCAAAAAAGATTTTACCTTTTCCTTTATTTTGTGTTGGTTGAGAGTTGGAGCCTAATAGTAAATAATAGGTTTGAGGGCAAGAATAAATAGTTTATTCGTGTAACATGTCGGAAAAATGATTTTTGACACTCCTTTAATTCTTCTAAAAATACAAGTATATATATATATATATATATATATATATATATAATATTTTGATGATAAATACCGAGTTTTGTTATATATAATGATCTATGCAATGAGGTGTATAATGATCTAATATAAAAATGATGTGACTCACTATTTTTATATTATGAGTCCTACCATTTTTACATTAGGTCATTTATACACATCATTATATGAGTCATTACTCTTAGTAAAATTAGATAAATACCATCGCATAGATCAATGTCAACACTATAGTATGCGAATTTTTATTTATGTTACTCGATGACATTTTTCAATAAAATATGAAATTGTAACACTAAGCGTCTCTATAGACATCAAGTTAAAATTGTTCAGTAATTCATATGTAAATTGATATTTAGTATTGATAATATAGAAAAAAATTCTTTTAACAGTAGAGATTTCAAGTATTAACTTCTTTTTAGAAAATAATATATAATATAGTGTTTTATAAAATTGTGCTTCAATTTTATTTTAAAATTTACCACTAGGAATATTTGTCAAATATATTTTATTTTTATAAGTCTAATTTTTTAACATGAAAATGTTTGACCGCACTGAACCACTTTGTCGTAAATTGCCCAAAACCCAACAAAAAGTACCTTTAAAAAGAAAAAAAAGCCAACTGTCAGAAAACATGTTATCAATATTAACTATCAGAAAAAGATTTTATTGTAAATAATCAAGTTAATAAATTAAATTATGACAGAATTTCACAAAATTTATTAAAATTGATTAAATCTATTTTTATAAGTTAAAAAAATCAATTTAATAGCTTCATAATTAATTTATGGATTATACTCCGATCACAAAAATAGTTTCTTTCTAAAAATTGTAATTTTCAAAAAATGATTCTCATTTTTTTTATTCCTGCAAAATGATTTTCCGGAGGAAAAGAATTCACCCGTTCACATTTCAACAGAAGCGTCAAAACTAATCAAACACAATTGCAAGCTAACAGATGAAGGGCAGGCCACAGAGAGAGAGAGAGAGAGAGTAAGATTAGGGCTTTCCTGCATCTAGTTGTCAGAAAGAAATATACTTTGACGAGTTGTGTTCTCACCCAAGACCAGTCACAGGATTCAATCTGTTAAGGTAACTAAATCGCACTTCAATTTTTAAATTTTTTATTGATATCGACTCATTGATTTGAACAATTTCGTACTTCAAGAAATATATCAATTTTGGATCTGAGAGGAAATCTTGATGTGAACTCGTAATCTGATTCTGTTCATTGTTTGTTTATTTATCTTTAGTGTTGGGGCTCAAGGATTTTCTGTTATGCTACCCGAATTCAATATTTGAAAGCTCGAAAATACAAAACTGTTAGTGTATTTCACATAAATCAAGGTTTGGACGGTGTTTGGAAAAGCATTGGGTATTGGGAGATAAGATTTTTGATGAATTTGTGGTAGCTGAGAATTTACCTGAAATAGGTTTCTAATCAAGTGGTTTAGCAAGTCCTTGTTTGGTTCAGTAAGGTCAATGATTGGAATTGGGGAGGCTTCTAATTCTGGGTCTAGAGAATTGAATTCTGGATTAGTGAGAAGCGGTTCTTTTCGCGAAGAAGATGGTTTTCACAGGACAGTAACTCATTTTGGGGGAGGTGGATCAAGGAACACGAGCCCATTACGCCAAATAGGGTCGAGGAATACTAGTCCTTCTAGGCAGAAGGTAATTAAAACCAAACCGAGGGGCTTAGATGAGGAGACACTTGCTACATTTGGTAAAGCTGTCCACCCAGATGTCCAAATGGAAGATAATATTTGGGCTATGTTGCCAGAGGATTTGTTGAATGAAATCTTAGCCAGAGTTCCACCGTTCATGATTTTTCGTCTGCGATCTGTTTGTAAACGGTGGAATTCAATTTTGCAGGATAGTAGTTTTCTTAAGTTTCATTCACAAGTGCCATCTCATGGGCCTTGTCTTCTCACATTCTGGAAAAATCCGCAGACCCCTCAGTGTTCGGTGTTTAGCTTACCATTGAAGCAATGGTATAGGATCCCATTCACTTTTTTACCTCAGTGGGCATTTTGGTTGGTTGGTTCTTCAGCTGGTCTTGTTTGCTTCTCGGGGCTCGACGGGTTGACTTTCAGGACCTTAGTTTGCAACCCCCTAACACAAGCATGGAGGACGTTGCCAAATATGCATTACAATCAGCAAAGACAGTTGATTATGGTTGCTGATCGGATGGATCGCTCCTTCAAAATTATTGCTACCAGTGATATCTATGGTGATAAGTCCCTGCCTACCGAAGTATATGATTCAAAGCTTGACCGTTGGTCGCTTCACCAAATAATGCCTGCTGTTAACTTGTGCTCCTCAAAGATGGCAATTTGTGATTCAAGGTTGTATCTGGAGACCCTTTCACCTCTGGGTTTAATGATGTATAGGTTGGATACAGGAAATTGGGAACACATTCCAGCTAAGTTCCCACGGTCTTTGTTGGATGGATATTTGGTTGCTGGCACTCAGAAGCGTCTGTTTCTAGTTGGAAGGATAGGTCTTTACAGTACCATTCAAAGTATGAGAATTTGGGAGTTGGATCATGCAAAAGTTGTTTGGGTAGAGGTAAGCAGGATGCCACCAAGGTACTTCAGAGCTCTTTTGAGGTTATCAGCAGAGAGATTCGAATGCTTTGGGCAGGATAATTTGATTTGCTTTACATCTTGGAACCAAGGGAAAGGCCTTCTTTATGATGTGGAAAAGAAGGGTTGGTCTTGGATAGCTGGCTGCGCTCTTCAATCATACAACAGCCAGGTCTCTTTTTATGAGCCAAGATTTGATGCTTCAATCTATTGAGCAGGGAGTTGAGCACAATGCTTCTGCGAGTTGATGTTATATTCAATTTGCATATGATTTCTCTGAATACCCTTTCATTCCCTTCAATACCAGTTACACAGCAAGAAGCAAGATTTTTCAAGTTAAGCTGCTGGATAGTTTTATTCATTTGATTGATGTCTTGGGATTGTTGAAATTTGCATCCAGGAAGCAGCATGACATGGATAACCAGGGGGAGCAGTAAGCAACATTCTCTTCTAGACATATGGCAGTCATCTTGTAACAGGGCTTTGTAGGATTATTTGGTAGGGTTGGGGGTTTAGGAGAATTTACTTCATGGACTTACCAAAAAGGAAAAAAAGAATTTACTACATGGACTTACCAAGAAGGATGTAAAGAATTCACTACATGGATAATGTCATCGGACCATAATTGTAAGAAAATTTTGTTGTCCAACTTATATGTACACTGATTGAAATTACTTAGCATGTGCAAGTTTCTTTCTTCAATAGTATTAATCACTTTTTTTCTTATTTATATGTTTACATGAAGAGCCATTCATATGATTATAAGTCATGAACTCTAGTATGATATATAGATACCTTGATTATCTTTTTGTTTTTATATGAGTTTTGAGTTGTAATGTCAGTAAGTTGTGGGTTGGTAGGACTTGTTCTGATACAAACAGGGGTGGAGCCACGTTCCTTCTTGGGGGTGCCATGGCACCCCCTGGATTTTTAAGATCTTCCAAATTATATGCTTTACAAATTATAATTAATACCATAATGATCTATACAAAATTCAATCCAGCCCAAGAATATCATCAAAACTAAGTTTTGATCTAAGATAGAGAATGATTTTCTCACCGACTCTTTGATTTTATATATTGAAAGGAAAATTGCTTCGAAATTTAATATAAAATCAATCATAGACGAATTTCGAGATTTGAAAGAATGTTGGATTCTATTTTGATATATGATTGAGTTGAAATGTAAGCCTGAAACGTTTATTTTATCTCCTCTTTTGCCTATATTTTGCTAAGGAGGCAAGGATGAATAGAAAATATGACGATTTCTTTTTTTAGATTTTTTTTTTTGCATGTTAATATATTTCTTATACCAAAGTTATACCATGGCACCCCCTGAGTTGCCAACCTGGCTCTGCCCCTGGATACAAATGCTTATTTTACTAATATGTAACCTGAAATGTTGCAATAGTTTGTTTTTTGTTGTTAATCCTTTAGTGGTTATGATTGTACGTCATTATTATCTGTTTTAGTGTCAAGATCAAGTCCACATAATAAATGCCCCTATGCATGGTGTATGTGCAAATATTGGCTTGTTGTCACTAAATCAATAGTAGTTTTTAATGCTAACTTCCCTTAGTAGGACACAATTAGCAAAGGTTTCCCTTACTTAAGTAGATAACTGTTCCCCAGTTAGTTCAAGGATGAATATGATTTATATTGTTGATCTTACTTCGAAAATTGATGGGTTTCTGATCTCGGAAATGCCGAGGAATATTATTCGTAACCCCCCCCTCTTTGAAAACCTTTTGGGTCCTGAATCTCTTTATTAGGTTACCTTAAAATGTTGCAATTTCTTTATATTGGTCTCACGAATGTGGTTTGAGCATTTGCTGTAAAGCCTGTAACAACTTCCACTGTACTAGATTACGATAGGATAAAGAGAAGTATTTATGTTAGTAAGGCAATAGTCTGCAAGAAAATTCTGCTTGCATAGTATAGTGTCTGTTATGTTCAAAATGGAATTCATCGTTCAAAAACTTGCGTTAGCACCTTCAACTTTTGATGTGATACCTTGATAATGGAAATTTAGCCTGGAAAACTCTGGAAAGACAGTCAAGGGTTTGGTAGGTGCATTGAGGTTTAGCTCAGACAAACATAGCATTTTACTTATAATACATGGCATAGGCAGTTTTTATTTTTTATTCTTTTTCTTGTTTTCCAAGGGTATACTAGTAGTAAGTGTATCTAAACTTATTTTCTGGTACAAAAGATTGAAATATGATGAGATTACAATAGATTTATTTTAGACGACAGTGCAACCCAAATAATGAGGAATTCAAATGCATATCAGAGAAAGATACTGAATAATATTAATGGTGGTGGATTATGTCTAGATGTGGATGGGCACATGGTGTGGCAAGCTATGGTTAGACGGGATTTTCAAGATTTGGAGTTAGAAAAGGTTAATCAGTTCCTGGTTCTTGCTGTGGTTGCTCCTTTTCAGGGGGAGGGATGTTCCTTTAGGTGGAATGCTCAATGGAATGGCGTGTTTACAGTTGAATCTTTGTACAGAAGCCTACAGGGGGCAAGGTGAAAGGAGGTTCTGGTGGAGTATTTGGAGCGTGGAGGTTCCTGCAAGGTGGCCTTTTTCACATGGACAACGGCTCTTGGGGGTATTTTGACTTCAGATTCCTTGTGGAAGAGAGGAAAACTTTTGGTTAGTCTGTTTTATATGTGCTGGAAGGATTGGGAGTCTGCAGGTCACTTGCTATTATATTGTGAGTTTGTGAGAGATCTTTGGGTAATGATTTTCTCATTGATGGGGTAGAGTTGGTGATGGTGAGGTCAGTCGCTAAGGTTTTTGGAGCGCTTGGAAAGGCTCAATAGTGCCTGAAAGGAGGCGACCTAGATGGGATATGACACCACATTGTTTGTGATGGGTGTTTGGAGGGAGTGGAATCATGAATACTTTGAGGATGAAAAGATCACAGTATCTTGCATATTAGATAACTGTTTTTAATCCTAGTTTTCGTTTGGTAGAATGAGGTGTATCCTGTGTTGGTTGTATCTTTTGTTGATTTTTTGACGGAGCTGCATATTTGGCATCACATTTTTTTTATCCTGATTGTTTGTATACTAACATCCCCTTTAGTGTCTTTAGATTTGATTTTATGTTGCACTTTCTGATATTAATCTACTTAACATCAATCGACAATTCTTTTGATTGCTTAAGCGTCAACTAGCTTACTTAGCATTTAGCTTAGTCTTTCTTTCAAAGTTCGGCTTCAGAAACTGGTATCACTAGGGATTACAACTACTCCTTGTGCAAGTTTCTCTCTGTCACTGCCTGAAAAATTAGTCTGAATATCTTTATCACGTGTCGAAATTTGAGTCATTTCGTACATACCAGGAGGATGTGACTTGAGCTAGTTTGGACTACTGACTGTGTAAGCCTGCCTATTTTACCAGTTTCAATGAAACTATTACACACCCGTGGAATTGGGTGGCTTGACTAATCCAAGAATTTGGCATCCATGGACGCCAGCAGGTAATCGTTGTTCAATTACTGGTTGAGAAATTTCTGTAATACCTCTCCTCAGGTTTGATGGCATATCAACCATATAGTTTGGATGGAAAGAATTATGGAAAGAGTTTTCTTTTGACTGCAAATTAAGTTGTACAAGGAAGACAAGTGTAAATTCTTTTAATGTCTGCTTTATGGACAAAAGGTTCATTGCTTGGTTTATAAACATGTATGACATATAGGTGGTCATTATAGCTTCCTTCCATTTAGGTCCCTATAGCTGAGTTTGCTTGTGCAATAATGGCTTTTGGTATATACATTAATTCCTTAAAAAGTTCCATTCTCAAAACCCTGGTACATGAGAATGCTAACTCATCATGTCGGTTTTCCCATCATGCGTGTTGTTTCGTGGAACCAC
Organism: Hedera helix; assembly: GCA_947179155.2. Classification (NCBI taxonomy): domain Eukaryota; kingdom Viridiplantae; phylum Streptophyta; class Magnoliopsida; order Apiales; family Araliaceae; genus Hedera; species Hedera helix. Next base: position 41,005,266 of record OX359270.1, on the reverse strand, counting down.
GAAAAAACAAGAGAATAAAAATCCAAGGCAGACCACATCGGTAATAGTAGCCTCACACGTGTCGATTTCGCTCTTATGCTACGCCTGCATTGGAAGAATAAGAGGAAATATAATAACTCATTCATATGGAACAAAAAAAATTGTATTTGGTCGTTCTATTGAAATAAAATAGATTATTCATATTTTTTCTAAATTTATGAATTTTATTTTTTGGGAGAAGGTATAGAATGATTCATTTTAATTTAAATGGAATAAATCATAGGAAGTGATAAATTTACAATAAAAAATGATATTTTTATAACTATAACTCTTTCATATGAGGCGATATAACTATATTAATTAGTTATATCAAAGATCAAAATATTATTATATATTAAATTCTCATTATATAGTTGATGTTACTCGTAAAAACATTAGAATGTTCCTTATTTTCAAAAATTACATTGTTGCATTAATTAATCTATTATTAATTATTAAGTTCAAGTCGAGATGATTCCTCTTAAAAAGAAAAAAGAAATTAAATTATTTATTTATAAATAACTTAAACGATTTTCAGGATAGTTAAATTTATCTTTTTAGCTGTCCGTGATATGTTCATAATATCAATCAATTTCAGTAGGGAACTCTAAGACGACTCAAACTAATAATCTAAAGAAAACATACATATACATAATTGACTGACTGCCTATCACTGGATCATCCTAATTAATTGCATATATATATATATATACACACACACACACAAACACACACACACATACATACACACACACACACACACACTTCATAGTAAATTAATGCTTTGTCTTTACTATGTACTTTAATTTATCAAAAAGCTAGCCACTACAAGACGTTGACACGCAGTCTGTCTACAAAGTAGTACTATAAATTATGTTTGTTTTTTTAATGAAAACTGCTCATATAGTTAATGTAGGGCTCGTTTAATTAGTAACTATTTTTATTTTCAATTTTTTGTTTTTCGAAAACATTGTTTGCTAATTTTTTCTACTTTTAAAAAAGTGGAAGCAAAATCTTCTTTCGGCAACAATATTATATTAGAGTGAAAACGCCCCAAATTTGCTTCTTCAATTTTGATAACGCATAAGTGCCATTTCAACTTTAACGAGGACCGAACATTAAATCTCATTAACAACAAAAACTAGATTTTCATTTCTATATTAAGTGAGATAAATTACATTTATCAAACAGTATTTCCTAATTTATATTTTCACTTGTGATAAGCAAGTGAAAGTAAAAACATGTGAAAACTGAATTAAGTAAAAACATAAAAATAGAAATAATTAACAAATGAATGTAATTGTCAACCTAATTAATTAATTAGAAAAATTCTAGACTTATTCACATTTTTTACCCGTTAGATTTACCCGTACTAAAAACAAATGAGTGTGATCTACTTTTGAGTTAAAGAGATGAAATGAGGTGAGGCCAAACTCATTTGTCTTTGGTACAAGTAAACCTAACCGGTAAAAAATGTAGGTAAGTGTAGAAGTACTCAATTAATTATTCAGCCTTGTAAGTTTAAGATTGGCAATTTTCTAAAACTAGCCGGTGCAACTTTGATTCCAAGCAGCAGTATTTGGTCATGAATCCCTCAATTTTCTTCACAACGATATATATATACACACACACACACATGCACCAAGTTCGGAGTTTGAACAGACATTTGTTTTAATTAAAGAACAAGCTGTCCGAAGGTCTCAGAATCAAATCCTACATAGAAATTACTAAATTTTTCTGTAAAAAAATCGAATAAAAGAGCTAACCCTGATGGTATATATCCTAAGGGATAAATGGTTATCCATTAATTTTATTAGTGTTCTACTAGGTGATCAAGCCTATTAGCGCGCAGTAAATCTCTGAGTCGGACCTGTAATTTGCTACAAAGTTGACCAACTTCTCTAAACATGCATGTTTTGATACTAGCATGTTTCTTACATATTTCTGTTTAATCTATTGAAATAAGACGGAAAATGTTATAAAAATAACTAATATTATTTTCTTAGCTATTTAAAGTTATCTAGCTCAGCTTAGCCATATATATATATATATATATATATATATATGAAAATAAAATCTAACCTCTGACAAAAAGGGGCAAGACTAAATTTTTTTAATTCATGAATGTTTAGAACCACAGTCTGTTAGTTCAAAATTTTGAATAACAAAAAGAATAACCAAGGAAACGACTGATATTTCTCCTCTGTACTTTTATATTATTTAGTTTCTTATTTAGTTACTATAATTTAGTTTCCCTATGTCTTGCATGTATCAAGGAGCTAGCCATAATATTAAACTCCGGTTCTAAATTATAAAATTAATATTGACTTCTAAAAAGTTAATTTTAAATATTTTTAAACTCAAAATTAACATAAATTTATTTAGTTTTTGTCAATACAATTATGAATACTATAAATTACCTAAAAAATATTACTAATTATAAGATTTATATATTATTTTGAAAGCATATATAAATGAATCATTTCAATTTTAAAATATTTAAAATTAATTTAATTTTTTTTAATAATAATCTTAAAATTCAGAACAAAAGGAATACTAGGCAAGGCGTTGAAAACCCTAGCATCGACTCAAGTCTGAACTCTATAAAACCCACATTCCTCATTCCATATTTCTTCTCGTTATGCTGTTGAACAACAAAACGTATATACCTAAGAAATTATCAAAAGTAACTAAAGAAATGGAGCTTGTAAGGTTCGCAGGGTTGATACTGAGTATTCTCCTGGTTTTGCATGCTTTTAGGGACTCTTCTGCACTTGCTGATCAGCAAGGTATGTTTATAATAAAGTTTATATATAACTATTATTCGTTATCTAATTACCAGTCGAAAGATAAGAAAGAAAATTGATATGAAGTTGTCTGATCTTCAAATATTTATTTCAGGAAGGAAAATGAAAGGGAATATGGTGATGGGGAGAAAAAAAAATATTTCACCTGCTGCTTTTGTTTCTTCTGCTGTTGTTGCTGGGAAAGAAGGGCTTGGAGGAAGGAAAATGGTGACCAAGATAGAGGATTTGTTGGGAAAAGGGCTAAAGGGAGAATCTCCAAAGAAATCAGGTGCAAATCCATTCTGCAAGAACTGTAGCTAGTTAGATTGGGAATTAATTAAAGGAGGATTAATTTTTTTTTTTGACTAAATTTGTTTGTGCATTCAAGAGAATCATAAGAACAATGTCTAAGGGCATACCCCATAATCTATAGTAAAATCATCAAATAACAAGCCACTTGAGGATGATATTACTATAGAGAAAGGCCTAACAAGCGACAAATTATAGAAAAAACCAAGTAATTATAACCAATTGTGAAATGTGTGACATTTTTGGAAAGTTTTTTTGAATTTCTTTGAGATTGAGAGACGAGCTTAATCCGATCAATACGATAATCTCCTTTGACAGAACATGAGGAGGGAGAAACTTGTCATCATGAATTTTGGTATTCTTAATTAGCGTCCCAAAGTTTATATAGATCGAGTTGTAGCCAAAATCAATCTTAGAATGTATTTATGCATTTTTCGGTCTTGATATCGGTCAATGAAATCAATAATACCATCCCAGTCAGAAGGTATAAGTCCAAACCAGTGCCCACTTGCCATAACAGTGGTGAGAACTTTGTAGGAAAAATGACAGTTAAAAAACAAGTGATCAAAAGTTTCATTCATGAAAGAGCATAGATGGCATCTAGAAGGGCCATGATTGGAATAGGTCGTGGTGATATCATTTGTGGTAAGTTTTCTCAAGAAAGCTAGCCATAGAATGAAGGAGTATCTAGGAATATGATGTTTGTGCCAAACAATGTTGTACCATGGAACATTTGCAGCCCTGTGCCTAATTGAGTCCCAAATAATGCTAGTTTTAAGAGTTTTGATATCAGTGGAAGCCCAAGTAATCTAATCATCATTATCAGAAGGAGAAATAACATTAATAAGGAGTTCTCTAATATGGTCATTTGCAAGGAGCCTTTTAGGAATTTGTCAACTGCAATTGTGGATAATGGAACTCAATAAGGCTTCAGCTGGCATACTAAAATTGAGAAACAACTGGGGATTAGGAAAAATTGAATGACCAAGGATCATACCAAAGACTAAAACGATCCCCTCTACTCACATGGTATTCAAGGAATTGAAGAGCAATGGGTCTAAGTTTGAGAACTTGCCTCCAAGTTCAAGAGCAATTCGGGGGGGGGGGGGGGGGGGGATGGGTACAAATAATAATAGTATCTCGAACCCACGCAACCCAAAGTGAGGAGGGATGATGCTGAATGACTTTAGTGAGATGTAAAAGAATAAGAGCTTTATTCCATTCTTCAATACTTTTAACTGCTAATCCTCCTTTAACCAAAGGGAGAGAAATCATGTTCCAGGAAACTTTTGCACCAAATCTACCAAGAGCAGGTCCCTTCCAAAGAAATCTACAAAGAATTGATTGGATTGACCTTAAGACTGATTTTGGCAGGATGAAATGAGTAGACCAAAAAGATTGAATAGCAAAGAGCACAGATTTAATGAGTTGTAGTCTTCCGGAGTAAGCAAGAAATCTTGAAGTCCAAGAGGTAACCTTAGAAGTAATCTTAGAATGCAGTCGTTATGTGAGAGCTTTGAAGAGATTAGGGGAACACTCAAAAATTTGATAGGGAATGAACCCATTATAAATCCATGTAAACTTTGGATTAAATTCAAATCACTGTCTTCAACATTTGACAAGAAGCATTGACTCTTTTGTGCATTTGGAATAAGCCCAGAGAACAAAGAAAAAGTATGAATGTAAGAGTGAACAATGGCCACAGGTATAGAGCTGCCATGACAAAAGATCAATAAATCATCTGCAAAGCAAAGTCGATGGTGGCTGGTTCTTCTATAGTTTATATAGTGCTTTTTTTTCTCATGTGCCAAAACATCATATATTCTCCTAGGAATAAAACTGATCACCAAGTACGTAAAAGGCAATATTGCAATACCTTTGAGATTCCATGTAGCTTTAGTTAGTTGTAAGTTAGTAACTCCATTAAAAAATATATGATCGTTTGTACCTTTGTGTTTATGGTTAAGCCTTCAATTGTACTACTACTGCTACAACTATATATTTGCACCAACTTTTAATTTTCTTTCCTTTTCCCAGGGTATCTAATATGGTAAATTTTATTTACTGAACTTTATCAATATATTTGATGCAGAAACTGATAAGAATGCTTCAAAGGAGTCTCTTGGACTTGGAGGACACCAGCATCACTTTAACAATCAGGTTTTCCCTCTCCCCCCAACATGTACACACGCTCTCTTTCTAATAATTAATCATGTATGTATATTATTTTCTTCGACGCGGGATAAACTACAAGCACATGAAAAAACTCCAAAAAATATAGCACAAAAAAATATTATGAATACTGGACTTGTTTGTTCCAAGAGAAGAAACATTTTTCAATATGAGCATATCTATACAGGAGAAAAGTTACATCCATACTATTTTTTGGGATTTCTTTCGATGCTCCTATCTTTATTAATTTATTTAATTTTTTATTATTATAGTGAACCAGAAGAAATGAAATCTAACTCAAACCCTAAGAAATATGCACGTAATTAAAAGTCAGTTATATATGTAGTACATGCATAACTTCTTCGTTTATTGCACTAGGGGCGGAGTTTATTTTAGGGGTGTCTAAATTATATATAAAAATAGAAAATCATCCTCCATCTTAAATCAATAATACCATCCCAGTCAGAAGGTATAAGTCCAAACCAGTGTCCACTTGCCATAACAGTGGTGAGAGCTTTGTAGGAAAAATGGCAGTTAAAAAACAAGTGATCAAAAGTTTCATTCATGAAAGAGCATAGATGGCATCTAGAAGGGCCATGATTGGAATAGGTCGTGGTGATATCATTTGTGGTAAGTTTTCTCAAGAAAACTAGCCATAGAATGAAGGAGTATCTAGGAATATGATGTTTTTGCCAAACAATGTTGTACCATGGAACATTTGCATCTTTGTGCTTAATTGAGTCCCAAATAATGCTAGTTTTAAGAGTTTTGATATCAGTGGAAGCCTAAGTAATCTAATCATCATTATCAGAAGGAGAAATAACATTAATAAGAAGTTCTCTAATTTGGTCATTTGCAAGGAGCCTTCTAGGAAGCTGCCAACTGCAATTGTGGATAATGGAACTCAATAAGGCTTCAACTGGTATACCAAAATTGAGAAACAACTGGGGATTAGGAAAAATTGAATGACCATTTAACCAAGGATCATACTAAAGACTAAAATGATCCCCTCTACTCACATGGTATTCAAGGAATTGAAGAGCAATGGGTCTAAGTTTGAGAACTTGCCTCCAAGTTCAAGAGCAATCGAGAGGGGGGGGGGGGGGGGATGAGTACATGCCAGAAGTTCTTATGTTTAAGAATAATATCTCGAACCCACGCAACTCAAAGTGAGGAGGGACGATGCTGAATGACTTTAGTGAGATGCAAAAGAATAAGAGCTTTATTCCATTCTTCAATACTTTTAATTGCTAATCCTCCTTTAGTCAAGGGGTGAAAAATCATATTCCAGGAAACTTTTGCACCAAATCTACCAAGAGCAAGTCCCTTCTAAAGAAATCTATAAAGAATTGATTGGATTGACCTTAAGACTGATTTTGGCAGGATGAAATGAGTAGACCAAAAAGATTGAATAACAAAGAGCACAGATTTAATGAGTTGTAGTCTTTCGGAGTAAGTAAGAAATCTTGAGATCCAAGAGGTAACCTTAGAAGTAATCTTTTGAATAAGAGGAATGCAGTCGTTATGTGAGAGCTTTGAAGAGATTAGGAGAATACCCAAAAATCTAATAGGGAAGGAACCCATTGTAAATCTAAGTAAACTTTGGATGAAATTCAAATCGAAAAAAGATGAGTAATGATGTTTTGCAATGATCCATGTAATGACCTTTACTTTTATGTTTTTATAGAAGGTGTCAAAGTCCAAATATGTAGAACATGTACTTAATTATATATATATATATATACAGGGGCGGAGCCACACTTGGGTTGGGGTGGGCTATAGCCCGGGTGAAGCCATTGTGCTTGAGAAGGAGAAATGACCAAGACTACAAGTAAAGCCAGCATCAAAAGTGGGATCAACAGAAGCATCAACGACAATGGTGGCGGAGGTAGATGTGACGCCCCCAAATCTGGGCCCACACAGCCCAAACTTGAGTCGTCAAAAGACTACAACAAAATTATTACAACAAAGCACAACGTACAACAATACAGTGTATAATAATACACAACTAAGTCTTCACTATTATTGCCACACTATTTTACAAAACGTGAAGACTATGATAACTATTCCTCGGACCCTCACTCCATTCCCCGGCTAGACCCTGTTATGTTTTCATCTCCTGTTGAAAAACAATGGAACAAAAGAAAGGGTGAGCTCAAATAGCCCAGTAAAGAATATCATGACTAAGATAATGACGAATAAATTATCATTAGTCTTCAACAGTTGAGTTCTTGATAGAATACAATAGACTACAAGGTTTATATCAAAAACTGCAGTTAAATTCTTAAACAACGTTCAGATCAATAATAGCAGCGGAATGAGTAATCTATTAGAAGAATAATGCAGACTATAATGTCCACTCGGTTCTCTTTTTAGGAAAAACATCATCAACTTTTATCATCTGAAATATCATTAGTCAAGATAATACAAATTCACAGTTCCTGATCATAATCATGCAGATCAACAGTTCATCTTTGCACTACGGGCCAAAGACATTCAATATAACACCAACGGTCATGATTATACCAGATTCAGCCTTTGGTCATAATCATACCAAACAACAGTTCATCTTTGCACTACGGGCCAAAGAGAACATTCACCACGTGCCATAAAAGACACCGAACAGATGTATCGCCTTTAACCTATTATATCGCCTTTAACCTATCATCTGTTTAACAAATATATCACATCTGTGCCCCCGGCCACAGATATTCACAACAGCTTGATTTTTGGATGATTAGAATGATATAAATGATGAACAGAAGAAATAGGATAACAATAAGTATCGGAAGTTTACTTTGTACAGATTCAAATAATGTCCAAATTGTCAACATGATGTGGAGTGAAATTTAAAAATGATATTCAAGATCCACAGTTCAGAATAACGGTTACAATTCAATAGAAAGGTTCACGTAAATAGGAAGGTTCAGTTGAAATAATGAAGTTCAACTATTATGGAACATATAATATTTTCAGGAATTATAGAAGCAATAGTTCCATAATAAATTTCGATTTAGGAGTATGAAAGAAAATAATATCCCTTACCGTAGCAGGTTTGATTAACAAAAGGTGAAGGAAATTAATACAAAGGGTTATTCACCAACAGACGGCAATCCGCTCCGTAAGGTTATTCCCACAATTTAATAGAATTTGAGTACGAAGAGTTATTCACCAAACAGGCGGCAATCCGCTCCGTAAGGTTATTCTCAGAGATTAATAATGAATGAATACGAAAGGTTATTCACCAACAGGCGGCAATCCGCTCCGTAAGGTTATTCCCACAATTTAATAGAATTTGAGTACAAAGAGTTATTCACCAAACAGGCGGCAATCCGCTCCGTAAAGTTATTCTCAGAGATTAATAATGAATGAATACGAAAGGTTATTCACCAACAGGCGGCAATCCGCTCCGTAAGGTTATTCCCACAATTTAATACATGGAAATAAAAGACACGTCTTATGAGTAAGGAAGAAACAATATTATTATCGAGAATCAAATAATGATAATCCCTTACCATAGTATGTTTGAATAATGGAAGATGAAAAAGATGGTATCCCTTACCTCAACACGTGACTGGATATTGATTTAAATGAGGTTGATTAACTTGAACAGTACACGTATACTTATAGATCTTCACAAATACTCAAGATGACTTAAGCACACTTAGAGAGAACTTTCACAAGAAGTATTTAGAGAGAGAAAGAAAGAACAAGTAAGGAAGTTTATGAAAAATCCTTAAGTTAAGGCTTCTATTTATAGCCAAAAATATTATCATTCATTTAATCTAAACCATTCATTTAAAGATCATCTTTTAATCTACACCATCCATTTCAAATATTATATTATCTTTAATCTACACCATTCATTTCATATCACCTAATAATCACCTAACTTTATATTATAAACAAATCAATTTAATTATTCAACAATAATTCACACTTTAATCTACACCATTCATTTCATATCACCTAATAATCACCTAACTTTATATTATAAACAAATCAATTCAATTATTCAACAATAATTCACACTTTAATCTACACCATTCATTTCATATCACCTAATAATCACCTAACTTTATATTATAAACAAATAACTTTATCAATTCAATTATTATGACTAATTGTTATAAATACAGTATAGTTAGCTCTTAGATATCAAGTCAATAAATTAATGAAATACAACTGTTTAAATAACATCATAATAGAGATAACAATAATGTAAAATAAAGCATACGTTACTGTGTAATGACAATTATTGATTCAATAATGTGAATTACTGTGCATATGTTACTGTGATAATTATTAGGTTCAATAATTTTAAAAACAGTGCAACAACAATTATTGACTCAATGATATAAAATACAGTGTAATGACAATTATTAAATCAATAATGCAAAATACTGTGTAACAACAATTATTGAATTGATAATATAAAATATTATGCAGTGACAATTATCGATGAAATGATGCGTAACAGTTACGGTGTCAATTATCAGACCAATAATATGAGACACTATGCAATACCGTGTGTTACTGTAGAGTACCGAGTGCTACAGAAAATACCAATAACTACCGTATGCTACTATTCTTTTATCACCGGTATTTTAACAGTTCCGTTGACTATTTTTATTTAAAAAGGTTACTTCTGTCGTTTTCTATATCCGACAAATATTCCGATGTGGGGTCCACCAATAATTTGTTATTTCGGCGCCGTCGGACCAAACGAATATTCCCCGACCAAACGAATATTCCCCGACAAAGCGAATATTGTCCGACAAAATAAAATTTGCACATAACATCCTTAACTTTTAACTTTATCGATTTAACCACTTACTGTTTCAAAAAAAATATATATATGAAGAAAAATTAAATTTTGTATTTCATAAAATTTGGGGTCTTACAGTAGAGGCGGTAACACCAGCGGTAACACCAAAAGCGACGCCGTCAACACCACCATGAATATCACCACTGCCCTCGGACTACAATACTTGTGCATCAAATTACTCTTCAACTCTAACTGATGATCAACCTTCGCATTCGCATTTAAATGATGATCCAACCCATACACCATCATCTTCTTTAAAAGGCAGTAGATTGGCTGCAGTGCTGGTGCTTGTGCTTGATATCTCTTGTGCTTGTGCTTCTTCTTGTGCTTGCCTAGAGCTGGTGCAGGTGAGGGTACTAATGTTGGTGTGGGACTCGACTACTGGTGTTGGGGCTGGTGCAGGTGGTGCCTTTGTTGGTGACGGTACTGGTGCTACCTTAGCATGTGTAGGTGCAGGTGTTGCCTTTGAAGGGGCTGGGGCTGGGGCTGGGGCTGGTGGCGGCTGGATATGGTTGGGACTTCGTAGCCCAGGGCGGAAAAAATTCCTGGCTCCGCCCTTGTATATATATATATTTTCAAAACTCCGGGGATGCCATGACACCCCCAACTATATACATAGTTCCGCTAATTGCACCAATGAACTGATCATTACTTTCCTAAACAGAATGGCAAAGTTTTAGAGGCAAAAACTACAGATTTAGCTCAGAAAGATGAATCATACAGAGTTATGGAGGCTGATGATCGCGAGGTTATGAACATAATGCGCAAGGATTATAAGGGAATGAATAAGCCATGCCGCAAGCCTCCCATCAATAATCACAAGCCTACTGATTGATCACAAGAAATTGTAAGTACCGCTGCCCTAGTTAGTTAGGTTTAGGCTCACAAGTTTCCCCAAGGGCAGTGAAGTTCCCTAGTAGATTTTTTTCTTCTTCTTCCTTTACTGTTGTTATCCACGTATGATGGATGAAGTAGACAATTAGCATATATATATATATATATATATATATATAGCTGTAGCTCTGATCTTTTTATTTTTCTTAGTCGCCTGAGACTAAGAAATAAAAACTTATTAGTCCTCTGTACATTACATATGCTTTCTTAGGCTTTTATTTTGTTATATAAAGTTGACTACTACTTCTGTGAAATATTGAAACATCTTGTTTTTCTTAATTTTTTTAAAGAACATGTACGTACGTTGTCAATTGAGAATGTGGATCTTGCCTAGGCCGGCCAGGATAAATAAACTTATGGGACTGCAATATCAAAAGTACTTTTGGAACTAAATTCAAGAGGAGACCGGTTTATCACTCCTTTATTGAAATTGTTACTGGAAATCAAACCAGCGATCTCAAGGGAAAAAATATTGGATGATTCGTAATACCACGTCATTTATATCACCTATTGTAACGCCCCCAAAATCCCCGCACTTTTACCTGCGGCGGACCTTGTGCGTGAATTTCGTACAACTATCGACTTAACCAATGATCCCATAATCATATTGGTTGAATTAGTCTTATTTTAGACTATACATTAAAATTTTCCCTTAACGTTGTCCCTGGATCTTAACTTGATCTCAGTCTTATTAGTATACAAGTATCCACTTGTTTTTCATCCGTATAAATGGATAAAACCATATGTAACGGTCTAATTTTAACCTTAGGATTTAAATATTCTATAACTTTACATGTTCCAACATCCACGACATTAAATCATTAGGACGACTCTTGGGAACAGAGAATCTCGCGGTGAATGTTTGTATCTTCACCCGTGATAAATGTTTGCATCTTTATCCGTGACAAATGGTTGTATCTTTGTCCGGTGCAAAATTCTCTTTCCGTACAGAACATTACCCAACTAGTTAAAACCCTCATTCGAAATATATTTGTTTATAGTGATATCTCTTCATATCAATAATCCTACTTATATGGTATTCAGAATAGTAATAACGAGTTATACCTGGGTCCGAGGAACCTTAACGATGGATTTGACCAGTCAACATCGCTTAGTCCTGTCTCGGATGTACAACACTCACAAGTTATTTACCGATCCTCATCCAGATAACTAGATCATTATCAATACTATGTTAAGTCTTAACAATTCTAGGTTATATCAAAATAAAGACATAACAACATTCTGATGATAATAATTTATATCATTCATTCAATATTCGGTTACATGTTTGTTTGTTCGTATTACAACAGTCGTTATGACTTATACAAATACAAGTAATAAACATGAAAACCTAATCTATGCTTCATCTTTACGTTCATGATCTTCTTAACGTTCATCTTTAATCTGCAAATAAGGTTTTATTCGCAAGAATGAGCACGACGGCTCAGCAAGTCTAACATACAGCACATACGTAGTTTATGCTTTCATATAAACTTTAACATGCATTGACTGAACATAATTCTCCATTGAATATCACATATAACTCACGTTCCAACAATTTATATCACACTGACATAAATCATGTTCATAAATCATAAACATGACGCATAACAGTTAGAAAGCTTGTAAACATCAGTTAAAGACTTCACATATCATCTATTTCATAATAACATGACATTACACATCTCATTTATCATTTTAACAATACTACACAAGTAACACATAGCAAGATTTAGAAGACTTGCCTTTTTGCACAATTAGGGTTCCCCGGTAATCGTTTAAAGCGCCTATATAAAGGGTTACGTGTACCCGAACGTTAGTTTATCAATTTTTCCTTTTTTGAATAAGTCTTAGAATAACTTAACTAGACTATTTCCATAGGTGGAATCATTTCGTTAAGTGGCGAACTCAAAATTTTACTTTTTAGTGCTAGGATCCGAATGGTCCTTAAAAAAATTCAGCTTCGACCTATTTTATTGCGACAGCCATAACTTTGTCATACAGAAACATTTTTGAGTGATTCTTGAGTCTAAATTGCTTAGAATTTCATGATCTACAACTTTCATTTAGGTGTCTAAGGCAGATTCAGAAATTAAATTTTCGGAAATGACCAAAAATATTCTGCTAGTATATTAGACTTAACTTTCTTTGATCCGATTGGTAAAACATGATACCTCAAGCATTAATTTGCTAAGATAACATGTTCTAACACTTCGTATCACTTCATAACATAAAAATAACAAAATCATAAACCTACTTATATAAGATTTCATGACTTTTTCTCAAGAACACGAAGAACGAATCGAAGAACACGAAGAACACGAAGAACAAAGTTTCATCGTCCTTCGTTTCGACTACTAAAACTTGATGCCACAAGCATTATTTAGCAAGGTCATCATGTTTCATCATCCCATAACACTAAATTACCAAATCATAAACCTACTTATGTAGAAATTATGACTTTTGCTCAAGAACACACGAAGAACACGAAGAACGAAAATTCGTAGATGGTGACGACTTATGTTCTTGAGCTTTTGGATTTCATATTTGAAATAATTTGAGCATTATAACTGCTTACATATGTGATTATAACACTTTATAATTGACAAAATTTGGTCATTATAACGACGTGTTTACTTAATTATAACAATTTATAATAATACTCCAGAACATACGAAGAACACGGAGAACGGATAAACCGTACATGGATACGACGTATGTTCTTGAACTTTAAATTATGAAATGAAATTTGACATAACAACGACTTGCTCAAGTCATAAGGAACACGGAGAACGAAAAATCGTACATGGCTACGACTTATGTTCTTGAGCCTCATCGATAAAATAAAACTTTAAGCATAATAACGATTAAGAATCGTACCTTTTATTATTGCAAGCTTTAACTATTTCTTTGCAATCGATTCTTGTCTCACAAGAACTCTCTCTATATTTGCTCTTTAGCTTTCAAAATGGTAAAGAACTAATGAACTTAAGCCTTCTATTTATAGGAAAACCAAGGGTCGGGGTAGTTTGGTCATTAGTTTAAAAGACCAATGGCATTTTAGTCTTTTCTCCCTAGCGCTTGCATCATCGCTTACATCACCCTTCTTCTTATTGGTCCATTCATTTTCACTTGGATTTAGTTCAAAACAAATCGTTCTAGTTCTTTTTCAGTTAGTGTAATCGTGCTAGTTCTCCCTAGTTTAGTTACACTAACTTAGTTACACATAACCTAGTTTGATTTCAACTAATTAATTAAATAGTATAATACATTAGTATTTATACGTATTTCTTCCGTATAATATATCGTATAATATTCGTATTCTACTGGTATGATACCTCGTATTATTCTCGTATTAATCTCGTATAATCTTTCGTATAATCCTCGTATTATACATTACAATATACATTTATTATTCTCGTATTCCTTCCGTATTCGCTACGTATTCATCCCGTATACGTGAATAGTAATCTCCATAAATTATTTTGGGTAAAAATTTTGTTGGTCAAAATGCATCTACTGTCAATAAAAATGCTATTCAGGAATGTGAATTTTCAAAATTCGGAAGAAAATTTTCCAAATGAATAGTGTTTTACACGTTTTTCGAGTAAAACTTTTATTGGCTAAATAATAGCTATACTTCATATAAATGCTATTTCGTGAAATACGATATATCAAAATATCGAAAAGAACAGTCAAAAAGACGACAAATGTTTTCTCGTAAATCGTGACATTTTCGTCTTTTTCTCCAGAAAATTTTATTGATTCCCTGACATCTAAACCTCATATTAACACTATATCGTGAAATACAAGAAGTCCTACAGATGAAAGAAACAGTCAAACTAATGAAAAACATCAACTCGTGAATAGTGCTTGTGCACGTTTTTCGAGAAAAACTTTTATTGACTGTTACGTGTTTTCAAATCGTGGGAATGTTGAATCTTGAAACGGAATGTCAATTTGACCTTCACATTTTGCTCAAGGGCCTAGGTTATTTCCTAGGGTTTAGACCATAGGGTTAGGGTTTAGGTTTTAACTTTTTTTCCAATTTAGGTTTTTGTTTTAAATTGACTTCTGATTTTTAATAAGTGTTAAGGTTAACTACTCAAACCAAAACACAAAATCCTACACATAGATAATTCATACAGCACATTTAAAAGCTCAATTCAAGCTTTACTAATCACATAACATATAGTTTAGGTTAAAGATTTTAACCTCTTAGTTGTATACGATCGTAGTTTCGAGTCGTATATATTTTTTAAGATAACTCAAGGGTTGCTTGAGCAATCGATCTTAGCTTTTGAATTGACAACCTTGCTTAGATCTTGTTATATCACTTTGGAAATATTTGGGATATTACACCTATGAATTAAAAGAAGAGCAGGAAATATATTAGTTTCTCTCTCTCCATTTTGTATCTGATGCGATGAATATGACGACATCGTATGACCTTTTGATACCCAATATTTTCTTGGATCACAAGGCTTCTACATGTTTTAACTTTTGACCCACCTATTGGCTTGACAGATCTGCAAACTTTTTGCATGCATCTTGGGAGAAAGTTGATGCAAATTAAGCCTAGTACAAGAAAGAATTTCCAGGGAGAAAGGTTGAATTAACGTATCGTGAATACGTTAGGTCCATTATGTAATTCAATATCCACTGTTTGCAACCCTACATATATATCCAAAACTTTGTTTGTTTGTAAAAAATATACTTGAGATTAGATTATTTATATTAATTTAATACTATTTTACACTATTTAATCATTTGATAAGGGATTATTAATCTTTTAATGTTGAATTATTAGTCCCATCAAGTCATTTAATAGTTTAAAATAAGGAAGATTATTAATCCCAAATTTTTCATGTGATTATATAATCTCACATAAATAATCTTATGAATGATAAAAAATAATTCATAGGATTATTTAATCTCCCATCATGGGATAAAATAGTTCGAAATAGTATTAAATTAATACAAATAGTCCAATCTCAAATATATTTTTTATAAACAAATATAGTCCAAAGGAAAAAAAAAACAGAAATGCATAGTTTGACGAGTTTCTAGTAACCTAAAGCCGTGTAGCACAAAATTCTTGAAGAAACCGGATATTACCATTATCACAATTCAACCTACCTTCATGCATGCATCTAGGAAATATTTACACCCAAAAGAAATAATATTAGATGTCACATACATGGCCAGGATCAGATGGTAGATCAATTTGAGGCCGAGTAAAATATACCCTCAAAATATAATCAGCATTCTACCAAAACAATTGTTGCTTGATTTCAAAATCTGTCGAAAGAAATAGAATGAAATTACTAAGCTGCAGAATTCACCATCCTTGAAGATCAATCTGAACTGGCTTCACCCAAACGTCACTGAATTATTTGTTGAATTGTTCAAACCTTGCTTCACCCTGTTGAAACTGAAGCTGAAGCTAAAATAATCTCTCTAACCTTATAAGGAATTAATCAACTAATTAGCAATAAGCTAGATTAAATGTACAAAGTAACTTAATAACAACAAGCAAGGTCTACAGTGAGTTAACTTTTGAGTTAGCTTCGATGTACTCAACTCTCACTACCCTCGAGTTCTTCTTGATCCTCCATTTGAGCATCTTCTTTGGTGTTAATTTCTCCACCTTCGCCTTCACCTTCAAGATTCTTGCTACTGCTACGAAAGAACAATTGAGACGTAGAATCAATATCATCAAGATCCTCATCGATTTCCTTATCTCCCGGCCATGAGATTGTTTTGTTATTCATCCAAGAAGGGCAAGGGTGCGTTACTCCAAGGCCAGCTGGAAATTGTGAGGGAGTTGAAGGAGGACTTGAAGTATGGTTTGATGCTTCAGATGGAGCAAGAACATTCAGGGACAGGGAAAGAGAGAAAAGATAATGATTTTGAATTTGTGGATTCTTCTGCTAATCCGTCAATTAAATTTCTTCTCAGGTGCTTGCGCACTGATATTATCCAAGTACGGTTGGCTTCATATAAATGGTCTCGGATCTCTTCAATATGCTTGGCAACTTCTTTCCTGTGTAGTGACGAGCAAACATTGAAGATTAATCTATTTAGTAAGCTGACATCGCCGCACATTTAAAAAAAGAAGAAGAAAAACAACAAAAACCTACACAGAACTGGGGAAATCAAACGATAGGACCTATGGATTTAATTAGCAAAATCCTCCGTACTTCGTTTATTAAGGATTTCAGTATAATGGCAAAGCATCACAATTACATATAAAATAAAATCAGACATCATGATTTAATGATTTATCAATAGTTTAGTACCTTAGAATGTTCACAGAAAGGACCAACTAAAATAATCTCACTCACAAAAAAGACAAAAAGGAACCTAACACACACCCACTTGAAGTAGACAAGAGTTACCTGTCCAGCCTGTAAGTTTTAGATGCCGCAGACTGGTAGAGCCTATGCCCCATCACCAAACTTGCAAAATTAGGGCGTCCTTTACCATCCCTATCAAATCCAGGAATGAAAACATCGGCTTCAACACAGATAGTGTAGTCTATTGCTTCCCATAGTAGTTTGTGAGCATTAGTCCTCAACTCCATAACTGTAGTCTCGGGCTCATTATCACTCTCAGCCACCCAACCCCACCAACCTTCAATATTATAAGATCCGGGTCGTGCAGGAGATGGTGGAAGTGGACGAGGAAGCAGGCCCGAGGTTTTCCATGCTTCAAATTTCATTTCTTCCTTCGCAGAAGGTGGAGTCCTTGGATATTTGTCAACAAGTTTAGCCTCATGACCATATATTTTATTTAACTCCCATGCCGTGGTCAAGGAGGTTCTATCGACAACATTTTCAAACATAGCATGAAGGGGAATTAGCTTCTTCTGGCCACCAAAAACCTCTCCCCCAGAGACATAAATTACGGTGTCCCATGAGTAACCATAGGCACGAAGAATAATACCGACCTGTAGTAAAAAGAGCCATCATAATCAACAGTAGCTTAATGAAAGAGGGATAAGAAGAGAAGCAACAGTAGCTTAATGAAAGGAAGTTCAGATGGAAATGGACTGCGAGTTTTGGAATTCTGACCCGTAGGTTCCGGTAAACAAACTATTCAATTGCGATTGTGGAGAGGAAGGAATAAGGCTGTTTAGAACAACACCGATTGATATTTTCTTGCGATTCATGACTATGCCCCTTTGTACCCTCCTTTGCCGACGGCGATGAAGGATTCTCCCTCCGGCGTAGAGAAATTAGGTGGAAGGAGGAGGAGGGTAAATTTTGAGCCATTGATTTTTACACTAGGGATATGTTTGTTTGTAAAATGTATACGTAGGATTGGACTATTTATATTAATTTAAAGCTATTTCCGACATTTTTATCCTATGATGATGAATTATTAGTCCCTTAAATTGGATTATTTTTTTTATCATTCTCAAGGCTATTTATGAGGGATTATATCATCCATGATGAATTTGGGATTGTATAAACCCTCATAAATAGCCTTGAGAATGATAAAAAAATAATCCAATGACTATTTAAGGGACTATTAATTCCTCGTGATGGGATAAAAAAGTCGAAAATAGTTTTAAATTAATATAAATAGTCCAATCTTAAGTATGTATTTTACAAACAAACATAACCCTAGGCTAATTTGGACAGGAGAGAGGAGGGTAACTTTCTTCTTATGTGGTAAATAAAAAGAAAAAAAAGGGCGATTTAAAAAATAAATAAATTATAGAGCGCATTTTCTCCTAATATTTTTTTATGGGAAAAAAAGTTGAATACGGATCTTGGTCTTATTTTTTGACTATTACAATGACGAGGGTAAATTTGTCCTTCAAAATTAATTATCGTTAATTACTGTTTACTCGTCTGCACTACCCTAAATTACTCGTCTACTCAACTAAAGAATATGCGCCAAATATATAATTGCATAGAAAGCTAAGAACCCAAGCAACAAGATTCACTTGCACCACTAGTATGCGGCACAATTGACATGCATAGTCTCCATCACCCTCTTTCTACCAGAAACAGCCTCCTCAAGATTCTTTATATGTAATTCTCTGTATAAATTATAACGTGCCTCACCAGTTCTAGGCGCAGCCAAAAACAAAATAAAAAGGAAGGGAGAAAACAATAGTTTCATTCAGTTGCTCTCTCAGCTATGCTGGTCAGTTTACTCAGCTCCACTTGTTGAGATTCTATCCGGCTCACCGTTCTTGAAAAATCTTCTCCTGGTAATGATATGGTACTATCCTCTTTGATGAGGCGCCTCTGTTTTATTCGTAATATAGCTTGAGAAACTTCACTAATTGAGGGGCGTTTTTTGGGTATCTTGTGCAAGCATTTATGAGCAATGCGAGCCAGGCTCCGTGATTCTTCAGGGTTGCATTTCCCAACAATCCGTTTGTCAAGAATTTCATCCACACCATCTGAACTCATGCCCGCCTTTAGAGAAAGAAAAAAAGTCATTTAAAATTGAGAAGTTTCTAGCAATAGATATACAAGTTTTATGAAAATGCATTTACCAGATTGACATATTCCATCAAGTTTTGGTGCGGATGGATGGCTGTAATGAGTTCAAAGAGGATAATGCCAAAACTATAGATGTCACTTTTCGTTGTGAACTTGTTCGAGGATATGTAAGCAGGATCTATGTAGCCGTATGTGCCTTTGAGGCCTGATTTGCTGCCATCAAAACTCTCTTCCTTTGACAGACCAAAATCAGCAACCTGTTTAAACAGAAGGTAGTAAAGATCATGCCCAAGTAGTAATGCCAGATATTAATTGCAACACATGCTTGTATCCATGGGTTGTACAAGGGACACTTTCACTTCAGTTCATAAGGACTATAACTTGGATGTGTTTTTTTTTTTTTAATATAGGTCACTTTCACATGTTACAACTTTGTCAGTGTTGTCCACTTTAATGCTATCGTCCTCATTATTGTTAAGGCAATTAGATATGAAACACGTTAAATTAATACAGTATTAAGAAAATTATTCATGTGGTAGGATTACCTTCGCTCGGATTAATTTGTCAAGTAATATATTTGCAGACTTCAAATCCCGATGTATGACAGCTGGGACTGCCTGTTCCAAGAAATTGACATGTAAAAAATAGAATAAACAGTTTTTAACCTATGCTAAAGAGTTGGTTCATCACCCAGCATACCCCATCGTGAAGATATTCAATCCCATGTGAAATGTCAAGAGCAATTTGCAGCCGCTCTTCCCAACTCAAAGTCCGGCTTTCCTCATCTGATTGTACTCACAGCACGACAGTCCATAATTTGGCTTGAATCCTTTATCTTGAAAATAATAATAATAATAATAACAACCACAACATATGATGTATAACACTACATCATCAGAAATACGGGTTACACAACTCTACTTATGGTTGGTAGGTCATGATACGTCAGAATAGCAAATTTCAATTATTTAGATCCAAAGATTGGCTTGTAAGTATATAAGCTCCTTTTCATCAAAGCACAAACAGCTTTTCTATGGTCGTAGAGATATGAGCTTAGTTCAGCATCATCTTCTCATAAGAAAGTTGTATCCCAGGTCAAAACAGATAGAGCAGGAGGGAAGAACATATATGACAAACTATTAAACAATCAGCTGTACAACTACCTCAGACATGCAATGATGACAAGTTTAAGCTCCTAGATTTTCTTAAATAGTAAGTTTGTAAGAAAATATAAGATCTCAGGTAAGTTGTTGTTTCCACAAGAATCAGCAGTCTCCCATTTTAGTTGTTACAACGTAGAAGTAAAAAGCAAGAATAGCAAATAAGTGGATTCGCAAACTTACCGTATAGAAAGGTTGCCAAGCTTCCATTACTCATGAACTCATAAATCAACATGTGTTGGCCTTTATCTACACAGTATCCAACCAAATTTACCAAATTCCGGTGATGTAGCCTACCAAGCAGAGATACCTGCCAAATATTATTATCTTTAAAAGTCTTGTCAAAAATGCAACTGAGACTGTTTCAAGTAACTGTTTGATGAGAAGATAATGCAGGAATAAACAAAAGACTCCCAAAGATAAAAGAATATAAATAACTACTAGTAGCCCTTTCACACTTTTATTGTTAAAATAAATTTGTTTAAAGACATCTCAACAATATACTAAGATATTTTTTCTTTATTTCGCAACTAAGGAGGAGAAAGAAATACTTGACTTCCTAGAAAAGAAGTCTACCTCCGTTTGGAACTCTTTCTCCCCTTGCTTTGAGTTTGAAGCAAGAACCTTGATGGCAACAACTTCGTCACCAGGCATTGTAGCTTTATATACAGGACCAAAAGCTCCTTGCCCCAAAATGGTTGTGAAGTCTTGTGTAGCTTTCTGAATATCCCTGAAGATGGATATTGGTTATTACTTATGTTTTTATATGGTTTGAAAGATCACCAAGCTATGTTTCCTAAGCCCAGCTTCCTATGCAATGCCAAATTCCATCATAATTCATATTTTGTACAACACGTGTGGTATATATCACATTATCATCATCAGTAAGCAATGACTAACCAGAAGCAAACTTGGAGTTGTAAATCCATTGACGATTTTCCAAATTTACCATCTCAAGCTTTTTTGAGAAGAAAAGATACAAGTGTAGAGAGCTAAGGGATAGGTACAAGATTTAGTTCAGTTGTATCGCATTGATATTCAACTTCCATTATGTACAGAGTATCAGTTAGAGTAAGCTTAAAAAGTGTAATATCTAAAATAGAATACCAATAGAGAGCCTAAATGTGTAGGACAACACATACTTGTAATGGTATCTGGGTATACCACTTGCTGAAGGAAACCAATCTTTGCTGTGATGACTCCACCAGGACAGGTGAGAATTTTTTACAGGATGATCCAAAGCCTTAATGGTTACAGAGTTTGAGAGGGATGCACTTGAGTCAAAGCTTGTACCCTGACCGTTTGTGCGTATAGGAAGAGTCGATATGGATTGTTCATTTCTACTCTGTCGAAGGTGAGCATGCTTTTTGAACCACCGTATGCCAAAAAATACAAGAGCGGCTAGAAAAATTCCAACAGCAACACCAACAGAAACACCAATGATGACTAAATCAGTTTTTTTACCAACCATTCTAAGGTTTCTTTCCAGATTTAAGCAAAGACCACATCTTACGCTGGGGCTGCGGGATCACTAGAAAAAAATTATAAAAAGAGCACAAAAGAGAAATTATGAAGATGAAAACTCCAATTAGAATATTAAACGTCCTGTATTCTTACATAGTATTTGAGAAACTTTTACCATCTTTTGTGAAAAAATTATTGTCTTAATATTTATGTGCGTATGAGAATGCTTAACAAAAAAAAAAGTAAACATCAATGTTAAGCATATCTTATTAATGGCAACTTGTCAGCAGGATGATGACTTGCAATACTAAGAAAATGTGATACTATGGAATTTTTTGTGATCTTTATAGGCTCTATGTGAGATAAATCAACTTTTGGTGCTTGTATTGGGACCCGACTTACAAATTGGTACCCCAACTGAAGAAAGTAATAAATCAGTGCTTGTACTAGAATTTTTTTTTAATTCTTAGGGTTTCATCTAACATCAGTTTAAAACTTGAACACGTGAGAGTTTAAAACGCTGACATGACGAAGTCAATTAGATATGTGGCTTTGCCGAAGTCCTTCTCCATCTATATTAACAATTGTAAGGCAGATTGGGGGGGGGAAATTCGGCCTTTCAACATCTTTCTCTCTCGATTGTTCCATTTAATCTGAAAGCATCATCTTTCTCTTTCGATTATAGGTTTGCAAAGACATATTAGGATTTTGTGTACCAATTTGAAAGAATGAGCTCGTCTGGGGAATCGTTAATGAAGTTGCGGAGAAGTATCTCAAAACTCGAAAAATTAACAGAAGTTGGATGGGGAACCCTAAGAATTAACGGAATGAAACTTTTTCTAATACAAGCACCAATTTATTATTTTTTTTAGTTGGGTACCAATTTGTAAGTTGGGCCCCAGTATAAGAACCAAAAGGCACTAAAGAGAGAAAGACCTAGCAAAGCCATGTCATCTAACTGAGTTGGTCATGCTAGCATTTTAAACTTTCACGTAATCGACTTGGCCATGTCAGCATTTTAAACTCTCATATGTTCAAGTTTTAAACTTAACTGACTTGGCCATGTCAGCGTTTTAAACTCTCATATGTTCAAGTTTTAAACAAAAGTTGGATGGAGCCCTAAGAATTAACGGAATGAAACTTTTTCCAGTAAAAACACCGGTTTATTACTTTTTTTAGTTGGGGTACCAATTTGTAAGTTGGGTCCCAGTACAAGAACCAAAAGGTACCAAAAGTTGATTTAACTCTATTGTTTTGCCAATTTAATTCAATTCCATTTGCTTACCATTATTCATCTACATCCATTCATTGATACAATAATTTGAATAATTCATCAAATTTTCAATACCCCTCTGTTGTCATCAGACCATGTTATAAAGTGAAAACAATTTTCCTTTAAATTTTCCCAGTCGAATGGAAATAAAACACATCAAGAGAGCAGAAAAAAAAGAAAACCACCAATGAAAAGAAAAATCAGCAAAATGGCATAAAAGCACAGTACACATAAGTGCAGGACTACCTAAGTTATACCAGTAAGCACAATGTTCAAAACCAGCAAACACCCAAGTATGAAACTTAATGCTACTCATTCACTAATATGATCAAAAGAAACGCTTAAAAGTCCAAAATAAATATGTAATACAGAAAAATTTACTATGAACAATAATAAATCATAGAGCAACGAATCAAAGTCAACATAATACTGCAATTGCAGAAGAGCAAAATCTCATAACCAGCACAGCACCATGAATGAAGGTTAATTATTGATCATCTCATAAAAAAACTCCAAAAGAAAAAGCAAACTCATAATGAAGAAACAATTAAAACAAATAATAAACAATAACGAGAACCCCAACAGAAAAAACAACAGTAAAATTACAAGACTGTCAGTCTGCCAAATACCCATGAACCATAACATAATAAAAAGAAATCCCATACCTTCTCAGCTGAGAAACCAGAGCTAAATTGTGTAAATCAAAACAGTTTTGAGTGTGCAGTTGCCATTATTGGAAAGAAGACCAAGTCTACAGCTGATGCGGAAGGGAGATAGAGAAATATGCTGGAAAGGAATAAATCAACTTTGGTTGGATTAAAGTGTCTGAGAAGGATAATTTGGTTAGTAAAAAGAAAAGTGGAGGCCCCCATTAGCGGAATCGGCTGTATGATGCTGTTACGTGTGTTTTACGCTTTTTATGTCTCATTTCGTTAATGAATTATTTTATTTTAAGTATTAAAATAAAAATATATAAAATATTATATGACAGATATTTAAGTAGTATCAAATAATTTCTTGTATAATGAGAGAAATTGTGGGACATGGATATATCTGCCATTCAGCTCTGGTCCCGTTGATCTTTCAAGTCAATGCTATTAAATGTTACAAATATGCACACACACATATTATAGTAAATTATTTTAAAATATATTTATTAATCTCTGAAAATATACTATTATAAGAGAAAAATATATATAATTCTAAAAACTGTCTGGCAATTTGTTTTTAACATGTAATAATTGTTCTAAAGATTAGAGATGATGAAAACTAAGATTAAAAAAAATATTTTTATTTCGAGAGATCAAATAGTTCAAAAGTAAACAATTTTTTTTTCTCCCTTAATAATATGTTCCAAATTACTGTAAGGGCATGTTTCGTTTT
Source organism: Hedera helix (assembly GCA_947179155.2). Lineage (NCBI taxonomy): Eukaryota > Viridiplantae > Streptophyta > Magnoliopsida > Apiales > Araliaceae > Hedera > Hedera helix. The sequence continues at coordinate 40,980,514 of OX359270.1, read as the reverse complement.
GAGGCAACAGTTAAGTGAGGATGTAGATGTGATTGCGGTTAACCGTTTGAATTTATAAAAAATAGAATACTATTTTTATCTTTTGAGTTCAATTTGTGAAATTTTACACTTTTATTGCTAAAGTTTTAAATATCATCAAAATTTGTAAACTGTAATATTTCTTAAATAGTCGTAACATTCAAAATTAGATTGATTAAAATCAAATTAGCACACAATAACTTAAGTTTTATGATTTTACAAATTAATTTTAAAAAAATTAAACTAGACTTTTTTTTTTTATAGATGTGACATAGTATTATTTATTTCAAAGTAAGGTGATCTATTCTAATAAATTTCGATATCTAATGATTCATCCATCAAATATATACGATACTCACAAACCACGCACAATAAGTAACGGTACAAAATAAAATATAATTGAAGGACACTTAGTGAAATCAATTTATTTGTTTATTAGTTAATCAACGGCCTATTCTTTTTCTGTCTTTTACTTATATTTGGAAGTTGAAAAACAAATATTTTTTTATGTAACATAAAATAAAGTTAAGAAAACAAATTCACTTAACGAAGTTGTCCACGTTGACAAATCATATAAAAACTCAATAGATTTTATTATTTGTAAATATTTTTTTTAAATTTTTTTAAATTTTAGACATTTTTTAACCACCTTTTATTGTTTTGCTAAATTTTTTAGTCACCTTTATACCAAATTTTGGTACTAAAAAATAAGGACAACTACATATTCTAGTATATTTTTTAAAAATATTATAATAAAAGTACATCTTAAAATTATTTACAAAATGAGTACCTTTTTAATATATAATTTTAAAATTAGTGCAGTTGGTTTCAGTTTTAATTTAATTGAAATTGAAATAGAATGCAGTTAGTTTCTAATCCCTTTAATTCAGTGATTACACATTTAAAAATTAATTAATTGCGCCACTCTTCTTGCGCCAACATTCCGTCCATATCACTTTTCTTGCGCAACTTTTTTCGCATTTTTTGGGCATGGATATGGAGTAATAGTGGGGCGTGAATATGGAATACCACTATATATATATATACTCTACACATGTATATATAAATTAATTAATGTTTTACCTAAATTACTTTTTAAAAATAAAATTATTTTTGAATATGATGCACTTGGTAGCCAAATTTTTATTCAAAAGTAACTATTTTAGTTTTTATGGATAAAAAAAATATTTAAATATGTTGTAGTTACTTATAAATAACATTTTCTAAATAAAATTATTTTCAATATGGTGCAGTTAGTAGCTACACCTTTATATAAAAGTAACCATTTTAATTTTTGTGGGTAACCAAAAAAAAATATTTTAAATATGGTTTTATTGGTTAACAATTTTTTATTGGATTACCAATTAATTATAAAAAAATCAATTATATTGGGTTACCAATTAATATAAAGGTAACCAATTCAGTTTTATTGAGTTACTAATTAATTATAAAAAGTCTATTATACATTTTTTTTTATACTACAGTTGGTAGTCAAACCTTCATATAAAGGTAACCAATTTAGTTTTATTGGGTTACCAATTAATAATAAAAAATCTATTATATAATATATTTTTTCGTAGTGTTGTTGGTAACCAAACATTCATATAAAGGTAATCAATTCAGTTTTATTGGGCTACCAATTAATTATAAAAATTCTATTATACAATTTTTTTTTCATACTGTGGTTGGTAGCCAAACTTTCACACAAAGGTAACCAATTCAGTTTTATTGGGTTATTAATTAATGGTAAAAAATCTATTATAGATTTTTTTTTCATAGTGTTGTTGGTAACCAAACATTCATATAAAGGTAACCAATTCAGTTTTATTGGGTTACCAATTAATTATAAAAAATCTATTATATATATATTTTTCGTAATGATGTTGATAGTCAAACATTCAGACAAAAGTAACCAGTTTAGTTTTATTGAGTTACCAATTAATGATAAAAAAATCTATTATAGATTTTATTTTTTTTGTAGTACTGTTAGTAACCAAACATTCATATAAAGGTAACCAATTCAATTTTATTGGGTTACCAATTAATTATTAAAAATCCATTATATATATATTTTTCATACTGCAGTTGGTAGCCAAACCTTTACACAAAAGTAACCAATTCAGTTTTAGTGGGTTATCAATTAATTATAAAAAATCTATTATACATTTTTTTTTCTTCATAATATTGTTGGTAGCTAAATATTCACACAAAGGTAACTAATTCAGTTTTATTGGATTATCAATTAATTATAAAAAATCTATTATACATTTTTTTTTCTTCATAATACTATTGGTAGCCAAACATTCATATAAATGTAACCAATTCAATTTTATTGGGTCATCAATTAATTATTAAAAATTCATTATATATATATATTTTCATACTGTAGTTGGTAGCCAAACCTTCACACAAAGGTAACCAATTCATTTTTATTAGGTTACCAATTAATTATAAAAAAAATTATTATAATTTTTTTTCATAGTGAAGTTGGTAGCTAAATATTCATAGAAATGTAAGCAATTCAGTTTTATTGGGTTACCAATTAATTATAACAAAGATCTTCATCTTCTTTGACTCACCGCCATGAACGTGCCAATAACATTACCGCCATGAACGGCCATAAAAACCTTAGATCTTGTCCCCATCGACAACCTTCCAAAGTCGCTCACAGTCGCTGAACTATTTTCGGTGCTGATGCACGGCTTAACAATTCGTGTCGCTTACCAAAGTGTTCCCAGATCCTACAGCGAAGCCGTCACAGACAAAGCATCTCCAAATTGCGAAGTCATCCCTTGCGACCAGTTCGACGTCGCATTAAAAGTCGAGCTCTTGATTGCCGATCATGGTGTATATGGTTATGGTCGTTGTGATCGTGAATTTGGACATGGTGGATAGTCACATGGTGCTCATAATGTAGACTGAAAGTATATATCTGACATGAAGAAGAGAAAGAGTAGAGAAAGAAGGATGTCAGAAATAATGGTGAGAAAAAGTAGAGAAAGAAGAATGATGCTGAAAATAAATAATGGGTGTCATTAAATAGAGAGGAGTAAATAGGGTGATTATAGTTCTCCTTGATCTAAGGGATAATGATTTAATGAGTTTATTATTATTGCACTCTTTTTGTAATTATTTTGTTAGTGCACTATTCATGTAATTTTTTACTAATTGTTGTATATTTATGTAAAGAACCCTAAAAAATATTCATAAATTTCACTAATTGTACAAATTTTGATGATTTTAATCCAACGCCATGAGAATAAGCGGGCTACAAATTGCACTTATATCAGCCAGGCCGAAGAAAGCCCATGTTCATGCCCTTACCCAAAATTTGGTTCAGCCCAAAACTCACCAGCAATTGAACACGAATTGAGGAGCGCAGCGCAGCTTATCGACCATCGCTAACTAAGCGTACGTTAGCATCCACCGCCATGAAATTAAAGAGCTGCTAGTTCAGGAAAAGCCCGGGATTAGGGCTTTTTTTTGGGTACCAGACTAATATAGCAAGTGTACAATTCCGAAGAAACGCGGGAGAAGTGATCGTCAGAACTCCTATCGCCTCCAAGTTCAAAATTTTCTCTCTCCTGCTCTCTTAGTAAGTCTAACTCAAGCACACTCGCGCACTTGTTGTACTCGCGTATTTATGTATACTTGATTATTGGCAGTGTATTGGGTTTTGACAGGTGATTAGGGCTTAATTATAGCGAATGGTGAGAACAGTCGAGAGTCACCACTTAGAGGAAGAAGGGGACGATGACGAATTCGTTTCAAGGACCACTGATGGTTCTTTTCAACAAGGTATATTTTATACAATATGTATTTATTTTTTTGTGTACGTGGGTATGTGCATAGGTGTCAAACGCATTTTAAAAAAATATTCTTGGGCACTAAATGATGGGAATTATTTGTTTAAAGGAGAGGGGAAGAGCGGTGATAGGAAGGCCAATAATAATAGGTCTAAGCATTCGGAGACAGAGCAGCGAAGAAGGAGCAAGATTAATGAAAGGCAAGTTTGTTATATAGATTAGACATTTGCTTTCACTATGTTATTACTTTGGGGTATAAGTTTGAAGGTGACATGGTTTTATTTTTATGTTATTAAAATGGTTTCTTGCTGCTAATGGAGAAAGAAAAATGGTTGCCAAACAAACTTATAATTTGATTACATATATTTGAAAGCAGAAATTGCATAAGCCGAAAATGAAATTATCAAACTTTTATTTTGACAACCTTTGCAATTACAAAGATAGATTTTAGTGAGTGACGATTTAGGTAATAGGGGCAATCAGAATATGGAAAGACCACAGAGGATGCTAGATTGTGTAGGGAGAAGGCTTTTCTTGCATAGAATCTGACAAAGTCAAGGCCGTCTGCAATTGTAAAGCATGATATTTGTAACAACTCATTCAAATCTCGAGTCTGAATCAAATCATAACATAATAAGGCATGATGCGTTTTCTTAATAGTATCTTCTCGGGTTATCTTAGCCAATCACAAACTTATCAAAAAGGTCATGGCTGAATGTATTAATGATAGCAGTTTGACTCCCTACATATCAAAGTTTCCACGTGTTTTGACGTGTGACTGGGGTGTTAAAAACTCTCCCACTTAAATACCAGATGTTCCCGTCAGGCTAAACATATAGCCACAAAAAGGCCTAAATCTTTGCCTCTCTAGCCATTTGTAAGATAATATCAACGGCCTACGAGGTCCGCTTTTGTATCCCCACTTCCAACAACCTATGACCCGATCTGAACTTTTGAGAGTCGACTCTGATATCATATAAGTAATAACTTGGGTCAAATCTCAAGTCTGAATCAAATTATAGTATAATAAGGTCCAATACACTTTCTCAATAGTATATTTTTTGGTTATTTTATCTTATCACAGGCTCGCCCAAAAGGCCATAACTGAAGATATTAAGGATAGCAGCTTAAGTCCCTTATATTTACAATATTTGTTTCAGATCAAAGTTTTATTTGAGTCTTTGACTTGAGTTTTTGTTGTGCTGGGTGAACGTAACTCAGGTGATTGCTAGGAAAAAAACAGAATGTGATCAATTTGGCATGCAATTATTATTGGGAAAAAAAGAATCTGCTCTAAATGTAAAATCTTGGTTTGCCATCATTTTAAAAGCTGTGAAAATGTTTTGCCACATACATAAATTGACAGAACTTTTGTTAGTTTTGGTGTTTATACGCAACTATTTTTTTTTCCTTGGAATTAGTAAAGATTTTTTTTGGTTGTGGTTTCTTATTGATCAAAATTTTTAGGGTGCCTTCTGGTAGTTTCCATGGCTTTTCCTCTAAAAGTGTGAGGTCATGGTACTGGGTTTTCAATCTAATGCAAACTCCAGACAGTTTTATTCTAGACTGCTGTATAAATAAAGAATGATAATTGACTCTTCTCTTTGTTTTTTCAAATGGTTGTGTAGTGGAAATCTACAACATATGTGACTAACAGGAAATTTTATAACATGTATTATTTTCATTTTGTTAGTTCCATCTTGCTGGTTGTTTGATAGAATAGCAGCCTTTTGTATTTTCAACTGGTTGTTTGGTTAGTATTACAAGCAATAAGGTTCTCATTTTTTCCTCCTATTGATGTCCTCTTTAGTAAATGGTGAATTGCTGTTAAATCTAGCACTTATGGTGCCTACTTTGAGAATTCTTGAGGTTTCTGTAGTGTTTTGGGTATTCCATTTGTGAGTAAATGATTATTACTTCTTTTGGCGTATCTGCAGTTTTCTGAATTTCATGGAGCCTAGTGTTTTCATATTTATGCAGATTTCAGATTTTAAGAGAGCTTATACCTGAAAATGATCAGAAGAGAGATAAAGCTTCATTCTTGTTGGAGGTACGGAGCTTAAGCTGTTGTTACTATTGTTTTTTATTTGTTTTTCTAATCAGTTTGTTTACTACTCCCTCCTTAAAATTACAATCATTTTGAGTTACTTTTGCAATCAATTTCAACTCGAAAATAAAACTCATTCATTCATCCAGGTCAGAGCTAGCATAGTTTTTTCCGATAGGTGTTAAAGCTAATGTAGCATATGCAGGTCCTGTTTGTTTATTATTTCCTTGATATAAATGTAAGAGTTCTATATTATATGCAGGTCATTCAGTACATCCAGTTTTTACAGGAGAAGGTACATATGTATGAGGGGACCTACCAAGGTTGGAGTTCGGAGCCCTCGAAGTTGATTCCATGGGTAATATGTTAATATTATTATTTGTGGATAAGTGATTCATTGGGCTTTGCGCGCACAGGACCGTGTTATGATTCAGAACTCTTCATTGTTTTGGAATATCTCATTTTAGCTGGCCGTGTTTGTTTGTAATTGGGCTTGGTATGTCTGATGCTTATTGGTGAGGAGATGGGCTCTGCATTTGAGTTTCAAAAAAATATTATATTTTCCCATACCGTAGATACTAGCAACTGCCCACATTTATTTTTCTTTTCGTATGTATTACAATTGTAAACTTGGAGTATTAATTTTCAGTGGTCAAGAGATGTGCTTTTAGTTGACCTCCCTTGGAACATGTTTGTATGGATACCACAACTTTGCCAAAGGTCCCAAATTCCTTTTACATGTGTTACTACTTTCTGTTGGGAATTGATATTTCCACATGGTTGATTGCTTCCTCTCACATGAGGAGGGAGTGTGTCCCACATCCATGTGAGAGAGATGCTTATGGAAATATCAAATGGAAATATGATATTTCCATGTGAAAATATCCGTTTCCTTTTTGTTTATGCTTGTCTGCACTCTGGAATTTCTTTTCTCCTTTGAAAATTTTAGGGATGTATTCAGGTTCATGGCAAGCTCCTAATACGTTTCAAACTACACGTTAAACTCCAAGTTTATAGGTTTTTGTGTTCTCTTATAATTGCATACTTCGGATAGGTAGATGTATGCTTGTTGCCTTGGTAGGCAGTGTTTACACCGCTTGTAATGAATTTTTTGTGCTTATAGGGTTTTTTTTGGGGGGTGGGGGAGGTGATTTAATTTTTTTATTGTAAAATTTACAATCTTCACAACTACTATATGCTTTATATAGTGTATATAAATGTACAATAGAAAGATGAATAAATAAGACCCTTAGGAGAATGCCTAGGCAGCCCTTTTGCCGCCTAGGTCCACCTGGCGATTTTTAGAACATTGTTCGTAGGTGTGAACAAATGTGCATGAATTCTTGATATATACGTTTCTTCTTCCTTTGTTCTTGTTTGCCTTTCCTGGCATCTCTCTTGTTTTGAGGATCAAGCTCAGCTTTCAAACTCTAGATATAAAGGTTTGTTTATTTGCTTTTACCAAAAAACTTTTTGTTACTGTGACGAAGTTCACGAGTCTTGGTGTATGCTTGATGATAGGCGTGAGCTAAATGACTAATGCTCAATTCTTTAGTAGTTGTAAGTTTTGTTGATCTTTTCCGGTTCTGTCTTTCTTTCTTTTACTTCCTTTCAGAAAAAGTGAAAAGGAAGATGGTATATATTTCCTGGTTCTGTAAATGAATTAGACACAGTATAGTTGAGCTGGATTAGGAGTAATCAATTAGATTATTATTCACTTGGATTCCTTTTCTTTTATAATGATCCTATGGTTTTAGCAACTCTTTATATAGTTGTGGGTGTTTTGAAATTCTATATTCCAAGGAAACATAAAATTGTTCTCCAATCTCTTTGCAAACAGAGGAACAATTGTGGACCTGTTGAAAGCTTTATTGATCAATCTCAACTTGTAAGGAATGGCTCTGCTCAAGAGGGAAATATTGTTGTCACCCCAGCAGTACTCGCTAATGCACAGAACTCGATAGATTCCGATTTCAGCGGTGAAGCTGCATACAAAGCAACAGATCACGGGGAAGCAACCCAAGCAATCGCCCTTAATATACCATTGCCAACAAATTTATTCGAAGGTGTGACAACTCAACCTCCTCAGGGATCTTTTCCTGATGCTGAGCACTTGACTTCCCAGTCACATTCCCCACTTTGGCATGCTAGACCATGCACAGCTGAATGTGCTGCTCCAAGCTATACTGCAAATGAGCCAGGAGAGCCGAAAATTGAAAATGGAGGAACTATCTCAAATGCCTGCTCCCAAGGGTGAGCATCTCCACTAAAGTTTTAGATAACTGTTTCTACATTGTTGTAGTATCTGAGGCATAATCATTTGTATGTATTCTTAGATAATTAGTGCGGAACTGTTGTCTGTCACTTGGTGCAAAATCTATACATTTCTCATAAGTCATATACTTGATCCAGGATATCCAATTGACTTAGTTATATTGGAGTAGTTCCTTGATGTGTTTGCTCCATTGTCGATTAGATGTTTGGAGGTTGGGAATTCCTCTACAATCTAAAATTTACAAATCGATGCATCCCATGTTTTTATGTCAGAACTTAGTTTAATTCATAATTAGTATTGAAGTGAGTGAATATTGGATTTAGTACCTGTTGCTATATGGAGAAGTAATCTGTCGAGTTCTAGTACTGAATAATGGTCTGAATTTTTTCAAGTTAAGACTTAATATAGAGAGGCAAATTTTCAATTCAGGTTTAGACAGAATACAATCTTGCACTTTCTGCTGTTTTGACTGGTAACTGTTAAGTCAACTTATCTTGAATTAAGATTTTAAGTGGTTATTTGATCGATTCACAACTTAGTTTATAGCTTGATTGCTTATCGATTTTGTGCCTTTCTTTATGTTAGCAACTATCTTTAGGCTCCTGTTTTTGAGGCCTTGATTTCATGCTTCAAGTTTCATTTTATAGTCGTACTGAATCAATTTAGTGCTAAACAGGTTGTTGAATACCCTAACTCATGCGCTGGAATCTTCAGGAGTGGATTTGTCACAGACTAGCATCTCAGTGCAACTTGATATTGGGAAACATACTAATAATGGAATGACATCTATGCCTTTGGGTACAAAGGTCTATATTAGTTTATTTTTCATGTTCTAGCTGAAGTGTTTATTTTTCCCACTTTCTCAATCTTTGGTGTTCTCTTCTCTAGATATTACTTGCTACTTTTATTCTATTAGAACTTCTAATTGTTTTTTTGAGATCTATTTTAAGCTGATTATTTTTGTTGCATTACTAGTGAGGGAGCGTGAGCACAGTAGTGAAAAATAATAATGGAAACAAATGCATTTTTGCATAATCAATATTTTCTAGTCCTTTTTTGATGAATTATGAAGAAATTTTGAGATGTCTATTACTAAGTTAATTTTTTTCCTTCTGAAATTGTTGCAAGAATAATGGAACAAACACAATATTAATATGCTTTATGGAAGATGTCCTTGTTTTTTAACACTCTAAGTGGGTTTCTAGTTTCTACCTGTTCCTTTTAGGCTATGTTACCTATGTATATGCAGGAAATGTATGTGAATTGCGAAAGCTTTGTTAGAAATTATATAGATAATGTTTGTAATTGGACAACCTAGATGAAACAGTTGCTTACAAGATTTTATTTGTTTTTGAGTTTTCAGGATCACGAGAACTTATCTTCTAGCAATCAAGAAATGTCACATTATGGAGTTGGGAGTAGTGGTGAGGAATCTGATCAAGCTCACAAAAGGCTAAGAACAGAACAGAGCTAGTTATATTGATCCCCTTTTTCCTATATTTTCCCCATATGTTCCCTAATTCATATTCATTCCCTTATCAATTTTTTCTTTTGTGTGAAGGGAGTGGTGTTCAGGATGTTTGTGCCGTGATGGTCCAGAGACAGCTATACCTGGACTAATTGTACATGTTTATGCTATATGCCTGAATTCCAATAAAAGCCATTAACTGTGTTTTCTTGTCTAGTGCAAATATTTAAGAAGTTGCTTTTTATATTTTTGTCAGACTAGTAGCTTTCGTGCTTTGTTTTCTTTGATGCGGTGCAAGTTTCTGTAAATTACTATCAGTTGATTCTTACGACTTGAAATATTTGCTTTGAGAGGTAAATGGTTGTAAGCCTGTAACTTTTAAATTTATTTGATTATTTATTCTCCATTCCTTCAGGTACTAAGTGGGTAGTTTTGAACTATGAAAAGGAGGATATCTTGGGTCTAGATGATGTTGGAATATCACCAAAATTAACTGTTTATTTGTTCCTTGAGGCTGTAAAATTAAATATTCCTGTACCCCCTGTAGTGTGTAATCCATGGTGCCAATTCACTGAGTTAGTACCCTTTCTAGGTTCCCAAGTGGTGTTTTATGCCCATGATAAATGTTGAGGGATTGGATGTCAACGGACTGTCATGATTTAAGATTTTTTTGAGAATTTGCCAAATGACTGGGAAGTCCACATCTTTTGCGGAGTGTGCTTTTGGTGTACCAAAAAGAGTTCAAACTTTCCCCCCTATTGTCCAAGAAAAAAAATGTATCTGGAAGAATATTTTGCTTGATGTTTGAAATTGGTGAAGCATTTTCAAGCAAAGGTTGATTTTTTGCATCACCATAGACATCAAACTGCTGTCAATCTTGGATTACAAGTTCACTTTGAGCTTGACGTGGGAGGGGAATTTAACCATTTTATATATCAACATGTGTATAATATAAGTATTCTGAATTCTTAGTTTATTTCAAAGTTGACCAGGGAATCAAAAATTTAAATTACCAGCTCCGCGCACTGAGCATGTCTTGTGGAAGTTGCTAGTAAATTCCAACGGTGTGTGAGTAGTTAATAAAGTGAACACTCGTGTTAAAGGGCTGCCTTCTTGGATCACACAAGGTAAAAGTTTTCTTGGATCCCTACCGGTTTACTTCTCTCTCTCTCTCTCTCTCTCTCTCTCTATATATATATATATATATATATATATATATATATATAGAGAGAGAGAGAGAGAGAGAGAGAGAGAGAGAGAGAGAGGTATTTATGTGTGTGTATTTAAGAAATGAATGATTATTATAGAGTCGGTGCGGAAATCTGTTTAGAATCATTTCATTCTGCTATCAATTTTTAATTGTGAATATATTAGTAGTATTAAAGGTAATAAGATAACAGATGACAATTCAATGATGAAAAAGGGTATATACGGTTCCCAACTACTCTAGAATGACACTGCCATACATAATGTCATTTTATGCTGCCAGACTATACATTACATACAGCCTGGAATGTGGTATTTTGAACATTTGATGATGAAATGCTCTCTATACATGTAGAACTACTAACTAAAGATATACATTGTTCTAAAATAGTACTGACAGAATGACAATGCATTCTATCCCCATGTGCTGCCAAAGAATAGGCATTTGGAGATTATGACGAGGAAATTCCTCAAAGCATAATTGTCACTATGATCAGGGCATGAAAAAATTGGTGGTCTAACCATTCCAAATATTTCTATCTAACAAGAGTTACTATATCCATCCCTTTGTTTACATTGCATATTGCCCTGAAATGATGGGATTATCTTTTCTCTGTACATCAATTTGATTATCAAAAACTATTATAAATCATCATATATAATTAAACTCAATGTGCTTCAAAAGAACTTGTGGGCACCGACTCATCCAGCCAACTAACAGATGTTAGTTTCTGCAGTTATCCATCTCTAAGCCTGTGTAGAAGACCAGGGCGCTTGCTGTAAGATATTCATCACACACAAGCTGTGTATGATCAAAACTAACCATCTATTGGCACGAGAGAAAAATCACGTAATTCTTGATGGTTCAACCAAGGGCTGCAAACACTCGTGTGGATTGGCATAGAAATAGTCTTCTTCCTTTGGTCTGTCAGGGATCACTAATCGCCCTCTTGCGCTCCCCATTCGATCTGCATGAGCTTCTTTCACTGTGGATGAGAACTCATCCCAGCTTAATGACCCGCTATGATATTCATCAATCAAATCAACTAGAAGCTTTCTGTCCAATGAGATAGTCGTCTTGAATCCTAAATATCTGAAAATTTTAAGATATGCAATCTTAGGAGTGATCAAATCAAAGGAACTATGCTCTAATTACGAAAAGAGAATGTATCCAAACTTGGAAAAATAACAGCAGTATCCCAGATTTTAATCACTAAAAATTCAATGCTCAACTTCTGTCCACACCCAAGTTAACTAGAACAATATAGCACTACTGACTGCTCTAGTTACACTAAAACATGCTATTAGCACTTAGCAGTGCACTAAAAGAAAAATCATAGCATGGAATCAAGTGCTCATAAGGCTACCATGATCACAAAAGCAGTTACATTTGAAGCAATTCAAGTTCAGAATGCATCATAGCAGGAATTGTACCTCCTTTAAGTAAACAAATGAAAGAAAAATAGGAGTGAGACAAATTTAGCTAAAAACAATCAATTCAAAGATATAAATCGAATGATTAGAATAAAAAATACCTGCGATGACCTTCAACAACTTTAGCCATGTTTCCGTCATATGTAGGTACAAATATGTCACTCTCCAAGGATACCAGATAATCTAGTGCAGCCATTTGGGATGAGTGGTTCTGAAAATACCTCAAGTCTGAAGGCTCCAGCAGTTTCTCCTTTCTGACCTGTTCACAGCATTAAAGCAGATTGTTACAAAATTTGTGCAGATTTTTTTCAGATGAATAGAAAATATATGAAGGTAAAACGTGGAAATGTCGCATCTCCGTCCAATCACTGACCAAATTTGGAAATGCAGCTGCCAAGCTTGCCATTCTACGCCCTCCACCATAAATTTCTCCAGCAGCAATATAAATTTGAACATCACGATTGATGCCCAATGCAGTTAATATTAGAGCAGTTTCTTCAGGTGTCAAAGGACACAAACCTTCTTTTCTTTTGAAGCCCGAATCTATAACCTTTTCCTTCCACCAGGGATAAGCATATCTAGTGATGCACAATTCAACAATGTCAAAAGAGCATTTATATGGTCCAGCTATATATTCCCATAAGTAACAAATAAAATAGTACCTCATTCTTGTTAGTTCTTCCATCTCTTCATTGGTGCAGCCATGACTGCAGCCTGAGAAAGCCAACATATCCATCTCATATCTGAGATGGAGAACAACAAAAGGGCCACTTTGCCTCAAAATGCTGACAACCTTTCTACCCAGTTCCTCTATTTGGGAAGTGAATCTCAGAGCGCTAAAATTAACTCTGCAACGCAACTTCTGAATCTCTAGAGGCAACCCATTATTAGCAAGTCGAGCATCCGTTCTATTTAAATGCACTACTTTATACCTTCGAAGTAGAGGAAGAATCTGTTTCCAAACATTTAGATCAGTAGTTGAGTTATGGTTTGTACAATAGGTAGAGACATGAAATGCCACTTAGCATTGTTCAATAGCAAACCAACCTGATTATGATAGTAGGAAATGTCTGACCAACTAATAGGCGGCAATGAGTAGAACAGTCCAAGCTCAACTCTTCTCTTAAGCCGTGGTGGTAGCTCTTTCAAAATTCGGACTTCATCCCTCAAGGAAGCAATGAAATGATCAACATCAAATATGTCTTTAAACTCACTGCCACACGGATAGACAATCTTATCAAATCTGAAGAGAGTATCCATACAGAATTTATGGTACTCAACATGATATATGTTTACAGCTACAACCATTTAATGGGACAAAGTCACAAAAGTAACTGAACCCACCTTGGATCTCTCCAAAATGAAGTTTTATCCAGTTCTGGCACAATAAGGGTGACATTCAGATATCTTGCAATAGCAGCCATGTCACAAATCTGCGCGGCAGTGGTCACATCAACAAAACATGATATAAAATCTAATGGCTGAAGTAAAAATTCATGACAGTATTATTAGTCATTATAAAAGCAAATCAGTAACTCACAGCTCCTCGCATTTGATTGAGTCCTCCATTGCAAGAAACCATGAGATAACCATTGTTCTTATAAACCCCTGAAACCAACCGCTATTGAATTCAGAAGTGCAAAGAAATTGGAAAACAACCAACAAATTTTTTGAAAGTGAGCTAATTGAAAATCAAAACATCTATCATTATAGGCACCAAATGGCAGCATCAACAACAAAATGATCCAAATATGCAAACAATTTTGCTTTTCATAAGTAGATGTACCACCAGCTAGAAAAAAATTGCCTAGTTTGGCAAATGGGAATTACCCAAAACCAATAAACATAACAAACTACAAAAATTTAAAAATTGAGAAATTTTTTAAAGACTTCAAAATTAAGGTATAAAGGTATGAACTATGCTCCAATTAGTTTAGAAAATGAAATACTTGCAGTATTCTACCAAATTAAGAATGGACGAACAACCATCACACAAGCAGATATACACACATAGCAGCAGTCTAAATTGAATTAATAAAAACCAGAAAGAAGGGCAAGTAACAAGCATATTACTCACTCTTGGGAGGATGATACACTTTGGGAGGAACATAAGACATGTTAGGCTCAGTAAACATATTTGAAGGAGTAAAACATGAAGGCCAACTCTTCAACAACCTTGGACCCCAAACCTCACCCATTGTCAATAACCGAATAACAAAAGTCCAAATCAACACAGTTGTCATCCCCCGGACAATCCATAACATCATTCGAGCCCGAGAAAACATCAAATTCGGTCTTTCCTCTTTCCTTTGATCCACAAACTTCATACCAATCTCCCACTTTTTCTCTTTATCTCCCCTAATCTCGCCCTTATCATCTAATTTACACATTGTGATACCATCACTTTGCTTCTTGCAAATTCACATTTGACAACATAAACCTCCAAAATTACCAAAAGCCTCTGAATCTGCTGTTGTTTTAACGCTGAATTGAGTACAAATAAATACCTATTAACAAGTCAAATAACAAAAAATATTAATATATTTGTTTGATATAAATGAGAAACTCCAGAGTAGTTGGCTGATCTAAATTATTTAATTCTTATCTTTGCGGAAAACAAGACGAATCTACAAGCTTAAATAATTATATTCAAATCGCCTTGAAACCCAAAAATTATAACGACACTTACACCTGGTAAACGTAAATAAAACGCAAAGTAAAACTCACAAATACCCACTTACAATGTAGATGCAAAACTGCCTCCAAGCTCGATGGATGGATGAGATGAGTGTTAAGAATAAAAAAAATGCAAAAGATTGGATGAAGATTTGGTGTTTGTAAGAGTTTCCCGTCCAGATTCCGGCGAGTTATGCCAGGAAACTGGTAATGGAGGTGGAGAGAGAAGGAAGAGTGAGAAATGGAGAGGTGAGGCTGAGTTTGTTGGTTGAAGACGTAGAGTAGGAAACCGAGTATTGGCGGTAATTACGGCGTCGGTGTCCCATTTTTTACAGCGTGGGTGAATCTGTCATTCCAACCGAAAGATATGGATTGGATTGGAGTTTTTTTTTTTTTTTTTTTTAAGTAATATTTTTCATCACTCTAACTAACCTTTTTTAATGTATCGCATTAAGATTAGTCCCAAATAATTTTGGCTACAATTTCCTACTACTCTCATAGATGTGTCAATATGGTAAGATTAGGTCACTAGTTCCATGGGTTTTGATTTTTAGTTTGAGAATTTAGTTAGCTTACTAATTCAGGTTTTTTTTTTTATCATTAATTTTATTTTGAATGTTGATATTACGAATAAAAATAATATTGTTAGAACACCTATACATTTAAAAACATATTTATAATTGTTATGGTAACGCTTAACATTTTAATCGACCCTTGATATTTTGGTAACATTATTTTTTGTCTGATAATATCAGCCGACTTAGTTTTAATTAAAGTATGAAAATATATATCGAAAAAGCATTAACTCCCAGCTTAGGTTTAATTTTTTATAATAAAATTAATATTATTATTAAAAAAAGTTCATATATATATATATATATATATAACAACAATGAAATTAGTAGTTTCAAACACAAACATTTTAAACATTTTATGTTGAAAGAAAACGTTGATGTTAAAGAATTTACTAGTAATTACTTGCGATCGATTTTATTTCAATATTAATTACAGATAAAATTAAAATTCCTTTTAAAAACAGTATTAAGAAAACAGTGACGTTTAATTTCCCATACAACATATGTGTTCTAGGAATTTAAGTATTTATTTTCATTTGGGTAGTTATCATAATGTAGTGAAGTCTATTAAAACTGTAAAATTTTATTTATCAGTAGAAGAATTTAGAGAGGCTGATATTGACACTTTATCTAATTAATAATTATCCCATATATATAAATTAAGACGTATAGCTGAGTAGGTGAGTCAAAAAAAAAAGAAAGGATTATTGCAAATTGAAGTTACGTTCAGTATGACAAAAATGTATGCATCTTTTCTTCCCAATTAATTAATACACCGTGAACCAAAACTACATACGTTCTACATTTTTGTATTAGACATTTAGGCCCACAATTTCATATTTATGTCCGTCCTAGTCAGAAATATAAATCAAAATAATGAAAAAAGTAAACTCAATTATCGACTAATAATAATACAGTTGAAGCTCAATTCATTATTTTAAATATTGCTAATCAAATGAGGTTCAATTTAAGTCTTTTTTAATGGAAAAACTAACATAGTTTATGAAATTTTGATTCATACGTTCTTAAATACGTTGATACCGAAAGTCCTAGATCTTATTTTTATTTTTCTTCTAATTCTCAAATATTAGATATGCTACAAAATTAGACTATATAAAAAAAAATTAGTAACAAATATTGGTCTCTGAAATTTACTAGTATTAAATAGAAGTAATAATATACAGAATAAATACGTTATATTCAAAGCTTAGTTTTAGGATTATTAATCGGATAATGGTCCATAATCAACCCCCTAAAATGAAATCGGTGAGAGAAGTATGCATGTTGTTTTTTGCTTCCTCTAAAATAAGAGTAGTTGATTGTATCAATAGAAGGAAACCTGTTTGGAATTTACAAAGGTGACAAAATGCCCGCGATCGATTTAATGTCATGAAGAACCCACACGAATACATGCATACATACATACATACATACATACATACATACATGTATCTATCTATCTATCTATCTACATATATATATATATATATATATATATACAATTGTGTAGTGCACAGTGTTATGATGACGATTTTTTTGAACCAAGGCGAACCGTCGTCATAGACCAGAAATAACGACAACAGTTGAACTGTCGTTTTAGTCTAAAAAAGACATCGTCATAATTGACTATACACTATATAACTATGTATATATATTTTTTTCATATATATATATATAAATGAAAAGAACATAAAAGAATAGAATAAGGGTTTCCACCTCTAGCTAGCTTGTACTCTTTTAGCCTTGCGTGAGGGTATATATTACTTTTCAGTTATGTATATTTTGTGAGTTAATTTGGCTTCTTATTTTGAAAGAGGAAAAGAAACAATTATTTTGATGTGATTTTATGGTACCAGGCATGATTTATTATAATCTTGCATTTCTATGGAATATGACAAGATTGTCTAAATGGTCTATTATTGTTAAATGAGTGGACATAGTCACACAAGGCCATTAATTCTTTGAACTATATTAAATGGTAAGGTGACAGGTCTGTTTCTCTTAATTAATTTGTAGCTCGTAGTGCACTGATAATAATCATTCGTTGAGACGACGGTCACTGATTCTTTTACTACCAAAAAGTCCAATATAATTTTTTCTAATTAGATTATACAATTCTAAAAACTCAAAATTAATGTAATTTTTCTTTTGAATTTATAATTTAATAGCTAATAATGTAAGCTACTTCAAAAATATTATTAAATTACTAAATTGTTATTTCAAAATTTTAAATATACACACATTATAACTAAATTTTAAAATTTCGCAAATTAACTAGAATCGATCAAAGTCAAATGAGACATTTTTGTGTAACGGGAGAAGTATTATAGCTTATATAAAATAAACTTCAAATATGGCCTAGGTATAAATTATTGGTTTTTTTTTTTTTTTTTTTATTAAGTCCATCAGATGCAAATTTTAGTATTTGGAAAAGAAATTCCAAAAAAAAAAAAAGAAAAAAAAATAAATAAGAAGACAAGGCCCCTGATTCTCCGGTGTTGGTAGTAATTAATTACTAAAGTGAATTTCAGGGTTAATTTAGTGAAGAAATATGTTTAATAATATATAGTAGTCTTCTCTAATGTACTTAATGATGACATTAAAAGAATAAAAAAGAGTTATTGCCGTGTTTATATATGTGACATGTAATGAACGTTACTCGAGTAACAAGTGCTAAGCTACATTGAATGTGTTTCCAAATATAATTGACCTAAACTTTAGAGTAATTAACATGTTCTTAATTTGAGATGCCATGTCATTGTCCAAACATGCCTCACATGGTCAAAATGAAAACATTACAGTGCGGTAGGCATATGGTGGAGAAAAGATTATTTTTAATGCCACTAAATAAAGTAGTAAGTTTGTAGACTTAATTTGCCATCAACTCCATCAGCTAGCCAGCTAGGAGATTACTTTACTTTGGATAAATGTAGGTGAATTCAGGGAATTCCATGACTCATGATTGTAACCTTCTATCTATCTACCTACCTAGAAATTGATCTCATCGCTTGCACTCAATTCTATATATTATGATTTTCTTGACATGGTGCAGGAGGACTGAGAAATTTATATACTGCATGCATCATTTTCAAATTTACATGCATGTTCTTAATTTTATCGGCATCTATCCCATAATCTTAATTAATGGTATTCACAACTTGACACTATTATGCGATAGTACTTCGGGGACATGATAAAATTGGAATATATATATATATATATATATATATATATATATATATATATATATGCAAAGATAACGCACAGTACTATTATAAAATAGTAGTAGGTCATAGCTATTATGAGAGACTGAGTTGCAGGTTTATGAAGCTTGAAAGAAGCAAAAATAAATGTGTGTGTGTGTGTGTGAGAGAGAGAGAGAGAGAGAGAGTAATATTTATAGT